>CM057056.1:4015500-5354000 GCA_029948455.1 Solanum rostratum | reverse complement strand
TTTTGTTCTCAAAGCTTGAACCCTGAAACTTTAAATTAAGAATGAAAAAGCTACTTACCATCCCTACATTCTTGAGTGGTACCTCTAATTCCATTTCCTTACTAGTATATCTTTTAAACTGAGTTAGTTGGTAGTGAAATTCCTTGCTCAATCTAAATCGTCAGATTAATAAATGCTGTAGATTTCACGAAAAGAGGTTGAAGATTTCCAACTTCCAATAACTATAATAAAGATAAAAGGAGAAAAGATATTACCATTACTGCACAATAGAGATTCACGGCTCCATACAGAAATGGAGTAGTGTTAAGTGTTGGGACTGAGTAACATTTACTTGTGTGGAAAAGGAAAAGGTGGATAATTGGTGAGACGACTAATCATATTTATTATTTATACTTATATGTTATGAAAAAAATAATTATTGAACTCTGGTTTTTCTAGTTGCTCAATTCAAACAAGAACAGACAAGGCTCAAGGCTCAACACTATCTAATGGTAGAGACGTCTAATTATCGATGACAAACGAGAATATTTTATTGTAATTTTGTGTAAGAGGATAAGAGATAATAGAAACACATAAATCTTAACATGAGGAAGAATGTAATTTTCTGACGGAGGGGTGTCGCTCGACACCCCTCGGGGGTAAGGGTACCTTCGCCCCAGCTGTTGATAATAACAGACAAATTTAAGATGTCAGTTTGTGCTAATTCTGAAATGTGATTCTTTATCTATTTTCTGTACTTCAGGATGACTACACTTTTGCAGTCCATATTTGGGTCATTTGATTACTCCATAGAAACATTCATGACATGTCATTGATTTTACTTGTAGTGTTTGATAATACCTTTCTAGTAGCCTTGGAACATAATAGAATAATTTTGAAAAGAAAGATATACCATTCCCACATAAAATTAGGAAATCTGTAACTTTTTACGTTTTTTTAGAGTCTATCTGATCTGGAAACAAGCAAGAAGAAGATTAATTGAATTGCTGGCAAGAATTATCCACATATAAACCAATTTGCATTCCATAATTCTTCATATTTCAAAGAAACAAGAAGCTCACTAGAAATGAAAATTCTGTTTCTCCCATATATATTAAACTAGTTCACACATTCACATAGAGGAAAGAAAAGGGAGGAATAAGAAATCTCAAAATCACACCTTGCAGGTACAGTCTAATAAGGCCACCAATCTGGCTTCTTCACCAAGATCTCATTATACTCCGGCCTTGAAGTCAGATCCTTGAAAATCACATATGCTACAAGGAAAAAGAGGACGAAGAGGATCTCGAACTCGGCCAATCGGACGAAATCGAACACTGAGTCCACAGCTCGAGTCAAAATCGACCGCGAAGGTACCTCGTCCCTTCTTCCACCTCTCGCTAACCTCTTCGCCATTGTTTCCGGAAATAGGCTAGACAATTACAAATGCGCAGCCTTATTTATTTATGGCCTTTTGATTGTAATTACCTTAAAGATTTTGTACAAGGCCCATTTGGAAACATATCAGCAAATTATTTGTTATTTGGCATAATAATTACACCGAGAGCCACTACATATAAAAAGGAAATTATTTTTAAAAAAATAACTTTTGTTATATGTATGTATACTTAGTGTATATTTATGTATCATAATATATATTTAGTGTATAGATAATGTATAAGTAATATATATTGTATAGTAGTGTATACCTTATACTTTACTTTTGACAAATTATATTGTATAATCATGTATAGTTTTGCTGATTTTGGACTATTTTTTATGTAAATAAAATATGGGCTACTTTTTTTGTAAACTTTTTTTTTTTTTTGTATATATATGTAATTTTTCCATACACAAATCGGTTTTTTAACTTGATTTCAAATCACAAGTATGACCTTCAACTTTCAAATTGCTCAAACATACACTTAAACTAACCATTTTTTAAACAATCTAACACGTAAAATCGACCTGGCAAAATGCATGGTCGGAGGCGTGTCAAACTCTTTTTTTGAGGCCCATAACAGTAAAAAGCAGGTGAAATGACTATCCTGCCCTTAATGAATATTCTTTATATGTGTCCTTATATTTCAATTGAAAATACCATTTTACTTCTTATTTCTATTACTAATCTTCAACATTTTTTTTCCAGTTTTTGGCATGAAAATATTTCATTATTTGAAATATTTCTTAAAAATAAATATTCAAATTCTTTTTTGGGGGTGGAGGGTAAGGGTAGGGGGTTGGGGATGGAGTTGAGTAAAAAATTTAAATTTTTAAAATTTGAAATTTTTATTTATTTATTTATTTTTTGTATGGGGGTGGGAGTGGGGGTGGGGTTGGGGGCTGAGCGGGAGGATGGAGGCTCCAAGTAGAGTAAAAATTAAAATTTTTAAAATTTGAGTATAAAAATATATATATATTTTGGAATGGGTGTCAGATAAGAAGATATGACATAAGTTAGATTTAATTATTAAATTTAGTTAACTTATACCATTAAATGAAGAAAGAAGAAAGGGCTAAAAGGGCCACTTTTTTCCACTAAAATGCACAAAGAGCCACTTCATTTTTTATCTAACTTTGCATGGTTGTGAGATATGCTTCATACGTCGAACTTTTGGAGTGTGCCCTTTCTCGAACTTTGCACGATTGTGAGATATGCCTCATGTATCACCATTATTTTTCACACTATTAATTGACAATATATAGACTTTTTTCGAGTTTAGAGCCAAAAGGGCCAATTTTTTCCACTAAAATGCACAAAAGGCCCACTTGATTTTTATCCAACACAAATCGCTCAGCTTTGAGCAATTTGTGTTGGGCTTAATTAACTGCACACACCCACTTATATCAGGCAATATTTTTTGCCTACTGTCTGTTTTTGCATACCCATTATCTCATGCATAAAACATCAAAATTTCTTCTTTAAAATTATGTGAAGAGGCTTAATTGTACAGATCTTTTGAGCAATCATAGAACTTCACTTATGTATGCTCTTATTTAAGTAAGTCTTCCCATTTGCAGTACTGTCCACCGGCCAATGCACGATAATACCTATCTCTGCAGTAAACTGGCCTTCCATCAGCTGCTTCAGCCGCAGCTTTTGCCAGATCATCGTCCTCCTTTACTTCCAGTGGCAAGCTTAACAACTCTTCTTTCCTTTAATGACATAGCGTAACGACGTAATAAGCTCATGGATTTTCAAAAATACTTGCTAAGATTTGAGAAAAATACCTGATGGCTAGTTTATTTGTGCTGTTCATTGAGGTGGAACTCAAGGAGTTCTCTTTTGTTGTGAAAGTATCGCGGATAAAATCTTCTACTGGTGTTGCAAATATGAATAATGAGACTGCTGCAACTAGTAACGCCCCTGTTCCAACCAGCGTTTGCTTCAGCATTTTTATGACGGGTTTCACCTACATAAATAAATTCCTTCAGGTAATTTCTCATGCTTGTAAGATTGGAAAGAACTACTCTATGGCATTTAGTTATATAAATCAAGACGAAAATCTACAGTTTATGAAGCTGTTTCACATAATTTGTAGATGATTATATGATCAGTACATAACTCAAAGTATACAAGTTCAATAACATAAAACAATAGCATCAATGGGGTACCTTATATGAGCCCAGCAGCCTATCACGAGCTAGGATCTGCAAGGAATAATCACATTATACACCATATGTGCAATATCATTTCTGATAAGTTTTTCAAGAACTGCTGGTATTTTTAGACTTTTTGGAGTATGAATTGCATAACAGCAGAACTAATATAGCTTCACAATATAGATGTTATTCTGTTGTGTAGTTTTCCTGAGGGGGTCATGTACATAAAAGATAATGCTTTTACTTTCTTGTAGATCTGCTAACTCAATGCTTCACAGTAATGAATTCTATACCATAAAGAACCATTTTTTATGAAATTTCTGGCATGGCCTGTCGTGCTAAGAAGAAAAGAATATTATGCAATGGCTGATTTATTTGGCTAAGACAAGGAAGTAAAACTTTTTGCTTAGACATGTCACTCTTTTTCTCCATTTCTTTATATGTGATACCAAATTTAAGGTTCATATCATGATTTTTTGGAGCATGTTCACCTCACTATTAGTCATTTTGGTTTTGCGGGCTTTATCTAATATGTGAATCAATTCTTGTCAAGCATTATTTCAGAATTTCATGGAAAATATCTTGAATTTTCTTTATTGAACATTTCTGAAATTGGTCGTGGATCATTAAAGAAATCATCTTTTGTGGATATGCAATTTGTAAAGACAAGCCTCCAAAGAAAATGAATTGGAGTAACTAGAAGAATGAAGACTATGAAGTTATATTTTAATGATGGACACAGCTGAATATTGAGGTGATAAGGTTTGTTACTCCATTTTCCTCACTTCTAAGTCTGCATTCTTCATAATCACGAGAGGAGCAGAGGAAGTAAAGAGAAAAAACTGAAAAGTATATTGTGCAAATGAAAGATCACTAACCTCAGGAGGCTTCACCCACATCTGTCCATCGTACCATCCGGTCTCTTCATAAGGTATAACTGCTGATAAAAGCCTGTCTCCAACATAGCTCCATCCCTATAATGGTCATTGTTAGGAATTAGAATGTTAGAATCCAAGAAGAGGTAAGCTCTCGAGTTATCTATCTCTAATGTAGCTCTATCCCAATTATGGTCATTGTGTGAATGTTTGAATGTTAAAAGAGTTAAAAATATTTTCCCATACTGGACAAATATCACATGGGTGTTCTATTTGACACTTATAAATTGTTGTTTCTTGTATTCAGCTTGATCTTTGAGTCATTAATTTCTCTTTATTATTTTCTAACATTATACATAATGGAAACTGATACCAAGAAGATACTAAAAATTGTGGGAATTCAGTTGGTTAACAACTGCATATTGATATTAAAGACAATATAATAGCTAACGTGAGAGCTTAATTTGAGTAACGGACATTATCATCTTTCTTGATGTAATCAAAATATGCATGTTGCCTTGCAATTTAATTAGACCGTAACTTCTTCATGCTCTCTGTTTAGTAACAAAAAATAATATTGCGAGAGGCTAGATGTCAAGCTTTGTCTCAAGGCAACTACATATCTGTGCATTTCTGGATGAAGTTCCATTAAATGTGGCACACTTTGAGATGACTGTGAATCAAGTCTATGTTTTTCTTAGACAATTTTAGCTTGGCAATCAGACATGTGAATTTTTGTGGATATAAGCAAAACAAGTATGCATCTAGGTCTTAAAGTCTGTCAAAAACGAAGATACTCCTTATTCTTCTCATACTTTTGGAACATTTTCAGCAATTTGACCAAAAATTGAATTCTGCATTTAAAGAACTTTACCAGATAAATTCTCAGGACAACAAGTGCAACAAGAAAAAGAGTCCCTGTACTTGCAGCCAGGAAAAACCTTAAAGGATCCTGCAGGATTGTGAAAATTTGAATGTCAATGTCTGTTAGAAATTGCTATTTCTTGTAGTTTGTGTAGAAAAAAAGTTGAAAGCTACTTGTTTACTATTGACATTTGAGTTTTCACTTTAAGACTCTCCTGAGAGAGAACTTGCACAAAGTTAACAATTTACCTTTGAAGGATTGAAGCTTGCAGCAGCAATAGGTACTCCCAAAACTGTGAAAGTGACTAACCAAAGTCCCCCAAGACGTAGGAAGAAGGCCCCTGGACCCAATTCTGCCCAAGAGTATAAAGTTTCATCTTTAAGAGATGAGTACTCATTCACCTAGTAAAAAGAACATTAGTTAGTTGATAGTCTAAATCTCACTCATCTCCATATCCAGTTCCCTATCCCTACGAAACTTCAGAATTTGGCGCACATGTTAAAAGATATTTAATATTTCCTGAGTCAGCTTGATTCCAATATATAATCCTATAACCTGCAGTAGAAGCTTATTGTATAATGGCATGTCTCATCTGTGCAGGTCTTATGGCCTTCTCAAGACTAGTTAATAGTTTGTTACTGTAAAAATATTTACACAATCAGGCCACTTATAGAGTGATTGCAAACTAAATATCTAGACTAAAGAAAAGTTCCATCACAAGTTAAACAATAAGGATAGCATAAGAAATCTTTATACTAGCAGAGTATAAGTGTATATCTAGACTAGTATGTGAACAGGGAAGGGTCTTTTCAATTGATTTCTGCAGATTGAATCGAATGAATGAAGCCAGGGATGTCGAAAGAATTGGGAGCTTAAGAAGTCATACGTACATACCGGTCTTTGTTCAAATGGCACCTCAATTTCCAAGCCAGGGTCCCAACTACGACCACCTAATCCACTGCCGTTGGTGCCACCGTTCATCCCATCTTTCAGGGCTTTTACACTAATGTTTCTTCGACATACAATCGTTGCTTTGTTCGACAAAATGATCCACGAACAACAGCTTCTGTTGACTTCTATCGGACTAGAAACTACGGAGCCATATAAATTTAGCCTCAGCATTTGTGAATTTTCTTGCAACCACATAGAATTCAGAAGAAAAAAGTAGCTAGATGGAAATTCTTATTTTAAAAATAAAATAAAATTGGAGAATCATGCATTATACGTGATGGAAAATAGATCAGTAGTTGAATGTTCTCTGTTATCTCCCAAAAAAAATGACGGTCTTTATAATTTCTTATTTTCTCCAATTGGAATTAGCCAACTGAGGGCTGCAATTTTGGATTGTTTGAGTTAAGACCACCAGTTGGAAACGTTGTGGTCCACTTATGTGGCTCCTACACAAGATTATCTTGAATTGTAGTTCCTAAATGTGAAACATTTTTTGTGGTATACAAAGCAAATCCGTGGTTAACTTGTGTTGCAACGTGGAAAGATTATCCTTGCACGCTACTGTTACGTTCATTTCTCACTGTTCCACGAAATCTTTTGTGTTCTCTCTCAATTCTACTAATTAGGAGGGCCTTTGAGAAAAAACAAAACATCTTTCTCAAGTCATGGGTGGTCTTATATTTCCTCTACCAAACAGTAGTAGTTTCTCTAAATAATTAATTTTATTTTAAAATAATCAAATATTTTGAAATAAAGCCGACGATCATTTTAGGACGGGGAGTTAAAAAGTTCGTCGGAAGGATGGATCAATCGGCACCGTTGTAAAAAATATCTTCAATTAAATAATAAAGCATATACAAAATTTATTATTTATATTCAATCTAGCTTATTAATTTTTGGTTTTAAGTCACTTATTTTTCCAATTCATTCCAAAAGAGAAAATTCTACTATCTTTGTCCCATATTATAAGGGTACATTTCATTTTACACTGTTATTAAAAAATTATTAATGCAACAGTGAATTTTACCATTTTATCGCCATTTATATCAGTGTACATTAAATTAAGTTAAAAAAAATCATTAATACACTAATTAATTATGGGGTAAAATGGAAAAAGAATTAATTTTATCCTAATTTAGTAAGTGTCCATATAATATGAGACAAGTATTTATAGTTTGATGCCCAGATAATATGGGAGCAGGTAGTATTTAATACTCCCTCCGTTCATCATTAGATGTCAAATTTTGACATGACACATTTATTAAGAAGACAATGATTAATATAGTAAGATTATCATTTACCCTTATTAATTTATAAAAGTATCATAAAGTCATAATTCAACTTTCTATATATTTAGGGGTCGTTTAGTTTGGATACAAGCTGTGATGAGATTAGTTATGACGGGATAAATTATGCTAGGATAAGTTGTGATAGGATTATTTATGCTAAGAGTAATTTTTATTGCTTGTTTCGTTTGTCATATTCAAAATATTATTCATTGCATAATTTCTAAGAATAAGTTATTTGTTTTAGAAAAATACTCTCGACCTTATTTAGTTTTTTAAAAATAATTTCTTTGCGAGTTTTAGCTATTCATTCTTAAAATAAAATTTTCATCTTATTCAGCATAAATAATTTTGTGTATGTATTTTCATGATTATGTTGCGTGTTTTTTAAATTAAACTTTAATCTTATTTCACTTAAAAACAAAATATCCATCTTATTTAGCTTTAAATAAAATTTTCATCTTATTTAGCTTAAAAAATAAAACTTTCATCCCATTTAGCTTAGAAATAAAATTTCATCTTGTTTAGCTTAAATAAAATTTTCATTTAAGTTTGTTAAAGTAAAAAAAAAATATTATTAAATTTAAAGTTATCTACATTTTAATTGATACACAGAATACAGTTTTTAAGTGAGTAATAAGCTATTTAATTAAAACTATGTAGTTCAATAATGAAATGAGCATTTTAAGAGAAATTAAAATATAAATAAACATAATTATTAGACAAATAAGTTCAACTTATAATATATTCATAAATAGGAATAATATTTACACAAAATGTAATTTTTAATAGAAAAATATGTTATCATAAAAATAAAAATTGATTAAGGTTATGAATGTTATTATAAATATTATTAAAAATTATGTTAATATACACGAATATAAAAATAGTTTATAAAAGAGAGTTTAAAAGGGGGTATTTTTGAATTTTTACCTACTTTATCCCAAGATAAGTTATTTTGAGATTATTATTCCACCTCCAAGGGATAACTTATCCCAGTATTAATTGTTAATCCTGGGATAAGTTGTATCTTTACAACCAAACAGTAAATTGAAGACCACTCAAAATTTATTCCAGAATTAAATATCCTTATCCATCACACCAAACAACCCCTTAGTGCATATCACTAATACAATGCAACTACTTTTTCTTTTGCTGCATTCAAGTAAAAAATTATAAAGGGAACAATATAAATTTTTATAATTTTTCATAACAATTAAAAATTTCCCACCAAAATATTTCATAATAGAAAATCGTCACAATGAAATAACAATTGTAAGAATAGAATATAAGTGAGTCCTCTACTTTGATATTTTTCGAAGCTTTAGGCATATCTTTTGTATATTCTATCCACTTTTTCAACCAATATAAGTAAATCTTCTACTTTGATATTTTTGAAGCTTCAAGTATATTTTTGATATTTTTATCCATTTCTTAGAATATAAAAATTGTTTAATTTTTTTTCTTCAAATAAACTTAATTGAATTTATGTCATTTTCTAAATTCTTAGGTACTCTAAGGATGACTTCGTCATTGAATATTTTCAAAAAGTTCAACATTTTTTCAAAAAAACTAACTTGGTAAGTAAAGTAAGGACAAAATAGGTAAAAGAAAATTGTCTTATCTTGATTTTTTCGGTTGACAAGTAAAAATGATGACCAAATTATAAATTTTTTGACATCTAATAATGAACGTTAACTCCCTATAATATAAATATTAAATGTATACTAAGTAATATAATGATAATTTGAGTTAATATATCAAAAGGTTATTAATTATAAAAATTTATTGAACTTTATTTTGTGGGAATAAAATTACTTAATTTAAAGCTTTCGTCTTCAACTTCAAGATGGTTCTACTATATATATCATGATAAAATACATTATTTTATATGTCATATAAACATGGACTCCATAGATAAACAAAATTTTGAAAAACACATTATGCCTCCTCTCCTCCTTATTTTACCATCAAAACAAATTTGACATGACAAATAAATTATTTTATATGTTATATAAACACAAATCCGATAAATCAAAATTTTATGTTTTCAACCCCTCCATCCCACATAAATCCGCATTATTACCACGATGCTTCATTTTCTGCATTTTGTGCCACTGCTCGTAAAAAAATTATTAAATTTTATTTTTCAGAAGTGATCATTATCTATTTGATTAGATACTCCAGTGGAATAACAATTTACACACCAAAACAAAACATGACCAATAATGTGAAAAATGTAATATCACAACCCTTGGCTTATATTAGATTTACAGGATAACACGCAAATATATTCTTACCAAAAATTCAATATATAGGGAAGCCAAGAAATCATCTCATAATTGAAGGAGTGTTATAATCCACGCAAGAGTATATAATGGTTTTAAACGACACAAGTCCAAGACGAGACATGTTAAAAAACTCTGGCCGAAATGTAAATCTAATAGTATGAGGTTGTAATCCTCGCGAATTTTTAAGTTACCCTAATATTTATTTAACAGAACAAAATATAATAATAATGATGATGATAATAACTTTAAAGTTATAATATTTAAAAGTTAAATAAAGTATTTAGATAAATACTAGGTGTTGTAACAAATAATACAAAAACGTATGAATTGAAGTATCATAACATACCCCCGTTATAATATCATCATCTTAGGGGAAAAATGTCATTTACACCTCAGATTATAAGTAAATATATACTTTGTGTAAAATACATTTTGTTAAACTTGTCCACATGGTTTCGCAGAATGAGTCGACGATGACATTCCACTTGCACAAAAGTAGTAGACCCCACCCAACGCATTGACACTTTTGTTTTTTGCCTAATATGAACTAATTTGGGAATAATTAATTTACTGACACTTCCAGTGAAAAAAATTACTCAGTACTCGTCGAGGCGAGGCAGTGACGTAGTTAAAATTTTATTAAAAAGAGTTTAAACTTTTAAAAAAATAAACATCCGAATTAGTTAAAAGAGATTCTATATTTATTATATATACATTAAAAATATAATTTTACACCAAAAAAAATTCGGATAAACCCTGCTGGCTCCGCCCCTCGTCGAAGAAATATGATTATTACATATTAGGATGTGATTTTGATTATTGCGAGAGAAGTAGACACTTGTCGACATTATTATTTTTTAAACGGTCCTAAATTGAGTAATTCTTGCATCCGTACGGAAAGGGAGATTCCTTCAATTTATTTATCTTTGAAATGAAACATAAGCCATATGCCCCAATCCCTAGTGAAATGTTTGATAAAGAAAAGGCAACACATTTAGGTGATTTCTTTTCATACTTGCAAAAGCTAAAACAGCAGCAGACCAGATGATATTGAATTAAGATTCCCAAATAATTATCTAATTGTAAAACAGGACTCCCAGAAGATTTTTTGAGAATTGCCTATGAAATAAACTCCGAATTTTTGCAAAACTGTCGCTACTCCTCTGCTTCTTGTTTATAAGGGGCAGGTGGTGAATTTATCAAAGTTGAATGACGGGCAGATAGCTTTAAATCTCCATCAAATCCTCAAACAAATTGCTTTCGTGCACGAAAATAAAAGTTTCTACTAATGTTTTCACAAGAATATTTAATTTTTATCTACTATCAAATATAACAATTTTTTTTTATAAGTCGTCAATTCGTTCAATATTATTTACACTTAGCTTTTAACGGCATAAAATACGTTATTTTCTTTAATTATATGTATTCACCATAATAAGATGTAAAATCTCAAATATTTTTATACATAATTTATATGTCACACCTCGGAGAGTACCCTAGATGTGACCGACACTTAGAGACTATTGCTAGTCTCCAAGCAAACCACTTGGCCTCGTCACATCCATTCATTCAATGACTCTACAAATCAGTGGAAGACTAAAGAGTATAATGGGCACGTCTAATCTCAAATAGCATAATAAATAAAGAGGGCTAATTAGAAAGATACTAGCTCAACAAGTCTCAACATCAACAATTGACTCTAGTCTATGAAGCTTATATCACTATCAAATGGTGTCAATGACAGACCCATGACTACCTCAACTCAAAAGATAAAAACTGCTCTAAAAGTCTGGTTCTAATAGCTAGATGAAAGTAAATAATGGTCCTCCGAAGTAAAGGAGGCTCACCAACTCTGTTGACTACGATAGATCTTCAACGATGCGTCTGTTGATGATCTCTAAATCCTGTATCTGCATCATGAAACGATGTAGCGTCGAGTGGCGTCAGTACGTGAAATATACGGTATGTAAAATAGCTGAATGTAAAAGAAATCGGTAGAATAATATGGAAACAACATCAACTCAGAATAATAACCAAATCAGAATGCCATATGTCCTTCTACAGCAAGAATAAAGAGTAAACAAGTGACCCATCAACCAATCAAATCTCATCAATCAACTCAGATTCAACTCAATGGAACTTAACTTAACTCATCTCATCTCGACTCAGAGTACTCAATGTGGGAATTTCTGGGAGTTTCTCTTATCCGACAACAATCACTTATGAGCTAGTGATTGTAAAATCACTTGAAATTTCGTCAACTCCACATAAATTGTGACAGAGAGAGAGAGAGTAATATAAAATGTAAATACTATTAAAAATTAGAAAATATATATAAAAAATCATATAAATTAAGACAAAAAAATAATTTATGTTGGGCTTATGCAAGCACGAACGCTTATAACTAATATAATAGAATGTTAATTTGATTCCAATAAATTATGGATTTATATTTTAAAAACTACAAATATAATAAAGAAAACTTAGTGCTCTACTAATTTAAAACAAAAACCGTACAGCACAAAAACCCACCAAAAGAAGTTTGAAAGGAAAAAAAATCAACTCCCCCACTAGAGAAAAAATAAATGATATGACTTATTTCATGGGAAAAAAGGAGAAAAAAATTCCCGCCGCGTGCAGAAGTCAATGAATCGTACACATGCAAACCATCACTTTTTTCCGCCCAATCTGTCATTAAATAGTGCACAGAAATTATCACTTCCCCAAAAAATAAATATAAAAAAGGAGAATTCTGTTAAAGCCAATCGATTTCTGTATCAGGAAGAAGATGAAGAGCAAAGGTAGATTAATGGGACAAAGATGGTGGAGCTTAGGGGGATTACCTTCAGTATTTTTGCTTTGTCTTTTCTTCTTCCTCGCCGGTTTATTCGGTTCTACTCTCATCTCTCACCAGGTAGGTAATTTCATATTAATTGATGTATGTCTCTATTCTAGGCTTGTGCTAATCAAAGTGTTTGGGTGTGATAGGATGTACAACTGCTTAGTGCACGACCCAGGTCGAGGGTGCTTGAATCTGTGGAAGAATTTAATGCTTTGCCTAGTGGCCACACTGGAGAACATTCCCTCACTTCCATCCCATTTCAGGTGTGTTTTATTGTACAACTCCCAAATTTCCCACTTAGGGATTTTTTTTTCTCTTTGTTGGATAGCCAGCCCTGGTTCAATTTTTAGTCGTTTTCAGTTCTAACCCGTTCTGTTCAAAAAATTGTTCACTAGAATCAACTTACTGTACGTACTTGAGCTTGCATTAGTCCGCCAATCTTATTAATTGTTGTACATCATTATTATTTGGTTATGGTAAATCCTTCCTCTGTAACCTCACAGTGATCAAGTCTATAAAGTTGCTTGAAGTGACGCGAATAACAACAACATACCCGGTGAAATTCACAAAGTAGGGTTTGGGGAGGGTAGAGTGTACTTAGACTTTAGCCCTACTTCACGGAGATAGAGCTGAATATAATTCCTATTATAGAGTGATGATCAATGTTCAAAATAGCATGTTTTTATTTTTGAACTGGTTCCAGTTTACAAATACATGTGTGTGCATGTGTATTTCTCCTGGATTTGCACTTTTGGTTGGTGGATAGGCGCTTTTCTCCTCATATCTATTGTATTTTAATAATCAACAGTGACATTGCTTGAGTTTGTTGCCTCTGATGCAAAGATACCTCTGTTAGATACTGCTGAAGTAACATAAATTGATGTTTGGTTTTTTTTTGGTAAGAAAACCAGATGGGTAATTAAGTAAGCCTAAGAACAAATATGCATCCTCCTAATTCTGTTATTCTACCACTTCATCTGCAATTTATATTTACTTTTCTATGATTCCTGTTTGCTATGGCTGATTGGGGGATGGCGTGTGCGTAGAGGGAGCAGTGTAGTAGGCATGTAATTAAGTCTTCGCGTAATGGCTGGTAGCTGTATACCATCCATAAATAACCATGTTAGCTTCCTAAACTTAACCTAAGGTGGTTAATTTTTTGTTTATGAAACTCATTGACTATACAAGTCTAGTATCTCTTATTTGCATTAGTATTAATTTGTGTAGGTGTATCTTATTTGACACTTGCAATTTTTGGGTAGGTCTTAAGCTGGTTCCCACGTGCATTATACTTTCCCAATTTCGCAACTATCGAACAATGCCAAGGCATAATTAAGATGGCAAAGGCGGATCTGAAACCGTCATCTTTGGCTCTGCGCAAAGGAGAAACAGCAGAGAATACCAAAGGAGTTAGAACAAGGTAAACTATACTCTCGGGTTCTGTCTCTTGAAATTGATGTTTTTGTCATAAATGCAATCTTTTCATCTTTCCCAGCATTAGTTGAAAATTTGTTAGATTTAACTCTTAATCCACTCAAACATCTTTTCATAGCATCTATTTCTGGTAGATAAGATCAATAGGTCACCTTAACTGGGTGTGCTCATTTTCAACTTTTTGGGAAAGTAAAGATGTTCAAGGTATTTGAACTGGTCATGTTTGTGTGTCCCTTTTCAGGTCATTTTTATAATGTTTCTTTGATCTCTTCAAAGAAGTACTCTCTAGAAGTTTGCTGCCTCTTTTGGTTTTGACAAGATGTTACTATTCTTGCATGAACTTCACATTTTTGCCTTTTTCCACAGTTCTGGTATGTTTATCAGTGCATCTGAAGATAAAACTGGAATTTTGGACCTCATTGAGGAGAAAATCGCAAAGGCGACTATGATCCCCAGGACACATGGAGAGGTATATTTCATTTGAAACACAGATCTTAAATATAACACATGAAGGGATTTTTACTGTATGTTAGTTTTATCATTCTGTCCACGCATCAGAAATTAAATCTTAATAAAGGACATAATAGTTGTATTATTGGTGGAGAATCTTTTTCCAAAGCTTCTTCATTTCCTTCCTCTTCTGCATTTTCCATTTTCTTGAAAACTACATTGATTCATCTCTGGTGGTATTTTTGTAAAATACGGGAGTACTATATTAGTGTTTTGTAGGTCTTCTCTAGGCAATACATCTTCCAATAGTGATCAATTCTGAAGAGAACAAGTTTTTTTTGTGTTGGAGGTAGATACTAACTGGTTGTACAATTTATATCAAACACAAAGTAAGTTTATCTTGAACATATTTTGGTCTCTGTGATAGCAATGGTGAAAATAAATGGGCACTTCAATGATCACAGACTCGAAATGATACGATTATTTTTTGCCCGAATCATTCACATCATACTAATATGGTTTTTTGACAAAGGTTTCATATAGCAATTTAGCTTGAAGCTTGTGAAAGATCCTATTTATATTTCTATTGGGATTTCTCTTTACTCCAAGTTTACTTATGAAAAAGAGCTCATTCGATGTAGTTGACAGTTTGTTTTGTCTTCTGTATGATATATTCAGCTGTCACATGGTGTAGTCTATATGTATTCTAACAAGAGACCTTTAAATGACAAAACCATGAGGCAACAGTATGTGCGCATTCTAATAGGACAGTTAGAGAAGCTGAGCATCTGTAGCTATTGTATACTTTAATTTATAGCTGGGGAAATCTGGCTTTTGAGTATTATCTGAAATTGATGGAGTTTTTTGCTGGATTCCCTGATATTTGTTCAATTTCCCTAGGAGTTTGAGTTAAATGCGATGATGCAAATAATGCATGCTATTTATTTTATGCATCCGATAATTGATAACTAGTCAGGCTGCTAACCCCTTTGTATCTGAAATTTATCTTAATTGCTATTACTGGTGAATGATTTTTCTGTTAATGGGAGCACCAAGTAATGTGATCGTAATTGCTGTTTAACTTGAATTAGTTGACCTGTGCGTTTTTCAGGCATTTAATGTGCTGCGGTACGAAATTGGCCAGGCTTATCATTCACATTATGATGCATTCGATCCTTCTCAATATGGTCCTCAGAAGAGCCAAAGGGTATGCATGATTGACTTTGAGTAAATTGCTGCTGTTAACTTTTCCAATTGACTTGTTAATTTTCTAGTAGCTCGATTAGTCTAACACAAACAAGCTGTGTACATCATCCCTTCCATTTTTAGTACTTTGTTGAACTCTCTGTAACCTTTTTTTTGTGTGTGTGAAATAGTCTCTATTTCCAAACAATACAAAGCTTTATTCTTGGATTAAACAAATATCCCCAAATCTAGAATGGTCTTTTTTCCATCGTCTGTGTGAATTTGTGTACTTGGAGAGAATTGGTATTAGTATTTTCCTGCTTCGATCCTATTATATTATATTTGACTAAACAAACAGAAATTAGTGTACGTTCCTCTTGTTAGTTCCTTTTTTTCTTGACTACACTCTAAGATGCCAGACCCAGAATAAGCATATAGTTTTATCCTTTACATCCATCTCCTTTTCTTTTCGTTTTCCCTTTTTGATGAAAAAATTCTGATGTTTGTCATGGATCCTACAGAATCATGCTAATGTACCAGACTATAAAGTTTATGAACTTGACATGTGAAATTTATCTCAAGTTGCAGTTAATTTTGAGTAATGATTATTTTCAGGCTTCCTGTGTCCAGACTAAAATAATGAACTTTCATTTAGGTTGCATCCTTTTTATTGTATTTATCTGATGTGGAAGAAGGTGGAGAAACCATGTTCCCTTTCGAGGTGAGTCCAAAGTTGTTTCTTCTTTCGTGGACTATTATTACGTTTCTGCCTCTCATGTTGTGTAAATTAGTCCTTTGGTTAATTTACAGAGTGGGCAGAATATGGATTCTAATTATGACTTCCGCAAGTGTATTGGTCTGAAAGTGAAGCCGCGTAGAGGGGATGGACTACTGTTCTACTCACTGTTTCCAAATGGTACGATCGATCCGGTGAGTTTTTCTTGTAGATTTCAGTGTTATCCTTGTATTACTTTCATACAAAAAAAGGTTTGATCCTTGGGGGATGGGCCCATTATCTACCAAGATCTGAGCTGTGCGCCACTAGTCTCAAGGATCTCTGATATTTTTTTCATAAAAAGGGTTGGGCATCACAGCTATGCAGCAAGCCAAGCATATTGTGAACTATTTTTCGCCTCATACTTTATGGAAGATGAATAGTATAAAGTGGAATTATATGATGCAGTTATGAAGATTTGTTACAAATGAAGATTGTCAGCAATAGGTTAGTTGGAGTGCAAGACAAGCTTTCTGCACCCTTTAGCAGCGCCATGTAACATCCATGTGGAAAGCTGTGATTCTTGCAGAATTTTGAAGTATTAGGAGTTACCCACAAAATTTAAGATAAAAAAGGTTAAGAAAGACCTACATCTTTCCGATATATTTCTATATGCTTTGGCTTTTGTTCTTATTGTTTGGCTCGCTGTGTGTATTCCTATTTTCGTTCTGCGGGAACCATTTTGATCAATCCTACTACCCATGATGCTATGAAGATGTTTATTGAAGAGGTCTGCTGTGGTGCTGCTAAAATTAACTTTTTTTGTAACTGTGGTTAATCAGTGTGAATGGAAACCCCTATTAGGTACTGCCACATTGTACGGATACTGACTGGAAAGTTTATATAATATTTGTTGTAGTATGCCCTGTATTAGTGTTCCATTTTCTGTGGCTACTACTGTCTAATGATTACCAACATGATGTCATACTGCTCATGTTGGCTAGCAATTACTCACATTTGTAAATCTCCATGCAGACATCTCTTCACGGGAGCTGTGCAGTAATCCGAGGTGAAAAATGGGTTGCCACAAAGTGGATCAGGGATCAAGAAATGGATGAATAAACAAGTACATGTCTCCAAGTGGTGTTAATATAATTCTTTTGTAATTTAATGTAGTAGCTCCCTAGGAGTTTGAACGAGTTGTGCAGTAAATATATCTACAGTCTTCATATAGATCCGTATCACTTCACCCGTAATATTGTACTAAATCTTGGCAGCTCCCATTCCCCACAAAGTTCAGCCGTCTAGCAGTAAAAAGGAAGTCTAATTGTAGCTTCACATAGTGTAATGCCTGCAAGTACATTCAAGTTCTATTTTTCCAACATTAATTTTGGTGAATAAAGTGATGACCACACAAATGTTGTAGTAGGATCCTATATTTCAACTTTTCAAGTCTTATAAATTATAATTACATAAATATTTGACATATTTATGGCCGTGTTTTAAATATTGATTTTTTCCAAAAACAAAATAAAATGTCTAGACAAATAGCTTCTATTTAATTAATAAATTCCCCTTTTGAAAAAAAGACTATTTTACAAGGTAAATATTTATATTGATAATCATGTCAAGTATAAATATGAAGTTTAATTCTAATTCATCATCAATAAATTTGAAATTCGAAATAATTAATATATAAGAGGAGCAGATTTACCCAAGTTTATTGGTTGAACATGGACGTAGCTTTGCATTGAGGAAATGCCTCCACCTCATCCAACTTCCTGACACGAAAACAAACACGCGTCAACACTTTATCATTAAAAGAAAAACTTATATATATGTATGATGAAAGCATTGGAAAAGCCAAAACAACAGTAAATTCGAAGATTGATTTGAGAGAGTAGATAGAGATAAAAAGAAGAAAGAAATGGAGAAGCAAACGGATCCTAACGATAGTAGTAAATTAGAAGGATTGCCGGTGGATACAAGTCCATACACACAGTATAAGGATTTGGAGGATTACAAGCAAAAGGGATATGGAACTCAAGGCCATCAACAACCAAATCCTAAACGTAGTGCTGCTAGTTCCACAGATGCTCCGACACTCTCTGGTGGTGGATCTGCTCAGTCTCAGCTTTCTGCTACCCATAACATCAATCGCCAGGGCGTCCCTTAATTTCTATAACATTTGAATTCGTTGTTTTTAACTAAAATAATAGGATCGTTCTGAATTGGCGATTCTTCTATGTTGGGTGTTGTTTGTATTGTTCCTTTTTGTTTTATTCTCTTGTAGCTAAAAAATCTAGTTTAAGATATATGACACTCATGCGTAATTTTGTAAGTTCTTAATTATATTTTCGTAATATTGCAAGGATGCAAGTCTTGGTTCTGGGATGATTGGGGTGAAGGATTTACGAGTTCTGATATTACCGATTAATGCACATTTAGCATGAGGTACTTCTGTCCCAAGTTTTCATTTTTAAAAATTCACGACTCATTAAACTAAAATTAAATTAGATAAATTTAATATTCCTTTCGTTTTTCTGCTTGTCTACGACCTTTAAAAAAAATAATTAAAAGTATAATTGAATAATACTTTTATCTATTTACGTCCCTTTTTATTTTAAAATAATTGTGTTAAAAGCGTAAAAGTTGAAAAAAGTAATTAATTTTTTTTTATTGTTTAAATTGATAATTGTTTTGGAAAAAGTTTTCCTTTTAGTAAACGTGCGTGTTCTTAAATTTTAGAATGATTAATATTAAAAGATAAAGTTGAATTTTTTTTAATTATCATATAAATCGATAATTATATTTTAAAATGTTAGTAAAAATTTATACGATTTGACGAGAGCGCAGGGAGTCTATTTGTAAATCTTGTGGCATGATAAGTTCCAATCTAAGAAATTGGTTCTTTCATCTTGGAGTCTAGAAGCTACATACAATAGAGTCTATTTCCCTCTTCTTTTTCCCCAATATATAGTATAGCCATTAATTTCAGCTACTCTTATTTTGATTCTTTTTGAAAAAAAAAAAAAACATTTGGTAGCTGTTGCGTGTGAAGTACAGTTCTTTGTGATTAAAAGAAAATACATTTCATACTAAAATTAGTCGAAACATCACATTGAGAAACGAACAAAAATGTATGAATTAAAGTAAAGTTGTTATGGAAAATGACATTCACTAAATAAGACAGTCGTCGGTATTATGCTTCTGTTACGCCAATAACTATAATTGGACATTTGTTCCTATGAATATGTATAAAATTAAAGTGTGTTACAATGCCAATCTTTGTCATTTAAATATAGTCCTTTTTATGCTCCAGTTTTTTGGCCCTATCTGAGTCATTTTACTTTCACCTAATCGTCAAATACGTTGTCTCCTCCATCGTTTTCCAAAAAGTAGAGAATCAACAAGTCTTTGATCTTCCATACGTTTCAAATTCGTAATCTATTTCCTCTTCTTTTAAAGAAAAAAAATATTGTTCGAAATTAATTAATTTTAGTTTCGAAGATCTTTCATTTTAGCAGTGAACTTTGATTGAGTTGGTGATAGTTCGATTTTTTTTCCCCTTCTCCTATGCCCTTTTGTTAGAAAACATTAAAAGGAACCTTCCCGTAATTGGGAGCTACATTCCAAAATTAGAAATTTCTTTTGATAATCTTGCAATTTGATCAGCTGACATTTTGCCAAGTAACGGCAAGCTCACCAATACTTAATTAGATTGATGCCACTTAAAAGTAGCTATCTTTAGTTATTTGAAAATTGTTAATTCCCTGTCAAGATGAAAATAACTATTGTATTTCAACTTTTATAAAAGATTAGTTGCTAAACTCACACAATTTACATTAGAGTAATTTAATTAGTCTAGGTGATATTATGCTTTATCCGTCGTAAAAGTAAGAAGGACTATTTTTGTATTATTAAAGTAATTTAACCTTAACTAAAAAGACATAGGAGCGTCATCTTTTTTTTTTTTTTTTTAAGGAAAAAAGGTTAAAACTATTTCTGAACTATTTGAAATAGATCAGAAATATCCTTTCTTTACGTTTTGATTCAAAAATATCCCTCAATTAAATTTTTAGTTCAAAAATACCCCTCTCTCTAAGGAAAATAAAAAAGGGTTAAAAATACTCTTGAACTATCATAAATGGAGCAAAAATACTCCCTGGTTAAATTTTGATTCAAAAATACCCCTCCCTTAAAATTTTGCAAAAAAAAAACATAACGAAATGACACATTGCATGTTATGTGGACAAAAAGCGCCACATGATTAATCCACGTGAAGCCCTATTTAAGGACCCAAGGGGTTTCTCATCGATATTAAGTTTGAGACTAGCTTTTTCATGTCAAAAAGAATTGTTATTTCATTTGCAAACATCTCAAAAGTCGATATCTGAATGATAATATTAATTAATCCTCGTTATAATCGTTGCCTCATCCTTGATCAGTTTCTCGAGTTCAGTAGGATGCAATTCTTCAAATTTCGAACCTAGGAAGCTTGTAGAAAAATTATTGTACTCCTGTTAACAATGTAACACAATTAATATAAGTTTTCATTTTCAAGAGATAATTCAATTGTAACTATAGATAAAAGCTTTGGACTACTCAAAGTCCGACAAAAAATTATTTGAAGATGGGTTCGAGTTGAATTTTTTATGGAAGAGAAATATTTTAAACAATAACTTTAAAATTTTAACAGAGGGATATTTTTTAATCGAAAACTAATGAATGGAATTTTTGCTCTGTTTCCTAATAGTTAAGGAGTATTTTTGGCCCTTTTTTATTTATTAGGACGAGAGTTATTTTTTATCCAGAAATTTAACGAAAGAGTATTTTTTTTAGCTAAAAATATAACGAAGAGGATATTTCTGCTCCATTTTAAATAGTTCAGAGATATTTTTAAAACCTCAAAAAATAAGAGAACCACAAGATCTTTCGTGGTAGGAAGGAGGTGGTGACATCTGGCCATACCTTTCCTAAAGAATAGGCAAGCAAGACAAGTGAATATTAAGAGACCAAGCAAGATTCACAATTTAGGATCACAAGCTTTCTATGAAAAAACATTCATGTCAATTCACCAACTAAATACTTTTCCTTAGTTTTATTCACGAAATAGCTACGCGTACATCATAATATATCCAATCGTTTTCTTAATTGACTAATAATGCAAGACTTGTTATGTGATTAATATATTGCTAGCAAAAATTCACTAGTTACTCTTATTTATATATCCCTTCTTCAACTAATCTAAATTTACCCAACTTGAATTGTTGTAATTACTCTAGCATAATTTGGATATTAGTGCGACAATCCTTTATAGTTAAACAAAACATTTGGAAATATGTTTAAAAAAGATATCCACAACCACCGAACCATATGCCTCTTTACTCCTCACAAAGTAACATTAACACAATTAAAAAACTCACCGAACTTGTTAAAATTGCTCTCAAATATTTTAGTTGTCTCCATCAAACATTGCAATCTGCTTATTTATATATAGAGGTGGTTGCGTGCCATTGTACCTATATATATCCAATTATGATTTGTGGTGTCACCTTCTTCTTAATAACGACAACTTGCATACCAAATATTATGTCTAGTAGTTCAATTCACCATTCAAAGTCCAAACAAAAAGGATCCCTTTCAAAATTTGGAAAAATATCGCAGCCAAATCCATACACTTATTTTATAATATAAATTAATACCATTCAAATGGGTGCATTGTTAAATGTAACTAGTCCCCACCACCATCCTCACTCTTCCCAAGTAGTAACTCAGAAGCCCAACTTTATTTTTCTCCACAATAATCATTTGAAAGGCTTAAGAAAGCTCCACGCTCTGTTAAAAAAGGCCGGCTTTATTTGCGTCCCAATAGTATTCTTGACTTACAAACAAGAAACGAACAATTTCCTATTGTCGCCTGCAACCTTATTCCTTTACCTCTCATTTGTCTCCCTCTTTATAACTGTCCACTTTCAACTTCGTCGATCAGAACGAGAACAAGAAAAAATGACGAAAATTATGAGGGAAAATGAAGATATTGTTCTCCTCAAACAGCAAAAAGAGGAATTAGAAGAAGAATACGAAGATGAAGAAGAAGCATTATCATTGTGTGATCTTCCGAACGATGAAGAGAATCAAACGAAGAAAGAAGCTTCTGGAAGTATTAGTGAAGACGCCGCTCAATTAGAAGATTTTGATTTTAACTCCTCTGGTGGTAATTTGTTGAAAGAGTCAGAGATGTGTACGGCAGATGAAATTTTCTACAAAGGCCAAATATTGCCTCTGCGTCATTCAATTAGTTTGTCAAGTGATCGGCACAGTTGTAACGATACAAATTCAAGCAGTAGAAGTAGCAGTATTCGAAGCCAACGTTCATCTAGCAGCGGCAGTTCGTCTAATTTCAACACGAAATACAAGCCGAAGATTCGAAATCAATTTCATTCCCATCCTAGTCCAACACCACAGGTTCGATTTTCTAAAGTTAATATTAAATCAAATGCAAACAATTCAACTCAAAAATCAGCATTGTGGAGTCTATTTCGTGTTGGTCTAGTGACACCACCAGAAATTGCATTACAAGATCTGAAAAACAGAGGAAACAGAGATATTTCAGGAAGTCGAAATAGCACCAGTAGTAGCAGCAGCGGCAGCTTCAACAATAATGATCATAGGATGAGAATTTTACTAAGCAAGAAAAAGAAACAGAGGTTTTCTCTAGGCAGCTGCAGATGTTCAGCAAATGCGGTAGAAACAGTTCCGATCGTGAACAGTAGAAATTCAATTAAGAAAATAAGAAAAGCCACCGGGGACCATGAACATGAAGATGAAGATAAGAAGGATTCACCAGAGAACATCAAAGCAACAAAAAAACAAGCAATGTCACGTCATCGTACGTTTGAGTGGTTAAAGCAACTTTCACTAGAAGGTCCATCAGATGAAACATAAAGATTTCAAAGTATCACGCATGCTTAGCTACTTGTTTTTTTCCTTCTTTTATGTAATGTAATGTGACTTTTTTTTTCTTGCTTTTTTTGAGTAGTGGAATCATGAAGTTGATTAATTGAAGTAATTGAGGACGCAATTATAATGTAAAAAGAAAAAAAAAAGAAGTAAATTAAAGCTAAGCTGTTTGATGTGAATTGTGATTAAATAATGACCATTGTTTTTTGTCTTTGTGTAAAATTAATTATTGAAGATGGGAATGCCGTGATGAGTGGAAAGCTGTGAATGTAGTGAATAGATGTGGGAATTTTGTGGCGTGGTTGATGATGCTACTGCTCGTCATGATTAAAGTGTGAACTTTCATGAAGTTGTTTACTACTTTTTCTATGGGGGATTTTAATTTCAAGTCCCATTGGGGTATTTCAAATTTGTCTACAACCACGAGGCTGATTACCATAAATGTGAAATTTGGTATCCAATGAAAATTGATGTATCATCAACAAAAGAAAAAATGAAAAAGGAAATTAAATATCACCAGCAAACAATTATTCCCTTCGGTCTATTTTACTGGTCCTTTTCATGTCTCACGAAAATATTAATCAAAAAACTATTCTTGTTTAATTAAGAGGTATGTTTATTTACAACTACTCAAAAATATCTTAATTATGCTTCATGATTATAAATTGGGTAATAACATTTCGTAACTATAGTTATAGCAGAGTTTGTATCAATGCGCTCGTATAATTCGCAGTTTTTTGTAGTGTTTGTATATTTCACTATACAATTCATGCACAACGTTTGTATAATTTGATATACAATTTGATTCGTGCACAACTGTTATATAATTGCGCGAATTATACAAGACTCAAACTATAATTACAGATAGATATTTGTTGCGAGCCGTAAATAATTCAAACCATAGCTAAGTTAGTTAATTAACTAATATATGTTTGATTATCCGCGTAATTTTTCATTTAATTTAAACTAAATACTTCTAGACTCCCTTTTAGTACTACATTAGTATCTTTCCATACATATTATATTTTGATATTTTAAAGCGGCAAGTATCATGACAAGTACAATGGACCGAAAGATCATTGGAGTAGATAACTCTTTTACTGGCAGGTTAAAGTATCTGATACTATATCACTCAGGCACCACAAAGTAAGTGTCATTTATAGATTTCTATTAAATGTACAACCACCTTAGAAGGCTTAAAGAGACAGCAAAAGGGGTACTGGGGATGTTTTATGGCTAACAAGGACTGATTAAGATTGAACATATTCTTGGTTGTCATTGGAGTTTTAACATTTTTTGCTTATTATTCAAGATTTGCCGAATCGAGTATCCTAATCAGTGATGGATACAATGACAACACACATTCCTTGCTTAGAGTGCGAATCCAAAATCTTTAATTAAGGATAAATTGATTTTTTTTATCGCACCACAATCACTGTTAGATGTAGACTAGTGAATTAGGTTTTACGAGAAGAGAAAGATGTCTCATTTTTTCCTAATACTTACTAACGATATAAAAAAAGTTTTGCAATTTACGGTGTTTGATTATATTTGTTAGAAAAATTGTGGTCAAATTCCAAGCAGAATATCATTTCAAAATCAGCCAGAAACCTGTTGACCAGCTAATTAAATTTGAATTTGAAAAATATAAAGTTGGTCTGTTCTCTCTACCGATTTCCGTGGATCTTTTACTTTCGTTCATATAGTCCCTTTCATATTTGGGAAGTTAAAAAGGAATAAAAACCAAAAGTATGGGTAAATTTATCCTTTTAGTGCTTTGACTTTGGAGGAAAAGAAACAAATTAAAGCATTCAGTAAAGTTCAAGTTCTACTCGATAATATAGAAAACATTTATATAATTGATGAAGTTTTTATGAGGTAATTTCAAAACGAATCTTCATATAAAGCATTAATTTATAATCAGAAAAGATTGATTTGCTATAGTAAATTAATTTCTAAAGCTGTGTATACATAATCTCTCTACCATTGTGAGGTAAAAAGTAAGACTCACTTGCAAAAAGTTTTTACTGGAATGTTGTCATTGTCGCATGTACATAACTTAGTAGGCCTATTCAGAATCTTGAGTTGTCAATGAGACCAACATACAAGCAATTGAATTATTAAGATGGTCTAAATACTGTTATATTTAGGAGATTCATCTTTCATCTCCTAATTAAGGCAGCTCAATGCACAAAGGATCTCGTGTTCATGCAAGGCCAGGCCCGGGGAAGGGCAGCAACCTAGTATAAGAAAAGATCAGCGAGCAAATTACAATCTGTGCATACATTATTTTGAGAAACATCCTCCTACTGGTCCTCCAAAATCAATGGTAGCAGAAGAGACTGGAACACTACACTGCAGGCTCAAGATGCCATCTCCAGGTGCTTGATGCTCTGAATATGCTTCCCGGGATTTAAACCCTTAACGCAAGCACGAGAACAATTCAAAATAGTATTTAACTGCGTCCAGGCGCTCCTGAGTAAATTCATCACGGCTATCCATGATCCATCTACCCTTTTAAGTACAGATAATATTGAGCAGCATCTGACATAGCAATGGATAGTAGGGTTAATGGGGTAGAACAACTTACAAACTATCCAAAACTTTTAAGAGAATCATGGCAAGTACAGAAATTTAAAACTCTTACCCTGCAAATGACTAAGCTAAATAATGTTCTACAAATCTGAGCACGTAAATCATATAATTCCAAAGGCAGTTTGGGAAAGATGCTAACCTAAAACATCGAGTTTGCACCCTCAGGTATTAGCATATCTCTAATATTCCCTTCAACATAATATATTTCAAAGTTTGTAGAACTGAATAGGAAAAGGTCATTTCATCTACATTTGTTGTCCTTTTCAATGCCAACAAGCGCAGAACGAGATATGAACATTTTCCATCCTCTCTTGAAATTTCCACACTGAGAAAGAATAACAGACAATGGGGGCTTGAGCACCACCGGGCATAATGTAGGTCTACCCCTGCAGGTAATATAAGAGTTGAAAAGCCGATTGTTCTAGAGAGGAAGGATCAGCAAAATAGGAGCGGAGTGCTCCAAGAACTGTTAGTTGTGGCGGTGCAGGCAGCAGAGAGAATGAGAAAGCTGAGCATAATATTTATGCAAAGGAGACTAAAGCCTAACTTTTGTCTGCACATTAGTTAGGTTTCTATGCAAAGGAAAGAAAAGAAAAAAGATGAGCTGAAAGATGAATTGGTAAAATTAGGACGGATATTATTAAATTTTGAGTCGAATTAAAGAGACGATAGGTTAGAAACAAGCAACGAAAGAAATGAACCAATTAGGAATTAGTAATTTGAAAATATTAATATGTTTCAAAGTTGTCTAGTGATCAGAAGATAACTCAGAATAAGATCCAATCACCAAGACTTCCATGAATGTTGCACAGTTTACCATACGGTAAGATCCTTCAGCATATTATTCATCAAACTTCTTCAAAAAGTTGCACCTCATGGAAATAAGATCCATTTCTTATCTAAAAGGAACATGACTTTCTTAATCTGACACAATCAATTCAAATAAAATTTATGGCCACCCTGTTACATTTAAGTATCATACATATACATTTGTTGTACACCCAAAAAAGTTAATACAATTTTTACCGACTCTAGGCATATTTTCCTATAGTTGCGGTCACCTCCACTGATTTCAGAAGATAACTACTACCCACGCCACCACACGAGGTGCCAAGTAACTCTACACACCACTATAGGTATCTTTACTTATTATTTGATGGAAACGCAACCAGAATACAACAATCAAATGGGGAGAAAAGGCAAAACCGGATGAGCTTAACATGAAAAAGAATCAAGAGAACATTACCGGTTGGCGTGGAGGAGTGCAGCAGGACAAGATAAGACTCGGGATCCCACCAGTAACTAAGACATGATGAACTACATCAAGCACAACAATTTAGCCCTATTGCTCTTATGCTGAGGTATCTCCTTCCCAGGCATTGGGCCAGGTGTCTTCATCTTAAGTCAAGGCTCAACGGACTTATACTAATTATAGAAATTAGTCATATCCACCACCAAATCCTTACTCACAAACATATGTGGCAACGGCGTGATAGTCGATTCGGAATCCGATGAGATCTTAGTCAAACAAGCGAGTCCATTACAGCAGTCGATGTTCATGGCACAGGACCCACATATCCCTTCTCTGCAGGATCTTCTGAAGGTAAGTGAAGTGTCGATTTCATTTTTGATTAAGGCAAGCCGCATTCCTTCGGTTTGATTTTGTATTCTTGGAGCTCAGGTTTCCCAGGGTTTTGGGGGTTCCATCGGTAAATTTGAAATGACTTGAATTTGGGCACCTGCTGGAATTTGGCGTCCGAAGCGTAAGCTCGGGCGACGAGTAGCTATGCCGCTGGCGATATTGACTGAACCCTAGATATCGCGGGTCCGATTAAGACAGTCGCCATTGATGAACACCTTGCTAAATTCATGCTCTTCATTTTTGTTTTTCAGAAAAAATGACAAAAATGGTCTTTATGTTTATGTTTGAGTGTACGTTATAATAGTCCCTAATAAGTACACTTAATAATTTTGGTTCTTTCTAATTTGCCTCCAACTTAACAACAACAATCTACCCAGTTGAATCCCACCAGTTAAGGTCTGGAGATAAAAATGTACGCAGACTTTTTTAATAGAAAAGTTGTTTCCCATAAATAAAATAACTAACTATTGCAAAGGAAAATTTGCCTCAACTCAACAAAAAAAAAAATTCTCAACTCAACAAAAATAATTTCTAATGTTTGAAGGTAAGTTCGTAATCCCTTAAGCATGCATTTAATAATTTTAATCCTTTAAATTTATAAAAAATAATATACTTTTGGTGTTGGTCACAATATATTCTAAACTGTGTCGATTACGTTTGAGTTACATTACAAATACAAAAAAAAATCCCAATGAATTTTTTAATATGCAACAAACTACACTAGATGCTAGAAAATAAATCCCAAAAATTATCTGGAAAGATCATTTTTAAAACTTAATTACATGAATAATAGAATTTTGTAAATATTACAAATATGAAAGTTTATTTTACGTATATAGCAGTTTTAAACACATTATCAGTTTACCTTAAATTAAGGAATTCTTTTTAATCTTTTAAATAAAATATTATAAAAAGAATACAAATTATTTCTCTCTCTATATAGTCTATATAGATTCAAAATATTCTGAACAAATATTTTATCTCTATTACAATCAATATTAATACGTATTCATAGTCAATTATTATTATACATGAAATACATATTCATAGTGTAAGTTTATAGAATACTTATTCATGGTGTAAGCTTATAGAATACTTATTCATAGTATAAGTTTATGAAATACTTATTTATGGTATAAGTTTATCAAATACATATTCATAGCATAAGTTTATTATTTCGAAAGTATTACGTATAATTTTCATGGTATAAGCCTATACATCTAAAATATACCATGTATTTTTATGGTATAAATATAATTTATAGCAAAAGTGATTATTGTTATATTTTTTGTACAAATTTATGAAATAAATATTCATGATACAATTTATTATTGTAGGTATTTTTGTTTAAAAAAATATTTATTAAATATGAATATATTTTTAGTATATACATGGTATAAACTTTTTATATCTAAAATATACCATATATTTTTAGTGGTATAAATATATAATTTGTGGCAAAATATTCATTATTATGTATTATGTATATATTAATTATACCATGTATAAGTTTATTTCACATATTTATATAATTACACATCATTATAATAAGTGTGAGTGTGTGTGTATATATATATATATTATATGGTTTATTTATTATTTTCAATTTTTAAAAATGTCCCTAAAAATAAGCAACATATATTGAGAAGAATGGGAAGATTAGTTAGTATTCCTATTTCAGTGAAACTAACATTTATTTTCTTACATTTTAAATTATTTTTAGGCTATAAACACAAATAATTCATTGTTATATTTGTTATGTTGATAATACTTGTATTTGTAATAATTTTTTAAAAATAAGTTAGTTACGTTCTTTTTACTTAAATATTAGAATATTCCATTTAATTTTTCGCTTTTTTTCCAACAGTGAGCGAAAATAAGATTAGAATTATGTGGGTAACTTGATAACACTAATTCTTAAGATTAATTATTACTTCCTCTAACTCATATTAAGTGAATTATTTAAGTATAACACACCTTTTCAAAAAATACTTAATAACATAAATCAAAGACTACTTTTTATGCCTTTTTAACTATTTTTTTATTTAAATTATTGCATAAAAAATGTAAAGTAAATAAAGAATTTTATTTTTTTAAAAAGATACATATAAAAAGACAAAAATAATTCTGTAGCATCTAAAAATTATAAAGAAAAAATCTGAACAATTTATTTATGATGACCAAAGGGGAGTAACAATTTAACATGTGGACGCATTATTAGCAATTATCATGGCAAATACAACACTTAAGTCTCAATAAAGAAAATCATAATTACTAACAGAACTTCTTCTAGTCAATATTGCTTCACTTAGGTATGTCATAAATTCAACCATATGTTTTACACAATGGGTCTATAATTTATTAATTTACGCGTAATTCTTGTTGGCCATGGTCATTTTCTACTATTTCAGTCTCCAAGTCTTGTTTCTCATTTTTCTTTCTTGTTGAAAAAAAGAAGTCACTAGTCTTGTTCCAATGCAAGCTAAAGACTTGCCAATAAATACATCATCTTCTCTCTTTTCTTGAAAACCCTCTTTCAGTCTAAGATGTTAAGCTCCTGTTTTGGGAGCTGTTTTGGTGGGGGCAATGGTGATGATCTTTTATGGCACATGGACTTGAAGCCACATGCGATCGGTGACTATTCTGTTGCTGTAGTTCAGGCCAATTCCTTGCTTGAAGATCAAGGTCAAGTTTTTACAACCCCTGGTGCTACTTATGTGGGTGTTTATGATGGTCATGGTGGCCCTCAAGCTTCTCGCTTCATCAACAACAATCTCTTCCCTCAACTCCAAAGTACTCTTTTTAAACTCTAATCTGTTTATCCATATACTATGAAAGATTGGGTCTTTTTGGTTGACTCTTGTAACACCTACCTTTACTCTTTTTTGTTTCTTGTTATTGGTCTTAAAGCAAAAATATTATTCTAATTTGCAGGTGGAGAATTCTAACCTATATTTTATCGTATTTTGACTTCTTGATTGTTGGCTTCTGTGTGCGTTCAGTTATTATGTTGAAATATCATGACATTATCAGGAGAGGCTCAGAGAAAACTAACTTGATCATGATTCATGTGTGGAGTGGAAGAGAAAAAGGAATTGAGCTTGTTCAAATTGTAAAAATGGTCAATTTTTAAATGTTTGAATAAATGTTACTCCAATTGTCGTTCGGATTCCGAGGGTGGAATAGTTCAAGTTTGACTGTGAATATAGACATTAAGTCTTCAAGATTTTTTAAATAAAATTTATATATTCGAAGTCACAATAAATCGCAAGTTAAAATATTTTTAAAAGTCACAATAACTGACACTTTCAAAAATTTAAAGATATATGAAAAAATTACTGTCAAAGATACATTTGTTTGAATCTCGTGATCCGAAAGATGCCAAACAAATTGGGAGGAAGGGAATATTAGAGATACTGGAAATTGTTTGTGTTGTGTTTCATTTCCTTGTTATTTTGGCTATTATAGAGCTTGCATTAGAAGAAGGAGGATTATCTGAGGACGTGATCAGGAAAGCATTTGATGCCATTGAGGAGGGATTCTTGCGTTTGGTGAAAGAGTCTTGGTTGGATCAGCCTCAGATTGCATCTGCGGGGTCTTGTTGTCTATTTGGAGCCATATTAAAAGATAGACTGTATGTGGCAAACCTTGGAGACTCCAGGGCAGTGCTTGGCAGGAGAGTGCAGAATGGCCAGGGGAGTGATTCAGCAGTAGTTGTGGCAGAACGTTTGTCTATAGATCATAATGTTGGGGTTGAGGAGGTACGGAAGGAGGTGGAGGCACTGCATCCAGATGATTCTCACGTTGTGGTCTACATTCGAGGGGTTTGGAGAATCAAGGGTATAATTCAGGTATCTGTTCTCAATCGCTTTTTTCTTCTGTCCTATTAATGCAGTCAACAATTTTGATAAGTCATTTAACTCGTTCAAGGTGATCAAATTTGTTTACTATCCTTCCTGGTGTTCTGTTTAAGTCATCTAGAATTAATACATCTTTTTTAAGACCTGCAGCAGTAATGAATCAGACCTCCAATTGATGAAGACTAACTAGTCCTTTCAGATATGTGGTTTTGTTATGACTAGACGGTGTCTCAATATATTAATAGTTTCTATTCAATCGAAAGTACATATGGTGGAAGAAGAAAATAATCGAAGCTCATTAATTATCAGTTCTGACTTCTGTTAAGTTTACAATTGACCATGTGTTGTTACCTCTTAGCGGTTGAGCTATGCTGAAAAGGCTGCTCAATAATGTTCTGAAAGTAAGGAAGTTATGGAAGCTAGACAACAAACAAGTCCAATGTCTTCTTTTCTTTTTGAATTCTGGTTAGTAGTCACACACAAATGCAAACATTTATAGTTACGTAGTAAGAGAAAGTTCACCTTTCTATTGCTCGAGCTAGTTATGAAGGAAGTCCAGAATCTCAGGGGGAACTCATAGTGGAGGCTTGTAAACAAGTCACTTTATATATGCCAATTATGTATGCAAGGTGATTATACCTTTTAGATATGTTGCATGTCAAAGTCTTTCTTGAGTGCCTCTTTTGTGTTTTGGCATCAAATATGCTTTCATCTACCCTTTTTGAGGTTATAGACTGTACATTTTCTTCCTTTAGAAGAAAAAATGCCACATCATACATTGGTTATGATGGTCAATTATAGCAAGTTGATCATATGTATAAAACAGGTTGTAAGTCGAATTCTTTTGGGGGATAAATATGTTTTTATCTGCTACTTTTAAAGATTTTAGACCTTGTGTAAACTTAATTTCTTTTTATCGTTTAGTAAAAGACACATCCATTTTGGTATTCGGGCAGTGTCAAGATTGATAAGTTACACCTATGAGACTTACATCAAGGCCCAAACATTTTGTTGCTGCTGTAGGTATTTTGTTTTATATATGGACACAAAGTAATCTCCTTTCCCCTATATCCTTTCTCCCTTAACCACTTGATAGCAATTCTTTTTGGTCTTTTGGAAATTTGAATTTGTAGCAGGGGCTGCATGATGCTTCTTTTTCGATTTTGAATCCTTCATTTTAACTTCAGCAAGGTTCCCTTGTTATTTGAAAGATGTCAAACAAAGTCTGAAGCTGACTAATTTCATTACAAGCTTGCAAATAGCAAATTTCAGAGAGTAACCTATGTTTTGAGAAAACTCATCTAATATTGCCTATTTCCCTGCATCAGGTTTCTAGATCAATTGGTGATGTCTATCTGAAGAAACCAGAGTTTAGCAGAAATCCTCTCTTCATGCAATATGGATATCCAATTCCTTTAAAAAGAGCTGTAATGTCAGCAGACCCCTCTATATTGATGCGAAAGATAAGACCAGAAGACTTATTTTTGATATTTGCATCAGATGGTCTATGGGAGCAACTAAGTGATAAAGAAGCTGTGGACATTGTTTTGAAGAATCCTAGAGTTGTGAGTATCGACCCCTTCCTGTTCTATCAGCTTCTTTAATTTCTGGAAACCGAACCCTCATCCATTTTGTTATCTGTAAAGCAGATGTAGGCTCTTACTATAATTACTCTCCTTGAAGCAATTCTTTCGTCAAACTTCTCATCCATGTTGATATAATTAACTAATGAATAAGATAAGTGATACTTTCTTCCCCGTTTCTTCAGGGAATTGCAAAACGATTAGTGAGAGCTGCCCTTGAGGAGGCTGCAGAGAAGAAAGAAATGAGATATGAGGACATCAAACGATTGGAGAAGGGGGAAAGGCGCCATATTCATGATGACATCACAGTTATTGTGATATATTTAGATCCTGAAAGGTCCACAAATTCTGGATCGAACATTGTTAAGGACACAAATGTCCCTCTTGACATTTACTCCTTGAACTCAGGTCATCAAGGAGAGAACACATCTTATGTTTCCCCATGAATAGTGTCAAGTACATGTATACGCTATATACCATCCTGTAAATACGTCATCTTAGACTTGGAGAGTTTCTTGATATACTTTTAGATAACAATCAGAAGAACTAAGCTGATGAAAAACCAGCTTGGGCCTTCACTTCTGTTTTTGACTCGTCTGCTTAAAGCCCTGTTTATTTGTATCTTGTTCTTACGTGGCAATTACACTACAACTTCAGGGTGGAAGTTTTATAGATGAAATGAAATTTTAGTTTCTTCTTAGTCAATAAACATGAGCATTTTACCTGTTATGATCTGGAGATGTTATTATCTTCGACCTATTTGAACAATATTCAATGCTTTAGAGTGTGTTTGGTAGGATGGAAAACATTATAAGCAATTTTTTCATGTTTGCTCGGTTTAAATGTTTTGAAAAAAGTTTTTCAAATCAACTTATTTTCGCAGATTTAAGGAAAATGATTTTTTTTCAAAAAATAGGGAAAATGACCTTTTTCACGCTGTTATTTAAGAATCTTTTTCGCTAACAGATAAATGTGTAGAAATTAGTATGCTCTTAGTTTGTTAATCAGTTAGTTACAAGTTTGTTAAGGTAGTTAGTGAGTTAGTTAGTCATAATTGCCAAGTAGTTGGTTAGTGGAAGTTAGTTAAAGTTTGTGTATATATATGCATTGTACTTAGATTGAGGCTAATTTTGAAGGATTCAATAATAATACTACTCCTTCACTTCTTCCTTCTTCTTTGTACTTTCTCTAAATTATCAAAGGATGAGCAACCATTGATGTTGGGCTAAGAATTCAACATGGTATCAGAGCTAGGGCACTTGATATGAGAGCCTAGCTGTTTTCTAACATAGAAGCTGATAATCTTGAGAAGATTCCAAAAAGGAGAAGCAGTCAGTTAATAGACCCAAATTAGAAGTTTTTAGCTATTTCGATCGAGACAAAGGAAAAGGATGGAGGCAAGAGTAGATCGACAACCAAATTCATCTTCTCAATCTCAGTCGAATCCATCACGGCCTGAGAAATTCACAGATATTCATCTTAGAAGCCCTTTGATCTTCACCCACCGGATACTCCAGGTAGCATTTTGATTTCACAGCAATTGATTGGCATTGAAAATTACACTGGTTGGAGTAATTCCATGAGAGTTGCACTGTTAGCTAAGAACAAAATAGCATTCATAGATGGAACATGTAGAAAGGAATAATACAAAGGAGATCTGGTGCTAAGTGGGAAAGGTGCAATGCTTTTGTTCTGTCTTGGATCACCAATTCTGTTTCAAAAGAGTTAGCAAATGGCTTAATGTTCTCAATCAATGTTCATAGTGTTCGGAAGGATTTGAAGGAACGTTTTGATAAAAGAAATCTAACTAGGATATATCAATTGCATAGAAAAATATGTACCATGATTCAAGGAGCTCTCACAGTTTCTGAGTACTATTCTAAGTTGAGAAATTTGTGGGATGAACATGCCTCTTTAGTGTCACTCCCACTTTGTGAGTGTGATAAGTATAAAGAGTATGCAGATCATATGGAAAACCAAAAACTCATACAGTTTTTGATGGGCTAAAATGAAACATTTGCCAATCCAAGAGTCAAATTTTGATGACAGTTCCTAGTCCTAATTTGAATCAGGCCTACAATATGATCATGCAAGATGAGAGTCAGAGAGTCCAGTCTAATATGATTTCTGCTTCAGGTCTGCCACTTCAACAGTTGGACATCAGTAATTTTACATCACTGACGTCTATTCAGTTCAACAAGTTCAAAAAAGCAGGGGAGTTATATTGTGAACATTGTCACTTAAGAAACCACACCATAAAAAATTGTTACAAGCTTGTAGGGTATCCATCTGATCACAAGTATGGAAAGAAAGTTGCTATGGACAAAGGTGATAGGAAGCCACTGTATGGAGAAGAAAGACAAAGATTTGGAGGAGATAGATCACAAAGGTTTACTGAAAATAGGAAGCAACAGGCCTACCATGCATATGTTAAGGATCAGGTTGAAAGTAGAAGAAATAAAGCACAGCAGAATTATCAACACAAGGTAAATCATTTGAATAGAAACTTATGTGGTTATATTAGAAGTTTATTTAATTCCCAAAATTTCATATATGTCACAGAAATTGAGATAGAATAAATAATATATGTTATTTAAAAGTTACATAAAAAATATAGATAATAATTAACAACTTAAAATATTTCTCTCATAATATAACAAAATTAGTACTATAAATTTTAATAATTTAATATATATTTTTTAAAATATATTAAAATATTAGCTAATTCTCAAAATTTTACACATGCCTCATAAATTGGGACACAAAGAATAATATATATTATTCAAAAATTATGTAAAGAGTATGATAGATTAAAGGAATTAACAACTTAAAATCTTTTTCTCCTGTGTATAGAAGTAGGTTTGTATAGGGTAATTTGTCTATTTCAATTTTCTCTATTTATATTAGTATTTTCTTTATTTTAATTTATTTGTTTTATTTTTTTAATATGTTTTATACATAAAAATTATGAAAAAGTGATAGTACTATAAAATAAAAACATTAATAACTTGAAATTTTAAAAAAATATATTAAAAAACTTATTGACACTTAAAATTCTACATTACATAAATTAAGCCAAAGGGAATAACATATACTTTCTGAAAATTAAGTTAAAAGCACTTTAAATTATAATAAATAATAACTTAAATATTTTAAAAGTTAAAAAAATAATATTTTTTTTTGTCTCTCCTAATTTTATCTATCAGATAAATTAAAATAAATAAAATAAGATATATTGAGTCGATATGATCGCACCTATCCTTCTATCTAGTAGGTAAAATGCGAGCGACTTTATTGACATATACTAAAACACACAAATGTGACTTTACCAAAGTACCTTAATTAACTCCTGATTTCTTCATATTATCAAATTTTATTGGTCAATTATATCGTTCAATTAATTAGAACTCTTACAAAACTATATCATGATTTGTGAACGTAAAATCAATAATCACCGGCCATCTCTCCGCCGACTCAGTCCCCTTTTATCCATAAAGTCGGCGAGTTGTCTCCTCCAGTTTCCGCAGTAGTCTACACGACACCTTCAAGTCAGAAGAAAATTGGAAAGCAAAAAAATCAGACCACAAAATGGGAGTCGTTTTAGAAGCTCACAACGTTAAAGTTCTGGGTTCAGGTGAAAAGATCATCGTACTCGGCCATGGCTTCGGCACCGATCAATCCGTCTGGAAACAGCTTGTCCCTTACCTCGTCAATGAATATCGTGTTGTACTTTACGACAACATGGGTGCTGGCCCGACAAATCCTGATTACTTCGATTTTGATCGATACTCATCTCTTGAAGGTTATGCCTACGATTTAATTGCCATTTTGGAAGAACTTCAAATCAATTGTTGCATATACTTGGGTCATTCCTTATCTGCTATGACGGGTGTTGTTGCTTCTATTTCTCGTCCTGATCTCTTCTCCAAACTCATCCTTCTTTCGGCTTCACCAAGGTAATTAGATAAATTGATCCCATTTCCCCAACACAATTTAAATTCACTTCAACTTAGATGATAAATAAACCCTATAAAGTACCTATTCAGAAAGGATTATATAATTTATTTACAGTCAAATGATTTCATGGTTTTATTTTAACCGTAATCCTTTCCTCCTAAAACAAGTGTCATATTCATTGACAAATCAATAATTACAATGTGCAGTTCATAAACTATCTGAGATATAATTTAATAAATATCTCTTAGATATTGAACCTTATTAAGAAAATAGAATACAAGAGAATAGTTGAAAAGGTGATTTTTTTTTTCTGATGTAACTTTATTTAGAAATGGAGAAAGTATCTCCAAGTATTGTAATGCAAGTAATTTTGTCCTTCTAATACGTGTAATTAGATATTGGCCAAATCAATCTACGTGGCTAGGGGGTGGGGCAGGCCTATATAAGATCCTAATAATGTCATGGCATGCTCAATTATTTCTTAACTTAGTTATGTTAGGCTCTTTAACCATTGTTATAGCTAAAAAAGTTTCGTTTTTTTTTTTAAATACAATATCTCAGTCATGGTTTCTTTATATAGGTTCATAAATACGGATGACTATTACGGAGGATTCGAGGCGGAAAACATAGAGCAATTTGAGGCGGAAAACATAGAGCAACTATGTCAAGCGATGGAGTCGAACTATAAGGCATGGGTATCTGGGTTTGCGCCACTAGTGGTAGGAGGTGACATGAATTCTGTGGCAGTACAAGAATTTAGCAGGACGTTATTCAACATGAGACCTGATATAACACTAAGCGTTTTCCACACTGTTTTCACATTCGACCTAAGGCATTTTCTACCCCGCGTCACTGTGCCTTGCCATATCATACAGAGCTCAATGGACATGGCGATGCCAGTGACTGTTTCTGAATATTTACACAGAAATCTAGGCGGAAAGTCGATTGTAGAGATCATCTCAACGGAAGGTCATCTTCCGCATTTGAGCGCACCTGATGCTACTATTCCCGTGTTGCTTCGACATATTTCTCTTGATATTAATGCTGCTTAATTAAATTCTTAGAGACTGGAATATGTTATGTTTACTTGTAGTTATTAGCATTCTATTTATTCGAACTTTTTGTGAACAAATAAAGGATAACTAATGAGAACACAACTTCTAATTAAATTGTTGTCTTATTTTTTCTTTCCATTGAACCTTTCAACTGAAATTGTTATATTAGGCAGCTAATATGCCTAAACTGGGGAGGTTCCTCTCCATTTTATCCAAGCTCCTATTATAGTTGACAAATGGCATAAAACAAAAATAAAAATCAAAACGTGTGATAAAGTATTTTGTTTACAACCTCTTGACATATTAACAATGTGATTACTATAGGAGTTTATTTACGTATATAGTCTTAAAAAATATCATCAAAATAAAATTGTACATGTTTGATTCTCTGTTTTATCACGTCATCGTTTTGCCTACTGCAAGGAGCTAGAAGCCCGATTAAGAGTTCACGTGAATCTGATAATTTCTTGTTAGATCTTACGGTATATAAGAAGTCTATTAAAACTACAAACGCAATTATTATTATAATAATTATTATTATTATACGAATTCATAAATTTTAAATTATGAATTTGACTATCATTGGACTTTTTTTTTTTTTCTTATCATGTTGCCTAAACAAGTATATATACACTTGATAGCAACAAGAAATACTAATTAGTGTGGTGATTTAGCCCACACGTCGAGTTCAGCTTTTTTCTTGCTACTCTTTCTTTAGTCCATGAAAGGCACTAAACATTTTAGGTCCGTTGAATTTTTTTCTTTTCTACATTAATATTTTGGAAGGCAGTCCCCATATTTTATACTTTGATGATGGACAAAAAGGGGCTGGAATATTATATTCCACATTTGGATTTGTTTTAGTTTGTGCTTTATATCACATACCTCTTTTTTTTTTTTTTACCAAAACAATTATAATTACATTTAAATATGATATATTTAAATAATACATAAAAAATATATTTAAACAAAATTTATAAAAATAATTAAAAAAAATAATTATCCGTGAGCTGTTTACAAAAGGTTGCGGAGGAGTGGCCATGTTCCTTCATCCTTAACCTCCATTTCTCCTGAGCAATTTCTTTTTTTTTTTTTTAGAAACATTTTGAAATAGCTGTATTTTAGCATTTAATAGGATTCTTTAGTTATACTTTTAATATTTATTGAAAATAGTTATATTATAAGTTGATATTTGCCTTATTTATGTATTTTTTAAAAAAAATTAATAGAATGCAATTAATAAATAATAAATTGAAGAAAATCATGAGAAATAATATTTCAAATATGGTAATTTCTTTTCTAAAAAATTTCAATTGTTTATGTTAAAAATTAGAAAATATTTTTCATTTATTCTCTCATTCTCCATTAACGAGCTTCACTTCTCCATTATAGAAGGCAATTCAATTGATCAATTTAATTTATGGTTAAAAAAAATTGATACTTAGAATTCGAATTCGTGCTAAAATCAATTAAGTTTTCATTCAAATCATTTTAAATTTGGATTCAAATTATTTTTAAACCGCAAAAATATATTATTTCGAATGCAATATGTTGTGAAACAGTCAATTGGAAGTTTGATTCTGATTTAAATCGAATTGTGTATGCTTGTTTGTTTAAATCTTCATTGGTACAAAATTTACTTCCTCAACTATTTTTAATTATGAATTTGAATTGCAAAAATACATTTAACTTATGGATATATTAATGATTTTCGAAATACAAATTATTAATCGTGGTACATAAATTTTAAAATAAAATGAGTTGGAGATACATTTTGTATTGTATCTTATATATTATTGTGACTTTTTTTGGTACAAAATTTGTTTGCTCATTTGATTTTGAATACAATGTGAACGTAAGAAAGTACTATTTATCTTTATGGATATTAATCGCACGCGCAAAGTAGATTATGGATACTATTTGACTGTTGAATCCTTTTGAATATTTGTATATTAGTGGTGTGGAATACAAAGAAATTGAAATACATTTTTGTTTATTAAAAACAATGTGTTTTAGATACATTTGTATGCTTTTCTATTTTTTAATATGAATAACATGTTGAATGCTTCCTCAATAGCTTTTAAATATAAATTTGAATCGAAAAAAAAAATATTTTAGCTTATGGATACATCAGTGATTTTTGGAATACAAATTGATTGTGGTATATAATTTGGTAAATACAACAAGCTAGAGCTACATTATGTGTTGTATCTTATTATTGTATCTTTTTGGATATAAAATTTGTGTCCAATTGATTTTGAATATAAATATGAACACAAGAAGTACCATTTAACTTATGAATATTAATCACACGTACAAAGCTGATTATGGATATAATTCAAATGTTAAATTCTTTTGAATATTTGTATGTTAAGATATGAAATACAAAGAGAATAAGATATTTTCTTATTATTATTATTAAAAATAGTGTGTCTAATACATTTGTATACTCTTCTGAGTTTTAATACAAACTGAAATAGAGAAATTGCAAAGCAAATACAAATGTATATAGAATCAAATTGGACAACTAGTGGAGTAATTGAATAATTACCTCACAATGGTAGACGCAATCGAAGGACAACTAATGCCGAAAGAAATTGGAAATGTCAAAGTAGGTTGCTCTGCAAAGAGTGCGTTATGATCCGTGGCCGCTTGCTTGGTGGGGGCGGCTCCTCCGATTTGTATAACTACTCATACGTGCCAAAGAGGTTGCCTTTCCCCTTGACCCAACTAAAGGTAAAAGTATGGATTAGGTGGTAAAGAAGAGACGGAGGAGTGACGATTGCTCCATCTCTTAAGAAAGGATGCAGGGGGCTTGTCTTATAATAAAAGGGGTACTCTCTTCTCTTATATGTCATACCTCCGTAACTTCAAATACCCAAATTTGTTACAATTTTAATTAGTTCCATAAATTTTTCCTTTTTGTTTTAAAAAGTTTAATTTATATGGAGTCCTCTAGACCTCCCACCTAATATAGTTTGACGGGACATCTTCTTATGCAATAATATAATCTTTTCCTTATATAAAAAACAAAAAGAAAACGTTAATATAAAGAGCCAATTCATCATTATCATGGAATTATTTTGTGGTTCTTTAGTCATTTAGCAATGGTAAGTTGTTGGTACCAGTCACTTTTATCTCTAACAAAGCAGTCAATGGTGCTTCAAGTCATTTCATTTATCGCATTATACGAAAAAAATTTAACATTTCGCAAATTGAAAGAGCTCCAATTTTACTTTTATAAACATAAGATGATAACGTAAAAGTGACCTTTCAAAAATAATTATGAGTCACTAATTGATTTGAGTAGTGAACTATTTAAGGGTGAATCACAATAGATTCTTTATTACTTGACTTGGTTAGTTACTAGCTTCGTCTACATATGTTAATTATCTTTTCTTTTATATAATCATGATATGCTGATCAATCTGCATGCATCTCCACATATTAATCTTATGTTAGGGTAATTCAAAAAATGAAAAAGCCAAAATTGGCTAATAAAAAGTGTTGCTTAAAATTATTTTAAATTCTTTCATCTCAAATTGTGTGTTGTAAATTTTATAAGTTATTATCTCGAATTATTTGTTATTTTAGAAGTTCAAAACAAATTTAATTATCTTTTTAATTTAATAAAGAGAAATAATATCTTACGACATAAATAAAGATAAAACATCTGGGATAATTTGAGACGGAAAGAATAGTTTATTAATTTTGCATCAATAATGATTAAGTAATAAATTATTGTTCATTTGGGCCATTTCTTTCTAAATAAAAAAATAATAAATTTGCAAACAAAATGAAGAACATTGTCCATTTGGGTTTTATTATCCTTTCTAAAATATAGCCGTCAGATGCCAATATGCAAAGAAATAAAAAAATATCTCATCAACAAAGAACAATACGACACCAGAACATGTGGTTAATAGTCCTCCTTGCTCTCATTTTTCCAGACTTGACCCAAACAAAGCATAAAAGAGTTGAAAGAAATCTGCACTTTTTCTCCCCAACAGAAACAACGTACGAGGCAACCAAAAAACACAAATCGATTCAATTTCCACCAATTATAGGATGGGGATTGTTGAAGAAGCACAGAACGTGAAGATTTTAGGAACAGGGGATCGAACCATAGTCCTAGCTCATGGGTTCGGAACAGATCAATCTGTGTGGAAACATCTGGTTCCTCATTTAGTTGACGATTTTAAGGTTGTTTTGTTTGACAATATGGGTGCTGGCACTACCAACCCTGAGTACTTTGACTTTGAAAGGTACTCAACCTTAGAAGGATACGCCTATGATGTGATCGCTATTTTGGAAGAACTACAAATTCCTTGTTGCATTTATGTCGGTCACTCTGTTTCTGCTATGATTGGTGTCATCGCTTCTGTTGCACGTCCTGATCTCTTCACCAAAATTGTCGCCATTTCTGGTTCTCCAAGGTTGAGTTAATTCATCTTTTCACTTTACCTTCTTAAAATTTACTGCTATTAACGTTTGACTAATTCAATTTTTGATGTTCATAAGGATAGTTATTTCTTATACCTAATTTAGCAACTAATACAACAACAATATTCATCATTTTAAACTTTAAAGTAGTGTTTACATTCCATCATATCCCCTAATATTACCCTGTTTAAAAGGGAAAAAAAAAACTAATTAGTAAACTTTAAATGTATAGTAGGCATAGAAAGAGAGTATTTTCCCGGGGGAATGGGAAAGGACAACTAATCGAGTAATTGAATAATTAATAAGTTAAAAGTTTAAGCAATTAATCAATCGAAATAAGTATTAGTACAATAATTTCGAATTTAATTTTTGGCTTACTATAATAATTTAAACAAATAATTCAGCTGGTAGTATTAGCTAATATTCTTTTAATTTCTTATTGAACATGTTGGTTGTCACTTGTCTACATTACAGTTTAGGTTTCTTTATTACTTACAATGGTGTGCTGGATCCTTTTTTTATTTGGCTTAGAGATATGTAGTTCTATGAAATTCTGAGATGTTCTTTTTTTTTTTTCAATTTTATACACTCGAACTAAAAATATTAAATTTTTAACTAGATATTTGAACGATGTGGACTATTATGGAGGATTCGAACAGGAAGATCTGGATCAATTATTTGAAGCAATGAGATCAAATTACAAGGCATGGTGTTCTGGTTTTGCACCTTTAGCTGTAGGAGGGGACATGGACTCTGTTGCTGTACAGGAATTCAGCAGGACATTGTTCAATATGAGACCAGACATAGCATTAAGTGTGTTACAAATGATATTCCAAAGTGATTTGAGGCATATGTTGCCTCATGTGACTGTTCCTTGTCATATAATTCAGAGCATGAAGGACTTGGCTGTGCCCGTGTTTGTCTCCGAATACCTCCACCAGAACCTCGGCGGTAAATCCATAGTGGAGGTGATGTCGACGGATGGACATCTACCGCACCTGAGTTCACCCGATATTGTTATTCCGGTCTTGCTTAAGCATATACACAATGATATTTCCGTTGATAAATAATTACTAATAGTTGGTGGCAGAGGCAGAGCTAAGTGAGGGTTTGACAGTTCAGACGAATTCAATATTTTTCTTTTTTAGAACCTCCAAACTCTTAATCTTGACTCCGCTTCTGATTGATGGTGAAATTTATTTGGGACATGTACAAAGTTAATTTCTTGCTTTCGCAATCCTAAGAATGCAACTCCACATATTACAAATGATGATGAATACATATCGATTAATAAATCTTTCATTTTGAGATCAGCTATATGAATTCTTACTTTCATTTTGTTTTTAATGTTGGAAGGAAGTGTGCAACAGTTTAATTCAAGGAAGCAGAAAAACACCAATGAATGGTAATTGTAGGGCCTGAGTCCATATGAGATTTATGCTGGTCCCATTGGATGTTTAATTTGTGTTCTTTGTTTGAGCTAGGCGAGAACTCTGTTTTTGTTTGGGAATCTTTTGCTCCACGTGCATACAAACAAAATTATATGCTACTAATATTTGCTTATTCAGAGCTCAGCCTAGCTAGAATTGGCAAATTTATGACGCATTTATATTTTTTTTAATGAAAATTATTATGAGGCACATGTAATTTAGGATTAAGATTTATATTTTTTATTAAAAAAAAGTTTTATACATTTTGATAAAAAAACATATATAGTTTGATCGTTAAAAATAACTGTATTTATTTTTACGAATCACTCAAAGATGAAGCTAACTAAACTTTATTTTGATCCCCTGTTTTTAGCTCTGTATGCGTGCTGGCAGGGGAAAAGCATCTCAGTTATTCATAGTTTCATTAAACAAAAATTGACATAAACAAATTATTTTTTACCTCTTCACATTTTCCTCCATAGCATTTCATTTTTAATGTGACAACTTTAAATCATAAAAAAAGGGTAAAAAGTTGGTAATGGAAAATAAAGGGTGGAGTATCAGTGAAAGCCGAAAGGTCACGTGTTTACAAGTGTCAAGATTCTTTTTTCTTTTTTTTGGTTGAATGCGTTTTCAATGCTAATTTTAACTGAATACTTTGTGATGTCATAATTTTAAAATAAAATATAAAATTATTTTATTTTATATTTGATCGAGAGTATCAAATAGTCATATTATTATTTATTCCATGATGAAATGAATTATTTTATTTACATGATATGATTACTTATCTATTTATCTTGAAATAGTTAGTCCGACATAATTTACTCCTCACCAAATGGCCATCGTTTGTAAAGCAAAAAAATAAAAAAAAAGAGAAACATATAATATATGTCTTTTTTCCGAAAATAAGCATTTTCTCGGAAGAGGAGATACGAGTATTATTTTATTTTATATTTATTATTACTCAAAAAAAAAAGAAAAGAAATTAAAATATGATAAAAAAGAGAATAATATTAAATAATACATATGAATACTTTTATTAAATTATATTTTCTAATTAATATTAGAGCGAAAGATGATGAGTAAAATGGATAAGAAAAATTAATTTTCTTTTCCTTTCTGTTTAAAACAATTAATTTGTGTATCATTATTAGAGTTAGAGGATATTAAAAAAATGAAAGTGGTCAAACAGTCTATATTTTTTAAATGGAAATAACCCCTCGAAGTTATCAGAATTCCCAAGTCACCCGTTAGTTATAATGGCATAAAAAATCATCGCAGCTTCCTTGAAACTGAAGCAAATAAATAAAAATAAGCTAGATTTTTTAATTATTTTTTTTTGCACAAAATAAGCAATTTTTCTTTTTGTGCTCACTTATTCACCTTACTAAACGTGAAAAAAATAATGTAATTCCTCTCTATCTCTGCAAATGTAACACAATGTTAATAATTGACATGTTCACATGAACCAATGGAAAGATTTAATTTACAGTAATATGCAGGAAATAGTTCATTGTCTTAACAATCCGTATTTAATTTTCTGTTAATATGAAGAAATGAAAATATTGTCTTTACCGGTTGTGTTTGGTACGGAGGAAAATGTTTTCCTAAAAAATAAGTTGATTTATGATTTATTTTTTCATGTTTGGTTGTTGACTGAAAAATATTTTCTATTGTTTAGTTGGTGAATGAAAATATGTTTTTAGAAAGTATCTTTTAGTTTTAACTAGAGAGTAAAAAATATTTGTGCAGGAAAATACTTTCTGACATGAAAATGAATTTTTTTTGTAATTTGAAATATTTTTTAAAAATAAATATTTAAATTTGTTTTTTGGGGAGACGGGACAGGGGGTTGGTGGGGTTAGAGGGGAGTGAGAAATAACTTTTTATTTTTCTTGTCTGTGTAAAAAATTTGAATTTTTCCAAAAATAACTTTTAATCTTATTTTATTTTTTTAAAAATAGTTATTTTTTAAAAAAAATAAATTTTTAATCTTATTTTGTTTTAAAAAATAGTAAATTTTTTTCGGGGGAGTGGGATTGTGGTAGGGATGAGATTAAAAAAAAGTTAATTGGAGATTGAATGAGAGTTTCGGAAAATATTTTTCTTAATTATTGGAAGAAAATTATTTTCTTAAATTTAAGAAAAATAAATAGATTTAAAAAATATTTTTCAAAACATATAAACTAATCAAATATTAAAAAATTAAGAATATTTTTGAAAAAATATTTTCCTCTGTATCAGATACCCATAATCTATATTTTATTTTTTCTAGATTTACATAATACTGTAGGTAGGAGTGCAATATTGTCTTTTATGTTATAAGCATTTATTATTTGGAAAATCAAAATATTTTATTTTTTAAATTTCTTTTATATGCTTTTCAATTAAGTTCTGAATTCTTACTTTTTATTTTAAAAGATCTTAAAATTTACTTCATATTAAAAATAATATCTCTATTTTCAAAATAGCAAAAAAATCTGCAACAGTCAGTTGACCCAATTAAAATCCCAAATAATTATTCACCTGACTTTAACGAATCCGAACACTAATAGTAGTGCTTAAACAAATAAATTGTGGATCACAATTCACAAGGATCTTGAGTATTGGTCAAATATTGGCGGAGAAACTGGGGGTGCTGTGTGTCAAAGAGCATTGAGCCAATTGAACACGTGTCATCCATAATTAATCTCCTTATTATCAATTTATTTTAGCCCCTTCTCTTTCAGATTCGTTTTTCTCATTTCTACCCCTAAAAAAAACAGAGGAGTTTTACAGCCGCAAGATCAGAAATTCACTGGAAAAAAAAAATCAATCGCATGAATTCAGCTGTTTCCGATCCATCGGAGCCGCCGCGGATGGCGTCAAAAGTTACTGAGAGGATTGAACTAGTGAAGCTTTGCAGCTCCAAGGAGTGGTCCAAAGCAATTCGAATTCTTGATTCACTTCTTGCTCAAACCTGCGTCATTCAAGACATTTGGTCCGTTACGTTTCTTGCTGTTCTATCTCTGTTTCTTTTGTTTCTTCTGAGCTTTCTTAGATTTTTGGAGATTTATGAATGAACTGATTCTTTTTTCTGAATTTAAAATGTGCTCAATTCGTTATGCTTTTTTTTTTTCAGTAACCGAGCGTTTTGCTATAGTCAATTGGAGCTTCATAAGCATGTTATCAAGGATTGTGATAAGGCACTTCAGCTTGATCCTAAACTTCTTCAAGCTTATATACTTAAAGGTTCTGTTCATTTACCCCTTGCATTTCCAATTAACTGCTTTGCCCTTGAAAAACGATAGAAAACCTTGGCGTTTGCATTTGGAGTGTTAAATTTGAATATGGATATCTTCTGTTCGGCATCCCTAATCCCTAGAGGCTTGTGAAGTCAAGTGTTGTACTCTGAATTTTACAATTTCCTATAGGGTTCTTTTTCCGGTTTAGGGGGTTGGCTATAGTGGAGTAATTTTTTTTTCTGGTTTCTCCAAGCATGCACCATTGGAAATTTCAAGGAGTAGGATGAAGCTCTTGTATAGCTAGTAACTGTCACGCCCTCTCCATTTATGCCCTTCAATTTACAACCATCATCAAGTATGCACCAAAATAATGGTTAGCTTTAAATGAAGTATGTATGCGAGAAGCCAATTTAAGATTGATAAAGATTATATTAGACTTCTTTCTGTATCCTATAGTGATCTTAGATTGTATTTTTGAAATGATTTAGCTTTAAAATACACTACGTTTGGTTGGGGTAAAAAGGAAAGGGATGGAAAATATAAGAGGGCATAAGAAGATTATTCTATTACCCTTGTAGGATTACATAAGAGGAGATATTTACATAATCATTCACGAATTAGTGAAAGGGGAAAACTATATGTAATTATAGATCCAATTCTTTTGTTCTATCACATTTGCTTCCTTTGATATCGTGAGATGTGTAATAAACCTTATCAATTAGGAGAAGCCAAATCATAATAAGGTTCTGGTGTCATCACATGGTTTCTGTAACTGAATTTGCTGTAGAATAATTGTCAAAATATACAAAGCAAGTGGACCACGTAGTCGGTTAACCTCGGGGATTGGCACGTCCAGGATGCTTTGGCCCCTCAATGCCATGAACACACAACCTAAAGACGACGATAAGTAGTGGATCTTACTGCCTCAAGATTTACATCAGAGGAGATGGTTGAATTCTATGCTCGCGGGTTACAGGGAAGGGTTTAACCGTATTGTGTCTATACGCAGCCTTAGTGCCCTAAGTACCTTTTCTTTATAAAGGCTATTTCATCGCTATGAACACGTGACCTCCTTGTATCATGGCAACAACTCTTACTTTTGGGTCAAATAAAAAGATCAAATACATTTATGTCTCTTCTGTGTAACATAGCCCTTGAAATAATGATATAAGAATCTATATTGACAATTATTCTCGTGTGACTTCTGTATGTTTCCCCTGGATGTTCTAGAATGTGCTGCAGAAATTTCAATATTCTTTAAGCTTGAAAAACTGGCAGCTTTATGCTTAACTGTTTTTGAGTTTGAAGCATTATGTAACAAAGTTACTTGATACTTGGTGTTTAGGACATGCATTATCTGCTCTTGGTAAGAAAGAGGAAGCTCTTTTAATTTGGGAGCAAGGGTATGAACATGCGGTTCATCAGTCTGCAGACTTAAAGCAACTGTTGGAGCTTGAAGAGCTGCTCAAAATTGCAAAGCAGAACACTGCAGTTTCCAGCGACAATCATTTGGTGGAGTCATCTGGCCCTGAGTCCAACACTGGGCCTCTGGTTTCTACAAAATCTGTTGAAACTTGTGATATTAGTAAGGCCTCAGATGGGAAACTTAAAGCACGCAGCAATGGGATGTTGGAAAGCTCTGAGATATCAAATAATAGCTCTGGTTTACAAAATTCCTCCAGTGCCAAAAAGCATAAGAATATTGAGCATGAACCAAATGAATTGCATGAGAGACAAGCAAATGGAACCAACAACAATTGCAAAAAATTGGGTTATCCATCTCTTGTTTGCAGTGACTTAAGTGATATATCTGAAGACAGTAGGAAATCATCTGCAATAACTACTGAATCAAGTGAGCAGTCAGAACCAAATGAGTTACAGGAAATTCTCAGTCAGTTGAATAATAAATGCGACGTTCACCTTGAATTGAGTGATGAAGGCAAGAGAAACAAAAAATTCTGTGTTACCAGGGTTAACAAGACCAAGTCAATTAATGTTGATTTCCGATTATCAAGGGGAATAGCACAGGTACACTGCCTATCCTGTGATATTTACAATGAAGACAGGAAGAATTAGTCCATCTATTGATCATTCCTGCTGATGCGGTTGATCATTAATATGCTATTCTTCTTTGTTGAAATACAAATAACAATATATTTGTAACTTCTAATATATGTGAAGGATTGGTTTCAAGTCTCAAATTGTGAGATTATTTTCTCTCAAATTTAGAGAAATGAAATTTGTATTGATATATATGCTAGGTACTGGGTTACCATGCTCATGCATAGGAGACAAGGTTTCTATTACAGTCTTCATGTCTGTTATGTTCACTTTGCCTATATCTGTTTTAATTTTCTGATTGCACTCCACTTCTATTTTTGTGAACTAATGTGGAAGTTACTGCATTTGTTCAAAGTTTGGGACAATTAAGCTTTGTGTTTAGTAATCATAGTCTTTAGTTGCTAGATTTTAGTTTCAAATTCTTATATTTGTTAAATTTATGGAGTTGAGTATCATATTTGCTGTATGCTTGATTGTAAGTTCTGATTTGTTTAAACTTTAGATGTCAATAAAGGTTTGTGATAACCAGTCATTCTTTCTCTCTCTAGTCTCACAACTCTGTATTACAGTGGCATATAAAAGAGAAAAGAAGAAGAGAATTATGAGAATGTTTAGTTTGATTATTCCTTCAAGCTAATGGAGTCTATTCTTTTCCTGTGCCCCTAAGTTGCGGTGGACAGAGTTATTCGGTATTTGCATCAATGGGAGGATGTAGATACCCTCTGGACTACTCAAGATTCCTGTAGATAGGTTCTGACACCATTGTTATTCAAAAGAATGATGGTAAATTGACAATCTAGCTCCATGTGCATATTCTTTCGTCAAATGCTAGGTTTGAAACAATATAGTGCGGCTTGATTGTTACTAGGGAGCTTATATGTTATTTTCCTTTTGAATTTCAATTCTAGAAAAAGTATCTTTAACAATAGATGCTCAGATGTGGCTGAGATGATGGCTTGATATTCTGCTTTGCAGTTGATCTGATCATCAATCTCATTGCTTGCTTTTCCAAAAGAATAGAATATCATGATTTAAAATTTAGTTTTCTAAATTGGATCATCTTTTACATTAGAATATCCAAAAACTTGTATTACCCTGGGGGCACCCAAAGGGTAGCGGCTGCGGGTTTTCCCTTGTCACACACACAAAAAAACTTGTGTGTGTATGTTGTCGTAATGCAATAGTAGTTGGCCCAAAAATCCCCTGATTGTACTATGGTATAATGCAGATTATGGTATTTTACAAGGAGTCTGGAGAGACTGGTTAACCTAGCACCCAATTAGGATGTGTGTTTCTACAAGTCCTTTGTCTTGAATGACTGATGAGATATTGTTTAAGTTGTATACTACCTTCATGATTGTTACATGTAACTGCAATGTTATCAAAAAACAAAAATTGCACCAATTGATCGAAATAAACAACTAAGGAAATATATTTATCATTAGAAGAATGTTGTTATAGTACTAAATGATCAGATTCACCTTGAAGCCTATACAAATATAAGGAAACAGATCAAAGTAGATCAAACTGTGCTCTATGAGCTTTAACCGATGATACTACTTTAGACTCTTCTTTGTTGATGTCTAACCGATGACTGATGACTCATGAAGGGACTAGTGGAGCGTGATCGCCATAAAAATGGAAAGACCAACACGGGCAATTTTAGTTGCTGAGAGATAGTATCAACGATCGCCGTATATCTGAATGTATTTGTTGATAAATATTTGAGCTTTAAGACAATCTATAACCGTCTTGATTATAAATTCTCAATGACATCCAACTATAGCTTTATTTTGTGGTAAAGGATCTACCTCCCAAGTACCATTGTCTTTTCCTGATAAGGTATTTCCTTAGTTGTAGGCATTCAATTGATTAGTCTAAGATATTGGATTAGTGGATAATTTATAATGCGAGTATGATAAGAATGTGAAAAACAATTATAATTAGGTTAAAGATTTCAAATGGATTAAGTTCCTCAATAAAAGATAGTTGAAAGTAAGGGTGTCCAAATGAGCCCAAATATAGGTAACTCGCCCAATCCGCCCAAAATTTTATGAGTTGGGCTCAAGATAATTTGGATTAGGTTCAATCTCAACCCATTCAAGCCTTAACCCCATTGTGAAAGAATCTTCCATTGAAAGCACTTTAATCTCCAATTTCAACCCGTTCTAAGGCTCTTTGCTTGCATTGATATAATGTATATTTTCTATCTATTTTATATTTTCTATGATTTATCTATTTATTTGTAATTTTTTATTTTTATTTTTTTGAGTTGAAATTCAAATTGGGGTTATAAAAATTAAATAATAATATGTTAAAATGATTGAGATTGAGTGGTCAAATTGGACGAGTCATGACCCAACCCAAATTTTTAGCCCGTTTGAGCCCAAAGTAAATTTGGGCGGGTCATAACCCAACCCAATCTCTATTTGAACTAATTTTAACATTCCCAATTTCAACCCAACCCGCCCATTTGATACCCCTAGTAGAAAGCGTAGTTTGATTTTATTAATGACGTGGAAGTAAGGAGTGAGTCATTGGAGCGATAAATGGACCTATATCATGGTGAGAAACACCTACTTGGTCTGTGGGTAGAGGATTTGCTCAAAGTTGTCTTCAGTAGAACCAAAGAAGAGAAGAAAGTTGTTGGAGAACTGTCATAGGGGAAGGAGTAATTTGAAATTTATTAATGTGCTCTGTGGACTTTGTATCATAAGAAAGCAAGGATGAGAAATCGTGAAAAAATGTTTAGTTTGCTATTCCCTTAAGCGAATGAAGTTTAAATAGAGTATACACATGATATAACATAGGAAAATTGAGTCTTCCTGATTAATATTTGTTGGTAGTGGAAGCGAGGATGCCGATGGATGCATGGAAAAAATTAGAGAATATGATTAGGAATGAAGATATTCGGGACAAGGTGGGATCGACCTCTGCAGTAGACAATATGAGGGAAGCGAGACTGAAATTGTTTGGGCATATGAAAAGGAGATGCACATATGATCTAGCGAGGAGATGTAAGCGTTTGGCTATGGTGGGTCTAAGGAGAGGTAGGTGTAAGCTGAAGAAGTATTGGAGAAAAGTGATTAGTCGAGCGTTGTCTTGCTCTCATGTGGGAGAGGCATGATAATAGGTTGAAACACTTTACCTGTCATCTGCTCCTCCTTTTCCATATTGGTATTATTATATTACTCTCGTATTATCTTATTCTTCGATTTTTATTATTACATGTTGTTTCATTTGCTTCAATTATAATCGTGTTATTTGTTTGTTGTTGTTATCGTTCTTTTCTCCATTCTTTCCCACATGGATTCTTCAGTACTATAACTTCTTTTCAAACCTGCTTTGAAATGCTATACTTGAGCCGAGAGTCTATCTGAAACATCCTCTCTACCTTCACAAGGTAGGGGTAAGGTCTCTAATACACACCATCCTACCCAAACCTACCTGTGTGATTACATTGGATATGTTGTTATACTGTACTATTCCCTGATTTTCTATACATATTTCTTAATTAGTCCTTAACTACATAATGTCCTTGAAAAGATCAATCATCTCTGGGGTAATAATACAATTTGAAATATTAAGGTTGATCCAGACTTTTTATCTTGCAACAATAGTTTCCTTTTTTTTTTCCTTAAAAAAGAAAAAACTTTTACCTTCGTATGTTGAACAGCAATGCCATTTCCTTGTGGAAATTGTGCCTAATTACTTAATTTGTTTGTTAGGAAACTAGCAAACTGAACATGTGACTTACCTGAAATAAATTTCAAAAGAGATTGCACCCATTCAGATTACGGAGATTCAGCGGATGTAATTAACCAGGATTTGAGTTAAACTATTTTTTTCTATTTCCATGCGTTGAGTAGCAAAATTAACTTTCTCATCTTCAATATATTTTGTAGGTATATTTTTTCCTCCATCTTCCTGTTAAGACATTATATTCACTCATGTATTCATTGCATTTAATTGAGAAATATGGTCAATGAGGATTCATCTAGTCGATCCTGACTTGTTTGGTATTGAGGCATAGTAATAGTTGTTACACTCGTCATTGTCTACCAAACATAGAAGTGTAAAACAATATTTCTGGTGATTTCAGGTTAATGAAGGAAGATATAGTAATGCTGTTTCCATCTTTGACCAGGTTAGCATTAGCCTTACAACTCTTTGGTATTTTACTAATTTTGTCTGCTAGATGTACCTTGTGCTTTATTTTGCCCTTTTTCATGTTTGATTATGGATTCAACGGAAAACTTGTGCGTGGCATGCTGAACTTACTTATGGAGCCGCTTCTCTTCTACATTAAAACACAGATACTAGAACAAGATCCAACGTACCCTGAGGCACTTATTGGCAGGGGAACAGCATTGGCATTTCAAAGAGAACTTGATGCAGCTATTTCTGATTTTACAAAGGTTTGCATTTATTTGGCCATTTAAGTACCAATTGAGGTAATACTCCAACCCCTGTTGTAAACATCTACTGTCTGCTTTTCAGGCTATACAATCAAATCCATCTGCTGGTGAGGCCTGGAAACGCAGAGGGCAAGCCCGTGCTGCTTTAGGTGAATGTGCTGAGGTATGGAACTCGTATTTGTCTATGTATGACCTGTCTTTTGGGCTTTGTCTTCAGGGTATTCCTTTCTGTAATGTTATGTTTTTTCAAAGTCAACTTTCAACAATTTCTTCCATGGATGTGATGTGCAATGTAAATGATGTGGGATTGCTGAATTTATCAGTTGGTCTATCAGATTGAAACTAAATTTTCATTAATAGCAATCAGACTCCACTTAGACCGGTAGGGATATTATCAAGATGCACTTTGTTATCTTCCTTCCGATTGTGGTAGCTTACAGGGTTAATGATGGAAGATGGAAACGGCTTTGGATGGTCTAACCAAGGCTCAAGCTATATCACAACTTATGACCATCTTCCAGTGAAAGTCAACTTCTAAAATGAAATACAACAGCATACTTAGTGTAATCCCGCAAAGTAGGGTCTGGGGAGGGTAGAGTGTACGCATACCTTGCCATTACCTCATTGAGATAGAAAGATTATTTTCGAAAGACCCTTGGCTCAAATGTATCCAACCTAAGTAAAAAAAAAAACAATATATATAGAATAACGGCTAAAATGAAGAACAATGTCAATACGAGAAAAAATAATAAAAGTAGCAAAATAATCAAAGAGCAATAACAAGATAACTATTATAGCATGACTAATCATATGACAAACCTAAAATCGTCACAAGGTAATACGCCATTCTACCTTTGCTGATCTTCTACCTTAATACGCGATCTCCACTCCATTCTATCCTCGGTGATGTGAAGCTGCGCCATATCTAATCACCTCTCCCAATACTTTTCGGTTTATCTTAACCTAGATCTAATCTCTTCCACCTTCTAACAGGAACGTCAACACACCTCTGCACATGCTCAAACCATCTTAGTCTCCCTTTTCTCATTTTGTCTGCCACAGAGGCCACTCCCACCTTCTCCCGAATAACCTTATTCCTAATCTTGTCACTTAATATGTCCACACAATCATCTCAACACCCTCATTTCTGCAATATGCATTTTTGAGCATGCGAGTTTTTGACTGGCCGGTATTCCACCTCATATAACAAATACGGCCTAACCACCATTTTGTAGAACTTACCTTTAAGTTTAGGCAGTACCTTCTTATTACACAATACTCGATAGACAAGCTCCATTTCATCCATGCTACTCCAATGCAGTATGTGGCATCATCATCGATGTCCCCACTGATAAACAAGAGGGAGGATGAATTTTTAATTTTCTTAGTCGACTACTCCAGTAGGATAGTCAAATACCCTGCAAGTTAGTTCACAGGTAGCAATAATAATGAAAAAGACAAGAACGATAAAAGAGACTGAGAGTTTTTATACTGGTCCGGACTATCGTTGCGGTGCCTACTCCAGTCCCCTTGGGTTACTAGGATTTCGGGTAAAGCTTCAAGAAAGAATTGATGTTTGCAGACTTTGAACTTCTTTCAAACCTATCTGACTTGCAAATCAGATCTAAACAAACCCTCTGCCTGTATAACTAGTCTAGAGTATTTTCGCTCTCCTTTTTACGACTATTCTCTCAGGGAGTACAATGTTTTGCCATGTCTAGCATGCTAACTTATTTTTCTTCCTCGATTCTGAGGTAATCTCGCTCTGATTTCTTGCCTACCTTCCTTTACAGCTTCCACTTGCAATTTTCCTTTTTCTTTTTTGATTTGGAAAATTTTCCTTCCTTTTTGGACTTATGGCCGTGCAGTTAGTCTCCTTTTCCTTTTTGAGCAATCCTGCAATTTCATTTATCAAAATCATCAGATGTTAACAATCCCCCCTTGTTGATAATGACATTTAATTGAGTGACGAAACCGGTCTCATGAGACTTCCCTGTTGAAGGAGTTGACTGCTCCCCCTTGCGTCGTGCTTTATTAGTTGAAAGCTCCCCCTTGGTTGAAGCTCACTCTTTCTTCACACTTTCTTATGTAACCTGTGAGTTTATTGCTTTCTCCCCCTTGGTAGAATAAAAAAGGATAAAAAACAACACAACCAAAAAGTATAGAGCACAAATATATACATGCAAGCCACAACAGTTAGTAGGGATTGCGCCCAAGTCAGAGAGAACATAGTTTAGGGTGAACAAACCTCAATTTTACATGCCCAAAAAAAGAGGACATCCTCCCAAAAAAATTGTGTTAATAAAACAAACATTAACGACGTCCCAAAAAATAATTTAGAGTGTTGAGAACATTCCTGCAGAAGGAATCGTAGGAGTGCTCAACATTCTTAGAGAAGTTAGAGCAAGAGGTTTGGATAGAGACAACAAGTTCATTATTGGACGAGTCGACTCCAACATTCATAGAGTCAACTTGCTTGATGAGCTTGTTCACAGTGCTGATTACTTTCTTTTTCAGCCCATCCATATCTAGATGGAACTTTCTTACCTCAATGCTAGTATCCTTGCTGAGCTGAAGTACGTTCTCAACAATGTCCTGCAGACCCTGCAAGTTAGAATCAAGAGAAGTGAGATGGGACTTAATTTCTTCTACCTCTTTGAGAAGCAACACAACTGAGTTAGTAGGAATCCTTGTTGGCTTAGGCGCATTTGCTTTAGCCTTGATGGAGTCCTTCTTAGGCCACTTTTTATCAGTTAGTGTGTACCCCATACTTGTAAATTTCCTGGAGTCATAGGTGGCAGAAATTTCGGTGGCTTGAAATCCTGAGAGGTCAACCTGTGACTCGATCGTAATCCCGGATTTAAGAAGTCCATAGGGTTAACTGGCAGAAGGGTTGGAGTTTTCCCCACTCTCAAACATATACTCACGAATCCAAACTCCCCAATTTATGTGATATTTCTTCAAAACAGTACAATACAAACACATCCTTATTAGAGATGCTGCTGAGTGAGCCTTTCCTACGCAGTACAATACAAACACATCCCTATTAGAGATGTTGCTGAGTGGGCCTTTCCTAGGCACCAGTGTGGTAGCAATAATGTGAGCCAAGATTTTCTTTTCAAAAGCAAAATGACACGGGACCAAAATCAGATGGCTCTAAGTTTTTTTCCGCAATAGCAGCTTTACTTGCTTCCAGAGAGACCTCGAAATTATCAGGCCAAGCTCCATTCATAGAGGATATCCCTTGAGAACTCAGAATCAAAGACATCCTTAAAACGATATTTATTTATCACAATGTGATTCCCCAGAACAAGACAGTGAGAATCCTCCAATTGCTTGAGATTAACCACACGACCATGGACCACAGGGCGTATTTTATAAAGCTCATCTCCTTTTTTGCTCCACACCCCAAAAATTTTGCGTGTCATATGTACAGAGAGGCTCAGTGTGACAAGAACGAGACTTTTTAGGGATGAATTTTTGGAAGAAGAGGGATGAATAGAGGATTTTGTTTCAGAAGAATCTGAAGACAAAAAGTTGACTTCTAAGGATGAATTGTTGATGGGGCTTTTCTGGGAAACCATAGAACAAGTGCGCGCCATATTTAGGAGGAAGAAGACAAAGGGGAGAGAGAGGATTTTGGAGGAGATGGAAGAGAAGTGTAAAAAAGTTGATAGAGATAGGCGAAGAAGTCCATGGGATAGGAAGTTGATTAGGAAAAAGGAACAAAAGGCGAGGAGGTTTCTGACAAAGAGACGTCATATTTCCGAGGAGTAGTAATTGCAAATGCATGGTTAAAAATTTTGAAAAGAAAGGTAAGAAAAGATTTGTCACTAAAATTGAATGAAGTGCGAAAAAATTAGAGAATTTAATTAATTTTGAAAAAATTTAGTATTATCTTGTCTCGAGAAGAAACAAAATCTATCTTCGTGCAATGGTTTTGAAAAAATTCAGCAAGTTAATTTTTAGAATCAACAGATTTTAGTAAAATATTTACTTTTTCAACATGATTGCTAATAAATTGATGCTTAATGTCTATATGTTTAGCCCCAGAATGATACACAATATATTTAGAGAGACTAATAGCACTGGTATTATCACATAGAATAGTAACATTATTCTGGGGCAATCTCGCTCTGATTTCTTGTCTACCTTCCTTTATAGCTTCTGCTTGCAATTTTCTTCTTCCTTCTTGATCTAGAAAATCTTCGTTCCTCTTTTGACTTATGGCCTGCAGTTAGCCTCCTTTTCTTTTTTGAGCAATCCTGCAATTTCATTTATCAAATCGGCAAATGCTAACACCACTACTCTTGAGTGACAAACCCAAGATATTTAAAGCTTTCTCTCTTGGGAATAGATTGAGTGGCAAGCCTCACTTCCATTTCCCCATCATCAATCGCCAACATCGAATTTGCACTCCAAGTATGTTATTTTGGTCCTGCTCAAGTTGAACCCTTTGGAGTCCAGAGTTTGTCTCCAATTCTAACCTATCATTAACTTTGTCCCATGTCTCATCAATGAGTATTATATCACCCGAAAATAGCATATACCATGGAACCTCCTTCTGGATAGACCGTGTCAGCTCATCTATCACCAAGGCAAAAAGAAAAGGGCTCAGCAAACTTCTAAAAATGAAATCAAGATCATAAAATTTTCTAGCTGCATGCTTTTAATCATGGGAGTTTCTTGGTAGTCTAGAATAAAGTTTTAACCCTCTGATGGATTAGTTTTAGTTTTTTTTGCTCCAATGATCCAATGGAGAGTGATAGTAGTTATGGTTAAAGGCTTTTTACGCCTTTAGTTTCACAGTAGTAGTAGTATGATTTATATTGGTGTTATCTAACAAAATGATATCCACCAGGCAATTTCGGACTTGACCAAAGCATTGGAGTTTGAGCCAGACTCTTCCGATATCTTACACGAAAGAGGTGAGGAAACTGAACTCTTCCATTTACCATGAACAATTAGATTTGTGCTGTTAAAGTAGTTATATATAAAGTTCCTGTATATATAATGACAAGAGGCATATTGACGTTCTGTAGATCTATTTGACTGATAGATTATGTATGTCAATTGAAACTTCCAATTTACTAAGGTTCACTTTCATCTTTCTTACAGGATTATGATTAGTTATTGAGGCCTATAGGTGGTCTCATGTTGTGACTATTCTGCATTGAATGACATCTAGTGGAATGTTTCATAATAACTTGAGATTTCAAAAAAGATCATTTCACTGGACAAGGTCTGCAGAATCTAACATGTGAGTCACTAACACTCCTTAATTGGTGCAGGAATTGTCAATTTTAAGTTTAAAGATTTCAAAGGTGCTGTTGAAGACCTCTCTACTTGTGTAAAGTTTGATAAGGATAACAAATCCGCGTATACATATTTGGTGAGTCTATGACCTTGAGTCGACTAATTGTCATGGAATGATCTAACAATGTTTATCTGCGTGAGTTTGAGAAATTTTTTGTTGGACAATTACTGATATAGTGCTGGTTGAAAAATTGGAAAACTATCAGGGCTTGGCCTTATCCTCTCTAGGAGAATATAGAAAGGCTGAGGAGGCACATAAGAAAGCCATCCAAATTGAAAGGAATTTCCTCGAGGCTTGGGCTCATCTAGCACAGGTATCTCAGAAGATATGCTGAATTCTCTTAATCCTATTTCTCCTGCCAAGTGGAATCCTAATACTTCTATTGGTAGTGCTAATGATATAAGGTTGTTGAGAAGTTGCCATTCGATTTCGAGAATTTTCCCTTTGTTTTACCAAGTTCTTGTTTAGTTGTCTCTTTTTTTTCCAGTATGTAATGCTCAAGGTTGAGGTGAATATATACTTCTCCATGTGTCAGGATTTAAATGGCAAGCAGACATTCAACTGCTTAACCAGTGATGAAGAGCCTAGCTCTCTGTTATCAGTATTGTGTGACAGCGTTCATCTTCTGGGGTGCAATGCTCATTATTGTAATAACTTTTGTTGTATTTTTCAAGTAGGGTCTCCTGATTAGCTGGTGGATAATATGGATATTTATTAACTTACATCATCAAATTAGATGCTTACAGAATATCTATTACCTTAAGTTAAAAATTTCTCCGACTCTGGAGCTGCTCTGAATTAGTTCTTTGATTGGTCGAGTTTCTTCGCTTATTTTAAATGTGGAAAAAACAATGAGATTCCTTTGTAGATATAATTCTAATGACCTATTGACAATTGAAGAATCTTTATCTTTGGTGGTAGCTTTATCAAGACCTTGCAAATTCAGAAAAGGCCTTGGAATGCCTTCATCAGCTTTTGCAAATAGATGGGAGGTAATTACTGAGGATCTCATGTTAACATTACATATTTTTCACCAATAAAAAATGTTCACTTATTTTTGTTATCTAGTCTTGAGTACAGCCTCTCTACCTCTATGTGGTAGTGGTAAGGTCTGCGTACATCTTACCCTCCTCAGACCCCACTTGTGGGATTTCACTGGGTATGTTGTTGTTGTTGTAGTAGTCTCGAGTATTTGAATGGTGAAATACAAAACCTATCTTTAAATCGTATAACTGATAATCCATCCTCTATTTACCTTTTCTGTTGGAAGGTACGCAAAAGCATATCACTTGCGTGGGCTGCTACTTCATGGAATGGGACAGCATAGGTACTTATCTAAAGGTCTTATATGCTGACGGTAGTAATATATGCAAATCATTATGGAGTTGATTTGTGGGGTTTTCCTTCTGAAAATCTTCACTGTCCTGATTTTTTTTTCCTCTTTTTCTTTTTGAAGTTTTCTACATATATAATCTTCTTTCAATGAAAAATTAATCAACTGCCTATATATACTGTTGCAGGAATGCTATAAAAGATCTATCAATGGGGTTGGCCATTGACAGCGCAAACATTGAATGCTTGTATCTACGAGCTTCTTGCTATCATGCTATTGGATTATTTAAAGAAGCTGTATGAGAGTTTTCTAACTCGTCGTTTGTGACTTTGAATATTTTTTAATATTTTGAGGAGGTTGTCTCCAATTTCAGATTATTGATTCTGAATTTATGCTGTAGGTGAAGGACTATGATGCCGCTTTAGATCTTGAATTAGATTCTATGGAAAAGTTTGTGCTTCAATGCTTGGCGTTCTATCAGGTAAATAAGTATATGCCAGATTTCCGTCCATCAAGGTGGTTCATTGTTATGCCTCTACTAAATATTGTTTTCTTTTGTGTTGCACTAATTTCTTTTTTCTTTCCGAGTCTTGGCATCTTCTTAACTGTCCAGCTTTTACTTGCTGGAATATTTGTAGATCCTCCTGTTGTACTAATGATACATTATAAAAATTAACTGGACAACTCAGATTTCAAATTTTAGATTTGTCTTTTCGGGTAGTTAGCCATTTTATTAGTTGCAGTTTTACATTTAATTTTAGTTAGTAGCCAGAGATTTAGCAATATTACATTTTCCCTCATATCGTTCAAATATTGGCTAAATTTCCAACCATCATTTTTTCTGTTAAGTAATTGTTGGACAGTGTGGGTCAAAGTGGAAGATTAGGGTGCAGATGAGCAAACCCAAGCTTGATTATGAATCAGTTTTAGGGGTCTAGCAAGTTCAAACCTAGCACGAATGTCCCTATCAAAAGCTCAAGTTGACAGATGCTAGCTTGTGAACCTAGTTAAGTTGGCTAGTATTTTTTTCACTTAACTATTACATATGCAGTAAATAAGCTTTTGCTTCCAATACCATCTAATAATCCTGTGGCATCTCTTTTCATCCTAGTTGTGTGCTCCTCCTCCTTCCTTGTTCTTGCGAACAACCTTTTGCTTCCTGCCTGCGACAGTAGCTTTCTGGCGCAGCCTCTATCATGAGACGCCACTTGATCTCTCAATCTCTGTAACCTTTTGTCCATTTCTATTTTAGATTAAATGGCATATGTTACTTCTCATATTTTCTTTTGCAGAAAGAAATTGCATTATACACAGCGTCAAAGATCAACAGCGAATTTTCTTGGTTTGATATTGATGGAGATATCGATCCCCTTTTCAAGGTAATCTCTAAAAATAGAATATATTGCTTAGTGAATCAATAGTGTGAAGCGCTTGAGGATATATTTTGATAGTACCACTCATTAAAAACAAAAGGGAATATTCTGGTAGCATCTGTACAGCCTCTTTTGAGAGAATTTGGAAAATGAATGAAGAAAACTACTATCTGGTGGAAATTATGTAGAACGCTGAAGGTTTAAAGAATTAATGTCCTACCGATTAGATTTGAATTGGATTATGAGTTTCATAACCCTGAAATCACGTGAAAGTACAAATCTATCAAAGTAGTTGTACATTTTACCATATCATTTAACATGCTCATACTCTTTATTGTTTGAAACTGATAAAGATTGTATTTCTTAGCATTAAGGGCATGCTGGCCACCACCAGAAAGTCTCAATTACAGGCTAACATGTTCATACGCTATTATTAAGAGTTATCCTTTTTAGGCTTCAAATCCTTGTTTAGAGTTCCCATCATTTCCTTAACCCCCACTAAATGGTTGAAAAGTGATATTTAGTATCTTTTCAACCATTTGTCTCACAAGATTGCTACAACAGCTTCATTGCTCAGTAACTTTATCACGAGTACAATGGATTCAAGGACTATCTTGAAATGTAAAGGCTGCTGTCACTGAGTTGCTGTAACGGACATTGCTTGCACTTAAACTATGCACTTTATTCGGTGCATATTATTTCTGCAGAGTTAGTTGTCAATGTTCCTCTGCTGATCCATGTCGAATGAGTGTGGTAACCTCGTGTGGATTCTTGAAAATACTGAAAGTTCTGCAAAAAGTCATGGGTACCCATATGGGTAGAACAAAATTACTGATTCCAGTCAGGAAATATGATCAACGGAGGGAGCACATGCAAATATTTGTTCCAGTTTTCTTGGACGATGTGTAGCCTCCAGTTCATAAACCTAATGGTGCTTTAATCACTTTAATACACCCGGAGGGTCCAGGGTGATACTTTTACAAAGAGAACTGTCATGGGAAAACCTCTGATATGAAATGATGATTTCTTGACAGATGTGGGCAAATTATCAATTTTTGTAAATCTCAGGATCTAAAGTGGTAGATACCTCTATGAAGTGAACTGTCATCTGAAAAGTGCTTTTGTTGGCAATGATTTCCTTATCTCAAAAATTATCTATTTCCACTGACATCGTGTTCTTATGCTTCTTTCTCAACTCTTCCTTCTGTTCTCAGGAGTACTGGTGCAAAAGGCTGCACCCAAAAAATGTTTGCGAAAAGGTCTACAGGCAACCCCCTTTAAAAGAATCTTTGAAGAAGGGAAAACAAAGAAAGCAAGAACTCACTTTCACCAAGCAAAAAACTGCCCTTCTACAGGCTGCAGATTCTATAGGCAGGAATATCCAGTATCATTGTCCTGGTTTCTTGCATAATAGGCGCCAGGTACTTCTAAAAAGAGTTAAATCTTAAGTCAGCTGTTATCTTTTTTTCTTCTCTTTTTTAAAATCCAGAGCTCTACATTTCCTTGAGAAACCTGATTGTGACTTCCCATTGTTTTGTTAGATGCCTTTTTATGCTTTGTTCTACATCTCTGCTGGAGTTATATTAATTTAGATGATGAGATAATTGAAGGAAAAGAATATGAAAATGTTACTAGAGGCTTTTGTTTGAGTTGGTAGCCTTGTAATTGAGGGGTTTGTACTGATTTTGCCAATAAGGAGTTTGTACTCGACGTTTCTTCTCCAGCTTTCTCTCTGCACATTCCTTGTTTTCCATCCCTTAATTATATTCCACGAATATAAAACTTAAGGAATCCATCTCAAATTAGGTTATCGAAAATAAAAGAAGTGGATTCATCACAAATGAGATAATGCTCTTAAGTTTTTTTGTCAACAGAATTCTTTCACTACTTGTGGACTAGTGGTCTATCTTCTCTTGCACAGAATCGAGATATGGATCTTAAAGACAGTTTAACATTTTATATTCCACAGTTTGAAAGATAACTTTTCACACTATGTCAAATGAGATTAAGGTGACTGTCAAGTCTATATTTCAAGTGAAAATGTATAAAATGAATAAAATGCAACTAATATTAATACTTATAGACGTTAATATTTTCCTCTAAATGATATTAAACTCAAATTACCAACAACAACAACATACCCAGTGGAATCCCACAAGTGGGGTCTGGGAGGATAGAATGTACGCAGACCTTACCACTACCTCATAGAAGTAGAAAGGTTGTTTCCTGGGAACCCTCGTCTCAAAACCCATAAGCAAAATAAACTAGATATGACAAAAAGCACATGTCAATATGTAAATACGATAGAATTAACACACATACGACAGATATAAAACACGCCTATTCCTGCTACCTAACTATACCTCCACTTAACCTACCAACCAATTAGCCTGCTACTCTAATTCGCGACCTCCAATCCTTTCTATCTAAGGTCATGTCCTCAGTGAGATCCAGTTTCGCCATATCTTGTCTGATCACCTCCCCTAATACTTCTTCGGTCTACCTCTACTCTTCCGCAAAACCAACCTCTCGCACCTCCAAACAGGAGCATCGGTATTTCGTCTCTGCACATGTCCAAACCATCGTTGTCTCGCTTCCCTCATCTTATCAGCCACCGGGGCCACCTCTAGCTTCTCCTGAATGGTCTCATTCCTAATCTTATCCCTCCTTGTGTGACCACACATCCATCTCAACATTCTCATCTCTGCGATATGCATCTTCTAAACATGTACATTTTTTATTGGCCAACGCTCCACCTCATATAACAAAGATGGCCAACCACCATTCTATAAAACTTACCTTTGAGTTTACGTGGTATCTTCTTGTCACAAAATACTCCAGAGGCAAGCATCCATTTAGTCCATGCTGCCCCAATACGATGTGTGACATTATCGTCAATATCGCCACTACTTTGGATGATGGATCCCAGATACTTAAAGTTTTCCCTCTTGGGGATAGGTTAAGTGGCAAGCCTCAAATCAATGTCTGCTTCATCCCTTGCAACACTGAATTCGCACTCCAAGTATTCTGTTTTGGTCCTGCTCAGTTTGAATCCTTTGGACTCCAAGGCGTGTCTCCAAGCGTCCAACCTATCATTAACTTTAGTCGGAGTCTCATCAATCAGTACTATGTCATCTGCAAATAGCATACACCACAGAACCTCCTCTTGGATAGATCGCGTCAGCTCATCTATCACTATGGCAAACAGGAAAGGGCTCAACACAGATCCTTGATGGAGTCCCATCTCAACAGGAAAATGCTCTGAGTCTCCTCCCACTGTTCTTACCCGAGTTTTGGCTTCGTCGTACATATCCTTGATCGCCCTGATATATGCCATTGGGATACCTTTCACCTCTAGACACCTCCATAGGACATCCCTTGGAACTTTGTCATAGGCCTTCTCGTGATCAATAAACATCATATGAAGGTCCTTCTTTCTTTCCCTATATTTCTCCACTAATCTCCGAACAAGATGAATCATCTCTTTAGGAATTACCAAGTTTTGATATTCATCTACTGCATAAAGGGATGACATCTCTTTAGCGATCCTCACGGTTGTTGTAAAGCATCTGCCTAGTCATCCCGAGGAAGAGAGAAAATTTGGGAACTTCTTTTGCTTGTCATTTATTCCCTTCACTTTTGAGTTGACCACTTAACCATCTCTTTACCAAAAATGACTCTTAAAATGTTCTATTATTCTTTTAGCTAGTCTATCTAAGCATCAATGAATCAGTTGTATTGGATGTTTTCTCATCTCAAAAAGTGAAATGTCAATTTGGTCCTGACTTTTCAACCATTGATGGGTCTTTTGCACTGGCGTAGTCATGCCTCATCATATATATCAACTATTGAAGATAAATGAGTAACGGAAACACACATTAAATATTAGAAACATGAGCGGAGGACAAACTGCAAATATACATAAATTGCTCAAGACAGTTCTGGGTATAACTTTGAATATATATAGTTGATTGGTTTTCTCATTAGGTCTTGGTTTTCAAAGGACCATTCACCATAGTTTACATTAAAAACTTGAAGGAATAAAGTCTCTAAGAAAATTGGCAACTTCTCAATCTTCTAAATTTGGACCATCTCCGTCTTGTCATCCCGTCGATAGTAGGATCAAAATAGCTTGTAACCTGCTTGAGTTAGTTGCTTTGGTGGAAGAACAAAATGGCCATTGGAGCGGTTTGAGGTGGCACTCTGCATTGTTCGCTTTATCCGGATATATTACTTTAGGCTGTAAGTTTAATTTATACATGACTCTGTGGGGGTGGTTAAACATTTAGATGTTCATATTGCGCTACAGGCCATGTCTTTGATTTGGTTCTATCTCAAGTTTGGGGGAGACACTTATAAGAAGCAGTTGGGCTTCAGCCTGTAATTCTGTATGTTGTGGGGCAATTTCCTTTGTTAACTGTGATGTTCTTCAAGAGTTATTTGGTTGAGTTAGTTTGTACAATGGTTGTAAACTGTAGATTTAGATTTGTGCCTTTCTAACTTCTGTTGCTTTTTCATGATCAAAATTTCTCTTTACTTATCTAGTGAAGAGGATCTATTGCACTGAGTGTATCTGTAAGACCTTATGATTGATGCTCTTTTCTTTTTACAATTTAAAGATGATATAATCTTTACTGCGGATGGTGAGTCTGTAAATTTTTGTGAAGCCAACTCTTTTTTTATTTGATATGTAATTATATGCTGCTCTTTGGCTAGAAACATGCTTCCCACACATTCCTTCATCCAAATCTGAGAATATTTTTTCAATTATCAGCACCGCATGGCAGGATTAGCTGCTATTGAGATTGCTCAAAAAGTCTCAAAAGCTTGGCGTGCCTTACAAGCTGAATGGAGAAACTCAACTAAAGGCACAACAAAGTCTGGGAAGAGACTTAGGAGAAGGGAAAAACTAAATTCTATTAGTGTAAACAGAGGTGGAGCTGGTTGTAGTACTAGCAGTTCCTCGGAAACATCTACTTTATATGGTTTGATTGATGATAGATCGACTCGACGTTCCATGATGTCGTGGAACCACTTGTATTCATTGGCTGTGAAATGGAGACAAATATCTGAACCATGTGATCCAGTGGTGTGGATTAACAAGCTAAGGTACTCCATGTTCTCTATTAATTTGTTGAAGTTTAGTTAGTAATTAAAGGTCATTGAAATCTATACTTGGTCTCAGCATTTCAGAGAAATATCTACTCCATTTCTTAAGTCGTGTAGAATTTAATTGAGTACACAATGATATTCTCTCAGTACGTAAAGTTCATAAGAATCACTCCCTTCACCTCAAGCATAAAAGAAGCCCTCCCTCAATGTAAAACAGTAGACACAAAAATCCTTGAGGTGAAGGGAGAAATTCTATTAACAGCTGAAACTGATGTTGACCGTTGTAAGCCAAAACAACAAACTGAAAGGCTGAATAAGTTATAGATGGAGAAGGATATCTAACACTGTTATCCAAGAGATTACTTTTGTTGTTCGCTAGTTCCCCAGAAGATTTAAGATTCTATGTTCTCTTCAAACCTCTCCTATGTGGTTTGCGAGCTATTGCATAGGAGCGGGACTTTACCCTGTGCGCACCCAAAAGGTTAGCGCTGCGGGTTCCCTTGTTATCAAAAAGAAAATCATGTTGGTTTAGAAAAGCTTTTCAACAGCTTCGCCAAAAACCAAATGCAAAGCCAAGAGGTTTAGAAAATAGAAGCTTTTCAGAAAGTAGACCAGAATGTTTCCCAGAAACTGAATAATTGCAATAAAAGGTTTTCATTGGAAGTAACACAAAACTTCTCCAAAGATATTTTCAAATAACTAGTCCAGATGCAACTTTCTCGAAATTGTCCAATAAAGTTTTAAGAAACTAAACCTAAACTAAATCCAAATACTGGCTTGATTTCTCTCAGTATTATCGGCTATGTATCTATATGGAAGAGGTCATGAGTGTAGCTTTTACCTCTATATATGGATGGAATCCTTGTTATGTTTGCTCAGTCTCTCCCTTACTTTATCCAAAAAACTACACATATATTTTCTAAGTCTGTATGTAGCATGTGTATGGATATTAAAATTATATCTCCTATATAGATCTTTTTCTTCCATTATGCCCTCTTCTTTCACCAAGTCTGCATGGATTCCAAGAAATTGTAGGTCCTTCAAGACAACTTCCTTCCAAGTGACTAAAATTCTAATATGCTGCTTTCGCTTAACTTTTTGATGAGGAATCTGTCTTTTTTGCATAGTGAGGAATTCAATACTGGATTTGGGTCTCACACTCCTCTTTTTATCGGTCAAGCCAAAGTTGTTCGCTACTATCCCAATTTTCAGAGGTAATGGCTTTACCTTTCTGATTAAGTGCACATGTATTTCTTTACTTTTATATTTTTTGTGTAACGTGGCTACTGCAAATGATATCGATGCAATGATTGATTTACCAGTTGTCTACTCTTGTAATTTCTTTACAACACCTTGCTGCTGGCCATCAATAACATTTCCTTTTAAGGGCCAAAAAGCATAACCTTTATGATTGTATTAGCACCTTTCAAGGTTCTTATTGTCTGTCATTGTTCAGAACCTTGACAGTTGCCAAGGCTGTTATCAGGGAGAAGAAATCAGTGTGCAACAAGGAAGACAAGATAATTGATCTGTCTGAACAGCAGAAATTGCAAGAAGTGAGTTTGTTTGCTTATTAGTTCAATCTTTTGCACTGTTGTCCCTTTTTTCACATTGTATAGTTTTTGGTGGTTAATAATTGGTTTTTTGCTTCTTGTCAAAATACTGAATTTATAGCATCTCCCATGACAATAAAACCATCAAGTTGAGAAATCTTTATTAGTTGATTTTATATTGGTCACATTTCTTCCTTAGATGTATCTGATGGCTCTCTGAAATCAAACTAGATGTCCACTTGTTAATATTACTACTTTTGTTGCCATGCCTTCTTTCTCTGCCGATGGTAATCAACTCCTAACCGTACTTTGCAGATAATGGCTGCAGAATCCTGCTCTGATCTTCACAGAGCTATTGGTCAAGACTTTTGGTTGGACACCTGGTGTAACAGTACGGCATTTGAAGGGTACTTTTTGATATATGATCCTCTTTAGATCATCTCCAACCCAACACCAAATTTGATGTGCAAATAGTGTTACACCAAATTTGGTGTAGCACTATCACACCAATCCACTTTTTGAATATTTTAATATTATTTTATTATACAATACTTTTTATTAAAAATTATATAAATTGTATGTTATAATTAAACATTTTATTATTTTTATGTAATATTTTTATAATATTAATTTTGGACTAAAAAAAGTTAATTTTTTTATGAATTATTTTTCTATACATAACTTTTTAAAAATTAAATTTATGTTAATTCTAATATAAATTTTAATTGGATATAACTACAATTAACCTTCACAAAAATTAAATATGCAAAAGTATAAACTCTTAGAAAAATAATACAATATACTTTAGAATTATCGTAAATAATAAACACTCAATGAACTAGTAATTGACAATCATCAAAATTGAGATATAAAATACATAATAATTTTCAGTTGTGTAATGTTTATTTGATTATATTTTATTAATAATTTCACTTTTATTTGTACTATCCATTATTATGTATAATATGTAATATTTACTAGCAATTTATATTATATAAAAAATTATGATATCAAATAATTTTATATTAAATGGCTATAAAAGAAACAATATGAAAATTATATATGGCGAGTGTTTTAGAAAGAATTTTATTTTAGGAAATTAGAAAATATAAATGAATTAAGAAACAATAATATAATAACGAAGAGAGAAAAATTCTTTTTGTTGTAAAATTTGGTACAATGGGTTAGAGTTGATTTATACTAAAAATAGTGCTAACACCAAATTTGATGTAAAATTTGGTGTTTGGGTCGGAGATGCCCTGATATTGTACAACAGTATGTTGCTCTTGAATATTTCCTCTCACCAGTGTCTTTTTTCTGATTTTCCCTCCTTATTGCCTGATCAGGAAGCGTCTTGAAGGAACAAGGATCACTATGTTGAAAATGTAGAGCACCATCTAACCTTATTGGAATTCAACCTTTTGTGTGGTGACCAAGTAAAGTATTGCTTATTCTAGTTCTGATTTTTCTTATTTCTGTCAACTTTTTTTGTTCCTTCCAGGCATAAGATTGGTTATGACTTTGCAATTAGAACACCCTGTACACCTGCTAGATGGGATGACTTTGATGTGGAGATGACATCTGCCTGGGAGGTATCCCCTAGATTTATTATCTAGAAAGCCATTTTCTACTGCCATGACATAGTTTTTTGATATTTAAAAGCAATATAACATCAATGTAAAAACAGTAGACACAAAAATCCGTTAGGAATCGTTTGGTTGGGTTTATTAGGTAGAATAATTCTTGTACGAAATTTTAGTACAATGTTTGGTTGCAAATTTCACCTATGTACGACTTATATCAGTAACCCTATTCAGTAATATTCTTGAAAATGCAATGCATGTTATTTTTAATACAATAAAGCAACTAGTCAATAAGAAATAAAGTCAGCATGAGTAATCTCAGTACTACTTGTCTTCGACCAAACGGCCCCTTGTAGTACAGTTTTTCATGGTTTGTTCAGCTTGTGCCCGCTCAGAGATGATAACTGAAGTCTTACAATTAGTAGTTTAATTAACTTACCAAAGATTTAAATGATAGTGTTCTAGTTAACTTAGTTGAATACAAAACTGTTATGCAGGCTGTTTGCGATGCTTACTGTGGTGAGAATTATGGGTCAACAGATTTTGATGTGCTTGAAAATGTGAGAGATGCAATCTTAAGGATGACATATTACTGGTAAGACATATTAACTTCTATTCGGTTGATCTCAAGGGAAGTATATGGTTCTCTTTAATTTGGCTGATAACTTTTGCAGGTATAATTTCATGCCACTTTCCAGAGGAACTGCTGTTGTTGGGTTCACAGTTTTGCTTGGATTACTCCTCGCTGCTAATATGGAGTTCACAGGAAGCATTCCAAAAGGTCTGCAGGTGGATTGGGAAGCCATCCTGGAGTTTGACTCAAGTTCCTTTGTGGATTCTGTAAAGAGATGGTTGTATCCATCTCTCAAAGTTAGCACATCCTGGAAAAACTACCCAGATGTCACATCAACATTTGAGACGACTGGATCAGTTGTTGCTGCTCTGAGCAACTATTCAGACTAAGGGAAATACATCATTTATTGGTAAGTTGCTGTACATAAAAAGAAACAAATTTCTCTACTCTGTCCTACTGGATGTTTAGGTTTGCTGTTTGTAGTAAAACAAAATTTGGAGCACGTCCTTGTGTGGTATGGTTTCCCTCGTATTTCACCTCTCCAATTTTAATAGGAGTATTCAATTACACTAAGACCATGCACTTGACAAAGGGCAACTTCTTATTCCACTAACTAAGAGGTGCACGCACAATAGTCTTGAAATGAGATTCTTCTAATCTTTTAAGCCACCAGCACCATAGGATTGAATTGTCGGTGGCTAAAAAGATCAGAACCCTCATTTGGGTGATGTGGTGCTATTCACGAGGATTGTTCAGTCAACTGGATGTATTTGTTCTCTGTCAACTGTAGCATCATTGGAATTAAAACCAAAGGAATTACTTGAATTAAGTGGTGGAAGTAATGGGATACAGTATTAGCACCTTAACTCACAAGGACATGAATGCAATTTGGCTCTGGTATTCCTATTCATAAGCGCTAAAGCTTGGCTGAACTTGTTAAATTTCAGCTGTTGTAAGCTTTGCAATGCTTTTTATCGGTGAGAACAATGTGAAACGTGAGGGTGCAATACTTGAGTGGATTGTTTCTGTTTAGCGTCTTTAACTCTATATACTGACTGCAAACAGGTTTCACCGGAGATAATTTATCTTGAGGAATATCGCTGGTGCATTACCGGACTTGATCCTGCCGCAGATGAACTGAGGCGAGATGTTTTACATTACTGTCATTCTCCAAGTGTAATATTACTTGTGAATTGTTGTATTTTTAGTTGTATTGTGTATGATCTGCGCTCTCATTGTTTCTTTTCTTTTATATTACCATGTTAGATTTCAGGATAATTATTTGAAAAGAAATGATTAAACTGGTTTCTAGTCGTTGTTTTCTCTCCGCATTTTGTTTTTCAACATGCAGTTAGACGAACCCGTTTCTTCTATAATTTGCTGGGTGGTGATGAATGAATTAAGAAACGGGGTTCAAATTTCTCGCTCTTTAGCTCATATAATGAAAAATAACCACTGAAAAGTGGTGGTTATGAACTTTTGACCCTACTTGCCGGTTTCTTTCCTCCAGAATTTTTCCTCCTTACACTTCATCTTCCTTTTGTGTTTCTGTTTTTGGAGCTTGATATTTTTTAGACGAGGCTCTTCCGAAAACAACCTCTCTATCTCTATGAGGTAGTGGTAAGGTCCACGTATATTTTTCCCAATCCAAAATCACTTGTGGGATTTCACTTGCTATGTTGTTGTGCACTTCATCTTCCTTTTGTTTCATTCCAAACGGAGGGTAGTAATCATTTGAAAGAGGCAATGCATGTACGGAAACGAGTCCATATCAAACAGTTGCATAGTGAGAAGCAATAAGGACTAAAAGATTATATATAAAACACTATATTTTCCGACAAGTATAAATGAAAAAAACAAAAACTAACAGACGCAAATGCACACCAGTTTTCAGCATTTGGAACCAACAAAATCTACGTTGGCGGGTTAGGTACGATACGATACCTCAGCAGATCTATTCTACAATTTTTGTCTATTTGGTATCCAATTATGGCGTATTTGTTGAGTTGTCTTGTCCAGGAGGACCATATCAAACCAAAAAGTGCATTGTCTGAAAAGGATTAATAAGATGAACAAAATCACATCTTCTTTTGTCAGAGATGCCCAAATAGGATAACTTCCAAAATGATTTTTGTTTCCACAGAAAAAAGGGAAACAGTGGACAAAATCTTATCTAAAAAACACCAGAGTGTGTCGGTTGTAAGAATTGACTGGGAAGGTGAACAGGATGTTCCAGTGGACATCAAAAAAGACATCCAAATGAATGAACCTTTAAAGTTCCTCAACCTGTAACAAGCTACCACATTTTTCTTGTACTTTTACATTTTCCCGTCCTTTGATACGCTTCAGTAATGGTTCTATAATGCCTTTGCTTCTCCGACTTGTTCTCCAAAGCCGTCCCTTTTTCAAGAGCCACTGGTCTCTGTCTTTCCCCTGGGTTGGCATGCCTGTTTGAGGACAACCCCAAATACGTTTATTACAGATAACTAAGGTTCTGTTTGGAAAGCCATCTAGTAATTGTAATTAGTGTAATTAGTAGGGTGGTAATTTCACACCCTGTAATTACACACTCTGATAATTATGTTGTCCTGTTTGTTTGCAATAGTGTAATTACAATATAATTACAAGCGTGTTGTTTGGTTGAATGAGTGTAATTACAAAATTATATTAAAAATAAAAGTTAATTATTTAAATTAAAAATTTATATTAGACAAATATAGGTATTTATAAATAATATTAAATTAAATACTTAAGATATATATTGTCTTTTAAAAATATATTCATAACTAATATTATAAAAAAAATCAATTTATATTTTTTAAATTAGTATACTTTAATTATATTAATTATAAAAACTAAAAATATAAATTTTATTATACCGGTTTTACGAAATAAGAACAACAAAAAAATGTTAGTACTTACTTTTTAGTAGTGCCTCCTCTAACTTCCCTTTCATTTTTCCACTTGCAAAGCCATGCTTGATCCTGGATTTGTGACTTCCATCGTCGTCAATTTCATCTGCGATAGACTTGGCAGCACCTGCGAAAGTCCACGTAGCTGTCATCTGTTTGTTCAACATGCGCATTGCATAGTATGGGATTCTCCTCGTGCTGCTTCTGTTGCCATTCAACTTGCTACGTTCATTGATGAACATCAAACAATCCATTAAACTTAGTCTAGCCAATCCTTTCATATCATAAGCCTGCGATCTTCGCCATAGGCTCTTTATATGAGGCCTCATTTCACCTGATAAGCATAAGGCTCGAGTTGTATCACTAATAGCTAACTCTGCTTCTCCTAAAATTAAATGACATTGAGCTCTATTGCTATAAAGAACAATCCTTTCTTTTCTTAATTTTAGTGGACACAAATCTAAAGCTTTTGTGTACTTGTTTACAGCTGCTTCAATCTCATTTGACCAAAATTTCTTGTTTCCTTCACGTTTTAAAATGGAAACCAAAAGTTCTGTTTCCTTAACTTCTAGCTCAGACATGATTTTATCCCTTTTCCTTTTTTCCACTTTCAAGTCCCAAATCTCTTCAATTGCCTTTTGTGATCCTTTTTCATAGGACCCCAGTTGGCTATATTTGATTTTAGCATAATCTTGTAAGAGTAGTTGCGTTATCATGTCATCCATTTTTCGTCTTCCTTTGATAGTTCTAAGCTCCACTAAATCAGCAAGAAAAGGAGATGCTATGTTTGTTACTCTGCTTCTTGTTTTTGGATCTTTTAGAAGTAACAGAAGACTTTCTATTGCCATGAATTGCCATTCATCAGAAGATCTAGCAAGGTTGCAGATATTTTCTATGACTTGTTCTAATTGAGCTATTTTTATTCGACCATCTTCACTGTCACATAGGCTTCTGATTAGGCCAATGCCAGAGAAAGAATTCGGCTTCTGTAATCCACCCCAGATATCACATAAATTCTTGAGAAATTCTTTTTTGCATATCAAATTGATGCTTCTTTTCTTTGTAATGAAGCAGTTGAGAAGGTAAAGAGACCAGCATTGCATTTGGCAAGCCCAAGACTCTGCTTTTCTATTCTCCATTTCTAATTCCCCGAGATCTTTTGTCATCAAATATCGATGATATTCGAGTCTGTCTTCACTTTTCTTGCCCACAAACTCACTATAGATTGTATAAATGCATTTGGAAGCTATGTCCATGGCTAGCTTTATAATCTCTACTTCATGGACCGTAATGTCTTCAAATGTTTTTCTATGTCGCGCAATGTGACCAAGTGCTCTAACAGCCACTCTTTGCTCGACCCAAGTTACTTTACCTCTTAAAAGCTCTATTAATGGCAAAATTACGCCTGATGTAACAGCCAAAACTGAGAATCTAGCTTTGTTCATGGTGTAGGAGCCAATGATGTGAGCTGCATAGTAAGGAACATACACGTTTTTGCCTCTTGAAAGCCATGTTTGGTCACGGATGCACCTGTTGAGAAGTCTAGCCATGGAATTAAAGACGCCGAGGGATGGGAATTCGGGATCATCAGGTTGAGTCAGAGCAGTATTCCATAGACATCTTAAGGTGAGAACAAGTTCCATATCTTCTATCAGGTGCAAATCTTTGAAGCATTGTAATATTAATGTTTTTCGTATCCATGGATCTTTTTCTTCCACGGTGCACAACATGCAACTACGACTACTGCTGGTGCATTTCATGTTTAAATGCGCGCAGAGTCGCTGGCTGCTGTTTTGTTTTTGCTCTCTGAGTAGTCAGAGAATGTTGTTGGTAGAGTTTCTATGGCAGGTTGTAGAGGTATTAGTTTTAGTGCAGTGGCTGGTGGGCAGGTAAAGGTTCATTTTCAGAAGTAACCTTTAGTCAGCAAAGTGTTTTGTCGTTATTCATATATTGCCCATCTTACATAAATAACAAGTTGCAAACTCCTCCCACAACTCCACACCTAAAAAAAGAAAGAGAAAGAAAGTGTGTTGACAAACATGTGGGCTGAATCATGAGACCAGTTGGTCCGACTCTGACCAAAAGTTTGAGTTGTGGAAGTTGTAGATAGACAAAAAGTGGGGAGGAAGGAATAAATGAGAATATTTGTTATAGGTGTTGTTTCGGTTCGGAAGAGAAACTATCACGTGTTCGTCGTCAACGTAGATTTTTTTTTTTTGCCTTTCAAGATATTGCGTATAAAGAGAAAGATAGCTAGTTAGGCGGCCGAAGGTGTTATGTAAAAAGGCAAGGAGGATCCTATCCGTCAGGAGAAGGAGGACGAGTAAGAGCTAGCTTTAGAGGCGGAGTTGAATGATTATGAGATAAACAAATGAGACAAAGGAGAGCACTATACCATTGGAAAAACATATCTCCAATAACGAGTCATTAGTATTAATGTTTACGTTTATCAATGACTAATCTTTTTTCTTAACGTATAACACAATTCTATTCTGACTGAACTCTCTAATTATGCTCTATTTTTTATTCTTTTAGACTTTATTCTTTTCACTACGCGATAAGTCATCAAAGCATGGTTGGTAGAATTTAGAAGAGACTTCAAATGTAGTAGCCTCATGGTGTCTTGATTTAATTTGAAAAGCAAAGAAAGCTTTAATTAATGAAGCAAGTACAAATGGGGTTGGTCTCAAGAAAATGCGGCTAACCTATGAATTGAGTTAATTAAAGTATGTTTTTGAGTTGAAGCAGAGTTTGCAATTCACTTCAAGCATTGCTTTTGATGCAAAATATAATCATTACGAATCTGGGTTATAATAATACTATCATGCTTAGTTCAGGTTTCAACATGTGTCTTTGTGTAGCTAAAGTACACTCTCATTTTCTTTATTTATCTTAATCAATATTTGAACAAAGTTAAATTATTAAAGAAAAAATATAATAATACTTTCTAAATATTTTAAATTATCAACTATCATAACTTGAAATATTTTTTTATATAGTTTTTAAGTATGTAAATTTTATTTCTAAGAAAAATAAAGATGCACTCTCCAATATAAATGGATTGAAACTCCCAACTTCTACCGCTCCATAAATAATTAAGGAACAATTTCAAGCACATATAATAAGCTAATTAATTTATAATAAATGTAATCCAAAATCATAGAAAATATATATGACTATACAATATAACTTACCAAAAGTCATAGAAAGTATACATTGAATATGCAACGTAGATTGCTTATACATTAAATATATATTATGATACAGTCAAAAACTGAATATAATTTGACTATATTTAAAATATAGCACTGACTATACAAGCATATACAGTGAATATTTTCTTGGTAATTATTTTAGCCAAATAGTCTTGCACAGTAATTATCCCTATAATGACCAACTCTGAAACTCTCTTTATTGGTCTTTATCATTGGGCCCAAGCCCAAGGAATCTATGGGCCTGAGCAACCAAAGGTTGGGGTTTGGTTTTACGGGGGTGGGGGGGGAGGGGGGGACAAGTATACCATCCCCCTCTAGTACGCGTAACCCATTTATAGTGTTTACACATAAATTTTGTGTTTTTCTTTTTCTTTTTTCCTCTTTGCCTTTATTCCTTTTTTAAATATTATTATTATTATTGCTTGATATTTTTTAATCTAGAATGAGTTACAAGGAATCCAAAATTGAGCATTTAAATCCAAAAAATTTTAATGTTACAGTTGGAGTAACCATGACCATTTGAACTTCTTCAAAATCCTTTCACAATCAATGAGAGTCGTGTATATCATCCTATATATACGAGGTAAGTTGTGAAATCTCTTGATGAAGAAATTCACATAAGATATTTATTTACCAAGGTTTTTATGTATTAGTAATATGTCATTTTAAATGAACATTGATGTTATATTTTCTCTACAGTAATTAATAGGACGACAATAACTAAGTATGCTCTTATTTCATATTTGTTACTTTTTCCTGGAATAGTATATACATTTTATTCTCTTACGCGAATAGTGTAAAAAATCAAAAATAAAAAGAGTAAAATCTCAAATCTAAAGGCAGGGGTAGCAAAATTAAACTCAACCCATCCAACTCGCTCAACCTGTTGAAGTTTGAACAGATTAATAACCCGTCCAATTATTAGCTCATTCATCTCAATCCAATCATTTCAACCTATTTAAATTAGGTTGATATGCAACCCAAATTCACTCGAAAGAGATTTTGTCAAAATATTTTTAAAACACTTTTTAAAAATTTGATATATTTTATATAACCATAATAAAAAAATATAATTTAAATAAGTAATAAAATATCGAAAATAACAAATGAAATAAGTAAAACTTAGTAAAAGTTGGGTCGGATTGGATTTTGGTCCGTTCTCTAACCCATTACTCAATCCGTTTGGCCCAATCCGTTTTGATCCAAACAAATTCGAATTGAATTGAGTCTTGACCCATTTGTTGTCTTAACCCATAATAATCAGCTTAAATTTGATTCAACCCGCTTAATTATCACCCCGAGTGATCAGATCCATATATAGATTAAAAGAATCGTGACATTATAAAAGTATCTACTATTTGCATCATATTGAAGTCTAGGTGAAGCAAAGTTTTCCTTTTCTAGTTTTTTTCCAACTCACAATAGCATTACATTTTTTATTGATTTAAAGTAAACAAAAGGAGAAACTTTTTTGCATAAATATCCTAGGTAGTTGATTGCAAATGGAAGTAAAGGAAATTAAAGCCAAGTTTATGATTGGAAAAATTAGAATAAGGCCCTTGAGTGAGACATAAGGGATATGTTTATTCTATCCCTGCTTACTTTCTTCTTCAACAAGGTCTAGGAACTTAAATAATTAACATGCCACGTCTCTTATATTTTTTTCCCCCAAAGATTACAGAAGCAAGTACTTTATAAAAAGGGAATAAAAAGGACTTACTATTATTATTATTAAAAAAAAAAAGGAATAATGACGGGATATATACACTTCACCCTTAATTGGTTTTGAGATCAAATTTTATGAATACAAAAAGATTGGGGGATAATTCCAAATGTATACCATAAACTAATTAATTTATAATAAATATAAAATAGCCCAAAATGATAGAAAATATTCATGACTATGCAATATAGTTTGCCAAAAGTCATGAAAAGTATACACTGACTATATAATGTAGATTACTTATACATGAGTTATACACTAAATATACATTACAATATACTCAAAAATTAAATACTTATAATTTAACTATACATAAAATATACACTGACTATACATGTTTATACAACGAATAGCTATTTTTTTTAATTATTTTGATCCAATGACCTTGCACTATAATTATTTTGGAATTTAGGAGGCAGTAAATAACTACGAATATTGAATGAATATAAGGAAAAAAATTATTATAATTTTTTTTGATTTTTCTAACGTATCCTTTTACGTTAAGCCTCTTTAGTTGCGAAATGCTCGAGCAAAGAAAAGGATAAGTTCGCCGGGAAGGGAAGAAGGATAATATGCTACTTTCACCGTTTCAATTTGTTTATAGTTTTTTTAGTCCGTTTTAATAAGAATATACATTTTTATTTTAGTGATTTTAAAATTTTAATTTTTCACATAACATAGTTAGGGTCAAAAAATTCAAAAATCTTCTTTACTTTTTGAAATTTTATGTCAAGTCAAAATATGACAATTCAAAAATCTTCTTTACTTTTTGAAATTTCATGTCACGTCAAAATATGACAAACATGGATGGAGCAATAATTTGGAAATAATATCTCATATGGTGACTCAATTATGTGGTCTTTTAGAAAGTCACTTAATTTTGATTTTTAACTCAAAAGTCACTCAATTATAAATCTTCTTTTATAAAAGATCACTCAACTCTGAGTTTTAACTCAAAAGTCACTCAATTATATACGCTTCCTATAAGAAGTACTCAACTACACATATTTTACTTATAAAGTCACTCAACCTATTTAATTAATTTTTTCAATAAATTTTGTTGACATAAAATTTTATTTTTAACTAAAATTTTAAAAAAATAAAAAGTTATCATTTAAACTATTTAATGACTTGCCCAATCAACCCAATCCGCTGAAAGTATGAAAAAGACCTTCTTATTTTATTTTTTTCCCCCTAAATTATTCTCGATTATCATACTTCTCCTAAAATACAAAAATAAATGAGAAAATCATTTAAATCATTATGAAAAATTACTATTTCTTTATATGCAATACGTACATAGCACAAAGACTAAACTATACAAAACTGGAGAGAAACAAATTCAATGGCATCACTGAATGAGATTACCTTTCTCAACAAAAAATAATTACCACAACAGTCTTATACGGGTCAATTATAGTAAATAATATTTATATGTGCAATTTGATTTTTTTTCTAACCCAATATATGTGTGCACCTATGTTTATGGAGCTATATGTTTGTGTATTGGTGTTATTTTCGTATTTTAGGAGATAGGACGAGTGACTTTATCATTTATTTTGGAGGGATATAAGTGAGAATAATTTAAGAAAAGAAGGGTAAAGTATATGTTTAAGTCACTATTATATTTTTCATGGGTCGAATTAAGTGAAACTGGTCATTAAATGATTTAAATAATATTTTTTATTTTTTAAAATTTTAGTTGTAAATAAAAATTACATGTCAACAAATTTTATTATAATATTTAATTAAATAGGTTGAATAGTTTTATAATGAAAAATCTATAATTGAGTGACTTATGAGTATCAAAGTTGAATGACTTCTGAGTTAAAAAATAAATTGAGTAACTAATAATTTTTGCTTATCACTTTTTAGCAACAATAAATAATAACATATTAGAATACACAGAGCTTATGTTATTTTTAATAAATACTCAACTCATAAGTGAGGTGTAGTTCAATAATATTCATGTGCAAATGTGTCCATTAATTATCTTGGCAATAACGGCTAGAAGATCGGGTTCTGACTTATTAAAACTTCAATTAAAACATATTGCAGATTTTTCTTACAAGACGCCGTGTTTTATTCTTTTTTTCCGCTGTATTTCTCACAGTTCTGGCAATGTTGCAAATGGATAATAAACAAAGCAGCCATTGGGATTCACGCCTATACCATTTGGAATCCCATCATATCAATCATCATAATTCATATGTGTCTCAAATTTCCATTATAGTTGAATCTTTCAATACCAATATTGTTTGTCCAAATTTTTATGAATTCTCGATATGATAAGTCATTGTTTTGTATAAATAGTTAAAACAAATAAACAAATTGAGTGAACTCTCACGAATAAAAATCAAGAAAAGTAAAATATGCATATACATTATTCTCGTGTCTCATAAAGAAGATCCTCAATCCAAGGTGAATCATGTGAAAGAACCAAAAACTACTCCCTTATTGCATATTAACTTAATCTTCAGAATTTTGGCATTGTTCAAATTTCAAAATAGATGTTTGAAATATTTTTAATATTTGTCCTTTCCTTTAATAAAATTTTATATTTTTTTAGAAATTAAACTACACTATTACAAAGTTTTTTATAAGGGTGGTAGTGAAAAATATAATTAAAATTTTGTCCTTAAATATATTTCTCACAATATAAGTTAATATGGAATAGAGAAAGTATCAGATAAAAGGATAATAAACTAAAGCAAATAAAGAATATATATTATAACATAAAAATCAATTCAAAAAGCAAAAAACTTAAATTTTATAATAAAATATCTTTATAGCACATTGTCATAGATAAATTTGATGGTATTTACCTATTTTTTTCCCCACTTTTATACATATGATCCAATTATTTTACTATTGGGTGAGTTGTCTATATCTTTGCTTGTCTGTCTTTAGCTACTTTTTTGCTCAATTCCAATGTAATCAATTCAAAGAATTAATCCAGGCCAACTGTAAAATTAAAACTTGTGTGGTTCTATAGTATATGCCAAGCAAAAAAAAGGACAAACGAATTATTAATGGACCCATAAAAACCAATCATAAAATACTACCGTTACCCCATCATATCATCAAGAACACGGGCACTAATGATTAAGCATATATATTATTTTAGGGGAAAAAAACTGACTATTTATTTTTTGAAATGATATAATTTTGTCCTCTGTTTTATTTTTAGCTCAAAGATGCATTTACTATTAAGTAGCTCACTCAAAATTACTGTCACAATTAGTCAAGTAGTTGAAACTTCAAAGTACTCTTTTCCGTTAATGATTGCTTCCGCTCCGAAGGAATATGGTCAAAATTGACCATTGATTCTCACATGATATTTTTACAGATATATCCTATTTTGATTTTTAAATTATCTTTACTATAAAATCGAATTATATATGGACGTAGTGGAATATAGGGCTTTATTTTAATTTGGGAAATGATTCAAATGAACTTGTAAAGTATTTAAATCCTTTACATTTGCCTTATATTTGTCCGACCGTGAAAATTTCTATTGTTGTGTTTCATTCTAAAGTTGCCCTCCTTTTGATTGATATACATCTTAGCTGTCACATTTGTCATAGTAGAGTCACGATAAAAAATAATTAAAGAAAAACACGTAAATAAATAAGTGATCCAAATAATTAAGAGGGTTCAAATATATTTATGAATATTTAATGAATAAGGTCCAAACGCTATGTAGTTTCCACCGTATCTGCCAAATCTAACACATGTTTTTCTAGAGTAGAAAACTGTAAATGAAAGAGGTATTATTTAAAAAAATAAATAAATGACTTTTATGGATCTATAAATGAACCGATGAAAAAAATAAAATAAATCACTTTATTAAGTTTATATTTGATTTTTTTTTTTCCCTTTCTAATATGGGTTAAAATGGGTTCAATTTAATATTGTGTTCTTTCTTATGGCCTATAGGCTCGACCGATGAGACAAGGTCAATCAATGTTACTGTCTTTGAGTAGTTCTTTGGTCACTAGGTGGGTAGTACTAAGAAAGCATATAATCTCACCAATTATGGTGAAATTTCAATTTAAAATTCAATGCTTTGGTATTTTTTGATATTCTTAAATCTATATTATGGATTTCCGTATAGAATAAATAAACTTTATTTATAAAATAAAAAGTGAAACTATTTTCAAGGAAAAAAGAACAAGTAATTCTATAAATAGAAGAGGTATGCTAAATAGTTGGTGAGATAGTGACATGGGATAGATTTTTTCTTTAGAAAAATATTTTTCTTAAGTTTAGTAGACAATTTCAACAAAAAATGGTTTATTTTAATATACTATAAATAAAACTTGTTTCGTTTTCAAAAAGATTTTATTAAAGAATGTAAAGCGAGAAGAAAATAGTTGGAAAAGTAGCTCCACCGCTAAGGGTCCTACAATTGTCGGTGGAATGAGAAAGAGTCCAGCTCCAATTTCTTGTTCATCTTCTCCACAATCATCGCTTACGCGTATGGACTTGATTTGCTCGTGACTCAAACTGGTCCTACATCTAGCCATGTTCCAGCTGTAACCCTTGCTCTCCATCGAAGACAACAAATCCCACCATCACCTACACATTATCACCTAGACTCCGCATAACCCAAAACACCTGACGTGGTGAGCCCATTACCTAATCACATGGTCTATTGGGCCCATATTTTCCTTCTAATTCCAGCCTGTTAAAAGAGGTTAATTTTGTATGTTTTTGCATGGACCCACACAGATGTCGACCCCTCTCTAGCCGTTATGCCTTGTTCTACATCTTTAATTTGCCTACTTATATGCACTTAACTTCGCACTCTTTACTCGCAATCATCAATACACTCTCTTCTTCTCTTTCTATTAGTCTCTCTCTACATTTTCTTTGATTAGTATTAGTATTAGCCATCATGGATAGGAAATTTGTAATTCTCGTATCAATTTTGTGCATTGTAGTGGCAAGTGTCACGGGTCAGTCACCTGCTGCAGCACCAGCAGGTGCTAAGGCGAGTACTACTCCACCCGCTGCTGCCCCATCTAATCCCAAATCTCCTGCTCCTGCTAAAGCACCAGCCTCGGCCCCACCTACAGCTGCTTCTGTTGCTCCAGCTGCTGCTCCCACTACCCCTGTTGTTGCTGCACCCGTATCAGCACCAGCAAGTTCTCCACCGGCTAAAGCACCAGTACAATCTCCACCAGTGAGCTCACCACCACCACCAGTGGCTGCACCAGTACAATCTCCCCCGGCTCCAGCTCCGGTTGTAGCTACACCGCCAGCTGTTTCTACTCCACCGGCTGCAGCTCCAGTCGCAGCACCAGTTGTTTCAGAGACAACTCCAGCTCCGGCTCCCAGCAAGGGAAAGGGAAAAGGAAAGAAGAAGGGAAAGAAACACAGTGCATCACCAGCACCTTCTCCCGATATGATGAGCCCACCTGCACCTCCCACCGAAGCTCCTGGGCCTAGCATGGACTCCGACTCTCCCAGCCCATCTCTTAACGATGAGGTACGTCTTCCCATAAAATTCTCTTCCTAGTCTCATTTTTTAAAAATTTTAGTCTTCTTGTCCCATCTAAGATATGATGGATCATTAATATTAGTGCCACAAAAATATCACACTGGGTTCAACATGGGTGAATCGCGAATTTGGGATTGGCCCAACTCTGATAACATATAAAAATATGATGTTTGGGCCTTTTCAGTTTAAAAATTAGCTCGTGAGGATGGAATTGTCCAAATTCAAGTTCAATTTTTCATTCCTCTAGGACTTCTTAGCGTGCATCCAGATCTAATTAGTAATATATATTCATAATGTACTAGGAGTATTAGCTAATCTGCATCCTCGTATTTCAGGATGAATTGGATTTACACTAGTTGTATTTGGCAGAAGCTAAAGTTAGATTATGATTTGCTATAATTCAATAGCTTTGATCAAATCCCAAATTCATGTTAAGAAATTTAATTAATATACATCGAATCAAAATCCATCAGCTGAATTTTCGGGGAACGAAATTCATGTTTATGTTATGAATATGTCGTCAAGCATCCGTCGGTGGAGAGTGATGTAAGTCAATTAGAAGACATTTGCATTTTACAGCTTTCACAATTTGGTCTTTCCAAAGGCAGGTCCATCAGTTGTTCATGATGACATATCATGAAGATTGTGACTTTAATTTTTACACCATGGCTCACAATTGCACATTGACCCAACTTTTCAAGTGTTCTGCTTAGTATTGTTTGTTAATTTTTATTTGTTCATTATTCTTAAAATAAATTTTTATTTGTTATTTTTAAATATCAAAAAATAAAATTTATTTTTTTCATATTTCACTCTCAATATATTAATTTATTTATTTTTCAATTATTTTCTAAAATTTAATAACAAGTATCAAGTTATAGGGATAATGTGGTAAAATGTTTATATCAAATTATCTTCTTAGTTAACAAACAAATAGTTTTGTATCGGGTAATCTAGCGCGTAATAGCATGTGGTGTCGGTGGAAAGTTATTAATGGTGTAATATATATTGAGGCTTATGTATTTAGCTCACTGCACGGTGACAACAAAAGATCCTTGCAATGTTCTTTATTGTAGCTTTCACTTAAAGACCAAACAGTAATAAGTTAGACAAAGAAACATTAAAGGCCGCTAAGCACGAGGCAACACAATAATGTAGGGTCAATCAATGCACATGCACGGCTTGTACTGTGTATTATATACATAGTGTGGATCTGAATTAATCTTTAATTATTCAAAACTTAAGAGTAAAGATTTTAATATAATATTGTTGGGATCTAATGCAGAGTGGAGCAGAGAAACTGAAGATGCTGGGAAGCTTGGTGGCTGGATGGGCTGTGATGAGCTGGCTCTTGTTCTAGAGAGTTCATTATTTTGATTATATTTGACATGTACAATTTTATCTTTTGGTTATTTATGGTGCTTTATGGTCAGGGGTCCTCATTTGGATCTGCTTAGAGATTTGGCCACATTGGCTCCTTTTTTATATTCTTTCGTGGAGTGTAAGGGTATAGATTTGTACTAGTCTTTGCTGCTTTACTCCTTTTGGACTCGCGCTTTCTTCTATTATATACATTTCATTTGTTTATTTGTCCATTTCTCATCTCAACTCTATATTAATGCACTTGGACATGATTCTTTATTTATCAATTAAGTAAACTCTCTCCATTTTATGTTGTTTGCATTAGTTTAACTAAACACAAAATGTAAAGGGGGGAGGGGGGGAATCGAATCTAATATTATAAAATTAAAGGTATAATATATAAAAATATATTTTAATCTTGTGATATTAATATGTTACCTTGATGATATGTTGAAATTAAAAAATTACTTTTTCACCAAACTAGGAACTATTCCCTCTGTCTCGTTTTACGTGGCATCTTTTTTTTAGTCTGCTAAAAAAAATTACCTTACTCTAATTGAAAGTAATTCAACTTTAAAATTATATGTTTTACCTTTAATGAAATGATTTTAGTCACACAAATATCTAAAAATAATCAATTTCAAAATTTTTTTTCCTTAAACACCGTATTAAATTAAAGTATACCAACAAAGGAAGTATCTTTCTTAGAAAAAAAAACAGATACTAAAGAAAAGCAGGACAAAGAGAGTAACTAATTGTCAAGTCATAACACTTGGAAATTTTTCAAATTTCAACTTCTAACATAAAATTTCGTGAGAGGATATCTGTGTAAATAGTTTATTAATCTCTCCCTCAGTTTGTTTGTCGTGCCTTTTTAATTCATTTTAAAAGGAATACTTCTTTCTTCAAATAGATTTATAAACATTATTTTTAAATCAAAATAACAAAAATCTTGACTTGTGAATCATAAACCCATCCAAATAGACTCTAAGCCCCAACACCAATCATCTAATGTTACTGGAGTTTAGTTAACTAGTGAATAGCGACCAACTCTTAAACTTGTGATTTGTGAACGAGTCAAAAGCAATTCTAAAATTTGTGAACTTTCAATCAATCGTGGGAATAAAGCAACTTGCTGATTCCTTATAATGCATGAGAAATAAAGCCATAGTTTATTTAACCAGAAACGTCTCTTGTACCTATCTACGGTATTATGATGCTTCAAACAATAACCTTTTGCTTTCGCTTTTTAGAAAAGAAGATCAAACACAACTCTAAATATGCTTTTTGAATTTAATATCTATTTTAAATTTTTTTTACATTATGTTTAGGCACCAATTCTTTTGTTTTACGCGTCTTATGAAAGAGAACAGAGAAAACAAAGGAAGCAACTGCCGAAAATAACAAAAATCAAAGAAAAAACACCATTGACATGGTAATTTGATTATTAGAAGGGAATGGACTGGACTAATAACATAGCTCAGTCAGTATTTTCTAAAAAATCTATATATATTTTTTACTACCCAAAGCTTCTATCTGTTTCTTTTTTTCTTTTTCCTCTCAAAACCCACATGTTGAAGATGAAGATTGTATACCATCTCTCGTCAAAATATTAGAAATTATGGCTTGGGGGGAATTGAACCCCCTTATTGCTAAGCTAAGCTTTTGGTATTTCAATTCGATCTGATGAATAAACTACAGAGCCCATGGTCATTCTAAATTGCTATCTGAGAAAGATTTTCTTTAGACATGATCACAACTAATTCTTGGCCCAATTGAAGGAAATACTTATTGTAGGCTGAATTTAACCATAAAATTACATGTTTTGCCCTTGGAACGGATTGATTTTTAATTTCTGTCATTTAGCGTCCAAATTTATTCCAGTGTCATGCTCGAACATAACTTGTGGGATATTATGATACGAAACTACATACTTATCAGGGCATAAAATTACAAATGACCGCGCAAGAAAATGAAGAAATTCCTGAGCAAAAGGAAGGGAAAGAATTTACTCCTAACTAAAACTGCCGGATTAATATAACTACAAGTCTTGGCATATTAATAAGAAGGAATTATTACAAGCTGTAACTAATTTTCCTAAAGCATTCACTGTTTCAGTTAGCATACCCAACAACGTGGGACGTAATCACAGCAACTCCAAACAAACACACACACACAACATAGTCCAATCCAAAAGGCTAGTGTACAAGCTTTCCCTTTTGTTTTTCTTGTTAGAAGGTAAAAAAGAAGTAACCATTGATCAATGATATACAAATACCCAATTGAGCGCCAATCACACTCTCTGCCTAACTTCTTATCTGAAAGAGATGGGGAAGGCTCTAGCTTGTATAAAGGCTAAATATTTAAGCTCCGGCTAAAGGGTACAACATGATTTTGGCTTTCTACTAATAACATATATCAATTATCTATGCTCGGGATAGTCTTGTTCTTTACAAACCAGTTGGTGAAAGTAATTCCCCGTGAAATGAGGTATACAATGAAGGCAATGTATGCACCCGTTAATGCAACTACAACAGATGTAAACAACACTCCACTGACCGCAGAAGATAAGGAGTCCATCAAAAGATAGCCATTAATCAGCATAACCAGCACCGCCACAAGCCATGATATCGCCTAAAAGGAACAGAAGAAACATTGGATGTAAGCTGTATGAGAACCATCACGCATGCAAAGTTGGATTATGGAGAGACTATGTTCTCCTGACACAAATATTCATTCTAAGAGACGATAAGAGTCCCAGATGATTATGTCTAACAAAACATGTGAGAGTATGATATGTCCCAGGCATATATTAATATTTCTCTATTATTCTGAAAGCTGATAAAATCATTAAGCAAGGCTCTGAATCTGCATAACTACATGTCTAAGCCTATAGCACCTCCTTGAAAAGAATTCATTCAATCAAATCAAGATAAAATAAAATGTAGGAGCATTAATTTCCCAGACAAGTAAAAATCTAAAATGATGTGCATCAGACAATTCCCACATCTTAATGTACTTTGCTGATACTCTATTAGAAGTCGTCTGGTGTGATGTATAAGGCATAATAATTCCAGGATAAAATGTAGAATTATGTTATCACACGTTTAGTTGGAGGTATATGTAATGCTTGGATTATTTATCCCACCATTTTAGTTGGAGGTATATGTAATGCTTGGATTATTTATCCCACCATTTTTGTCATAGTGATGGCATAAGTTATCTGATATATATATATATATATGATGGAATAACTTGTCCTCGATGATTACTCAAAAAATGACTGGTGCCCACTCAAACGACTCCTAAAGGTTAGCAAAAAGACAGAACACAATCAGACAAATAACAGAAAAAAGGAGCTCCAATCCTAAGATCTAACAATGACAATTATCAGTAAACATACCAGCAGATTCTGTCTAGGTCCAAGACTATTTGGATTTCATACAAAGTGGAAAAAGTTTGAAAATATCGCAATTCAGTGGAGAAATGCATCATTTTCAAGAACACATCAAAGAGTGGGACAAAAAACACCTCTAACTTCAATCCATAGTCCACATCCAAATTAAAAGTGAAAATTAATAGTATTTTTTATCTTTTAAGAAAATCCATTATGAATAATTATACAATATGGTGTATCGAAATAAGTTAAATTTGATAACTTAAAGATTAAGATATTATGATCCTCCAACCTGTTGTAAAATGATGACTGTTATTTTTGTGGATAAATATTAAGTTCAATGACTTGCGAAAAAATCAGTTCACTTGAGCAGAACATTTGAAGAGACAAACTTACCTTCATAGTCGAGCCAATCTTGAAAATACCCATGATTTCTTCTCTGGATACAAGAGAAAGAAGGGGGATAAGGGCAAAAGGGATTTGGACACACTGAAGAACGTTGAGCCACTCGTTGAGAACATCCAATGATTTCTCAGAGGTGTCAAAAGCAAGAGCAACGATCAGAGTTGGGAGGATAGCACAACTTCTTGTTATTAATGCTCTCTGCCATTTTTTCAACCTCATGTGCAGAAAACCTCCCATAATAAATTGTCCAGCATAAGTGCCAGTTATAGTACTACTCTGTCCAGCAGCCAACAATCCAACAGCCCAGATATAAAGAATGGGAAACGAACCCCCACCATACTTTTCCTGAAGATAATGACCGGCATTTTCTAGGCCAATGCTGTTAGCTATTTCACTACCATAAAATGACTTCGCAAACACTGTTGTAACAAACAGATTGATAATGAATGAAATTGCCAAGGCAATTGTCGACTCTATGGAGTAGTATTTAAGTGCTTCTTGAACTCTGCCAACCTTACGGTTGTCAATTTCTCTGGACTGCACTAAAGCAGAATGTAGAAACACATTGTGAGGCATGATAACACACCCTACAATTCCCACAGCCTGCTTTATTGTCTTGGAGCTCAGTTTTGGAACAACCACACCTGCAATTACAGTTGATCAGGAGAATTCAAGGCCATGCACAAAAAATGGTTTATGATTTGGACACTAGAAAAGAGGCAGATATTAATATTGCAGTCATCTTTTGTGCTGCATTTTCTCACCAACTAGAAGTTCAACTCCATTAGGTTTAGTCTCTCCAAACATCCATGCAAATGAGACCGCCATAACTGCAATAAGGAAGGCAAAGAGTGCTTCCAGCTTCCTCACTCCATAGTTCTCAAGAAATAAGAACACAAAGCTGCATAAGAAAAGGATTGGAAAGGCGGTTCTTGAGCTCAATAGGCAATTAAACAGACGACTGAATCGTTATTGCGTTTTAGTTTTTAAATAAAAGAAAAAGAACTGAAGGAACGCAAAGAGACATGGTTCAAAGTCTTTGATAGTACAGAATGCAACCTTGGATGGAGACAATTATTTAAAAAAGGTCAACCATTCAACTATAATTCAATCCAAACTAATTAGGTCAGCTACGGAATCATATTTATCCATTTCACAGACCATTATAAAATAATTGAACACTATATATAGTGTATCACTATTTAACTATTTGACCCAACCAAAGCATAACCATTTCTTCTCCTCTGTCTTGTAATTCTCCAGAAGTTATATTTAAGGATAAACAAGAAGTTACGGAATGAAAAGAGGCAACATGAAGAAGTCTTTTGTTAATCCAAAGCTGAAATAAATTACTCCTCCAACCCAATTTAAGTGTCTTACTTTCGCTTTTGGTCTCACAAACTTTTCATATTTAGTAAGTTTTTCAATTTAACATTCTAGTTTACAAGATTTGAACATAAGAGTTCTATCTTTATTTCTTAAACTTTGTGCCCAGTCAAACCGAAAGAGTTAAATTGAGAGCGATGGAGTACTATTATACTGCATATCTTCAAAATCAAAGCTTTCAAATATCAAAAAGAATAATAATTCATGAAAAACAGAGCATGAATTCAAAAAAAAAAAAAAATTAAGAAGAGAGAAGAAACAGAAAATACCAATCGAGAGCAGTGATAATGACACCAGACCAGAGAGGCAAGAACCCCCTACTCAAAATCTTTATAGCAATTGCACTTCCAATAACCTCTTGAATATCAGCTCCAATTAGAGCCAATTCAGTCATGATCCACAAAAGCAATCTAGCCCATTTAGGATACTCATCCCTACACAGCTCAGCCAAATGTCTAGAGGTAGCTACTCCCAAACGAGCCGCTAAAAGCTGAACAAGTAACCCCATAGCCGTAGCCCAAAAGAGTAGCCATAACAGAGAATACCCAGCGATAGCCCCTGCCTGAAGATCTCCTTCAAGATTTCCCGGATCCAAAAAGGCTATACTCATCAAGAAACCCGGCCCAGTAAAAGCCCATAGCTTTTTCCATGAGAAAGGAGGAACTTTGGTGAAATCTTCACCGTCGGGTTCTTCGTCGATTCCGATAATAAGGACTTTGTCGGAGTATTCATAGGCTGACTCTTCCTCGTTGGAATCCAGTAATCGCTGGTGTTGTTCATTATCGTGTGGAGGCATTTATTTATTTATTTATTTTAGAGAGAAGAGAATAAAAGAGGAGAGAAACGGGTGAAGAAGATTTTGCGGTTAAAAGTTACAGGTGGGTTCGGTTTGTAAGGAAGTCATTGATCTTTATAGTGGAGGCTTTGAATCTTTTCTGTTTTTATTTTTTTCAGACGATAGAGACCAATTAATTATTCTTTTGAAAAATACCATAACGCTACTCCTTTCCATTTTATTTTTTTAAATACCCTTTGAAGTAGGTAATCCTATTTAATTTTACTTATCCAATATACAAAAAGTAATTTTCCTTTATTTATTCACTTTAGTAAATTAAGAAAGAATAAACTAAGGAGAATGAGTAGAAACACGGTTCAACTTACAATTGCCTGCTCCAACATTGTTTTGTTTTGTGAAATCGATTCATCTGTTTAGGACAGGCCATTTTACAAGTCAATGAGAATAGAGAGTATGATGCAAGATTGAGAAGATAATTGAGACATATGGTCATCTATACAAGATAATTGAATGAAGTAATAACTTTGACCGAACACAATAGTTATACAATTATATTTAAAAAATTAATTAATGTGATATTATTTGCATCTTAAATATATAAAACAATAAATTAATTATAAATAAAATTTGAAAAAAGAAGAATATTATTGAAATTGAATATTATCTATTTCTTCGTGATCGCATGACATGAGATTTATTTGATTTCCAATGATTTTTGTGAATATTCAATGAATTTGCTGAAAATTCGAGATGTTTCTTTAAAAGAATATAATACCCATAGTTTATGATTTTGAATAAAGTAATTTTCAAGAATTTTAACTGAAATCAAACACGTCTAATAAGAATCCCCAAAATTTCAACTTATAAAAAGAATACATTCAAAATAAAAAATGCTCGATCCATCTGGACAGCGAGTGACTGTACATTAGCCTATTTGAAAGGAACTTGGTGTTTTTGCCTTCATCAATCATCATCCTCCAATAATACGTCGCGTGTCACTGGAAAATCCAATCTGATTTGATTTGCCAAAACAAGAAATGAACGTGTCACTATTAGTTGTGAGTAGGCAAGGACAAAAAAGGAAGCTGCGGGGAAGCCGAGTCTGGCGTCGCCAAGTGGGAGTGTGTGCCGCCATAAGCCAAGCGTGTGTCACTATCGTGGTTGCTCGAGCTTCTCCGCTTCCGTTACGCGACAAAGCCCAGAGGGACTTTTTATTGCTCTTTTTTAACCTTACTACACTGCCCTCACATTATCACAAAACAATTGGGTTTCACGTTGTTGATTGTTTTTAGTAAGAGATTCTCTGAACATAAATAAAAGAGATTATGGAATAAATTGAAGTGCTTGCCAACATTTGAGGATAGGTTTAAAATAGTCCTTTCAAGTATGTATTAAAAAATTTGATCGTTTAAGTTTTGGTAAAAGTCGCTCCCTCCGTTAAGGTATCAAATAATTTTTCTTTGGGAGTGAAAAACATAACTATACAATTTTATATATCAATTATATGATCCTATCAACTTTTTCTTATTTACATAAATCTATCAATCTTTTATTACAAAAATTTGTAATTTTTCCTTTTCCTTATCAATATTTTCTCATTGTTTAGAAACATTTGAAATTATGAGTTACTTTGAGCTGTAGTAATTTTAGTACAATTTTACATGCACTTATTTAAAAAGAAAATTGAATCTTATCCAAATGGATAGTTATAATTCAATGTTGAAGGTGCCAAACAGTTTTTGTGATCAAAATTTTCTCATTTTTTAGAAATATTTTAAATTATGAGTTATTTTGATCTATAGGAATTATATCAGTACAGTTTTACGTGCATTTTTAAAAGAGAAAGTTAATAGTCATAATTCAGTGTTTGACCCTTATATTTCGAACGCCTTCACATAAATATTATGTATAGAAGGAGTAATACTTTTAGTGTCGGTTAAATATTTTAAAAAAAACAGTGAAACTTACTTAATAGAGATATAATTTTTGCTGTTTTATGATTATTATATTTATTTCTAGAGTATGCAAGTTTTTTTATAAATGTAATTTCTTCTATTTTTTAAAATATTTTTTTATTGTTTAACGCCGTTTCTTGTGTTTCAGATTTTATGATTTGATGTGAAACTCTTGATATTTACGATTAAATCTGTTTCCCCACAAAGTTCAGTAATTGACGGGACAAAATTTGTTCTTCTGCCAAATTTAAAGAACCAAAATAATTCAATAAATAATATTTAAGAAATTATTTTTAAAATGGTCATTTTCTGGCTCACCAATACCGATGCTAAAGAATTGAAGAAACAATTGTTAAGACTAGTGCAAGGCATGAAAAGCACTGCAGCATTTACTCCTAAAAATTCTGAATCTGTTAAATTAGTTTAAAATTTACATATATATATCGTGATCCTATTTCTTAGTTAGTGTTGGTCCGTGCTGCTTTTCACAACCATAAGTCACTTTCACACAACAGCTTGCCATCACCTATAATTCTACTTGCCTTCCAGTAGGGCTGCATTATTAAACGAGGTTCAATTTCTTTCTCTTTTTTCCTTTGTGATTATTTTACAATTATTTGGACTTAATAGAGATATTGTATAAGAAATTTGTCTGTACAAGCAAGACTTGTTTCCTCCAAATAGTGACTTGACTCTGATTATAAAGTGTGGAATTGTCCCACCTCACACGATGGGTCGAATTAATGTTTAGAATTAGATTTTAAAAAATAATTTAAGAAATAATTAATTGATACTAAAGGTAAGTCAAGAAAAATAAATAGTACTATATTTTATTTTATTTATATGTTAAAAGTATCAAAAGAGTGAAAATTTATCTTTGAATAATGAATAAATAAAAATAAATGAGTGTTATGAGATAGGAAGTTGAAAGTTGCAATGATCCATCTAAATATATATTCCTTTCTCACTATGCTTCACGAACAAATTCATGCCTGTTTTTTATCTTTCTTGCAATTTTCCTTCTAATATTTTTCAATGCTATTTTAATTTGTTGGTGTCTGGTAGGTAAGGATGATAATTTTAGCTCATATAAAGTGAAAAGAGTCAATTTAATGTATATGTATTTTAATAAATATGGTTGATCTCTTTTAGGAGCTCGTACAAATACGAATAAAATATAAAAATTCATATAAATTCATAGATCCTTCACTCACGATAAAAAAATTCTTAATTGCACTAAAAAAAATATAGTATGAAAAAAATTTTGGGTCGGGGTAGAACCCTAGCTACCTCCACGTGACGTAGGTTCTTTTTGTTCCTTGGTTTTTTCAAATTTCAATTGCTTTCATGTTCCTTAAATATCAAGTTGCGCCATTGAAAGGTATTCCATCAATTTCAATTTACTTGTTTAATTTTAATTTAATGTGAAATTCGAAAAAATGAATAAATTGAAAAGAGAGTAACTGATAAGATATTATTAAAGGTTGAAGTGGACGTTGTCGTACAGAGTTAATAATCCACTAAATTAAAGTGCACGTAAGCATCTCTTTTTATTCTTTTTTGTATGGGTGCGTGCTAAAGCATTTCTAGTTTCTTTTAGATGTACAGACAAATACTTTGTCAGCACCTTTATTCTCGTGTGATTTTAATTGGAACTTCAACGACATGCTCTCACAAAATTCAAATACTTCCTTTAATTTTATTTATTAATGGTAAATAAATAGTACAATTGGATACTAAACTTAGAATTAAACTTTAATTTTAATTTTTAATTTTCATAAAATATAAGAAGACACTTTAACTATCTTACACTTTAACAAAAAAAATACTTTAACATTCAGAGTGTACAGATATTAGTTAGTGTATTATGCCTAAATAAATGAAGTGTATACTAAAGATATTTCTCCTTAAAAAACTAATTTGACCGATTATGATACCATAATTAGTTAGTGTATGATTTTTCATGTATTTGAAGAAAAAAATTAGACAGAATAATTCATGTAAAGGTAAAACAAGGAGAAGGATCATCTTTCTCATGATATATTAAAGTAAATAAGTAAAAATTGAATATTTATTTTGAATAAATAATATGAACAAATAAAAATAAGCTAAAAGAGTACTCCTTCCATTTTATTTTAGTTGTCATAGTTTCTATGTTTAGAGTCAAATTAGATATACATTGACTAGCATTTTATAATGTATTTTTTTATCATATTGATATGAAAAAAGTTGCAATCAATACTTTTCTTATACTTTTTGAATATTTAAATTTTTATTATTTTAAACTATACTTTTAATTTAAAATTAATTAAATTAACTTCCAACAAATACAATATGATAATTAAAATAAAAAAGAGGAAGTATTAAATATTTTGGAGCACCTCTAGGCTCTAGCCGTCTGAATTAAAAATTGATGCTCATCATGTACACATCTTCTCCTTCTTTAAAGAAAAATAAAGAATATTCTAAAAAAAATCAAATATTTTTTGGGCTTACATGCAAACATTTTTTATATGCATATTGTGAAGAACCGATGTAAATAAAATTATCTTTATTTAGTATACAAATGATAAGAATGTATATATTGCAGACTATATATTGAATAAGTCAATTTTAAATACAGATACACATTATAAAAATATATGTATACATTCAATTTAATGAAAATAATTTTGTGATTTACATGTGTTTTATTTTCTGCTAGCAAAATATAGAAAAGTGATATTGATGTATTCAATAAGTATGTGTTTGTGTGTTCAATTAAATGAAGGTAAATTTGCAATATATATATATATATATATACACGGTTCATGTATACATAAATATCAGAATTTTTTTGATCTAATTTAAAGAACGATATATAACTCCGATGAGAAGGAAAAAAAAGGTGTTAAGAGATCCTTCTTGCCAACTCATATATATTTTTAATGAAAAATTAATATAATGCTAATAAAATATGTTGTAAAAAAAAAAAAAAAGCGCTAGAAGGAGAAAGAGGGAGACAAAAGGTTAAAGGAAAAAAAAACAGCACTTACCAAAGTTGTGCCTTTTTTTTTTATAAGGCCTGCGTACAAGGAATAAAAGAAATATTTTATATAAATTCCTATAATAAAATGGTCTCTTTATTTAATTGCCAAGTTTTGCCAATATTTTTAGATGTACAATTTGCCAACTTGTTTTAGCTATGCAAATGTCAATTATTTGATTTTATATTTATGTCAAATCCTCATCTTTAAATTGGATTATTTAAAATAAATCACGCAACTAAGTAAATACTTAATTATTTATTATAGCTATAGCTTTAAATAATTATCGCTCGTCGCTAATGTCTCATCCGAGTTATTAGAAAGCACATCTAGAATTTGTATAATTAAGCTCTCTATTACATAAATTTAGAATTAGTGTGTATAACTTCAGATTTTGTACATGCTTACCATAGCTTGTATATAGTTATCATGTTGATACATTTGATTTGCATAGCTTATAAAAAATTCCTAAATATATAAATACAGAATTTATAATACTTACCCTGTTTGTATATTAGCAGAGAATTTGAATATTGGCCGCGAAATATACAAACAGATATGCACATAGCTGCTATAGCTATAGTTACAGAATGTTATTACCTAAAGTATAAGTATTTCGGCCTATTAAATTTCAAGACTAAGCTATTTATGAAAATTTCACATTTTCTTTCATGTACATTTTAAAAATTAATTACTAATTTTAGCAATACTTTTTATTTATTAAGTACTATTTATTGACACAATAATATTATGATAAATCTACACTTGTATTAAAAGTAAATTATGTGTGCAATATAAATTTATATAAGTGTTTTAAAATATATATTGTAATTGTTTGGTTAAAAATTGATACAATATGTATTAAAGTGTGATAAAAATAATATTTATTAATAAAATTTGTATTTATTTTATAAATAATTTTGTGTAATATGTATTAAAATTATGTTATAAATAAATTATTATATCTATGTAAGTTCCCTTTTTTCCCTAGTAACTTTTGTGTCAAAAGAGTGTCAAAGGCCCACAATGGCCAGCATTCAGGCCCATAACAGTTTGTATGCTAATACATGCAAGCCCAACATTTCAATGGAGCAAATGTACTGTGTTGTTTAAAGGAGCATGCATGATATAGTAGATATTGAATCAAAAACTTTAAATACCATGATTTCAATAATATGGTATTCTTTTCATTTTTTAAAATTATCATATTGTATTTTTTTTAGTGTTAATTTAATTAATTTTGAAAGTTTAATTAAATTTTACTTATTATTTATATGTGAAACATATTATCAGGAATTATAATTTTTCATCTAAATATGATGAAACAATATATCTTAAAATATTAATTAAAGTTCATAAGTCAGCAAATTATGACTATCAATTTACTACAACAACAACAACAACATACCCAGTGAGATCCCACAAGTGGGATCTGGGGAGAATAGAATGTACCAGACGTTACCACTATTTCATAAAAATAAATAGACTGTTTCTGAGAATGATTATCAATTTACTATACTACAAAATACCAAAATCAAACTTAAAAATAATGAACCATAGCAAATTAACTTGATATGATGATCAAGTATGATATTATAAAAATTTAAAATTAAAATTATCGAATCGAAGTTTTCAATACTAAACCATGCCCCTAGTTGTGGGCACTACGTCTTCCTATTATACAACTCATTCTTACCGCTTCTCTAAATGTCACTCAAGTAATTAGTACCAATGATAGTACACATAAACAAACATGTTACATATATTTTACCTAGTCCTGTCAAATTGCAACTCAGCAATTAGCACAAGGAAAAACAAAGTGTACTAATATTACCATTGTGGATTTAGAAAGAGTACTTCAAATGCATCATTTACATTATTAATTACTCAAGGGAAAGCATTGAGTTTACGCAAGCAGCACTCTTCTTACTCTCCGAATTACTCTCCGGCAAATTGGGCAATTTTTGTTTTCTTCCTCTGTAATCCTGCATAATCAAGAAAAACAATAATGTTGCACACTCATTATAAATATGAATATTCTAATATATAATAAATCAGTTAAATAATGTAGTTTAGTCGTAATAAGAACGAATAAGTTTTTCAATCTTGTGATCTTAAACATGACATGTGAAAAATTGAAAGTATATGTTGTCAAAAAAGAAAAAGATTTATTACTTTCGAAATAAATTACTCCCTTCGTCCAAAAATAATTGTTCAATATTGACTTGGCACAGGATTTAAAATCAATAAATGATAGGAACAATTTTACCAAATTAACTTTTGAATACAATATATTCACTGTGTTGAAAAAAATGTAATACCGAAATGATCATAATTAATGATAAAGATAAATTAAGATTAAGTATAAAATTATCTCTTGATTTCATAAAATGAATAAGCGAAAAAGTAAAGATGGAAGGAGTCATAAAGATAGCAGCTCATTCTTTTTTTTTTAACAGATTAATTATAAATGATATGTATATATTACCTTTTGGCACATGAGTGACAAGTAGCGCAATGGCCACAGGGAATAAAGAAGCAATTTCGTTTGTTGTCATAGCAAATTATGCAAATGTTTTCATCATATAAATCCTCTGATGAACTAGAACGGCTGCAATTTCCCGATTCTAAGTCATCTTCATCACACGTTCCGTATGACAAAGAAGCGCTGGCTTTCGATATTAATCGGTCCGTCTCTGTTCTTATAGTATCGTCATTTCTTCCCATTTCCCTGTCACAAACTCCAAGTAATTTAATCAGCAACGCCGCAACCATCAGCAGCACCACTGATTAAATAAACAATCAAATAGAAAAGTTTAATTTCATATCATAACATTAATTTAGCCTACAATTTTCGTGTCTTTTGCAGAAACTTACGGACAACAGAGGAGTAAACAACCACATTAAGAATGTACTCTAATGCAGCCTGTTGTTGATCTTGATCTTCCTGTGGTAAATTAGATGAAGTTTTTAGATGAGATAGTCGATAATTCAAGTAACGATGAGAGGGTGGATAGAAAAGTAAAGGGGCTTACCTGATTTAAGGAGACCAGAATGTGGTATTGACTGAAATTGAATTGAATTGGACTTGGTACAACTTGATTTGGAGACATGTTCTGCTTTTTCCCAGGGTGAACTTGCAATTGGCCCCTACCTGGATATATTGATTGAGGTCATCTAAATATGGGCATCATTTGAAAAAAGAAAAAGACTTGAAGTACTGTTACAGCTTTCGTAGAGATTACGGAAATACTTATCCTTCAATCACATTTATTAAATCTTGTAATTTTATAAAATTCTGTGCCCTTATTTAGGTTCTCTTTCACATAGCAGGCTTGCACTATTTAAAGTGAAAAGAGCCCTCATGAAGAGGGAAGTACTCTTTTGTTTACTTTCACGTGAAGTCTTTTTCTTTTTTATCAAAGAATGGTCATCATATTCAAATTTAAAATAATTTATATTTAAATTCTCGTTTTACTCTTAATGAAATGATTCTCAAACACAAGTTTTGAAAGTCTTCATTATTTTCTTACACATATTGCCAAGTCAAAAAATATCACATAAAATTAGACGAACGAAGTATTATAAAACACGAGATTTTTATTCCATCTATTATTATTTTTAAAATATAACTATTCTTTTAACAATTCTATTTTTATTAAAATTAAAAAATATATTTTTAGTACAGTGGCAATTTAGGGGAGTACTAATGGAACTGCATAACTAGATTTATACACAAAAAAATATCTAAGGAAAATGATTGTATCGCCCAAAGATTCTCCCTTACTTAACAAAAAGACATAAAACTTAAAAGTAGGAAATTTCACTTACTTGGAAGAGAATAGAAAAGGCAACATATAGAACCAAAGAAGAGAAACAAACAACTCCAACTCCAGATCCTATAAAGAATCCATACCAGAATAGATTTCTTCTGAGTTGAGATTTTTTTTTTTTATAATTAAAATGAAATGGCTCCACTAATAATCCAGCCAAAAAGAAAGCAGAAGTAGCAAAAGGGAAAACTTGCAAGCGTTTGTTACTTTGCAGAGAAGCTTTATAATTAGGAATGGTGGATAATATGTCCCTGTCAACAGACCGTTATAAGCTGGTAAGAACCGATTAGGATTATAATAGAGCGATAAATATTTTTTTTTCTAATCATCAATTTAAAATATTTTATCTCAACATAAATTTTTTTTTTCAAAAATTTAAATTTAATTTAAATTTAATTCGAATATCAAACACAAAAAGAAAGAAGAAATAAAATAAGTAATAAGGCAAGATGAAACACAAGCACATGTAATATTGCTTTCTCTAGCCCACTTTTTTTTAATTTGGTATATTTTATATAGCCAAAATAAAGAAAATATAATATACTTAAATATTAAAATATTAAAAAAGAACAAATAAAGTAAGTAAAACTTAGTAAAAGTTGGGTCTTGGCCCGCTCGATGACCCGTTACTCAACCCATTTTGGTCCAAGCATAATTTGGTTGGGTTGGGTCTTGACCCGTTTGTTATTTTGACCCATCATAACCACTCAAATTTGACCCAACCCGCCCAATTACCACCCCAAGTCAGCTTCGAAGAAAAAAGAGGGCATTTTAAAAATATTTTGATAGTTCAAATTATAAATTATTGTGATTTATAGTATTTTTATATAGTTTTTAAATATTTAAAATTTTATTTTAAAATTTTAAATATTTTATATTTTAGTGCACGATCTATATTAAAGTATTTCGCTCTTAAGTTCAGATAATGTCATATAAAATGAGAAGAAAAAAATAAATTTTTAGTCAAAATAATATTCCGATATTGCCTCCTATTTTAGGTGGAAAACTTAATTTAATATTTTTGACTTTTGAGTCGTACCCGCTACATGCCCTTCATTTTCTTGCTTATAAAATACTGATAAACTGTCAATACATATTTTATGGCGTGTGCATCTGTTTATTAGGAATGATTATGTGCTTGATAGTTTAATTTATGATTTTAAAATGTATAATTGGTCAATAATTCATAAAATATCGGTTAATTTAAAATTGAATTAATAATTATCGAATGATTATAGAGCGATGAATAAAATAATTCTAGGATAAGCAGATGCACTTTAAGATTAAGAATTGACGATTAACTTGGAGTGGCTCATTCTTTTCTAAGCTAAAAAGTAAACAGAATACTGAATATAGGCTTTAGCTTTGGCATTTGCAATAGATAATTTCTCTTTATATATATTTGATAATTTACCACGGACAATGATTTACGTGTTAGGAAATTGAGCGATCTATTCATGCTCTAATAAATCATTAATTATAAAATTTTAAATCATTCGTCGACAGTTAGTTCAGTAATTCAATGTCAGTAAATTAATAATTCAAATTGGATTATATTCATTACGGTTCAATTTTAAACAATCCTACTTATTACCCCACCTTTTTGCAACAAATTAATCACATAGCGAAGTTATAGTTTGAACAATTATTATTATTTATTTATCTATTTATTTTTGTAATAAGCTCTTCTCCTTAATCTATATCTATATCTATCTATACTATATTAAAAACGTGAAAGCCTTTAGAAATATTGCTTGAAGTTTTTGCCCTTCATTAAAAACTATTCTTTAGATAAAATCGTCGTTCACTATTTTTCTTTAAATTCCTATTTAATCATATTTATAATATTGACTTTTAATATATATGAATAAATGATAATTTCTAGCCATGAAAAATTCCTAAATCTTTTTTGTTGAATAGATTTCTATTTCTTCCTTATTTGAATAAAAAAAATACTCTACTATCGCTAAGAAATTTTTTAATTTATTATACGTAATATATGGAACCTTTATAAATAAAGAATGTACTCTACGCGGGACCATAAAGATGAATCCAATCAATAAATTCTAAGCAACAATAAAAAGGCAGACATGCTCCATTCTCCTTTTCGTTCAGCAACAACAACACACGCAAAAAAATAAAAATCAATAGCAATGGTCCTACTCCACTACCAGTGCTAAATTATGATATTTATAATGGACCAATGCCTGGATTTTTGTGTCATAGGATTAGGTCCAATCAAGAAAAATATTACAGAAAAATGTTAATTACTTGAACTATTTCAACATAAACATAGATTGGGTTTTTATCTCTTCTTTTTTCTTTTCTTTTGGTTGATAAACTTGCAGTTGGAAAAGTGTAAAAATTTGCTCTCACATGTTGTCTACACCTAATGATGTCAATTGCACAGGATCAAGTGATAAATTAAGGCATGAATGTGGATAATTAACTATAATTTAGTGACAACAATATATATGAAGACATGTGTCATGTATACATCAAATTATAAACGTCAAGTGTAATACATTTTTAATTGTTTCAGATTTTTTTCTTTTTATACAAACTACGTTTTCATTTGATGTTTAGTAAGTTGTAGGAAGTCATCCTCAAATTAAAAAAAATCTATAAAGTGAGATTGCAAAATATTATTTTGCTGTGTGTCTATGTGTTTAAAAGACAAAGGAAATCAAGAATAACGAGAAATCATTTTAAGAACAAAAAATCTCATGGAATGATGAAAAAATAAAAAATTTATGATTCTATGATACCATGATATTCTTTTCGTTTAAAAAATAATAACCTCTTTTCTTTTTTGGCAACATTTGAATTTTAACTTTTCACGTGATATTTAAAAGACATTTTGATACATTTGACATAACTTTAATTTATAACTATAAATAAAAAAATCTTCTTTATTTTCTTAAATTTTGTGCCAAGTTAAATTAAATTATTCTTCTTTAAACAGAAAGAGTATATAAAATGTATGTTTTGTGACTTTACTTTCTATTTAATTTAAAAAGTATTTAACCTCTCCATCATGAATTAGCTGATTAGTTAGCTTTCACGCAAAGCAATCTTCAACTCTTTAGACAGCGATTAATTAATGTAAAAGAAAAATCTAGGTCCCAAGGAAACCTAATTCAAAGAAAAATGCCTAATTAAATACTCTTTCTAAGAAAAATGCCTATTTTTTTTAATTTATATAACATTGATATAATAATTATGTATTTTTAAAATTTTAAATTATTCATTATTATGACTTATAATGTATTTATGTTAATTTTAAATAATATATATTTGTTTTGTTTCAATTTATGTCGCATATAAAATTTTGAGGGTCAATCAAAATTTTATTTGTTTTTAAATATTTTAATTTGTTGATTATTATGGTTTATAATTTTTTTTTACATAAATTTCAAATAATGTATGTTATTTTTTCTATCCCAATTTATGTGGTATGGAAACAATTTCAAGATCTACTTAAATATTTTATATCTTTTAAGTTTTTAAGTTGGTAATTATTATGATTTGTAGTAACATTTATATCATTTCAAGTATATATGTTACTCCCGTCATTACAATTTAAGTGTAAAATTTGAAATTGCTAATTAGTTAATTTATAATACTTTTTTTTATAGAATTAATATCTAAAAATTTTCAAAAAAAAACATAAAAAAGAAATCAAAATGAAGAAAATACAATAAATAAATAAAAGCAGACACATCAATAATTAATTGCCTGTGTCTATCAATCGACGCATGCAGAACAACCGAAAGTTCCTCAAACTAATAAAAACAATTAATAAGTAATTTCAAAAATGTCCCTTACTACTTAATTTTCTCATTTCCAAGTTAAGTTGTTAATTATTGTGACTTATAATATTTTTTATATAAAATTTTAAATTGCTAATTACTTTGATTTCCAAATAAAAAATCTGAAAAATACAATAAATAAAAATAAAATTAAAAGCAGACACTTCAATTGTAAATAAAAGAAGACACAAAGTTTTTAACATACAACAAATTCCAAAAAAATTAAAAAATAGAAACTAAACAAAAAAACACATGAATAATCAGGTGCTTGCTTCTAAAAGCTTAAATAAGCATGACGATAACTCCTCAATTTATTTAAATTGCTAATTACTGTGATCTTCAAGAAAATGAAAAATAAATTTAAAATAAAGATACAAAAATAAATAAAAGTAAACACTCCAATAATAAATAAAAGACGTAAAATTTTAATATAAGAAAATTATCAAAAATAAAATTAACACAAAAAAATACAAAATAGATTTTCTTTTTAAAAAAAGACACGTCAATTACCAACTGCCACGTCAATAATAAATAAAAAACACAATCTTTTAATATATAACAAATTCTCCCATAAATAAAATATAAATTAAAATAAAAAATATAAAAACAAATAAAAGCAGACATGTCAATAATCAGCTATCGACTTCTAGCTGCTAAAGGAGACATCTGCTCAATCTATTCTCCTATTGATAAATTGGTTAAAAATACTCCTTTCATCTCATATTAATTATTTATCTTAAAAGTAGTTATCTTAAATTATGTATTAACTTATAAAATTAAGAGAATTATTTTTTTTCTCTCATTTTACTCTTATAATTATTTTTATTTTTTTCAAAAAAAGCGTAAGCAAGTTTTAAAAAATTCTGAGATAAATCTTTTAAGGAAAAAAGGTAAAATTATTCTCCTTATATATGATTTTTCAAGAAACATGTAAAAAAAAAAAACAATTATCATTTAAAAAGATCAACAACAATTGCTTTTTTCATTTCATAATAAGTGGTATATTTAACCCGAACACATCCTTAAAAGAATTACTTACTCAAGAAATTAACACGTATTTAACTAACTTATTCTAAAAAAAATAGTAACTATAATAGTTTTTTAGTTATGTAAAACTCTCTCTTTACTTAAATAAATAATTCTAAAATTGGAAGAGCAAAATAAATGTCTTTTAAATTAAGTGCAACATCACTTATTTTGTAAAAAAATAAAACATCACTTATTATATAAAGAAAAAAGGATGTAATTCGTACTTTTCACTTTATCCTCACTCAATAAATATGGAGAGAGGTTGATGTGATGGAAACAATAATATTATTAAATTGAGATTAAAGAATAAATAAAAATAATTTAATCAATTTATTTTATATAATTAATAAATTTTTGGAAACCGTAAAAAAAGAGATATGACAAGTAAAATATTCCCTCCATACTATATTAATTGTTCATCTTAATATAATAATTTTTTTAAAAAAATTATTTGTTAATTTATAAGTTCAAGATGATATAAATTAAAATAATTTTACTTTATCCTTACAATTTTTTTTTGAAAAGGTAAATAAATTTGTAAAGTTCAAAAAAGTTGCTTAGAGGACAAATTAATAAAAATACTTTTTTTATTTATGATTTTTAAGAGTATATAAAAGAAAAAATAAATAGTTAATATGGACGGTGGAAATAGTAAGAAATATTTGTTCAATGGTAGCTAAATTAATAAAAGTACTTTTTTATACTTATGATTTTTAAGAGTGTATAAAAAGAAAAAAATAAATAATTAATATGAGACGGTGGAAATAGTGAGAAATATTCGTGGTAGCTTATAGATTAGTCAACAAATTAAAAGCGTACGTGCCACCCTCTATCATTGACTTTTAAAAAGGTGCTAAATTGCTTTAAAGAATAATTTAAGTTTTTTCCTTTTTTTTGTTTAATTTCATTTGACATGTGGCAATACGTTTTGAGCTAACATTACAAGGTATTATATTTTTATTTGAGACATTTGTTTATAAGTCAACGACTGAGGGGGATTCTTGTGGGAGTTACGTTACTAAAGAAATTATCCAAAGTCATTGAGGAAATATGAAAGGCTAAAGTGACCTAATATTTTTCTATTAATTGGTCAACATATTTCTATAAGGTGTTTTTAAATCAAACTAAAAAATTTGGTTTAAAAGAGTGTAAATTAGCTGTTGAAAAACGAAAAGCAAAACATGGTTAGATATTGCAATGGAGGGAGTACAATTTGCAGATATAAGACTCTTAATTTAACAAATTTTTCAAGTGCAATTAAAATCTAGTACTTGACCAAAATTTTGACCATGGTAAGAGAACTTCAGTTATGTCAAAATTCGAAACCACTATTACACTCCTCGTTTCTTTCTAAACGAAAAATTGATTTAAGCGCAAGGTGTCTAAATGAAGTGGTTATTTCTTTAATTGAATAATAATAGGCATTCTAACTTGTTTATTTATTATTATTTTTTTTTGGGTTTGGTTGGGTTGAATTTTGGGGGTGGGGTGGGGATGGGGGTGCCACTCGGTATCATGTCCATATTGGAATTCCGGCTAAATTTGAATCACACACTGTAAGGTCCAGTTGAAAGTGACACTTCCATCAAAATTTTCTTTATACCCATGATTTGAATTCGAAATGTTTGATTAAGAGTAAAGAAGTTCCATCACTTGTACTATAACCCATGTCGATTTTTTACATCATTAGTTGTTTTGAAAGTAATACCTTTAAGGTTCGAGGATAGAAAAGATTAGTTAGAACTTGAAGTGGATGCATATGGCCCATTTAAGTTAGACAGCCCATTAGACATCTTCTTTCAAAATACAGGCTCAGAGCCTCGGCCCACTATGAATGAACGCTCTTGTTGTCAATTGGGCCTGTGAAGTGCAAATTTTGCTCATTTTGATGGGTTATTTTAAAAAATGCCCCTCATAAGAGGTGGTCTTGATATCTTGGACCTCATGAAAAATGTCTTATAAAAGTGCCTTCTATAAGAGGTGTACTTTGATTTAACTTAAAATGAAAAAATGACATTTTTATAAGACTTTTCTTATAGAGGGAGAAAGATCAAGACTACTACATTTGGTGGGAATTCTAGGCAATTTTCTGAAATTTTGAGTCACATAAATTAGTTGAATATTATTAGCATGACTTTCTATTTTTATTTGTTTCATATATCACGTAACTAGCCAAATATATGGTATGTATTTACATTATATCATTATAGTTTGAAAAAACTACAATTTATAGCTATGGTTAGGATTTTGTTGCTATTTTCTCTCTCTTCTCTTCCTCTCTCTCGCTCTCTCCTCTCTCTCTCTCTACAATCTCTTGTCAGATATACAAATACATGTATACCAATTGCATCTATACAATTATTGACAAATATACATATTCATTTCAACAGATATACATATACAATTCGCCTCTCTCTACTCGATTTCCTCTCTCACTCACCTCTCTCGATTTTATTCGCCTCTGTCCTCCCTCTCCCAATCTCACTTGCCAGTATACAAATATATATATATATATATATTACTATATATTACTTACACATATACAATTATTTGGCAGATATACACATACAATTTGACAAATATACATATACAATTCGCCTCTCTCCACTCTCTATCCTCTCTCGCTCGCTTATCTCCTCACTTTCTCGATCTCGCTCGCCTCTCTTCTATAATATGTAGCTACAAATAGTTCTTTTAGCAAACTATAACTATTTTTGCTTTATTATATTTCAAGTGTTTGTTCTTTTTGAATAACCCTCTATTAAATGGGTAAACAACTGCTAGTTTAGAATTTAGTTACATGCTTTCTCATGAGTTTTCGAGATTATCATTCATGCCAGATTTAGATCCTCAAATATATGTATCTCGAATACATGTTCTCAAAATTAGGTGCAATTTATTCCAAACACATTGTATCCAAATGGAATGTGTATCAGGGATACACTGATCCTCTCGCTCTCCTCTATTCTCTCGATCGCCTCTCACTATGTATCTATATTTAAGAATGTATTTGATATCTCATATACATATATCTAGTGCAATTCACATGATTCAAGGATATACGAATTGTTTCCCTCACTCGCCTTTCTCTCGATGTATTTATATTTCAGAGTGTATCTGATAGTAAAATACATGTATCCAAGTGTGTATTTAACTTGAAATCTAGTGTAAAATTATTGATTAATTAGGCAATATATAATTATTACAAAGTATTGAGAGAATTAATAAATAAGGTAAAAAAATGTTTGAGTGATTAGATAGTTTTTTCTTAAAAAACTATTACTATATCCATTTTTGAAGCATATAATTACGCGTCCTTTCATTTTTACTTATTTAATATACTAAAAATAATATATGTATTGTTATTTGTTCGTTATATTATATAGCCACTTTTACTTAATCAACAAAAATAATGAAGACGTAATTTATCAAAAAATAATATTGTGTAAAGTATTCCACCATCCTTCGAAAATGTGGTCAAGCTATTTATGAGATAAAAACCGCAAATATTTGGCATGGTTTTTAAAAGCTTCTATAATTTCTCTTATATGTTTACTTATTTTTTCATTATTATTTAATAATATATTGTATTGATAATTTTTAAAAAAGACAAAATTTATTGACTGCTTAAAGTAGTAAAATAATCATGTTGAGCTAACGACCATTATATTCTCATCTCCAACTTCTTAATTGACTCATAATTTTAGATAGTATTATTACCGACCGCCAACTCTTTTTGGCTGAATTTCATCCACTTTGAACTTTGAAAAGAAAATGCAAAGAAAGAGAGGTAAAAAAAAGGAAATGGAACGAGAGAAAAAGAAGAAACTTAATTAAATTTATAACTTAAGTAAAACTTAGATATTTATACGAGTATATATAATTTATTTTATTAAAAGTAAAAAATAACTAAATTATTTTTAATTATTAAAAAAAAAACATATAAATTGAAAAAGAATATATAGTACTGCATGGTACTGACGTTATTGTTGCCAGTTGCCAGCCTTAAATAAATTGTATTGGGCATCAGGGCACTCATACAAGCAGAGACATCCATAAACTAAAAGTTTCATTATGTACTGCCAAAGCAATTTTAGTATATATGTAACCTAACATGATTCAAGTTTCAATTAAAATAACAATTCTTCACTAGCTATTAAGAAGAAGTCTCAATCTGGACTGACAATTTGCAAATTATTTTAAAGACTAGAAAAGCTTGTTAATTTTTTTTGGGGTCAGAAAAAGGGAATTTAAAAGAAAAAAAGCGGAAGAGAATATACATCAGGTGCAATAAAATCCATGCACGTAAAGACCTGCTGCCTTTTGCTAAGCCATAATTTTTTTTTTTTTTGTAAAAAAAGAAAAGCATATGGCTCTGGATTCAAATCAAACAAGCAAAACATCCATATATAATATAATTAATTACATACACTAATTAACGACTCTTTACATCAGCAAAGACCATAATCAACTTTGAGCAATATTCAACATCCAACAAAAGATACAAAAAAGCAAATTGATGATCAGACAGAGACGAAGAATTATAGTACTAATTCTTTCTTTTTCTTTTGGTCCACTGTCCCAACATATTTATTTCCCACACAAATTAACACAACTACTTGACTTAACTAAATCACTTGACTTGTCATCAACGTCGTCGTTCTGGGGTCCAGTGAGGAGTAGTTGGACTGAAATGCACAGAAACCACCCTAGAGTCCAAAAGTTCCACAATAGGAGTAAAATTGACACACCTTGGTGCCTTATACTGATTAATGGATGCACCTCTCGAAATTGCATAGTCCATCAGCTCTTCAAACGTCCCGTTTTTGACAACTCTAATCTCCAGTGGCCCGATGGAATGATCCGCCACGCGACACTGCCTGTACACCGAGTTCAACGATTCTTCCATCGCGAGGCAGCACTGATTCAACACTTGTTCACTCGGTGGGTTAGCCGGGTCCTTAACAAGTAACTCCCAGTAAATAACGTAATGCCCCGGAATTGTCTTAGTATCCGCAAAACTGGTGTACTCAACCAAATTAGTATCGTACGGGCGCAAAAGCGCGGTCGCATTTTCAATTGCGGTTTGCAATTCGGACTCATCGGTTTTATCTGAGTCGATGCTCAACAGCACGTTTTTTCGCCTGACAAATTTGAACTGTGGCGCGGAGTTGTGAAAACCAGTGACCTGGAGTATGTCACCAACTCGGTAACGGCATAGTCCAGCATAAGTTGTGATCACGAGCTCGTATTCTTTTCCTATTTCCACGTCAGCAAGGTCCACGAGACGCGGGGGCGAATCACGAGAGATTTGAGTCGGGTTGACCGGGTCATGAGGGATGAATTCAAAGTAACCCATATTTGGCATGATAGTGTAACAAACTTCAGAAGGCTTACACATTGGTTTTAAATTGAGTCCAAAATAACATTCGGATGATGCGTACATTGTGCACGCTTTTGGTAGACCCCCACTATAATAATCCAAAGTAGGGATATATTGAGCCATTGCACCTGTGACTATCACATCAAGGTACTTTGTGTTTGGCCAAATTCTAGTAATGATTCTTTCCCAATTTCCGCCTTCACATTCCTTAACAACAAATTCAGCAAGTTCGGGATTTGGTTTGAGTATTTCGGAGATGCAATTTCTGATAGATGGATCTGAAACTCTAGAGTTTAGAGTTCCAGACGCGATATCCTGAGACAATTCCTTCCAATTGAGTTGAAGAAAACGGATGGCACGGAGTAAGCCAGAGGCAAAAACAGCACCAACTCGGAGGACTTCTTCTCTCATGAGAAGGCCACAAAGCATTTGAGAATACATACTTTGGAAAGAATCGACACAAAGAATGGTCTCGTTGGGGCTTGTATACACACTGTAAGGATCGTATGGCCTTTTCTTGAATTGTTCACTTTTGTAGTAACTTGTTAGGACTGGACGTGCAACGAGGCCACCAGGAGTCTTGGTTTCTGCCTTGATAAATAGAAAGTACAATGCCTTCCCTTTGTCTAGACCAGGCACATACCTGTTTAATAGTCCATGAAAAACCCAAAATCAATTTTCTAGTTACAAATTTTCAGTACTTTTAGCCACAAGAATGTTAATTTCAGAAAGGGAAAAAAAAAAGCTGCTTTAATGGGAGTTAATGCTTAATTTTACAAAGTGTTCTTACATCGAATTTAGTCTTGATATTACTTGACCAAATTCGATGTAAGAAACATTTGGTAAATTAAAGATTGCATGGTATAGCATACTAACCCTAGCTAAGGGTAGATCACTTACAGATTCATCACGGGCTGAAGAAGGTTGTACAGTTTCTGCCTGCGTTCCAGCTCTTCCGCAATCGTGGGCATCAGTTTTCTCTCTCCGGCGGACGTCCCCGAACTATATATAACCAAAACAACATTTCATCAATACGATATTATACTGCGCACGTATAACGTAGAAACAAGTAATAACTACGTTCATCAACTTTTTAAAAATGTGCCGTATACTAATTATAACTAGTATACAGAATACATATTGTGAAATTGGACCTGGTAAGGAATTCTGAGATAGGGTGAGATGAAAAGATTGGAGAACGATCGCCATTAGCAATACGATCAATGTCAGGTTTAAGATCCTCGTATGTGACAACGGGGACCTTAGACTTGAACGTTTCGCGGTCAGTAGCTCCACCCACGTTGAACCTTTGGAGGTACTCAGTATTGGCATTTCGGGTTAGTATTTCAGCCAATACTTTCTCTTGTACCGAATCAGGAAATTTAGTCATGTCTTCTATAAATTGAAGGGCCTTGGCATCTTTTTCACATGTCGGATGAGATGATACACCAGAAATAATAGCCATAGTAAAAAAGTGGAAGTGAAACTACAAAGCAAAATAATTCTCAAAGATTGTTGTTAATCTCAATTGTGTGGTTTGGTTGCTATGGAAGGGAACCTATTTATAGTAAAAGGAAGGTTTTAATCTTGTATATTTACCACGTCACTTTCCACGTCAGGATGTCCACGTGGAAACTATACTAATAAAAATCTTTAGTAATTTTTATTTAGGCATAATGGACTTGGACGAAGCATTGCCGTGCATCGACTTTGTAATATTTTTTTGTCGGGGTTATGGTCGACGGAAAAGGGAACACGTGGACCCCAGAAAACGTCATTTGTCTGCTCAAGTCAGAACCTGTGGGCCCATATGTTTGACAGGTCAGCAAAATCCAGCTAGGGTTCTTTTGTCTTTTCTGGTGAGTTTGTTGGTCACGGACAAATATAGGCAGCCGGCGAAGGAGCAAATTTCGCTGTTCAACTTAACCTATTTCTTAGGAGCTAATATTTGTTTACTTCATTACTAATTAATTAACCGTTAAATTGTCTATGTTTTTGTTAGAATTGTCAGGAGATTAAAGAAACTGATGAGGTTATCATGATAATTAATATATTATGTAAAGATAATTAATCAGTGAGCAAAAGAATATATTTGTGCAGCAATCACATGAACATCCTCGGGGTTGTCACTAGAATTCCTGCATTGTTCTATTGCTAATTGTCGACTAGTATAGCTCCCCGGCCTTCCACCAGGATTCCCCTGCCATAGTTTTCATCGCCTAGTCAATTCCTTGTCTGCTGCAATACGATTGACAAATCAATTCATAAAATCATGATCCCTTTAAGTCGATAAGATTTCGATTCATTAATGACCTGCTTATAAAATCATAATTATCCAATTCGTTAGGGTTTGAACTGATTAATGATTTGCTTATTTTATTAACTCGTTAAGTTTTGGACTAATTAACGCTTAGACTGTCTCTTGAGAAGTTTTGTTTAAAAGTATTTTGGGAAAGTCTCAATACAAAGGGGGGAAAAAAAGTTTATCGGGTAATTATGAAAATTACAAAAAAACAAATAAAATATTTAAAACTTAGCTAACGTTTGGCCCCAAATTTTATCATATTTTTTAGATGAACTTGCATCATGCATTTGGCTCCAAAAATTTTCAAGATATTTGAGAAAAATATGAGTTATACCCATAAGTGAGGTTCAAGACCTAATTTTACATGGTACTAGAGCAGGAGCCGTCCCACCTAATGTTGGGCCCCCAAAATTAAAATTGCTCACACGACATTGGGCGTGAGGTAGGGTGTGGAAGAATGACAAAAGTCCCAAAATGATGGGTAATGAGATGGGGGAACCCTTTATAAGGCTTGGGAAATCCTCTTCCCTTTGAGCTAGTTTTTGGGTTGTGAATTAGGCCAAGAACTTTTACCTCGGCTTAAGAAAAAAAAGCGATTTCCTTATATGAATTTGGACAATCCTTTCCTCATTAGCTAGCTCTAGGAATTGAGTTTGACTCTTGATTCATTTTTTAAAAATATGATATCAGACACTCATATATGCTAATTATTATTTATCGATATTGGACCTCCATATTAAATTATCCACGCACCAGATGTCTAGTCCTCGAGGTGAATCAGAATCCTATATCAGATCAAATGAAAAGGGATAGTGGATCTTCTTATATTAATTTGTGCAATCCTCCTCTGATAAGTTAGTTTTTGAAATTGAGTTAAACCCAAGATCCAATTCTTTATTGAGATCATTTGTACAAACAAACAGTTTTGAGCATGAACCAAAATTCTTGACATCAAGAGAGGACCCATATGAATATATTAGCGAAAAAACACAATGGCAGGAATCAGGTTGTTTTTAGATAAGAACAAATCAGGTAGGGGAGGATCACACATTTTTTCAAATCAGGCAGTTAAACTTTTTTAAATCTTTTTCTTTTTGTGTATGCACGCATGCACTGATATCATGTTTCTGGGCGTTTATGTTACACGATTTTGGTAGAATCCTTTCTAATCACGATATTAATATTTCAAGTGTGAATTTCATACCGTGAGTTCAACTCCAATTTGGGAATTATGGGTGTAATTCAATCAAGAATTTAAATCATATACGTTCTTGTTAATATAAGATTATTTTTATGGTTATAGTAGGTAATTGTCTAATTTCAACTTATAACTGATCCTACATTTTGAGGAAACTAACATATAAATATTCATGGAGTAACCTGATTACAATTACAACATATTCAGTGGAATCCTGTGGGGTTTGGGGAGGGTAAAAATGTACGCAGACTTTATCAATACCTCGTAGAGATAGAGAGGCTGTTTTTGGGAAACCCTCGTCTCAAAGATCAAGCTCCATAAGCAGAATATACTAGATATGAAAAAAAATAACAAATATAAGACGAATAATAACAACGCATGATATAAAAACACAATTAATCCTACTAACCTATTATAACACAAGGTCAGACATCAACCTACTGCTAGCTACTAGCCTGTTATCCTGCTACCTTAATACGCGACCTCCTCTCCTTTCTATCTAAGGTCATGTCCTCGGTGAGATGAAGTTTCATCATATCTTGTCTATTCATCCCCTCCCCCCCCAACACACACACCCAAATACTTCTTTCGTCCACCTAATTATGTAAACAAAAAAAAAAGTCAGTATATATAACTTAAACTCCTCAATTATTGGTGGTAAAGGCAAAGTCGCCTTTCATACAGTTTGGAACGGTCAAATCAACATAAAGATGGGAATCTCGTGTGTATTAAGAACTTCTGAAATGGGAGAAACAAACTTTATGAATAATGTTTATGTTTCTTCAGTTATGGTTTAATATAGTGGTGTCCACCATGACTAAATGGATCTGGCCCTTGCAAATTGCAATTATGTATCTCATGATAATGAGGTAACAGTTGATGATGAAAACACAGTACGGTGGACCTAAAACATTGTACTTTTGATGTCCTTTTGCCTGCCCTCATATAGACAATTGTAATTTCATTATTGAAATTTTAACTGATTAACTTCTAAAGTATTAAGATTCTTTACAAGTGTTTCTTATGTAAAATCCAGTTGGTTATTCATTTTGCATGTTGGATTAATGATTTATCGAAAGTAATTTATGTCTCTTTTTAAGATAGGACTAAAGACTACATGCAAACCACACTCTACATACTTCACGTGTAAAATTTCATTAAGTTGTTGTGGTTGTGTTAGTGACAGTTAATTTTACAGGAAAACAGTAAGGCTAATTATGGTTTTAAGCTATCTATCTATATATTTTATGAATTGATTTTGCTTTTCAATGTCATCCTTAATTTTGTTGCAGGTAAAGGTGACAGATATCCCGTAAAATTAATGAAGGTGCACAAAAATTAATCAGAAGACCCATTATAAAAAATAAAAATGAAATTCCATCTTCATTTTCCCTAATTAACCTCATTGACTTTTAAAAGTCTTGCCGTGTACAAAATATTCTTGAAGGTTGTTTGTTTGGCTTGAACTAGAAATTTGACAACATATATAGACTATACATACATACAGATGAAGAGCCTATGAAAATAAAAATTTTGACTAATGATACACGTTCATGCATTTGTATGCAGTGTACTGGTCGTATTTTGCTTTCCAAAGAACGACTAGACAAAAATTCTAAATACCTATGTATTATTGAACTAAGTTACAAGTATAAATTGCCATATCAAACTGTCAAAATTTTTACTAGGAGAATTTTAAGAGCTATATAGAAAGTAAACACTATTTAAGAATAAGCTAAGGTAACTCACAAATCTTTTTTGACATAATTAGTATAATTTTTTGAGGAGGGAAATTCGAATGAACTCATCATTGCACCCCTTAACTCCGCCACTGAGTTTGACTCGGCATAAATTTAAATATGTTTTATATGTTTATTTGTTGAAAAATAAAAATAGATTTTGGAATTGCATGAAAGTATGAGATATGTAGAAGTCAACTCCGTACCCACGCTGCTATGTTCAACTTATCTAATTAGCGCGTTTTGGTTGTCATCATATACCGGTAATTAGGCAGAATTATTTTTTCCAAGACTTAATCTTTGTTGATTTGAATAAAGAAAATGTCTTAGCATAGACTTTTCGTTGAGGAATTCTACTGGGATAAGGCAATAAAATAATGTTAATTACCAAAGTAGACATAGAATCCCCTGTTTCAATCTTTTTAATTGAAGTAGTCTTGGTGTACACGCAAAATCAAAGTGAGAAAAATTAAATTTAATTATGAACTTATAAAAAAAAATAATTCACTATAAAAATAATTTTGATAATTATTTGTTTATAAATGTCCTATATATAGAAATTCTATCACTAATCATAACCCATTATAAATTAGAAGTCAATATTATTTTAGGAGTGTGGAGGTTCTTATTTTATCACTTCTTTCCATATATTTTAAAAGTCAATATTATAAATATAATTAAATAATAATTTAAAGAAAAAAAGTGAAAAGACGATTTTATCTAAAGCACAGTGTTTTAATGAAGGACAAAAAGTTCAAACAACATTTTTAAGGGCCTTCACACTTAAAAATGATAGATACAAATAGATACAGATAGATAACTTGTTAACACCACGATATTTTTAGATATTTTGATATATACACTTTAACTCAAAATTATAAGATTAAAAAATATTTTTTTTAGAAAAACTCTGTGTCAATCAAACTCAAACGAGTAACTTATCATGGTGTTTTAAGTTACATGGTCTATTACTCTATTTATGTTAATTTCTCCGGAGTTGTTACTTGTTGTTCCTCGAGAGATAGACAATACAATCCATTAGGGTACGTACTAGAATCTCCAGTTCTAAATGCATGCATGCTAAAATGAACATCAACTTTAAACATAGAACTTGTAGTCTCTAACATAGGAATCTGCAAGTTTGGCAGAACCTACGGCTTTTGACTTCAAATTTATTTATAAACGTGACTAATAAGTATTCTAGGGGGTTAAAGTTAAGCATATAATTAATTCAAAAGTTTGATGAAATTTTCTAAATCATTACCAACAACATATTATACCTAATTATATCTTGTATAATCTCATGAATGAGATATGAGGAGAGTAGTGTGCGAGTAGACGATAGACCCAACATTTCAAAAAAAGATTTGAAAAAGAAATACGAAAGTGATCAGGAGTCATGAAAAGTAGTAGTAAGGAAAGCACTCAAAAGAAAAGAGTAACAACAACAACAACTAAATAGTACAATAGCGGAAGAACAAATCAATAAGAACAGAAAACTATGAGATTAATGCTAAAACTACTATCGGTAAGAAAGGAAAATTTGGAATGGCCCTCCAAGCTAGCTACCACCAAGTGAGACAATGCTCAACTATCTATTAACCATCTATCTTAATTAATATGCCCTCGGTAATTTGAAAATGCGTTATTTCTTGTCTAATTATCTCACCCAATAGTTCTTCAGCCTACATCTACTCTTTTTAAATTCATCATTCCCAACCTCTCGCACCTCCTCACTTTGCACATGTGCATCTCCTTTTCACAAACCTCGAACCATTTCAATTTCCTCATCTTGTCCACCAATAAAGGTCACTCCAACCTTGTTCCGAATTTCATCATTTCTAATCAATCCTAAATCTCACCTTTTCTAAATCATTATTGGTTTAGTTTCTGCTTATACAGACATTAAAGCACCAAGAGGGACAAAAAGTGACAAGAAAATTAAAAGGTTTTTCATCAGCATTTGATTAGATTAGTTAATTATTGAAAGATTATGATAAGGGTGCTTAACAAATCTAATAGTAGTAAAAAGGCAATATATTGTCATTATACTGCCCTTTGAATTATTTGTCACTGGACTTGAAACGAAGCACATGAATGATGGAAAGCTAAAAGGAAAGCAGTACGTAATAACATATATTATGCTTTTTATAAAGCTTGAAGGGATAGAACATCTTTTTGGTCGTAAAATTTATACCATCACTTTGCTTAGATTCCACTCTTCAAGGTTGTCGACTGAAATTTAACTACACATTGTGTTAAAGGATGTGACTACTATGGCAATTACAAGCAAGTTGTTTAATTTCCACTTTCCAGACAGAAACTGCCGACATTTGTCTCGTTGTTTCTGTGGATCGAGTTGATTTGAATTTTTCAAATATGCAAATTGAATTCTTTTTATCGAAGTTTTAAATCTATACATCAAAGTAAAGTAATAAAACTCAGTTTTTCCAACCTAGAATTTTTTTTATTTGAATTTTCAGATTTTTTCAAATTTCTCATGTTTTTGGATTTTTTCAGTAAAATATTTATACAAACATAGATTAACTTACGCTTTAAATATTTCTGTTGTCCAACTAAAATAAAACTATGTTTGGCATTTTTTAAGAAAATAATACAAAACATGATATGAAGTATTCAACAAAATATAATAATGAAATCACATAAAAGAAATATTGCAAATAAATAGTCAATGAAAATGATCATAATTTAAAAATACTAAATTATGCTAAACTAAATCTAATAAGTATTAATTCTCTATGAGTAAACACTAAAGAAAAACTAAAATTATATTATGTATTTTAATTGTCTAAACTAATATAAAATTAAAGAATAAATATTCAACATTATTGTCATACTTAGTGTCGAATTGAATTCTTTTGTTAGCATTAATATAGATTTGATTCGAACTTTATTAGAGTTATTAATAGGGAAATTTACCTAAATATATTATATTTAAAAAGTATTTGCCATTAAAAGCTATATAATTTTAATACATCTATTTTGCATATATATTATTCATTTTTTATTGTATAATGCAGATTTTTTAGCAAAACAAACCTAATACGTTTTAAAATAATTATAATGCATCTATATTGTATGCAAAGTTACTTTTATATATGTATATTGTAACACATTATATTATGTGCATAATTTATTTTTAATACATAATGAAGTTTTTTTACCAAAATAATAATACATACATATTATATATAGTATTCACTTTTAATATATAGTACAATTGTTACAAATAATAAATATTTTTAAAAAATGGTATATCTAGATAATAAATAAAAAAATATACTTTAAAAAAAGCAGTAACTATTTTATAAAATGAACTCAAAAAAGTAGTTATCTCTTATTAATAGCTATGGACAACATCCTTTATTGGATCTTCCAGAATCCTAAATTAAACTTGAAATAAGTTTAAAAATAAAAATTAGGAAAAAGTACAACAAATATTATAAATTACATAAAAAGTTAAATACTTTTATGTGTAAAATAAATTTTAAAAATTATACTATCAAATTAGTTTGATTTCGAGTGACTTTTTAAAGTTAAAATCATACCAATCAAACCAAGACCAAAAAAAAAAAAAAAAAACCAAGTTAAAGCAAATCATTAGTTAAATTTCTTTTCTCGTTTTGCAATTTTATTCAATGTTGCTCACCCGTACCCATATTTATTTTTGGATAGAATGGCAAAGCACAATCAAAGAGGAAATTTATTCAAGTATTAATCTATCATCGAAAGGTCACTATTTTTTTATTTATTACGTAAAAGTGACTAAACAGTTCACTGATCCATTCAAAGGTTTTGCAGATAACTCAAGTATAAAATTGAACCTTTAGAAGGGTTCAATTCCTGGTGTAGCTTAGCTTATAATCATCCAACTGTCTATCATACATACAATGAATGGAAGTACTAAAGTTCGAATTAAATTAGCCTAAAAAAAGAAATCTTTATATCTTGCAACAAGAAAACATGTTGAGCTGACAGCTTTTCTGAACCTTTTGGAACTTGCTACAAAATGGATTGCTGATTGTAATGCTACTTCTGGTTGTAAATATCCACTAGACATATATGAGATGTTTGTTTTTTTGCTTCTTTACATCCATTAATTGCCATATTATTTTTTGGCGTTTGTCATCCTTTTGTTGGGAATTAAACTGTACGTATTGTCCTAAATAGTGATGAGGTGGGTAAAACAATCAAGTAGACTCTCTCTATTCTCAACTTTTTGCTTTCTGCTCATTCTTCTGATGTGTTTTAGCTTTTCTTGGCAATGCTTGATCACACATATCTTTTCTGTTTGCCATTTGCTACCTTCTTTACCATCATCACTACCCTCCCTTGTTAAATTTTCCAGTTTTAACTTTTACACACTGACAATATAAAACATTTTTCTGACCACAATAAGTCGAACGATTTACCTAGAAAACAAGTCACATTTCTTATGAAATTAAATGACACTAACAAGGTAAAAAAAAAGGTTATATTGATAGTGTATATAAGTTAAATACTTTCGATACTGGAATCCTTGATTGTTTAGTGTAGATTGGGATGAAAAGTGTAGTGAGGCAAAGCACATGGGAAATGACCATCTGCAAGAAAAGCAGATTGATTTATCCTTAAAGTGTCTGTTAAGTGGAGAAACTACTACTTTGTCTAAAAATATAAAATGAATCTACTTTGGTGCTGGCATTTATTTCTCCATCCTTGCTTGTTTATTTGCCGATCATGACACTAAATCCTTCTTTTTACATTTCTGTTCACAGACGGCCTTTATTTCTTTACAAAAGCACCAAGTTTTTACGTAAATAATCATTTTCACAAAGTGGGCAAATAAATAAAGTTTAAAAGAACGAAATGACAACTCAACACAAGAGCAAATTTATATATGTGGTCAACTAGATATCCCCACCACGATTAGAAACAAAATTGAAGAAAAGGCACCTAGGTAGGTGACGACAAATCTGGTGTATCACTAATGAAATAAACAAATATTAGATGATTTCTTTGCATTTGCCAATGCTTTGGTGGATGCTTAGCAAAGAGTTTTAAACCCAAAACGAAAAACTCTCCATATACTTCCAAGTGACTAGGGGGTGGAGACATGTTCTTCGACTCCTTGGAAAGTTACTGTCAAGTATGAAACCTAGGTAAATTCCACAGAAAACTATTATAAATATCTCGGAACTTGATGCAAATTATTAATTTTATCACGAACTATTGACAGTCGTAAAAACACTCCTCAATTTGACTAACTAAACTAAAATACATCCCCAAACTATCACAAACCCTTAATTTGACAAAAATTTAGGATTGTATTTCACTCTTGTTATAAGATCAAAGGTATATTTAAATTCAATTAGTCAAATAGAGGAGCGTTTTTTACACTATAAATAATTCAAGAATGAAGTTAATAATTTGCGCAAAATTTAGGAATATTTTTAATACTTTTTATCTAAATTTGAATGTTGAAGTACCTCCAATGAGCCTCTTAAAATATACTTAGTGGATTATTTAGCTTTAAGAATGAAATAAACCAGAAAAGAAATTAAGATTTACGTATAGCTTGTAGACATTAATTTGGTGAGTGGAAGTGATATTACATGAAAATCAATAAAAGAAATTAAGGGGGTCTAAATTGTAACAATGCATTTCTCCCCTCAGGGGGTTCAAATATACGGTCAATGTTGTTCAAATGTCCCCTTAAATTGCAACATTTGACCAGACATTATGGAAAACGACTACTCTGCTAATGGGTGATTACTTAAAACTCATCAATTGTGACCAAGAAAACATCTGCACCAATTCAGCATCTTAGAATTAGGTAGCTGACAGATTAGACTTCAACTCACGAAATACCAAAAATCCTCATTCCAGAAAGTCTTTGAAAAATGATTTTTATCCAAGCGGAGCAAGCATTTGACCATCAGCTTTTCTGTTTTGTTTTTTCTTTTTAAATTTAGGTAGTGTTAAGGTTTGCGTACACTCTACCCTCCCAGACCTCACTTGTGGGATTTCATCGGGTATGTTGTTATTTTGTGATGCATGAGAAATTTTTTTAGAGTCAACTGTTGGGACAAACCACAGCTTTTGAAACTCAATGACAACCGACCTGCCACAGGCTTAGTTCACTTGTAGCAAGACCCAAACCTGTACTTTAAGTCACAAGTCCCTCGATCCTTGTTAATTGACTAAGCCACGTTGGGCAAGCATTTGAGGGTGAACTTAAAAGATACCAGGTAGATAACGACCCAACGTCAGCTGGATCACAATTAGATGTATTAACAGTGCCTAATATTTTGCCAACATTGTCTCTTTCTGCTTTCGGAAGTTATTGTGTCGAGCAGAATGGTCCGCTGCGTAATGCAAAACAACAGCAATCGTGCACAAGTACATGCTCAGATGTTGCCAATGCCAATGTGCAAAATCAGAAATTTCTCCCAATTAGTTAAGTAAGTTGGCTTTAATCAAATTAGAAGTTCAGGAAGATGTAAATTGAGTTTATTTGGTAGAGTAGAACATGTATGACCCAAAATCAGATTTTCTCAAGTAAAAGTATATCATCTATCGGCAATCATTACATAGCTTTCCGGATCTTTATCCCATAAGTGAGAGCCAATCAGAATATTTGAAGTACTTCAAATATAGAGGTTCTCTATAACATAAAACTGTAAGGGCTGCTATAAGTTTCTCCAAGAGAATTATCATTTTCAGTGCTTTTAAGAGTTTCCAACATCAACCCAAAAATAACTAGGATAACAAATTGAATTTAGAGCTTACAGTTGTGTACTTCTACGGAAAATTCTCCAAAACGTTCGGTGCAGCAGCTTTTAGTCTTTTACGGCTAATACGTAACGCATCTTTAAGTACCTATGGCAGATAAAAATAGAGATCAAGCCTGTCTTGAATAGAAAACCAACACTTATAGTAAGCTCAAAAAATATAATAAAATTCTCTTCTTCTTCTGAGATATTTCCCCGCCCCCTAATCCTGCAGGGCTTGTAAATACCAGATGACTAATCAAGCACACCATCAATTGTTCTATAAGCTGCTAATAAAATGTATGAAAGGAAAAAAAAAACCACAAAGAGGGTGATGTTGCTAGAAGCAGTATTTAGTTATGACAGAAGTGAACATTTCATGAATCTTAAGTTACTAATGATTGAACTAATAAATTATTGAATAACACTAGTATTAGTTCTAATAAAACAAATGACCTGAACTAAGCAAGAACACAAACAGAATCACAGATATAAGCTACTCAGACGACTAATGATCCACATTAACATGGTTAAAAGACGGCTTGTCACTTTTTTGTATCTTATCAGTTTCTCAAACACATCCTATGCGACATAAACCCAATCGTTTTGTATTCATTTATTTGCCAAATGAAAATAGAGCTACTACATAGAGTATATTGTGCTTAACCTCATTATCACACAATGACTCTATCCTAAAGAATTCCAGTAAGAATTAAAAGAACTTCAAATCAATCAACTGTCTAGAAAGGAGCTCTTCAATTTTCGGAGAAAATCTTCTTCATTTTTGTTACAAGGACAGAAAAGCTTTTTCATGTACTTCAATCAGAGGAGCTCCTCTTTTCTATATCATCACCTGATTTCCCTCTCTGTCACTCAGCTCCTTATCCTTCCTTTCAAAGTAAGCTTTTAAGCAATCCAACTCCAAACTCTCCAAGACACTTCCAATATCCTATGGGAATATCATCCAGAGGACAGGCTTTTCTAATCCTATATTCATCACCGCATCATTAATCTTTCTCGGTCCAATTCTCTGAGTGTTGCTGAGGTTTCTATCTCGGGCTGCTGTATGGAGAACTAGACCGGTTCAAGTTGAACAATTTTTAATCAATATAGCCTCCCATCTCTCCTTGATCTCACGTCTCTAACACACTTCACTTATTTAAGTCCTTACTCCTCATCTCCCTCAAGCGCGCTAGCTTTAACATTTATTTCTCACCTACTCGTGTCCCTAACGTTTTGCACAAACATCAAGTACTGCCCCTCAAAATTTGCTTATAGCATTCTTAGCAAATCTTCTCATCTATCTTGTACTCTTCAAAGGCTTCTCCATCTTGTGTCTTATATTTAGAGATCTGAAATCCTAGGATGTTCGGAATTGCGCATTTGGATTCTATGATGGGATGAATTTGGATGATCCATACTCATCTGGACAACTCATCCTTGCACAGTTGCGCTAAAAATCTATTTATTAGATTTACGCTAGTACTGTGACTGTCTACGTAAACTTATAGGTTTAAAGTGCCATGGCTGGGTGCATCAGTGACTTGTGGTGTGACAATGCAAAAATATGTGATTTGTTTACATGGCTATAAATTTAGGTGAAAGCCAAAATATTCTATTAGAAGTTTAAATCACCATGTACATAAGCATGTACACTTCTGCATTAAGTACCTTTATGTTACGTACCTCTACAATGAAACTGTATCATATTCTTTTGGGTCTTGTTTCCAGTGGTATTACATGATGATTTCCTTGACTAAGTTTATGTTAATGTGTTTAGTAATTGAAAAGAGAAGACGAGACAAGTTGTCCCTCATTAGTAGAATAAAATAGAAAGGAAAGAAATGTTTTTTAAGCACTTCTAATACCATTTGAAATATAAAATACTTGAAGATTAATCTGGAGGTGTCAAATTTAATATATATAGTCAAAGATGTGCACTTAGGCACTTGAGCTTTCAGAGTAAATGGTAGCCCGAAATTGCATATTTTACTTCAATCATCTTATTAATTTTTACATTAATATTTTTATTAACCTTGTTATTTATTCAACAAGAGCACAAGGTGAATATTTTAGAGTAGAGGAGAACGATGATGATGTGATCAGAATTATTTTGTTTTGAAGGTTATAGCTTTAAAAGCCAATCAAGACATGAATGTTAAAAACAATCATATCTATTCTAAAAACACGCTTAAATAGCAATCATCTAATATAAAGTTCAAAACATTAAAATAAAAATTAATAAGATGGTTGAAGTAAAAAATATTTAATCATGCTACCTTCAGGCCCAATGCCCAGGTGTCGTGTTTGACCATATATATTATATAGTTATTGACTTCCCTCAAAAAACTTTCTCCAATAATTTTATTAAAAGTGGCACAAAAAAACACTTTTTTCTTTTGTATTCTACCAATGAGGGACATCTTGTCTCATCTTTTCTTCCCAATCACTAACTACACTAAAAAGTCATTAATCAGTGGTTGATATAATTATTATGATTATGCAGATAGTAGGTGCCTTTTGACTTAAACGTAACTACTTGTATAAATCTTTTTAGTAAGATAATTTTCTAAATTACTTAATTGACAAGACTAGAAGTTTTATACACATAAATAAGACAAACTTTAGAATGTGCAGACCATGACCTTAGCACTAATGAGCCAAAAAGTAAACTTAAAGCCAGCTTAGATTGGCTTATTTTAAGTGTTCTAAGCCAATATAGTTTTAAATACTTTTTTAGTATTTGGATAAAATTTAAAAAAAAAAAATTTAAAGCACTTTATTTTAAGTCAAAAAGATAAAAATAAGTCATAAGTTAGAATTCCTAACTTAGGCTTTTGGCTTATAACCAAAATAGTTTTTAAACACTTTAGTAGTGTTTGGGTAAAATATAAAAAAAAATGCTTTTTAGCACTTACTTTTAAGTCAAAAAGACAAAAACAAGTCACAAGTTAGAATCTTAACTTATGACCTTTGGCTTATAAGCCAAAAGCTATAAGCCCATCCAAACAGGCTTTTGTTTTTGACCAACCTTTAAGCCCATCCAAATACCCTCTACTTTATGGTCATGAGCTACCCCCGAAACTCATAAACACTTACAAAATTTTGTATTCAAACTTTGATTAAGGTTTGTCTGCTCATTTTGGTGAAGATTTAAGCAACCCTAATATTGATTTCCTTATTTCTTAATCCGAACTTTGATCTACGTAAAGAGTATCTTTGTACTTAGTAGTCACCCTCTTTTTTGTTTAAGAACTGGAATCCTTACAAACTGTCACAACTATAACTTGCTTGACCTTTTAACAAATCAAATTTGCTTTACCCTGAGTTGGGAGCCTAAAGGGCATCTTTTTTCGAGCAAATCAACCAAAACGGCGGTTGGTCATTATATTCATTCACGACTGTAAAATTAGGTCTTGGGCCTAACTCACACCCCAAAAGCTAGCTCAAAGGAAGGAGGATTGCCCAAGCCTTATAAAGAGTCCACCCATCTCATTATCCACCAATGTGGGACTTTTAGTCATTCCTCAACACCCCACCTCACGCCTAGTAGCATCTAGTGCGTGGTCAATTCGGGGGCCCAACATTTGGGTGAGATGAGTCCTGCTCTGATACCATGTAAAATTAGGTCTTGGGCCTAACTCACACCCCAAAAGCTAGCTCAAAGGAAGGAGGATTGCCCAAGCCTTATAAAGAGTCCACCCATCTCATTATCCACCAATGTGGGACTTTTTGTCATTCCTCAACAACGACAAATAACTTTCTGCAGACAGCTCCCAAACGGGCATTTGTCCATGGATCCCAATTTATTTTTTTGGAAAAAGATTCTAAGCCGTTTGACTGAAAAACAACTCACAAACTTTAGAATTTTTTTTTTTTGTAAAAAAATAAAATCTGGACAAGTCATATGTCAGGATAACAACTTACAACCAACAATTTATTTTTAAAATTTTTGGCTTGCTAGCCATATGATTTTTTAAAAATAATTTTCCTAAAACCTTAGACTTAAAAACGACTTACAATCTTAATATTCAGATTGTATGTTAACAACTTAAAGAATTTTTTTTAAAAAAAAAATCTCACTTTGTAAGTCGTTTGCTAAGGGAACCACATGTTGTCTTTATTAGTGGTGTCGTAGTAAACCTAGGTAGAAGCCTTTTTTTCAAGTTAATATACGACTTTAAATTCCAGAATATTAAGAATTTTTATATCTCTAAATAAGGACTTAATAGCCAAAATTTTAGCTATATTAAAATTCTTTTATATTGAAAACATAGTTAATTAATCTTCATTAAAGTAGTCATTTTCACATCAACAAAAAACTCTTACAACCACAAGTCTTGAACAATATTAACCACACGTGTGAGAGGTTGGCAATAGTGGGTGTTAAGAGAGGCAAAGGTATGACAAAGAAGAATTGGGAGGGGTGATTTGGCAAGACATGGCACACCTCCTATTTGCTGAGGACATAATCCTAGATAGAGAGGTTTGAAGGGCAAGGATTAGGGTTGAAAGAGTGGGTAGCTGACCATAGTATCACCTTTATGTAAGAAAGATAGAGGGCTAGTCTCCTCTTCTTCTTTATTCTTATTAGTAGTAGTATCACTATTTAGTACTTGCAATGTATCTTTTACTTCAATGTTTTATTGGTTACTTGTTGCTTTATTAGTTTGTGTTTATCTTACTACTTTCTTGCTGTTCTAGCCTATTTTAATAATGTGTCATTGTGCAAAGAGTCTATCAGGAACAAAATTTGTACCCCACAAAGGGAGGAATAGGATTTGTGAATACCCAACCCTTTCTAGACCCCACTTATAAGATTACACGGGCTATATTGTTGTTGTTGTTGTAATCTTTATCTTCTTACCATTGAACTCATTACACATTTGAAATTGTGGGATCATAATCTATTAAAGTTTTAGTAATTTTTCATATATTTTTATATTGTGTTGAAAATGTTAAGTTCATATGAATCTGTAAATTGTATTTTACATTTGCTATTTGCCAGAGGAGCGAGCTGTCAAAATAATCTACTCCTACCTTTTGACTAAATCTTTTGGCAACAACTCTAGTATTAAACACACTTCTTTCCATCTGCATAATATCAATGAGGGACAACCTAGTCTTCTCCTCCCAATCAGTAACTATACAATCATGTTCTTAATCACTGACTACACTGTCATGTTCTTCTACTCTTTTTAGAATTATCACCCCCTAGTTTTATAAATGGCACCAAAAGTGTGTAAGCATCAGTTCCAACTGTTGTTAATGTCTTTCTATCTTACAACTAAAAGGCTTTCCCTCATGGGAGTGAAGAAACATAAACAAAGTTAGAACTTAGTCTTTTTTTTATTAATCTATCACACTTGGAAATAATATAAAAAGAAAAATGATGAATCACTAGAGGAAATGCAATAAAGCATTCTCAAGATTGATTCCAAAATCAACCTTAAAAGTTTTAAGGAAAAGTAATATTGTAAGAGCTAAAATCAGGCAATCATATAAGCAGAACAGAGTTTGAAATGTCATACTTTGCAAAAATGCTACTTTTATCATGCGGAAATTAGGACTCACGATTGAAAACTACCGATCAGGGCAAGTGCGACAGAAAAAGGTACCCTGAGACAACTGACAACAAGTGCGCGCCTCCATTCGGATGTTTGATGTCAGACGTGTGGCTGCCACAGCGCTGTGAAGAGGTAGCAGCGATTGGGCGCATCCCAGTACTCCGTTCGTCCTGAAAATTACATTTAACAAAGTCAGCTTTAACCTAAATTAAGTGAAATATAAAGGAGAAACCAAGATAGGGAAAGGAACCTGGTGAGAATAGTGGGAAGAGAACCGCGAGACTGAAGGCGCTGGCCGAGAAGGGATTGTACACTTGGTGAGGAAGTGACTGTTGATGGTCTACTGTTGGAGAGGATAGTCCGGGAAAGGGATATGCAGCGCCTCGCCATGTCTACTGTATCCCACTGGGAACGGTGAGATTCAGATTTCAGGGTTTAAGGGACCAGCTAACAAAATCTCGGTTCGGGTTGTGGGCCTGTTGTGAAACGGGTACGTACTTTAGAATTTGGGCTTCTTGCGAGTAACGTCGAAGCAACTGAAATAACATCAAGAAAATTGCAGAGGAAGTGAGAAATTAATAGAGCAAATTAAGGATGTCAAAATGAGTTCAAATATAAATAATTTGTTTAATTCGTCTAAATTTTTATGGGTTGATCTTAAGATAATTTAGTTTGGATTCAATCTCAACCCGTTCAAGTCTTAACTCATATCAAAAGAATCTTTAATTGAGCCTAATTTAATCTCTAATTTTAGCTGCGGAGTCCACCTTCCCTTGAGAAAAACCTCCCAGAGGACCCGTTCTAAAGCTCTTTACTTACATTGACATAATATATGTTTCTATGTATTTTATACTTTCTATCGTTTATCTATCAATTTGTACCCCAGGCCCCACTTGTGGTATTCCACTGAGTATGTTGTTGTACTATCAATTTGTAACTTTTTATTTTTAGTTGAAATTCAAATTTTGATTATAAAAAAATAAATAATAATATATTAGAAATATTGAGATTGAGCGGGTCAAATTGGACGGGTGATGACCCAACTTGAATTTTAACCCATTTGAGCCCAATGGACGGGTCATAACCCAACCCAATTTTTATTTTAATCAATTTTAATATATTCTCAATTTCGACACAACCTGTCCGTTTGACACTCTTGGAGCAAACCTAACTCATACACATTAATTTAGGACTAAATGATGCGTCTAAAGATTCGGGATATTCCTAATTCAAACAAAATCAAAATTTTGAAAATTCTTTCAATTAGAGCATTAGGTAGCTTTTCACAGTTTCTCCGTATAATTCTTCTCCAATTACCAATTATGTGTGCAGCTCTAAATTAATTAGAATTTCATTTTATCTAAAATTCGCGATTGGTATAATCACTGTGTTACGAATGAGCCCAAATATATATTAGATTCACGGATATACAATTCAGATAGATACCCGAATACATCATAAGTACAAATCAGGTACATGCTTAGATATATGATAGTATCAAATGTAGCAGCGTCTAACTGAAATACATTTTTAGATACACACCATATACATCATTGATACAACTCGAATATGTGCTTAGATACATCATATATACACCATATAACATAGTACTAGATACATTCCACAGATTATGTGAGTAAATAAAATTAGTTACTCCCTTCATTTCAAAAATAATGACCTAGTTTGACTTGACATGAAATTTAAAAAAACAAAGAAGATTTTTAATTTTGTGATTGTAAATTAAAATAATGTCAAATGTATAAAATGCCCTTTAACTTTTTTTTGTGACTTTAAACATGATATGTAGAAAGCTGACATTAAAACGATGCCAGAACAGGCAAAGGATTATTCTTTTTGAAATAGATTAAAAAGGAAAGAAAGTTATTCAAGCTTTATTGATTATTTTTGTTACTTTATTGAATAACCTTTTTTTTTTTTTAAATAATGCTTCAGTTTCATTCAAATAGAGTAACTTAGAAAGAACGTGTGAAAGAGAAGGAGTTGAGAGATTGTGGTGATGAAAGTGAGGGGGGAAGGAGAGGGATTGTGTTGCTAAACGTGTTGGGGGGATGGGGGTGGTAGATGAGGACCATGCTAATTGCGAGTTAGAGGTGTGATTTAGGGTGCAATTAAGTGGGTCCGTATATATGTGGGTGCGTGCGGATTATATTTTAGACTATTTTGAAGAAGTGACATATCTCACTCTAAAATTGATATAAAATTATTATATAGTGAAATAGTAGGTAATTATTTGAAAATATAAATTGAATTAGTATTTAAGGTGTGAATATTTATGTGATTATATAATTTTTCCAAATTAATATATTAGCGACTTAACTTAACTGCTCTCAATGTTTGAAATTATGATATTACTTTAACTTTTAAGAGGTAAAATTCCATAACTAAAATTATATAGAATTATTACAAATCACAATTGTTATGATTATAAAAGTTAAAAAAAAAACTGAAAAGATGATAGATAAATGAAAAGACACACCTGTGTAAAATGAGATAAAAGGAAGTATATGTTTGTTATACCTCACGCTAAATTATAGGTAAAAATTGATCAGTTAGAGCAGCACTGCTGAAATTGGAATCCCACTCTCAGGCACAAATCAAAATTTAATCGAATTTCATAAAAATGTTGATGTCATGTAAAAAATCATAAAAATATTGGTGAAATAATATAGGTGCGTGCAAATCTGATTTGAATGCTTTCGTGATAAAATGCATCGATGGGTCACGACAAGTTCCATAACCTGTCGAATCCCCTGTCCCTATTGCCAGTAAATACATGGCCCATGTAATGTGTAAATGAGCCACTCAAATTAATGACTTAAAACAGGCTCTCTCAAATAATACAGCTTCCAAATTTATATTATGAGTTTCAATTATGTCTCATGTATATTTCGTTTACTACATGGCACAAATTCACCATTTTGGCCTTCAGATTGTTTTTAAATTTGTCCTTTTTTCTTACAATCTCTTTGCTAATATTAGAGTCTTCTCCTCTCATGATAATTAAAAAACTTTTGGTACATCAGTATATTTCTACTTTTGCCATTCCATCAATTGAAGGTTAAGTTTTAAGTCCATTAATGTTCAAATTCAAACTCTTGATCAGAATTCTATAGAGGAAAACTAAACTTACACTCATTAAGATTTAAATATTATAAAGATCATAACTCTCATCGCTTCTTGATGAAAAAACTATGAACTTTATTGTGACTTTGCTTATCTAGGACTACTCACTTCAAGACAAGGCTATAACTGATCCAACCCAGTGAATCCATGAAATTGGAACTTAAACAAGTCAATTTTCTCAATATTTGAAAATTTAAAAACTTGTTAAAGAGTATTTCAAATAAAATAATGATAGTTATTCATAACACTTTGATTTTTCATAAATAAAATTATGCAAAAATGTTTAAATTTCTATGTCGTTATGAAATAAGGAAATGTATTAAATTAAAAAGAAAGAGAGAGTATATATATATTGGGTAACCAAGTATATTGAATGAATATCTCTTTATCATGTATATACCTGGATATCAAGTATATTATATGTATGACTATGTTACACACAATATATATTTTGTGTGTACATGTATGTTATAATATAAAATATATTTATATGGAATTCATTTTTTAACATATATACTTTTTAAATACGTTTTTCTTTTTTACTTTAACCAAATAACATCGAATTGGCTACTTTCACCGCTTTAGGAAATTTTTAACACGACGTTGTAACCTCAAAAATGTGTATATATATAGAAAAAGTTTTATTTTTTTACACAAACAAAATAGTTTTTGCTTCAATGTAATAACCTGCAAACAACGCAAGAAAAATATGCTACACTACGCAAATTCCATGTGATGAACTTGATCAGGAAAGATAAGTTGCACTATGCAAATTCCATGTGACGAACTTGACCAAGAAAGCATGTAAAAAATTGAATCTAAAATCCTGGTCACTTGTTGAATCGACTAGATGCCCGTTACCAATTTATATATATTATTGTTTCTTTAAAAAGGTGAAAAGACTCTACTTGAACATTTAAGCGCAACTTAAGCCTCGCACGACTATATAATGTCAACATCATGCCAGCCATTGTTATACTATAACTTCATCAGGTCACCAATTTCCATTTAAAGAGATGTTTTAGTCAAACGAGTACTGTAACAACAGATTGACCTTTATTTATTATTTGAATTTGTCTAAATTCCATCGTATGAATAAGTTAAACATTTTTTTTGTGACAAAGCGTTGCAAATTAACATTGATTAGTGAACGTTTCTGTAATTTTTATTAACATTTTTTTTCTAATAATACGTGTTGCTGGACAGTATATATAGCTACCATATCATCAAGTTACTTTATAAATGTAACTTGATAAGTTGTTGTATAATTGTACGACACTAAATTAGATTAAATATATTCTTAGCGTATGTGTATAGATCCAAATATGTCCTTATTAATCTTTTAATCATGCTTGGTTAAGTAGCGTGTGAAACAAATGCATTTTGAAAATATATCTGGATGACACTTATCATTTATTATTTATGTCTTATAAATCCAAAGTCATACGTTATAATTTTTAATTTACACTGACTTGTTTCCTTTATTTCTGCTTAAAATCAAACTTACACACATTTTGTCATAATATCCAAATACTATAAAAAAAACATAAAGGTCATTTAAACTTAAAAGCATTTAAAATAAGTAAATTCAAATAAATTTTTTAGGCCAAATAAATAACAGCAAGACATACTGAAACCACACTATTAACAAAGAGAAATGATATAAATTTTACCTACTAAAGAATTTTTCTTCAACTAATTTTTTAGATTATAAGTAATTTATATGTAAATATTTTTTTGTTTATTAGAACAAAAAAAGAAAAACCAGAAAACTAAGTTAAAAAATCACTTCTTTCAAAAAAGGATCTCTTTGATAGAAAATATTTTCCTAAGCACACATTGATTTTTATTAAATATTTTCTCCATTCCAGTTTAATTTAATTTGTGAGACAATATATATATATTAAGAAAATATTCAACGATAAAATTTAAATCACACTTTCCATTATTATTCTTTGTAAAGTTATAAATATAAAATATAATTTATTTCATAGAAAATATAAAACTTCAATAGATAAAAGGATAAAAATATTTTTTTTAAATATTTATCTTGAATTTGAAATAATTTATAAATTTTAAATATTATAAAAAATCAAAAAATTTAAATTAATTTGAAACAAAAAATTATCCCACAAGAGAATAATTACTCACTTTATTAAATATGAATAGGTCACAATTGTTCAAGAGTTAAGTATAGTTCAGAAAATATTTATCATTTTTATCTTTTCTCTACTAAAGAAGAGCCGACAAGCATTACTTTCCCGAGCCAGAGAACATGCATCGCATTTATTGACTTTTTGTATAAAATAAAGTTAAAGGTTAACTTGATTTTTTATTTCTACTCTTTCCTTTCGTCTTTATTTGAATTGTCTAATAATATTTGTATAATTTATAAAATTATGAGATAATATTATATTTTATTTTTATTATTAATTATAATTATTTCTCTTTTATAATTTATTAAGATCTAATATTTAAAGAGTGATTTGATAAAATTATTTTTATTATTTATTATTTTTTAATTCTTATACCAAATCAATAGAGGAATAAAAATAACAGAGCAAATAGTATAAAGGGGTGACACGTAGATTTTCGTCGCATTGGTATTTCAAACCGTGACGAATGAACCCCTTTGCCCACCAATTCTATTCCACCAAAGCGGGGCACACTCGCGCCTTAATTTGTGGCAGTTACGCCGGCGTCTAAATTGCCCCTCTTCCTCTTTCTACGCTGTCAACTTGTCAAACACAGCCCAAACATTCACAATTTACAACTGTAACACTTAAATGGTAAGAAATCCTTATTTCCTGAATACATAAACTAAATAAATACAGAAAGTTTGTACATATTAATCGGTTATTTCACAAATCTAGAAATTAATTTGACACCGAAACATCACTAAAAAGGAATTTGATGAGAATTGTCCGCGTACTGTTGAACAATCTTATATTAAAGATGGTAGGTCTACCTTCCCTGCATTATTTATTTTGCCCCGATTCATGAAAAAATGTAATAGTAATAGCAAGAACATTATAACCCCTATTTCACAGGGCCTCCGTTGAAGTCTTGATTTGGTAGTTGATAAAGTTAGATCCGGATGACTAATAAACCCCTCATACTTTTTTAATTGTCTTTAGCTCTATATTCTTTGCGTGATTATTCGTGGATCTACTTTTTTAGCTAACCTATTTATAACGACAATATAATACTCCTATTATATTTTTGGTAAAAAACAATAATTTAGTATGTGTTGAATGATAAATGGTATGCCCATGATGTCAGGAGTAGTAAAAGCTGGGTGTGTCGGTAGTAATAGTAAAGAAAGAACCTAACTTTGTTTATTTTACACTCAAAACGTCAGTTACAGGAAGCGAAGCAACCACTCTGCTAAAGACTCTCACGTTCTTCTCCATCTGCCCTGTTGTTTACTTTATAGGCATTTCTTGGTCTGTGCAATTCTTCCAATTGCTGGTTTCAGTCTCCGTTTCCCATCAAATGCTTCCTCCTTACTCCGACGACTCGCCGGATGCCGATGAAGTCATGCGCAAACCTCCCAAAGCCAACAATAATGATTTTCTCAAGAATGCTATGAGCAATTTCCAGTATCAGATTTCTACTCACCCTCGTTTCTGGCTTTTTACCTTCTTCCTCTTTTTCCAACTTGTGGTGCTTATCTTCACTCGCAATTCCCCTTTCCCCTTCTCAGTTCATTCCCCACCCAGTCCTCTTCCCCATTTCCCTGCAGAAATCGCCGGATTTGCCGATATACAGACATCCCATCACGGCAAAAATGTAATTTATCCCTATGGTGATTCTGAATGCGAGTATGGTCGGGTCTATGTCTATAATTTACCGTCCAAATTTAACAAAGACTTAGCCTTGTTGACCTGCGAGGATCTAGACCCATGGAAGTGGCAGTGTGGCCTTGTGACCAATGATGGATACGGAAAGAAATCGACGGAGCTCGCCGGAATCTTGCCGGGAAATCTCTCCGAAGCTTGGTATCGTACAAATCAGTTCTCATCGGAGGTAATATTTCATTACCGGCTTTTAAACTATAGGTGTAGAACCAACGACCCAGAATCTGCTACAGCTTTCTACATTCCGTTCTACGCCGGACAGGCTGTTGGAAAATACCTTTGGACTGATGAAATCGAAAATCGTGATTTTCTTAGCGACAAATTATTGAAATGGGTCCAAAGGCAAAAGTATTGGAAAAGATATAAGGGGTTGGATCATTTCCTAACTCTTGGTCGGATAACATGGGATTTCCGGCGATTAGGTGACCCAGAGAAACTTTGGGGATCCTCGTTTCTCAATCGACCTCAGATGCAGAATGTTACACGCTTCACAATAGAGAAGGCTCCATGGGATGCATACGATATCAGTGTACCTTACCCTACTGGATTCCACCCTCACTCCGAGGAAGAACTCCGGCAATGGCAAAACTTTGCGCTTTCATATAACCGCACAAGTCTTTTCACCTTCATAGGGGCGGCGCGTGGGGATATCAATAGTGATTTCAGATCGAGGTTAATGAGTTACTGTAGGAACGAGTCAGACTCGTGCCGTGTCGTGGATTGTGCCGTGATTCCCTGCTCTAACGGTTCATCAGAAATCCAAAAAGCACTTCTGAGTTCAGACTTCTGTTTACAGCCCAAAGGGGACAGCTTGACTCGGCGGTCGGTTTTTGATTGCATGGTGGCCGGTTCAGTTCCGGTTTTCTTCTGGCGGCGAACAGCTTACACTCAGTACCAATGGTTCTTGCCAGAAGATCCAGGGAGTTATTCAGTGTTTATAGATCCAGAAGCAGTGAGAAACGGGACGGCTTCCATTAAGGAAATTTTGAAGAGTTACAGTAAAGATCAAGTGAGGAAAATGAGGGAAAAAGTAGTGGAAACTATTCCAAGAATAGTGTATGCAAGGCCAAGTGGAGGTCTTGGGAGTGTTAAAGATGCATTTGAAATTGCAATTGAAGGAGTATTGAAGAGGGTCAAGGACGAAAACGAGTGGAAGGAATACGTGGATATGGGCAGTTGAAGATGATGTTGGAGATTTGATGAATGTTGTAAAGTATATAGAATTTTCCCTTATACTGTTATGAATACAGGGACAAGTTTGAAGCCGGACGGGTAATTCTGTATGGCCGGTCATATGATTCTTGGTTTTCAGAATCAGCTTAGGTTGCTGGATGATGAAGAGTTCGGATTTTATACATGTATTGCCAAATATTTTTTAGAGATTTGTGTTAAGATCAGAGGAAAAAGTGAGGTCAAGTGTTGTTATCTGCAGGTAAGAGTTATATATTGATCAGGTTTTGGCAATTCTTTTCTCATTTTGTCTTCCAGTTCCATGTACTAAAATAAGATTTCATATAGATCAACATTTCTTCGTGTTACTTTCTACCTAGTGCAAACAAGTCGTTTGGTTTGGTAGCTGGTTAGGAGCCAAGTTATTGATGCGTTTTATTCTTCTCCACAGTCGCACTGAATGTAATGTTGTATTATCTACTAGCTTATATGTGATTATAGCGTTGGCATAACATTACAGAAGGCAAAGAGGCACTTTCCGAAGATCACAATTCTTACAGAAACTAAGGCCCACGTACAGAAATTGAAGAACAAACCCTCAAACTTTGAAGGGCCAGAAGAAAGTAATTGGATAAACTCCATTCAATGTTTGAGATGAACTTAAATGCAGTGTCATGGTGAGTGAGGATTCATATAGTCTTGAAGCATAGAATTGATGATGTAGTGAACTCCATTATAAAATATTTTGGTGAAAAAAAGAAAATATCTAAACAGCTGTCACAAGAATATAATATTTGTTAAACCAAAGATAGTACATTAAAAGGGATACCCTCTGTTCTCTTCTCAATTAGTAATAGTGAAGAACAGGAATTGGATTTGACATCTTCTCAGTGTTCTGCTGAAATTTCTGAAAGCAAAATTTGGTAAAGTTTTTAAATCTTAATGATCTTATAATTGTTAGGGAGAATTAAGAAGAGCAGTAGAAGTACACCCCGGGTCATTGTTCAGATCATTATTGAAGAAAGAAAAAGAATTTAAAGCAGAGTTTGCTTTGCTTGGTTATGACTCTGAAGGTGTAGAAATATTGGCGTGCAAAGCAGCTAAATCCAATACAGATCTTACCCAGAGAGTGCTTGGAGATATATTATGCTGATATCAACTATCAAGCTTAGCAAATTTTGACCCAGTCATTAGTTTATACTGTGGCACAGAACAAATTATTATATTTATAAAGCTAAAAAGAACTAGACTTTGATAGGCTAATTTGGACCAATGAATTTAAAAACTCTACGTTGACTCAACAACCCCCTCTATATAAAAATTAAGCAAATGCAACAAATTTAGATACGTCCCAAGGCAAAAATGGAAGCAACTTTGCTGTATACTTCACTCTCTATTTGCTTATTGATTCTGGTGCTGAAACTAGGTTCTTCAAGACGAAGAAAACTAAATCTGCCACCAAGCCCACTACTTAAACTTCCAGTAATAGGCCATCTTTATCTCCTTAAACCTCCTCTATATCGCACTCTTGCTAACCTCTCAACACAATATGGCCCTGTTTTCTCTCTTCAATTAGGTACCCGTCTTGTTGTGGCAGTTTCCTCACCATCTGCTGCCGAAGAATGCTTCACCAAAAACGATATTGTTTTTGCTAATCGCCCTCGTTTAATGATTAACAAATACCTGGGCTATAATAATACTACTGTCAGTGATTTCCCTTATGGCGATCATTGGCGCAACCTTCGCCGCCTCTGCGCACTTGAAATATTTTCCACTAATCGCCTCAACAATTTTCAGCCCATTCGAAAACATGAAATCAAGCTTCTAGTTCACAGAGTGTTTCAAAACTCTGGCGACAATTTTGGGACTCCTGTTGACCTTAAGTCCAAGCTTTTTCAGATGTCGTACAATATTATCATGAGAACGGTAGCTGGAAAGAGATATTTCAGTGGAGAGGAAGACAACGAGGAGGTAAAGCATTTTCAGGAGATTATAGATGAGATCGCCTTATTTGCGGGTACATCAAATCCCGTAGATTTTATGCCCGTTATTTTTTCAGGAGTATGGAGAAAGATTTGGCCAGGCTTGGTCAAAAGATAGACGCTTTCTTGCAAGGTTTGATTGATGAACACCGTCATGATAGAAGTCAAAATACAATGATTGATCTTTTGCTTTCTTTGCAAGAATCAGAATCAGATTATTACACTGATAAAATCATCAAAGGGATTATATCGGTAAGCCTAATCTCTTCACTTCTGGCATCTATAGTGCTGTAGAAGGCTGCATCAATTTCTTGGATTTTTTATACATGTGCAGATTAACAAATAGGTCCTCATATCCGCTGATTTGAAAGTCTAGATTTGTTATAATCAACTTACAAAAGCAGTTGCCGGACACTTTTCTCATTAACTAACAACTTCAGGTCATGCTGAATGCGGGGACTGAGACATCATCGGTGACAGTAGAATGGGCAATGTCTCTTCTACTCAACCATCCAGAGGTGTTGGAGAAGGCCAGAATTGAAATAGACAACCATGTGGGTAAGGATCGGTTAGTGGATGAAGCGGATTTACCCAAGCTGAAATACCTTCAAAGTATCATATTGGAGACACTCCGGTTGTATCCAGCAGCACCAATGTTAGTGCCTCATGAATCATCTGAAGATTGTAAGGTTGCAGGCTTCCACATTCCACGAGGCACGATGCTACTGGTGAATGCTTGGGCCATCCACAGGGACCCTTCAATTTGGAAGGATCCGGATAGTTTCAAGCCAGAAAGGTTTGAAGATGTTGAAGTGGAATCATGGAAGTTTTTGCCGTTTGGAATGGGAAGGAGAGCGTGCCCTGGATCCGGACTTGCTCAACGTGTGGTTGGTTTAGCTTTAGGAACTTTAGTGCAGTGTTTTGAATGGAAAAGGGTAAGCGACGAGAAGGTTGATTTGACAGAAGGAAAAGGTCTCACTATGCCAAAAGCCAAGCCACTTATGGCTAGGTGCAAACCTCGTGACATTGTTCACACAGTTCTTTCAGAAATATCCTGATGTGTATTTAGTGTCTTTCTTGCATTGAATTCTTCCTTCATTCCTTTAGAAAAGTTTGGATCAGTAATATGCATTGTATTTTCACTCTCATGTAATATGCACTATCTAGATTTCTTATTTGTCAACCAAATAAATTCAGATCGCTGCTACTTTTTAATGGTGTAAATAGTATAAATACGGAAGATTGTGTCTAATTTCAGTGAGTCAAAATGAGTTGAATCAATAAATTATTTGCTAAGGAAATAGAAACAATTGTAGCAGATTTTTCTATATTTGGATAATACTTGTTTGAAACTATGAGCCAGAAAGAAAGTCTAACATATTTCAACAGTTTTGAATTTTAATGAGTTAAATGTCAAATACACACCTAATGATCCTCTTTTGAGTTTCATCTATTGAGAGTGTGTGTTTAAGACCTAGACTATCATCTGATTGTATAATACACTCTCTTTTATTTAAAAACATTTTGCCCCAAGGCATTCCACATAGATAAAACATTTCTTTAAAAAAAAAAAATTACCACATGGCATTCTATATGGATCAAACATCCTCTTTGATAAAAATTAAATAATTTATTAGTATTACTTAAAAATTAAAAGAGTTAATATTTCATATAGTCACTCAACTAACAATTCTTTTAATTGAAAGTCAACTCAACTTTCTTTATAACCTCAAACTCATTCAACTGATTTTCTCACGGAAAGTTACTTAACTAAAGATTCTCCTCAAAAGAAGTCATTCAACTATGAACATTTTACCTACAAAGTCATTTAACTATTATATTTCACTTAGAAAGTCACTCAATCAATTTAAATACTTTTTATTAAATTTTATCAAAACACAAATATTGTATTAAACTATTTTTACAAAAAAAAATATAAGATGCCCATTTAATTATTTTATTAAGTAAATTTTATTAAAACACAATTCTTGTTTTAAACTAATTTAAAATATTTTATTGAAATATTGTTTTCTAAATATGTCTCTGCAGAAGTACTACTGAATATAGTAGCATACATATCAATTAGGAAAAAAATAATAATTAAAAGAAAGGCAGGAAAAAAAAATCAAGTAAATCATTTAGAATTTTTTTAACTAAATATTTAACTAAAACTTTAAGATATATATTTTAGAATTTCTTTATTTTTATCTATATAAATTCTTTTTTTTTCCCATGATACTCCTATCCAAGATTATCCTTTCAATCTATAGTTAAAACAGTGATATGCTAATAGATTTTTATTATATTATTTAATTCATGCTTTGATTTTTCATCTTTATTGTGATTAAATTTTATGAAGGATGTAATTTCTTACCCACCGAAATGTATTGCACTTTTTTTCTACATCAGTTTGAGAAAATATGTTTTATTCAGTTGTGTTTTTTCTTCTCTATTTTTTTGTATTTTTCTTCAATTAGACTTTGATAATTTAGTTTTCAATGAATTTATAAATTTCATAAATGTACTTTTATTTGAGTTTAAATTAGTCATTTATGACTTTATTAAAAATTTGCTAACTGCTTACCAAAATTAAAAACTAATTACTCTCTTGATTTAAAAAAAAAATCTAATTTGACACGTAAAATAAGACAAGTAATTTGATTACCACACGGAGCGCAAACATAATCACTTGTATATATAATTTGTTTTGCTGGGTCATCGGGGGATTGGTTCTAGAAGGTGTACAAGCAGCCGTAGATTGCTGGGGGATTATGATTACCTCCCTGGGAAAATTTTTAAAATTTGTGGTCTGAAATTATTCTCAAATATTTATATAAATAAAAATTATTTTATTAAAAATAAAAAGAATTTCACAGAACAATCCATAAAAAACTTTTGACCCGACAGGCGTCCATCAACGTGGGGTAGTATGCAAATTTCTTCCAAATTTTACTTTTATAAAACTGAAGAAATATTTTTCTTTGATAAAATACACTGTATTGTGTATGAGATATTTTGAAGAGGAATAGAACCAATAATTGAGATTTGAGAAGTCTATGTTGGCTTGTGATATATAAACAAAGCAAGTGCAACAAGTAGTTTAGATATGCCCCAAGGGAAAAAAATGGAAGGAACTTTGACGTTTTACAGTACTTCCCTCTCTTTTTTGTTTCTACTTCTACTTGTGTCCTCAAAAGGAAGAAAACCAAATCTGCCACCAAGCCCACTACTTAAAACTTGCAATAATGGGCTATCTCTATCTCCTTAAGTCTCCTCTATATCACACTCTTGCTAATCTCTCAACACAATATGGCCCTGTTTTCTCCCTTCAACTTGGTACCCGTTTTGTTGTGGTGGTTTCCTCACCATCTGCTGCCGAAGAATGTTTCAACAAAAACGATATCATTTTTGCCAATTGCCCTCCCGTAATGCTTGCCAAATTCGTAGGCTATAACTCTACTACTCTCGTTGGTTCCCCTTATGGTGATCCTTGGCGCAACCTTCGCGCACTTGAAATTTTCTCAACTAATCGTCTCAACAGTTTTCAGTCCATTAGACAGCATGAAATCAAGCTTCTTGTTCAAAGAGTGTTTCACAAATCTGGAGACAATTTTTTGACTCCTGTTGAACTTTTTGTCCAAGCTTTTTCAGATGTCGTATAATATTATCATGAGAATGGTCGCTGGAAAGAGAGATTACGGTGAAGAGGTTGATTACCACGAGGCAAATCATTTTCGGGAGCTTGTCGAACAGGTTATTTCCCATGGGAGTGCATCAAATCCCGCGGATTTCATGCCTGCAATAATTCTGTTGTTTTTCAGGACTACGGAGAACAAATTAGCCAGGCTTGGTAAAAATATGGACGCACTCTTGCAAGGTTTGATTGATGAACATTGCCGCGATAAAAGCAGGGATACCATTATTGATCATTTGCTTTCCTTGCAAGAATCACAACCGGAATATTACACTGATCAGATCATCAAAGGGATTATATTGGTAAGCTTAATATTCTTTAGGATTTGGGACCCGATTTCAAGTTTTTAATTTAAAATCACTTTTTGTTTATGAAATCTGAACAAAATTTCAACTGCAGGTCATGCTGAATGCGGGGACTGAAACTTCATCGGTGACAATAGAATGGGCAATGTCTCTTCTACTCAACCATCCAGAGGTGTTGGAGAAGGCAAGAACTGAAATAGACAACCATGTGGGCAAGGACCGTTTAGTGGATGAAGCCGATTTACCCAAGCTGAAATACCTTCAAAGTATTATCTCCGAGACACTCCGATTGTTCTCAGCAGCACCAATGCTATTGCCTCATGAATCATCGGATGATTGCAAGGTCGCTGGCTTCCATATTCCACGAGGCACGATGCTATTGGTGAATGCTTGGGCCATCCACAGGGACCCTTCACTTTGGGAGGATCCAGAGAGCTTTAAGCCAGAAAGGTTTGAGGGTGTGGAAGTGGAATCATGGAAGCTATTGCCATTTGGAATGGGAAGGAGAGCATGCCCCGGTTCTGGACTTGCTCAACGTGTAGTTGGTTTAGCTTTAGGAACTATGATACAGTGTTTTGAGTGGAAGAGGGTAAGCAAAGAGGAGGTTGATTTGACCGAAGGAAAAGGTCTCACGATGCCAAAAGCTGAGCCGCTCATGGCTAGGTGCAAAGCTCGTGATATTGTTCACAAAGTTCTTTCGGAAACATCCTAATGTTTCCAGGGTCTATCTTGCATGGTGTTAGTTTAGAAAGATTTGAATAAATAATGTATCATGTATATCTTCATTGTCAAATATACTATGCACTATCTGAGTTTCTGATTTGTCATTCAGATACTTGGGAATAATTTGCATATGAGGTGCTACTTTTTAGTGGTGAAAACAGAGGCAGATGGACTACGAATTTGATGGATTCAATTGGAATCATCATCTCGACACGAAGCAAAACTATACATGTGAAAGATCACTAAAATGTCAACAGATATTAATTCAAAACCCATAATTTCAAATGTACAATGGATCAGTGGTAAGAACTTTAACGGTTGAACCCGTCAATTTAAATCCTCCTGGTGTAATAAGTAGAAACAAGGCTATACGTCTTTGGACTCGGTTACAACTTCCAATTGCAGTAAGTACTTGGAATTTTTTGTAAATAAGACATCATTTCTTCTCAGGAACTGCTAAATTTTCATGTATCTAAACTTGTTGGTGTCCTCAAGGCGGAACCTGTTTCCATGTTTCACGGAGAAGCTGATATCGGACAACATTCCTCGCAGGTTTTGCTAAATTCGGATAATCCTTGAAGCTATCAGCAAGGAAAGAAGTAAATGGTGAGTCTAGCTCATCAAGCTCAACATCACTGGTGTATGTTTTCTTAAGCACAGATGAACCGGTATTCTGTGGAGCTGGATTTCCAACCTTCTCTATAAAAGTGGTGAGAGACAATGCTGAAGGAGGTGTATAGGCCGTCCATGTTATAGTGCATGGGAAGTTAGTGTGGTGCTCTCCAGCTACGACCTTCACGCCATTAATAAGGAAAAAAAGAGTATGTAAGAAAGGGTATATGATATGATAGTTAATGAGTTCCATATAAAGCGTAAATTGCAACTAAGCTTTATGTATGATAAATCTGCTGGAAATAAATAAATGAGAGAGAAAAATTACTTCACAATCCAGGGTCTCAACAACATTTTTTGGAATTGGATTTGGACGGAACTCATCTGGGACAAAATTAGCAAGGACTCTTTTGATCAAAGCTGGACTAAATAATGGGCAGACCTAGCAACAGAAAATTCACAAATAAGTACAGAGATAATGGATTTCTAGAGAGTGATCTATTGAAAAATTAAAGGGGAACAAGGACAAACTTCATTTCTTGTGGATGCATCGATGAGCACTTCAAATGGAAGCATCATGAGGTTGCTCAATGCATTAAGGAGACGGAAAGCCTTGAATGATTCTGTTTTCTTGTCATTTTCAAAGACGTTACTATATTCTGGTGAATCCTCATCTTCAAAGCCGATAAGATCTGTAAGCCATCTAGACCAGCTTGCAACCTATCAACAAATCAAAGTGGTCATAATCACTAAATTATTACTCCCTTGAACAGAAATGGTTGTCATTTCCCTTCTTAAGAGTTAAATCAAGAGATCTTTGACATCTATACGTATGACAACGTTGAACTCAAAAATAAATATCTGAAAATTAGTACAACGGATTCAACAGAGCAAGTTGTATCACACCTCTAGTAAGGAATTATAAGAAATAATCTAAGCATTGAAAATACATATGCACAACTATATTCTCACTTCTCAGTACAATGATGTATATTATCCACAAATACCGGTCATTGTTTAAATAATGGAAGTGCCTAATAAATAGATACTTCAATAATAAAGAACAAGTATGAAACTACTCATGCTTAAGCTAACTTTTTCTACTCACAGCATTTTTCAACTGTGCACCAGCTCCAAAGCTTGATTTTCCAGGAGAAATTGGAAGGACCTTACGATCGCTTATAGGATCAAATATTGGATCTGTTGGCATTTCTTCAGTGGATTCACGAAGAATAGCATTGAACATTGCCACATCCAATCTGCTCACCAACTGTTTAATTACCTGGAAACACAATGAATACATTTCACTGTAAGACACAGTTCAAGAAAAAAAGGAAGATGCTTCGAAATTTGTTAATAAATGGAACTACAAATTCACACACATGGAGTAGAAGTATAAGTAGAATGAAGTGGAAACAGACACCTCATTTTAATGAATCAACTCACCAACTTTGGCAAAACAGGTAAGCAGCCACATTTATGCCCCAATACCCGAAGTGGACAGAGCCTTTCACAGGCATCCTTCAGAGCCTTTTTCCAAAGTTTTACAGAAAATTTACCCTGCTCTTGATCACCCAAAGAATGTCTACTCCCATATGTTTTCTTTACCCTTGAGCCTCTAGTCTTACTAGTTTTTGCAGTCACACACTGCATATGTGGAGTCAGAGTCTGCAGGTGAAAATAAGTCATTGCACTGTAAATAGAGAAGCACTTGTTATGACAGAAAAGCACAGAGAAAAATTAGGTGATCAACCTGCCACCAAAGAGACTTGGTGATTTTGGAGAAGATCCAACCTTCAAGTTTTTCCAATGCTTGAGTGAATGATTCGATATCCTCCCAGTTATAAGATTGCTTAACTAAATAATTCTTGTTCCCTTGGTTGGCAATGTATTTGATGCTTTGCTGCATATATATTTTCTCTAACGCAGACTTACCTCTGTTGACAGTAGTTTCAGTAGGTACCCCTTCATTAAATTGCATTCCTGCAGCAGCCTGGCTGATGATTGCTCTTAACATAACGGAATTTGACAGCCAGAAAGTTAACCTGTTTGTGAAAAAAAACAAATTAGAGAAATCCTGTAAAGCTTTTAACTTTATGCTTAAACATATTGTTCCGCCATATTGACAAGATTTGTTGGTCACCCCATGAAATACGAGTGCTAATGCACATATGGGATTGCTAAGTTTATCTTTTTGGGGTCTACTATACTTAGTTATGGGATTGCTAAGTTTATCTTTTTTGGGTCTACTATACTTAGTTTAGATCGATGGAAGATTAGTGCTGATAAATTAACTAGAAACTGGCAAATCCAAGGTACCAAGAAACTTAAGTAGATTATCAATCGATCACGTGAGTGTACCTTGGAACATCGCTTCCACATGCTTTAGAAACCAAAGCTAATCCTGAGACAGCAGCTCTAGCAGCACTGGCCTGTTTAGCAGGGGATTTTGTTCTCCAAGCATGGAGATAAAATCTAGCAAGGCGCCTGGCTGGGGTATGAACCTTGTTCATTGAACTTCCATGCTCAGCAACTACAGAATAAAGGCCAACCTCAATAGCTGCAGCTTCTTTCAGTTCTTCCTCAAGCATCTGAATTCTAGACTCTGATTCAGGTTTACTCTTCGACAAAACATTTGCAGGAACTCTTTTTTCAGTAGCTGAAGTAGTATTGGTAGTACTCTTTGGTTCTTTTTTCTCCACAGTAATATTTGGTTCTTTTTTCTCTGCACTGCTCTTTGGTTCTTTTTTCTCCACGGTATTCTTTGATTCTTTTTTCTCCACTGCTGTACTTTTAGCAATACTACTTGTTTCTATGGGTGTCTGTTCTTTCATTTCATTCTTAATAATCTCAGTATTTCCCAAAAACACATTTGGACTCACAGAATCTCTAATCTGAACTGACTTCACAGGCTTCAGTCGACCATTTGTGATCTGAACTCCAAGAGCTTTCCGAATGGAATTCATCGTGACTTGTCTTTTCATAGTTTTAGCTATTTTCTTTTCTGACAAGTCTCTTGTGTCATCAAGGAGATGATCATCATGTCCAAAATCATGTTCTGTTGTTTCATCCGGACTATTTTGACTGTCCATACTTGCCTGACCATGCATATGTGAAGATGTAATTTTCGATATCAATCTATCAATGTATTTTTCTTTGGCATGCTGAGTATTTTCTTCACTTTTGCTTATTCCGCTGGCTGTCTCTTCGTGAAAGTCACTCTGCATTTTTAGCTCATTCAATTGCTAAACAGAAAATAACACAACAATGGACAGGAAACACAACTTTGTATACAATTAACAAGAGATTCTCCTTATTTGAGTGGTACATGACTAGTGAGACTGCAATGTAGATCAACTGACAACACTGAAAAGCTTTATTCGATATTTCTTCTTCTTTTTTATCCCCTTCTATTTAGGAAACACGAAAGCTGACACTGGAGTTACATATTAAAATTCTAGCATGATATGAACTAGACTCGTATGATCCCCAAGTTGCAGACGGTATATTTTGACCAGAACTATCTAATACTTAGTACTGTAATAGAACATCTCAGGACATGCTTAATGTTTTCAGAGATTCGATGGTATTGAAATGAGGTTGAGAAAACTGAATACTTGTGAATAGTTGAATAACTTTAAGTACCTTTTCAAGTCGAGATGGTGACGCCCGTGCAACCTTAGAAAGAGAAGCATCAGTCAGTAAACAAAGCATAAGCAGAGTTATTCAGAATGATGGGATTTGATTGAACTTGAATACCTTTACATTGTTAGATGGTGAAGCCCAAGCAGCTTCAAAAACAGAAGAAGAAAAAGTTGAGGATGAATGTGAGGAAACATCATCATCAGTATAAGAAGCAAAATCAGAATCATATTCAACATCATCAGTCATCATGTCTGATTCTTGCTTATCTTTTGCTGGCTGTACCTTAACATATAAAGATGGTTGCAGCAAGCTTTTCGAACTCTTCTTGCAGTTTAAAGGAACACTAATGGCTAAAGTTTCTCTGATAATTCCATATTCTCCAAAATTAATCGTAGCTGTCCCCAGTAGAGGACCTTGAGCTGCATCATCCTTTGCATACTCGTACAAAGAGAAGTCCAAGTTATTCTTTAGAAATTTATCTTTTGATTTTTTTTCGCGACATAAGGTTAAGAATAGGGTGAAAGTCTTGTTGATTTCAAGATAATCATCCTCAACAGAGGAAGTAACAAATCCAGAATTCCGATCACCATTCTCCCATTGAAGTAACACGGACTGAACAGATCTTAAAGACTCTGATGGAGGCCAAGGCCTGATCAGCTGAATATGTACAATGTAATCAATTTGGAAAGAAGCGCCCTTTTTCTTCTTCTTCTGTCCAAGAACCATGGCGACGCTCCTCTAAATTTAATTCAGCTAACTTCCATTCACATCAAATAAAGAAGAGAAAACCAATGTGTTAGTAAACAAGAAACTATAGAATCATCGACGAAACACAGAAGAGAAGATTTTTACCCAAAACTATGTGCAGTGTAAGCAATATTTGTGAAGATTTTAATGGTACAGTGAACTTGTTTTTGTTTTTTTGGTGGACACAGGAGATTGTTTGTTAGTAGGATAATGAATATTAAGAAATAGAAAACAAAGATGAACAAGTAATGCGTGCGTCCAACTACATGAGAGAGTCATTTATTTGGAGAGGCTGAAACTACATGAATGACTAAACAAATGTAGGTGACTTAGGACTAAATGTCCTTAACGGCTTATCCACCGCCCAATATTGAAGAAAATGATTATAATTAATCTCTAGCTAATTTTGTGCTTTGCCACTAAGATTGATTAATGTCTCACCATTAGCTAAATTGAATATTGGATTTGTATAGGATAATCTATCACTTGTTCTTATGCATTCATCTGATTAGTGATTATTAATTGTAACATAAACGTTTACCTTTTAAATAAGGTTTGTAAAAATCTCTTTTCTCGTCAAGGTACAGGGGTTAATTTATGCCATTGATATAAGGTGAATGAATTCATCTGATCTAGCGGTGGTGAGTTAATAAGTGGGGAAGACCACTAACCTTTTGAAAATTTTAATGCTTCCTCCTTTACTTCTTTTCTCAATTTAATAACTTTTGAGTTTTAATTATATCAATCAATGCCAGAGAGGTACTCCCTTTCGATCATTTTACATGTCGTTCTTATTATACCAATGCATAACTTACCCTCTTTTTCCTATTTTATTCTTGATAGTCAATGACTTTAAAAATATATATTTTTTGACTAACTAAAAAAATTAAAAAAGACAATTACTATTAAATAAGGACAAAATGATAAATTCATATTTTTTCTTAATGCAAGTATCATCCTAAAAAGTGGAACGGAGGGAGTAAAAGAACAGATGTGCAAATGTTATTGAAATGTGGAGATTGCAGAAAACGAGCAACTGCCACAAATTAAATGAGCAACGCCGTTTACTCTTACCAACTTTATGAAATGAATGAAAACAAGAAAAAGCACAGCTGACAAATTGCGTGGCAAATGTGTGAAATATCTCTGTTACCAATCAGCCTGTCTGAATTTGCCTCAAACCTTGCTTCGGTTAAAAATTTTTGTTTTTTTTTTCAATTTTAATATGTCAAGAAAAAAATAATTTTTTTAATATTTTATCTTGAGCATTGATTACATATTTACCAAATTATCTTTGCATGATCTATTATTAAACATTTAATATTCCTTTCAGTCTTATTTGTATGTCATCCTTATTATAAATAGATAGCTCTTAGTATATGTCATTTTATAAACATAAAATATATAAATGATACTATTCTTTCTATTTTAACCTTGATACTTAATGAGTTTTGATAAGATATTTTGACCAACCACAAGAACTAAATGCATTTCAACTAAAACTTTGGCTCTAAATGCATTTGAATTTCTTAAATGTTGCATATGTAGTATCATTAATTGATAACATGACTAAAAAAAATTAAATAAGGACAAAATAATAAAGTCACTTTTTTCTTAATGCAAGTGCAATTACAAAAGGTGACATATAAAAGAGATCAGAGGGAGTATGATCATAAATAGTACTCCTTTCGTCCTATTTTATGTGGCTCCCTTTTGGCACGATATTAAAAAAAAAGAATTTTGGAACTTATGGGATAAAACAACTCTCAAATATGTGTAATTGAAAATTATTCCATTAAAGGTAATAATAAAATTTTAAAGTTAAATTATTTCAGATTAGAATAAGGTAACATCCTTTTTTGAACGAACTAAAAAGATAAGGATGCCATATAAATTATAAAATGGCAGAGAAGAATTAAATATTTATATGAATCATTGTTTTTTAAAGAGTTGCAAAATCTAAAATGGACAATAAAAATGAATAAAAGGGAGGAATTAATATGGAGAAACAATTCAAGAATTAGAGCCACTTGCATTCATATCAATCCAAAAAATTTAGGACGAAAAACAAAGATTAAAGGAACTCCATTTTTATTACCAGTAGCTTTCCGGTCGTTCCTAATTAAGAAATCTTTCATACAAACGTCTATGAAAATCTTTCAAAAATTGAAATACAATGAGTCAAGGACTTATTTCTTTCCATTATTACACTAAAGTTCTGGTTCAAAAAATGACTGACTGGTGCATATAAATCAAAGAAAAGAAGGCAGAAACATTAGCTCTGGTAAGAAAAGCAATTTACCAATTTCGAGTGTTAAATTAACCAACAAGATACAGCACTCTTTTATTAGCCAGCCACGAGAACATCCTTTGGCGTTGTCCCTAGTAGAAATTAGTTCTAGTAGCATAACTATTAGGAATACTATTCTAATAATGTAAATAACAACAAGTAGAAACAAGTAGAGTCTTAGAAGCATACGCAAACATTATCTCTGCCTTCATGAGATAGAGAAGCTATAGAAAAGTAAGAGAGGAAAAAGACGACAAAATAACAATGTACAAAACAAGTGTACACACATTGGAGAAAATGAAACCGGGTGATATCATACTAAAGTATGATAACACTCTTACTGCCCTTCTACCCTAATCATCGACCTCCACGCCAACTTACTATCCTTCCATCCTAATCATCAACCTCCATGGCAATGGATCATCTCTCATTTCTCTCTCCAATCATTCAAGATTAACAAACAAATTCAGGAAAACAGAACAAACAACCTTCATCTGATTGCTTTCTTGACCTTCGATCTAATCACTTTCGCTCCGGCTTGGTTTTGAGGAGGTGAATTCAACCTGATTGATAAAATATAAAGGTGAACATAAATATGTAGTGTAATTAAACACATGGAGAGTTGATGAACTCATCGTAACAAAACCTGATAATCATCACTACTGGGAATCCAGTCGTTTGTCGCCGGATTAGTCTTGAACTCTTTGGCTCTGCCATTCTCATGAGCACCATTCAATCGAAGATTGTAAATGTTTCCATTCGTTTGATTAACCACCTTTATGAACCCACTTCCAGTCTGCCAAAAAATGAACATTAACCCAATAAAAATATGAATAACCAAAATAAAAAAACATTTATATCTTCGCAGCCTATATTGAAAGGGAACCCAGAATTTCATAGCTATTCATAAATTCAAAAGTACTAAATTGTTTAACGCGAAAGAGAAGAGCAGAGGAGAGAACCGTGTGATGTTGTTTGTCGATGGAGACCAACTCATTATAGTACTGAGTTTCCACAAACTCTTCTTGCTCCGAACAATTAGTTTGGGGAAAGATACTACCACCCTGATCATGATCAAAATCAAAAGGAGTGATCAGAAAGAGTAATATAATTTGTACCCGAAGGAGTAATTAGCAGAGTACCTGAGACTGAAGAGATCGGAAATTGTCAAGCTCTGGAATAGGGAAGTCTTCTAAAGGGGAAATCGGGGTGAGTGAATCAGGTTCACTGCGATTAGGTTTAGCGAGCCTTTTCGGTGCTTGAGCATCGAACAGGGCTTTGACCTGGTTGGCGATTCGCAGCTGCTCATCTTCGTCCAAAACTTCGTCACTCCGGCTAGGCTTAGTCACCGTCAGATGCCGTTCCATGAGGCTAGTAGGTGTAATCGGTGGGGGTCGTCAACGCCTATTATATTTTAGGCACAACATTCCAGAATCCATTTCACAGCAAAACCATGGGCGAATTTCCCACTGTTGCCGTTTGCCACGTCCCTACGTTTTTGAAATATAAAATGATATAAATGGAACCAACTCAATATTTTGGTTTTCCATTAAGGGGTGGGAGCTTCTAGCATGGAATAAAAGAAAAATAAAGCGGACAATGGCGGGTTCTATTAGAAATAATTTAAATATATTTTTTTAAATTTTTTTTATTAAATATATTTTTTTAGTTATATTTTTGGATAAATATATCTTTTTCATTATAATTTAACACAAAATTACCCTTAAACTTAGTGGTTGGTCCAAAAAATATATGCAAAAATAAAAAATATTAATTAAACTAATTCTTCTTTATGACTTTTCAGCTTATAAAAACTTTTAGTTTGACTAAATATTTTATTTTTTAATTTTTTAATTTTTTAAAAAAATTATTTTAAACTATAACCCCCCCCTCCCCTCCCCGCCCCGCCCCGCCCCCCTTTTTCAAACAAAAATACCTTCATATTGATTTTTTTTACAAAAAAACTCATAATATTATAGTCATAAAATTTTAAAAATAACTTATATATTTATCATTTTTTCACCAAACTCATCAATATGTGAGTATTTTTTTATCCATTTTCATTATATGGAGTACTCGAATCCACAATCTACAATTTGAACTCATCAATATTTAAGTAACATTAAAAGAGAAAATAACATATCCAAAAGAATAAGAAAAGAGTCTATCATTTGACCATTTGTTAAAATTAAGGATAAATTTATGCTAAAGTATAATAAGAGGGTGTATTTGGCCCGAAAGTATAATGGGAGGGATATATTTGAACAAAAATATGATGAAGGATATATTTAAGTTATTATCGTACAGGCATATTTGCCCTTTTTTCGAAAATAAAAAGAAAAGGTTAATTTTCTTATGTTTAACCAACTATTTTAATTTTTTATTTATTTATTAAATTAATTTATTTTAAATTTTTAATTAATAAACTGAATAAAATTTATAACAAACATAAAATTTTTCAGTTTCAATTTTTCTCCTTTCTCTGGATTTGATTTTAATCTTTTAGATAAGATTTTCTCAACGTAAAATATGTAATTACTACATTTAAATAATAGTGAGATATGATGATCATATTTTTTTTCTTAAAGAAAATGACACTGAAGTAAGTTATGATATTATACCAGAATATCGTGTGTTGCTAACAATAAAGATAACGAAAATTCATATAATTAAAGTTAATAAGTGATATTTAAGATACAGTAAATTCGCCTCAATATTAACCCACCTCAATATATAAATTTTCTACTTCATCTTGTGAGGATGCTGAGAAAGGACAAAGGGACATTTACAAGACGCCAAACTTCGAGGACTTTTATTTACAATGCACAAATGATATTCAATTATAAGACCATTATATGTGCTTTTGAGCTCTATTTTACTTTACAAATTATGAGATTTAAAAAGGTACCCTCTTAGTCACAAAATATATTTACAGAAATAGATCGAATGACAGACTATTTTTTTAAAAGTTACTTCCAATAGTAAACTTTATCAATACAATGCAACGTATGTTTAAAAGTCTCTGGATCATAGTGATCTTTTACATTTGGGCAGGTTTTAAATTTGGGGCGGGTCGTCCATTATTTAAAATTAGTTTTAGATAATTAAATTGTAACCAATAAGGGGTAGTCACATGTTTAAAAAAATGTTTAAAATATTTAATTAATATTTCGTTAAAGAAAGGAGGACTCAAAACAGATGACAGGGATATTTTTTGCCCAATAAGTGGATGAAAAATATTTATGTACCATTTTCAATAGTTCGAGACATTTTAGGCGGGTTTTTCCATGGGTTGAATTCTCCCCATGCTCGGCTACTATCACTAACTAGAGGTAGATGCAATCTTTGAATATGATTCTGACATGAAATTGGTTTTTTTTCTCCTCTTAAATAAATAAACCTTTCATCTTTTTAAGCAAGTACATAATATCACTTGGACAAATTTTTTAGGGTTCGAAAAAACATGTCGACATGGAACAAAATGGATTTTGAGAATTTATATAAGAGAGCTTGTGTATTAGTTTGTTATATAAATAATTTTGAGAGTTATCCAACTAAAATGCGGAGCTGCGTTACTTAATTGAAGAGTATCTAAAACAAAAAATTCAAAAGATGGAAAAACTCCCAAGAATTAACCAGCTTTCTTGAATACATCGTTACATTATGTGCGAGTATATACTATAAGACTGAATTCTAGATTTGATAACTAGACAATCTGTAATAATAACATTTGTTGGCAATGTATATTTCAGTAAACAACTGTCATTTTCTGCAAGAAGAAATTAATTGATTATGTACGATTTCTTTTAATGTCGAAAAATCTTTTACAATTTACAATGTGCAAAAATTATTATTATCTACACACAAGATATCATAACCACTACTGGCACGCGACATGAAGCTTACACAAGGACTACTTTTTTATTTAATGGATCCTTTTGACTAGGAACCTTTGGGTCGGCGAGATTGAAAAGGAATGAATTTGTGACAAGGTTTTGATTTGTTTTACACTTGGGTCGGATTTTTTTTCAAAGCCTTTAAAATATTGTCTTCAATTTTAGCTTATATTACAAGCTTTGAATTTGTCTTTTTATGTGTTGGACACGTAAAACATGCTGACTTTCCTGATGTTTAAAATAAATTAAAAATGGACGACAGACATTCCTAAATCCTAACTAATAGGCTGATCCTTGGGATTTTTGGACACTTAGGATTTCTAATATCTTTGGCGCTGCTCTGTATCATACTCTGTTTCTCAAGGTGCACATGTAATGTTGTATTGAGCAGCCACATTGCAAAATTTCCAGACTTTTAGGTAAGGCTGCGTACAATAGATTCTTGTGGTTGAGTATAGCGGAAGCTTTAGCGTACGGAACTTGATCTTGGGTAGAGACTAGTAGTTAAAGATACTAAAATATACGTAGGATAACTTTTGGAGGGCCTTACATACTTGGGAAAACTAAATTTCTTGAAGAACTTTGAAGAATTCACTAGCTTCTCTTGAAACCCTAGCTTTTCTTTTCTTGCAAGTACGTTATAGGTTGGAGAATATTTTGAGCATAAAGAAATCAAGAAATCATGTTTAGGGATTTATTTAGGCTAAAAACTGACAAGTTTAGGTTTAAAGGGTGAGAAAAGATGAAAATACCCTTCTTTAAAATCGTTGATCGGGGCATCTACGAGACCATCTATGGTCTGTTAAAGGTTTTACGACCCGTATTTGGGTTCGTAAGTTCTGGGACTCAAAAATCGACCTGCAGAAGTGTTTCTACAAGTTGAAAGTACGGGTCGTATTTCAATTTACGACTTGTAAGTCAGGGTCTAGAACAACTCTATATTGGCAGTCTGTAGTAAAACGACCATAACTTTTGACTCCGAACTCCAAATGATGTGAAATCAGTTGCGTTGGAAAGCTAATTCAAAGAGCTTTCATTTGGTAGGTTATGGGACAGCTAATTTTTTGTATGCTAAGAGTTATGGTCATTTAAAATTGACTCTTCCTAATCCAAAGTGAAAAACCTAACCGGTAGGAAGGTTTTGAACTGAACTAAGCACGAGAGGTCTCTCATGACCCGAATTCACTTTCAACACACTTCTCACCTATATCAATGATGCTTAAAATTTAAGTACAAGTAAAGCATTACTGGACTTAATTTTATATACTTACGACGAAATCTTTTAGATCCAATGAATAGAGTCGTGGGGTGTTGTTACACAAAAATTACTAGATTGTTCCAAATTCGCAACTAGAATTCAAACGCTAATCACCATTTCATGGAGACCTTTTGAGAAGTTGAGACGAAATTATATAGGTATACATTAATAAAATATTCAAATTACTAATTCTCATATTATGATCTCTGCATAAACTTATCTGCCAACAAGAAGATAAAATCTTAAATTGTTTTGTTTAAAGACATTTCTACTTTAATCACACATAAAATTTCGGCCTATACACATACAATGTCTATTTAAAAAATAAAAAAAATCATGGCAAACACATTCATGTTGGGTGTTGTTTCGTGATCCCACACATTGTGATACATACATAGTCAAATAGTTGTGTGAAAAAGAAATGAAAGTATTAGTCAAATAAGTTTTGTGACTCAACAGTTATTAAAGTAGCTTGGCTAATTGTCTAGGCTGCCATATATGTTTCAACTATGAAAGTCACGAGTTTCTCCCAAGTAATGATCATAATTAATAGCCTAAAATGTTGAAAACTGCCAAAGCCGATGTGGTTGTGGCGTGGATTTGGCTGTTACACATGGAACCAAGTTGACTAAAACCTCAACATTTTCAAACTAAAAATATTGTTCATCACGTTACCATACGTGGTCCCAAACTAAATTACTGGATTTAAATTATAATACCGACAGTTTAATGGATTTTTTATATCAATAGTGTAATTAAATAAAATTATGTACAGTTATTTCTTTAAGTGATTTATTTATTTATTCAATCGATGGATAGAAATTAAATGTGTGCAATTGCTCTCGGAAGTCAAACATTAATTTGGTCTTAGTCGCAATCGAGGAAACAGTTAGATTTTATCATAATATATAGCTGGCTGATTTGACCATTAAAAATTAAATTAAAAGAAAAACGAACAACTAAATTTGAAGGAATATAACCCGCTAAATTCAATATTTTTCGACAAAATAGAAATTATAGTCTTTTATTATTATTTTTTTCGAAATTAAGAAACTGCGTGACAATTTCCTACTTTTGATAAATCAAATTCATCTAACGTCATATTCCTCACGTTCATTTGAATAATACTATTAGCTTCCTTTAGTCCATTCTCTGGTCAAAAGCTAGCGTCCCTTGTTTACTAGTATAAATTGGCTTGAATCACCAAACAATATACCTACCTACTAAACAACTCAACACAAAAGTTCTCTAGTTTTGTTGTTCTCTCTCTTTCTCTTCTTGACCAAAACATGGCTTTTATTACAACTAAATGCAAAAGCTTCATTTTGCTACTTATTTTGGCTATCTCAATTAACTTTTTAGGCTCTGAAGCAAGGCCTCTTGATATCTTGAAGGTTCAAGGTTCCGCCGGAGCTTTTGATTGGTTAAATATGGGTGCTATCAAGAATAGCCTTAATCTTGGAAGTGGCCATAACTTTAACAGTCAAATATATCTTGGAATCAAAAATTCAGGTCCAAGCCCCGGAGAGGGACACAAGTATACCACGGGCAATCATCAATAGTTGTTATAAGGGGCAATATCAGATACCAAATGATTTAATTATAATCGGGACACAACTCTACTTTATATTCTTCGCAACAAGGAAGACATATCTGAATTCTCTATTTAGTGAGAATTTGGCATTCTTTGGATATATACATTATTTCATTTTTTTGTTTTGTTTTAGTAAACATATTAATTAGCACTACGACTAGCTAGCTAGGTAATATATGCATGTATACTGTGGTATATTTATATAGTGATAAATGGAATTAATGTGTATCTAATTAATTCCTTGACGTGTATTTTTTTTTCTTGTGCTTCTTTACAAGTTCAAAGCAAACTACATAGTGTCATCTCTGTTACATCTTTATTTTTTATTGTGTGAGCCTTCTCAATTTGAAGAAATCAGTAGAGTTTTTGTTTTTGTATAGATATTGACTTTGATCATAACTTTGTCAGTCAAACATTACGTGCGTCAATCAAGAAACAAAGTCATAATTCCATAGGATTAACATCAAGAATAATATTCACGAACTTGAACATGCATATAATGATGAACTTGAACATGCATATAATGATAATATTTTCACGTCTTACTTAAATACGAACGGTTGTTTGGCTAAGTATTGAAAAGTGGAAGCTAAACTCACTTTTTTGTTTATTTTAGATTTGAGATATTTTTAAATCATGTAATAAATGAGTAACTATACCATATATCCAATATTATTGCATTGGTTTAAAATTTATATTTGTTTAACTTAATTAATCAAAGTTTTTTATAATAAGTATTTTAAATTGTTTTTTTTTTGTTTTTATGTTTTTAAATGCTAATTGTAAAATGAGCTTTGATGACTCTCTTTTCTCTTAATCCAATATCTAAATTCATGTGTTTTGAAAAGATTGAGCAGGCACAATCAATTTTCTAAACACCCAAAAAACTTTCTTAAATGAATTGATATTTCTTGGTTATAAACAAATGGCTAATCTCTAAATATAATTCTGTATAAAATTAATTTGACAAAAATGATTCTCAACAACTATTTTAAAAATTTGATCGATCAAATTTGTGATATAATGGAAAAAGTTTGCAAAAGAATAGATAAATTGAATATATAGGAAGGTGAAAAATTCTTTTAATTTGTGTGGCATTATTATATTATTATTTTCTAATATAAAAGATATATAGATTAAAATATGTGTTTGACAGTTGAATCAATTGAGCGATGACAAATGACAATCACCATCCAGCTAGATTCAGCTCAATAAAAACGACACTAGGCATAAGTAACATTACTAATGCATATCAAGGGATGATGTTCTTGTCCATTGAAAATTCAGAAGAAACAATGTAGACTCATTTAGTTTCGGAATGACGATACCAATGACGTGTCACGGACTGATCAAGATAAGTTTGATCTAACAACAATGTTCAAAGAATTTGAAATTTGTTCCTTCAATTTTGTAACCTCGCACATAATAGCTTTACCAATACAAATAATGATAATTATAGAAGGCATACAACACCAAACATGTTACTTGTGATTACACTATGAATTAATCTTTTTTTTTTACGTACTTGTAAGACATCTGATTTTCATGACACTTACTATATTATGCACCGTAACTCAAATACTAAAGTTTCTTCCTGTGACATTGCTTGACAATTTCATTTTATAATTCAATAAAATCTTTCTACTCTGTTTAATTCAATAAAATCTTTTTACTCTACTCTTTTATTCATTGCCTTATACTAATATTATTTTAATTATATTTTTTTGCAAGTTTTGTCGCACTTGGAGCATAGTATTTGTTCGTTGTAACTTGATCTCCCAATACAATTCAATTATTATTTTGAATCACTAATTTTAAAAATTAAATTACTATTATAGGAGGCATACAACACCAAACATGTTAATTGTGATTACACTATGAATTCACCTTTTTTTTTTACTTGTAGGACATCTGATTTTACATGACATTTATAATATTACGCATAATAACTTTCATCTTACAATTCAATAAAAATTTTCTACTCTACTTTTCTGTTCATTATCTTATACTAATATTATTTTAGTTATATTTATTTGCAAGTTCTGACATACTTAGAACATAGTATTTGTTCGTTGTAACTTCATCTCCCAATACAAGTTGAGTTATTATTCTGAATGACTAATTTTAAAAACTAAATTATTATTATGATTTACTAATTTAGGTTAAGCAATACATTGAATAATGGTTACTTGCAATATCGGAAGGGGGTATATAAAGGGTGACGGGACAAATGCAGCAGCACAGATCCAGTGGTCCCTTCAATTTTGAAACCGATAAAGAAGTGGGAAACAAATTCCTCCGTCATATACGGCCAAAGACGGAGGAGATACTAGTCGATAAACGGAAATGGTTAACTCCAAAGACAACTCTTCTACCGACAGCGAAAACTCATCCGGTGACGTTCCCGACTCTAAACCTAGTCTCTACTTTGAAGGCGAGAAAGTTCTCGCCTATCATGGCCCTCGCATCTACGAAGCCAAGGCGCGTTTCTCTCTTATCTTGCTTTTTCTTTGAAATCGCTAATTTAGTTTAGATATTCTGTAATTAATTGCAGAATTTGAACGATTATACCTTTTATCACACGTATCTTCTTTTGGATTGGTCGTTTATCGAATTGGCGGTGGTTTCATATCTTCTTTGATTTTATGTTTGGTAATTGGTTGAGATTTTGTGATATTATTTTGTCATTTTGCTGTACTGATTGCTATTAGAGATATGCGCCATTTGGCATCCGGTTGTGTGATGATTTCAAGGGACTATAATAACTTTTGGCAAGGTGTGCCTACTTTCTGCCCTCTCCACATCCCACTTGTGGGATTCTACTGGGTCTATTGTTGTTGTTGTTATAATAACTTTTGGACTGCATCATCCACATTGAATGCTATAATTACATAGTATTAGAGCCAATATTTGCAAATTATGGTAATCCTGTTCCTCACCGATGAGTCTGTTCTTTGTTTTATCTTTATCTAAGAAATTATTGTTGTCTCTACGTTTTGATCCTTTGAGATTCGCCTTATCAACTTAACCATTGCTCTACTAACTCTAATCTAGACTTAGTGCTCAACCTGTTGAGTTCTCTGTTGATTCCACTCTCTGTTCTAATGCCCGCTAAGTCTTTGCAAAGATAAGGTGAATGTGTAACCCTTAGAATCATTAAACATTTGGCAGTGTGGAAGAATGTTATGCTATATAAACATCCCCATATCGATTGTGGAAGGGTTCCTAAATTGATTTAGTGATCTTGGACTGTTCTGCATCATGATTTTATTTGGATGATCTGATTTGCTCCTCATAGCAATCTTTTAGCGCGATTGTTTTAACATATTGTAAAAACAATTTTAATGTCTTATATATTCATATATTTACATCGATTTTGTATTTTTCTTGATCCATGTAATTTTGGGTGATCTGAGTATAAAACTGGGACTGGATTTTGGAAAATATACTTCAGGTTTTGATCTATTCCAGTTACCCGACCTTCTCTGCAGATCATGTTTCTATGCGAGGAGATGCAACTCTATACAAGAGTATGGTTCTTATGTGGAGGATTCCTAGCTTCACCTCTTATAGTTATGTACTACTGTACTTCTGACAAGATATAGTGGATACAGTGCGTGATTTGTGGGTTAGACGCACATCACGAGTTCGAACCTTATCATAGACAAAGGCCTGGTGTTTAAGTGGAAAATGGTAGAGAGGCAGGTTTATTATCCACCGAATTTTGAACCGTATACCACTAGCCGTTGGATTTCAAAGTTATCCAAAAAAAAGTACTATTCAGCTTATTGAAATTACATATTAGTGAATATTTAATTTGAGTTGTTGGGATTAGTTTTGCCTTCGTTGTATATTGGACCATTGAATTACTAAATTTGTAAATGTTGTTGGTATTATTTTTGTAGTTTCTCTAAAGCTCACCACTTCACTTTGAGACTGCATGCAGTTTGCATCTGGCTTCTGGCTCTCAAAATTTTGTTGTTTGTTTGCACTTTTGACTTTTAAAAATACTAATTCTGTTTTAAGTTATTTCTTACAAGAGAAGGTTTCATTTTCTCTATATGGAAAATAATAATGTGTATCTAGCGTGTTCTGCTGATGGGTTTTTGTGACGAGGGTTTCCAGGAAACAGCCTCTCTACTTATGTGGTAGTGGTAAGGTCTGCGTACATCTTACCCTCCCCAGACCCCACTTGTGGGATTTCACTGGGTATGTTGTTGTTGTTGTTGTTGGAAAATAATAATGTGTACGGTGACATAGTGTTGCCTTCTACGAATTGTAGCACCCCAATTAAATCATGTCACTTAATGCTTGCTACAAGATTTTTGCAAACCTCCAATGTGATTCTTGTTTTTCTTCTGTGAAGGTCCAAAAAGCAGAGCTACGGAAGAACGAATGGAGATACTTTGTTCATTACCTTGTAAGTTAGAATTTCCATCTTCTTTCACCTTATGTTTTATATATGGCAATTAATTTGGAGTTACTTTAGTTAAAGATGTGAAAAAACTTGTGGCATAGCCTTACATTTTTAGCTTATTTAAATTTCTTTCAATACTCTTAATGATGTCGAGAAATAACACTCTTTTTGTATATTTTTATTTGCAGGGATGGAACAAAAAGTGAGTTTATGAAGTTCTTGTAGAATGTTCTTAATTCAAGAGTCTCTTAAATTGCTATTCACATCAGGATTGAAAGGTTGGCCTACTGATTTTGTTTGTTCTGCCGTAGTATTTTTTGTTTGAATGTCCTGCTTCGAATGAGCTGGGCCTTGAGCAAGAGGCATGGTTGTAATTTGATGCTAACTTGCTGATTATGGTTGTTATCTTACAAGTAGATGTAAATGTTGTGTTGCTCTGGATGTAAAGTGCAATTGTGAGTATATGATTTTGATTTGCAGAGCATCAGGTAGCACAATGAATTTGGATTTGTATATTAATGGTGAAGTTTATCGTCTATCTTTTCAACTACATGTTCCTTTTGTTTCAAATTGAGTGTTTATCTTTCCATTTTTTATCTGTTGGGGAGAATGTCTATTTTCCATAAATGGGAATTATTCGAAGATTTAATACTTTACATGGGATCTACCTTTACTCTGATCCATAAGCACTTTCCTTATAATATTCTACCAAACATTTGCTCAATATTTGTAATAATCCTATCTCCCCTTATGAATTCAAACCATGATGTTTATATTGAAAAGGATCGATAACAGTTCTCTCAGTTTTTTTTGCTTGTGTAATAAGGGTTAATTCAATAGACATTCACAATGTCATTGTACTCCCCCTGTCCTATTGTGCATGGTACTATTACTATTTGGATATGTAAGCTCTTTTTTTTTACTACAATTTTTAAAAATACTTTAATAAAAAAAATTCATTTACGAATGTGTTTAACTTCGTAAATTTGTTCCAAAAAATTTAAGCAATTGATGGCTAAATTTTGGCTCTGAAATTGGTTTCTATGACTTGGTACTCTAGACACCATAACTCTTTTCAGCGACAGGGAATAATAACTATTTTATATTGCTGTGTACGTCTGATTCTGCAGCAAAATGTGAAGTTAGATTTTGTTTACTTCAAACTGAATTTTGGAGATTGTAGTTGAATATTTGTTAATTGTAAGTGTATTCTGCAAAACTAATTACTGAAACTATGTTTTGCAACAGTTGGGATGAATGGGTAGGCGCTGACCGCTTGATGAAGCACACGGAAGACAACGTCTTGAAACAGCAGGCCCTGGACAAGAAGCAGGGCATGGAAAAAAGTACTAAATCTGGACGTTCAGCGCCGGCAAAATCCAAAAGCTTAGCTGGTGTGTTTTCTCTAGGTTTATATTAAAATGTAGGCTATAGATGACCATTTCTCTAGGTTGGTTATGCGCCTCAGTGAAAAAAAGGAAACACCACTTAAGTTAAGGTTGTAAATCATATCTAGCATAACTTAAGATAAAAACATGAACTCTTTTTGATGTAATGTTTTCAATTTCAAAGTTCTCTTGGCATATCCAACAGTGAAATATTAACTACAAAACCAAATGCCTTCTGGTTATGTGTCTCCTCTGAAGAAGGATTATGTAACAGAGTGGAGGGTTTTGTCTCGGGATTGAATGTCTTTCTTGTTACTAACTTGCATTTTTTTTATGCAGATGTTAAACTGGAGAAGGAGGAAACTAAGAGCAATGGTATGTCATCTTATGATTTTGATCCTTATGCTTTTCCTTGAGCTCTTCTTCATTATTTGTTGGGAGTCTTCCACATAAGTAAAGCAGTTTAGTCTGAACATGTAAAATCCCCCCCTCCCCCCCCCTCCCCCCCCTTTTTGTTTGGATAGCATTTCTTTTTATTTTTCTTTTTTGAAATTTTCGACACTCCCTTTGAACTTTTATTTTTTAAAGGTGTATAGATTCTTTGAAAGTTAAGATAGGATACCGTAAGACGGTAAGAGGGAGCATTGGACTTTTAAAAAGTTCGTTAGACCGGAGTACTATCAGAGCCTTGTAGAACTAAAGTGTAGTTAAAGACAGATTTCCATTTAACTAAATCTTTAGAAAAAATTAAATGCTTGTCCATGTGGGGAAGGAGCTGAATGTAAAGTTAGAAAAATGGAATAGAATCCAATGCTTTTAAGTCCGGAATTCATCTTCAGTCTGGAATTTATGATTGAACCAAACCCAAGTCATGGTGATGCAAGCTCCTAAGGAAATTTAGAACTTAAGATAAATGACTAAGAAGATCTGGAGCCTGGCAAATTGATTCTGTAATTAGAACAGTAAGTTCGAAAAGCTAAAACCACATCTAAATTTTATGATTGAATTCACTTTGCATTCAACATTTTCATATTCATAACTGTCAAAGATTTTATATATCCTGAGGCTTATGAGTAGTGAGAAACTGAGCCTAGAGTTCTGCTCGTTCATTCAACACTTTCTTCCTTTTATGTGATTCCACCGCAAAACAAAATGAATTTTCCAAAAGCTCAATCAAATTTTTAATTCTAATTTTAGTTTCCTTTCCTCATAATCTCTTAATGGGTCTCAATTAAGTAGGTAACCAAGATTCATATTTTATTTGTTTTCCTTTTAAAGATTGTTAAATTTAGCAGTTACTACATTTTCTTTAGTTTTGCAAGTATACAACAACAACATACCCAGTTAAATCCCACAAGTAGGGTCTGGGGAGGGTAGAAATGTACGCAGACCTTCCCACTACCTCGTAAGAAGTAGAGAGGTTGTTTCTTGGGGACCTTCGACTCAACAACCCATAAGTAGAATAAACTAGATATAGCAAAGGGAAGGAAAGGGAAAAAAGGGAGAAATAGAACTAGAAATTGAAATAAAAGAGCGACTCTTTACAAAAAGCACATGTCAATATATAAATACGATGAATTCAACACACATACGACAGCAAGTATGTAGACCTTTATTCATTCTCTTGATTTGGGAAGAAATCTGACAATTTGATGAAATGGATGGATTGAGTTGGGCGTGTTTGGGGTTGTTCTGTTAAAATTTAACGGTTCATTTAGAATTAGATTAAAACTTCTCTAGACTGCGATGGTTCGGACATGTGCAGAGAAGGAGTATCGATGCCCCTGTTAGGAGGTGTGAGAGGCTAGATTTGGGAGCTACACGGAGGGGTAGAGGTAGACCTAAGAAATATTGGAGGGAGGTGATTAGACATGATATGGTGAAACTTGATCTCACCGAGGACATGACCTTAGATAGGAAGGAGTGGAGGTCGAGAATTAGGGTAGTAGGCTAATAGGGTAGATAGGAAGGAGTTGTTAATTGTATACCTTTTATATGTTATTTATCTGTCTTTATATGTTAATTCTTCTGTATTTACTTATTATAATGTGCTTTTCGTTATTAGCGGCGAGCCAGTACTCTCTTGCTCCAATGTATGCGATCCAATTCACTGGTATGAGAGGACCAATCCTCCTACCCCTATTCCTATTTAGGGAGTTGAGGCGAAAAATGGCTTGATTTGCTCTTCCCGTGCACTTTCTCCTTCTCCTACTTGCCTGTTTATCATATCTAGCTTATTCTGTTGATGGGTTTTTGTGACGAAGGTTCCCAGGAAACAACCTCTCTACCTCTATTTGGTAGTGGTAAGGTCTGCGTACATCTTACCCTCCCCAGACCCCACTTGTGGGATTTCACTGGGTATCTTGTTGTTGTTGTAGCATTGCATAGTTGGAGGACTATTAGTGCTCCAGTTAAAGAATAAGGACTATTTTAATTAGAAATTGAAACTTAAAAGGACTATTTTGAAACCTTTTCTCCCATGTAGCCCTAAAGCTCTCAGGCATCGTAGCCACTCATTGCTGTAAGTGGGTCTGATTTGAGGTTTCTTTTAACCAAAATTGCTTTAAGTATTGGGAGAATGAATGTCTTGGAAATTTGGTCTAAATTGATAGAACTTGCATTCAAAGGGGTACTGATGAATCAGGTATCCTGGACCTCAACCCTAACTTCGGGTACTGATGAATCAGGTATCCTGGGCTTCAACTCTAACTTCTTTAGAACAATTATCACTGCATGTTGCTTTATTTACTTCTTTTTTAGAATGTAAAAATTAATGTTTTCGATAGTTGCCTTCTTGTATATACTGGTAATCCTATCCCAAACCTAGTTTTTTTAGGACAAGGGGGATCTGCAGCCGCTACCCTTTGGGTGCGCACAAGGCAAAACCTCCGCTCCTGTTTAGTAACTCGCAAACGACACAGGAGAGGTAAACCGCACTAGGCAAGCCCGGTGCGATGAGCTCGACCCAGAAGGCAAACCCCTTGCTTTCACTAGCGAGGGGTTTCGAACTTGAGACCTCCTAGCCCAAACTATGTATTTTTTGACATAATATACTTTGTTGATGATCTTTTGATACACTTTACATTTAAGCAATGGACTTTTTTCTCAGAAAAGTTTAATCTCATGTTTAAGCCGCTTAAATTAAATGTTTCATACAAGTATAAGAAACCCTGTATTATTTAGTAGTATTTCAATTTGTGTAGCAAATCAATTAGAGAACTGTGGTAATTGCATTTATGAGGGTATCAAATGAAGCATGTCGGATGGAATACCACGATAAGACACAGTTTTAGTATAGATCATGTGATTTTGGAAGACACGATGCATATACTAGGATGTTAAGCATAGGTTTTAGAAAAATAATAAAAGGAGGAAAATCAGAAGGATTGCATAGAAGCAAGATATGATTGCAGAGAAGTAATGAGTGGCTTTTGTTAAATCAAAAGAAAGATAAGAGGAACAAAGGCCATTACGTTAAATCTTCAATAGTTGACATGCCTTTGAGTGTACACAGGGAAAGTGGAGGCTCATCAAACACCAAGATTAGGGAAGAAAAGTCATCATTACTCTCGTCTCGTGCCTTGCTTTCTTCTTTGAAGAGGCTTGCTCACTCATATTCTTTTGTTCTACCATGGAGAAGAGAGCTTCTTTCTTTTTGCCTTTGCATATGCTCTAAGAAATGTATGTTATGATCACTTGACTATTATAATTGCTAGCACATACTCATTATCTAGTTTAAAATTTGGTATTAGAGGTTCTAATTGAGATAGACATTTAACTGATGGAAGCTGTATCTGGGCAGTACATTAACATTAGTATAACAAAGTCAAATTGCTAGTTCCATTCAAAATGTTGTCCCCTGATGACAACTTATACAAAAGGTTTTGGGTTGTTAGATCCAGTTAAATGTTATGCTTCTTGATGTCCCACTCAAAATTCTCACTGTTGTGGGTAACATCCTTGTGGAGTGGAAGGTAAAGGCAAAACCGACAGGGTCTACTATGGACACTGTTATATTGTAGATGAAATAGCCTTGAGTTGGTCAAGGTGTCAACTTTGTTCTCATGTCATGCTATGCTGGAGTACACCTGTTTTATCTTAGAATCACCAAATCAGACATATAGTCTGTTAAGTCTTTTAGTTTCCATTAGTGATCTGCTTATGAGAAAATATAATCTGTTATGTCTTTTAGTTTCTATTAGTGATCTGCTTATAAGAAATTTATACTTCAAATTGAACTTTTGTTGCAGTTCCAAAAGGGAAAAAGCGCAAAGCTGACTCAGGCACTGAGGTTTACTTATTTCTGGGCCCTATGACACATTGTTTCTTTTTCTTTTCCTTGTGTTTATCGTTGACATTCATCTTGTGTAGAGAGGCCCAACATTTACTTACTTCCATATGACATTGTTGGCCTAAATCGTTATGTAGAGTTATTTACTTTCTGCAGAATACTCTATTCTAGTCATCTTAAGCTGTGTGATTTAGGCAACACCATCCCATTCCTCTCTAATCACTCTTCTATTGCCTGTGGAGATATTTTTATTGAAAAGTTTCTCAGCCATTATTTTCCATCTTTGGGAAGTTTCTTCTTATTGATTATTTGCTGGATTAGCTTTTAGATAATCATTATTTAAGTGCTTGAATTACATTGAAGGAAGTGCCTCAAAAGACCTGCAATTGCTTCATATCAATACAAACTTAGCTAAAGATTGGGCACAATAGAAGGAAAAAATCCATATAGGGGATAGCTACTAGTTGAGGATAGGTTTCAAACTGTATGGAACCTTTTTTGGCATAACGCGTAGTAGTAGTAGTTGTTGTTTTTGTTGTATGGTATTAGTGCTTGAAAGATATTGATTTGTAACTTGGTTACTTGATGGCAGAAGGGCAATGTATCTGCAGAGAAACTTGTGAAGATTCAGATTCCATCTACTTTGAAGAAGCAACTGGTTGATGATTGGGAATTCATCATGCATCAGAATAAGGTATATATGCGTAGGATATGACTAGGTTTACCTTTCGTATTTTCAAGCTCATTAACAGGACACAAGTGACAACAACAATCACACTTTAGTCCCTAATAAGTGACAATGAGAAGTTCCCTGTTGTTCATCAATAGGATGTTTGTTTGTTTAGCTGATAGAAAATCCATTTGCAGAAAAACTTGTACGAGACCTTTATGGAAACTGCTACTACTCGTGACACTAGAAAACCTTGGATCCCTCAATTTCTATTTCTAGTGTTTCATGGAGATGGACTCCTATAGTTGTCTTTTTAGCAAGTAATATAGCTCCAATCATACTGTTAAGGTTGATTAGTGGTAGCTGCACTCCAACAAGACCCGAGTCCTAGTATTGGAAACATTATGCATGCAATTAAAGCGTTTTTTTGTGTTAGCTGCTGGGTTGGAGCATAGATGAGTGACCAGCCATGGAAAATAGGAAGCCCATAATAGAGCAATCAACCAGAAGTAGAATTGCTGAATCACCTTATGTCAACTTGAAACAACCCCCCAACCCCAAATCCAAAAAAAAAGGCGTAGACAAATAGATAAGGCGATGCCTAATTTGCATTTGAGATGTCTGCTGATTTACTAGACTAAGTTCCTCCTTATTAATCTGAACCAGATTTTATTGGATCAAAAAAGTTCATACTGGATAATGTGATATTGATCTGTCTAGCTACACATCTGTATTCTTCCCTCAAATGGCATGCTGGGGTTGATCAAATTTGTTTTCTTCATTTTGTTATGACTATGTTAGTTCTTAATGTTGGTTGCTATACAATATTGTCAAGGATGCTGTCTGATCTGTTCTTTGTAACAGCTTGTGAAGCTCCCAAGATCTCCCACTGTGGATGATATATTGACCAAGTACCTTGAATACCGATCCAAAAAGGACGGGATGTAAGTTCTGCCCTTTTCTTTTCATGTAAGGGTGGATTTATTGCTGAGCGGAGGTTATGCATCTTTCTTTCATTTTGGTGTCCTGTAGTTGCATGGTCAATGTTGGAATTATTGGTTCTTAAAAAAATATTTATGATGGTGGTGTTTGGGCTAGCTTGTGCTTACCTTGATGAATTCTACGAGATACCTGTTACCTCCTACGATACAAGTATCATCTAACTCTGCACACCAAGGCTGGGGCAAATAGGAAGAACTCATCTAGTGATTTTTGTCTACATTAAATTTGAACTTGAGACCTCATGGTTCTCTCCTACTTCATGGACCACTTGTTCACACCCTTGAGGAAAAAAAAAGTCAAACTCCTTTGGGCACTACTGGTTCTTTCAAAACATAGCTTCTAACTCTGTAAGAAAAACTCATGCATGCTTAAGGACCTATAGTCTAGAGTGTTATACTGTCAATTCACTAAATTGTGCTCAAGTTATATTTGAACTTCTTGAACTGCTTCCTATCAGATTATATACACCAGTTAGCTTCAACTCCTATGTGTCTGCATCAAGTCTTTGGAATTTAATACAGTTTCAGAATAGATCTTGTTTCCCTTCTTGGTGACTACTATTGCAGAAGTAGATAATATCAAAGACCAACACTTTCATCTCTGCTGGTCACAAATACCTTTGCATGAGCAGTGAATGCAAACATAATGTATTTATATGGTATAGAATGACTTTGGAGGTATAGTTCATTTAATAAAAATGTCTTCCAAATGTTTAATCCTCACAGGATGACTGATTCTGTTGGGGAGATACTGAATGGAATTCGATGCTATTTTGACAAAGCACTGCCTGCGCTTTTATTGTACAAGAAGGAGCGCCAACAGTATCAAGAAGCAGTTTCAGTTAATGTCTCTCCATCTAGTGTATATGGTGCTGAACATCTATTGCGCCTTTTTGGTATGAAAAATCACTAAATGTTTCATGTTGTTTAATTGATCTCAAGACAAAGATATGAACCTTAAAAAATATCATGCTGCAGAGATAAGGCATAATAACCTTCATATGTTTGTTCATGCGCTTGTATATCTTTACTTAATCAAAAGATATTTTTTTTCAAGATTATGAAGTCTTTAACTTAATTTGTTTGCTGATGTTGCAGTAAAATTACCTGAGTTAATTGCATGTGCAAAAATTGATGAGGAGACATTGTCTAAATTGCAACAGAAATTTTCAGACTTTCTCAAGTATCTTCTCTTTTCCTCTACTTCCTTCTATATCAGTTTTTTTTTCAATTATTATTATTATTTTTGTTATATGATACGGAATTTTGTTGTGATTGAATTACTGCCTTGGAACAGCCCACAAGCTGAAGTGTTCACTGTGAGTGCTGTGTAAGGAGGGTGCAATTTCATAACCGCTGCATTAGCTGGCCTTACCCATTCTTTTTTGACTATTGGTCTAATCACATTATTCACTTCTGGAAAGCATCATAAAGTTCACTAGCTTACTCCTCTTTTAACTTCCCTGACAATTTTCAAGAAAACATCATTGAGAATATTTAATGATATTCTTCTTCTTCTTTAACTTCTGAATATTAGGCTAGCGCAGCAGTTTCACAATGAAATTTAACAATTGTCGTGATGTTTCTGAAAAAGGAGTGGCATCAGATTTTAATGAACAGAAGGAGGGTGATTTAGGTTATTTCTTAAAAAGGAGAAGCCCGGTACATGAGGCATCCGATGTTTGCGCAGGGCCCAGGGAAGAGCCGCACCCCAATGGGGTGTTTTCGTTAACTTACCAGAAAAGGGAATGAGGGATGTTCAGTTTATCATACCTTATCAAAAGAGAAAAGAAAAGGGAAGGGCATCTTAGCAATGTAACTGATGAAAAGTGAAAAGGAATAAACGATATCCATATGGTTTCTGCCTTCTTGCAAGAACCAGTTCAACAGCAACACTAAGTTAAAGAATTCTACTGTACAATTTTTCTGTCTGAGATTCAGAGCCTCGAGGATGACTTGGATCAGGGAAACACCTATTGTTTTGATGTTATTATCTTGTGAATGAGCCTTACCTTGTGCTTGTGTGATTGCAGGTTTTTGCAGAAAAACCAGGGTACTTTCTTCCTATCTGCTTATGATGGTCCTAAAGCTTCTGAAGGAAGTGGTAAGGATAAAGAGAGTTGACCAGTCTACCAATTTAACCAGAATCAGAATGAGTAGCATCAGAAGCATTGGCGGTATTTCTTGAACATGCCAATATGCTTACCATTGATGCCCGCAGTGATAGGCAAACTCTTTGTTGTTGTGTGTTGTGATCTGTATCAGTAGATCATTTTTTATTCCTGGAAAACTATTCATTTTCAACCAACTTAGTCAGGTGATCAATTTTCGAGAGGAAAGTTGTGTCTGGTACAATAGTTTGTTGATTGTTGTTAAATTGCTTGCACCTGTAGAGTTAAGTGCCATAAAAAAATCTAGATGATCGTGAACTCCTTGTACTTCAGTTACAAATTTTAGCAGCCTCTATACCATTTAGCTTTACCATAGCGTAGGGGCTGGAAGAGTTTTATTGCTATTTAGAGTCAGATTGGACTCATCAACTTGGCTCTAATCGAGCATAGGATAATCTGGAAGGACTATTATGATGCTGTTACTTAGAGGATGTTCCGTTTCTTGTGTGGGCATCCGTCATAGTATTCTATTTCCACCATCCTTTATGGGCGGAACACGTACAGCAAAGACTTGGGGGCTGCTTGTCCATGAATTAATTACTCCCTTCATCCCATTTACGTGACATCATTTGACTTGGTATGGTATTTAAGAAGAATTTTTTTGGGAAGATTTCAAAAATACCATTATTTGGATAGGAAATTACAAGCCCCTACCCAAATGGTTGAAATTACCAAAAGGCTACCCACTTTTATTATAAAGTAAGAGAGAGAGAGATTTTTTTAATAATAAAATAGATTAAATTATGATGTGATAGGTGTTGTAAAGGAGAAATAATTTGTAGATATTTAAAAGTATGTTCTTCAAAGATTGAGAAAATAAAATATTATTTTGAAAACGTAATGTAAATCGTAAAAGTAGTAAATTTCTCGCAAAAAACATTTCAAAAAATGGTATGTATAATGATTGTACTATAGAGAAAAATTAATATTCCATATAAATGGCAAAATTTCCGAAAATTTTGTTGAACATTCGATTTTTTTTCTTAAGATTATAAAATGATTATCGAAACCAAACTCGTGGAATTAATTATTTATTAACATGTTCATATAAATTTGGCTTGTTCTATACTCAAAATAATGTAATGTATAAATTTTGGTTATTTTAATAAATAATAAAATATGAATTGAAGAGGACAAATCACATCCAATTAATTGATTGGATGGAGTTGGACAGCCTATTCCTAGCCCCTACCCGCCCCAAAAAGGGCTGCCACATCATGATGTCAGCAGCCCATGTGTCTTTCATTTTTCCCCATGCTCAAAAAGTAAGAAAAAAGAAATTGGAGGGAATTTGTTTGGTGTATTTAATAAGTGTTTGACCAAGAATTATATTTTAGACAAAAAAGGCTTCAACAAGTAAATTTTCTTTGAACAAGGGACATGGATAGCGAAAAAGTGGTATCTATTTTGTTGAAATATGATGGAAGATGGGATGTAACAGGTATATTGTTATGTATATATTATATATATCGTTGGTCATTCTTATTCATATGTTGGTGAAAAAGAATAGTTGAGATCTTGGAGCTTAAAGGTGTTGTTGGCTGATGGATTTTTTGGTATAATTTGTATTCTAACTGAACATGACATTGTGGAAGACTTTTGGTATTTTCGTTGGAAGCATATATGGTATATTATGTGGTTTTCAAGAACTCATAATAAAAAAAAAAGTTACCAACATTATTTTTCAAAAATAACACTGTTCCATTCGTGGTATGCTCATTGGTATGACATCTGGTATTCCCACTGAAAATTAATCTATGTGGCCAGACTGGTGGTCGTAATGGTATTACTGTAAAGATTAGGAATTTACTGTTTATGTTCATATTGTATTTACAGGTGATTACAGGTGATTACAATGATAAATACTTTCCATTAGTGAAGAGACCAATTCCAGTTGTTTGGTGTTGTTTGTGGTATACAACATGGGTTCCATATTGGTTTTGTGAAGGATTTGTAAAAATTGGTAAAGAGGTTAATTATTCATCCCATTTGACATATACGTGTGGGGTAATTATGCATAGTGTCTGCATAAACGTCACGAAATATCACAAACATTTTTTTTGGGGGGAGTGAAGATACTAATAGTATTTCTTTGGTATACTTGTGATATTTCGAATGGTATTCATTTTGGTGTAATGGGGATGTTGTAAAATAAATATAAAATAAAAAATATGTCAGTACGCATAGCTTTAACCTGGGACAGTGAAACATGCAAATTTACACCAAATAACAATTGAAAAAAAAAACAACTAGAATGAAAAAATGGAAATTTAATATTAAAAATCAATCCACTGGGAAAAAAAAATATACACCATTGTTCACAAAAACTGGGGGAGGGGGGGGGGTATATTATGTCCAACAATACAATTAAAAACTACGATTTCCTCCTCGGAACATACTTGGATGCCGGTACTCTTTCACTTTGTCCAACATGCTCAACATGCCTCCTCGGACCACCAAAGCGGCTGACCACCTTCCCTGTCACCTCACTTTCACTTATGGCACCATTCTCATTTTTTTTGGTGCCATAATCCCATAATAAAGTGCCATAACGTAATCGACAGAAGGCTGGGTCAAAAGACTTTGATCCGATCTGAACATAATCATACCCATTAGCTATACCAAAATAGCTAACATACCAAAAACCATCCCATTACCAAATTGGCATACAACCTTACCATCAGCAATACCATATAAAAATACCAAATCTGACAATAATGAATAATACCATAAACTACACCAAAAAATTACATCTTTCATACCAAAAAACAGTAAAAATGAACAAAACCATACAAACTACCATCATGCATACCAAAACAGCAAACATAACAAAACCATCCAATTACCAAATTATCATGCAAACTTACCATCAGCAATACCATATAATATACCAAGTGTGACAATAATGAAGAATGCCATAAAATGCACCAAAAAATTACATCTTTCATACCAAAAATCAGTAAACATGAACAAAACCATACAAACTACCATCATGCATACCAAAAATAGCAAACATACAAAAAACCATCCCATTACCAAATTAGCATACAACCTTACCATCAACAATACCGTATAAAAATACCAATTCTGACAATAATGAATAATACCATAAACTACACCAAAAATTTACATCTTTCATACCAAAAATCAGTAAACAAAAACAAAACCATACAAACTACCATCATGCATACCAAAACAGCATACATAACAAAAAACATCCAATTACCAGATTAGCATACAAACTTACCATCAACAATACCATTATCCCTAAACCGGCATCCATAGTTGGACACCATAAAAAATACCAACTCACAGCCATGCCTAATACCAAAAAAAAATACACCAACATTTGCAATACAAACAAACATTTGCTGCCCAAAAAAAAACAAATTACATACAAACAAGAGGATATACAGCACATGCTAAAGTCAAAGACCCCCTAATTAGCAGTTGCAAACAAAAAAATAAAGGTCATCTAACAGTGAAGGAAATAACAGTGAAGGATTACATACATAACCCCAAAACAAAAAAACACAAAAATATATTCAATAAAATCGAAAATACAGAAAAAGGGGACTTCGGAGGAAGAAAAACGACATGGGAGGCAAGAAAACTCAAATAAAAAATGTTGAGATAAACTTTACACAATAAACCATTACTTGAATGACCGGATTCAAAACGAAAAAAAAAAACACAATTACATACCTGAAAATCCGCGAGTTGAATGGTAATGAAGAAGAAGAAGATGAAATCTTTCACAAAAACAAACAATATTACCAAGAAGAAGAACAAAAAGCACAATATTTGTTTTCTATTAAATCGGCGAGTTGAATGGTAATGAAGAAGAAGAAGATGAAATTTTTGTCAAAAAGAAACAATATTACCAAGAAGAAGACCAAAAATCACTTCTAATTAATGCTTCTTGTAGAAATATAATTCTTTAGCCAATGGATATAAAAGTTACTTTATTAAAAAAAAATAATTAATTCAAGTGTTGCATTAAATGGCTCCATTAATGAGCCGCCCTTGCATTTAATGCTACATCCAATCGCGTCAGCTTTTTTAAAAAAAAAAATTGCTTTATTAATGAAAAAGTCAATTGCATTAAATGATGGTGCCTTAAATAGCACTCCTTGCATTAAATGCTGCGTCAGTGACGTCAGCTATTAAAAAAAAAAATTGATTTATTAATGAAAAAGTGAATTTATATGACTGGGTAAAAATGTAAAAAAATGTCAAAAAGTGGGTATTAATGTAAATAATTTGAGAAGTGTAATTTCAATGCTCAAAGTTGTATATTTGCTTAAAATTTCCATTTTTTTTGAGATTTATGATTTAAAACAATCTTTAGATATTTGTGTCGCCGTAAATTATTTCATTAGGGATAAAATGAATTTTAAAGTTGACATGGAATTAAAAAAATGATGTTACATTAAATAGGATTGAGGGGATATTATTTTTCCAGAATCATGTTTGAATATCATTGTTACAACTTTTTGAAATTTGAAAAACTCATAAATACTTATTTTCACATTTTTCACCTCAAATCACTCACAAAAAATCAAACATTTGTTCAAATTGTGTTCACGTTCAGATGCAATTTTAATTTTCAAGTGCTGACTTTTACCTTTCTTCAGTTACTTTTTAAAAAAATTTACATTTTCTTTTGGTCCAAAGCTCACATTTCACAATTACCCTAGAATTTGGTTGGTTTTCCTTGTACTTTTTACTTCATTTCTTTCCTCTTTTCTTCACATCACATACTCTAGGTAGGTGGAGCCGTGGAGGTAGGTGTACAAGTATAACATACTGTAAAAACTGAAAGGTAATATGGATTTAAAAGAAGCTCACTGAGATGGCAGTGATTGTAAAACCAGTAATTTCAAATCTGAACACACACTCCGAATAGTTTCTTGCCCATCGAAGAAAAAGCTTTTATATTCTTATAGGCGCCATATATTTTGCCCCTTTGGTCAATGCATTAGAGATCAAAACTAGTCGCTTTGTATTTACTTTATCAAGCAACTACATATATATTAGAGATATTTTGACGGTTATAAAATGTGAATTATAGCAATTGTTTTACGAAATACACCATAAAGTTTTGGAGAATAGACAAAAACGTGGAGGGAGCTAACAAAATTGTCAATGATTTGACAAGTAGATCGATGACTAGACCGTAGCCCAAGTGAGCACATAGTGTTGAGTAGATGATACAACAATAGCCACACTCCAGAATTGCAATTTGGCCAAATTATATATTATTGAGAGAGAGAAAAAGCAAAAAGAACGAAATGCGTTTTCAGTGAAAAATATTCGGCAAATATGGAAGCTCTGCGTCTTTCAACTTCCTTCACAGGGATCAATTCTTCAATCTACAAATCTAAAAGGAGACTCAAAGTCAACCGGAATCTCTTCCTCTCTTCATTGAAACCCAAATCTTCAATTTCAATTCGGAGCTCCGCTCAATTTCGTGGACGCTTCCACTGTTCTGTTTGCAGTTGCTCCCATAGTCACCATCATCATCACCATGAGCATAGTAATGATCACCACCACCACCATGGTCATGATGATGAAGGTGATGGGAAGCTTACCAAATTTCAGGAGGTATTTCTCAAGTTCGCAAATGCTATCAGATGGACCCAGTTGGCGAATTTCTTGAGAGAGAATTTAGAGCTCTGCTGTTGCTCCGCGGCTTTGTTTATTGCTGCTGCTGTTTGCCCTTACTTTCTTCCCAAGCCCGCTGTACTGCCTCTCCAGCGGGTTTTCGCTCTCATTGCCTTTCCTCTCGTTGGGGTATTATATCTTTTCTCTTTCGCTGTTCATTATTTTGCATTGGGGAAATATAATCACAATTTCAGTTCTACTGGATAATTGACTTGTTTAATTGATTGAGTAATTTCTTATACAGTCCTAGCTTATAATACTAACTTTAGGATAGAGATAAATTCAGTAGGTAATCTGTTAGTCCCGAATTTTAGACAATAAATTGAATTACAGAATAAGTACTGATTACAAGATGTCAAGTACCCTACATTTGAGAACAATGAACTTTGGATCTTTTAAGTGCTCAGGATCTCTCTTGAATGGTGTTGAATGATGTTGTGGATATCAAATTGTGTAGTTCCATGCATAAAAAAGTTACAATTACTATGTATTCTCTTAAGATGAAATATATAATTCCATCGGCTAGTGCCGTAATTAAAATTTCACTTTACTGTCAGGTCTCAGCATCACTTGATGCATTAGTGGACATAACTGGTGGTAAAATCAATATTCATGTACTGATGGCTCTTGCAGCTTTTGCATCAGTTTTTATGGGGAATGTATTGGAAGGTGGCTTGCTTCTTGCAATGTTCAATTTGGCTCATATAGGTAAGTAAAAAGTTTGGGAATTTTCTCTGGAGGAATTGGAACTTTTTTATCTAATATATATTTGTCTGTGCAGCTGAAGAGTATTTCACTAGTCGCTCCAAGGGTGACGTAAAGGAATTAAAAGAAAACCATCCAGAATTCGCTCTTGTGCTAGACAATCAAACTTTGCCTAGTTTCTCTGACTTGTCATATAGTGAAGTTCCTGTGAGTGACCTGGAAGTTGGCTCATTTATATTGGTTAAAGCTGGTGAGGTCTGTATCCTCACTTCCTTTCAGCTTAGTTGCATTTAAAACTCTTCTATTTATATGTCTCTTTCTTTTGGGATAAATGTCATATTCTGCATTAGGGGTGTGCTTGTGTGGAGGAAAACATTTTCTAATAATTTCTGCATGTTTAGTTGGTCAAAATGTTTTCTCCAGGAAAACAAGTTCCTTAAAAATCAGGAAAATGACTTCCAAAAAGTAGGGAATATAAATGTTCTTGGAATAATAATTTCATTTGCTTACTTACCAATCACTAGAATTAGTAAGAAACTCATTTGTTTTCCATGAAAAAATTTCTAGGAAAACATTTTTCTTCTTACCAAACACACCCTAGATGTTATGTTCACATTGTACAATTTATTCCTACTAAAACTTAGATCAAAGGTTGTTTCTATAGTTTGCACCTTCGACTTGGGCTGATGAAGTGACTGAATAAATAGCAGCAATTTTAAGTGTCTTATGTAGGGTTTCAAGTTCTCTATATGTCTGTGATCTGACGACTTTTATGTTTGGCAATTCAAGACATACCAATAATTTTTTGTGGTGATGTAATTATGAGCCGCATACCAGAATGTAGAGTGTATGGTAAAACATGGTTATTAACAATGGTCACCCACTTTTCTATACAAGACATACCAATAACTAAACCTTGAAAGGTAATTAAAAGTTGGCTTTATTCTCAAAGTTAACATCAATATATAAGAATGATTTGGCAGCTGGAAGATAAGAATATAAGGACTAACACCTGTTGAACTCAGAGATAGCAACATCTAGGTTATCATGTATATCAAACTTGGAGGAGATCATTAGTTCTTTGTTTTTTCTCATATTGACTCTTAGCTGGGAAAGACCACTCCCTAAATAATTTTTTTGCTTGTTATATGTATTAATTTTTTTCTACTGTTTGGAGAATTTTTTCTATTTTGATCATGGAAAAAGTTAATTATGTTTTTTCCCAAGATCAAATTTTTTTTGTTTTTAGAGTCAAAGGTAACCAATTGTATTAAACCATAACTTAGCACCTGGAAAAAGAATGCTAAGGACCTTACAAGGATATACTTACACAACCAAAACAGGAGCCCCTATTCAAAAGATGAAAATTTGTATATTGCCGATAAAATCTACTAATTTTCCCATGATCAAATTTTGTTCCTATGATATCATATGTATTTGGTTTCCATAATTCTGGATTTTCACTTGTATATTACTACATTTTGTGCTCCAACCCTTTTATTATAGTTAGCTTTTATACTTGTCTAACTCTTCCTGTTGCTTTGATCAGTCAGTACCAGTGGACTGTGAAGTTTCCCGAGGTAGATCAACAATTACTATTGAACATTTGACGGGAGAAGTCAAACCTTTAGATAAGAAAGAGGGGGACAATATTCCAGGAGGTGCGCGAAACCTGGATGGTATGTTGATAGTGAAGGTACGCCCTTCAGTGTTCCATTATTTAGATTGCATTGCATTGATTTTATTTGAATCAAGTTAAGAAAATTGTCAGATTGTAGCCAAGTTGGAATTAAAAAGAAGACAAATACTTCTTCTTTTATTCTTTTCTTTCTGGGAAGAGAGGGATTTGTCTATCTTAGAATTTCTCGGAAAAATTTTCAGAAAATTTTATTGTTTAGATTAATGTTTTTCTTTGCTCTTATTCATCGACTCCATTATGGACTAACAGAATGATTTATCCAAAATAATAATAATAATAATAATAATAATAATAATATAATAATAATAATAATAATAATAATAATAATAATAATAAAGAGAGAGAGAGAAAGAGAAGAAGAAGAGTCCTTTAAGTGGTTGTACTATAGAAACTAGTTTGCCTTGTTGGTTGATTTCTGAGTTGCTTGGAACATTTTTGGCAGCTAGTCGTTCACAATAGCAGTTTAACATCTGGAATAGCCTATGTATTACTGAAAAGCAGGCCTTGGACAATGTTTGATTATGTGGGTGGTTAGTTTTGGAATAATCATCACAAGATAATGTAAGAGAGGTGGGGTACCGGCGGCGACGTTCTACTGCTAATAACCTATTTTGCAATATTTAGTTGGTTTCATATTTAGTATTTTCTGCTTTTCGGGATAATATTTTCTAGATGAGGGTCTTTCGGAAACAGCTTCTCTATCTCTACGAGGTAGTGGTAAGGTCTGCGTATATTTTACCCTCTCCAGTCCGCACTTGTGGGATTTCACTGGGCATGTTGTTGTTGTTATTGTTAGGGATAACTTTAGTTGTGGAGTATATCTTCCCTCGGAAAGATTCCATAATGAAGGTGGTGACATGTGCTTGATGAACTTGTATTCCAGACATCCATTGCTTCCCATAAGTCCTGAGAGAAGCTTGAGTACAAGTGATGGAATAGGAAAAAACTGCTGCAATATGGAATGACGATGCATTATGATAGAAAGCTTAATGGATAAGTGACTTTTAGAACTGATTATCCATTAAGTGACTTCCTTGATTACATAGATTCTAGAACTCCCAGAGTTGGAAATCCAAAGGGATGTCATTCTAGAGACCCTCGATCTATCAGCGACTGTTATTTAGAACCATATGATTTTTCAGTCCCAAAAATCCGAATTTATCCAAGAAGTGACTTCAAAGTCGCACCATGAAATTGGTACCTCAAAGTTAAGGTCCTATTTTAATAAACAATGTCTAAAGCATTGTTATTTAAAAAACCACCAAGTTTAATTGGTCTGTTTAAGTCTTCCTTTTTTCTTTTGGTGATGACAAGGGGAATCCGCAGCCGCTATCCTTTGGGTGCTGTTTCTTTAAGTCTTTTGTGACCTTTAATATTTTCTCTACCCTTTGAGGTGCTGTCTGTTTAAGTCTTTTGCGACCTTTAATTTTTTCTATAGGCAAAGAAGACATGGAAAGAGTCCATGCTCAGCAGAATTGTGCAGCTGACAGAAGAGGCTCAGTTAAGTAAACCAAGACTCCAAAGATGGCTTGATAAATTTGGCGAGCAGTACAGTAAAGCAGTTGTGTTATTATCTCTAGCAGTTGTTTTTCTTGGTCCATTCCTTTTCAAGTGGCCTTTCTTTAGTACTTCAGGTACTTTTAGGAGTCTTATTTTGAGCATATACTTCTTTATTTGTGTTTAGTTGTTATCCGCATCAGTCTTTCTTGCATTAGTACACAAATCTTCCAATGAAGAAGGGATTTTAATACATATGTTTAGGTGTTAAATGGGTTAAAACAACTGTTGCTGAACTTTCTTTGCACGCTTGGGCTTGAGCATGGATATCTGATACATCTGCATAAGTGTTTGCCCACTATCAAGTAGAACTTATTTTTATGATTTATAATGCAAAGTGAAAAAGCAGGATGTTTCTATATGGATGTACCCATTTCATCTTATTATCTCTGTACTGATTGGTTACTTGGTGTTTTGTTTTTCTTTCTGTTTTTTCAGCTTGCAGAGGATCAATTTACCGAGCATTGGGCCTCATGGTAGCTGCATCACCTTGTGCATTAGCTGTGGCACCATTGGCTTACGCAACTGCCATCAGTGCTTGTGCAAAACGGGTAGCTTTTCTTATTGGAAGACAGCCTGCTTAGTGACCTTGTGGTGTTAAATCCTTTTCTCCAGTCTTTTTTTCTATATTTTCCTAATTATGGCAAACTTGTATAATACCTCATGGTAGTCTTGCAAATTTTTTTAACAAATGTTACTATCAGTTCTGATCAGAATTGTTTCTACATATGGCTCTAATTCTGGTAACTTGTACAATGTCATCATATTTTCATTATTATAAATGTTATTGCCAGAGTCTGAGCAGAGTGATATTATCATATGTTGTTCAGGGTCAGCCCTTTCTGTTCACAGGTTGTGATGTGGTGAATTTTCTTTCTAGGGCATATTGCTTAAAGGTGGACAGGTACTTGATGCCTTGGCTTCATGCCATAGTATTGCATTTGACAAAACTGGTACACTAACAACTGGGGAGTTCGTGTGCAAAGCAATTGAACCGATACATGGACATGCTAGGAGTGTTGGAAAAGGATTTGCTTCTTGTTGTAACCCCAGTTGTGAGAAAGAAGCACTTGCTGTTGCAGCTGCAATGGAGAGGGGTACAACTCACCCAATTGGAAGGTGCTATTAATGATAAGCGTGTATATATCTATTTATTTATTTGATATGCCTCTATATATTAAATACCGTCACCTTTTATTGAGTCTTGCTTAGAAATCCCTGAGACCTCTTCGTACTTACTCCTCTTTGCTTCTTCATCCATGCAGAGCTGTTGTAGATCATAGCACAGGCAAAGATCTTCCTTCAGTTTCAGTTGAAAGTTTTGAGAATTTACCTGGTAGAGGCATAGTTGCAACATTATCAAGCTTTGAGGTAGTCTTTTTCATATCTGCTTACTATTAATTCTAATTTTCTCCATTCAATATTCTTTTTGTTGCATTAATTGTTCGGAACTTTAAACAATCAACATAGATGAACACCACATGGGCCTATTGATATCTCTCTTGTCTGCAAATTTTTTTGAGAGGGTCACTCTTTCTTTTTATCTGTGCCCAGCTTTTTTCCTTAACTTAAATTTGCTGTTACTTAATTCAAAATTTAAAAAAGCTTCATTGTTTACTGTATCCATCTTGTAGCCAAGACTAGGAGGTGGTAAACTATGGAAAGCTTTTCTTGGTTCTGTGGAATACATCACCTCACTTTGCAACTCCGAAGATGAATCAAGAAGAGTTGAGGAGGCAGTAAGCACATCATCTCATGGAGTTGATTTTGTTCGTGCTGCTCTCTCTGTTAATAATCAAAAGGTCAGTTGTTTCTAATAAGCATTAAGAATTCAGAATCCACATTTGCTTTTGAGTAATTAAAGGTAGAAACATATTCAAACCCACTCAGTCTCTCCCCCAATACCGAAAAATGTCTCGACTGTATCTTTGGTCCTTCTATCCCACCACAAAAGCATGATTCTGGGCTTCCTATTTTTTGGGAATTATTAGCAGTTGGTTTGTAATACTGATCTTGAGTCTGAACCTCATCCAAAACCAGCTAATCTCACAGTGGACAATCAAGAAAGATGTTATTCCTCTTCTCGGGTCCTTTGAGCAACAAAATGCTTCAGTCCATATCTCATCATAATTTTTAAATTTATTAACACTGTAGACCTCAAGAACATCACCCGCTCAACCTTTCGACATTATAATTTTCGAATTTTTGAGTTGAAGTCAATGTGAATTAATTCAAATATAGCAAATGAACATTTCTATATAAGCTTAGAAGCTGAACTCAATAATTGGACACTACATGAAGAATTCTATCCAAGTGATGATTCATCAAAAACACTGCTATCTAAATTCTTGATTATATTTTGGTGATTCATTTTGTAAAAACAAATGCGGGAAGTATGATCAAAATTAATTTGGCCTGCTGACACACTTGGAAAATGTTGACCGATTTCTAATGCTTTTCAAAATTATTTGCCTGCAACGCCTTGAGTGGACAGATGATCACGGCCACTAGATCTTTCATACTCTTACTTAAAGCACACTTAAACTCAACCAATCTTGAAAGTGGAGTGGACAGCAACATACTTTGAATCTAGCCTGCAATCCTCTCTCACTTGTCTTAAAATATTTCTAGTTAGAGAGCGAGGTAACCACTACCAAAATGCAGCAGTTTTTTAATATACGATAATGCCCCTCTGCCCTCCTTGTTCAAGTAGTTCAACAGTGAAAGCGCGTGGTGAAAGAAAGGAAAGATATCTTTCAAAGATATTCTACCCATAAAGGCAATTCTCTTTTATGGCAATACTAGATTGGTGAGATGAGAGAAAGCTTAGAAAGTAGTATGGTGTCCATGGGGCTTGCATTACAGGTAGTAACTATACCATTTACATATTGCAAAATCTTACTCTCAATAGTCATTTTTATTATGACTAAGTGTGATTTTGCAAAAGGTCCATCTGACCAAGAATAACTTTTTTTATCAGATAAAAGATACGTTTATTGATTTACCAACATCAAGTGAATGTTGATGAGAATGTACAATAAGAACCATTACCTTACAAGCTGTGTAATGTGCTAAAACAAAATCAATAATGGCTTCTACATAATCAAATGAAGCCATATTGCACCAAAAAGAAATGTAGAAATGCATCTGTACTTTAAATATAGCAACAGATTCTTTTTTTCCCTCTGAGAAGATCTGATCAAGAATTACTCTGCGGCCAGATAACTCGAGTCAAATTTTAATAGGCTTTAAATAAAGTGCCTTCAATGCCATGTTTCTTCTCTTAAGAATCAAGAGATAGGTGACCATAAATTTCTCTCAAATATATCTTGAAATACAGCAACTAGTTATTATTAAGTTAGCCTTGGAATTATAATTTCCAACATGCTACAGGGAAGTAAACAATCTGACTGACTACTTAGCAGATTTGGGAAAGAGAAGGAGGTTAGTTCATTCTTCACTCAAAATTTGACCTTACCCAATTAGGTTAAAAGTTGGTTGAAGAACGACATTGAACAAAGCCTATATTTCAGGATTCGAGCCCAGAAGAATGCTTTCGATAATGATTAACCACTTCTGGAATTTTTGGTCAAGGTCATTGTATACTTTTGTAATTATGGATCCTAAAGAATCCAAACTAATAGGCTAAATCCCATGTTTTTATGCATTAGGACTCTTGTTTTAGGATGAACTATTCATTCTTCTAATATCCCAAGGTGGGTTGGTCAAAAAGCCAACGTATAGCTGTATAATTTTGTTATTATCAATACATAGATTAGGCGATGCTAATCTCCACCAGTGGTGGTTTAAATTTTTTTTTTACAAAAGAACTTGGAGTGAAAAACTCATAGAAGATAAAAGCTAAACAGCTGCAACTCAATAATGCACATCAAATTGAATTGGAAAAACTATTAAATACACTTCTTGCGATAGTGAAGGATTTTCTTGCTTGTATTAATCAGGCATGCGATATAAAGTATACTCGATCCAGGTTTCCTTTTTTTTTTTCCCACTTTCTGAAGTTGGTGTGATTGTTCATTTGAATGATCACCATGAAGAAAGTGTGAAGAATAAAACAATTCTTGCAATATCCCCTATAGCCTAGTGGAGTCAAAAGAGATTACTATATAAAGCGTGCTGATTGCACATTCAGTCGAACTAATAACATTAATTAGAACCTAATAACTTTTCTTTCTTTTTCTTTTTTTAATGACAAGGGAAACCTACAGCCACTACCCTTTAGGTGCGCACAGGGTAAAGAACGCAGTAACTTAAAAGAACCATAATCCCAAGCTCATAAACTTTAAATCCGGGCGTTGCCTATGATAACACATCTCCCATGTCAACTTGCCTCCCATTAGCCTTTTTCTCATACCCATCTCCCACTTGATGCTTCTTATTTAACATGGTGTATTTCCTAGATTTTTCTTATACAGAATTGGAAATCAATATGAGAAAAATCATAAAATGGAAGAAAGCAGCTAAATCAAAAAGTGGAAGATATATATAAATTTCTGCGTTGGAGCCAGAATCTAGCCTGTATAACTTTTAAGCATTAACATATCAAGGCTTCTAAATAATGAAGCAACATTTCCCTTATAATTTTGTATTTGAGACGCTTGCAATTAAATCAAATGTCAGCTTACTAGATTTTAAGAGTTCTTGTGTTGAAATATCTAATACTTCTCCTGTTTGAAATTTCCCTCAAGCTTCTCCCTCAATGTGTAATGTGACCATTTTGCTGATTTTGCCTTGGTACCAGATAACTCTTTTTCACTTTGAGGATAAACCTCGACCTGGAGTTTTAGACGTTGTACAGACATTGCAGAATCAAGCTAAACTTCGTGTCATAATGTTAACTGGTGACCATGAGGCAAGTGCAAGGAGAGTTGCTAAAGCAGTTGGCATCAAAGAAGTTAACTGCAGCCTAAAGCCGGAGGATAAACTTTTTCATGTTACAAGCATCTCAAGGGATACAGGTGAGTCACAAAAGCTGGCAATGAGAGGTCCTCGTTTCATGTTCTTAGAGCCATTTACAATTCCAAATTCTAAACAAATAAGTTATTTTGAACCACAATTTTTAACTAGTTCATGTTCACATATAACTCGCATCTTAGTACTCATGCCAAGTAACAATTTATCAGAAACTTATCAGATTAATTTAATACATAGATTGGGCAGCTGTGGCTGACTGCTTCTTTAAAGTTGATAAATGTTCTATGAACCAGGAAATCTCTCTATAGTTGGTAGTTCTATGCAATGGAGTATGCTTGCTTCTTTTTAAACCGTACAGCTTTCATATACTTTTAAAACATCACGGGTGAAACTAGACGAAATGAAACATATCACGGGTGAAACTAGACGAAATGAAACATACTGACGAAATGAAACATACTCTCTGAGGTGCTTTTTTGGTTCATGGCTACAAGGGGAAGTCACAAATAGGATAATCTTAGTCATAATTCTCATTTTTCTTAACTCTAGGGTCCTAGAATGTGGATGTATTGAGTGAAAATTTGAGTTAGATGCTAATCAAATAAAAAATTTCACAGTAAGACATTTGTCCTTGCCATGCTAGCTAACTAATTACTCTACTTTTGAGCAGGAGGCCTCATAATGGTAGGTGACGGCATCAATGATGCCCCAGCACTTGCTGCAGCTACTGTTGGTATTGTGTTGGCTGAGCGAGCTAGTGCTGCTGCCATAGCTGTTGCTGATGTACTATTGTTACAAGACAATATTTCTGGTGTCCCATTTTGTGTTGCGAAATCTCGCCAAACAACATCCTTGGTATTTCCTTTTCCTCCTCTGAAATCAACATTCGTCTTTTATACTTGCAACTGATACTCGGCCCCTGTTCTTACAGATCAAGCAAAATGTGGCACTTGCTTTGTGTAGCATTATTTTGGCATCTCTTACATCAGTTATGGGGTTCCTCCCACTCTGGTTGACGGTAATAATCTGTTGCAGATATATCTCGCCTTAAATTTATCCATCTTGTTTCAATCAGTCAGTATATCTGTCCAGTTTGCTGCTGTTGGTGTATGAGTAGCTATTAGGTGCAACACAAGTTCGCCTGTGTGAAATTTTCTTATTTCTAATGGTCCAAGTATTGTTGTTCTTGGATAAAGAATAGTTGGGCATAGAGTCTCATGCTACATTGCAGCTAATGTGAAATGAGAAACAGTTTTATTCCCTAACTTGGGGGCTGCCACAGTAAATTCATGTGAGCTGGTATGTCAACATTGCAGGTACTCTTGCATGAAGGTGGCACACTTCTTGTTTGTCTCAATTCCGTTCGTGCGCTAAACCCTCCGACATGGTCATGGAGAGAGGATATTGCACAAATCATCGACAGATTGCGTTCTCTAATTATGTTTTTTAGGCATGGCACACTACCTAGCACCGTCCAGGCTGCCCACTTATGATTATGGACTTGCTCTTTACCGCAGAATAAAGATTAATTTCTTCTTGTCGCGTAATGTAAGGAGGATCCGAGATGTGAAGAATACTGCAAAATGGATGTTGAATTGCTTCATCAATTAGGATTGTCAGGTGGAGGCTTGAAGCCCAATTCAGTCGGTGTATAATCTTGTCCCATGATATTAGGTTGTAATGAAATTTTACTGTAAAAAGGTGGTGCAATTTAATACAGGACGTTAGGGAACAACCATCAATCAAACGATGGCTTCTCGTATTGTACGTCTCCGAAAACGGATTCTGGTCTTCCCTCTCTTATCCGATTTACTTGGTTTTTTCATGTGTTTACAAATTACACGGGACTAAAGACGAAGATAGATTTTATGTAGAATATGATTATTAACTTGATCCTGAACAAATCTTAAAAGTGCATTTATTTATGGTGCATGTTCTTTCAAGTCCAGTTTTCAGACTCGGGGCCTAGAAATTCAAAATTTGAATAGGGAAAAGATGCACAACTTCTGAAAAATAATAAAGTTAATAACTTTGCTTTCATTTAAATCCTTCCTTCCCTTGGCGGTAGAGGTCTTCTCAGAACATATATACTTTAAACTAGTTTTTCTGGGTTTCTAAATCTGCCTGAATATAAATTTAACAAAAAGTTTTTTTTAAATCTTTTTGGTATTTTTTTTTTTCTTATTAGTTCCAGCCTCTGCATTTCTGCCAGAATGAACATGGCTTTATACTCTCCTCTGCCTCGCCCTGTACAACACTCCACCATAAACTATTTCTTTCGACCATTCCACAGTTGAAGCTTAAAGCCAACTTGTGCCCTAAAAACAAAGAGAGAATGAAACAAAGGTGGTTTCTTTCTTCCTCCTCATATATATATCTATATATCCCTAATCAAATTTGCTTATTCCCATGCGATTAGCAGTTCTATCCCTGAAACCCTCAGAAGCTTGTTGCATACACAATCCAAGCCCTAGACCACTCGGCTGTTTATGGCTTTGTTGCTGAAACTGCTGCTGTTGTTGATAATGCTGCTGCTGCTGCTGTTGCTGGTGCTTTTGTTCAATTCCAATCATATAATTCCTCACCTCCGTCTTTATCATCTCCTGCATCACCCCTAACAACTCCTGGCTAAACGGCACGAAAACCTTGTCTTGCTGTTCGCCAATTCCTGCAGGGTTCTGATGAGACTGTTGGATTGCAGAAACTCGTTCAAATGGCACCGCCGTAGACTGAGGCGGAGGTGGCGGTGGTGGAATCTGCATCGCCGGAAGCATCAAATGAAAAGGATTTTTCGACTGAGTCGCCTCGGACGAACGATTAGAGCACTCGGCTGAGTCAACACCGGGAAGCGAAAGGCTGAGAGAGGTTGGAGGATCAACAGGAGAAGAAATATCAATCGACGGCGGAAAGACACCGCCGGTTCTAGCAACAGGCTTAAACACATGAGATTGAGACGATGACGTAACATGAAGACTCGAATCACTATCCGAACCCGATGGACTGCCCGGACTGAAATGAAAACCTGAAACCGGCATAGCGGATCCGGCACTAACGGATCTCTTCAACGGCGGTTGCTGATTCTCAAAAATTTGATCGGCGAGTTCGTTACCTTCATCGGCACTAAGCGAAGAGCACTTCCTCTTCAAGGTAGAATTCCAGTGGTTCTTAATAGCGTTATCAGTCCGCCCATTAAGAAGTCGGGCTATGGTGGCCCATTTGTTCCCGAATCGGGCATGAGCCCGAATAATAGTCTCATCTTCTTCAGGAGTAAAAGCCCTATGCTCTACCTGAGGAGATAACTGATTACACCACCGCAACCGGCAAGATTTACCGGATCTCCCCGGAATAGATTTGCTTATAAGAGACCAATTTCTAGGGCCATGTTTCTGAACAAGCTGCTGTAAAAGCTCATCTTCTTCGGGGCTCCATGGACCTTTAACCCGATCCATATCTCTCTTAGAACTGTTACAGGTACTCGCCATTTTTCTTCCTCTCTTTTCTTTAAGTTAGTTTTTAGAGGAGAAACCGTGAAGAGGAGGAGATTTATATATGGGAGAGAGGAGGAGAAGGTAAATATAAAGGGGGAAAAGGGATGACCGGTTAAGCCGGTGAAAGAGGAGGAGTTGTAAGCGTTATGGGCACCGATTTGTATTTTAAATAAAAAGGGAAGATAGGGAAAGCGGTTGATTAAAAGAGATGGAATACAGCTGTAAACGGGACACGCGTCATAAAGAAAGATTGACTGATTTACACAATAACAGATGGAGTGGTGTAGGCTCCTGTTTTCAGTTTTAGAGAAACTGTTCCTCCTTTTTTTCTATATAAGCTGCGTGTGCATTACTCTTCTCTTTTTTTTGAATTTTTATTTTCCTCTTTTCCACTCACCTACGTACCCAAAAGGAGATTTGTTTGGTTCTGATGGGAAAAAAACAAAACTTAGAAATGTAACGCATTCAGAGTTTGTTACCTCGTAATTTTGGGTATTAGGAAAAATAAAAAGCAAATTCTTAAACAAAACTCCCATTTGTTTATAAAAAATAAGGTCTCCGTTCTAAATTTTAACTTTAACAGAGATTTCTCCGTTCACACTTACAATAATAACATAATAAAATTTAATAAAGTAGAATTTAGATTTTATTATTATTTCATAGAGATAGAGAAATTATTCTCAAAAATATCTTAAATTCATCCCATATAAACGAAAACAATAGATATAGAGTAATGATTAAAACAAAGAGCAATATCAATCTTATAAGAAAAATAATAAGAATAATTAAAGAGTTGTAAGAACAAAATAATAATAGCTCGAATAATCTTTAAAAAACCCAAAAACTGCAACAAGGAAAGGCAAGACAATATTTTACCTCTACTCACCTTCTATTCTAATACACAACCTCCACATTTTTTTATTTCTAAGGTCATATTCTTGGTGATATGAAGTTCCATCCTATCCTATCGTGTTTAATTAACACTCCCTAATACTTTTTCTATCAATAATTACCCCTTCCATAACTCTTATATTCCTCTTGCCTTTCATATATTGTCTGAAATCACTTCTATCTTCTTTCGAATAACCTCATTCTTAATTTTATTTTTTTTCATAAATTTACATGGACAAATATTAACAGGCGTGTATGTATCAATAGAAAGTTACGCGGTAATTGAAAAAAAAAAAACTAACAACTCATTGTGATGGTGAAAACGTTGAATGATCTCGTAGATGTATTAGTTACTATTCACTTTTATCGGTTGGATTTAAATTTATTTAAAAAATAATAATTAACATGATTATTCCAATAAATTAGGGGTTAACATTAGATTCTGAAAAATAAGTAATTATTACTTAAAATAAATTTTGAAAAATATAATATAAAAAATAATAAAGATGAACAGAAAGAGAGAACGCGCACTAAAGAAGGATAAAAATTCTATTAAATATTTTTACTTATTTGATATTGATGAAAAAGAAAATAAAGGAAGCGAGTTGTAACTGAAATGAGTTTAATTTAATTAAGAATTAAGGTGGAGTATGGAGTGAGAGGAAGAAAGAGAGGAGATTAGGGTAACGGTTGAGGAGATGATTGAAAGAGGCCATCAGCTTTGACTGAAAGCAAAGCAGAAGTTGCAGTGGACAGCCTGGATAGCATATAAATTAAATACTTTATTTTTCTGGGGATGGGATATTTATCTACCCACTCCTTTTTTTATTTTGTAACCCCCTGAAAATGAAACGGCCGCACGGACGTGATGACCTGGCACAAAACGACAACATCGGTCGCCGAATCGGAAGGAGAATCATTACTACAATCCTGTCAGTCCAGCCTGTCTTCTTTATTTATTTTATTCTTTAACCCCTTCTATTTCTTTCAATCTACACTATATGCCCCTTCTTTTCTCATCCCAACTCCAACGGCCTTTCTCCCCAAGTCTTATCACAACAATCACCTCCTATACCCCGTCCATCGGTCACCGCCTCTCCTTTTATTTTACTCTTTTTAATTTTAATTCATATATTCATCTACAACAAATATTTGCTAAAATGTTCTGACATATATCTCATTTAAAAATTCATAAAATTAGTTTTATTTTAAAACTTTATTTCTGTCATAATTTTTTATTTATATTACATGAAATAAAAATAACGAGGCAGTTAAAAAAACTGCATAAGAAATGCATGAAGGCGTGGTTTCCGCATAAAGGTTACCTGTACGGATCAGGTAACCCACGCTTTGGTACACGCATCCCGAAAAACAGCAGTCACTTTCCTACGGACCTTCCCTTCTCATCCACTTTCCATTTATTTATTTAAAAATGAGACTACTCCATTATAGAGCCCCCTAGATTTTAGTGTGAATACTCAAATATACGACTCTGTCCCATTTTACTTTTTATTTTAAAAATTTTAACTTTAAAATTCTCCTTTATCTAAAATAAAATAATTTTTTGTCACAAAAATAATTTTAGGTCATACATTTTTAAAAAAAAAATTATTTTCTTAAATATCATATCAAGTAAAAAAATATCATATAAAATAAAACAAAAAAATGAATTTTATAGCGGGGGTTGGGAACAGAGAGAAAATAAATGGAAAAGATATGCGTATCCGTTTCTGTTACTGGTACGTCGTACCTACTACCTAATGCCCAGCTGTTTGGCATGCCTGCTGGGTTGTACTCCCTCATCTCTAATATTATCTTCCTAATTCCAATATAACAAAATTCCCTTTTATTCCATACATAATGTTAGTTGCTTCTTATTTATTTGATTCACAAAAAAATATAGTACTACGTGCTGTTTATAAAACTAGGATTTTATTTGCAACATTCAGTTCTAAGATTGAAGTTTTTGACAATTCAAAACCCTTTAAAAAGATAACTTTTGAATTCAATTACATTCAAGGTTCATTGTCTACGAAAAAATAATTGGGTTCATTGAAATATCATATAATAGGATGATGATTGAGTATATCTCTTTTATTGAGATTAAAAAGTTAATAGGCTCAATGATAAAAAAGTTAAAGGTCAAATTGATCGAATTTATATCTTACTTTCATCTTCTTGTAATAGTTACCTATTCTCTTTAACTTCTCAATATATCTATAGTTCATTCTTGTTATACACCAAAATAAAATTTATTTCAATTTTTTATTAATCTCCATCTAATTATATTTTCTACACTTCAAATCCAATCTTTGTACATATAGAGTCCAAAACAACAGATGGTGACGAAATTAATTGGTTTTTTAGATTAGAGAATCTTTGATAATGACACGAAAAGTTAATTTAACCATACAAAATAACTGGATAGAAGATAAAATTATTGATTTAAAAATACAATACATAACAGAACATTTTAAATACAAGATAAAATTATTTCATCAATGATTTCAATTTTATTCAAATTGTTCATTAATATTCATAATATATACTCATATTTACTAGTAATTTGTTTTTATAGAATGCAGTATAATTTTATATTATATAAAGAATTTAAAAAAATATAATAATATTACATGGAAAGTTTATAGCGTGATTATTTGAAAAAATAATTTGAATTATAAAATAAAAAAGAAAAAAATATAAATAATAATAATATAATATTTAAGATTTTTTTAAAAGAAAAAGTAAAATAGAGAATTAAATTGAAGCTATTTGTGTCAGATCACTCGCTATTCTCTATATTTGAAAAATAAACAGAGAATGAATTTGTTATGGCATTAGATACCAATGCAATTTAGTGGCACCAATATCGTACAAATTCAATACGCATAAAGCCCGCATCGGGTGGGCAATCAATTTTCTTCAAAAATTTATTTTGTGGTGATGAACTTTCTCAAAGTTTTTTCATTAATATCTCTTGCAAATCCTCGTTTTAAAATAAATACATTTCACGAAATTGAAAAGATGTTGATTTTTTAAATAATATTTTCATTTAAATGAATGAAACTTTACATAATTTAAGAGTTACATGAATAATTTTTTTCAAAGTATTTAATTAAAATAGAAGTTAATAAAAACATTTTTATTTTATAAGATTGAGTAATTTCTTTTTAGAGGATGTGTTCAAGTTGAAATTATCACTATTACGAAATAGAAAAGTAATTCATTTAAATAGTTTTTCCGTTCATTTGTTCACTTTGTATTTCGTATATCTCAAAGAAAAAATTAACAGTACAATAATAATTAATATAAGGATCATAATATTCGCACTAATTGATATTTAGTATAGTATGATCTTTAAAAAATAATTTAAAATTAATATTATAAAAAGAATATGAATATATATATTAAGAAAAGAGAAAATTAATTTTTGAAATAATAGTAAAAATGAATAGGGTGAGACTTTTCCGTTTCTAAATCAGGGGCCTATAGGCGACAAACAACTTTATGGGAAATTTAAATGAAAAAACGGAAAAGTAGTGTGTCGGAAAGCAACAAAAATAAAAAGTATTCTAGTATGGGAAATCGTACTTTTGTAACGCCTTTCATAACCATTATCATATGACACGTGGCATCAAATCGTAACTTATTTTTTAAAAAAAATCAAAAATTGAGTATAAGGGAGGGAAAATAGAAAAGAAATTAGAATTATGAGTAATCGAATGTTTATTAATGAAGTGAGAGTTTAGGTATCTAATTATAACAATCGATTGAGCTGTTTTCTCTATTCTGTTTATTATTAATTAAAAATTAATATAATAGAAAAATAAAGATGTCAAAAAAAAAATACTAAAAATTTTCCTCGAGACCCATATTTACTTTTCCTTAAACCGGTTTATTTTACCCCCTGAAGCCGAATATCAAGAAAACCGTTAGTCTTGTGGAAAGAGGAGAACTTAATCACGTGTGGCAGACCTGGTAAAAGGAGACACACGTGCGTGTTGCATCCTGTGTAGCAACAGAAAAATGGAATCTTAATTCTTATAGGTTGCACTATAAATTAACATATCTAACCTCGCATTCTTATCTTAAAATAACGTAAAAGTCGAGGTTAACAGAGTAATTTAGGAAATATTGCACTTGTTTATTCCAACCGTTTTGTCGTTTAGTAATTTGAGTTCACGTGAAAGAGAAGGGGCAAGGAGCTTTCTAGGCACAATGGTTTCTTAAAGAAGGGCGAATATATATAGTATATACTAATTACAAAAGGGCCTCCTATTATGTGTTTTTCACAATTTATGGAATATTGAAAAAATTTGTTATGCATTTTAAAAATTTTAAATTGTTAATTATTATAATTTATAATATATTTATTTTATTTTTACATAATATAAATTTTTGTTATCTTTATGTGATAGTAGTAAGGTTATATTTTACCCTCACTAAAATTTCACTTATGAGATTTCACTGAGTATGTTTGTAAATATTTAAAATTGTTCATTGTTGTAATTCATGGTATATTTTACATAAATTTCAAATAATGTATGTACCTCTTTTTGTCTCAATTTATGTGACACTAATAAAATTTTAATAATTATTTAAATATTTTTATATATCTTTTAAATTTTTAAATTGGTAATTATTGTAATGCATACTACCTTTCGCATAATTTCAAGTAATACACATACATTTTTTGATTTATTCATATTATAATGTTTTAAAAGTACTTTCTTTTTAACACAAATATAATTATTGAAAGACATTAAAATAATCATTTGATTTTATTTGTCCCGTTTAAAAATAAAGACTTAATTTGTCATTTTGCGTTGGTTTAATCTTAATTCTAATATTTATATGATTTAAAAATAATTTATTAAGGTAATACTGTGAAATCACAATGAAGCAGCTGGTGCCCTTTCTCAACGCATTTCTTTAGAAAAGACTCCGTTTTTTCCTCTTTTCGGATGATAAATCTTTCTCAGAACATGGAGTGTGAATCAAACCCATGTTTGAATTGAAATTGAGATATTGATGCAAGTTCTTCCATTCTGAATCAGATAGATTCATATCTGAAAAAGGTTGACAATAAGTTCTTTCAAAATTGACTATTTGCCCCTCTGTTAGAGGTGTTTCAGAAATGTCTGCGATCGAGTAAATAGCAAAAATAAACTCATTAGAGATAATATTGTTAAATCGTAATTGAAAGAACTGAAGAAATAATTAATAGAAACGATACAGTAAAAGCATGAAGTTGAATCACGCATGTCGATCTTGAGTTGTCTGTTTATTGATGCTTATATATCGATAGTAGATTTATAATACCTTTAAATAAACGAGTAAAGATCCCTCCCCGAGCATTTTAAATACATCAAAAATTTTAAAAATTAGACAGATAAATTAAAATGAAGAAAGTAACATGAAATGGTAAAAAATAGCCTTCAAGAAGTATATTTATTTTAAGCAGATAATTATGATAGTTTTTAGTAATTTTTAACTATATAATAAATCAAAAAAAAGACAACTAAATTTAAAAAGAGAACGTAACTCCAAATGACAAAAATAGTTCTTAGGAAGCACACTGACATCACAACGACCAGCTACTTCCTAACCGCTGTAAGTATGATACTTTTTACATAATTTTTCAAGATCTAATAAAAAAATAGATAAATAAATTAAAATGGAGGACGTAATTCGAAATTACAAAAATAGACCTCAAAAAGCAAGCTGGCAGTTAGATTTATAATACTTTTTACGTAATTTTTAAATACATAAAAAATTTAAAAATTAGATAAATAAATTAAAAATGAAAAAAGTAACCTGAAATAATCAAAAATAGCCCTCGAGAAGTGTAAATATTTTAAGCAGTTAATTTTTATAATTGTGATACTTTTTATGTCATTTTTAAATATATATAATAAAGTAAAGAAATACGACAAATAAATTAAAATATAGAGCATAATTTGAAATGACAAACATAGCCCCAGAAAGCAAGCTGACAGCACAAGGGTCGACTACTTCCTAATCGCTATAATTATGATACTTTTTACGTAATTTTTAAATACATAATAAATTTTTAAAAAAAAATTAAAACAAAGAAACTAATTCAAAATGACAAACATCGCCATCAGGAAGCAGGCTGGCAGCAACACAGTCAGATGCTTCCTGACTGATTCTATTTAGAGGGTATATATATGATTATTGTGTATTAAAATCTGTTCAAGAAAATCTTTTGTTGAAATATTAAGTGAATTATTAATGATAGAAATATATGATTATAATTTATTACTGTATCAAAATTTAAAATATGATTATTAGGGGTCGCTTTAAGTGAATTATTGAAAGTTTTTTATAGTTCTAAATAAATAAATTATTTAAATTTAAAAAAAATTGTTGAGATTTTTTTCATTTTCATTTCCCTTTTAAATAAGATTTTTAATTACAAGATATTTTATAGGAGAATATGTTGAGAATAATTGCAAAAAATAATCTTTAATTTTTATCCTTGATTTTTTTTTTTTTTAAGAATACGTCATACCTTAGTTACTCATTTAATATTAATTAGAGGCAGAGTAACTTTTAACTACAGTAAGATGATAATTCTTTTGTTTATGGAGGCTATTTTGAAAAATTCCTAACATTTTTGCTTAAATCTCATAGTAACTTATGGATTGAGATAATTTTTCGAGATCCCTTTTGCATGATGTTTTTTGAGAAACTTCTTTTTGGGGAAATGCATAGATGGCCGTTTGAGAAGCGTTATTTAAGATGTAGTTCGAAAATAAATTAAATATTTGATGTATAGTAATTTCAAAATTAACTTCATATTGGGAGATTGAAGTCTAGAATTTCGGGTCTAAAGCTTTCAAGACTTTATATGTATGGATATAAAGTTAGAAATTGTCAAAACTAACTTCAAACCAAAATATATGTGCTTCAAACATAAGTTGTGTGAATTGATTTGATGTACCAGCTACTAGTTTAATTTCACCTTTTCAATTGTTCATTTACGTGAGTCTTGTACTAATATGGATTGTATTGTAATGATGAAATTATTCTATTTTTAATTAGAAGTCTCGAATTTTATTTTTGAGTATGAAAAAAATTCAGTTGGAAATGTCACGCTCCTAGGTGGACGCTGCAATACGCGATTTGCATTTAGCTGAGGCTCCAGTGCGGAATCCGAACACCCAACAAAATAAAGGGGACTAGGATGACCTGAGATGGAGCCATTGAGGAGGAGAAGAAGAAAAAACAGCATTGCTTGTGTCTAAACTTGCTATATCAGGCTAAAAATTAAATACTTCGAAATGTTGGCTATAACTTAAATAGTTTTCCTCTTGGGCAATTACTATTTTTACGAGTTAAATTGTAATTGCATTTGTAATATCATTAGTGAATCTTTTAAGTGATTTAACAAAGATGTGACTTTTTGCTTTTATGCTCAGATTATTTTTACATTTTACGAAAAGGTCTAGTTTAATTTATTATCAATTAGAAATTTGGTTATTTACATAAATATAAATATCCTCATCATTTTAATTTCGCACAGAAGTCATTATTCTAATTTTTAACACTTAAATACTATTTAATTAAATTCTATAAATGAAAAAATAAAAACAGGTTTTGTTCGAAGCATGCTCCCCAATAAGAGGTGGTCTTAATATTTTGCCCCTCATAAGAAATGTCTTGCAAAAATATCCCATGAGAGGTTTACTTTGATTCAACTTAAAATGAAAAAAACAAACATTTTTGTAAAACTATTCTTACGAAAGGCAAAAGAGCAAGACCACTACATTTGACAGATATTCTATGTAATTTTTTTATTTTTGCACGTGTCTTAGAGTTCCAACTCCTTTTACCATGTGAATACAATTATTTCCCCAGTTTCATATTATTTGAGCCATATAAACTTTGCATAATGCTTATATTTTATTATTAAATACGTATTTTACTAAACTAATATTATTGATTATACTTGAAAACTTTAAATTTGACTACTATTCCCTCCTTTCATTCTATTTTACCTTTTATTAAAAATAAATATTTCATTTTACTTGTTCATTTTTAATAAATTAACATATTCAAAGCATCATTTAATATGGTTAATTTAGTGAAATGTATCTCTAGTTTAATCTTTTAAGAGCGTGCCATGTCAACATAAGTTAAATAATATAAAATGACGAAAGTAATGCTTTGTATAGTTATTTAATATCAAGTGTAGAAAGAAAAAAAATTCTATTTAAGTTGGACATATTAAATAAAAAAAACATCTATTTGATATAGGGATCAAGTAAGTGGAGTAAGTATTACCACATAAATCACCATAATTAGATTTAAGAAAGCTTTTATAATTGTGATGGAGGATGATTAATTATAGTAATTAACAATTAAGGGAAGTGAAATATTAGTAGCACGTGCGTAAATATTTGGGACAAGTGCGTGTCTGTTTGGATGGCAGTTTAAAGGTATAGAGAATGGACACGTTACACATGTTGTAAGTAATTGAGAGCCACATTTCAAAATTTTATCACAAGTCCTAATTATAATAAATTTATAAGTATTTTCAAGTAAAACAAAATATACTTAAAAGTACATGGTCAAATTTATTAAAATGAGTATTTATTTATTATTGAATAATTACGTTCTTGATAGACAGATTTAATAAGATCGTAAAATAATCTACAAGTTATTCAATTTTCACAATTCAAATCAAAAACCAAAATATTAGAAAAATACTCGGGTCAATTCGTTTTTCTTTTCTTTTACAAAAAAAATAGTAAAGCTTCATTGCTCGTGCCAATTTATGAAAAAAGAAAGTCCTCCATTTGAATACCAATTTTGTCTCTGCTAAACCTTTTTTTTCTTTTATGCTGTCTAATGGACAACTTGATGAATTGTCTATACCTTTTTCTCCTCCTTTCTTCTTTTTCTTTATAATTGATCTCTCTCTCCTTTTTTCACTTTCTCCTAACAATCTAATTTCACTTGACACAGAGTCTAACAAAAAGATTTTTTAATCTTGTAGTCCAAAATTAAAATTATGTCAAATATGTCAAAATATCCTTTAATCTTATAGTTTTAAATATACTATGTGTAAAATTGAAATTAAGTTATTCTTTTTAAGTTAGATGAAAAAAAAATAGGTTATTCTTTTCTAAACGGATGAAGTATTTTGTTTCCTTTTACTTTTAACTTCTATAAGAGGTCATTTTGGATAACTTTTTAGAATTATAATAAGTACTTAGAATAATTTATTTTATTTAAAATATATATGTTGAATTAAATAGAATAAATTTAATCATGAGATGTTTTTTCTTATCCCATGAATCAGAGTCTCCATCATGGGCTTTTGGAAGTGGAAGCAAATACTGATACCAAAAGCGCGTCTTTATGCAAGTGGAATCGTATTTCTGACTAGATTTAATTTATATAATTATTTTTATAAATTATGTTTGTCCTTAAGGGGAAGACATATTATTAATTAGAGGATTAACTACCAGTAATGAATGAGTAAAAATGCTATTAGAGAAAGGGACGTCTAAGTGCACTATCAAATTAACGAAATTATAAATAATGATCAGTCATTCTCAATCTGGATTGCAACAGCTGGACTATTATAAAAAGGAATATTATGCAATAATTATATGTTACTTAATAGCATTTATTAATCTTCTGGCTAATACTATACTCATCATATACATGCAAAGCCTGCATGCTTATTTCACACAATTTTAAAACAGTTCATAATAATATATAAGGTATGATAATTTTTTTCATGGAAGTACGTGGGAAAAAAAATTATCAGTTGCAGTGAATGGAACTATTTCTTTTTTAATCAGAGGTCTCGTATTCGAACTCAGGGTATGGAAAATTCCTTGATAGAGAGTCCTTCCTCCAAATGGGGCCTGACGCGGCACGAATTGGGGATAGTCGGACCCATCAGTTTCATCCCATTAATTAGAGGAATTTTGGTATATAGCCACTCAAAAATACCTTAAAAAATACCTTGATTATGTTCAATAGCTATAGTTTGGGTAATAATATTTCGTAACAATAGTTATAACAGTGTTTGTATAATTCATGCAACGTTTGTATATGTTTATATATTCTCTATACAATTCGCAATTTTTGTGTAGCGTTTATATATTTCGCTATACATCAATTCGTGTATAATATTTGTATAAATTGCTATATAATTTATAGTGTATATATATTTCGCTATAAAATTTGATTCGCGCATGCACATCGTTTGTATAAATTGTACAAACTATACAAAACTCAAACCATAATTACAGCTAGATGTTTGCCGCGAGACATAATTAATTCAAACTATAATTATATTAGCAAATTAACTAGTATTATTTGTTTGCTTATCCGCACAATTCTCCCTAATTAAGATGAGTAATTGAGTTATTAGTTTTCCATGGATCTCCAAATGTGCACTTTGACCATGTGTTTCGCTAACAATTAGGTGATAATTTAACTATCAAATTCTCAATAATTCAGACATAAAAACTTAAAAATTTGAAATAGTTAAAATTTATTTACTTTTGTCCCTTTATTTTTTTTTTAAAACATTGGTCCAATAATAATTGTTAGTATTATTGGTGTCTAATAAATTTGGTATGAGAAAAAATGACATAATACCAAACATAGGGTTTTGAGGCAGGTAAAGAAGTAGTAGTATATATTTGCATGGGCTGGGAAAATCACAATCAATAGAAAAGGTGTCTTCCAATATATATGACATGATTAGTCTGTATAAGACAAATTAATGGGTCCACTCTTTTCTTAATCTCCATAATAACTGCACAATTAGGCAAAGTGAAAAAGATAAAAGCAATAAAGAGTTGAATTAATTTAGTAAGTGTAGTGAAGCACAAGCATCAATATTATAATGACAGTTAAATAAAGTAGCTAGCTGCTAGTTAAAAAGAAGAAAACTATTTACTTTGAACATATATATTATCAATATATTCGAATTAATATTTATTTAATTAAGTATCTAAACATATAATATAATGTATTTCTATCAGACACTTATGACTCAAATTTGAAAAAGTTTATGTGCATGCTCCAAATTCCAATCATCTTTAATTATATATGTCAATCGATAAGATGTAAAACCTCATAACTATTCTAATCGAGGTTAATATGTATAATCAAAGAAAATTATGTTCATAAAATCTTAAATGAAAGTAAATTTATCCATATAGTGGTCAATGCTTTTAAAGAAATATGAAAGCTTTTTTTTAAATCATATACTTCCTCTTGGCCCTTTTATATATCGTCCTTACGGTAAATAGATGGTCTTTAATATATGTAATTTCACAAAATCAATGCATAATGGACATTAATGAGTTTTGAAAAGATATAGTATTTGGCCAATTAGAAGAACTAAAAAACAATTAATGTACATTAAATAAGGGCAAAATAAGGAAGTCATTTTTCTTTCTTAATGCAAGCACAATCACAAAAAATGACATATAAAAGAGATCAGAAAGTATTCACATGATCAATGAAAAATTATGTTGTAATTTGAAATGTCTGAATTAAGATAATATATTGACAAACTAAAAGGGTGTCAATATTTTGTCTAATTTTTTATTTTATATTCTTTTAAATTGAGTGTACTTTTGTTTCATCATAATTGATTAGACACTAATAACAGTAACATTTTTAGGTTAATTGATTAGACAGTAGAAACAGTAGCTTTGATGATGGCATTAAGCAATGCCATGATGATGAATGAAATAAAGTTGAAGCATTTAATTCGTCAATTTATAATTAATCTTCAACTTCCTTTTTTTGTGTGGCCATTATGACTTTGTAATTATTGAACTTTCTTAATTATTCGACCTAATCCATATAAACAGTTTCAAAAGTCGTGGGAGTCCTGACATGAAGGACTAAAATAATACTAAAATAAATAAAACATACAAACAATTTGTCCTTGTTACAACTTTCCATCTATAGAAATTCCATCTACTTGTTACCTTTGTTTTTGGTACTAGCTACAATTTAGAGCTGTAGAGCATTAAGTATGGAAAGTTGCACAATTTATATTATTTTATTTTGGTGATTGGCCACAAAAATTCTGATTACATTCTTTTTTAATGAAAAATACTTAATTTATTTGCAAGGTGGCCTAGTGGAATACTCCTGTTTGCATTTTTTATTTTTGTTCAATGGAGTAATACATATGATAGCAATGAGGGAGCCAAAATATTTATTAAGAAAATTTAAAATTTAAAAAAATTAACACATGATTAAAAAAGAGTTATATATATTTGACTAGTCTTATTGTACGCGTTTTGGTACTTCGTTTGATAACAAACGATTAAAAATGTAAATAATTCACTACAAAAGTAATTTTAATAAATTGCTTATTTATAAAGGTCCTATATATATAGGTTCTATCACTAATTAAAATACATGGCAAATTCGAATTTTTTTAGCAGATACATAGTATTTTCTTGATTCAAATAAAGAAAAAGTAGAAGTCTATCAAATAAGAAAGATTTATGAGTCTTTCCACGACTAGAAGTACTTATTTTATCCCTTCTTTCCATATATTTTAGAAGACAACATTCTAAATATAATTAAATAATAATTTTAAAAAATGGTGAAAAGATACTTTTATCTAAAGCAAAATCTTTCAATGAAAGACAAAAAATTCAAATAATATTTTTAAGAATCTTCACACTTTTAATATAGTATAGATATAGATTTAATTAAATTTTTTTATATATAATAGTAATTTTTCGAGCAAATTCCTCATATTTTCAAGGCGAAACCCTTTTAGTGAATTAATAAGCTAAAGTATATTTAGGAAATGGTGACAAGTTTGAATGGACTAAACTCCAATAAGTTTTAGTATTAAAATAATAAATAAAGCTCCAATAAGATTCTATGATTTATTTAGTACATCATCATATCAGGAACTAACTTGAAAAAAGCTCATCTTCTTGTCTTTTTCTCCTTACAACTTTATCAAGATTTTTAATTTGGTGTTCCTCATATATCAAGTGAAGGACACGATGATGGCATCTAAGCAACAAACTCAAAGTTGATATATTATTATCAATTAAAAAGAAGTGGACTTATATATATCAACATTTTAAATAATTCTTATACTATTATTACATTTTTAATATAATTTAGATAGTAATCTAAAATTTCAAGGTTTATAAGTTTTAATTTTATTTTAAGAAATAAAAGTAATAAAATATCGCACATAATGGCGGTGGTAGAGGAAGGACTGAAAAGGAGGTGCTAGCGATGAACGTTAACGAAGGAGGGTTATATTTAAGCTACTTACATAATATCGAAGTTATTTTTATTAGACATGTATAATATGGGATTAACATTGTGCCTTCAACAACCAAAGATGTCATCAATCTTTATATACACTATTTATTCAACTGAACGTTTCAGTCGTGTCCAACATTTCAGCCTTGTTGTTTTAGTCAGCAGTGGTGGAGCTATCAATATTCCCTTCATCGAAAAATTACAGTAATTAGTAGTTTGAAAACTTAACTTTATGTATCAATATTATATATTAACTCTTCTTATTTTTATGCGCGTCTATTTTTTATATATATATTTTGATATTCCTTGGTAGAATTTTTTACCTGCCACTATATGTTAGGATTTATTGTGTTGAAGAAAAGTCCCACATTCCTTACTTCGAGCTAACTTTTGGGGTGTCAGTTAGACCCAAGTTCTAATTTTATATGGTATCAGAGCATGACTCATCTCATCCAATGTTGGACTCCCAAAAATTAAAAATTGCTCATGCACCAGATGCTAAGCACTGGGCGTGAGGTGGGGGTGTTCAAGAATGACAAAAAGTCTTACATTGGTGGTTAATGAGATGAGTGAATTCTTTATAAGGATTGGACAATCCTCCTTTTTTTTTTCAAGACAGCTTTTAGAGATGTGAGTTATGCCCAAGATCTAATTTTTCATATAAACCATGAAATTTTTCCTTTTGACATAATTGGTAAGAACAAATTAAGAAGAGTTCATCTCATATTAGTTAATACACTCTTTATGTCAAAATCTTTTTCAAGTTTTGAATAAGGATATGAATAAAGTTTTTGTGAAAATAGAAGCCAAATTCATTCAAATAAGAAGAGATTATACAAAAAAAGTAAATAAAGGAGCCCACAGCCAACAAAATATAAATGGGCCTCGTAGTCAAAGAAGGTGGAGCCCAATATAATGGGTGTTAGGTTAAGGGTCATCAATCTCTCTTTACCCTATTTTGACAAAACAAGTCCAATCTCAACTCTAAATGTTACATCCATTTTGTGTTCTCAAAATTCAATTCACCTTCTAAGGAGCATGAATGCATCAAAGTGTCACATTTATTGGAAAAAAATAAATAGTACTATACTTTTGCTGTATTTAAATATCATATTCTTTTGGACCCCAACTTAGATCTTGTTCTTAATCTCCAATAATTCTACCTCCCATCTTAGTAGTTTTATTTCTTTCTATTTTTGTTTTAAATTTTAAATATGAAATATTAATTTTTTTCTTTACCCTTTTTGTCACATATTTTTAATAGAGTAGTAGGAAGTGCTAACTACCTAGTCCTAGTAAAAAGAACCAGGCATTTGAAGTTGGGTGCTCAACTATTTCAAATTTGAAGCTGCTATTAACATCGTGTGCTCAACTTACATAATCTTGAACATACATCTGTCACTGCATAGGAATATCTTCTATTTATTTATCCACCCTTCACCCCATCCACTCCGACCCACTCACCTCTTGCTTACATTATATTTGTGACAAATACACCCTAGATATTCTAGGGACAAGTTGTAGGAAATAGAAATGAGAGAGAGACTAATAATTGATGCACTTGGTTAAGTTATTGATAATATACGTCCAATGTTAAGTAGTTGAAAAAGAAGTAAAACGAATAGTACCTTTTTACTGTTTTTTTTTTTTTCAATTAGTTGGAAAAATTGATGTGTACAAAGTATCTAGTCTCTTTGCTTTTTTAGTTCATTGCTTCTTTTAAATTTAACATACTTTAATTAACAAGTGAAATCATTTTTATCTAGCCGTCCTCTTTTACTTATATTCCCTTAACCTTTTTTTAAAGTAATTTAAACGAAGCACTAATTCGTTTGATCTCTTTTTAATCCACTTCTTGTTGATTCTTTAGGCCCCCTTATGCCATAATAAATATTTACAAATTTTGGGCATCATTTTTGTAAATAATTAAGAGAAGTAACCATTTTTACTTGCTATAAATGTTTAAATAAATACTCTTTATTGAAAAAACAATGATTTTGATTTTGGGCCGGTGGTTACTTTTGACTTTTTTGTGGGCCTTTGGGCTGGCAAACGGCCGTTGTTTTCCGTACGGTTGGTGATTAACTTCATAAAAATTGTACTTCTTTTATTTTAAAATTGACTGATTTTTTATTTTTATTTTAGTAATTAAATTTATTGAGAGTTTGAGACATAAGTTTTTAGATACTAAAATCATTTCTAAAAATAATGTGATATAAAAATATATATATTTATGCTTACGAAAAAATATTTATTATGAGAGATAAAAAAAATCAGCATAGAATAGGAGCAAAAGTGCAAATGACCCTTTTATTATAAGTTCTGATTTTTGTCAAGTTACGTGTTTTTGGTGCTTCATCAGGAAAATTGACTGGCCAACTTTTGATTTATAAGAGAGGATTAATTTTGTAACTATTTACAAACTCATTTTTTATTTAACATCGTATTTATAATAGATTTTCATTTTATACATAAGAGATCAAATATATATATAAAAAATCAATTTGTAAATTGCAATAAAAAAAAACTAATTTTATGATTTAGAAGTTATTTTAGTACAATATATTTAAGCAGGATCAAAAGCCATTTTTATCTTCCTTAAGAAGCAGAAATTTTATCAAGTTCTTGTTGAATACTGAATAAATTTTTTGTTTTAACAAATATATCAACACTATATATACTTGTCCAGTTCCTATATTTATCAAGCTTATTCAAAAATCAAAATTGCCTTTATCAATTATTAAGGATATCACCAGATCAGATTAAACAACTTCTATTTAATCTTACAAATTCATTAATTATTTAAAAAATTGATCTATTATTTCCTATATTTTTATTTATTACCACATTATATCAATCAATTTAATTCACATATAATTTTTTCTCATAAATTCAATCGTTTTTAAAAATAAAAAATAAAATTGCATATTATAAATATCAAACAAATGTGGGGTCTGTCAACCATTAGGATAGTTATGTGCCAGTCCATTGTTCCAGTGGTTTCTCCAATTTTGTCCTATTTATTTCCCAAATAATGAATTGTCTTTTTACTTTTATCATTAAACGGAGCCACAAAATTACTCGATATAGCTTCTGAATGACAAGTAATTACATGTGTAATTAATCATGGGCCCTTACATACCATCTTATTTCCATTATTCATCTAAATGAAAATGTAAGCTCCAATTTTTTAGTATTTTAACTTATTAATTATTAAAATTTATAATTACTTTTATATAATTTTAAATTATAGAAAGGCAAAAAAAAAATCATAAAATAGATAAATTAAAATAAAAAAGTGACTCACCCACACATTCTCTCGTAGAAATGAACAATATATATATAAAAGTTTAAAAAAAAGAAACAGATAGACATTTTAATCCATATATATTGGAAAAAACCAAATAAATGTAAATTAACAAAAGCATGAAAAGAAGAAAAGTAAATGAGCCTCACATGAGGTACAACCTTTTGCCTCTTGGCTGAGAAGTAGTTTATCATTGTGAATATTTATAATATAATTTTAATAGAAAAATATTTTGAAAAATAATATATGATATAAATTATAGTGCTGAATAATATATTGATCACATATTTTAATATATTCATAATATTTTGTGTTAATTTTTTATTAAATAAGTACAATATATTTTAAACACTTATAATATATTTGTATACATAATTTACTTTAATATACATGCAATTTTATTATAATATTGCTATAAATAATAATATATATATAAAAATATTACTACAATAATTATTTATTTAAAAGTACTTACTCAATTAATTTTTTCGAAAATTAATTGTCCAATAGTTTAAAATAAAGCAAGTAAATATAACACTGTAGAAGTGTGAAAAATGAGCCAAAAAATAAAAAAGACCTGTGTGCTTTCTAGCCGCTTATTTATAATAGTAATAATAAGGTAAGAATAACGTTGCATGTATGTATTTTTAAATTTCGTTTATAAAATTATATTAGATATATTGTTATTATAATGGTTGAAACTTTATTTCTTAAAACAAATTCTTTGATTTTCTAAAGATAAAATTTATCCATAAAAATATAACTCGTCAAATATATTCATATATTAGCTTGATTCATTATAACTCAATCTATTTTAGCTTATTAAAATTAGGACTAATATGTATTTCAAATTGACTCGTGAAATTTTTTATTAAAAAATATTTTTAACCTATAAACTAAAACAACAAACAAAAATGCTTAAAACTCAGTAAGATCTGGACAAAATTATCATCAATTATATTTTAATCTCTTTCAAATTAAGTAACTTTTATATGGATCAATAATCCGCTCATTTATTAATTCATTCATTTTTTCCATCATTTAACACTTCTAGTTTAGTCATTATTCTTAAAAATTAATTATAAAACTCAACTTAATGTCCCACATGATCCAAATAAAAAAATTCTTAAAAATAAATGCTTATATAGTGTTTACAACACTTATCCACATCTTTGGATAAAATAATTTATAGAAATATGATCTTGCTTTATCAATTAAAATGAATAACTGAATGTAGAGTGTAGAGCACCACCATTTCTAGTAGTTGGAAAAAATAAAAGAAAACTAGGAATCAATTACACTAAGAGGAGTTAGTTAAGGATAAAAATGTTAGAATAATCATAAATCAGAATTGATATGCACTAATCAACAAACCTTTCTTCTCTTTTTGTTAAGAAAGGAAAGGATAAAGCAAAAAGTGACAAAAATGGTAATTCGCCTAATTCATGTTTGTCTGGTAGATAAATTCTAAATGTGGACCAGGCATTGTCCCCTAGCATGCATGGCTACAATTTTAAGTTAAACTAAGCTTTTGGTGGTATTAGTGGCCTAATTAAAATATTCATTAAGAAAATTTGAGAGTCTCGATCGATTTGGTTTGATTTTATATATTATTGATTTGATTTATCGATTTTTTATTATATTAAATAAATTAATAAAATATTTTATCGATTTCCATTTATTAATTTTTTATTCTTAATGATTTGGTTTTGATTTACTCAATAAGAAAATATTTATAAAATAAAATGACTTCTCTAACAGATTAATGTGATATAATAAAACTATGCAATACAGTGAAACAAGTAAATCTGTTGTAAATGACGAAATGTTTTTAAAAACTAAAGTGAGACAATAAGGAAGTGTTACGTAGCACTCACCTCCGAATGAACTCTGTAATACGACAACTAAATCAGTTGGAAGTGAACAAAAATATTTGTTAAGCACCTAAGCTTATCAGTATGCAATATTTGTCCTCGTATTCTAATTTACTTCCTTGATAAAAAGCTTATACGTTGGAAACCGAGCAAATGCATGACTTACGAGTATCTATATAGTCTTAAATAATGTTAAATTATTAATATTTACGAAAGAATAAAGTAATAAATTGTCATACTCTTAGTTGGTTAGTGGTTTACCCAATACTAAGAACCAAATCAAATCCATAACCTAATAACTTATTTTTGAATAAAATCATTAAAAACATGTTAATTTAATAAGCCAATAGTATTAAATCAATAATATTTTTTCTATTCTATTTATCGGACGATTTGATTTTTGCACACCCTTAAAGAAAATTTTAAAAATAAATACAAGAAAAAGTTATTAAAAAAAAATGTAACATCTAATATATATATAAAATAATTTTTACTTTATTATATAATATAATTTTTTAATCAAAAAGATAAACTGGGATAAACGTGAAAAGTCTCTAGCTCCGCCTTTGCGTGGTACGGAGAGGTTTATAATAAAAGTAGGTTTTGTTTGTTGTTTCACGTTCCATAAACTAATTATTTAGAAGAGAGGGACAAGTAAATGAAGATAAGGATGTACCACGAAACCCAAAATTCGTGTTAGTTACAATCATTAAAGAATTTGATGTTAATCCAGAAATGAGATAACAGGTCATCATCGCCCACTAGTATACATCTTGCTTCTTATTTTTTGGGGGATGATTATGAAATATCGTTTGGTGAAACATAATTAATTAGTTAGAATGACTTGTGATAAGAGAATTAATGTCGCGCTAATTATTGGTTTTGACTCTGTTGTTTTTCTCTCTCTCTCTCTTCATTCCAAAAGTTCGGCTAAGTTCTCAACTGTTCCATTAGGAAAATCAGCTATTTTTTTTAGATTTCATAAATCAGCAAAAACATAAATAGCTCGATAATATAATGAACGACAAAAGTAGATGGGTATTAAAATATGGAGAGGAGTTCATGTTTGAATTCTGAAATTGTTTAGAGAAGATTTGAATTTAATCGAGACTGAAAATTTTTTTAACTCTAGGAGAAGATGCATATATAAATCTCCAATGTTATCCAAAAAATTATATACTAGTTATGTAAGAATCCCAACAATGTTATTCTTCATATAACAATCTTAATTTTATTATGGTGAATTGTGATTGGGTACAAGTGTTTCTCAATTTTGAGTTCTTTGTGGGGTTAGACAATAAACTGAGCCCAATGGATCATTTCAAAGTACTGGACGAGGGTTTTTTTTGTCCATCAGCCCAGTGTAAAGTAAGCACAATAATTCATGGACGAGTTGGGTCTTTTGGATTGGGCCAATGGAAAATCATCAGAAAATTAGATAAATATAGGGTATTGTGTATAATTTAATACATCTACATTGTATACATAATGCAGATTATTTTATTTAAATAAATTTAATACATTTTTAAACACCTATAATACATCTCTATTATATGTAAATTTACTTGTGTAATATCCAGTGAAGTTTATTTTACCAAAACAAGTAAACAATTTATTTTAATACATACATATACACACATACACATATATATATTCATACAAAGTTTAATGCTATAGATGATGGCTATTTTAGAAATCTGATATGTCTAGCTAATAAATAAAAAAATATGTTTAAAAGCAATAAATATTTTATAAAAAAAACTCAACAAGGTAATTATAATTAATTTACAACAAATGTACTCATGTTTTTTTATATAAAAAAAGCTAAAAATTATCTATATTTATATCTATACTATATTAAAAGTGTGAAAACCCTTAGAAATATTTTTTAAAATTTTTGTCCTTCATTATCTTTAGATAAAATCGTCAGTTCATCATTTTTCTTTAAATTATTATTTAATTATATTTATGATATTGACTTTTAAAATATATGGAAAGAAGTGATAAAATATGGATTTCTAGTCGTGGAAAGACTCCTAGATCTTCCCTATTTAATATACTTCTACCTCTCCCTTATTTGAATCAAGAAAATACCCTACAATCGCTAAGGAAAATTCTAATTTACCATGGATTCTAATTAGTGATAGAATCTTTATGTATAAAGAACTTTTATGAATAAATAATTTATCAAAATTAGTGGATTATTTATCTTTTTTATAAGTTCATAATTAAACTTATTTTTTCTCTATAATGTTTGTTATAAAACGAAGTATACGCCTTGATCACGCGTAAATCGTGTACAACAAGACTAGTTAAAAAAAATATAGTCACTATACAATGTAACTTGTCAAAAGTCGCAAAAAGTATACACTAACTATATAATGTAGATTACTTATACATGATCTATACACTGAATATACATTATGATACATTTAAAAACTGAATATAATTTACCATACATAAAATATACATCATCTATACATGTCTATGCAAACAATGACATTTTTTTTTAAAAAAAAATTACTTTTACCGAATAGCCATCTATTATAATTATCCCATAATTCATTCCAAATCATCATTTATGTTTTGCTTCACAATTATTGATTGGGCTTGTCTCTTTTATTTGGGCCCTGAAAAATCATATGGGGAAATTTCATATATATTTTTATTAAAATTTTAAGTAAAAATTATGAAATTACATAATCTTTTTTTTCCAAATATTAAACTATCCCAATATTTTTTAAAAATTACGTAAATCCCATCTTTTAAATTTTTTCAACTTATTTTTGATACTTAAAGAATATATTCTTTTATTAAGAGTTATAATTGGAAATTTTATTAGGTGTAGATGTCTAATTAATGTTAAGCACTTTTCAAATTAAACATTTTCCTTTTTTAAAGCAGTTTTTTTTATTTTTTTTAAAATCATTTTCTCTCATTTTTTAAAATTTTAATTTTTCCATTTTTAAGCCCTTTTTGAATTTTTTTTTAAAAAATATTTTCTCTCTCTTACAGTTTCCATAGGAACATTTAAATTTCCTTTTTTTCAGTTTTCATTCTTCTTCTCTCTTTTTTCAGTTTTCAATTTCTTTCTCCTTCACTCTCTTTTTTCAGTTTTCAATCCCATTATCTCCATCCTGACCCCCATTATTAGAAATTTCTTTAGATTTTCTTTCAATCAACAATGGAACCCATACCTTCGTTTAGTCTTGGCCTTACACAAGAAGTGTTCGAAGGTGGTGAAGAAGTCGACACTGCCAATGTCGACCACCACAACGGTAAGAATGTATTACTGACGCATATTTACACTGCTTTTGTTTATCATTTTGATACCTAATTCTTGGGGGTTTTGAAAGTTGATGTGGATACCTAACAAATTAAGTAAATTTGATCCATAAGTATTTGACTTCTTGATATTATACACTGGGTCAATTTGATACCTAATTTTTAGGTGCTTGAAAGTTTATGTGGGAACCTAACAAATTAACTAAATTTTATACGTAAGTAATTGATTTCTTGAGATGTACTCTGTTTGGATTATCAAATTGATACCCAATTTTTGCGGTTCTGAAAGTCCATGCTTTTTTAGTTACAAAATAATAGTCCATGCTTTTTTAGTTACAAAAAGTTACCATGAAGGCTATCGGCTCAAGATAGCTCAGATAAGCCCGAGATCATTAGGCCATTTTTGATCAAATCAGCCCAAGACTGAACTTTCTATCCTTTTTTCTTTTCATTTTTTTTCTTAATGGTCTATGAGTATAATTATCTCAAATCATAATTGTTATTGGGCCTTGGTCCAAACACGATACATCTACTCCACTACTCCCCGCTTAGCCGGTTTAACAGATAACAATATAGCTTAAATTAAAATCTGGAAAAGTAGAAAGTTAGAATCGACTCAGAGTGTATTTGAATTGAGTTGAGTATGCTTGAAAAGTCAAGCAAGTTTGAGTCACGTCGTGCAGTTTTGATTTGAATCAATTCAAATTAATAGGTAATTAAATATTATATCACGATCGAATGATCAATTTTAACGAACCACCAAGAAACTTTTGTAAATTATAGTATCGCAATTGCCCTACTGGATGATTACATGATGGGGTAATTGGTAGAATAATACTTTTATATCCAACAATAGATATATTTTTGATTGGAGTCTTAGGTGGTAATAAAACTAAAGATTGTTCCATACGAAATGTAGAAATAGGTACACAAAACGAAGAGAACTGAATTCCACGTCAAAGAAGAGGCAATAAGCTAGTAACCTCTTTTTGTGTTTCAATGGCGTATGGAAAACGTCATGCACACTTCCCAATAAATAGACTGGTCAAATCATGCTTGCTTACCACTCTCCTCCTCTTAATTATAGTACTATTAATTTATGTTTGAAGAGGTCGTCATTTTGACTTCAATTAGAGGGACTTATCCTTAATAGTTATTTGCATTTTAAGACGGAGAGTGACATACTTGAACATAATTAAAAAACATCAAGATCTTTTTTGGTCATAATATATATATATATAGCTCCAGACGGAAAAGAATGAAGATATTTTTCTCCATCTAAATGATTAATCAATAACCATTACTATTAAATTATTATTTAATATTTTTATTTGGATTTTCATGTTTAATAAACCAGTCAAAGTAACATGCTATTCCTAAAGGTATCTTGTAAAATAAAAGTGACAATGCATTATGTTATGATTTTCATCATCTCATCCAAATCATGGACCTTTTTTCCCCCTCTCTCATTGTCTATTTGTGTTTTTTAGGTAATACTAGTAAATAATTTTAATATATTATTAATTTTTTTTTATATTTTTAATTATTTGAAGTTATAATAGTTTGAAGTATTTTTAAATACTACACATTATTCTTACGTGGAAAAAATAGTGTATTACGGGTAATATTGTAATTTCAAAGTTGAAGTAGATGAAGAAATAATTAAATAATATTAATAATAATGACATAGTAAAATTAAGTAGACATGTTATAATCACGTACCTGCTTCGAGCAACTGAAGCAGACAGAGGCGGACCTAGGGAGGGGGGAGGGGGTTCACCGAACCCCCTCGACGAAAAAATAGATTGTCTATATAAGCTAAATTATATATATGTATATATATGTATGTATTAAACTTGAACCTCCTAAGCAATAAACAAAGTCTAGCATAATGATAGATCTCATTTCAAATGAACCCTCGTGCTCAGGGTTTGAATCTCACTTGAAGTATTCTTTTTAGTTTTTCTTATTTATTCATTTGAAAATTATATTTTGTTGGTTTATTAGCACATTTATACTTTTATATTTCAAACCCCGTGAGTTAAAATTCTGAATTCACCACTAAAAGCAGACACCTGAAGCTGACACGACAATCCTAAGTTGCTCAAAGTAATCGTCTATTACATAGGAGAATACATATAGACACACATATTTTATGATGCATATATTATATTAAACTCAAAAAGCTTTTTTTTTTTTTTGGAAAAAAAAAACCTTACGATGCAACCGACCATAAATGTGGGAGTACTATTTAGTATGCTAAAAATATTTTGCAAATTTTGACGCGGAGCGCCAGTAACATGGCTTGAGACTTGAGACTCATCAAACGCATTCCAGCTTCTTGGTTTTCAAAATATATCCAAACTATATTACTCATTTTTTTAGTCAGTTTTACATTAAATTTTTTTTTATTTTTAAAATATTTATTTTTAACAAAGTAATTTATAATCATAAAAATATTTATGATTTCTTTTTAATTATAACTTTTAAAAGTAAAAAATATCATATCAAGTCAAATTACTTCATATAAATTATACGAGAAGAAAACAGTAAAATTATTTCCAACAAATGCATATAAATGAATAAATGTTATTGTGTCAGGTGTGTGTACTTTTGGGGTTATGATTTAGACCCTACAGTAATAACTGAAAACAGTTGGACAGCAGGAATTGCAATTGATACCTTTACAGGCATTACTGTTTACTAATTTATTAAACTTTCACGTTCAATTTTTTAACAGCTCCAGATAGGATGTGCAGATTTACGACTCCACTAAAGTTGTACGAATAATAACATGCAACAGTACTATGAGAACAATACTTGAGACAAATTAATCTCTGTCAATAACTTAGCATCATTTCAACAGACTTTATAATAAAATCATAAAAAAGAGAGAGATTCCCAAACCTGGACAAATAATTAACCAGACACGGAAAGGCCTCATTCCTTCATGTGACCGAAATTTGTAAAGAAAATAGACGTTGGGCAGCCTAACACAACAATAGCTCAACCCAGAAGGCAAATCAACTTGCTTTCGTTTCGTCGGTAAAAAGTTTTGAATTTGGGAGCTCAAACCACTAGCCACCCTGAAGGGTTGGCAGCGTCATTAATGTTATACATGTTAGATTATTAAGTACTTAACAATTATCTAAAATCATATCAGGAGATAACATTTCTTCCTACCAAACAATGTGAAATGATCAAATATTTTTTTCCGTGCCAAGGACGGTAAAGTGTGAACAATATATAATCTGTACATCCAATATTTTAAATCAAGAATGAGGATGAATCTGATTTTGATATTATGTAATTAAAAATGAATCTTATGTCTAACTTACCTCGAAAATAATTCAAGATTGTTCACCAAGCTAAGGGGATTCAACATATAAAAAGACTAGCTAACGAGGTACTTTCTCTATTAACTTTTACTTGTTAGTGTTTCGCTTTTCAAGGTCAACTTGACTAAATTTCAAAGTTAAATTAAAGTAGCTAAAGTTGATATTTGAAATCTAAAATTTAGATGGTTAAAACTATACAAAATTTTTTATAATTAAGCTGGAATCCTTCTCATATTAATATGATGCAAAAACACATCTTAAAATGTTGGTCAAAGTTCATATAGTTTGACCTTGATAGGTAAAATAGTGACAATTAAAAGTGAATGGAGAGCGTAAGAATAATTCCTATCATGCCATACAGTGAGACAACATCATCAAGTAATGTGGGGGAATATTCTATCAATATTAATATATAGTACATATAAATTCATCTTACAAAAATTACACATGTGAACTTTCAAATTTACAAGAAAAGTGAAGTGTAAATGGTGCATATTAGATGTGTTGTAGTTCACAAGGTCGACTCCAATTATCGAAGCATAACTTTTCCAGCCCATAAGTCTCCGGCGTCTATCTTTTCGTCCCACCTTTCTAATCACATAAAGTTTTCAATTAATTTAATCTTCTTCATAGGCACAACCACGTGCACTTACACCTGATTTTAAAGTTTTATTGACCAAAACTTTTCTTCGACTAAAGAAATATACAAGTAGTCTTTATAATTAGTATACGTCCCATAAAAAGTGGACTTACTTTGGTAAAGTATGTGGTAAGCTAGTGATGTGTATGGAGACTAATAAGCAAAGGCTTCCCAAAGTAAAGAAAATTCCAACTTTATATATGATGTTATCATGAAGCATCTTGCAATAATACTTTGAGAGCGGTGCTTGTCTCTTTTCTACACCCACTAAGCTAAAGCAAAAGTGCCATGTATGTCATGTTTTATGGAAATTATTTGTCCTTAAAGTCATGTGATGTTTTGTTTTTCTTCTAAATATTGAGGCATGGTTACTTCATGGCATGTGCTTTTGATGTTATTCTCATATCTCTCAAATGTTTGATCCTAAAATTCTGTAATTCAATCTAAAATTAAATTTAGAATCTTCAAAAATTTGAAAAACAACAAAAAATCATATTTTTTTCGGTTTTCCAAATTACAACTCCATTTAGCATTTATGACCAAACACAACAATGCAAATTTTAAATATTATTTTTCACTTCAAAAATCTCTCTCTATATATTTTTTGACTTTCACATTGAAACGTGACCAACTGCCTTAGTGGAATCTAATCCCCAAATTTCTGCTCAATATTCCTATACTAACATACAAGAATTAGATTCCAAATGCTTCTAAGTTATGCTTCAACTCTTATCCTCAACAATGATGCTTTCACTTTTGTCTAGTAAGTATCCAAAAGACTTATGGGCTGTTTTATTATTAATTGAAGAAAGGAGAAATACCATTTTGCCTTTCAGGAGTAATATGTAGCCTTTTATTCATATATTTTTGTGTCAAATATTTAAAAACAGTTTTTGGAGATTATTTTTCATATAAGTGTGTGTTTATTAAACTTGCCCATTAATTTAATTTTAAATTACTTGGAATATGAAATTTAAAGTTTGAGAAACAGATTACATAAGGACTTTCTTGTTTCAATGCCAAAGTCAAAACACAACTTTAAGTTGTCATTTTGTTTGTGTAATATATTTATTTATTACAAATAAATGACCACGTTTATTCGTTAAGTTTAAAAAATAAAGAGATATTTCATCATTTTAATGATTTACTTTTATTATTAACTATAGTCATTTCTCACTGCAATTTTCACAACATTATATCAGTTATTATATTCAAAGAATGATTTACTCCTTCCGTCCCAATTTATGTACCAACTTTTGAATTTCAAAATTCAAACTAATCCATCTTTGACCCTAAAATTATATATATATATATATATATATATATATATAAATATATAAATATTTGAATTATCAATTCTTGTGACTTATAATACTTTTTATGCAGTTTAAAAATATTTAAATTTCATTTTAAAAAGTTTGAAAATTTTATGCATAAATTTTAGGTCTAGCTTAAACTATTCGACTCTCGAAAAACGAAAAGTACCACAAAAATTGGGACAAAGAAAGTTATAAAATTGTCATTCTACTTATTGTTCCTCAAAAAGTGTGACAAATAAAAATAGAAAGGAGTATCAACTTCATACTATAAACTACTTTCTTCGTTTTAAAAAAATGTCCTCTTTTCTTTTTTTGGTGACATTTCGATTTCAATTTTTAATATGACACATTTAAGGTTACAAGATTATTTGATATAAATTTAATTTAGGGCAACAAAATTATTATTTTTTTTTTTAAATTTCATCCCAAGTGAAACTAGGTCATTTTTTTTAAAAGGAAGAGTAATTAACTTTCTTCCAAATATCAATGCATTTCTAGAAAAGGTTTAGGTCAACCCTAGTTATCTACGTAAATGCATGCTCGTAGCCAATCCAATGAAATATATATTGGCTTGTCAATATAGGTACCTAATTAAGCAAATAGAAATATATATCACCACTAGAGTTGACAAGCTAACTTATTAGGAGTACCAATAGAACGAAGATTAAAAAGTCAACATCTCATTTACGTTTAGAGACGTGTTTTATACTTCCTATGTGGCATATTTTCTCATCTACAGTTTGTCTAAAAAGAATTCTATTTTGTAAAATTAGAAGTAACTCAATTTTAAAATTTCCTTGTCATTTTTAATGAATGATTTATAAAAATAATAACATATTCAGTGAAAATTTCACAAGTGGAGTCTTGGGAGGAAAAAATATAAATATACACAGACTTTACCATCCACTACCTCATAGAGATAGAGAGACAGTTTCCGAAAGACCCTCATCTCAAAATAAGAAATGATTTATAATCACATACAAATGTATAAAGCTTATTTTAGACCATAAATTAAAAAAAAATTCTTTTAGCAATTGAATATTTGCATGTTAATTGTACCAAGATCCACAAAGGTCTTCTTCTTCATATTATAATTTGCAGTTAGGAAGTCATTATGGCCACACACACATGTGTGTGTACATATATATATATATCATTTTCAGTATCGAAACATAGGATACACACTTGAGCTACATATTATTAACAAGCCTAGCTAGGTCTCAATCAGTGGCGGAGCCACATAGGTATTAGGGAGTTCATCCGAACCCCTTTTAATGAAAAATTATACTATTTATAATTGATAAAAATAATTTTTTATGTATATATAATAATATTGAACCCATTTAATTAGTTCGTGTGTTTGCTTCTTAAAATTTTGGCCCCCTTACAAAATATTTTAACTTTGCCACTGGTCCCAATATTATTACTTTCTAAATGGGTTAACAAATTAAGCTATGTTATAACAACAGTCTAACCCGAATCACCTATGTGACGATCGATCCTTGGAATTAATTAAATAAAGCCAATCACTACATTATAAGAGGCGAATCCATATTGTAATATGCGGGTTCATGTGAACCCCGATCTCGTTCAAGGTTAAAATTGGAATGATGAACTTTGTAAGTAAATTTAGTATCTAAGTCATGACGCAGTGGACCTACAGGTCTCTATGTTTCAAATTGCGCCAAGACAACATCCCTTCTATACGGAATGATCCCTTTTTATGTATATATATATATGAAGCCACATCACATGTACAAACACCAATAACTTACAAAATTACTTCAATTATTCTAAGTTATCTCTATACAATGTACATGAGGTGTGCAACGCCTTTATGTTCGTGCTACAAGGAAGACATATATATAGAGCTTTTTTTAACAATGAATGAGGCAAAAAATCATGGGACCATGGTTAAGTACGTACACTGTCCATGTTTGGCCAACAACTATTTAACTTCTCGTGATCTATACGGGACCGACGTCTTAACTATCTTGTAAGTTTTCACTGGCTAGGATCTGATTAAATGATTTATGTTGTCTATAATTAAATATATACATGAAAAAATGGAACCCATAGTAGTATAGATTGGTAAATAGGAAATATATACTCGTAATATCATGGACCAACATAATTAGATAGTTTAGTTAATCTTCATACTTCAAATTAAAATAAAATAAAAGGGAAAACTACTTCTAATTAAACATGGTGAACGTGAGTTGATGTCAATAGTAATATCTATTTCATTTCTTAAATCTTACGTACGAAAAAGGAGTTGGACCTGGGAAGTAGTTTTGTGGTTGTGACAAAGACTAAAAGTCTGTTTGGTTTGACTTATTTTAAATGTTGTAAATTATATTTATGGTTTTCGAGTAAAATAAAATGTTTTTTTTTAATTTTATGCGGGGCTATTTTATTTGACGAAATATTTAAGAAAATAAGATTTTTGAGATTTGTGATCTAATAATTTTTAGATATTTGTATGATTATATATAAATTATTTTATTAAGGATAATGAAAATATTTTAAAATAAAATTATTTCTATTATAATATAACAATCGTTGTGAAACAAACTGGAAAAAAAAAGGCTGTTATATAAAATGGAATAGAGGGGATAATCCTTTTAAGCCTTGTTTTTATAAATTAGATTTTTTGCTTAAATTTGTAGTATATCATGAGATCCATTAAAAGAAAACGTATTCCCGGCATTTGTTGTATAATGTGACATCCAGCACGAACCATGTCCGTGTATGGAAAAGAGTAATCATGTTAAATTATTAAATTACATATGCAAATACAAAAAAGGAAACCTTTTATTTTTCCTTTTTGCTTTTCCCTTTCTTTTCCTTGTTACGGACGCTGAATATTTTCTTAATGCCACCAATTATGTAGGCAAACAATAAACAGAATGGTCCACCAATATTAATTAGTTTGGTTAACAGATTGGATTAGCTAAATTAATTAAGGTGGGAAGGGGTTACCCACTTACCCTACCTTTTTTCTTTGATTTATAATTAAAAGTAGATAAAGCTGCCACAACCATTTTAGAAAGTGCAAAGGAACACCCAAAAAAAGTTCACAAAAATTAATTAAATCAACTTATTGGATTCCCAATCTAACTAGTGATTAACAGAAGATTAGATCTCATCCCAAAAAAAAAAAAAATTAAAAAGTTACAAACTACACATGTACATGTCTGGGGTGATATTTAGTTCTATGAAGTTGACTAGAGACCAAAGAAATCTTTGCTGGTAAGCAACTCAAGTGTGTTTGAATGTGGGTTGCTCCAATGAAGCCAACATATATGCTTACACGAACATTATTAATTTTTAGATAAATTAGTGCTAATTCCAAAAGATTTTAAAGTGGTCCATATAATTATTTTTTCCACCATGACAAAATTCTGAGTAATAGAATGAACTATAATCATTTTGAAGATTCAGCTTTAAGAAAGAGACTCTCATTAATTTCTTTCTTGGGAGTCGGGATTTTCATCTTGCATTAGGTAAAAAAAATAAAAAAATTCCATATGGAATTGTAGTAGTTGTGCGTAATAACTGTTAACATATTTGTATTGGTGATAATTCTGGCAATCAGAAAATAACTCTTGTCATTTGTTGTGGTTTGGTTGGGACTTTGCTACCAAATTTATTGCTATACATGAACTTTTGGTAACAATTTCCAACTTATGGACCTGGGGGTTTGTCAATATTTAACCAAAGTTCTCTCTTTACTTTAATCAATACTACTCCCTTCGTTTCATATTATTTAATCACTCACTTAATTATAATAGAAATAATTAATTTTCTCATTTTACCCCTATAATGTATATGATCTTCGAAAGTTTGAAAAAAATTTAAAATTTTCTTTTTTCAAGAGGTTAATTAATATTAACAAAAGGCAAATAGTAAGATTGATCAATTTATTAATAATTTTTTAATTTCTGTGTAAAATTAAAAGTTTTCATCTAAAATGAGACAAAGAGAGTATCATTCTTTTCAGTCCAGTATAGCAACAACATCAACAATAACGACATAAACATAACCAATGTCAAAGAGCAATGGATTGTCAACTTAAGTTAAAACATTACAAAGCAATTGGAAAAATAAATAACTGGAGTGAAGAAGTCACTTTTGCCTCAACAGCATTGGAAGCAAATTTTTATAATTTGTTTGGTCTAGTTTTTAGTAGGCCAAAAGAGTTTATTTTTTAAAAAAAATTTGAGGTGTTTGGTCGATCGTTTTGAAAGAAAATCGATGTTTTTAGGAAGTGACAGAAATTATTATCTTATACAAGAAAAATAATTTTTTCCTGACAATATATTTCTTTTGAGAAATGTATTTAGAAATAGTTTTTAAAAATTAATTTGATCAAACACTAATTGCTCATCGTTTTTTTTCTTTTTTTAAATTGAGCTCATTTTCTGAACATCAAAATCATGTGACTTGGGACTTTTTAACCACTTGTAACCAATAAGTTCATCAATTGATTTAATATAATGACTTCACTAGGATTAGTTAACATTCCTATCTATGTGATCGATTTATTAGAATTTCCTTAGTTTAGTCTCCCGTGGGTTACATGTCCTACAAATCATGTGCTTTATTCATTTTATGATAAAATACAAATTAATATTCTCAATAAATAGTGCAATGATCAAAAGGTTATTATTTGATTTTCATTAAATATGCTTGAAAAGAAAAAAAACAAGCTAGGTAATTTATTCAAAATTTCTTTATATAAAGTCTATCATACCCCCTTTCAAGAATTGATGTTTTTTATATTTCATAACAACAATAACATATCCCGTGGAATCTCACAAGTGAGATCTGGAGAGAGTAAAATGTACGCAAACCTTACCACTAAATCATAGAGACAGAGAGATTGTTTTCGAAAGACTCTCATCTCAAAAATATCAAAACCTTTTTTTATATTTCATGAAGGTACCGTAAACTTACTAAAACCTCCACCCCCACCCCCAACCCCCACCCAAATGACTTCATTTTTTTCCTTTTTAATGATATCTCTTGTTAGTAGGTGAATATTCTGAAACTTTTCATTTTAATAAATACCAACGTTAGCAGAACTTACAACTTGTGTCCAATATTAAAATTTGAGAAATAAAATCTAAATAATCTGCAGGAAAAAATCTCTGTTGGTCACATGGAAAATGTTAAATAAGACAGCAATAATGTTTATAATAAACATTTATAAAGTCCATGAGTAGTTCTGCAAAATCTAACTCTACCTTGGTGTCACCTAGCTATGAAAGATGCTATTCCCTATTTAGATGAATTAATTAAGTACGTATTTGTTTCCAAATATGACTACTTTAAACATTGTATTTTGGAACAGGAAAATACAATGTAAGAAACGTGTGTTGGCAAACGTTAGCATATAGGTAAGCTTTGGAAAAAGGAAATTACAGAGCTAAATGGTGAAAGCAATTATGGTGAAGTAGTACTGTTATATACATTTTTTACTGTCTCAAAACGAGGGAAAAATTGTTTATAAGAGGGAATTGAGCTTTCCAAATAAATAATTTATAATTTGATATAATTACTCGTTTTGTCCATCGTTACTTGTCCACTATATTAAAAAGTAAAACTTATATAAACATATATTTCTGAAATAGTAATTCATCTCATTAAATATAAAATAAATATCCACTAAATATTATTAATTTTGACAAACTCTAAGTGATATTAATTAATGATTTTAAAATTTTTCTTTAAAATAAACATATTATCTGCTTGTGCGATGGTAAATTATCTGTTTTTTTCCTCAAAAATCTGTTGTAAGACGCATAGAAATGTCTATAGTGAAAGCATTCTCGTAATCGACAGTAGATTTTTACTCAAAATAATTATAAAGTTTATGATGAATAACAAAGTCATTTAAAATAATAAAGCTATCATAAAAATATATGAATTCAAAATAAGAATATATATAACTTAAGTCTGTCCCGTAATTTTCAAAAAATTGTAGACTAATTAAAATAAAATAACATAAAATAAAAGTTTTTTTCTTGCATGACTAAGTTAATTTATTTTTAAAATAGTATTAATATTAAAGGGTCTGTTTGGTACAAAAGAAAAAGTATTTTTCTCGAAAATATTTTTTTGAAAAATAAATTGTTTTTTAATTTATTTTTTCATATTTTGTTGATAAGTGAATATATATTTTTTTTTGATGAACGAAAATATTTTCTTAGAATATCTTTTATTTGATATATTTTTCAAAAATAAATTTTCAATTTATTTTTGTGTGTGGTGGGTTGGGAGGATCAGGTTAGAAAAGGAGTAAACAAAATAAAATTTTAAAATTTGAGTTTTAAAAATAAAATTTAAAATTTGATAGAAGGTGAGGTAAAAAAATATAAAACTTTCAAAATTTGAAATAATTTTTTGAAAATAAATTTTTAAATTTTTTGGGGGGGTTGGGGGATGGTGGGGTTGGTGGTTGGTAGGAGGGTCGGGTTAGTGGGTGGGCTAATAAAAATAAAAATTTTAAAATTTGAAATATATTTCAAAAAAATAAACTTTTAAATTTCTTGTGTGGGGTGGGAGGGTCCAGTTGGGGATGTGATTAAAAAATAAATAATTTAAAATGTGAAATATTTTTTAAAAATAAATTTTTAAAATTTTAATTTGTTTCGAAGAGGGTGGTCGGGATAGTTATTGAGTAAGAAAAAGAATACTGTAATTCGAGGTTGGAACTTGGAAAAAAAATTCAAAAATATTTTCTTTAATTTTTGAAGAAAAGTTACTTTTTTAAAATTTTAAAAAAAATAATTTAATTTAATTTTTTAAAAATATTTAAATGAATTAAATATAAGAAAATTGAAAATATTCTTCAATAAATGTTTACGTCTGTACCAAAAACACCCTAAAAGTAAAATAGGATAAAAATAATTTTTCATGTCGATTTTATAAAATGACAAGTAAATTAGGATAAACATCTTTAATGGAGTGATAATCTTGACAATTATAATATGGAACAAGACAGTATTATCTTAAATACAATGGTCTGAACAGAGCATTTTGGTGAGGAAGGTTGGTTTTCCATGAGCTGTGTGTTCTTCTCTCAATATTTTAACACCTTCAGTCACATGGTCCTCTTTATATCATAAATCCACACTTATTCTTCTAACTTCTTTTTTTCTATTCACAATTCCTCAAATTTCTGTTTTCTTCTTCTGTCTAGAGAAATAGATATGTGGGAACATTTAGAGACACCATGAAATTCCAAATCTTTGATCTTGTTCTTCTTCTTCTACTACTTGAATATCAAGTTTCTGGGCTTAATACTGATGGAGTTTTATTACTGACTTTCAAGTACAATATTCTGAGTGACCCTTTAAGTGTTTTGCAGAACTGGAATTCTTGGGATGAAACACCATGTTCATGGAAAGGGGTATCTTGTGGAAACCCAAATGCTTCAGACCCAACTCTTCGAGTGACAAATTTGTCTCTTCCTAACTCTCAGCTTCTTGGTTCCATTCCTTCTAGTCTTGGTATGATTCAATATCTTACGAATCTTGATCTTTCTAATAATTCCATCAATGGGTCTATTCCTCTCACTCTCTTTAGTGCCCCTGAGCTTCAAAGACTTGATTTTTCTAACAATAGAATCTCCGGCCAGTTGCCTGAGCTCGTCGGACAATTAAAGAATCTTCAGTTTCTTAACCTCTCCGGCAATGCTTTGGCGGGAAGATTACCGGCAAATCTTACTAGGCTTCGTAATCTAACTGTTGTTTCTTTGAAAGATAATTACTTTTTTGGTGAAATTCCTCTTGGGTTTGATTCAGTTCAAGTTTTAGATCTGTCTTCAAATTTGATTAATGGGTCATTGCCTCCCAATTTTGGAGGCAGCAATCTCCGTTACTTTAATGTCTCTTTTAACAGACTTTCTGGAGAAATCCCACCAGAATTTTCCAGCAAAATCCCTCCAAATGCAACCATAGATCTCTCCTACAACAATTTTAGCGGTGCAATCCCAGAATCAATTGTTTTCATCAAACAAAGAAGAAAAGCGTTTTCTGGGAATCCAGAATTATGCGGTGAGCCGCTGAAAAATTTATGCCCAATTCCATCTACGGTAACAACTCTGCCAAATTCCCCTGAGCCAACTTCATCTCCAGCAATTGCAGCCATTCCGAAAACCATAGAATCGAACCCAGCCGCGGAATCTCCAAAAGAGGGCAAAAATGGGCTGAGAAAAGGCACAATTATAGGCATAATAGCAGGGGATATTGCAGCACTAGGAGTTTTAGCACTGATTTTCATATACGTATATCGAGCCAAAAAGAAGAAAAGGAACATAGAAAATAACATAAAGAAAGAAGCTGAAACTGCAAAAGATTTTGACTGGGCATCGTCAGCATCATCAGAAGAATACAACTGGTTAAGGTCATGGACTTGTTTGAAAAAACAAAGGCACGGAGATGGAGACGAATTATCAGAAGCTTCCAATTCAGAAAGTGAAAAATCCGAGTTGGGTCATGATCAGCAGAATCACGTGCATACTGAACATAAAACAGGAGAATTGGTAACGGTTGATGGAGAAAGGGAACTCGAATTAGAAACACTGCTTAAAGCATCTGCTTACATTTTGGGAGCTAGTGGGTCGAGTATAATGTACAAAGCTGTGCTGGAAGACGGGACTACACTGGCAGTGCGACGAATTGGAGAAAGTGGAATGGAAAGGTTTAAAGATTTCGAAAATCAGGTGAAGTTAATAGCTAAATTGGTGCACACAAATTTGGTTAAAATCCGTGGATTCTATTGGGGTGCTCAAGAGAAATTGGTCATCTATGATTTTGTTCCTAATGGTAGCCTTGCCAATGCACGTTACAGTAAGTCTTCTTTTACCATAGATTACCTTATCTTAAGATTAAATAAAGTTACACTAAGCGCGATTAAGTTTTTTTTTTGTTTTTTTGTTTATATGAGTAGCATTGCGTTGTTTGTTCTTAAGAAGTAGTCGTAATTACATAACTAGTAAGTACTATACTACCTAATCATCTTCAATTCTTGATTTGTTTCAATAAGGACCAGTTGAATAATTGTGGTCCTTTTGACATTTCGGAATATTAAAGTTTGGAGTTGGTTTGTATTTTAAGACATTTTTGTAGTCATTCAAATTAAGGTTCAGACAATAGTAAAAATAAGTGCAAATTAGAAAAGTCTTATGAATTTGTGCTAAAATGCGCGGGAAGTAAAGAAGACAGTGGACCTGGAGGTGGAGTAGTTGTAACTTTGTTTTTAATGTGGAAAATGAAAATAGCGATAGTTCCCTCACTGCAAGTCAACCGTGTCTGTTTCTAAATGGGCGCCCCACAATTTCATGAATACCGCCAAATGCCCCTTCTCCTTGTCACTTACATGGAAAATGACTACTTTTTTTTTGGTAACAAATTGCTCTGTAGGCCATGAGTATGCCTTTTTGTCAAATTCAGGCATTTTCCAACACCAATAATGTTGAAAGAATTTTCAACCAATTAAACAGTTATAGTATGATATTGGGAATCTTAGTTGCTAATTTGGTTTACTATCTGAACTTTCATAACGTGGATAAGGGTTTGATTTCCTCACCTTGTCTAACTTGTGCTTTGGTGTGGTTTCAGGAAAAGCGGGTTCTTCGCCTTGTCACATACCTTGGGAAATCCGGCTGAAGATTGCTAAGGGTGTGGCCCGTGGGCTCGCTTACATTCATGAAAAGAAGCATGTCCACGGCAACTTGAAGCCCAGTAACATTTTACTTGGGGCAGATATGGAGCCCAAGATTGGTGATTTTGGGATTGAAAGGCTTGTAACAGGAGACAGCAGTCACAAAACATATGGATCAGCTCGTCATTTTGGAAGCAAAAGGTCCACAGCCTCCCGTGAGAGTTTCCAGGACTTTACTTCTGGGCCTACTCCCAGCCCAAGTCCAAGTGCGTTGGGCATATCTCCTTACCATGCACCCGAATCGCTTCGTAGCCTCAAGCCCAACCCCAAATGGGACGTATTCTCCTTTGGGGTAGTCTTGCTGGAGTTGCTAACCGGAAAGGTCATTGCCTCGGACGAAATGGGACCCGCGGCAGCCATCGGGGCTGCCACGCCAGCAGGGGAAGAGAAGAGTAAAGTGTTGCGGTTGGCTGACGTGGCGATACGTGCTGACGTGGAAGGGAAGGAAGATGCCCTGCTGGCACTAATGAAAGTAGGGTATAGTTGTATATCACCAACACCTCAGAAGAGACCAGGCATGAGAGATGTGGTTCAAGCACTGGAAAAATTTCCTACTAATTCAACCACTTCATCATACTATTATGGGCCTTAACCAATGATTAAAAATGGACACAATTGTAGAGACCAGAGATCTTGTATGTAATGAGACTGACAACTTGTTCCCCTTTTCTTTTTTTTCAATTTATTTTGGTTTGGCCTTTTAATATAGTATTAATAATTAGCCATTGGTTTTCTTTTTATTAGTGATTATCCTCATAGGTTTTGTGCCTTTCTTTTCTTTGAGGTATGGGGGTGACACTGGATTATCAATAACTGACAACTTATTCTATGTTTGCTAATTACCAGTTGTATCTTTTTAGGGCTTTTTTGTATCTTTTACTTTGAGTATTTCTCATGTTTTGTTATTGATATTTAACTATTTAAGACCAATAAAATAAGAAAAAAACTTTATAATCATTAACATCAGCAAATTAATTTCTGATATATTATATTTTCTTTTTCGGTGGACAAAGATATTATGTCTTGAGACTGATTGATTTCATTTTGACTTATTTAGATGATGGTTGATTGTGCATGGAATATGGACAAAGAAAACCACATTATTTGTTGCCAACGAGACACTCCTTTGAGAAATATTGTCATTCGAATTTGAATTATGAAAATTGAAGGAATTTTTTTATTCTTTAATAGGTTTTATACGTCATGAATTTGAGATAATTAAGATTATCCAATAATGAATAAGCAATCGGAGGGACAAAAGAGAAAACTTATGGCCTAATATACTTGGACTATTTGGTTTACAAAATATACACACAATATATATATGTGTATCTTTTATACTACTAAATATACACACACGGTATATAATACTAATATAGAATTGATATTTTATATATGTATAGTTTATATTGATAAAATAGATAGCTGAAGTGTATATCTAAGTTTCTAAGAGCCACAAATTCAAATGCTAATTAGACTCAGATGCTTGACTTTTCAATTCAATATAAAGTTAAAAAAAACTGTAGAATTATGCATTTTTAAATTTATGTTTTTAGTATCATAAATTAATTTCTCGGTACTAATAATTTTATTTGGTTTAACTTATCCACCAGTTAAATTTTTGTAAAGACGATTTTACGAGAGAACTTTTTCCATAGGGAATTGTACAGAAAAGGAAACGTGTTCTTGGGTCATCTCATTAAATTGGGCCAATGTGGAATGGCCCATCGGGCTAGGATCCGAATCCACTGACCGTTTTCAATTGAAAATCTATAGCTGGACAAGAAATCCCGCTCAAACCCTCATTTCAAACCCACTCTTTCTCTCCGTCCGCCCGCTCTCTCTCTATACAGAGGCTTCTAGAGATCTTTTCCGACTAGGAAAAAAAAGGTGAACGAGAAATGGCGGCACACATAGGAATGATGGATGGGGCATACTTCGTTGGCAGATCGGAAATCCTGGCTTGGATCAATTCCACACTTCATCTTAATCTTTCCAAAGTCGAAGAGGTATTAAATCTCTCCTTTTCCTGATCTGCAACATCAGTTATAATTCTTTCATTAGCACTTCTTTCAATTGATGTTCTTTCGGTCTATTGACAGGCGTGTACTGGTGCGGTTCATTGCCAGCTAATGGATGCCGCTCACCCAGGGTTAGTCCCTATGCACAAGGTCAATTTTGATGCGAAGAATGAATATGAGATGATCCAGAACTATAAGGTTCTTCAGGATGTATTCACCAAACTCAAGATCACCAAGGTTAATTAATTTTGAAGTTCTATTTTTATTCCATTTAGTTTTATCCTTGTTAATTTCTGAAAATTATTTTCTATGCTTACTGAGTGACCAGGAGTTTACATTATTGGATAAGCTCTACGTTGTCTTATGTATTGCTAGTGTTTTCACAGTCAATTTATGTTTAATTCTGTCTTTGTGGTATTAGCACATTGAGGTCAGCAAACTGGTGAAAGGAAGACCTCTTGACAACCTGGAGTTCATGCAATGGATGAAGAGATACTGCGATTCTGTTAATGGAGGCAATATTCACAGGTAACCTTTTGCAATACGTTTCTATGTTGCAAATTGTTGATTTAATTCTTTTCAACAACTCTACTTATGGTCTGTGTATGTTTGTGCTGAGACATGGATTTCCTGTTATGATTGAAAATGTGAAAAGTGGAAGTTAGGGCACAGAAATTGTGCACCAAAGTAAATAAGAAAGAAATTGCCAAATCTAGGTGTATTGAATAGGTAAATTGGGTCATATTTGTAGAGTAAAGTTGGGTTGAGTCTATGAAAAGATTATACCGAACTGCCACATCCTCTTGGGTTAAAATCAGTTGTCTTGCAGATCCCACCCGAGCTTGCAGATCTCAAATTTCACTAGTTTGTTTTGATTTATTCTTTTTTTTTAAAATTGTCTCAGTTTGCAGCTATGCAATCAAGTTGTTAACAGTTAAATAACTATACTGAAGCTCTCTATGTTGCTCGGTCTCTTAAAAAATAACACTCACTATGTGTTGGATTATGCAAATGCTATGTGTTTTTGGAGGATCCATCACAGGCGTGGCAACATTTGTGAGGATTTGAGCGACGTAGGAAGTTTTCTCCCGCATTAGGGCTATGTTTACACTCTTGTTTTCATTTTTTTCTCGTATTTTTTGATAAAACTTTCTGATGCTTTGATTTGTTGTAGCGTAGTCCAAATTGACCATCTCTTGGATTGATGTATATAGGCTACATCGCTTGTTACTCCTGAGTGATTTTATCACTCTTTCAACCAGTTAGTGTTGGATGGTATAAAGATTTACTATGAGTCAGGGTTGATACCCCTATTCTATAATTAAAGTACATACATATATAGTTGCTTTAAGCCCACCACCAATTCTATCAAGCTCGTACTCCTATTCTGAGTTGCAAACTTAAAAAAAAAAAAGATAATGAACTCTGGAATTCTAAACCAACTATGAAACAGAAAACAGAAGAACTTCTCTAACAACTTGAAAACAAGTGGTGACATAAAATTATACTGGCGATTATATTCTTTATTCTTCTGTCACCAACCATGTCCATCATCATTGCTTCTTGACAACCTTGACTTTCTTTCATGAGAAGCCAAAATAAGGTCAGAAGTTCTCAAGTAACTTTCTGCTTTTTCTCTATTCTACTCATTACAATTTTCTGCTCATTTCTCTTTGTTGTTATTCTGCACAGACCCTTAACCACATTTATGCTGGAGTCACTGAAATACTCTACAAGTATTTTAACTTGACATATATAGGAAATAGGAATATCTGCCAATGCGTTCAAAGCATGGTGAGTCCCAGGTACATATAGAAGAGAAAGGCTGTGGTATGTTAGCAACCACGAAAAATATTAGTTTAGTTATAACGGATCTTTATGAAATGAATGTGTCTGGTTGTGCTCTCTTCAGAATGTGTTACACCACCACTCGAGTATAGTGTTAAATGGGCAAGGGTTTGAAATGAATTGTACTTAAATAAGGCAGAACATATGTAGTGGAATTATTGAATCAAACTGCAACTAGGTTTGAGGAATAGTTCATAGTTGGTCGATTTATCGTATTAATTGCAAGGTAGCCTTGTGATGCTACTTGTGCAAAATTACTGTATGGCCTTTCATATTAATGCTTCTGCCTGCAATATATTGAGTATTAGCTCAATCATACTTTTTAGACGAGGGTTTCCAGGAAATAGCCTCTCTACTTCTATGTGGTAGTGGTAAGGTATGCTTACATTCTATCCTCCCTAGACCCCACTTGTGGGATTCCACTGGGTATGTTGTTGTTGTTGTAGCTCAATTATACTTTTTGAAATTGTATTTTTGCAAGTTAATCTGCATTAAGGATGCCTTGTTTTACTGACTTGAAGTTGTAATGAAGCATGTGCTTAAGTGAGGGTTATACCTTTGTTTTCCACTAGGAGTGCAAAATTGACATAAGAAACTTGCCTAATAGAGAGCTGTTATTTCTTCTTTTAATATCAATGTCAGTTACAATCCTATCGAAAGAAGGGAAGGATGCAAGGGGGCCAAAGAAGTGAACAAAAGATCTGCCCCTTCACAAAATGCTACCAGAAATGCCTCAACTGCTTCAAAGCATGTCACAAATAGCTCTAGAAGAAATGATGTACCTCATGTAAGCAGCACAAGTCAGTCTGGTAAGATCTCCAGGCCTTCTTCAAGTGGAGGAGCATCAACCTATTCTGAAACAGAACGTGCTGCACATGAACAACAGGTAGTACTAAATGATCAGAGATGGTTTTCTTTGAACCACTGAAGGTTTATTACTAAATCCAATGCAGATTACGGAGTTGAAGTTATCAGTGGATAGTCTGGAAAAGGAACGGGACTTCTACTTTTCAAAGTTGAGGGACATTGAAATCCTGTGCCAATGTCCAGAGATTGAAAACCTGCCTGTACAACTCTTTCTTTTCTCTTATCTGAAAATTTGATACAATTTTTTTATAGCAGCAACCTAAGCATATTCAATCTTGTTTTCTCTTATAGGTGGTTGAAGCAGTGAAGAGGATTCTGTATGCTATGGATGATGATCCTTCACTGGTAGATACTGAAGCCATGATATCTGAGCAACACCATCAAGTAGAGACATTGAGTTGCATATCTGAAGAGGCAGAAGAAAGGCTGAGGGCAGACACTCAAAAGAGAAAAAACATTGTCAATGTTGACGTTGACCTTGCTGCCAGCAACACATTGTCTCCGAGGCAAAGGATGTCTGATGCTTCTGATGTCCATTGCAGTGGATCACTAGTGACATATTGATCAACCTTGTCTCCTGGATAAGCAACTTATTCTATCTGGGTTGGGGAATCATTCCTGCTACCATCTTTGTTACTCTAGTCATATGTTGTCAGAGCATACTTTATTTCTAAGCAATACTGTTTGAGGAATTCCATCAGTATAGAAGTAGTGAATATAAGAGCCTATCTTGTTTGTCTGATTGTCTGTGTACAACATGCCCAATGTTATTGCTTTGTATAGCAAGTATTGGCAACCGTACTGGTTGCTTTGTTTTGCTTATGATGATTACTGTGGTTTAATGGATTCTAAAGTTGGTATTGGTATTGGTTTTGATTTAGAAAATATCTTGAAACCAAAGCCTCTCTTTACCCTCCCCAGATTCCATTTATGGGATTCCACTGAGTATGTTGTTGTTTATCTTGAAACCAAACATAAGGTAAATTGACAGTTTCCACACAACTCAGTGTGAGTAAAATTCTGGTATTCGGTTTCACTGATCTTTTTGCCTATAAATTTTCATTTCATGTCCTGTGAATTTAGCTTCTTTGTTTTATTACTAGCACGACTAGGAATTTCACCATGATGAATGTATGAGGAATTAAATCACTATGTCAATTTGCAAACTGTGTAAACTCTTAATTGGTGCACAAATGAAAGTATACCACAGAAAGAGTTTCTTTGTCCAAATTTTGCCCCATCTCGTTTTGCGAATATTTACTTGATTGGTCAACAAAAAATAATCAGTCGTGCACTTAATTGTGTGTCAAAGATCTAATTATGTATGCATCTCTTTACAACATACAAATATGTTATGAATTTAAAATAGTGCACCAAGGTAATTGAGAGTAGGAAGTTGATGACATATAATATTTTTTTTGGTTTGTAATTGAGAGTTGCAAGTCTTTGGAGGACAAGATTATTGTCATCGAATTTTAATTATTCAGGAAATGACAGGACATATATTAATTTATAGATGTATTATTTTAAGAATAGAATCAAAGATAAAAAGCCTGTCCCCCAATTGAAACGACCAATCTCTAGGTAACCACTAGTTCGCACTATAGACGGCCTTAAAATTAGGACCAAACACACACATAATAAATCCAGATTTACAATTTGGAAAATTAACAATCTTTATTCTTGAACAAGAAAGCTGCAATATGAATTCATCAACTAATAAGGTATGATTTGAAGATCCAAATTAATCTTCTTTTATTATTATTTTTTTTGGCCAGTCAAAAAATAGAAATTCTGGATCTTATATTCTTTCACAACATAATTCCAATTCTAAAAGATAATTGACTTAACAGGGCACGCAGGATCTCAACTCAGCAAACCAAATGGAAAAGAGGGTAGCGACTGTGGATTACCAATCATCATTGGGACAGGGACAAGAACAAGAACAAAGGCCTGTAGAAGTTCAATCAAACACCAGCGGCGGCGTATTAGCTAATGCTGCTGCCTCTGTTGCTTCCACCCTTGAGTCCGCCAAACGAGCAATTTCACGGAAATAATAAGACTATATCTCTTGTGTAATTTTGTTACTTTTTCTTTATTTCTAATCACGAATCCTCCATAATGCTTCTTCATGTGACTCCATCTTCTAAACTATACGTTGGATTTGTCCATAGTCATAAGAAAATATTGATCATCATATCTATTAATATTGTTTACAGCTCTTGTTTTTATTATAGTAAATATTCGACTTGTGTTAGAGATTATGTTAAGTCGAATTAATCAAGAAAGTATATAATAGCTTCATTTCCGATCGAAATATCTCTAAGTTTTTATAGTCTCGTTCTGTTTCCTTTTCCCATAGTGATTTTCTTTTTCAGGTCATTCAAACTTCTAACCTATATTATTATCATGCGAACTCCAGTATAAAAGATAAAGTTGATTTATTGCATTGTGAATAGGGCGTTAAAAATTGAACCCAAAAAAATTTATTGATTTATCAATAATAAGTTATTGGTTTAACAATTTTGGTAATGATTTAAAGTTTTTTATTATTGGGTTATCGGTTGTTAATGGCTTTAGGTTTGTTTTTAACTGGTTAACCGATAACTATTTGACATATAAAGTACTTGATAGTTTCATGATTTTACTTTTTATTGTCTCAAACTTTCAATTATTCTATAATGTGATATTATTTGCTTTTGAGCAAAATTCAATTTATCATATATGGTTCATTTGATTTGTCACCTTTTTTCAATATAGAATTTCTTTTGTCAAATCTTATTAATTAAACTGATAACCGAACCAATGACGATCAAATAAACTGATAACTGACAAGCCAATAACTTAATAATTTTATCACAATTTAGCATATCTATAAGCTAATAACAGATGAGTCAAACCGATAAATTTTAAAATCCAATCGAACCGACGAGTAAGGAGCCTAATTGTGAACGATTCTTTACTTCTCATACAAGTAGTACGAAATTTGTCTGTATTTTCAAGTTTGAAAAAGGGATCCTGCTTTTAGTACACGTACTAATCACTTGAGATTATGGTTAAAAGATGAATGCTTTCTTAGCCAAAAAGTTAAAAGAGAATAAATTTACACACTTTATTTCCCTCAAATCTTATCAGAATCATATTCTCTCTTCTTTTTTTGTCCCCTTTATGATTCAAAAAGAAGCTAGTATTTATTATTTGTATACAAAAACTATAGGTTATTAGGGAAGTGTCAAGTAAAGTTCATTGTAGAGCAATGGGTATGTCAATATCCAAGTTTGTAAAAATGTTATTTGCAAAGAAAGAGATGAGAATATTGATGGTAGGACTTGATGCAGCTGGCAAAACAACAATCTTGTACAAGTTAAAACTTGGGGAAATCGTCACAACCATACCTACCATTGGTAATTTTGCTGTCTCACCCCTATCTACGTTTAATTACAATGAATACTATATATTTAATTGCAAACTTGATATTTGATTATTCATTTTATACATTAATTGAAACCAGGATTTAACGTGGAGACAGTTGAATACAAGAATTGCAGCTTCACAGTATGGGATGTAGGTGGACAGGATAAGGTATTTAATATACTAATTCTCAAATAAAGAAAGTTAATTATTTGGTTAATGGAGATTAATTATAGTAAACTGGTTTAGTAATTAATTGTACAGATCCGGCCTCTATGGAGGCACTATTTTCAGAACACACAGGGTTTAATATTTGTCGTAGATAGTAATGATCGTGATCGAATCTCAGAAGCCAGAGATGAGCTCCATCGCATGCTTAATGAGGTAAAATATCACACGTCCCATATTAGTTGTCACATTTCTTTTTTCGAAAAAAATTGATGTGTGACTCATGTTCTTGAAAATATGTACGAATTTTGTTATGTAGGAAGAATTACGAGGCGCCACAGTTCTTGTTTTCGCGAATAAACAAGATCTTCCAAATTCTATGAATGTTGCAGAGATGACTGATAAACTTGGCCTTCATTCACTCCGACAACGACGCTGGTAAATCACAAACTTTATATTATATCCATATTGCAAAACAAATTTTTTACTCCATCTCATCATTTAATATATTGTTATTATTATATGTAATTGCTAATTATAAATTTTTATAGGGATTTAATATTTTTAGTCAGCAGTTTAAAATCACCTGCCTAGCTGTAATAGTTAGTCGTATTTAGTGGACTTTGAAGCCCAAAAGGAATAAAAAAAAAATTTAAAACTAAAATATATAAACGGCCACTTATTTTTTATTTAACTAAAATGAACAGAGCTGTCAATATGGGCTAGTCTGTTGGATCGACCTAGTCTAATTTATGATTTAGCAAGATTGGGCTAAAATTTTTAGAGCCCATTTAAAAGATGAGTTTTATAGCTTGTAAGTCTGTTGATTTGCGGCGCTTTTGCAATAATAAGTTGGGCCGGCGCATAGGATGAATTAAAAAATAACTAAAAATAAAAATAAAATAGCGTATTAAAAATAATAAGTGTTCAAACTCAAAGTTTATTTAAAAATTTTAAATATTAAAATTTAGATACAAATGATTCTTATAATATGTAATAGTAACACTAATACTATGTAATATTGTCCGGTTGTTGTTTGTTTTAATATTTTTAAGTTATAATTTAATTTAAAAATTTGTAAAAAAAAATATATACTTGTGAAAAAATGGGCTAGCCTGACTTAGCCCGTCAAATTCCAAAGCCTGTATTGGTTAGCCCAGATGGCGTAGGTCAGTCCGTATTGACGAATCTACTGAAAGTTGCACGATTTGTCTTTAAAATTAACTGATTGCAGAGGGCGAACTAATGATTTTGTAGACAAAAGCCACTCGTCTTTGAGCTTTTGTAAAAAGACAATTTTCTCTTGTTCAAATTGCAAGAAGATAAGAGATCTCATTTCCTGGTTTTTTTTTCTTAGGTACATCCAGAGTGCTTGTGCAACATCTGGGCAGGGGCTTTATGAAGGTCTTGATTGGTTATCAAATAATATGACTGGCAAGGCAAGAATATTACATTATGGCATTTTCATCTCATCTCTAAAAATAAATCTGAATTTTACTTGGTTAAATCATAATTGCAGGTATAAATTCAGAGCTGCATCCAAACGCGTTGATTTTAATATGTTTTATAATAGAATCTATGGCTACGCCTATATTCTGGTGCAACATTTAATAATCGTAAACTATAGTATTGAATCCCATCATTTATGCCTATCAGTGTATGATTAAATTTCAATATTTATGTGTCATATATGGTTGAAAACTTAAAGTCACTGGATATTCTCAGCGTGGACTATCAGTAATTTTTTGTAGTGAATATATATGATTGTTTCATGTTCAATAATTCTTATTTAAGTAATTCATACCATCCAATTAGTATATACTATTTTGATATGAAATTTCAATTCTTCTGGATTTTTGCGATAACATATGCTTTCATGAAGCTAAGATAAAAAAAAATATATGAAGGAAATTAACGTATTTTCATGACTCTGATCAATTCTGTTCTATTTATTCCCCTCTTGCATAACCACGTATTTTCCGGGTAAGTAATATTACATAAAAAGCGAATAAATTTGACAAACTAGTGTATAATCAATAATGCGATGAAACTTCTTGTTGTATCCAATGACATTGATGGTTTGGATTCTTTTAATTTTGTAAATGAAGAGGGGATAATATATAATTTATTTACAGTAAATATAGTCTTCTTTTATTCACATAAAAAATAGTCTAAAATTATAGAAAATATACATAACCATACAACATAGTTTGTCAAAAGTTATAGAAAATATACACCGACTATACAATGTAGATTACTTATACATGAGCTATACACTAAATATATATTATGATACACTTAAAAATTGAATATAGCTTGACTACACATAAAATATACACTGACGGTAAATGAAACGAGTGATAATTATTTTTTAGACCGTTATACCATTGAAGAACTCCTACCTGGACCCTTAAACAGCCTTAATCAAAAAGGCCCATACAGCTACCCATTTTTACTTCAGTTGTCTGCTGAATATGTTCTATTTAAACCTATTATTAACTCATTCTTTTGTGAGCTGTCTTATTGACCTAACTATAAACTACCTTAGGAACAAGAATAAGATGTAGTTATTGACCACCAACAAGAATAAGGTGAAATTATTGACCACGAATAATTTTTATTAAATGCAACGCAATGCGTAAATGTCAAACTGAGACATAAATCTACTGGAAACTCCTCACCTTTATTTTTCAACAATGTCATTCTACACCTCAATGAAAATTTAATAAGCCCAAAACGCTCTAAGATCAAGTCAAACTTCAATAAACATGTCATGACATATCTGTAACACGCATGTTATACCATTTGGAAATTTTAGCTAGGGAATGAAAAAAATGCTAGAGTGCAACATTTACCACACACTTTCTCTATGTACCTCGTCAATTATCGAATTTTACTTAGGTTTCTTACGATGTCAAGTGTATATTTATCTAATTAGTGGATCTTATGGTCCACGTATTGTTGAGTAACACCAACATCTTGCCTATGGCAAGGCCTATGAGGGGGCTAGGTTGGCCCGGCTAAAGTCATGATCGAATATGGCAATTGCATGATGGATTGCGCTTAAAAATGAAGTTCCATCTTTGCCATCACCTATAGCTGTTGCGGAAGATGCAGAGGAGTATGTGTAGGCAGGGCCTCAAGGAATTATTAATTGTGCTACGGCAACATTAATCGTCTTTACTGGTCATATCTACAACCAAATAACAAGTCTGTTGTCTGTTTTTGGTCTTGTTTTCTGTAAGGTCTTATGTAGTACACAAATGTGAAAATGGACAGCTGCTTATGTTTGGTTCCTCTATCTATTTCATGAGGGGCATTAATTCATAGAACAAAGGAGTACTAAGAAATTGAATCATTTCTTCAAAAATGATATAAGAAACAAGTTCAACCTTAGCTGTCCCCCAACTATAATTTCCTCCTGTTTGATCACATGATGAATACTGTAGTTTGCCTTTTTCATCATCTATTTTTAATTATCTTATGTTTTTTCTAAAAAAATCTTCCAGTATAATCTTAAATAGAAGGTTAACTTTAAGTGGTTCAAGACAAAAAGGTGATTAAAAAGATAATAATTCCCCTCATCTTCAATATTAGTAGCCTACAAAATAAAGGGTCACGAAGTTGCCTAACTTTTAATATCCAAGAATTGCATACAGAATAATTAGTTGGTGATTTTAATATCTTCTTTATTGGGGTATCAAGATTCTCATCTGTTTTCCCAATATATGGTGTATGGTAGGTACCACATTGCACCAATGAAACATTTGTCTTTGACTCGCACAAATAACAATGACAACATACCTAGTGAAGTCCTACAAGTAGAGTCCATGGAGGGTAAAATGTACGTAGACCTTACCACTATCTCATAGAGATAGAGAAGTTATTTTCGAAAGACCCTCAACTCATATTGCATCGAAATCCAAATTTGTTTTTCTTTTAAGGGTGAAAGAATTATGCACAATACTCTAGTAAACATTGCAGAGTAGAACAGAGACAAAAAGAAAGGAAAAGTTGAAAAAGAAAAGAAACTCTAGCATCTAGGGGTTGTCTAATTGCCAGCGGGGTTTACTCCTAGAGTTGTGGTCAAACTTGCAAGTTTTTTAACGTTAAATTATAATGTTGTTATTCTAAAATAATTGGGTGGTCCCAAATTGAATTTTGCTCTTCCCCTAACACTATCATTACATAATAACTTTCTAAGCTTAAACCCAAAAAGCCAAACACTCTCAAGACCCATACATTGGTCACATCCATGAAAATATAATGTACTTAAGGTGGTTCTGCTGCTTAAGGAAGTTGCACGTTTTACTTCCATTGTTGTACCTCGACATGTAATCATTTTTGTGTCTGTCCATCTGTTATAACTTTTGCTAATCATCTATTAGACCGTCTTAATCATCTCTTTACACTACAAATCACGCTTACTACACAAGATTACTCATAATTGACTTTGAAATAACACGATAATGTCAAAGTGATGCATATCAGACTACTTTCGTTCAAGTAACAAATTCTAGCCAACTGAAAGGATCTTCTGATCAATCCAGAGATCATTTGGATTTAATGAGGATTCAGAATATCACACATTGATTAATCAAAGAGAGATTCAACAACGAAAAGAAAGATCGATTTTTTGGGATCCTTCCTTTCTTCCAACGGAACGAAAAGAGATAGAATCAAGCCAATTCCCGAAATGCCTTTCTGAATATTCTTCAATGTCCCAACTATTCACGTAACGTGAAAAACACGTAATTAAGCATCTGTTACGGGAAGAAATCGAAGAATTTCTTGAGAATTCTACAAGACCCATTCATTCTTTTTTCTTCAATAGATGGTCAGAACTTGATCTGACTTCGAATCCTACTAAGAGGTCAACTAGAGATCAGAAATTGTTGAAGAAACAACAAGATCTTTCTTTTGTCCCTTCCAGGCAATCGGAAAAAATAAAAAAATGGTTAATATATTTAAAATAATTATGTATTTACATCCTATTTCATCAGATCCGGGATGTGATGCATACAACATCAAGTAATTTCACTTTCTCCTACCTATATTGTTTGTCATATAGACAAGACACACAAAGTAAGTAGAGAGTTCTATCATTTCCTGTCTATAAAACCAGGGCCAAGTATGAATTAGGGACAGTAAATTAAAGGGTCATCACCTACTAGTACTTTTGGATTAGCAAATTATTAAAGAAAAAGTGTATGAATGCTTCTTTGAATTTCAAAATAAGGTCCAAGTTTGGGAGAAAAGTACATGTAACAACTACTGAAATCCCACTGGCCGACAATCTATTCCTGCCCTCGAGACATAGCTCCACATTCTAATTTAATATACTACTACTTCAGTAGCACATAGTCCACTGCCAACCTGTCCTACTTTGAAAATCCTTCTCAATACATATAATCCGTTTCTTGAAAAAACAGATAAACATGGGAGCATCCATCTCAATCTATGATCCCACATCCAAGAATCAGATCAAGTTGAGGCTTTTAAAGCATTCATCTTTGACATAAGAAGTACAATAATTGATAACAAGTATTTCTTCGATTCATAATTCATCGATGATAACGATTGTATTCAACATAATTCAGCAGCATTGATTCAACTCAAGGGAAAACTCCACCAATCCCATTTCCTATGAAGGAGGGGGTGGAGTTGATGTTCACATCGTCTAGACCATCCGACGAATTAAGTCTAGTAAAACTTAAATGGAACATCAGAGCATTGTGCGATTGCATTTTAAGAGAACATACCAAAAAAGAGAGATCATAGAGTAACCATTGCCGAAATACTAGATAATCTAGAGAACAAGATATCGATCAGTGAAGATTACTACCCAGTGGAGCTAATGTCATTCGCTGATCTTGAGTTTTGTTTCTCTTATACAGAGGTTCAGGTGAGGATGAAATCGAAGATGCTACTGACCATGACTCATTCGAGCTGTCGCTACTAAAATATGCATCAATGACACCACTTGGACTGCCAGGTACCGATTGATGTTTGCGCTTGAGGCTTTGGCGGAGCTTGTAACAGGAAGTGCCCATTAGCTCAAGAATAAGATCATGGCATTCCTCAAGGCTGTCCTGTTTATTGATCAACAACTTCAATGTCACAATAGACTCAATGCTAATCAAATTTAGATGTTAAAATTCAAATATGAAAGATAACAGACCTTTCTGACTTTAAGAACACTCATGAGCTGATTCTGGTATTCCATAGCATTGCAAGGCTCAATCTCATTGATCACAGAAAACATTGCTGCAGTTGCAATAACAGATGGGGGATAATGCAAGAGCCTAGAATCTGCATTCGATTCGAAAAGTTTGATGATCAACTACTTGTGTATTAATTGTACAACAAAATTTCTATTTCTTCAAAGAAATAATTCAAAATCAAAAGCAGGTAGATTTCTCACCGGTGACAATACCAAGAATGAGGCGTTCACACATTTTAAGAAAATCCAAATGCAGGTTGGTCATGAATCCAAATCTCCTCATAATATGATCAATGAAAGATAATGGTGTCACCAGATTCATTTTCCACTTAAGAGTGGATAGCACCAAGAGTTCCATTCTCTGTATAGTCTTTGCCTCAAACACAAATCTTGAATCAACAACCTAAACAATAAAATCAGAACCAGCATTTATACATAAACTGACATTCAGACATTTATACAAACACCAGCATTGCACATTTGAAGCAATGAAATAGCAACATACTTGAAGGTCTAACAAAAGCGGGACTTGGGTCTCCTCCACTTTAGCAGCAATGGAAAGACAGGCAACAGCAGCAAGCTGACTCATCCAAGGCTTATCTTTCTGAAAGCAGAATCCAGATACAAACCTATCAAAATAGTTCACAGCTAAAACAGCAGTAGCAGCAGTGAAACCATAGTAACCAACGACCATCATCATCCAATCCAAAGCCTCTTTTCTAGCCCCCATTAAAAACCCATCTGAGATTAAAGATTCAAAACCCAAATGAGACTCTTTTTCTTTAGACAAAAGTGTGGCAAGCTCATCCTCTTCCCACAACGTGTCACATTCTAACAAAGGTAGAGTCTTTTTAACATTTTCCACCCATTTCTCATTTCCCACATCTAAACTAGACCATTCCCCTAAATCATCATCCAAGAGTCGATCTTCCTCACAGTAAAGCCCATCAAGAAGAGCAGAAATTGGATTTTGGAGCTGGGAATCTAAAGGGGAAACCATCTTCTTCTTCTTCTAAGGGGAAGAAGACAATGAAGGCTCTACTCATTATCTTTAAGGTAAGCCAAAACTCAATCTTGGACCCAGTAACATATCTGCTGCTTGGCTTATGGTTTCTTTCTCTCTCTAAAGGACAGAAGAAGAAAAAAAGAAACAGAGAGAGAATGGGAAGAGCCAAAAGGAGAAGAGAGTAGAAGAGGGCAACCAAAGAAATAAGCAGAAGAGGGATTTTATATGAGAGAGCTTTCACGCCTGTCCTTTTTCTTTTTTTCTTTTTTTCCATAAAAATCTGTACGTCTTTTTCAGAATCGTATATATAAAATCTCTATTCTTTAACGTGTTTATTTTTTCAAAGGGCTTTTGGGTGGGAGTCTTTGCCGCTCAACCCAAATGGCCACATCCAGTCAAATCTCTATTTGTTCCTTTTTAGTTTAAAAATAAATTTTACCTTCTTTTTCGTCTACTTTTAAAATTTATTTTGTAATTAATTTTTTACTTAATATATTTTAGTTGACTAGATTAAAATATATTTTGATTCATTGTAAATAACTTTAATTAATGATTAAAAAAACTAAAAAAACAATATTTTCATAAATTGCAAGCTAAATTAAAATTAAATAACACAAAACTATATTTGAGTTGCATGATTTATTTATTTACTGTAAATTTTATTTTTTATTTTATAAAATAAAAAGAAACTGTCTTAATCACTTACGCGAATTCAGTAAATATATTTTATTTCCTTCGTTCCATTTTAATTGAATTTATGAGGCAATGCACACATATTAAGAAAAATATTTAAAGACAAAATTTTGACCATACTTTTCATTATTGCCCTTTGTAAAGTTATAAATATATAGTGTAATTTATCTCCTAGAAAATATAAAACTTAAATAAATGAAAGCGCAAATATGGAAAAAGTTTCAAACATTCATCTTGAATTTTGAACAATTCAACCATTTTGAACATTGACGAAAGCCTAAAAAATTCAATTGATTTGGAATGGACAGAGTAATAAATATCTTCAGCATACATAATTATCATTGTCATAAATGATTACACTTGATTATATTAAATTAAAATGACTGTTGAGATACGGAATATGAATAAAATTTTTGTAAGGATAAATTATGTAACTAGGCAAATCTATCTTTAGCATACATAATTATCATTGTCATAATTGTTTGCACTTAATTATATTAAATTAATATGATTGTTGAGATACGGAATATGAATGAAATTCCTATTAGGGTAAATTATGTAATTAGGCAAACATACGATATGTATATAAATACATATGTATATCAGTCGCATATATACAACTATTTGACATATATAAATATTCAGATCGACAGATATATGTGTACAATTTGTCTCTCTCCACTTTATGCCCTCGCTCGCTCGCTTCTCTCTTCCCTCTCTCAATCTCGCTTGAGATATACAAATATATGTGTATATCATTGACACATATGTAATTCTGTTATTCACCTCTCTCCTCCTTCTCTCGATCTCGCTTACCTCTCTCCTATAATATATAACTACGAATAGTACTTGTAGCAAACTATAGTTATTTGTTGTCTTATTATATTTCAGATGTTAGCTCTTTTTAAAAATTCTTTTTTTATTATATATAAAAAATACAGATATACACCTTACCGAAAAAAGTAGTTATCATGATAGCATTTGATCATAAAATCTTAAATATTTTTTGAAAAATCAAATATGAATAAAGTTTGAATTAAAGTTTTAAAATGTGTTTGAGCGTGCTTTTTCAAAACATATTTTAATTTCCTTTTTTTTTTCCGCAAAAAACGTACGAAAACATGATTTATTTTCTAAAGTTCTGAGAGTATCCAATCTTAACAAACAAACACAGTTGTTAATTCCAAAATTATGCATAACGAATGATGATATTCATCATCTTTTTCAATATTCATCGTCTTGTTCACAAATCATAATCCTATATATAAATAATTTTGATAAAATTATTTTATTATAATAAATATTCTAAATTCATATCACAAAATGTCAATGAAACATGTTAATAACATAATTATTAGCTACTACAATTTGTCAAATTATTATTGCAAATAAAGAAACAATATATGACAATAGCTTCAAATATTTGTACGAAAAATTGCTTCATGAGTAATAATTAACTGAGGTCGTAAATCGATGAAGATCTTTCATATAATACAAAAGTTTGGATAAGTCTTAAAATTGTAATAAGAAAACAATTATTACATCTTGATCTAAAAAGAGGTTTGAAGCAAATTTTGAAATTTATATTCAAAATCTCCCCCCAAAACTAAATATATGTGACTTATATGATCAAACAGGTGCCAAAAATGTGAATTTTAAGACGTTATTTTCTAGACAGGTATTGAATATATCATAATAATTTTCTTGTTTTGATGTATATGACTGCGATGGTTTGGACATGTGTAGAGACGGAGTATCGATGCGCCTGTTAGGAGGTGCGAGAGGTTGATTTTAGGAGCTACACGGAGAGGGAGAGGTAGACCGAAGAAGTATTGGGGGAGGTGATCAGACAAGATATGGAGAATCTAGATCTAACCGAGGACATGACCTTAGATAGGAAAGAGTGGAGGTCGCGAATTAGAGTAGCAGGCTGATTGGTTGGTAGTAGAGGTAGGCATGATTGATGTCTCTAGTTGTCGTATAGTCGTTATTTTATTTCGATTTCTAGTTATATTTTTTCCTTTGTTCCCTTTCCTTCCCTTTGCTATATCTAGTTTATTTTGCTTATGGGTTGTTGAGTCGAGGGTCCCCAGGAAATAACCTCTCTACTTCTTACGAGGTAGTGGGCAGGTCTACGTACATTTCTACCCTCCCCAGACCCCACTTGTTTTGATGTATATGACTATTTTTTAAAAATCCATTTTTAAAAAGATTGTCACATTTTTAATTTTTTTTATCAAATTCTAATAATAACAAAAGAATCACTGAATAATAAAAAAAGAAATTCACTAAATAACTCTCGTCCGTCATACTAACTTCTATGCAGGGATCAAACAATTTACAAATGTAGTTGCTATAAATAAATACAATATGGCATATAAAATGAAGTTGCTTTGGCTAGAAGGATATTAGAAGTAATTGCCTATATTATTTATTTACCTTTCTATCTATAATCTCATCTTAAAAGAAAATGCAAATTGAATTGGTCAACTTTCTTTCAATTTTAAAAGCATAAAATCTTTTTTGGTAAAATTTTAATTTTAACTTTTTGTGTGTCATATTTAAGGTCAAGATATTAAAAAATATTTTTATACATTTGATGTAACTTTAATTTAAGGTCATAAAATTAGAAAGTATTTTTATTTTTTTAAACTTCGTTAACTTTAATTTAGAATCATAAAAAATTAAAAAAAAATAATTTATTTTACTAAAAAAATTTATATCAAATTAAATCAAGTCATTTTTCTTTTATCGTAGGGAGTACTAAAACAATATTTCCAATCTCACCTACTGTCTCATTGTGAATATGTACGTTGTATCTATAGATCTCTATATAAAAATTACTATTCATATGTTTTTCAGTCTTTCCACATCTACCACGGTCACTTCACACCCATCATCTCATCCCTTTTGCTTGCATATATATATATATATATATATATATATATATACTTCCTCCGTTTTAATTTATGTCCCAATTTTTAAATTTTGTGATTTAATTTTTTTTTATCTTTGATTATAAAATTTTTCTATATCCTTCAAATATTTTGAACACTACTTTTGACGTGGTATACAAATATATAAATTTTATTTTTAAAACTTTCAAAATTTCCATGCTTAAATTCTTGGTTAAACTTAAATTATTTTACTCTCGAAAAGTAAAAAGTGTTACATAAATTTTGACAAATAAAACATATTAAGTATGTTTTTGTAATGCTGTCTCAAGAACAACTATCTATATGGATTGTAAAATTATTTTTAATGGACTCTCTAATTAATCACACAAGGTACGAAACAGGGCTCAAGCAAGTAACAAGCACTGACATCTGCAATTTCACAAGAATTTTCTAATTTTTTCTTAATGGAGAATTTTCGTAAATAATCTAAGCTTGAAACTTAATATGGTCAAATAGTTATATTTTACATAATTACACGGCATAATTTCGGTTATGTGACCTGGAGGGGAGAGAGACGAATTGTATATATATATTTGTCAAATTGTATATGTATATCTGTTAAATAAATGTAATCTATATAACTAATTTACATATGTATTATTGTACATCTGGCAAAAGAGATTGGAAGAGGAAGGAGAGAGGCGAGCGAGATCGAAAGGGGAGGAGAGAAGCGAGCGAGAGAGGACAAAGAGTGGAGAGAGGCGAATTGTATATGTGAATCTGTCGAATTGACTATGTATATATGTCAATATATTTTTATATATGCAGTTGGTATACACATGTAATTGTATATCTAGCAAGAGAAGGGAGAGAGGCGCGAGAGAGAAAATTCATTAATAAGTTAAAATATAAAGAAATAATCATATGGAAAAAAAAAAACTTTACGGAAATTCAACATTATATATGTATTGAGTTTCTCTCCGACTAAAATGTATTACAAATATACTTGCATGGGAATTAATGAATTGATAATGTTATTAATAAAGGATGAAGGATTTTAGAAACATAAATTAAAGAAGTACTACAACTAAATTACAACCAAATTTTTGCTATAATTATTCAGCACAATGCTACAGTATATATATATATATATATATATATATTTTTCTCTCACACCTGCATGTTCTGAATTCAGCCAAATGTGGCTAAAAGTTAAAGAATGAGGTGAGAGGGTTTGTACGTACTAACCCAAAAATAATGCTAAAAAGAAGGTTGTAATTAAATATTGAACATTGTCATAGGATTCTGAAATAATACAATGAAGAAGAACATTGTCATAGGATTCTAAAATAAATACACAACTTAATTGTCTGAATGAACTTCGAAATTCCATTCAATTCATTCCAATATTTTAGTATATGTTTCTTAATTAATTGACTTACAGTATTAATGTTTTCCGGATAAAAGTCTGAATTACGTACTGCAAACGGTGTTCTTATTTCAAGAGTGTGAGTAGACTTTTTAGTCTATCGGAATATTAATTAGTCATCGCTAAAAGTAGGATTATGATTTTAATTAGATTTCAAATACTTTTGAGAATTCATGAAATTGGAGTTAACGATGGTGGAGTTATATTTTTTAAAAGGAATATTTGAAATGATATTCATGTTTTAATGTACTTAAAGAGTGATTCGGAGAAAAAAAATGAGTTGAAAAATAAGATACGCGCTATTTTCTAGTTTTGAAATAAAACTTAGGTCAGAAATGGTACTTTTAATATTGTCAAATACTGATTTTCAAATAAATTAAAAATTTATTTCTGAAAAATCGAATATTTTTTATAATAAAACTTATGAGTTCAGAATTTTTAAAATAAAACGCGACTAAATTTAGAATTGACAAATTTACAACCAAAGCAATTAAATTCAGTGAACGCGTAACTTGTGATATAAATTCGACCTTATTCCTTTTATTGAAGCTACGCACTTTGTTACTATGAATTAAGGTAATGTATGACGTTTCTTTTAAAACCACGAATTGTTTATCGATGTTAGGTTAATTATTTTTAAATAAACTTCTAAATTTTTTATTAGATTATTAATTTGATTTTCGATTGTGATTAATGATTGGATTAATAATCTAATATTATTATATTAAAATTCTTATTTTGTTCCAAATTATATAGTTACGACTTTAACATTTCAACCTCATTTCCTAAAATTCAATATCGCTTTCGATCATAGGCAATACAAACTAGCCTCTTTGTATCTCTATTGCGACATTTTTTCTCGTTCCAATTTTAAATTTGACTGTGACAAAATTAATGTTATTTTCGTAATTTATTGCACGATTCTTTAAAAGAAATTTGAGCAATTCTATCTTTATAAGCAAAATTGATCAATATAGAAATTTGCACTGCACTTGTCATTTTACTACTAGTTATATTTTATGAACACCATGTGTATATGATTGTGAGAGCAATTTTTTATTGGTTAGATCAAAAATCAAAATATTAAGGATCAAAAATCGATAATAAATATCTTATTATTTTGATTATCGATTTAGCATATTTAAAAATAAAAATTGAATTAACCAATAATAAATAAAATTGAATCAAACTGATTGATGTGCTCCCATAACTGTCATATGAAATAGGCTTACACTTTGTTTGAATGATGGTTTACGTATAATTGCATAATGTATTGTACTGTATCATACTTTGCTTTAATGAATATAATTTGAATTTTTTACATAAATATACAACTTTCTCCCATAAATTACACTTTAAAATTTATTTACCAAAATACCAAAAAAAGTACACTTTTTTCCATTTCCCAACACTTTATACCACATCACACACTACAATAATCACACTCAAAACACTCTCTCTCCTACTATTGTAAATAAAATTGGTATTTTACATGTAATTTTCAAAAGATTGGTAGGCCCTTGTAATTTTATCTCCAAACTTGTATATATGTGAAAAATCTCCATTATAAATTGTATCATTCTCTGTTGTTATATTATGTCACACATCAACGATTTGAGTGATAACTCTATGAGAAAAGTAGGGCAGGGGAGAGAACTACTATGAAAAAAGTACGTAAAGGCTAAAATAAGATTATTATATATCAAACAAAGACGAAATGTGAAGAAAATATTAAGGTAACGATATGATCACACCAAATCAGTTATTACACAAAATGAAGCTTTTATCGTTACCTAACAATGGATTTAAACGATTCGATACAATAAAATTTAAACAACAATCAAAATATACATTGTACTTAAACTAAGAATACAATATAATGCAATGGAAAACAACCATCCAAACAAGGTGTTAGGGACCTGATAGGCCAAGAAAATTTTCACTTTTTTATAATTTAAAAATCGTTTGATCATAAAAATTTTAAATTAAAATAATTTTATTTTTATTTTCATGGCGAAACACCCCCTTTATAACGTTGTTGTTTATGAAAAAGAAGATGGAAAGATGGAACATGTGTATGAGATAAATAGGCATGGCAGGGAAATTAAAAGAAAAAACGTAATGTTATGTGGTCCTCAGATCTGTGCTGCTAAAAATAAAACAAAAATAGGATTTTTGGGAAGGAAAAAAGGTAGTCTCTTTTTCCTTTTTTTCTTTTTTGTTTCATACTTACTATACTATATATATAAAGGTGTTACGCATTATCATGCTTTTAATGTCTTTTCCAATGTCCTCTTATATATATTCATTCAAACTGTCATCTTCCTCTTTCTTTCTTTACTCATCTCATTCTTTATTATTTCAAAAATAATAGATTTTACTATCATTTTTAATGAATCCCTTCTAGGTCATATTTAGAGTTTAATTAACAAGAGAGTTTAGATAATAAATACATTATAAATTTAGTTTAAAGATTATTATTATAACCCCGCAATGTTAGCAACATATTATCTTGTCCATAAATATAGCAAAAAAGATCTATCTTCCTACTCTTTTTTTTCCTATACAATATTTATCCTCCAATTATTTTTTAATTGATGACTTACAAATTTAATGATTTGTCAATTAAAAAATAACTAAACAATAACTATATCGTAGGAAAAAAAGTAGGAAGAGATTTTTTTTCTCTGTGCTATATTTATGGACAAAATATTATGTTTTTTAAGATTGCGGGATTACCAAAAATTTTTGGAATCAAATATACATCAATATGTTTATCATCTAAATCATGGTTAGGGACTTTTTGGGTTAACTAGACTTTAAATATTAAGCCTAACATATGTCATATGTCTCAAAAAAAGCAAGCACGCCAAGATTTTTTTTAAAAAAATGGAGAGGAGCCAAATCTACTTTTAACATACAAAGAAAAGAGAATTATTTCACCCACAATATTAATCACTTATTCTTAAATCATTCTTAAGAATTAAGACCATACAACAATTAATAAGGTGTTGTGGTAAAAACACTCATATTAATAATTATTTATTATAAGACGTATAGAGTTAGAATTGGACAAGTAAAGTGAACGAAAAGAGTAGATTGATCTACATAGAAATTAAGTTAAATTTTTTCTCCAAGGCTTAAAGATAATTTGTATAGAGTGATAGTTAGTTAGACCAACATTATTTAATGGGTTATGTGTTGGTCGGTCATGAATTAATGCCCACATTTAGGAAATGAAAACAACGAAGAAGAGAATGCAGAGAGAGAGATCTGTGAGTATATTATAGGAGAGATGAAATAAAAAAAGAGGTTTATACGGGGTAAGGTGGAAGTGATTTTCAGATTGATAAGATGAGAGAACTGAGATTGAGATGACGAGCAAGTGAAAAGAAAAAACTAAGATGCATCACTGAAAAGGTGGGAGGTTGATTGAAGAGGTGAACCACAACGAACCGGGAGGAGGTGATATATCAAGCATGACGTGACAACAAATTCAGCTAATTAAGGATATGATCATAGATAAAAGGATATGAAGATCAAAGATTAAGGTAGAAGATAATTATTAGGTATATATTTATGAATGTTAATTGTCGCACTCTACGTCGGATAGGAAGAGGGCCAACTTCCTTCTCTTCTTTTTAACAATAATATTATCTAGTTATTTATCACGTAGACGAAATTATACTATTTCACTCACCAAGGGTTTCTATCCCAGGCCATCATTTTCAAATTTTTTTTTCAAGTAACATGAGCATCTAGGGAGATCAAAGAGTTGCTGGCGTGCATAATCATTCTTAACTTGCTTCGGATGAATTTCAATATGATGATTTATCAAAAACAACTTTTGTAACCCACAAAGCTAGAGACGACAAGGAATGAAACATTCTATCATCTCAGATTCTACTTGTGCGATCGATTACAGGAATATTTAATGTACTGTAGGTCAAAAAATTCTTTAGTCCCTAAACAACAGGCATTGTCTTCTTTAGTTTTCATTGCGCTGAGTACGATAAAGTTACTGTCTACTGCACCATCTCATTGTATTTGCCAGCTAGTTGCAACAATGAACCAACATATCAAATGCACAAACAGAGACACTTCATTTGCTTTTTCTATCTTCATCTTTCTCTTACCTACCAGTAGTAGTATTTTTTTTCATTTTTTTTGTAATATAAATCCTTACAGTTCTTTTGAAAATGCAGATACACAACATGCATGCATAAAGCAAAATTGCAGATATAGTATTAATGTGGTGCTATATATATAATTTACTAAATCTTTTCACTGCTTTAGTAGTACTGATTCAATTTTCGAGGAAGGTAGCAATTTAAAACAAGTTGTAAATACTTTTTACTCAAATTAGTCTGAATTATAGCACGAAGCAAATATTCCTTTTTTTCATCTTTTTTACTTAAGTGACTTTATTAAAAGAACTGTACATGTTTGCATTCAAAGTTGAACTATATTCTAATCCATGTTAAGAGTTATAAAGTTGATTTTTTTTCCATGCAATAAGAGATATGATATGATTCTTGCATGCCCCAGTCAAATTTTTTTAAAAAAGTGTCAGAATCTGTGCATTAATTCTACAACAACCAGTGGAATCATATTTGGCAATTAAAAAGGGTCATTCACGGCCTGCAAGCAACACGCACTTTTGATTCGGACACTAGACAAATAACTGTGTACTCTTAGACTCTCATCGGGTATGATTTGAAATCAAATTGATTTTAAGTTGAAATTTTGTTTGAACATATAATTCAATTTGAATTTCTTAACTTGCATGTTTTCCCTCATAAACATGAAAATCAACGAATTGTGAAAACCATCAGAATTTAATAGTTATGCAATATTATCAAAATCATAAACATGAAAATCAACGAGTTGTGAAAACCATCAGAATTTAATAGTTATACAATATTATCAAAATCATAGCTAATAAATAAGATATTAGAATATCATAAGTCACCACATTTGTAAATGTCATATCTCTTCATATTCGTTTTATAAATAAATGTTTGCAATATTTTACAAACTTTTATATACACATAGTTTTATAAAGATTCACTATTTGACTAATAGCAAATAGATATCTATTATTTAATATAATACTTTCACATATGCATACAATCTCTTCACACCGAACATAAATTTTTATTCGCAAAATTTAAAATGATAATTCTTTTTCTTTTACAAAATATTAATTTTTAAGTCATGCCGGACCGACTCATTATTTTGACAGACCAAACAATAGTCAGCCTAATCCACAATTACGTGGGCTACAGACTGCATCGGTCCGGCTCACTTTTTTTTTTTTTTTTAATATTAGTATCATTTATACATAAATATATATGAGATAATATTACATGGTGCTTACTATTTGTTAACCAAGTCTCAAATTCATAAGTGAATTAATTTTAATAATATTTATTAAGTTTTGCTTTAAATAAAGATTTGATTCTATGTTTTCAAACCAAAATTATAATCATTTTATGTAAATATTTTGGATACAAGCGCATAAGAAAATATTTTTCATATTTAGATTTCTTAACTTTGTTATATTTATATGCATCGTTTAAGACTTAAAAAATTTAAATTCCTCTTGTTATTTTCAGTATTTTATATTATTTTATTTTTAATAATTTTTTATTTGACCAACGAGCCAATTTAATCCATATTGCTCAAACCCCAAAGGTCAGCGAACTTTTTTAGGTCAAATTAAAAAGTTCTATTTCTGAATGGACTCTAAAAATCTTAAGGGTCATTTACATAAATAATATATTTTTAAACCTAAATTACGAGTTTTAGCATAACTTTAACTCTTATCAAATATAATTATACTTTTGTTATCAAAATTAGCTCAAACCCCATGTCTTATTTCCTTTTCTAGTTTTTAACGTATTTGATATTCTTAAGATGTGAATAAACTTGGATATTCCAAAATATTGCATTAAAAAAAAAGGTAGACTTTATGTGATGAAAAGTTTTTTATAAACTATTTATCTATACTATATTAAAAGTACGAAGGTCTTTAGAAATATTATATGAACTTTTTGCTTTTCTTACTATTCAGTCCCTATGATTGAAAAACAACTTTTTGCAATGTAGTTTCAAAGTAGGATCTCGAATTGGGCTCGCTTGATATGAGAGATAATGAATAACTAATTTCAAGATTAATTTTAGAATGAGTCCATTCCGAATTTGGTTGAAATAAAATTGTGTGCTAACTTATTCAGAAATTATAGTGTTATTTTTATTTTACATTGATGATAAAATATAATCACGAAGAAATTAATTCGAGATAACCTGTTACCCAACCAAATAAATCATAAGTATTATGATAGTGACTATTTTTTTAAAACATTAATAAAAAGTGATCAGGAGATACTAACAATCTCGAAATACAAAGTGGCAACATCCCCAAATGAGTTTGTACTTTTAATTATTATATATAAATTTTTTTAATTTTTTTTAATTTTTTTTTTTAAAGCAATATCTATTGGGCCTATGAACTTCTTCAATTATTGGCCATTTTGGACCTGACTGATAGAAAGCCCAAAGGTGAAAACAGCAGTTTCTTGCCTATAAGAGCTACAACACTAAACACTACATGCATAATGGGCAAATTTTACGAATAGCTGCTATAGTTTCACTCATATGGATATTTCAATTTGCATATTTTACTTGTCAATATACAAATATGGTAAGTATAAGTAAGTTATATATATATAATTATTATTTTTTTTTAACTTATACAAATAAGATGTATCAATAAATTGTATCAAAATAGTTAACAATTATGAGTTTTTCATAACTTACACAAATCAAATGTATCAATGACTTGTATACATATAGCTAGGGTAAGCATATACAAATTCTAACAAAATTAATCAAATTGGAGTTGTGTTCAATAATTAATCGAAACTATAACTAACGTACATAATAACCATTAAATGATTACCATTTCGCGCAGTTTTTACTTTATCAATTTGAGAGGAAGCTTAAACATAGTCTACTATATGTCATTGTTATTACTCCATTCGTTTGAAAAAAGAATGACCTACTTTCTTTTTTTGTCTGTTTAAAAAAGAATGATCAATTTTCTTTTTTGACAAAACTTTAATTTCAACTTTCCACGATCATAAGATTAAAGGTATTTTGCGACATTTGACATAACTTTAATTTAGGACCAAATTTTTTTCGTTTTTCGCAAATTCCATATCAAGTCAAACTAGAGAAAGTATTATTATGTGCTCGTGTTTAACGATGTTGATACAATTCGATATTGTATTTGACTTCGTAATACTGAAATATTGTGAACTAATGTTAACATCATCTCTACATAAAATTAAAATGAAAAGTTTTATATGAGGCTTTTTCTTTATTAAAAAGAAAAAAAAAAAGTGAAATGGAAAAGCCAACTGAGTCGTAGTCGTTATCAAAGTCAAACACGGTGCAACTAGAACATGATACACAGTGCTGAATCATGCTACCTATAATTAGACTATATATTATGAAAATGACATTTCGTTTGACAAAAGAATCCTTCAAAATCACCTTTTATTGGTTCCCATCATTTTGGGACCAAAATTTGCCACCAAATTTATGTTGAAACTAAAGCCAAAATTCATCGTTAAAGTAAAAACAAGAAAAATGAAAACGGCAAATTAAGTAGTATCATTAATGGAATTGCCAACTAAAAAAGTATTCCCTCTAAACTAGGTTACAACTTACCTATGTTGTTGGGAAAAAGGATGGTTCGATACCATGAAGATATTTTATGTATAATCAAAATATCTTAATTCACGAGTTAGGGTAAGATCGATATACATATGAAACGGATGTATATTTGATATCAATCTCAAATTCTAATTCATGGACGGGGACTAATATTTAAACCATATAAATAGATCATTCCATCTGTAAACAATCAATCTGAATATAAATTTACTTAAATTTCTAGGTTATTAGCTATATGTGTAATAAAGAATTAGAGTTGCTAACGATGATTAATCTGATTGCCTGTACCTTTCAGTTCAACTTGGCTTCAGCCACTCTCACCAATAACTTATGTTTTTAATTAGTATTCGTAGACAAAAGCTTACCCAGTATTTTGTTCTTCCTTTTATATATTTTCATTCAACTGATCATTCACACACATTATTAATTACAACTCTATATTTGCACCACCAAAGAATGTGGTGCAACAGACGGGGCTGCTTCTTCCTTAATCAGAGGTCTCGAGTTTGAACCTGAGAATGAATAAATCCTTGGTAGGGAGTGCTTCCCCCCAAATGGAGCCCTATGCGACATGAATCTTAAATATAGTCAGGCTTCAATGTGGATACCGACGCCGAATGGAAAACCAAAAAAAAAAAATCATATTTGCTGCAGCAATTAATCTAATCTAATTTCCTAAAAATCATATAACTAAATAATTTAGGGAAAATTAGATATTTGGTGGAAATAATTACTACATTTTTGTGGTCAAATACACCAAAAGATACTCCCTCCGTCTTAATTTATTTATCAAATATTTCTTAATTTAATTTCAATCTTTAATTGTCATTTTTAACAAATTAAGAAAAAGTTTGCTTTTTATTCTACCTTTAATTTATTGTCATTAATTAAATATTTTTAAAAAATATATTTAAGACTTTATCAACTAATATAACATAAAATGACAAATCTACCCTTTCTAAATAGATATTTCAAATTAAAATTTAATAAGTAAATAAGGAAAGAAGAAAGTTCATTGTTTTGTGTAAAAAATATGTCTATATTATAGAATAATATTGACTGCACAGTGCAGTTTTTCCAAACCTTTTTTTTTAATAAAAAAAATCCAAGATGGAGTCGTATCATATACACAAAAACTTTGAATCCGCCTCTTCAGTGAAAAGTAGAAATTACATTAAATTCCTGGCCACTTTTAATTTGAATTCTTCTCCAATGTTATTCTTTCCTGGATCCATTATTAAACAATACTGCGGATTACTTCTAAATATATTTACTTATCTACTATATTATTTTAAAATATTCAATAATATTTATTTACGTTATAAAATTATTTACTTAATTTTTTATTTACTTTTATCATTAATTGCTATTAATTTTATATTATAATTTTTTAGGATATTGTATTAAATAGATGATTTGATAATATTATCCTTATTATTTATTGCTTCTTAAGTATTATGTCAAGTCAATAGTGGATAACAAAACTATTGTTAGACTGGGAGTATATGTTTTATCCATTTAAAAATGAATAATTTAATTTAATTTAATGTGAAATTTAAAAAATAAATAATTTTTATTTTACGATCCTATATGAAAATTACGTCAAATATATCTAAATGTCATTTAATGTTATAATCTTAAAAAATGAATAAGTGGAATCAAACTAGACGGTCTTGTTTTCTTTCTAGTTCTATTAATTCTTTTAGCTATTATTGGATGAATGCCCAGAGAGGGGCGTCTTCTTTGGTAACATGGTTACGTTGTGGAAAGGCCCCATATACTTCCTCCTTTCATTTAAAAAAGAATGTCCCCCTTTTTTTTTTATGATAACACTTTAATATCATTTTTTCATGAGTTATTTTGATATATTTAATATAATTTTAATTTAGAAACATAAAATTGAAAATCTTCTTCATTTTCTTAAATTTCGTGTCAAGTCAAACTACGTCATTTTTTTAGTATATATTAAGTCAAATTTTCATACATAAAGACGTGTTTCATAAATAATACGTGAATTACGCTAATTTGCAAATGCTATATTAGATAATAAGAAAATAACTAATTTTAAGGCTGTATAAACAGTTTCTAGCTAGTGGCCAATTAGTATATTATATAGTGGTTTCATTAATCTCTGGAAAAGTCATAACTAGTCTTCTTTCCAATTATAAAACATCTAATGTAAACCAATCAGAGGTAGTACAGTTTCTTTTTCTCTTATTTTATTTTATAAATTAAAAAACGACGTGAATATCACGTCGTTCTAGCTAGAAAAAAATGAGGTGTTCTGGAAGGATGGCTTCATAGCCTCATTTGGAGTTTGGACTCATTGAAAGAAAAAACATGTGGAGACAACGAGAAAGAGAATCACATGAGAAACGGTCTTCACAAATTAATTTAGGGATATTTATTTAGAGTTAACTCGATTAAAATTTTAAATTTATAAAAATATAAGTTATCGTAATTTAAATGAACTATTTATATTCTTAAATATGATGGGATATTTGTGAACCTCTTATTTGGATTTGATGATATATATATAATTTTTTTTCTAATAAGAAACAATTTACTCTAGTAGATTTATTTGATGAAATTTTATATTAATTATGATCGCCTAAGAGAGAGACACGTTAAAGGCATAAATATGGAACTAGTCAAATACAAGAAATTGTATAATCCCAAATATAATAATACGTGGCCAGTCACCCAAAGAACCGGCCGCAATTAAGGAATCATCCACCCCTTCGTCTTCCATGGATAGGAAATGAGAGAATTGACGTGAGAAGTCGCGGAATCAATTTTTTTTAATTGAATTTAAAATATGAAGAAGAAATGTCTAAATGTAAAATTTATATAAATCGTAAAGTGTGAAAAATTAAATATGTTTTTTTTCTAAATTATAAAAGTTTTTTAAAATTTATGAAATTTCGAATATATCACTGAACTTTCAGATATATTATTAGACATTCGAATACATAGCAGAAGAATGTATCAAATAGGATAGGTAATCTGGATATGTAGGGAAGGGATGTATTAGAGAGAGGATTTATGTATCAGAGAGGGGAGAGATATATCTGAGAGGAGATTTATGTATCGGAGAGGGGAGAGATGTATCCAAGAGGGAGATAGGGTCATAGGGGTGTATCAACGAGAGGAGAGTGATCTATCTGAAAAGAATTTTTTTAAAACTTATAAATAGTAAAAAAATTTAGAAATCATGATGAAACAAAATCTATATTTCAATAATTTTTCTTAGAATTAATATCCATCAAAGAAAATTTAAAATTTAAGATTTAGGGTTCAGATTTAGATGAATTCCGACTCTTTACACCCGTGTGGCTTCACCTATTCTCTCTTCAAAAGCAAATTAATTATTGTTGCCTTTGGACTATGTTATGTATAACTTAATAAATTTTATGAGATATTTATTACTTTTATTAGTATAAATATTAATATAAATCACTTACTCTTAATTTTTCTTTGGTAAATAAATAAATTCATTTCTAAAGTAAACATTTGAATACACATTCAAAAAAGAAAAGTCCAGGAGCTGAACAAATTGCTCAACATTTTTAAGTTACTACATAAAAGTCACATAATATTTTTTATTAATACTCAGATTTGATTTTTAAAACCTTATAATCTTTAATGCGCATTTCATTAACCACTAGCTAGATTGTACCTTTTAATGCCTCTCCAAAAACAAATTATAAGTAGAATTAAGAAGAATATGTGGAAAGTGGGTTTTAAGATCTTCCACTAGGGGAAACTAGAACTAGATAGAAGTATTAGGTAAATCTAGCACTATGATGCTGCAACTTCAAGTGCAATATGACCAATTTTAAAAAAATTTGTGGCCTCAAAAATATTTTTTTTGGTCTATTCAATTAGGCTTTGCCCCCTACCTTTAGGTAAAGTGTGAGCACACGAAGGTGGTTGAGCTGTTAGGACAAATTAATAATGTAGAAAATCCAAGATCAAATTTTAGCTATCATTTAATGCGTAGATAGAGAATATAATGCAATAAATATTTTATACGGTAATTAATAATAAATTATTTTTTTATAAATAAATTACTTGCTATAAAAAGATATTTTGCCTTTATATGTAATTTAATCCCAGCATTCTTATTTGCATTACTATCATACCTGATACTCTACTTAATACATAAATTTTCTAATTTGATATACTATTTCTTAAAATATTTTGCATCAAACATTAGTTATGCGATAATTATATTTTTTTAGTTGACCAAATCAAGGCATAACACTAATGACTTCTTATTTGCTCCTGTCTCGATGAAAAGATCTATTGAGTACTAGCTTAATTGACTGATCGTAGATTATAGCAAATTAGGTGAAATTGATAAATTTATAAATAGAAAGCATAAAAAAATAATAAAAGCGGAAAGCAATTTATAATTTCATAAATATAAAAAAAATAATAAAATAAATGATGAAAAATAATAACACAATATAGAACGATAGTCGTATCAATTTTATATATATGTAGATGTTTGCACGAAATAGCAAGTTAGTTCGATTTTCTATTTTGAGTAATATAAATTAGTTAGTTTTGATTTTTTAAAAATTCAAATAAAGAAAAGGAAAATGTAAAATAGAGAAGGCCAAGGGCATTTTGGTCTATATACGTTCTTCTTCCAACTCAATAGTCGGCCATGGACGATATTGACGAGGACGCGCACACCCTCCCCTTCTTCTTTCCTTTGATATTCCACCTTTTAACCGGTCAAATGTCAAACTCTCCTTCTTCTTCCTGCTAATATAAATTCTCCCTTTTCACTTCTCTCAAAAATCTCCATTTTTCCCTTTTCCAACCCTAGATCTCTATAACCCTAAAAAAATGGGCCAATATTCGTCCACCCACTGCGGCGGTGGGCCGCAACACCGCCACCGCAGCCCTCATCCTACCCCACCTCCCAACCACCACCGTTCCACCTCCGACCATTCCCAGTCCGACTTTTTCTCCCTTATGAATTCAGATGAAGACGGGTCAACGATTCCGTTTTTTCTCGGGAACCGAGATTACACAGATGATCTGCCCGATGAATGTTTGGCTTTGATTTTCCAGTGTCTGAGTTCCGGCGACCGGAAAAAGTGTTCCCTTGTCTGCCGGAGATGGCTTCTGGTGGAGGGTCAAAGCCGTCATCGCCTTGCCCTAAATGCGAAAGTTGAGATTCTTCCGCATATTTCCACCATCTTCTCCCGTTTCGATTCTGTTACGAAACTTGCTCTCCGATGTGACCGGAAATCGGTAAGCATAAACGATGAAGCTTTGACACTTGTCTCTCTTCGTTGTTCTAATCTTATTCGCCTAAAGCTTCGCGGTTGCCGTGATGTTACCGATGTGGGTATGGCTGCTTTTGCTCGGAACTGTAAGAGCTTGAAGAAATTCTCTTGCGGGTCTTGCATGTTCGGAGCCAAAGGTATGAATGCTTTACTTGATAACTGTTCTTCCCTTGAGGAGTTATCTGTGAAGCGTCTTCGGGGTATCAATGATGGGTTTGCAGCTGACCCAATTGGGCCAGGAGCTGCTGCTTCATCGCTTAAATCTATATGTTTGAAAGAGTTATATAATGGACAATGTTTTGCACCTTTGATTATTGGGTCTAAGAATTTAAAGACTTTGAAGTTGTTGAGGTGTTTAGGTGATTGGGATAGGCTTTTTGAGTCAATTGGAAGTAGGGAAAATCATGTTGCTGAGATTCATTTGGAGAGGCTTCAAATTGGTGATATTGGACTTACAGCAATATCAAACTGTCCAAAGTTGGAGACTCTGCATTTGGTGAAGACGCCCGAATGCACGGATGCTGGAGTTGTAGCAGTGGCTAGGAAGTGTAAGTTATTGAGGAAGCTTCACATTGATGGATGGAGGACAAATAGGATTGGAGATGAGGGTTTAGTTGCAATTGCTGAGAATAGTTCAAATCTCAAAGAATTGGTGCTTATCGGTCTGAATCCTACATCGACTAGTATATTGGCAATAGCTTCTAATTGTCAAAAGTTGGAAAGATTGGCACTTTGTGGTAGTGACACAATTGGAGATCCTGAAGTATCATGTATTGCCACAAAATGTATGGCCTTGAAGAAGCTGTGTATCAAGGGATGTGAAGTGACAGATGAAGGGATTGAATCTTTCGCTTGGGGTTGCCCTAATTTGGTGAAAATCAAGGTCAAGAAGTGCAAGCACGTTACGGGTGATGTTGCAGATTTGTTACGAGCTAAGAGGCGATCACTATCAGTGAATCTTGATGGTGGGGAAATTGATATTGAACCTGTGGATGGTAGTGCAAGTGAAGGTGGAGCAATAGAAGAACCAGCAGAGTTTCAACATACACTGCCCATAATCAGTGCCACTGATGTTCCATCGACAAGCAATGTAGGTCGATCATCAGCGTCTAAGCCATGGTTTGGATTTTTGGGAGGAAGGGGCCTCGTGGCTTGCACTCTCCGCAGGTGGTCAAATGGTAATGGTGATGATTAATTACAGTGAGAGCTTAGGAATATTATGAAAACAAAATGTTAGAACTAAGAAAACATACTGTTAAATTTGTTTAGCTGTACTTGTTCATACAATGGTCCGCGTTCAAATTCTCTCATTAATCTTTTTTAATTTTGAATTTGTGGTCTTGAATACATTGTGCAGATATACATCTTCACTTTCCTAATTTTAATGAGCTTTATGTTGGATCTTTTGTCTGTTCGATAATATGCCTAAGTCAAAATTTGTTATGGCAATAACCTTGTTCATGTTGGTTCTTGGATGATAAAAGTGAAGCAAATTCTCACTCAACATGCATACTATCTCCGTCCATCTTTTCTCGTTTGGTATACTACTAAAATAATTGTTCAATTTTATTTTTACTCTATGGGGTCATTTGGTTGGGAACCAAGTCATCCAAGGATTATTTATCCTCGAATTAACTATTCTAGAATAAATGGTGAGATAAGTTATTTCAAACTAGACAATCAAATAAAACATCAAAATTTTATCCTTTTAACTATTTTTTAAGGATTAATTATAATTTTAAATCCCTAAATAGAAGATTCTTCCCTTCCTATTTTCACACCCCCAATATCTTCCTATTTTTCTCCTAAAATCACAGGAGCTTTGCAATTTTTAGTTTCAATTTTTTCCTCTTTCCTATCAATTATGTTGTCAACTTCTTCTTATGTTCATCTTCTTCATATTTTTTTTTTTGGTTATTATATACATATAAATTTGATTTCCAAATTCACTGTATCTCCTTTTCCGTCTATGCTCTTCGACTTTGTTGTGTACGTTTGTCTTCTTCATCATTTTTTTTTTCTATTTTTGATAACTCATGGACAATGCTCCTTCATTCTATATTGGAATTACCCAATTACTAAAGTCTGATAATACATATGACTATGAAAATCCTGATTGGGTAGAGAATAGGTCAAAGAAGATTCATGATCGAGTATACATGAAGAAATTGAAGAAAACTTGCAACATCTACTCCAACTGTCAAAGAAGATTCATGATCAGGTTATCTGTCCCTTTTTTGTATCAAGTACAACAGAGAGGGTACACAATTATATGAAGTATTTTTTTATTTTGTATCTAATATACTGTTGTGATACAATAATTGCATGTTTCTGTTTATTTTGTTTCAAATATACACATCCATGAATGAAAATATACTTATTTTGTATCTAATACACTGTTGTGATTATGCTTTTTTTGTATTCAATACACAGTTCTTGAATACAATATATGTGTTTATGTTTATTTTGTTTCAAGTACAATCGGTCATGATTTTGTGCAATTGTTGTATCAAGTATAACAGAGGAGTCTGATTTTCAATTCTTTTGTATTGTTGGTAACTAACACCACTTTTCATAAAATCTACGAATGCCGCAATAATATAGACACATTTATTATTCATCAATTGCAAGACGACGTTGATATTAATTTTCTACATTCATCTGTAAGTTTTTTTTTAATCGTGGAAAGAAGCTGCGAATCTACCTTTTTTTAAAAAAAATTTTGAATTCTAAAAGGTTGTTACAAATGAAAAAATTTAACAACATAAATTAGATCTACATGATTTTAAGGATAAATCACGATTTACTTCCCCTTTTCGCTCAATTGAAAATTGTAATCTTTGTATCAATATGAGATTTAATGTATCCGCGCCTCTAATAAATTGAGGAATTTTTAGTAAAACTTAAAAGAGTAAGGATAGATGGTAATTATTACTTTACAATATGTAATTCATAAAATTTATCCATTTTTTAATTCTAGGACTATTTATTTTTATCCCTCACATCAAACAATTTCTTACCACAAATTATGAGAGGTAATATAATAAAATTATCTTTTTAGTTATTAGTCTCGTCGTTTCAATTTGTTTGACCTATTTTAAATCTTATGATATAAAATTAAAAGTATATCAAGTGCATTAAAATAACTTTTAACTTTATGATCTTAAATATATTAAGTAGAAAATTGAAATTAATTTTTTTTTTTAAAAAATAAGTTTAAATAAATTAAAATGAAGAAAGTATTTGAATAAAGGATGAACAATATAAATATGGATAGACTAAGTAACTTATTGTGATGGTGTTGGTATAAAATTAAGTGCTCAAGTTATGAATTTAGTAATGAATTAAAAAGGTAAAGTGAATTGAGTATGAAAATTTGTGGAAGATTTGATGAGGATAAAGGCTACGTCAGTAGAATTGTCCATTTATGATCTTTGAGTATTGCGTTGGTTAAGTATATTTATGCCATCTTTCCTCCTTCGGGTATCCCACGCAAATCCTCAACGCAAGAAGCGTCTCTAAATTTATAACCAATCTTGGTTTTTTTATTTGCGTGTTGGCTGTTCGATTGCTTGGGAGGGACAAATAGGCGGGTTGGGTTTCTATATGATCAAGGAAAAAATAAGTTAAATAAAAAATATTGAATTTGTATTAAAATATATGCAGATTTTAGCATTACTTTATAGAGATAGAGAGACTGTCTCCGAAAAATAAAAATATCATCCTAAAAGCAGAAAATACAAGATATGAAATAAAACGACTAGAGTGGAAAACAAATGATAATTTATAAAGACAATAAAAGTAACAAAAATAAATGATGGACAATAACAATACAATATATAAAGATACGACCAAACATCATCCTACTCCTACTAGCCATCTAACCTTCTACTCTGATCAATCCTTTCTATCTAAAGTCATGTCCTCGGTGATACGAAGTTGCGTCGTATCCTATCTAATCACCTCCCCCTAATACTATTTTGATTTACCTCTACCCCTCCGCGTAACTCCTAAATCCAACCTCTCGCATCTTTTAACAGGAGCGTCATCACCTCTTCTCTGCATATGCCCAAACCATCGCAAGTCTCGCTTCTCTAATTTTGTCTGCCACAGAGGCCACCCCTAACTTTCCCCGAATGATCTCATTCCTAATCTTATCCCCCTTGGTATGTCCACGCATCCATCTTAACATTTTCATCTCCGCCATCTTTAAGTTTAGGTAGTATCTTCTTATCACACAATACTCCAGAGGCAAGCCTCCATTTCGACCATGCTGTCCCAATACGATGTGTAACATCATCGTCGATATCATCACTACTCTGGATGATGGACCTAAGATATTTAAATTTTTTTCTCTTGGGAATAGATTGAGTGGCAAGTCTCACTTCAATGTCTGCTTCATCCCTCACAACTCTGAATTTGCACTCCAAGTATTCTGTTTTGGTCCTGCTCAGTTTGAACCCTTTGAATTCCAAAGTTTGTTTCCAAACCTCCAATTTATCATTACCTTTAGCCCGAGTCTTATCAATCAGTACAACGTCATCCACAAATAACATACATCATGGAACCTCATCCTGAATAGACCGTATTGAATTTGTATACATTTAATTTGATTAGAAGAAAAAGTAGGTTAACCTACTATGAATTATTATTGACTTCATAAATAGTCAGGTGAGTAGACAAGTTAAAAGCCGAAATAAATTTAGATTTTCAGAAAATAAGAATTCATGAAAATATGGATAATGTCCAAATATGATTCATTTTTAAAAAAGTTGATTATTCAATTCATGGGTCATTTTGTTTAATCCTGTTAATTATTACATTCCTATGTAGGAGACTAGACTCTGGGAAGGGTTCAAATTGCAATAGAGGTAAAAGAAGAAAAGGTAATGTTTTTATTTGTCCAAGTTTTGACTAAGCAAACAAGGTAATGAAAAGGCTGTTTCAACAAAGGGATGAGTAGTCAAAGCAGTTTAAGCTATCTACAAACTGAAGATATTTAATTACTACAAGTGACTGCCAACAAACATTCTGTCATTTATGTGATTGACTGAGTCATTAAATGGATGATCAAGTTTGAATCACTAGCTCGATAAAGAAACGGTCTAAATAATGCTCTGTACTGGCGGAGTATTCTGTACCTCTTTTTCTAATAGTGTTAAAGGAAATTTCTAATAATGTACTATTAAAGCAAATAGAAACTTCCATGTTTTTTTAAAAAATATAAGTGCAAATAGAAACTTCCTAGTAATTAATTTGCACCTTCTTTATTTTAACTTATTCTCTACTGGCGGCTTGATTGAAAAGGACAAAGAGAGAGGTTCGGCATTTCAGAGTTACACAATTACTCGAAGTCATGTCATACATGTTTGATTAGTACAAAAACTCTTGGTACATGGATTGTGTATTCTTAAGATAGCACCTGATGATTATTCTGAACATCTAAAAGCAATGTAAAGAACCTAAGCTGAGCCAAAGAAAGGGAGACAATAAGAAAACTAAAGGTTGAAATGCGCCAAAGAGGTGGAGAATTCTCCTGACTAGAACAGAGTAATTACTACTATTCTTGTGAGAAAAGAAAGATATTGGGACCTAGAGAGGAATTTTGAGACAAGGATCAAATACATTTTGTGGTTTATTCACTTTCATAATCTTCATCATCTCCAAAACTAAACACAGATGCATCTGCTGCTATGGCTTTAATATCACTTGACCCAAGATTGGGAATAGCAGCTCTCTCAACTGTTTCACTCTTGATCTCGCTTGTGCCATTTTTAGGATCGCTGTTTCTAAGAGAAAGTTGTTCTGCATTATGAGTTAGATTGGCAATTTGTTCCTTTTGGGAGCCGGAGTCAACTCCGGCTGCAGCAGCAGGTTGTGAAGCTCTAGTCTGACTTTTTGTACTCGAAGATGTACCTTCCTCCCCTTCACTATCTGAAAAAACATCATCACCACGATCTTGGGCCCCGGACACCTTGTTCTTGTCCAAATTAGCTTTAGTTCCTTCAGTGGATGAAGAAATGTTTCCTTGTCTCGGGTCCTTTCCTTTGGAAGTACCATCAGCCTTGGACTTTACTGGAGCACCTCCATCATAATCCACCATCACAATCTCAACTTGGAATCCTGGAGATGGTAGTTTCCTCTGAAAGATTTTATAGATGTGAAAGAAGAGAGAAATTCAATTAGAAACTAGATGAAATTGAAATGCTATATCCATGGGAACAAATGAATGGATATTCAGAAAGGATATTGGTCCAGACCCTTACAAATAACAACGTATTACATATGAGAAGCATATCAATTACCTTATCAAAGCCATCCAATTCTGTGACATCTAAAATCAGTCTGTTTTCCATCATTGAAGTGTTTAACCAGCTGTAATGGAAAAAGGGATGAAATTCTTATGTGCCCAAAAAAAACTATTAAGCTAACGTTTTCTCATGCAGTCCTCTTCTCACAAGGAGTTGCTATGGGTAGCGCTAGAACATAATGCTTCATTATTGATGAGCGAGCCTAAGAAGTTTCTCTATCCCCCACCCCTTTTTACTCTTTTGTGGGTCTCCCTACTTTAAATTACGATAAAAAAAGATCCTTATAGCATGTACACATACATGAAATGCTAAAAAGAAAAAGAATCAATTGCGAACCAATAGAAATCTCCTTGGTGATCATGAAAATAGATCTTGAAATCGCCTGCCAACTCAGTTAGACCAGGTTCACCTGGTAGAGCAAAAACCATAATTCCTTTTCTTTGTGTTCGCATCCAAAAATCTTCAGGCTGCAATAACAATGGTACAACAATTAAGCATGATATATCACTTAGGGACAAAAACTTTGAGAAACTGAATATGGCTTTTAAAACAAATGTAAGAGAGGGAAACAACTAAGCAAAGCTCCATACAAAGAGACTGAACTAACTTACCATAAGGTCCTTAGTCTTTGGATGCTTTTTTGTTGAGAATAGGATGCCTGCAGAAAGTACAATATAAAAATTGTGCTGGATTGACTTATCTTTGCAAACTGACGGGGTAAAATGCACCCTACTTGGAAGAAGCAACACAAAAAATATTCAAACTCAAAGGAAATCACTATTATGAGGTTTTCTTCTCAACGCATATCAACAGATACAATGTGTAGCATTAAATGTCCCAGCATTTGGACTACAAGAATGTGAAAGAGGCCACTTGATTTTCTGAAGGTAAGTCGTTCCAACTAATAAGGCCGTAGCACTCCTAACCACCAGTTCACACGAATGCTCAGCTCTTCTACAATCAACCAACCCTCCAAATTCTGAATCTGTATTGCATGGAATTTGAGTGCTCATTTTCTCCGGTCCAGGCTCGTGTGAGATATCAAATTACATATTAATATAACTATGTGATAACTAGTCTTTATCATATCTTTATGTGTCCCAGGAATATTATCCAATGTTGATAAAGAGGAGATATGTCTAATCAATCCAATATTTATAATAGGATTACAAAGATGGATGTTATTTTGCCATAGTGTGCCCAAAAACCTACCACTGTGACTAGATATAGTAATTGAAGGCCTTATCCAGGATGAACACTTGTGGAATCGAAATCCTCTCAGCATGCACCTGCAGCATGAACTAGTTAATCACTTCTTGAAGATTAGATCAAGAATTAACTATAGTTAACAAGAAATGTACCTACGTCCAGGCGGAGCTTCACCGCCAAATTGAGTCAAGATGCGCTCGAAATATTTTACATACCTCTAAGAAAAGCAGAAAAGTTATTAGCTAGATCAAATGAAATAAATCACTGTATAGCAATATGTTTCATTGGAGGTGTTGTTGACTAACAATCTGACTTGGAAGAATAAGAGCCTTCCCATCTATGCATCTTTTTTGATTATAATAGTTGATGCATTCCTCAGCTGTTGGGAAAAACTGAATAGCCAAAAAAGGGTAAGACAAAAAGTGTGAATGGGAGAAACTATGCAAAAATTTTCAGATCACAAGCTAGTATTTTCCATGTAATAGGTTTCACCTTCAAGAACAAAAGGAGGCTACAAATCATAAGTCCTGTCCTCGCCATTCCAGCTTTACAATGTACAACCACCACATTTAGAATGTCCTCCTTCAACCATGAATATGCACTTAGGCAAAACAGTTTGATAAGTTGAATTTGCGGGCAGTTGTGGTCATCAAATGGGAAAGAGGCAACCTGTTCATATTCAACAAAAATCGTCTAAATGAAGATGTAACAATATGCAACTGCAAAAAATTCTAGACTTTTACACCCGCACAAATTCTTCAAACAAAATTATAAAATGAACAGCTACTCACCAAAATCCTTCCAGAAACAATTTTTTTCCCACTTTGTGGCTCTGTAACCCAAAAGTGAACTAGTACAGAGTAAAGTCTTAGGTAACAATATCACATCAGCAACGGAGATGTTCCACTAACAGCCATCTATTTCATGTTTCTGAGTTCAATAGAATGCACATCAGAAGCATGTGGGCACAGGGAATCTACCCCAGGAGTCCCAACTGATTTAGAAGCGTGAACTGAACATTTGGATCAAACAAATTCTCTAAAGGTGGCATTGTAGCAGTCCATTAGCTTATTAGTCAGGTTGAGATTGTTTTGGGATTTTGCTTCCTACTTGTTTGACTGTTCATTTGTTTTTTATTAACCAGCATTTGGACCCATAAAAGTGAAGGGGCTTTTCATAATAGGTGAGAGCAGTACTCAAAAACCCTTGCGTACATGATAATAAAACTAACAAGTTAGATTTAATCGGCAAAATATTCCTTTTTTTCTTGACAGGATAGTCCCAATAATGACTTTTCAAATAAGCACATAGCAGAGTCTCTTTGATAAAATAGCAAACATGTATCTAGTTATCCGCCAAACCTCAAAATTCGACGGAATCAAAATTAAGTTTATAGGAAGAAATCTTCACCTTTCCTCCAAATAGTGAAGCATCATACAATCTCTCTGAACAAAGATTGTAAACTTTGTATTTTCCCTGCATTGCAAGAGAGGAGTTGCAGTAAGAAATAAATCAATGAAAACATACAATTGAACCAGAAAGCCCCTTCCAAGTCTTGCTTAAACCTAGAGGACAAAAAAGGGAGCATTTCTCTCTCCATCTCACATTTTCCTCTAGAGAAAGAATACCTACATATTATTTTTTAGCCACAAGAGAAAAAATAGAGCTGTTTGGGATACATTGGTGGTATCAACATTCAAATGCTACTGCAGTTCTCTTCTTAGAAATTCTCCCTTATATACTACTATACAATATGCAAATACAACTTAAGAAGGCAAAATTCTGAATCTTACATCCCTAAAATTCTACCAGAAATTGTTCTAACAGAAGTTTGACAACCAAAGATCCAAAAAAACATCATGATGAGCAGCCACTTTTACAGCAACCTTGGAACATTCACTACCCTGAAAAACCATAGCTGTGGTTTTTCAAGAAGCACTATTCTTGTAAAAAGTATAAGATGCACTTCAATAGAGTTGCTGAGGACAAAAAGCGATTGAGTTTACTGAAGTACCTTATGATGAGTCTCAAAAAATTTGATCACTTCCTCCATGTGATTTCGATAGAACCCCTGTATCATCCATCTAATACGTTAGAGATGTAGGCCTGGAATAAGCGGAAAATATCCAAAAAGTAAATATGGGTGATGTTTACCTCAACATATCCAAAGAAACCAGAGCTCATGTCGCCTGCAGGGAAACCCATAGCTATGATATTCTCTGTTATGTAAGTCATATCCAAATCAAATCCATCCTCCTGTTTATTTGACCAGTTTACAACAACAATCAGCTAACATGAAAGAAAAGATAAATCAATCTTACTTTGCCTATGGACTGAGCATATCGACATCAAAGTGGAAGGAAAGCTTTATGAGCTCTGAGGATAAGGCTGTCATGTCAGCTTCGCTGAAGAATATATGGGATCGCAACACATATCAATACTCAATTAGCTTTATTATTCAGGTTGAGTTTACTTTTTGGGATTAAAAAATTGTACATTCATTTTAAGAAGTCAACATCATTTTGGGATACCAAAAAGAGGAAAGGACCATGTCAAAAACAGGGAGGTGCATTTAGGGACTTGAATTATGAATTTGAGGAGCAACTCATGCTTTTCTAATCAGATAAAGTTACTTTTTGCGTCTGTATGATGTATGAATATGCAATATCAAGAAAGTTTAGCTCCCTGTAAGAGACAAAGTAAGCAAATAATGTTGTCTAAGTGCAAACAGTGTCAAAACCATGTTGAACTTTTAATCTTCATTTGTCAGTAAAACTTCGGTGTATCTACGTAAGAGCCAACAAAGGATGTCCACTATTACATAAAAACAAATCTAGGCAAAAGTAAAAAATTTCAAATCTTATTTAGTAAATTCAGAGGGTACATTTGGAAACATTGTGCCACACACAAGTAGGCACAAACTGTTTCCGCACAGCTTGTTTGCTACTTTTGGCAGGTAAAGTAATTTAAACGTCACTCTAAAGTTTCATGGAATGAACAAAGAAAAAGAATTTCTTCAGCTTTTATCAATATGATCATGGAGAGATTTGGGGTAATGTCTAGAGTTGCTAACTAAATGCTATTGACTTCGTATCTTACACAAGTAAGAAAAACATAAGGATAATGCATAGAGTTGCAAACTAAATGGTATTGACTAGGAATAAGTAGTGACATTCTGATCTACCTGGTATCTTCGCTTGTTTTGAGATACGGCATGTCGTGCCTTAACTTGTACAGCCTTCACAGCATTCAGAGATGTGTCAATTAATCCCTTGGTGATTGATTCAAATACATTTGATTGTGTGGTTGTTGAGTTGCCTCCTGCGTGATCATTTGCTGCAGAAGCTTTTGAAGTGAATGGCAAATTAAGTCCACTAGCAAAACGTGAGAAGGAAGATGCCCCAGCATCTCCAACTGTTGATCCCTGCTGCCCAGGTGCTACAGGCTGTGGAAAGTTTAATGTTTGCGCCCAAGATGATATGGCTGATGCAGGTGACTTAGATGTGTTCTGAGCAGAATTATCTTTCTGGGAAGCAATTGGCTTGGGAGCTTCAGCATCAGAAGGTTTAGCTGGGAGTTGTGGAGATGAACTAATGGATTCAGATTCCATTCTTCCATCGAACAGAAAATAAGAAAAGATAATCAGCCTTGAGAAGAACCACACTAAAGAATCAAATGGGCAAATAGGTGTCATCATATGACAGAGTTGAAATGAGAAGAACCACAATAAAGAATCAAATGGGCAAATAGGTGTCATCATATGACACAGTTGAAATGCAACAATGACCTCTAGTCATCAATCAATGCTAAGCTTAACCTAAAAAGTCTATTCGTGCTGAGAACTATAAACAAAAAACAGTAGGCTAGGTTTTTAAATTTAATTGTGAATATTTGTTCCTCTCATTTTTTGGATATGAGATTATGCATATCGATTGCAGCAAATTCAGAACAAAGAATCACTAGTCAACTTCTTTCATCCCATAATTTTAGTTGTCCATTCACTCTGTTGAATGATACCAGAAACTGTTTTGAGGCTAGTTTTTACACCAAAGAGTCCATCAGAAATCTAAATACCGAAAACCAAAAGCATTCAAGGAGCTTATAGCCTCAGCTGCATTGCTTTCAAAAAACTATAAGACAATGTTAACCATGATTCCTATCACATTCGCCTCAATCCTGCAATTGCGACAGCCATATAAGCAAAATAGAAAGGCCAAAAAGGTCCATATGGAGTCTAACATTTGCACTAACAGTGAATTAGAATTGGTACTTCGCCAGTGAAAAATAAGCATGGATCCGCGCTTTACGAAATGAAAATGTGATCCAGTTCAAGGTGAGAATCGTGCATTGTCGATTCAGAAGAATAACGATGTGCATTGTCAAGTATACATGTAAGGAAATATGATTGAACCGGAAAATTCGGATCACTCACGGTCGGTCACGGAGACTGGAAATTGAACAGAAGCTGGTGCAAGCTCTAATTGTCTAGAAGCTTCAAAAATCTCCGTTTGCCAGAAACGTTGTAGACGCAACTCCGCCAGCGATTTCTACATCCAAGGCGGTACAACGGTGGTGACCGGCTGCCGGCTTATTGTCTGTTAGTTTGAACAAATTTATTCAGATCGGGATCTTAGTAGTTGTAGTCGAAAGCTGAATTAAAATGTATATCTTTTGATAAACGAGCAATCCAATTATTATATCATGAATGATATAAATATGCGTGCAATAAAAATTATGATTTCTATATTTTGGAAAGGAAAACAAGTATAAATACCTACTTAAGATTTATGGGCCACATTCTATATCGACTATTATTATTTATAAATAAATTTAGTGTCGTAACTCGATAGATAAATTATATTTAAGTAATATAATCCCTTTTAAAACTGTATGAGAATGGCATAATCAATTTTCATCTACTTAAAATATATATATTTTGATAAACGAACAATTTAATTATTACCAATTACTAAATTATGAGAATAACATCAATAATTTTCATCAGTATAAGATTTATAGGCAACAATCTATATCAACCAATACGTAATTTAACAAAAAAAATTGTCACAACTCAAGCTTCAATGTTACTAAATCCAAGTTTTATACCAATAGTTAATATGCATCTAAACAAGATAACCTCTACTACTCACAACTCTAATAAGTCAATCTTCTCACAAATGAGTTCAATATTTACTATATGTATGTAAAAGAAATTTAAGTTATATAAATAATATAATTTTCTGTCTAGTAAGATTCAAATAAAATCTCCATCCTTCGCAAATTTCATTCTACCTAAGTATGATGGAGAAAATAATTTTCTCGTGCATATACTAAAGCAACGACATGGTGTGCGTTATTCATATATAGTTTACTATCCTTCCTATTTCATATTAAGTGAATTTTGATGTTTTTTTCATTGTACAAAATAATTGAATTGTTCAAAATTTAATATAAATGTTTGAAATATTTTTTATATTTGCCCTTTCCATTCATGAAATTTTATGTCTTCTAATAGATAAATTGCGGTTCTTGAAAATAAGCAAACAAACAAAAAAAAACCAATAGTAAAAAATATAATTTGAATTATGTATTTAAATGTCTTTTTAATAGGTGTGCATCGTCACAAAATTCGCATAATATCATTTTGATGATAAAAATAATGCACCAGTGAGTTTGGTATGGAGGAAAACATTTTATGAAAAATGTTTGGTTGGTGTATATATTTTGAAAACACTACATCAACTCATTTTCTTCAAATTTAAGAAAAATAACTTCTTTCGAAAATTTAAGGAAAATATTTTCAAAACTTTTCTCCAATCTCAAATTATTTTTTTCGTCCCATCTTTACAACTACCCCCTTCCCCAAAATTTTTTTTTTTTTAAATAAGATAAATTATAAGTTTCTTATGAAAAATATTTTATATTTAAAAATTTATTTGTTTACCTCATCCATACCTCTACACTCTACCACCCTCCACCCCCCACCCCAACCACCATTCCTCCCAAACATTACAAAAAAAAATTATTTCTGAAAAATTTCAAATTTTGAATATCTTTTACTCCACCCTACCCCTACCACCAGCCCCTCAATCCCCCCCACCCCTACTGCGGCCCCACCAAAAAAATTAAAATATTTATTTAAAATGTACTTTTTACCCTCTAATAAAAAATAAAAAATATTTTCTAAAAAATATTTTTTTTTCACTAATCAAACGATAAAAGATATTTTTCACTTACCAATTAAATATAATAAAATAAATTATTTTCCAAAAAAATATTTTCAGCAAAACATTTTCCAGAATACCAAACACAACCTGTGTATTACTTGTTGTTTTTGTATTTGTTTGACTTTACTGTGGGTTTTCGAATATTTTCAAAACCGAAAAGTGCACTTGGAGTTTCACTACACCTCATGGATATCAATAGTGCCGGTGCCGCGGCCACCGCTGGCGATGCTAGTCCATCCGCTTTTTCACAATTAACATCATCTGCTTCCCGGTCGTTCCAGCACTTCTTGGACAAAACAACGCCGTATTTACTTTATCGTTGGATCGCCTTCTTCTTCATCGCTGTGCTGTATGTCGTACGAGTTTATGTGGTGGAAGGATTCTACGTCATCAGCTATGCCCTCGGAATCTATATCCTCAACCTCCTCATCGGCTTCCTCTCGCCACAGGTTGACCCGGAATTCCAGGATTTATCGGATGGCCCCACTCTGCCGACCCGAGAAACCGACGAATTCCGCCCTTTTGTTCGTCGCCTCCCTGAATTCAAATTCTGGTGTGTTTTTTGTCGATTCCTTTGATTCGTGTATTTATTAATCTGAGATAAGCACTTAAATTATGTTTCCGCGCGTTGTACGTTTTGTTTGTTTGGAGATAGTTGCCATTTGTGGCACAGGGACTGGAAAATTGAAATGGTTAAGTATGATTTAGAACTCCTGCTTAAATAGATTATACTGAAAATAGGAGTCAATCAGCAAATCTTTCAGTTTTGTACCTCATCATATTTTAGTTTGAGTAAAAAATTCCTATTTTCGTTTCCTTTATTCAGGAGCAACTGTATAAGGTTCACCTTGATTCTTTCTTCTTTCACTGCCATTAAATTTAATCTGCAATGGGTTAGCTAGAGTAGTAAAGTTTTTAAGACTTTTGACAGTTAACATGTGCTGTTTAGGGACTGCAGATTTTGATCACTAGGTTATAATGGAAGTTTCTTTGATGTTGAGTGACTGAGTCTAGTGCTGCAGATGTTGGTTATGTTGTTGTTCGTGAAAGATTTGATGTTGTACGTGAAATCGCCGATTTCCTTTAACTTACCTTTCATTTTAATAATTCATTTAAAATCTTTAACATGTTAAGTTATATGTATGCTGATGTCGAAGTAAGCATTGTGATGTGATTACATGCTGGAATTCTTGTGGATCTTTGTGAAGTGTACGCAATACAGAGGTGCAGAATTGCTGTGACTTGGATCCTTTTAGGTAGGAAATGCTGCTATGTAGTAAGTTTCAATTCCAAAAATGGTTCTTTCCAACAGTAAATGGGTATCATGTCTCTTGAGCTAGATATAAAGAGCAAGACTAGTGTGATTTACAAAAACAGTTTGCAATGAAGTGTGACATGCCTCAGGTCATGAAAATAGCTAAAATCTCATCTTAAGATTCATTGTCAAGACTACTGATATTGGAGCCAAGAGAAGCTGATCTTTACTCCCTCCCTCTCTTCAACACATAAACGTGTGTATCTAAGTGCATAATTGTAAGCAGATTAGAATCCCCCTCCCCCCACGTGCACACATTAAAGAAAAAAGAATCTATGTTATACCCTATGCATGTATGAATATATATAATATATATATATACGCACATATATATATGTGTGTGTGTGTGTGTAGTGCTGGATCATTGTTAAAGGGAAAAGGTCAAGCAGAGAAACGAGCAACCAGCCATTGCTTTGATATTTATATAGTCAGGATGATGCGAATTTGAGAACGACGGTCTTGTCTCTTTATGAATCTTTTATCTGTCTATTTCTATGTATAAACCCAATAAATTTGCAAATGTCAATTTATTCACTTGGCTTGTATATATATTTCCTTGTTCACTAATAAATCAACTAATTAAACTCATGTTTTTGTAATCGACTTGATCATCACCTTTTCTTGTGTTTGGGTGCTATGATGTTCATGTAGGAGTTAAATGTAGTAAGGATACCTGCATGCGCGATTCAAGCTGATGTCCCTTCCATTCTTCACTCAACTCTTTTGCCACTGTCAGTGGTAGAAAATGCTTCCTCTGACAGCTGGCGGGAATTTCCAACTAACCATAGGAGCAAAATTTGAAACTCTAGAAGTATAGCTTACTTTATAAGTGCAATACACTTCCTTTCATGGTGAGGTAAACATTCTGCTGGTAGAATGGTGATTGTGTGATAAGGTTCAAATGAATCAAGGATGTCTCAAGGCTTCATAAAAGTATAGGACCAAAAAGGTGGTGCTGCTCAAGTATTAGATACTATAATAGACATGGGCATGTATGCAGGTGCTCACCTCTTGATAGTGATGTTGCATATTAAGCATTCGTGGATAATGGCTAAAAATGGAGGGAATATTTTCTTCCTTCGCACACAGTTTGGATGAGCTGCTGAATGATTTTTACTGTCTTGACCTACTTTGACTGACTTTTGTTGTTTTTCTAGGCCCTCAAAGGGGATGCTCGTAGTAGAAATTCTGTGTTTGCTTGCCACGCAAAAATCAATTGATTCAGTCCCTTGTTTGACCTTTGTGTTAATTTTTCTGCCACTGACGTGTTCTAATTTGAGTCACGATATTATTCAGTTAGCCCTGCCCTTTACCATCTATATCAAATAATTCCATATGCCAGAACATATATAACAACAACATACCTAGTGAAATCCCACAAGTGGGGTCTGGGGAGAGTAAAATGTAAGGAGACCTTACCACTACCTCATAGAGATAGAGAGATTGTTTTCAGAAGATCCTCAACACAAATATATCAACCCCCAAAACAGAAAATACTAGATACGAAAACGACTATAGTGAAAGCAATTGGAAACTCATAAATACAATACAAGTATCAAAATAAATGATGGCCATTAACAACACAATATATAATGACACGACTAATCCTACAATCCTACTATGTTGGAACATATATGAGCAGCATATAAAGCATGTCTAATTTCTCAACCATTTCTCTGGGCATTGATCTTTCTGTTTTCCTGTGTGAAGGTACTCAATTACCAAGGCTTTCTGCATCGCATTTGTGTTAACATTTTTCAGTGTATTGGATGTGCCTGTCTTTTGGCCAATTCTCCTTTTCTACTGGGTTGTGCTATTCACACTTACAATGAGAAGACAAATACGACACATGTTGAAGTATAAATATCTGCCATTCTCTTTTGGGAAGCAGGTATTTTCAAACCTTGCATGTCTAAATAAATTTCTCTTGATTTTTTCTTTGTTCACATAATTAATTTTTGTGACGAAGAATTGTGTTCATCCCAATTTTCTTCACCCTTTCAGCGGTATGATGGAAAGAAAGCAGCTTCATCAGAAAGTGAAGATCTTCTCCCATAGACTGCAACGTACAGGTCTGCGGCAGCTGTTTATTCATGAAATTTACAACATGCTGCTGTAAATTGTCTCTCTTTTCTTCTTCAATAGCCATAGATTTTCTAGGATGCTACTGGAACTGGAAGAAGCTGTCAGGAGAATTAGTCTCAACAATATGATGGTTACATCTTTGTCTCTCGGGGCATATTTCATGGTGTAATGATATCTTGTTTTCCATTTGCTTAGCTTTCTGTAAAGAAGTCTGCCAGTGCTTTTGTTAGTAGTCTGCTGGCTTCTACTATGCCAGAAGCTTCTCTTGAAGCAAATAAACAGTTAATTGTAGTTGGTATAGAGTAAATTAGTTAGATCAACAATGTTCTACATGTAAGTTCTTGAAAAGTATCAGTATGACATATCGTTTTGAGTATGCTTCACAATTACAAGTGCATATCAACTTGTATTTTGAGCACGGTCTACCGAAGACCGTGGCACACAAAAAAAGAGAGAAAAAAGTTCTCCTGGTTTTCCATTGACCAGTCGATGTAAAACTTAAAAGCACCAAAGAAGGGAAATAATATTCAAATGCCGGTGGAGCGAGGCGGTTGTGGCCCAGCATCTTGGCACAATGTATATTGACTATTGTGTGTGAATCGAAAAAATCAGTCTGGGGAGTTGAGTGAGCACTATTGAGGAGGTCTGTAATAGCCATAGACTCCGTAAAACGTTTGTGTGAAGGTGAGGAGTAACAAAATAACAGCAGCAGCAAAGGAGATAATTGCCCATGGGTTGTTGAAATACTTGTGCCTTAAAGTAGCACGCCAAGCATTCCACCTGTGGTCATAGTACCGGTTAATTTGCTCAGATAACTGTGAAAGGTAACTGTCATTGATGTCGAAAACAACCTCTTGACAAAGCCGGTTGAAGAGGTCAGCAACTTCAGCATCATTCCCAAGCCAATGCTCAATTATTCCACAATAATGGAGGTATTTAACATCCTCTGGGGAATCGATCAAGTTGTCCAAGAAGATTACGTACGAAGTTATGTCATTGGTGCAGTCAAGATGGCACTGCTCAAACGCAATCAGGTTGAGGAAAAGTGACTTTGTACCATCATGAATTAAAAGCCGAGGCATTTTGAGGATTCCATTCTTAAACTTTACATCCCAGAACCGATCAGTCTTCCTTTTCTTGAACTTAACCCCAGCTTCTTTTAGCTCTGAAACACTATGAATCATTTGCTGCCTGCGTTTGTCTGCAACTCGACTCGAATGCGACCAACGCTTGATCCACAGTTTTGGTGTTGGCTTAGGCCCTGTCTGCAAAAGGCTCCTCCTGGAAATAGAAATGGCAAAATCAGCTCATTTTTTTTAGTAGCCAGTCTAACTCGTACAAGCTTAAACAATCTGAGTTTTGACCCATGTGTTGACTTAATCCGGTTGAACCCAAAATAACCATAAAGAATATTGGACCCAAACCAAATTAGGATGGAAATTGGATTTTTGACATGTTATTCTACCCAACCCTTGCAAATAAGGGTCGAGTCATGAGCCGATTATTGATTCAATCCATTTTGACTGTACCTGAAAACATCAAGGCAATGAAGTCCAGCAAGGTCTCCTAATGGATCAAAAGAAGCAGAACGTCCCATTGATGACTCCAATTTGTTCAAGTCACTCTTTGTCAATGGCTCATCAGTTGGCATCAAGGGATCAAAAAATCTCAGAGCTAACCTGGCTACTATACCTTTCTCATAAGGCATATCAGATTGGATCGCATACAATCGATCAAGGATAAATAATGGAATTTGATTCTCAATCATGATCATGTCTCTCTGAATCGAGTGCATCGATCCCCGCATTGCGAAAACCGGGTCATTCCTGGCATAACCAAGATGCTTGAATCCACCAGCAACTCCCCGAAACAGCTCCAAAACAAAGCAGCTATCGAGAACCATCATTTCAACAAACTCATTGCTGCTCATTGCAATTGTCCCTTCATAACAGGCGCGTGCTTTCTCTTCGAGCTCTCTTACAGCATCAATATACATTTTAATTTCCTGATCTGTCCTCTTGAGGATGTGGAAAACGGCTCGCCATTTATGGCGATCCATATTTCGGAGGCGCCTTTTGCCATGGTGATAAGGACCCAAAGAGACAATTTGAGGAATATAAGCTTTATCATCATCCCTTCTTAGGCTTAAAGGGACTCTATAAATAGAAAGTTTAGCCCATGATCCAGCATCATTATCTTGCTTAGCTTGTTCTAATTTTTCCTTAATGCTAATTACCCATTCCGATTCGGGTGATTTCGGACCTTCCTCTACAGTATGAACATTTTCCTCAATGGTAATTTTCAAAGAATCAACTGGCTGATACTCGTCTTTTTTCACCAGGGGTGGTTGTTGTTGTTGCTGCAGCAGGGGTAATTCTGGAAAACTAATGGATCTATTGGTGGTGGGAGTAGGAGTTGGAGTAGTAGGAACATTCTGACGTCCAGCATCAACAGTTTCTTTGAGCTTGAGGGTAATGAGGTACCAACTCAAAAGTTCTTTGTTGAATACAGCAACCATTTTTTGGGCTTGTTTTCTACTTTTCTCCAAAAGAATGGGATTTGGATCTTTCTATAAAAGCAAGAAAAATGTTTTGCTTTAGCTTGCAAGCAAGTTGTCCCTTAATAATAATATTGAAAAGAAGAGATGATTGTAGGATGTTGAAGTTGAACTAATCCAACTTGGGAATATGCTGCTTTCTGGACCCCTCTTCATTATTTTAAGGGAACTGGTTCTTCACCCTTTTTTAACTAAATACTGTTACTTTTTACTTATGATCTTGAACACTATGTTATCAGTTCTATAGTTTGTAACTTCTCTTTCCTAAGGTAAACTCTTGGGGTCGTTTGGTGTAACATATAAGTTATAATAATCTCGGAATAAAAAGTAGGATTATTTTATCTCATGCTTGGTTGGAGGTACAAGGTAATCCTTCGACTATTTATCCACCATTTATACCTTAGTGGTGGGATAAGTTATCTCGTATATATGGTGGGATAACTTATCCCAAGCTAACTTATCCTGGGATAACATGTTGCCAACCAAACAATTGTTACGTGGTCAAAGGCCGTCTCTAGTAGATTGACATGATTGTCTTCATTTCAGTTATTTATCCCATACTATTTGGATTGTTTTTTCTTAAGCGGAAGGTCTTATTAGAAACAATTTCCCCCTCTAAGATAGTGGTATGGTTTGCACTCTATCCTACTATGTTATTATATGGTCAAAGATCAACTCATTTTGTGTTTGACGATGCTCTATACATATAATTTGTATATATAGACATGGATCTTTTAGCAAAAAGCACTTAAGGACTTAATTATTACACTAGGAGGATAACATTCACACCTGCCTTAATCTATTTGATCCACCAATGCAGGTGTGAAAGAATTGAAACATGCTGCAATTTTTTTTAAAAATGAAGTGGGTCATTCCTATTTGCTAAAACCAGCTGTTGACAGTTCACACAGATGATCCATGAAAAAGACTGTTGAGTCTAGTTCACTATCAAATGATGCTGATTGGCTCATTGGATAATTCTTCAATTTAATTGCCTATAGATAAACCATAATGAATATTGAAAAAAAAAAAAACCGAAGAGACTTTTCCACCGGGGGGGGTAGCTGACAGGTTTATATCAGGGAGAATTTTCTGCATCTTTCGAAAAGCAATTAGGTTCTGGAATTAATTCAGGAAGAGACTTCACCTCATTAAGCTAATCACACAAAACGTACAGTATTTTTTACATCAACGGCGGATAAATCTTATTTTTTCACTTTGTAAATGTTCCCTTTTGGTAATGAGAATGACAAGTTACCAAAAAAAAGCCTGCAAATAATATTTGGTCAGCTCAAGAGAAAGTGTTTAACAATTTTTTCTTTTATAATTGTCCATATTCATTCACGTTCTAATTTGTCAATGGATAAAATCAAGGAGCCTTCAATAAATTATTGGAGTTCTGATTACATCTGTGTAGGGGTGGGGTTGTCAGATGAAGTTTTTAAATAAGTTTACTATTTGAAGTTGACAAATCTCTCTTTAATAATTCCATATTCCCTCACGTTCTGAATTTGTCAACATACAAAATAAATTATCTTCATTATACAAATGGATAAGGCTCAAAATTGTCCATGAACTATGTAACGGAGGGTATAAGTGGTCTATTCGCATAGTTCAAAGACAATTTTGATCCTTTTCCGTTTACCTATTTTCTGTACAGTGATGTGCATATCAATAATACTGTAATTTTGAGGAGTTGATATTCTGCAGTGATGATAAAGTTAACCTTACCATTTTCACAGCTGAAATATCATCGATGCCAATGTACAGTTGTAAAAAGACAACAAATGGTTCTTACGTAATTTATACTTCCATCTCCCATTTCCCCAGCTTGGTTCCTGGAATTCTTCTTTTTGCCAACTGGGTTGTACAAATTTTTTTACTGGAAACCGAAATTCTCAACAGTCCAGTAATTTTCTGCAGTTCACATAGCCGCATTCTGAGAAATTTAGTGTGGTTGATCCTAGCTCAACCTGAACAACATCAACCCTTCTTAAGGCTTGGTTATTTTGAGTGAAGGGATGCATCGATAGCAATGGAATGTCCAGCTGCACACCAATCCAAACATACACAAATGAGCTTAATAAGTTTCAGTAGTGTACTATTAACAGAGCTTGTGCATGAAAAAAGGTAGCAGAAAGGAAATCACTAGAGAGGTGATGCCACTCACTCCCTTACCCTCAATTGATAATACCTGGATCGAAAGTCAATCTTAGTGTGTGGCAATGTCTGTAATCGTATGTGCCAATCTATGCCAATTAGAACACACAATCTATGCCAATTAGAAAGCAAATTGATTTTTTTAAAAAAAACAAAAGGAAGAAGGTTGGAACACAATCTATGCCAATTAGAACACACATTGTAATAGTGAATGAAATAGAATAATAACTCTACTTATAATAGTCAATCCAAAAATTATTTGCGAGCAAATTACTATGTTTAATGTAATTTTGTAAATAAAATTGGAAGAGTATAATGCGTAGACATATCTTTTATTTTTACTTTAAAAGATAAATTATTTTAGATACATCCTCTGCTCAAGTAAAAACAATTCGAACATAGAAAATAACGAGAGAGAAGCCAAAATACAAGGCTAAGTATTTATGGCATCAATTAGGCGGCTTGGACTTCATTTTGGCATAATAAAATGAAATGAGTTACCGTATAGTAATAATATTGATTTTTTTTTTATAACTATCTAGTTAAAAAGGACATTATTTTGCCAAGGAAGAAAAATTTAAACCGTGACAGATACTATTGTATATGCAATTTTTCAAGGTATATACCATCTGAATTATTTAAAAAAATTTACTCAATTGAGCACATCTAACATTTTTTTTCATCCTAAAAGGATCACTATGACAGAGACAGTTGAGTTCACCGTCAATTCATAGGAGATTAAATATAAAAACAGTAATGCAGTTAAGGCTAAAAGAAAAACAATAATATCCTGAGATAATTGCGTCAAAAAGATTTTTCCAATGTATTTCCTGTATAACTGTAATTTTGAGTTGTTGTCAGTTGATAACCTGTAGAGATGATAAATTACCATTTTCACACCAATGCCAGTGTACAGTTAATGGATGGACAAAACAATGGTTCTTGCACAAAATTTATACTTCCATCCCCCAGTTTGGTTCCTGGAATTCTTCTTTTCGCTAACTTGCAGTAGAGTATAGTTGGGAGTGTCACACAATTTTTGTATAGGCAACCGAGATTCTCAAAGGTCCTGCAATTTTCTGCAGTTCATATAGAGCTGCATTCCGAGAAATTTAGTGATGGTTGATCCTAGCTCAACCGGAACAAGGCCCATCCTTCTTAACAACAGATAAATGTAATTTAATGTAAAGAGAAAAGGCTGAACATTTTGAGTAAAGGGATGCATCAATGGCAATGGAATGTCCAGCTGCACCTGCACACCAATCCAAACACCCACAAGTGAGCTTATTTAGTAGGTTACTACTAACAGAGCTTGTGCATGAAAACTAAAGATAGCAGAGAAAGCAAATCACTAGGTTGCGTGGGAGGGGTCATGAAATGATCATTCACTTGTGTTTAGCTAATAAGAATGGTTATTAGCAATCAACAGAAACTAAAGAAAACATAGCAACAACAAGATCTAGAAACCTTTAAGCATTACGTCACACTGACAATGTCTGTAGTCTTATGTGCTTGTACTTCTGCATTGTATTGAAGCAATTAGAACTTTCGGAGAAGCCTTTGGATATGACTTGTTCCAATGCATGTGTTCCTTCCAGTAATGCAGCATCAATCTGCAAGTAATATCTATGAATCTTCAACTCAAAGTGGATTTAGAGCTACAAACAGATACATTTCGAATTCTTTCATTGATGTCAATTTCCAAATATATTAGTTTACCAAGCAAAGATCTCTCCAATTCTAATGTGGTTTCAGTGTGTGGAACATGGGTACTTCTAAAACAATGTCGGATTTCCGTATAATATTGACATACATTTGACTCGAGGGATCATGTCTATGAGAAAAATTATAACTGGGTCCAAATTATTCTTTTTCATTGGTTGAATTCTACAAAACATGTCACCTGCACATCTCTTACAACATATCTAATAATATTTTCTTTGTGCAATGACTAAATAGATAGAAGGTAGACATACAAATCCAAATTGATTAGGAAAAAATACAAAAGGAGATTGGAACATAATCTATCCCAATTAAAACACACATTGTAATAGTGAATAAAATAGAATGGTAACTCATAACTATATTATACAAAACATCTACTCTTAAACTCTATTTAAATCATATATAGCAAAAAACAGCAGACCAAATTTATACTCCCCTGGTTCACTATTTACTTGTCATTTTTAACATATCAAGAAAAGACAATTTTTTTCCTATTTCACCCCCAACATTAATAATTTATTACCCAAATCATTTTCCAAGGCCTACGACTATGAACTATATATTAATTAAAATGGATATTGTGGTAAAATACTCATATTAATCTTTATTTTCTAAGGGACATGTAAAGTCCAGACAAGTAATATTGAACAAGAAAGAAGTAATATAATATATTTATACAACCGTATGCCTATTAGATTTTTGTGCTCCGCATATAAGCATCATCTAATGGCCGTCTGATCTATGGAACAAATAATTTGAAATTTAAAATGAAGAAAAATTTGTTAAACAAAGAAGACACCAGATATTACACACGAAAAGTTTGTTAGACAAAGGATTAGTGCCCCCTGGATTCTGGAAGTAGATATTTGAATAATTTTTTTAATAACATTACCAAAAAGATATTCAAGAAAAACTTGTAGAACAGAAACAAGAAAAGGAACATTATAAAGTCAACTTTATGTAAGAACCAATAAGTTATAAACTTACTCGTTCTCTTGCAGTTACATTGAACTTTTGAAGCATGAATGCTTTAGGATCCATCTGACCAGGAGGCCTTCCAATACCTAGCAAGAAAACTATGTTTAATTTTCCAAACTGAAACTTAACACACAAAAAAGAGGACATATTTCAGACTTTTAACAAACCTATTCTTAACCGAGGAAACTCCCCATTTCCATGAAAATGATAAATCACACTCTTCAACCTGTAAAAAAGAGAACTGAATCATATACAGTTTAACAGCAACTGAAACTGCACCATACCTGAGGAGGTCTGGATGCACGACATCGTCTTTCTAACAAAATATTATGCTTATTACATGCAGGTAAGAATTACTCGATATGTTCTATTTTAGGTATTCAATTTCATTATTAGGTTTATTACAATTCCAGCTATGAACCTACATAGACAATTCATGGGATTAAAAATGACCATATGAATGGTCTCATGGTACTGAATTTTTAAAGGGGTTTTTTTAAAAGTGGGTTTATATTATTATACAGAAAAGAACTCTGTTCATACCCATTATGTTTGTGATGACCTCCCTTGGGGTGAAGACGAAGAACTCCACATGGTAAATCCATGTCATCATGAAACTGGAGAAAAAGAAAATTATTGAAAATCATTAACAAAACATAATCAATATGTCCAATTAGATCTTAAAAATATGAAATGCTAGTATTGTACCACGACCACCCGATTGAGAGGGAGCTTGTAATATGCTGCAAGTGGGCCAATCTGAAAAATAGAGAAATGGGAGAGAGAGGTATTGATCACCTTGATAACACTAAACATCACAGAGAAACACGATACATTCCATTCCTCATGAAACATCAAATAACATCAACGTCCAACAAGTAGAAATCTAATGGGAGTCATAAAAATTTTATCCTTTATTTTCTTATGTAAACTAGAGTTTGTATGACATAAATTGAGCAAAGAAATGTGCTATTTTCCATTCGTAAGATCTCAAATAGAAGTTCAGTTATCCAAATAGAACTTAACTTACAACAACAACAACATACCCAGTGGAATCCCACAAGTGGGGTCTGGGGAAGAAGGTAGAATGTACGTAAACCTTACCACTATCTCATAGAGGTAAAGAGACTGTTTCCTAGGAACCTCGTCACAAAAACCCAATTAGCAGAATAAGCTAGATACGGAAAACAGGAAAGGAAGAGAAAGAGAAAGTGAACAGAACAAATAGAACTTAACTTGAATGATGAAAATCCAATACATATATGAACCTGCCTTGCAAACTAGGGGAAGCAACGACTGGGCCCTTGACCTGACTGTAGGGGAACTAAATCTGGAAAAAACAATAGACCAGGCTTGCATTTGCATTTAACTTGTGAACAGGTAAGTCTTGACAAAAAAGGTCAATTTTCGCACAAATCTGATAGATATTGCCATTAACCATGCTCCCTTAGTCCGTAGAAAAAGTTAGTCCAATGTGTGCGAAGGGTCCTTGAGTCATCTCATTTTTCCACTAAAATGCATTTTGCAAATTAATTACCACTACTTTCTGGAAGCCTCTCTAACTCCACAAGGAAGGAATAAGGTCTGCGTACTCCCTCTACCTTTCTCAAACCCCAGCTGTGGGATTTCACTGGTATGTTGTTACTGGCAGCACAAGGATGCTACCTGGGTTGCTTCAATGGAATAAAAGTGACCTGCAATTCACTACCTAACTACATAGACAAACAGCGTGGTAAAGTCTTTTGATTTCTTTCAGTGATAAAATTACAAGAATCAAAGCAAAGAAGATAGTCTTATTCTCAATTTTCAAAGAAACTTTCAAAACATAACAATTCAGCAGACAATTGAACAACATTTTTATCAGGTTAGGATCGTTTTTGGCAAGAACATGGTTAAGAAAACCGGACAAAGCTACTAATTAGACTTGCCCCATTCAGTGTTTCTTGTTCATTTTTGACAACAATCTTACCGATTACGTCACTGTTGGACATGCATTCCATGTTAACTGTTCGGTGGTCAGAGGCTGACAGTAACCAGCAACAACAAACTTCAACATGTTGTAACTGTTCTTGAAACTAACAGATAAAACTAGTCCAAAATTATTCAAGGTTAACAGAGAGAAATATGAACAAAGACTTGAAAACATCTGGATTAGCATCTTATAGTCTTACTTCTCACAGACAAATAGTTGGCACAGGAAAGTTTCCAGCAGTAAAAACTATTCTAGAATCTACACTTCCAACCCCCAGCATTCCACCCACACAAGAAAACACCATACATGGCTAAATGAATATAACAATCAGCTAGATCCCTATCAAATAAAATGAAAAAATTACAAGTAAACCCACTTCCACTATGTGACATAATACACTTAGGGGTCGTTTGGTTGGCAATATGTTACCCCTGGATAATTAATCTCGGGATAAGTTAGCCTGGGATAAGTTATCCCACCATATATATGGGATAACTTATCCCATCACTAAGGCAAAAATGGTGGGATAAATAGTCCAAGTATTACCTTATACCTCCAACCAAACATGGGATAAAATGATTCTACATTTTATCCCGGGATTATTATAACTTATACCTCACACTAAACGAAACCCTTAAAGTATCAGTTTTCATTCAGACACATCCTTCTTTGAGATAGAATCCAAGCAGCACCATTATAAGCAGAAAAAGAAAAGATTTATGATACAAGTAAAGACGTATTTAGTTGCTTACAGATTCACCACTCAAATTCATGTAAGTTAGTGGCTTTGCAAGGAGAAGTGGAATGCCATTGACAAAACCTGAGAATTGGCATATATCAACAAGTGCATATCAAGATGTACTTGAACACTTGAAAAAATAGAAACCAATATTTAACTAAAGACACCTTTTCCAAACATAGCTTTACAATGTACTGTTTCCATATGAATTCCTTGTGAATCTGCAAATGCATCAAGCATTTCAAAACCAACCTATAGCGGAAACCAAAGATAAAGCTCTTACTGAAGACCGCTCGAGTAAGATGGAACCCATAATAGATCGGGTTTTACACAAATTTTCTAATAAAGTTAAGGTAGTCCAGAAATAGAGGTTACATTATGTCTCGTTCCCTTGTATTTATCCCCAGGATTGCCCAACCCAACAAAGAGCCATGGTCGAGGAGAACAAGTGCAGAAGTTGCGCCGACAAATCCTTCTAAGCATCTCATTCATCTGCAATAAACATTGACAAGGTTTGATAAAGAAAAGGGACAATGAATTTATTTGAGGCAGCTTTAGCGATTTTTAGGGAGCGTTTGGACATGATTTCAGTGATTAGAAATCAGGCTCATTTGAAGTTGAAATTTTGTTTGACATGAAATTACAATCTCCTACGTGTTTTTGTTCTCATAAAACCCCACAATTTGTGAAAGCTATCAAACATCCCAACTTTTATACAATCTTACCAAATGAGCAACCCATAGTTCATAAACAAGATACCGGAATTCCTAACGCGCGAGTTTGTCAAGTAAAACTTATGACTAGCTTCCCATCATTAAGGGTAGTTTCTATCACATAATCCCTTAAAGGCCCATACAAGTAAATTACAATACAGATCGTTTGGCCATTTAAGTAGAGTCTCTATATAATACGTACCTGATTTCCTTAAACATGATATTTAATTTAGTTATTCAAGCACTAGCTCTTGGCTTATCGTACGATTATATTGGCTGTGTTCTCACGTATGTAAATGTGACTATACTATGGCCATTTGTTTTATTTATAACAAGTGACATATATACCATGTGACTCCTAAGAATTTCAAGTAAAGACACTTACGGTCATACAAAATATTATGATAACTCAACTTAAAAGGAGTACCTTAATGGCCAAGGAAGTTTTAGCTTCATATACCTTGGGTTCTTTTTCTAGCTAAGGGTGGTGCCCCGAAGCCCAACCATCTCAACACATATGGGTCATGGTTGTAGCCTTCACAATACAAACCATTACCTTCCACCATCCAATTGCAACCAATCAATCCAACACAATCAACTACACAACAATATATATATGTTTCATCAATAACCCATAGGTTCACCTAACAAATCCTTCTAGTATTCTTCACGTATGCTCAAAAGTCAAAACTAATCAAATTCCTCAACAATTGTTTAGAACGAATTCTGTATTTTTCCCACATATCTTCACTCAATATTGAATATTCCAAGTCAGTAGGAATACCCAAAAGAATTCCATTTTTATGAACAATACAATTCATCTTTTTCCTCTTTCAAGAACCCGAATTCATCAGATTCCATTCAAGAGCTAATGTAAATCAAAGAGTGATTTCCACTTTACACTACATCCCAAAACGTATTCCATAATTATATTCGAGTGTAGGGTAGAGAAAATACCAATTTGAAATCAGATTCCAACTTGTGTTCTTAATGAAAATCCACAATTCTTGAAAAAAAAACTAGTACTTTTCTTACAATTTACCGTTCATCTTTTTCCTCTTTCAAGAACCCTAATTCATCAAAACCATTTCAAGAGCTAATTCTAAAATACAAGCCAACTAGTGAATTTCCACTTTAAACTACATCCCAAAAACGTACTCCAGAATTATATTCGAGTGTAGGGTGGAGAAATTACCAATTTGAAATCAGATTCCAACTTGAGTTCTTGGTGAATTTTCACAATTCTTGCTTGAAAACTCGTACTTTTCTAACAATTTACTGTTATCGTTTTCCTCTTTCAAGAACCCTAATTCATCAAAACCCATTTCAAGAGCTAATTCTAAAATACAAGTCGACTAGTGATTTCCACTTTACACTACATTCCAAAAACGTATTCTATAATCATATTCGAGTATATAGAGAGAAATTACCTATTTGTAATCAAATTCCAACTTGGGTTCTTGATGAATTTTCACAATTCTTGAATGAAAACTAGTACTTCTCTAACAGTTTAGGACGGTCGAATGCCTCTCTTTCATGAGAAAAGAAACACAGAGCACCTGTGGTTGCTTCCGTTTTCTGGAAAAAAAAGATTAAGCGGAAGTGTTTTTTCCTTCTCAGTAATTATGAAAAAGCGACCCACTCTTGACTCTTGATAAATAAAAATATATTACTTCTACATACCCTATATATAGTACTAGATAATTTGTCCGCACGGTCATAATTAGTTATTTCATTAATGATTAAACATACAAATTTGAATATTCAACTAACAATATAATGTTAATATAATTTTTTTAAAGTCTTTCGTATTTTCTATTATTTTTTTATTGTACTATTTATTCTTTGATATAATTGGCTTCTCTATTTGAAGTGCTTAATTTTGTATGGAATAATTATCAGTATTTTTTTTTTGTATGGAAAAAGAATCACATGCTCAATTACATTTTTTTGTATGGAAAAAGAATCACATGCTCAATTACACGATATACATTATACTTGTTCAAGAATTTTATAATGTAAAGATTTCGTAAAATTATAATTAATTAAGATCAAGAGTTAGTGTAAATAAGCTGGATTTGATTAATAAAAAAATTTCCCCCAAAATACTGTCTTTAAGTTAAGTCATGACTTAATCCTCTTCAATGGTTGATATACATATGCAGCTTACCGTATTATTTTAAGTCTAATCACAACGAAACCCTTGGGCTGATGGTCAGGAGGAGAAGAATTGTAGGTAATACTATTTTCTTTGTTGATTTTGTACACTAAATAAATTTTATTATCATCAATTTCTCGATATTTGTGCAATTAATTACAATAAAAGTTTATCCGATGAAAAGTTTCATGAAAATCTTAAGTTGACCTTGAGATTCCTTCTAATTTCTAGTCGAAGAAGCTAGACATCAAATTTGTTGCTTCTGGATAACACATTGGGAAGGAATAATCTTCTACCCTGTGAATCCAACATATTTCTATACTTAACATCTTACAATATAATTTTATAAACTTGAACACTTATGCTCTTTAAGTTTCAACTCCAACACAAGTTTGATAGCTTACCGTAGAACATCCACACTTTTCGAAAAACGAATATCTAAAGGATAAAAATATTATCTTCGTAAGTACTTCATAGAGCATATCATTAAATATAAAATCTAAAAGTTATTGGTTTAAGCATCAATTCGACAAAATAAACTATCATAATTTTCTGTTTCAATTAATTCGCCCATTGCACGCAAAATGTAAAAGTAATTTAAAAGGAAAGAATCTTAATTGTGTTATTTTTTATTCATTGAAAGTGGGAAATATGAAAGAAAAAAATAGCAAATAGAGAGAAATGAAAATACATCACAGAAGGGGAAAAAAAAAAAACCCAAGCAATGCAAAGGGAATGCTATGTTGCAAAAGAATACTCAAAAGGTAGACATATTGGCATGAACGGAATGTTTAGCATCAAATTAGGTTGCTAAGTTAGACATAGTTTCACTTTCTTTCTTTTTCTTTGATAAGGCAAAGATAAATATAATTTCACTTGTTAAAATTTAGGTTTTTTTTTTGATAAGAGTGGAAAATAATATAAAAAAAAACAACTGCAGAAAATAATTATCTCTAACAAATTTAGGCCTCCAAAATAACGTTTTTTTATAAGGCAAAGATAAATATAGTTTCACTTGTTAAAATTTAGGTTTTTTTTTGATAAGAGTGGAAAATAATATAAAAAAAAACAACTGCAGAAAATAATTATCTCTAACAAATTTAGGCCTCCAAAATAACGTTTTTTTTTCCCAGGGAAACACCATGGCAGATGGATAGGATAAAGCGAAAACTTACAAGCAAATGCAGATCAGGAAATGAAATTTCGAAAAGCGTCATGAAAGTCTTTAAGAGTTGTCCTATCTTTCTTTTATGTGGACATTCTTCTTTGCTTACCCTTTTGTGGTTCTTCTTTGTCCTCTATCCGTCGGAATTTGTTTTATTAGTATAAAACTAAATCCAAGAAAGTAAATAGGAGTAGTCAATTATTTTCGAGGCTAAGGAATTCAAGAATAAAATGAGGAAAAAAATTATCTAAACTTTTGAAAATAACCTTTTTGAAGGATATATGATGTTAATTTTTTCCATATGGATAGGCAAAAGAAGAAGGCACAAACATTGAGTTTTCTGGCAGTAAAAAGAGACATGCGCAGAGGGAGCTAACCACAAAGAAGACATACCTTTTCAATAAAGATGTAACTCTTGGAATTTCTTTTCTTTCTTTTTTGTTTTAATTAAGCGACTAGTCTTTTAAAAAAAGAATAATAGTAAAAAATTAAGAGAAAAATTGTAAGAGTGCTACATCACCGAGCTATCAATCCTCTTTTATATATATATTATAAGATTTTCCTAAGACGTTGCCTTGTGAAAATTATTAAATTGCCTAATTTTTATATTTATTTTATTGAATTTGCTAATCATCCTTCATAAGAACAAAAATATGTCAAAATATCCGAAGTAGATAAATCGAATATGTATGTGTTCTTTCATCATGATTTTTTTTTTAACTTTCTTTTGGAGTTAACTTCTGAATTAAAATATTATTTTTTATTTTGAAAATAAAAATATTTTTTACCAAATCTCACAATATAATATGGCTAAACACCACTTAATAAATATTGTGACCGCAAACTTTTAAAAAATTACACATAATTTTAGAAAATTTCACCTTTAACAATAATTATAACTAATTTTAAACATAATTTTTTCACATAAGTATAAATAATCTCTTCTGCATGAATTATCTTTTTTGCAAAATTTAAAGATGAATGGCTTTTTTTTTAAGAAATATAAACGCGAGGCTTCAAATTACGTTAAAGAGATAGTTTATCATTAAATTATGGAGTGATAAATAAGAATAAACCTTAGCTTAGACGATGTCAAAATAGAGATAGATTTAAAGAGACGCTTATATATTTGACCTTATTATTTTACTTTTATTTTTTGTTAAATACAAACAATATTTTATGCATTTTAAAAAAAAAAAAATAAAAGGAAGAAGAAGAAATAGTATTTTAAGGATATATCAACAGACTACAGGCATGAGATGATTCAAGAGTACCAATAACATCCTGTTAAGTCGCATTATATAGGTTACGTGGGAGGGGGGTCATGAAATGTTCATTCACTTGTGTTAAGCTAATAAGAATGGTTATAGCAATCAACAGAAACTAAAAAAGACATAGCAATAACAAGATCTAAAAACCTTTAAGCATTACGTCACGCTGGCAATGTCTGTAATCTTATGTGCTTGTACTTCTGCATTGTATTGAAGCAATTAGAACTTTCGGAGAAGCCTTTGGATATGACTTGTTCCAATGCATGTGCTCCTTCCAAGTAATATGTATGAATCTTCAACTCAAAGTGGATTTAGAGCTACAAACAGAAACATTTCGAATTCCTTCATTGATGTCAATTTCCAAATATATTAGTTTTACCAAGCAAAGATCTCTCCACTACTAACGTGGTTTCAGTGTGTGGAACATGGGTACTTCTAAAACAATGAAGGATTTCCGAATAATATTGACATACATTTGACTCGAGGGTCCAAATTATTCTTTTTCATAGGTTGAATTCTACAAAATATATCACCTGCACATCTCTTACAACATATCTAATAAAATTTTCTTTTTGCAATGACTAAATAGATAAAAGGTAGACATACATTGTCCAAATTGATTAGAAAAAAAATACAACAGGAGATTGGAACATAACCTATCCCAATTAGAACACACATTGTAATAGTGAATAAAACAGAATGGTAACTCATAACTATATTATACAAAACATATACTCTTAAACTCTTTTTAAATCATATATAGCAAAAAACAACAGGCTAAATTTATACTCCCCTGGTTCACTATTTACTTGTCATTTTTAACATATCAAGAAAAGACAATTAATTTTTTTCCTATTTTACCCCCAACATTAATAATTTATTACCCAAATCATAATCCAAGGCCTACAACTATGAACTATATATCAATTTATATGGATATTGTGGTAAAATACTCATATTAATCTTTATTTTCTAAAGGACATGTAAAGTCTAGACAAGTAATATTGAACAAAGGGAGAAATAATATAATATATTTATACAACTGTATGCCTATTAGATTTTTGTGCTCCGCATATAAGCATCATCTAATGGCTCTCTGATCTATGAAACAAATAATTTGAAATTTAAAAAGAAGAAAAATTTGTTAAACAAAGAAGACACCAGATAATACACACGAAAAGTTTGTGAGACAAAGAATTAGCGCCCCCTGGATTCTGGAAGTAGAAAATTGAATAATTTTTTTTATAACATTACCAAAAAAATATACAAGAAAAGCTTGTAGAACGAAACAAGAAAAGGAATATTAGAAAGTCAACTTTATGTAAGAACCCATGAGTTATAAACTTACTCGTTCTCTTGCAGTTAAATTGAACTTTTGAAGCATGAATGCTTTAGGATCCATCTGACCAGGAGGTCTTCCAATACCTAGCAAGAATTTTCCAAACTGAAACTTAAAACACAAAAAAGAGGACATATTTCAGACTTTCAACAAACCTATCCTTAAACGATGAAATTCCCCAATTTCCATGAAATGATAAATCACACTCTTCAACCTGTAAAAATGAGAACTGGATCATATACAGTTTAACAGCAACTGAAACTGCACCATACCGGAAGAGGTCAGGATGCACGACATGGACTTTCAAACAAAATATTATGCTTATTATATGCAGGTAAGAATTACTCGATATGTTCTATTTTAGGTATTCTATTTCATTATTAAGTTTATTACAATTCCAGCTATGAACCTACATAGACAATTCATGGGATTAAAAATGACCATGGTACTGAATTAAAGGGGTTTTTTCCAAAGTGGATTTATATTATTATATAGAAAAGAACTCTGTTCATACCCATTATGTTTGTGATGACCTCCCTTGGGGTGAAGACGAAGAACTCCACATGGTAAATCCGTGTCATCATGAAACTGGAGAAAAAGAAAATTATATTGAAAAGCATTAACAAAACATAATCAATATGTCCAATTAGATCTTAAAAAATATGAACTGCTAGTATATTGTACCACGACCACCCGATTGAGAGGGAGCTTCTAATATGCTGCAAGTAGGCTAGTCTGAAACATAGAGAAATGGGAGAGAGAGGTATTGATCACCTTGATAACACTAAACATCACAGAGAAACACGATACATATCCATTCCTCATGAAACATCAAAAAACATCAACGTCCAACGAGTAGAAATCTAATGGGAGTCATAATCCTTTATTTTCTTATGTAAACTGGAGTTTGTATGACATAAATTGAGCAAAGAAATGTGCTATTTTCCATTCTTAAAATCTCAGATAGAAGTTCAGTTATTCAAATAGAACTTAACTTGAATGATGAAAATCTAATACGTATGAACCTGCCTTGCAAACTAGGGGAAGCAACGACTGGGCCCTTGACCTGACTGTAGGGGAACTAAATCTGAAAAAAAAAACAATAGGATCAGGCTTGCATTTGCGTTTAACTTGTGAACAGGCAAGTCTTGACAAAAAGGGTCAATTTTCGCACAAATCTGATAAATATTGCCGTTAAACATGCTCCCTTGGTCCGTAGAAAAAGTTAGTTTAATGTGTGCTAAGGGTCCTTGAGTCATATCATTTTCCACTAGAATGCATTTTGCAAATAAATTACCACTACTTTCTGGAAGCCTCTCGAACCCCAGTTATGGGATTCCACTAGTATGTTGTTACTGGCAGCACAAGGATGCTACCTGGGTTGCTTCAATGGAATAAAAGTGACCTGCAAGTAACGCTGTCAATGTCTATAGTCTTATGTGCTTGTACTTCTGCATTGTATTGAAGCAATTAGAACTTTCAGAGAAGCCTTTGGATATGACTTGCTCAAATGCATGTGCTCCTTCCAGTAATGCAGCATCAATCTGCAAGTAATATGTATGAATCTTCAACTCAAAGTGGATTTAGAGCTACAAACAGATACATTTCGAATTCTTTCATCGATGTGAATTTCCAAATATATTAGTTTTACCAAGCAAAGATCTCTCCAATACTAACGTGGTTTTAGTGTGTGGAACATGGGTACTTCTAAAACAATGTCGGATTTCCGTAAAATATTGACATACATTTGACTCGAGGGTGCAAATTATTCTTTTTCATTGGTTGAATTCTACAAAACATGTCACCTGCACATCTCTTACAACATATCTAATAAAATTTTCTTTTTGCAATGACTAAATAGATAAAAGGTAGACATACATTGTCCAAATTGATTAGAAAAAAATACAAAAGGAGATTGGAACATAGCCTATCCCAATTAGAACACACATTGTAATAGTGAATAAAACAGAATGGTAACTCATAACTATATTATACAAAACATCTACTCTTAAACTCTTTTTAAATCATATATAGCAAAAAACAGCAGACCAAATTTATACTCCCCTGGTTCACTATTTACTTAACATTTTTAACATATCAAGAAAACACAATTATTTTTTTCCTATTTCACCCCCAACATTAATAATTTATTACCCAAATCATTTTCCAAGGCCTACAACTATGAACTATATATCAATTAATATGGATATTGTGGTAAAATACTCATATTAATCTTTATTTTCTAAAGGACATGTAAAGTCTAGACAAGTAATATTGAACAAAGGGAGAAATAATATAATATATTTATACAACTGTATGCCTATTAGATTTTTGTGCTCCGCATATAAGCATCATCTAATGGTTGTCTGATCTATGGAACAAATAATTTGAAATTTAAAATGAAGAAAAATTTGTTAAACAAAGAAGACACTAGATAATACACACGAAAGCTTGTGAGACAAAGGATTAGCGCCCTGGATTCTAGAAGTAGATATTTGAATAATTTTTTTTTTATAACATTACCAAAAAAATATACAAGAAAAGCTTGTAGAACGAAACAAGAAAAGGAATATTAGAAAGTCAACTTTATGTAAGAACCCATGAGTTATAAACTTACTCGTTCTCTTGCAGTTAAATTGAACTTTTGAAGCATGAATGCTTTAGGATCCATCTGACCAGGAGGTCTTCCAATACCTAGCAAGAATTTTCCAAACTGAAACTTAAAACACAAAAAAGAGGACATATTTCAGACTTTCAACAAACCTATCCTTAACCGATGAAATTCCCCAATTTCCATGAAATGATAAATCACACTCTTCAACCTGTAAAAATGAGAACTGGATCATATACAGTTTAACAGCAACTGAAACTGCACCATACCGGAAGAGGTCAGGATGCACGACATGGACTTTCAAACAAAATATTATGCTTATTATATGCAGGTAAGAATTACTCGATATGTTCTATTTTAGGTATTCTATTTCATTATTAAGTTTATTACAATTCCAGCTATGAACCTACATAGACAATTCATGGGATTACCATATGAATGGTCTCATGGTACTGAATTAAAGGGTTTTTTTCAAAAGTGGATTTATATTATTATATAGAAAAGAACACTGTTCATACCCATTATGTTTGTGATGACCTCCCTTGGCCTGAAGACGAAGAACTCCACATGGTAAATCCATGTCATCATGAAACTGGAGAAAAAGAAAATTATATTGAAAAGTATAAACAAACCATAATCAATATGTCTAATTAGATCTTAAAAAATATGAACTGCTACTATATCGTACCACGACCGCCCGATTGAGAAGGAGCTTGTAATATGCTGCAAGTGGGCCAGCCTGAAACATAGAGAAATGGGAGAGAGAGGTATTGATAACCTTGATAACACTAAACATCACAGAGAAACACGATACATATCCATTCCTCATGAAACATCAAAAAACATCAACGTCCAACAAGTAGAAATCTAATGGGAGTCGTAAAAATTTTATCCTTTATTTTCTTATGTAAACTGGAGTTTGTATGACATAAATTGAGTAAAGAAATGTGCTATTTTCCATTCTTAAAATCTCAGATAGAAGTTCAGTTATTTAAATAGAACTTAACTTGCATGATAAAAATCTAATACGTATGAACCTGCCTTGCAAACTAGGGGAAGCAATGATTGGGTCCTTGACCTGACTGTAGGGGAACTAAATCTAGAAAAAAACAATAGGACCAAGCTTGCATTTGCGTTTTACTTGTGAACAGGCAAGTCTTGACAAAAAGGGTCAATTTTCGCACAAATCTGATAAATATTGCCGTTAAACATGCTCCCTTAGTCTGTAGAAAAAGTTAGTCCAATGTGCGCTAAGGGTCCTTGAGTCATATCATTTTTCCACTAGAATGCATTTTGCAAATAAATTACCACTACTTTCTGGAAGCCTCCCTAACTCCACAAGGAAGGAATAAGGTCTGTGTACTCTCTCTACATTTCTCAAACCCCAGTTGTGGGATTTCACTGGTATGTTGTTACTGGCAGCACAAGGACGCTACCTGGGTTGCTTCAATGGAATAAAAGGATCTGCAATTCACTACCTAACTACATAGACAAATAGTGTGGTAAATTCGTTTAGATTCTTTCAGTGATAAAATTACAAGAACATAACAAAGAAGATAGTCTTATCTCAATTTTCAAAGAAACTCTCAAAACATAACAATTCAGCAGACAATTGAACAACATTTTTATCAGGTTAGGATCATTTTTGGCAAGAACTTGGTCAAGAAATCACCGGACAAAGCTACTAATTTGACTTGCCCCATTTAGTGTTTCTTGTTCATTTTTGACAACAATCTTACCGATTACGTCACTGTTGGACATGCATTCCATGTCAACTGTTTGGTGGTCAGAGGCTAACAGTAACCTGCAACAACAAACTTCAACATTTTAACTGTTCTTGAAACTAACAGATAAAACAAGTCCAAAATTGTTCAAGGTTAACAGAGAGAAATATGAACAAAGACTTGAAAACATCTGGATTAGCATCCTATAGTCTTACTTCTCACAGACATATAGTTTGCACAGGAAAGTTCCCAGCAGTAAAAACTATTCTAGAATCTACACTTCCAACGCCCAGCATTCCAGCCACACAAGAAAATGCCATACATGGCTGAATGAATATAACAATCAGCTAGAGCCCTATCAAATAAAATGAAAAATTTACAAGTAAACCCACTTCCACTAAGTGACATAATACACTTAGGGTTGTTTGGTTGGCAATATGTTATCCTTGGGTGAGTAAGCTTGGGATAAGTTAGCCTGGGAGAAGTTATCCCACCATATATATGGATAACTTATCCCATCACTAAGGCAAAAATGGTGGGATAAATAGTCCAAGTATTACCTTATCCCTCCAACCAAACATGGGTTAAAATGATCCTACATTTTATTCCGGGATTATTATAACTTATACCTCACACCAAACGAGCCCCTAAAGTATCAGTTTTCATTCAGACACATCCTTCTTTGAGATAGAATCCAAGCAGCACCATTCATAAGCAGAAAAAGAAAAGATTTATGATAAAAGTAAAAGACGTATTTAGTTGCTTACAGATTCACCACTCAAATTCATGTAAGTTAGTGGCTTTGCAAGGAGAACTGGAATGCCATTGACAAAACCTGAGAATTGGCATATATCAACAAGTGCATATCAAGATGTACTTGAACACTTGAAAAACTAGAAACCAATATTTAACTAAAGACACCTTTTCCAAACATAGCTTTACAATGTACTGTTTCCATATGAATTCCTTGTGAATCTGCAAATGCATCAAGCATTTCAAAACCAACCTATAGCGGAAACCAAATAAAAAGCTCTTAATGAAGACCGCTCGAGTAAAGATGGAACCCATAATAGATTGGGTTTTACACAAATTTTCTAATAAAGCAAAGGTAGTCCAGAAATAGAGGTTACATTTTGTCTTGTTCTCTTGTATTTATCCCCAGGATTGCCCAACCCAACAAAGAGCCATGGCCGAGGAGAACAAGTGCAGAAGTTGCGCTGACAAATCCTTCTAAGAATCTCATTCATCTGCAATAAACATTAACAAGGTTTGATAAAAAAAAAAAAGGGGACAATGAATTTATTTGAGGTAGCTTTAGGGATTTTTAGGGAACGTTTGGACATGATTTCAGTGATTAGAAATCAGGCTCATTTGAAGTGGAAATTTTGTTTGGACATGAAATTACAATCTCCTACGTGTTTTTTGTTCTCATAAAACCCCACAATTTGTGAAAGCTACCAAACATCCCAACTTTTATACAATCTTACCAAATGAGCAACCCATAGTTCATAAACAAGATATCGAAATGTCCTAATGCGCGAGTTTGTCAAGTAAAACGTATGACTAGCTTCCCATCATTAAGGGTAGCAACAACAAACATTCCTTATTGCACTTTATCACTAATAGGTTTTACAATTACTGAGCAGCTAGGTTTACTTGATTCTTCTGTCCCAGTAATGGAGCAAAAGCAATGTGAAAGCTTAAACAATGATAAATGCCAGTATTTTAAGGATATATCAGCAGACTACAAGCATGAGATAATTCAAGAGTATCAACAACATCCTTTAAAGTCTTATTATATAGGTTGCGTGGGAGGTGGTCATGAAATGTTCATTCACTTGTGTTTAGCTAATACGAATGGTTATAGCAATCAACAGAAACTAAAGAAGACAAGGCAACAACAAGATTTAGAAACCTTTAAGCATTAACGTCACGCTGGCAATGTCTGTAGTCTTATGTGCTTGTACTTCTGCATTGTATTGAAGCAATTAGAACTTTCGGAGAAGCCTTTGGATATGACTTGCTCCAATGCATGTGCTCCTTCCAGTAATGCAGCATCAATCTGCAAGTAATATGTATGAATCTCCAACTCAAAGTGGATTTACAACTAAAAACAGATACATTTCGAATTCTTTCATCGATGTCAATTTCCAAATATATTAGTTTTACCGAGCAAAGATCTCTCCAATTCTAACGTGGTTTCAGTGAACATGGGTACTTCTAAAACAATGTCGGATTTCCATATAATATTGACATACATTTGACTAGAGGGATCATGTCTATGAGAAATTATAACTAGGTCCAAATTATTCTTTTTCATTGGTTGAATTCTACAAAACATGTCACCTGCACATCTCTTACAGCTTATATAATAAAATTTTCTTTTTGCAATGACTAAATAGATAAAAGGTAGACATACATTATCCAAATTGATTAGAAAAAAATACAAAAGGAGATTGGAACATAACCTATCCCAATTAGAACACACATTGTAATGGTGAATAAAATAGAATGGTAACTCAGAACTATATTATACAAAACATCTACTCTTAAACTCTATTTAAATCATATATAGCAAAAAACAACAGACCAAATTATACCCCCCGGTTCACTATATACTTTTCATTTTTAACATATCAAGAAAAGACAATTAATTTTTTTCCTATTTCACCCCAACATTAATAATTTATTACCCAAATCATTTTCCAAGGCCTACAACTATGAACTATATATCAATTAATATGGATATTGTGGTAAAATACTCATATTAATCTTTATTTTCTAAAGGACATGTAAAGTCTAAACAAGTAATATTGAACAAAGGGAGAAATAATATAATATATTTATACAATTGTATGCCTATTAGATTTATGTGCTCCGCATATAAGCATCATCTAATGGCTGTCTGATCTATGGAACATATAATTTGAAATTTAAAATGAAGAAAAATTTGTTAAACAAAGAAGACACCAGATAATACACACGAAAAGCTTGTGAGACAAAGGATTAGCGCCCCCTGGATTCTGGAAGTAGATATTTGAATAATTTTTTTTATAACATTACCAAAAGGATATTCAAGAAAAGCTTGTAGAACAGAAATAAGAAAAGGAACATTATAAAGTCAACTTTATGTAAGAACCCATGAGTTATAAACTTACTCGTTCTCTTGCAGTTAAATTGAACTTTTGAAGCATGAATGCTTTAGGATCCATCTGACCGGGTGGTCTTCCAATACCTAGCAAGAGAACTATGTTTAATTTTCCAAACTGAAACTTAAAACACAAAAAAGAGGACATATTTTAGACTTTCAACAAACCCATCCTTAACCGAGGAAACTCCCCATTTCCATGAAAATGATAAATCACACTCTTCAACCTGTAAAAATGAGAACTGGATCATATACAGTTTAACAACAACTGAAACTGCACCATACCTGAAAAGGTCTGGATGCACGACATGGTCTTTGTAACAAAATATTATGCTTATTATATGCAGGTAAGAATTACTCGATATGTTGTATTTTAGGTATTCAATTTCATTATTAAGTTTATTACAATTCCAGCTATTAACCTACATAGACAATTCATGGGATTAAAAATGACCATATGAATGGTCTCATGGTACTGAATTAAAGGGGTTTTTTCAAAAGTGGATTTATATTATTATATAGAAAAGAACTTTGTTCATACCCATTATGTTTGTGATGACCTCCCTTGGGGTGAAGACGAAGAACTCCACATGGTAAATCCATGTCATCATGAAACTGGAGAAAAAGAAAATTATATTGAAAAGCATTAACAAAACATAATCAATATGTCCAATTAGATTTTAAAAAATATGAATTGCTAGTATATTGTACCACGACCCCAGTTGTGGGATTTCACTGGTATGTTGTTACTGGCAGCACAAGGATGCTACCTGGGTTGCTTCAATGGAATAAAAGTGACCTGCAATTCACTACCTAACTACATAGACAAACAGCATGGTAAATTCTTTTAGATTCTTTCAGTGATAAAATTACAAGAATCAAAGCAAAGAAGAAAGTCTTATCTCAATTTTCAAAGAAACTTTCAAAACATAACAATTCAGCAGACAATTGAACAAAATTTTTATCAGGTTAAGATCATTTTTGGCAAGAACTAGGTTAAGAAATCACTGGACAAAGATACTAATTTGACTTGCCCCATTCAGTGTTTGTTCATTTTTGACAACAATCTAACCGATTACGTCACTGTTGAACATGCATTCCAAGTTAACTGTTCGGTGTTCAGAGGCTGACAGTAACCAGCAACAACAAACTTCAACATGTTGTAACTGTTCTTGAAACTAACTGATAAAACTAGTCCAAAATTATTAAAGGTTAACAGAGAGAAATATGAACAAAGAGTTGAAAACATCTGGATTAGCATCTTATAGTCTTACTTCTCACAGACAAATAGTTGGCACAGGAAAGTTTCCAGCAGTAAAAACTATTCTAGAATCTACACTTCCAACTCCCAGTATTCCACCCACACAAGAAAACACCATACATGGCCGAATGAATATAACAATCAGCTAGATCCCTATCAAATAAAATGAAAAATTTACAAGTAAACCCACTTCCACTTTGTGACATAATACACTTAGGGGTCGTTTGGTTGGCAATATGTCATCCCTGGATAATTAATCTCGTGATAAGTTACCCTGGGATAAGTTATCCCACCATATAAATGGGATAACTTATCCCATCACTAAGGCAAAAATGGTTGGATAAATAGTCCAAGTTTTACCTTATACCTCCAACCAAACATGGGATAAAATGATCTTACATTTTATCCCGGGATTATTATAACTTATACCTCATACCAAACGACCTCTTAAAGTATCAGTTTTCATTCAGACACATCCTTCTTTGAGATAGAATCCAAGCAGCACCATTCAAAAGCAGAAAAAGAAAAGATTTATGATACAAGTAAAGACATATTTAGTTGCTTACAGATTCACCACTCAAATTCATGTAAGTTAGTGGCTTTGCAAGGAGAACTGGAATGCCATTGACAAAACCTGAGAATTGGCATATATCAACAAGTGCATATCAAGATGTACTAGAACACTTGAAAAAATAGAAACCAATATTTAACTAAAGACACCTTTTCCAAACATAGCTTTACAATGTACTGTTTCCATATGAATTCCTTGTGAATCACACCAAACTAGAGAGACGCTGTTTCAAACATTCCTTATTGCACTTTATCACTGATTGGTTTTACAAGTACTGAGCAGTTAGGTTTAATTGTTTCTTCTTTTCCAGTAATGGAGCAAAAGCAATGTGAAAGCTTAAACAGTGATAAATGCCAGTATTTTAAGGATATATCAGCAGACTACAGGCATGAGATAATTCAAGAGTATCAACAACATCCTCTAAAGTTGCATTACATAGGTTGCGTGGGAGGGGGTCATGAAATGTTCATTCACTTGTGTTTAGCTAATAAGAATGGTTATAGCAATCAACAGAAACTAAAGAAGACACAACAACAACAAGATCTAGAAACCTTTAAGCATTAACGTCGCGCTGGTAATGTCTGTAGTCTTATGTGCTTGTACTTCTGCATTGTATTGAAGCAATTAGAACTTTCGGAGAAGCCTTTGGATATGACTTGCTCCAATGCATGTGCTCCTTCCAGTAATGCAGCATCAATCTGCAAGTAATATGTATGAATCTTTAACTCAAAGTAGATTTAGAGCTACAAACAGATACATTTCGAATTCCTTCATTGATGTCAATTTCCAAATATATTAGTTTTACCAAGCAAAGACCTCTCCAGTACTAACGAGGTTTCAGTGTGTGGAACATGGGTGCTTCTAAAACAATGTCGGATTTCCGTATAATATTGACATACATTTGACTCGAGGGTCCAAATTATTCTTTTTCATTGGTTGAATTCTACAAAACATGTCACCTGTACATCTCTTACAACATATCTAATAAAATTTTCTTTTTGCAATGACTAAATAGATAAAAGGTAGACATACATTGTCCAAATTGATTAGAAAAAAATACAAAAGGAGATTGGAACACAACCTATCCCAATTAGAACACACATTTTAATAGTGAATAAAATAGAATGGTAACTCATAACTATATTATACAAAACATCTACTCTTAACCTCCTTTTAAATCATATATAGGAAAAAACAGCAAAGCAAATTTGTACTCCCCTAGTTCACTGTTTACTTGTCATTTTTAACATATCAAGAAAAGACAATTGATTTTTTTCCTATTTCACCCCAACATTAATAATTTATTACCCAAATCATTTTCCAAGGCCTACAACTATGAACTATATATCAACTAATATGGATATTGTGGTAAAACTCTCATATTAATCTTTATTTTCTAAAGGACATGTTAAGTCCAGACAAGTAATATTGAACAACGGGAGAAGTAATATAATATATTTATACAACCGTATGCCTATTAGATTTTTGTGCTCCGCATATAAGCATCATCTAATGGCTGTCTGATCTATGGAACAAATAATTTGAAATTTAAAATGAAGAAAAATTTGTTAAACAAAGAAGACACCAGATAATACACACGAAAAGTTTGTGAGACAAAGGATTAGCGCCCCCTGGACTCTGGAAGTAGATAATTGAATAATTTTTTTTATAACATTACCAAAAAGATGTTCAAGAAAAGCTTGTAGAACAGAAACAAGAAAAGGAACATTAGAAAGTCAACTTTATGTAAGAACACATGAGTTATAAACTTACTCGTTCTCTTGCAATTAAATTGAACTTTTGAAGCATGAATGCTTTAGGATCCTTCTGACCAGGAGGTCTCCAATACCTAGCAAGAATTTTCCAAACTGAAACTAAAAACACAAAAAAGAGGACATATTTCAGACTTTCAACAAACCTATCCTTAACAGAGGAAACTCCCCATTTCCATGAAAATGATAAATCACACTCTTCAACCTGGAAAAATGAGAACTGGATCATATACAGTTTAACAGCAACTGAAACTGCACAATACCTGAAGAGGTCTGGATGCACGACATGGTCTTTCTAACAAAATATTATGCTAATTATGTGCAAGTAAGAATTATTCGATATGTTCTATTTTAGGTATTCAATTTCATTATTAAGTTTATTACAATTCCAGCTATGAACCTACATAGACAATTCAATTCATAGGATTAAAAATGACCATATGAATGGTCTCATGGTACTGAATTAAGAAGGGGTTTTTTCAAAAGTGGATTTATATTATTATGTCGAAAAGAACTCTGTTCATACCCATTATGTTTTTGATGACCTCCCTTGGGGTGAAGACAAGAACTCCACATGGTAAATCCATGTCATCATGAAACTGGAGAAAAAGAAAATTATATTGAAAAGCATTAACAAAACATAATCAATATGTCCAATTAGATCTTAAAAAATATGAACTGCTAGTATATTGTACTAAGACCACCCGATTGAGAGGGAGCTTGTAATATGCTGCAAGTGGGCCAATCTGAAACATAGAGAAATGGGAGAGAGAGGTATTGATCACCTTGATAACACTAAACATCACAGAGAAACACGATACATATCCATTCCTCATGAAACATCAAAAAACATCAATGTCCAACAAGTAGAAATCTAATGGGAGTCATAAAAATTTTATCCTTTATTTTCTTATGTAAACTGGAGTTTGTATGTGACATAAATTTAGCAAAGAAATGTGCTATTTTCCATTCTTAAAATCTCAGATAGAAGTTCAGTTATTCAAATAGAACTTAACTTACAACAACAACATAGCCAGTGAAATCCCACAAGTGGGGTCTGGGAAGGTAAGATGTACGCAGACCATACCACTACCACACAGGTAGAGAGGCTGTTTCCTGGAATAAAATAGAACTTAACTTGAATGATGAAAATCTAATACGTATGAACCTGCCTTGCTAACTAGGGGAAGCAACGACTGGGCCCTTGACCTAACAATAGGGTAACTAAATCTGGAAAAAAACAATAGGACTAGGCTTGCATTTGCGTTTAACTTGTGAACAGGCAAGTCTTGACAAAAAGGGTCAATTTTCGCACAAATCTGATAAATATTGCCGTTAAACATGCTCCCATAGTCCGTAGAAAAAGTTAGTCCAATGTGTGCTAAGGGTCCTTGAGTCATATCATTTTTCCACTAGAATGCATCTTGCAAATAAATTACCACTACTTTCTGGAAGCCTCTCTAACCCCAGTTGTGGGATTTCGCTGGTATGTTGTTACAGGCAGCACAAGGATGCTACCTGGGTTGCTTCAATGGAATAAAAGTGACCTGCAATTCACTACCTTACTAAATAGACAAACAGCATGGTAAATTCTTTTAGATTCTTTCAGTGATAAAATTACAAGAATCAAAGCAAAGAAGATAGTCTTATCTCAATTTTCAAAGAAACTTTCAAAACATGACAATTCAGCAGACAATTGAACAACATTTTTATCAGGTTAGGATCATTTTTGGCAAGAACTTGGTTAAGAAATCACTGGACAAAGATACTAATTTGACTTGCCCCATTCAGTGTTTGTTCATTTTCGACAACAATCTTACCGATTACGTCACTGTTGGACATGCATTCCATGTAAACTGTTTTGTGGTCAGAGGCTGACAGTAACCAGCAACAACAAACTTCAACATGTTGCAACTATTCTTGAAACTAACAGATAAAACTAGTCCAAAATTATTCAAGGTTAACAGAGAGAAATATGAAAGACTTGAAAACATCTGGATTAGCATCTTATAGTCTTACTTCTCACAGACAAATAGTTGGCACAGGAAAGTTTCCAGCAGTAAAAACTATTCTAGAATCTACACTTCCAACGCCCAGCATTCCACCCACACAAGAAAACACCCTACATGGCTGAATGAATATAACAATCAGCTATATCCCTATCAAATAAAAAGAAAAATTTACCAAGTAAACCCACTTCCACTATGTGACATAATACACTTAGGGGTCGTTTGGTTGGCAATATGTCATCCCTAGATAATTAATCTCGAGATAAGTTAGCGTGGGATAAGTTATCCCACCATATAAATGGGATAACTTATCCCATCACTAAGGCAAAAATGGTGGGATAAATAGTCCAAGTTTTACCTTATACCTCCAACCAAACATGGGATAAAATGATCCTACATTTTATCCCGGTTTTATTATAACTTATACCTCACACCAAACGACCCCTTAAAGTATCAGTTTTCATTCAGACACATCCTTCTTTAAGATAGAATCCAAGCAGCACCATTATAAGCAGAAAAAGAAAAGATTTATGATACAAGTAAAGACGTATTTAGTTGCTTACAGATTCACCTCTCGAATTCATGTAAGTTAGTGGCTTTGCAAGGAGAACTGGAATGCCATTGACAAAACCTGAGAATTGGCATATATCAACAAGTGCATATCAAGATGTACTTGAACACTTGGAAAAAAAGAAACCAATATTTAACTAAAGACACCTTTTCCAAACATAGCTTTACAATGTACTGTTTCCATATGAATTCCTTGTCAATCACACCAAACTAGAGAGACGTCGTTCCAAACATTCCTTATTGCACTTTATCACTGATTGGATTTACAATTACTGAGCAGCTAGGTTTAATTGTTTCTTCTGTCCCAGTAATGGAGCAAAAGCAATGTGAAAGCTTAAACAATGATAAATGCCAGTATTTTAAGGATATATCAGCAGACTACAAGCATGATATGATTAAAGAGTATCAACAACATCCTCAAAAGTCTCATTATATAGGTTGCGTGGGAGGGGGTCATGAAATGTTCATTCACAAGTGTTTAGCTTATAAGAATGGTTATAGCAATCAACAGAAACTAAAGAAGACACAGCAACAACAAGAATTAGAAACCTTTAAGCATTAACGTCACGCCGGTAATGTCTGTAGTCTTATGTGCTTGTACTTCTGCATTGTATTGAAGCAATTAGAACTTTCGGAGAAGCCTTTGGATATGACTTGCTCCAATGCATGTGCTCCTTCCAGTAATGCAGCATCAATCTGCAAGTAATATGTATGAATCTTCAACTCAAAGTGGATTTAGAGCTACAACCAAATACATTTCGAATTCTTTCATCGATGTCAAATTCCAAATATATTAGTTTTACCAAGCAAAGATCTCTCCAATTCTAACGTGGTTTCAGTGAACATGGGTACTTCTAAAACAATGTCGGATTTCCGTATAATATTGACATACATTTGACTAGAGGGACCATGTCTATGAGAAATTATAACCGGGTCCAAATTATTCTTTTTCATTAGTTGAATTCTACAAAACATGTCACCTGCACATCTCTTACAACATATATAATAAAATTTTCTTCTTGCAATGACTAAATAGATAAAAGGTAGACATACATTATCCAAATTGATTAGAAAAAAATACAAAAGGAGAGTGGAACATAACCTATCCCAATTAGAACACACATTGTAATGGTTAATAAAATAGAATGGTAACTCATAAGTATATGATACAAAACATCTACTCTTAAACTCCATTTAAATCATATATAGCAAAAAACAGCAGACCAAATTTATACTCCCCTGGTTCACTATTTACTTGCATTTTTAACATATCAAGAAAAGACAATTAATTTTTTTCCTATTTCACCCCCAACATTAATAATTTATTACCCAAATCATTTTCCAAGGCCTACAACTATGAACTATATATCAATTAATATGGATATTGTGATAAAATACTCATATTAATCTTTATTTTCTAAAAGGACATGTAAAGTCTAGACAAGTAAATATTGAACAAAGGGAGAAATAATATAATATATTTATACCACTGTATGCCTATTAGATTTTTGTGCTGCGCATATAAGCATCATCTAATGGTTGTCTGATCTATGGAACAAATAATTTGAAATTTAAAATGAAGAAAAATTTGTTAAACAAAGAAGACACCAGATAATACACACGAAAAATTTGTGAGACAAAGGATTAGCGCCCCCTGGATTCTGGAAGTAGATATTTGAAATTTTTTTTTATAACATTACCAAAAAGATATTCAAGAAAAGCTTGTACAACAAAAACAAGAAAAGGAACATTATAAAGTCAACTTTATGTATGAACCCATGAGTTATAAACTTTACTCGTTCTCTCGCAGTTAAATTGAACTTTTGAAGCATGAATGCTATAGGATCCATCTGTCCAGGTGGTCTTCCAATACCTAGCAACAGAACTATGTTTAATTTTCCAAACTGAAACTTAAAACGCAAAAAAGAAGACATATTTCAGACTTTCAACAAACCTATCCTTAACCAAGGAAACTCCCCATTTCCATGAAAATTATAAATCACACTCTTCAACCTGTAAAAAAGATAACTGGATCATATATAGTTTAACAGCAACTGAAACTGCACCATACCTGAAGAGGTGTGGATGCACGACTTGGTCTTTCTAACAAAATATTATGCTTATTATATGCAGGTAAGAATTACTCGATATGTTCTATATTAGGTATTCAATTTCATTATTAAGTTTATTACAATTCCAGCTATGAACCTACATAGACAATTCATGGGATTAAAATTGACCATATGAATGGTCTCATGGTACTGAATTAAAGGGTTTTTTCAAAAGTGGATTTATATTATTATTATATAGAAAAGAACTCTGTTCATACCCATTATGTTTGTGATGACCTCCCTTGGGGTGAAGACGAAGAACTCCACATGGTAAATCCATGTCATCATGAAACTGGAGAAAAGGAAAATTATTGAAAAGCATTAAAAAAACATAATCAATATGTCCAATTAGATCTTAGAAAATATGAACTGCTAGTATATTGTACCACGACCACCCGATTGAGAGGGAGCTTGTAATATGCTGCAAGTGGGCTAGTCTGAAAAATAGAGAAATGGGAGAGAGAGGTATCGATCAACTTTGATAACACTAAACATCACAGAGATACACAATACATCTCCATTTCCCATGAAACATCAAAAAACATAAAGGTCCAACAAGTAGAAATCTAATGGGAATCATAAAATTTTAACCTTTATTTTCTTATGTAAACTGGAGTTTGTATGACATAAATTGAGCAAAGAAATGTGCTATTTTCCATTCTTAAAATCTCAAATAGAAGTTCAGTTATTCAAATAGAACTTAACTTGAATGATGAAAATCTAATACGTATGAACCTGCCTTGCAAACTAGGGGAAGCAACGACTGGGCCCTTAGCCTGACTGTAGGGGAACTAAATCTGGAAAAAACAATAGGACCAGGCTTGCATTTGCATTTAACTTGTGAGCAGGCAAGTCTTGACAAAAAGGGTCAATTTTCGCACAAATCTGATAAATATTGTCATTAAACATGCTCCCTTAGTCTGTAGAAAAAGTTAGTACAATGTGTGCTAAGGGTCCTTGAGTCATATCATTTTTCCACTAGAATGCATTTTGCAAATAAGTTACCACTACTTTCTCGAAGCCTCTCTAACTCCCACAAGGAAGGAATAAGGTCTGCGTACTCTCTCTACCTTTCTCAAACCCCAGTTGTGGGAATTCACTGGTATGTTGTTACTGGCAGCACAAGGATGCTACCTGGGTTGCTTCAATGGAATAAAAGGATCTGCAATTCACTACCTAACTACATAGACAAACAGCGCCGTAAATTCTTTTAGATTCTTTCAGTGATAAAATTACAAGAACAAAGAAAAGAAGATAGTCTTATCTCAGTTTTCAAAGAAACTTTCAAAACATAACAATTCAGCAGACAATTGAACAACATTTTTATCAGGTTAGGATCATTTTTGGCAAGAACTTGGTCAAGAAATCACCGGACAAAGCTACTAATTTGACTTTCCCCATTCAGTGTTTCTTGTTCATTTTTGACAACAATCTTACCGATTACGTCACTGTTGGACATGCATTCCATGTTAACTGTTCGGTGATCAGAGGCTGACAGTAACCAGCAACAACAAACTTCAACATGTTGTAACTGTTCTTGAAACTAACAGATAAAACTAGTCCAAAGTTATTCAAGATTAACAGAGAGAAATATGAACAAAGACTTGAAAACATCTGGATTAGCATCTTATAGTCTTACTTCTCACAGACATATAGTTCACACAGGAAAGTTCCCAGCAGTAAAAACTATTCTAGAATCTACACTTCCAACGCCCAACATTCCACCCACACAAGAAAACGCCATACATGGCTGAATGAATATAACAATCAGCTAGAGCCCTATCAAATAAAATGAAAAATTTACAAGTAAACCCACTTCCACTAAGTGACATAATACACTTAGGGGTTGTTTGGTTGCCAATATGTTATCCCTGGGTAAGTAATCTTGGGTTAAGTTAGCCTGGGAGAAGTTATCCCACCATATATATGGGATAACTTATCCCAACACTAAGGCAAAAATGGTGGGATAAATAGTCCAAGTATTACCTTATCCCTCCAACCAAACATGGGTTAAAATGATCCTACATTTTATTCCGGGATTATTATAACTTATACCTCACACCAAACGAGCCACTAAAGTAACAATTTTCATTCAGACACATCCTTCTTTGAGATAGAATCCAAGCAGCACTATTCATAAGCAGAAAAAGAAAAGATTTAAGATAAAACTAAAAGACGTATTTAGTTGCTTACAGATTCACCACTCAAATTCATGTAAGTTAGTGGCTTTGCAAGGAGAACTGGAATGCCATTTGACAAAACCTGAGAACTGGGATATATCAACAAGTGCATATCAAGATGTACTTGAACACTTGAAAAACTAGAAACCAATATTTAACTAAAGAGACCTTTTCCAAACATAGCTTTACAATGTACTGTTTCCATATGAATTCCTTGTGAATCTGCAAATGCATCAAGCATTTCAAAACCAACCTATAGCGGAAACCAAATAAAAAGCTCTTAATGAAGACCGCTCGAGTAAGATGAAACCCATAATAGATTGGGTTTTACACAAATTTTCTAATAAAGCAAAGGTAGTCCAGAAATAGAGGTTACATTATGTCTTGTTCCCTTGTATTTCCGGGATTGCCCAACCCAACAAAGAGCCATGGCCGAGGAGAACAAGTGCAGAAGTTGCGTTGACAAATCCTTCTAAGCATCTCATTCATCTGCAATAAACATTAACAAGGTTTGATAAAAAAAAAGGGACAATGAATTTATTTGAGGCAGCTTTAGGGATTTTTAGGGAACATTTGGACATGATTTCAGTGAATAGAAATCAGGCTCATTTGAAGTTGAAATTTTGTTTGGACATGAAATTACAATCTCCTACGTGTTTTTTGTTCTCATAAAACCCCACAATTTGTGAAATCTACCAAACATCCCAACTTTTATACAATCTTACCAAATGAGCAACCCATAGTTCATAAACAAGATATCGAAATATCCTAACGTGCGAGTTTGTCAAGTAAAACGTATGACTAGCTTCCCATCATTAAGGGTAGTTTCTATCACATAATCCCTTAAAGGCCCATACAAGTAAATTACAATAAAGATCGTTTAGCCATTTACGTAGAATCTCTATATAAAACGTACTTAATTTCCTTAAACATGATATTTAATTTAGTTATTCAAGCACCAACTCTGGGCGCATCCTAGACTATTGTTCTCACATGTATAAGTGTGACTATACTATGGCCATTTGTTCTATTTATAACAAGTGGCATATATACCATGTGACTCCTAAGAACTTCAAGAAAAGACACTTGCGGTCATACAAAATATTATGAAAACTTGACTCAAAAGGAGTACCATAATGGCGAAGGAAGTTGTAGCTTCATATATCTTGGGTTCTTTCTCTAGCTAAGGGTGGTGCCCCGAAGCCCAACCAACTCAACATACATGGGTCATGAGTGTAGTCTTTATATCACCAACCATTAGCTTCCACCATCCAATTGAAACCAATCAATCCAACACAATTAACTACAAAAAAATATACATATGTTCATCATAACGTATAGGTTCATCTAACAAATCCTTCTAGTATTCTTCACATATGCTCAAAACTGATCAAATTCCTCAACAATTGTTTAGAGTGAATTCTGTATTTTTCCAACTTATCTTCACTCAATATTGAATATTCCCAAGTCAGTAGGAATACCCAAAAGAATTCTATTTTTATCAACAATACTATTCATCTTTTTCCTCTTTCAAGAACCCTATTTCATCAGATTCCATTTCAAGAGCTAATGTAAAAATTCAAATCAAAGAGTGATTTCCACTTTACACTACATCCCAAAAACGTATACTGTAATTATATTCGAGTGTACGGTAGTGAAATTACCAATTTGAAATCAGATTCCAACTTGAGTTCTTGGTGAATTTCCAGAATTCTTGATTGAAAACTAGTACTTCTCTAACAATTTAATATTCATCTTTTTCCTCTTTCAAGAACCTTAATTCATCAAGACCCATTTCAAGAGCTAATTCTAAGATACAAAGCAAATAGAGATTTCCACTTTACACTACATCCCAAATACGTATTCTATAATTATATTCGAGTATAGATAGAGAAATTACCTATTTGTAATCAAATTCCAACTTGAGTTCTTGATAAATTTTCACAATTCTTGAATGAAAACTAGTACTTCTCTAACAATTTAGGACCGTCAGATGCCTCTCTTTCATGAGAATGCTTATATGCTTTATTACCTCAAACCTCTACTTGATGCCACTGAAGAAAGAAAAGAAACACAGAGAACCCATAGTTCATAAACAAGATATATGCGCGGGTTTGTCAAGTAAAACTTATGATTACCTTCCCATCATAAAGGGTAGTTTCTATCACATAATGTCTTAAAGGCCCATAAAAGTAAATTACAATAAAGATCGTTTGGTCATTTAAGTAGAGTCTCTATATAATACATACCTAATTTCCTTAAACGTGATATTTAATTTAGTTATTCAAGCACTAGCTCTTGGCTTATCGTACAATTATATTGGCTGTGTTCTCACGTATGTAAATGTGACTATATAATGGCCATTTGTTTTATTTATAACAAGTGACATATATACCATGTGACTTCTAAGAATTTCAAGTAAAGACACTTACGGTCATACAAAGTATTATGATAACTCAACTTAAAAGGAGTACCTTAATGGCCAAGGAAGTTTTAGCTTCATATACCTTGGGTTCTTTTTCTAGCTAAGGGTGGTGCCCCGAAGCCCAACCAACTCAACATACATGGGTCATGGGTGTAGCCTTTACAATACAAACCATTACCTTCCACCATCCAACTGCAACCAATCAATCCAACACAATCAACTACACAACAATATATATATGTTCATCAATAACCCATAGGTTCACCTAACAAATCCTTAGTATTCTTTACATATGCTCAAAACTAATCAAATTCCTCAACAATTGTTTAGAATTAATTCTGTCTTTTTCCAACATATCTTCACTCAATATTGAATATTCCATTTTTATCAACAATACTATTCATCTTTTCCTCCTTCAAGAACCCTAATTCATCAGATTCCATTCAAGAGCTAATGTAAATCAAAGAGTGATTTCCACTTTACACTACATCCCAAAAACGTATTCCATAATTATATTCGAGTGTAGGGTAGAGAAAATACCAATTTGAAATCAGATTCCAACTTGAGTTCTTGGTGAAAATCCACAATTCTTGAAAAAAAAAAAACTAGTACTTTTCTAACAATTTACCATTCATCTTTTTCCTCTTTCAAGAACCCAAATTCATCAGATTCCATTCAAGAGCTAATGCAAATCAAAGAGTGATTTCCACTTTACACTACATTCCAAAAACGTATTCCATAATTATATTCGAGTGTAGGGTAGAGAAAAAACCAATTTGAAATCAGATTCCAACTTGAGTTCTTGGTGAAAATCCACAATTCTTGAAAAAAAAAACTAGTACTTTTCTAACAATTTACCATTCATCTTTTTCCTCTTTCAAGAACCCACCATTTCAAGAGCTAATTCTAAAATACAAGCCAACTAGTGATTTCCACTTTACACTACATCCCAAAAACGTACTCCATAATTATATTCGAGTGTAGGGGGGAGAAATTACCAATTTGAAATCAGATTCCAACTTGAGTTCTTGGTGAATTTCCACAATTCTTGCTTGAAAACTAGTACTTTTCTAACAATTTACTGTTATCGTTTTCCTCTTTCAAGAACCCTAATTCATCAAAACCCATTTCAATAGCTAATTCTAAAATACAAGTCGACTAGTGATTTCCACTTTACACTACATTCCAAAAACGTATTCTATAATCATATTCGAGTATATATAGAGAAATTACCTATTTGTAATCAAATTCCAACTTGGGTTCTTGACGAATTTTCACAATAATAGTACTTCTCTAGCAATTTAGAGAAAAGAAAAGAAACACAGATGAATAAAATTAAGCGGAAGTGTTTTTTCCTTCTTAGTAATTATAAAAGGTGACCCACTCTTGATGAATAAAAGTATATTACTCCTACATACCCTATATATAGAACTTGATAATTTGTCGGTGCTGTCATAATTAATTAACTCATTAAATATACAAACTAAATATTAAACTAACGATATAATGTTAATATAATATTACAAAAGTCTTTCATATTTTCTATTTATTTTTGGATTGTATTATTTATTCTTTGATATAATTGGCTTCTCAATTTGGAGTGTTTAATTTCATATGGAATAATTATCAGTACTTTTTTTTTATTTTTGTGTATGGAAAAAGAATCACAGTATATATTATACTTGTTCCAGAATTTTATAATGTAAAGATTTTTCATAAAATTATAACTGATTAAGATCAAGAGTTAGTGTAAACAAGTTGGATTTGATTAATAAAAAATTTCCCCAAAAATACTGTCTTTAAGTTATGTTATGACTTAATCCTCTTCGATGGTTGATATACATACGCAACTTACCGTATTATTTTAAGTCTAATCCAACAAAGCCCTTGGGCTGATGGTCAGGAAGAGAAAGATTGTAGGTAATATCATTTTTTTTTGTTGATTTTGTACACCAAATAAATTTTATTATCGATAATTTCTCAATATTTGTGCAATTAATTACAATAATTTCACCTACACATATGAGGATTTAAAAGGAATACTAAGAGATAGAAAGTTTGTGTCCTCATATTTACATCAAATTGCCAATAAAAATTTATCCGATGAAAATCTTACGTTGACCTTGAGATGCCTTTTAATTTCTAGTCAACGAAGCTAGACACCAAATTTCTTGCTTCTGGATAACACATTGGGAAGGCATGATCTTCTACGCAGTGAATCCAACATATTTCTATACTTATCATCTTACAATATAATCATATAAACTTGAACACTTATGTTCTCTAAGCTCAAACCCCAACACAAGTTTGATAGCTTATTGCAGAGCATCCACACTTCCCAAAAGACTAAGATATAAAGGATAAAAAGATTAACTTCGCAAGTACTTCATAGATCATATCATTAAACATAAAATCTAAAGGTTATTGGTTTAAGCATCAATTCAACAAAATTAACAATCCTAATTTTCTGTTTCAATTAATTCGCCCATTGCGCGCAAAATGGAAAAGTAATTTAAAAAGAAAGAATCTTAATTGTGTTATTTTTTATTCATTGAAAGTGGGAGATACGAAAGGAAAAAATAGCAAATAGAGAGAAATGAAAATAACATCACAGAAGGAAAAAAAAAACCCAAGCAGTGCAGAGGAAATGCTATGTTGCAAAAGAATACTCAAAAGGTTCACAACAAAGGTAGACATATTGGCATGAACGGAATGTTTAGCATCAAATTAGATTGCTAAGTTAGACATAGTTTCACTTTCTTTCTTTTTTTTTTTTGATAAGGCAAAGATAAACATAGTTTCACTTGTTAAAATTTAGGTCTTTTTGGATAAGAGTGGAAATAATATAAAAAAGAACAACTGCAGAAAATAATTATCTCTAACATATCCAGGCCTCCAAAACAACGTGATTTTTTTTCTTGAGAAACACCATGGCAGATGGATAGGATAAAGCGAAAACTTACAAGCAAATGCAGATCAGGGAATGAAATTTTGAAAAGCGTCGTGAAAGTCTTTAAGAGTTGTCCTATCTTTCTTTTCTGTGGACATTCTTCTTTGCTTACCTTTTTGTGGTTCTTCTTTGTCCTCTATCCCTCGGAATTTGTTTTATTAGTATAAAACTAAATCCAAGAAAGTAAATAGGAGTAGTCAATTGTTTTCGAGGCCAAGGAATTCAAGAATAAAATGAGGAAAAAAATTATCTACACTTTTGAAAACAACCTTTCTGAAGGATATATGATGTTAATTTTTTCCATATGGATAGGCAAAAGAAGAAGGCACAAACATTGAGTTTTCTGGCAGTAAAAAGAGACACGCGCGGAGGGAGCTAACCACAAAGAAGACATACCTTCTCAATAAAGATGTAACTCTTGGAATTCTTTTCTTTCTTTTTTGTTTTAATTAAGCGCTAATCTTTTAAAAAAGGAATAATATTAAAAAATTGAGAGAAAAATTATAAGAGTGCTACATCACCGAGCTGTCAATCCTCTTTTATATATATATTATAAGATTTTCCTAAGAAGTTGCTTTGTGAAAATTATTAAATTGCCTAATTTTTATATTTGTTTTATTGAATTTGCTAATCATCCTTCATAAGAACAAAAATATGTCAAAGTATCCGGAGTAGATAAATCGAATATGTATGTGTTCTTTCATCATGATTTTTTTTTAACTTTCTTTTGGAGTTAACTTCTGAATAAAAATATTATTTTTTATTTTGAAAATAAAAATATTTTTTTCCAAATCTCACAATATAATATGGCTAAACACCACTAAATAAATATTGTGACCGCAAACTTCTTCAAAAATACACATAATTTTAGAAAATTTCACCTGTTAACAATAACTATAACTAATTTTCAACATAATTTTTTTCACATAAGTATAAATAATCTCTTCTGCATGAATTATCTTTTTTGCAAAATTTAAAAATGAATGGCTTTTTTTTACGAAATATAAATGTGAGGCTTTAAATTACTTTAAAGAGATAGTTTATCATTAAATTATGGAGTGATAAATAAGAACAAACCTTAGCTTAGACAATGTCAAAATAGAGAGAGATTTAAAGAGACGCTTATATATTTGACCTTATTATTTTACTTTTATTTTTTGTTAAATACGAATAATATTATATACATTTTTAAAAAAAGAATAAAAGGAAGAAGAAGAAATAGTATTTTAAGGATATATCAGCAGATGAGATGATTCAAGAGTACCAACAACATCCTTTTAAGTCGCATTATATGGTTACGTGGGAGGGGGTCATGAAATGTTCATTCACTTGTGTTATGCTAATAAGAATGGTTATAGCAATCAACAGAAACTAAAGAAGACATAGCAACAACAAGATCTAGAAACCTTTAAGCATTACGTCACGCTGGCAATGTCTGTAGTCTTATGTGCTTGTACTTCTGCATTGTATTGAAGCAATCAGATCTTTCGGAGAAGCCTTTGGATATGACTTGCTCCAATGCATGTGCTCCTTCCCGTACAGCAGCATAAATCTGCAAGTAATATGTATGAATCTTCAAACAGATACATTTGGAATTCTTTCATTGATGTCAATTTTCACCGTCAATTCATAGTAGATTAAATATAAAAGCAGTATGACAAATGCAGTTAGGCTACAAGAAAAACAATAACCTGAGATGTTTGCGTCAAAAAGATTTTTCGAATGTATTTCCTGTATAACTGTCATTTTGAGTTGTTGTCAGTTGATATCCTGTAGAGATGATAAATTACCATTTTCACATCAATGCCAGTGTACAGTTAATGGAAGGACAAAACAATGGTTCTTGGACAAAATTTATACTTCCATCCCCCAGTTTGGTTCCTGGAATTCTTCTTTTCGCTAACTTGCAGTAGTATAGTCGGGAGCGACACAATTTTGTATAGGCAACCGAGAATCTCAAAGGTCCTGCAATTTTCTGCAGTTCATATATCTGCATTCCGAGAAATTTAGTGATGGTTGATCCTAGCTCAACCGAACAAGGCCCACCCTTCTTAACAACAGATACATGTAATTTAATGTAAAGAGAAAAAGGCTGAATATTTTGAGTAAAGGGATGCATCAATGGCAATGGAATGTCCAGCTGCACCTGCATACCAATCCAAACACCCACAAGTGAGCTTTTATTTAGTAGGTTACTATTAACAGCGCTTGTGCATGAAAACTAAAGATAGCAGAAAGCAAATCACTAGAGAAGAAAGTGATGCCATTATGGATTTTATGAGGGGTCCAAATCACATCACACCAAACTAGAGAGACATTGTTCCAAACATTCCTTATTGCACTTTATCACTGATTGGTTTTGCAATTACTGAGCAGCTAGGTTTAATTGTTTCTTTTGTCCAAGTAATGGAGCAAAAGCAATGTGAAAGCTTAAACAATGATAAATGCCAGTATTTTAAGGATATATCAGCAAACTACAGGCATGAGATAATTCAAGAGTATCAACAACATCCTCTAAAGTCGCATTACATAGGTTGCGTGGGAGGGGGTCATGAAATGTTCATTCACTTGTGTTTAGCTAATAAGAATGGTTATAGCAATCAACAGAAACTAAAGAAGACACAGCAACAACAAGATTTAGAAACCTTTAAGCATTAACATCACGCTGGCAATGTCTGTAGTCTTATGTGCTTGTACTTCTGCATTGTATTGAAGCAATTAGAACTTTCGGAGAAGCCTTTGGATATGACTTGCTCCAATGCATGTGCTCCTTCCAGTAATGCAGCATCAATCTGCAAGTAATATGTATGAATCTTCAACTCAAAGTGGATTTAGAGCTACAAACAGATACATTTCGAATTCTTTCATCGATGTCAATTTCCAAATATATTAGTTTTACCAAGCAAAGATCTCTCCAATTCTAACGTGGTTTCAATGAACATGGGAACTTCTAAAACAATGTCGGATTTCCGTATAATATTGACATACATTTGACTAGAGGGATCATGTCTATGAAAAATTATTACTGGGTCCAAATTATTCTTTTTCATTGGTTGAATTCTACAAAATATGTCACCTGCACATCTCTTACAGCAAACAACAACAACAACAACAACATACTCAGTAAAATCCCACTAGTGGGGTCTGGGGAGGGTAAGATGTACGCAGACCTTACCACTACCACATAGGTAGAGAGGTTGTTTCCTGGAAACCCTCGTCACAAAAACCCATCAGCAGAATAAGCTAGATATGATAAACAGGCAAGAAAGAGAAGAACACATGATAACACGTAGATATAGGATAGTAAACATATAAAGGCAGATAAATAACATATAAAAGACAGACAATTACCACTCCTTCCTATCCACCCTCCCTATTAGCCTGCTACTCTAATTCTCGACCTCCACTCCTTCCTGTCTAAGGTCATGTCCTTGGTGAGATCAAGTTTCACCATATCATATCTAATCACCTCCCCCCAATACTTCTTAGGTCTACCTCTACCCCTCCGTATAGCTCCCAAATCTAGCCTCTCACACCTTCTAATAGGGGCATCGGTACTCCTTCTCTGTACATGTCCAAACCATCGCAGTCTCGCTTCCCTCATCTTGTCAGCTACAGGGGCCACCTCCAGCTTCTCCCGAATGACCTCGTTCCTAATCTTATCACTCCTGGTGTGACCACACATCCATCTTAACATCCTCATTTCTGCGACCTGCATCTTCTGAACATGTACATTTTTTATTGGCCAACACTCCACCCCATACAACAAAGAAGGTCTAACCACCATTCTGTAGAACTTACCTTTGAGTTTATGTGGTATATTCTTATCACACAATACTCTAGAGGCCAACCTCCATTTTGTCCAAGCCGCCCCAATACGATGTGTGACATCATCGTCGATATCCCCACTACTCTGGATGATAGACCCCAGATACTTAAAGCTTTCCTTCTTGGGGATAAGGTGAGCTGCAAGTCTCACATCAATGTCTGCTTCATCCCTCGCAACACTGAATTTGCACTCCAAGTATTCTGTTTTGGTCCTGCTCAGTTTGAAACCTTTGGTCTCCAAAGCGTGTCTCCAAACCTCCAACCTATCATTAACTTTGGTTCGGGTCTCATCAATCAGGACTATGTCATCTGCAAACAACATACACCATGGGACTTCCTCCTGGATAGATCGCGTCAGCTCATCCAACACCAAGGCGAATAAAAAAGGGCTCAGAACAGATCCTTGGTGAAGTCCCATCTGAACAGAAAAATATTCAGAGTCTCCTCCCACCGTTCTTACCCGAGTTATGGCCCCGTCGTACATGTCCTTTCTGCATATCTCTTACAGCATATATAATAAAATTTTCTTTTTGCAATGACTAAATAGATAAAAGGTAGACATACATTATCCAAATTTATTAGAAAAAAATACAAACGGAGATTGGAACATAACCTATCCCAATTAGAACACACATTGTAATGGTGAATAAAATAGAATGGTAACTCATAACTATATTATACAAAACATCTACTCTTAAACTCTATTTAAATCATATATAGCAAAAAACAACAGACCAAATTTATGCTCCCCTGGTTCACTATTTTACTTGTCATTTTTAACATATCAAGAAAAGACAATTAATTTTTTTCCTATTTCACCCCCACATTAATAATTTATTACCCAAATCATTTTCCAAGGCCTACAACTATGAACTATATATCAATTAATATGGATATTGTGGTAAAATACTCATAATAATCTTTATTTTCTAAAGGACATGTAAAGTCTAGACAAGTAATATTGAACAAAGGGAGAAATAATATAATATATTTATACAACTGTATGCCTATTAGATTTTTGTGCTCCGCCTATAAGCATCATCTAATGGCTGTCTGATCTGTGGAACAAATAATTTGAAATTTAAATGAAGAAAAATTTGTTAAACAAAGAAGACACCAGATAATACACACGAAAAGCTTGTGAGACAAAGGATTAGCGACCCCTGGATTCTGGAAGTAGATATTTGAATAATTTTTTTATAACATTACCAAAAAGATATTCAAGAAAAGCTTGTAGAACAGAAACAAGAAAAGGAACATTATAAAGTCAACTTTATGTAAGAACCCATGAGTTATAAACTTACTCGTTCTCTTGCAGTTAAATTGAACTTTTAAAGCATGAATGCTTTAGGATCCATCTGTCCAGGTGCTCTTCCAATACCTAGCAAGAGAACTATGTTTAATTTTCCAAACTGAAACTTAAAACGCAAAAAAGAGGACATATTTCAGACTTTCAACAAACCTATCCTTAACCGAGGAAACTCCCCATTTCCATGAAAATGATAAATCACACTCTTCAACCTCTAAAAATGAGAACTGGATCATATACAGTTTAACAACAACTGAAACTGCACCATACCTGAAGAGCTCTGGATGCACGACATGGTCTTTCAAACAAAATATTATGCTTATTATATGCAGGTAAGAATTACTCGATATGTTCTATTTTAGGTATTCAATTTCATTATTAAGTTTATTACAGTTCCAGCTATGAACCTATATAGACAATTCATGGAATTAAAAATGACCATATGAATGGTCTCATGGTACTGAATTAAAGGGTTTTTTCAAAAGCGGATTTATATTATTATTATACAGAAAAGAATTCTGTTCATACCCATTATGTTTGTGATGACCTCCCTTTGGGTGAAGACGAAGAACTCCACATGGTAAATCCGTGTCATCATGAAACTAGAGAAAAAGAAAATTATTGAAAAGCATTAAAAAAACATAACCAATATGTCCAATTAGATCTTAAAAAATATGAACTGCTAGTATATTATACCACGACCACCCGATTGAGAGGGAGCTTGTAATATGCTGCAAGTGGGCCAGTCTGAAAAATAGAGAAATGGGAGAGAGAGGTATCAATCACCTTTTATAACACTAAACATCACAGAGAAACACGATACATCTCCATTTCTCATGAAACATCAAAAAACATCAAGGTCCAACAAGTAGAAATCTAATGGGAATCATAAAATTTTAACCTTTATTTTCTTATGTAAACTGGAGTTTGTATGACATAAATTGAGCAAAGAAATGTGCTATTTTCCATTCTTAAAATCTCAAATAGAAGTTCAGTTATTCAAATAGAACTTAACTTGAATGATGAAAATCTAATACGTATGAACCTGCCTTGCAAACTAGGGGAAGCAACGACTGGGCCCTTAACTTGACTGTAGGGGAACTAAATCTGGAAAAAACAATAGGACCAGGCTTGCATATGCATTTAACTTGTGAACAGGCAAGTCTTGACAAAAAGGGTCAATTTTCGCACAAATCTGATAAATAGTTTCATTAAACATGCTCCCTTAGTCTGTAGAAAAAGTTAGTCCAATGTGTGCTAAGGGTCCTTGAGTCATATCATTTTTCCACTAGAATAAATTTTGCAAATAAATTACCACTACTTTCTGGAAGCCTCTCTAACTCCACAAGGAAGGAATAAGGTCTGCGTACTCTCTTTACCTTTCTCAAACCCCAGTTGTGGAATTTCACTGGTATGTTGTTACAGGCAGCACAAGGATGCTACCTGGGTAGCTTCAATGAAATAAAAGTGACCTGCAATTCACTACCTAACTACATAGACAAACGGCATGGTAATTTCTTTTAGATTCTTTAAGTGATAAAATTACAAGAATCAAAGCAAAGAAGATAGTCTTATCTCGAATTTCAAAGAAACTTTCAAAACATAACAATTCAGACAATTGAACAACATTTTTTTCAGGTCAGGATCATTTTTGGCAAGAACTTGGTCAAGAAATCACCGGACAAAGCTACTAATTTGACTTGTCCCATTCAGTGTTTGTTCATTTTTGACAACAATCTTACCGATTATGTCACTGTTGGACATGCACTCCATGTTAACTGTTCGGTGGTCAGAGGCTGACAGTAACCAGCAACAACAAACTTCAACATGTTGTAACTGTTCTTGAAACTAACAGATAAAACTAGTCCAAAATTATTCAAGGTTAACAGAGAAAAATATGAACAAAGATTTGTAAACATCTGGATTAGCATCTTATAGTCTTACTTCTCACAGACAAATAGTTGGCACAGGAAAGTTTCCAGCAGTAAAAACTATTCTAGAATCTACAATTCAACCGCCCAGCATTCCACCCACACAAGAAAACACCATACATGGCTGAATGAATATAACAATCAGCTAGATCCCTATCAAATAAAATGAAAAAGTTACAAGTAAACCCACTTCCACTATGTGACATAATTCACTTAGGGGTCGTTTGGTTGGCAATATGTCATCCCTGGATAATTAATCTCGGGATAAGTTAGCCTAGGATAAGTTATCCCACCATATAAATGGGATAACTTATCCCATCACTAAGGCAAAAATGGTGGAATAAATAGTCCAAGTTTTACCTAATACCTCCAACCAAATATGGGATAAAATGTAGGACCCCACACCAAACGACCGCTTAAAGCATCAGTTTTCATTTAGACACATCCTTATTTGAGATAGAATCCAAGCAGCACCATCCATAAGCAGAAAAAAAAAAATTTATGATACACGTAAAGACATATTTAGTTGCTTACAGATTCACCACTCAAATTCATGTAAGTTAGTGGCTTTGCAAGGAGAACTGGAATGCCATTGACAAAACCTGAGAATTGGCATATATCAACAAGTGCATATCAAGATGTACTTGAACACTTGAAAAATAGATACCAATATTTAACTGAAGACACCTTTCTAAACATAGCTTTACAATGTACTGTTTCCATATGAATTCCTTGTGAATCACACCAAACTAGAGAGACGTTGTTTCAAACATTCCTTATTGCACTTTATCACTAATTGGTTTTACAATTATTGAGCAGCAAGGTTTACTTGATTCTTCTGTCCCAGTAATGGAGCAAAAGCAATGTGAAAGCTTAAACAATGATAAATGCCAGTATTTTAAGGATATATCAGCAGACTACAAGCATGAGATAATTCAAGAGTATCAACAACATCCTCTAAAGTCTTATTATATAGGTTGCGTGGGAGGTGGTCATGAAATGTTCATTCACTTATGTTTAGCTAATAAGAATGGTTATAGCAATCAACAGAAACTAAAGAAGACACAGCAACAACAAGATTTAGAAACCTTTAAGCATTAACGTCACGCTGGCAATGTTTGTAGTCTTATGTGCTTGTACTTCTGCATTGTATTGAAGCAATTAGAACTTTCGGAGAAGCCTTTGGATATGACTTGCTCCAATGCATGTGCTCCTTCCAGTAATGCAGCATCAATCTGCAAGTAATATGTATGAATCTTCAACTCAAAGTGGATTTACAGCTACAAACAGATACATTTCGAATTCTTTCATCGATGTCAATTTCCAAATATATTAGTTTTACCAAGCAAAGATCTCTCCAATTCTAACGTGGTTTCAGTGAACATGGGAACTTCTAAAACAATGTCGGATTTCCGTATAATATTGATATACATTTGACTAGAGGGATCATGTCTATGAGAAATTATAACTGGGTCCAGATTATTCTTTTTCATTGGTTGAATTCTACAAAATATGTCACCTGCACATCTCTTACAGCATATATAATAAAATTTTCTTTTTGCAATGACTAAATAGATAAGAGGTAGACATACATTATCCAAATTGATTAGAAAAAAATACAAAAGGAGAGTGGAACATAACCTATCCCAATTAGAACACACATTGTAATGGTGAATAAAATAGAATAGTAACTCATAACTATATTATACAAAACATCTACTCTTAAACTCTATTTAAATCATATATAGCAAAAAACAGCAGACCAAATTTATACCCCCTTGGTTCACTATATACTTGTCATTTTTAACATATCAAGAAAAGACAATTAATTTTTTTCCTATTTCACCCCCAACATTAATAATTTATTACCCAAATCATTTTCCAGGGCCTATAACTATGAACTATATATCAATTAATATGGATATTGTGGTAAAATACTCATATTAATCTTTATTTTCTAAAGGACATGAAAAGTCTAGACAAGTAATATTGAACAAAGGGAGAAATAATATAATATATTTATACAATTGTATGCCTATTAGATTTATGTGCTCCGCATATAAGCATCATCTATGGAACATATAATTTGAAATTTAAAATGAAGAAAAATTTGTTAAACAAAGAAGACACCAGATAATACACACGAAAAGCTTGTGAGACAAAGGATTAGCGACCCCTGGATTCTGGAAGTAGATATTAGAATAATTTTTTTTATAACATTACCAAACAGATATTCAAGAAAAGCTTGTACAACAGAAACAAGAAAAGGAACATTATGAAGTCAACTTTATGTAAGAATCCATGAGTTATAAACTTACTCATTCTCTTGCAGTTAAATTGAACTTTTGAAGCATGAATGCTTTAGGATCCATCTGACTAGGTGGTCTTCCAATACATGGCAAGAGAACTATGTTTAATTTTCCAAACTAAAACTTAAAACACAAAAAAGAGGACATATTTTAGACTTTCAACAAACCTATCCTTAACCGAGGAAACTCCCCATTTTTATGAAAATGATAAATCACACTCTTCAACCTGTAAAAATGAGAACTGGATCATATACAGTTTAACAGCAACTGAAACTGCACCATACCTGAAGAGCTCTGGATGCACGACATGGTCTTTCTAACAAAATATTATGCTTATTATATGCAGGTAAGAATTACTCGATATGTTCTATTTTAGGTATTCAATTTCATTATTAAGTTTATTACAACTCCAACTATGAACCTACATAGACAATTCATGGGATTAAAAATGACCATATGAATGGTCTCATGGTACTGAATTAAGGGGTTTTTTCCAAAAGTGGATTTATATTATTATATAAAAAAGAACTTTGTTCATACCCATTATGTTTGTGATGACCTCCCTTGGGGTGAAGATGAAGAACTCCACATGGTAAATCCATGTCATCATGAAACTGGAGAAAAAGAAAATTATATTGAAAAGCATTAACAAAACATAATCAATATGTCCAATTAGATTTTAATAAATATGAATTGCTAGTATATTGTACCACGACCACCCGATTGAGAGGGAGCTTGTAATATGCTGCAAGTGGGCCAGTCTGAAACATAGAGAAATGGGAGAGAGAGGTATTGATCACATTGATAACACAAAACATCACAGAGAAACACGATACATATCAATTCCTCATGAAACATCAAAAAACATCAACGTCCAACATGTAGAAATCTAATGGGAGTCATAAAAATTTTATCCTTTATTTTCCAATGTAAACTGGAGTTTGTATGACATAAATTGAGCAAGAAATGTGCTATTTTCCATTCTTAAATCTCAGATAGAAGTTCAGTTATTCAAATAGAACTTAACTTGAATGATGAAAATCTAATACGTATGAACCTGCCTTGCAAACTAGGGGAAGCAACGACTGGGCCCTTGACCTGACTGTAGGGGAACTAAATCTGGAAAAAAACAATAGGACTAGGCTTGCATTTGCGTTTAACTTGTGAACAGGCAAGTCTTGACAAAAAGGGTCAATTTTTGAACAAATCTGATAAATATTGCCGTTAAACATGCTCCCTTAGTCCGTAGAAAAAGTTAGTCCAATGTGTGCTAAGGGTCCTTGAGTCATATCATTTTCCACTAGAATGCATTTTGCAAATAAATTACCACTACTTTCTGGAAGCCTCTCTAACCCCAGTTGTGGGATTTCACTGGTATGTTGTTACTGGCAGCACAAGGATGCTACCTGGGTTGCGTCAATGGAATAAAAGTGACCTGCAATTCACTACCTAACTACATAGACAAACAGCATGGTAAATTCTTTTAGATTCTTTCAGTGATAAAATTACAAGAATCAAAGCAAAGAAGAAAGTCTTATCTCAATTTTCAAAGAAACTTCCAAAACATAACAATTCAGCAGACAATTGAACAACATTTTTATCAGGTTAGGATCATTTTTTGCAAGAACTAGGTTAAGAAATCACTGGACAAAGATACTAATTTGACTTGCCCCATTCAGTGTTTGTTCATTTTTGACAACAATCTAACCGATTACGTCACTGTTGAACATGCATTCCAAGTTAACTGTTCGGTGTTCAGAGGCTGACAGTAACCAGCAACAACAAACTTCAACATGTTGTAACTGTTCTTGAAACTAACTGATAAAACTAGTCCAAAATTATTCAAGGTTAACAGAGAGAAATATGAACAAAGACTTGAAAACATCTGGATTAGCATTTTATAGTCTTACTTCTCACAGACAAATAGTTGGCACAGGAAAGTTTCCAGCAGTAAAAACTATTCTAGAATCTACACTTCCAACGCCCAGCATTCCACCCACACAAGAAAACACCATACATGGCCGAATGAATATAACAATCACCTAGATCCCTATCAAATAAAATGAAAAATTTACAAGTAAACCCACTTCCACTTTGTGACATAATACACTTAGGGGTCGTTTGGTTGGCAATATGTCATCCCTGGATAATTAATCTCGTGATAAGTTAGCCTGGGATAAGTTATCCCGTGGAATAACTTATCCCATCACTAAGGCAAAAATGGTGGGATAAATAGTCCAAGTTTTACCTTATACCTCAAACCAAACATCGGATAAAATGATCCTACATCTTATCCCGGGATTATTATAACTTATAACCTCTTAAAGAATCAGTTTTCATTCAGACACATCCTTCTTTGAGATAGAATCCAAGCAGCACCATTCATAAGAAGAAAAAGAAAAGATTTATGATACAAGTAAAGACATATTTAGTTGCTTACAGATTCACCACTCAAATTCATGTAAGCTAGTGGCTTTGCAAGGAGAACTGGAATGCCATTGACAAAACCTGAGAATTGGCATATATCAACAAGTGCATATCAAGATGTACTTGAACACTTGAAAAAATAGAAACCAATATTTAACTAAAGACACCTACTCCAACATAGCTTTACAATGTACTGTTTCCATATGAATTCCTTGTGAATCACACCAAACTAGAGAGACGCTGTTTCAAACATTCCTTATTGCACTTTATCACTGATTGGTTTTACAATTACTGAGCAGCTAGGTTTAATTGTTTCTTCTTTCCCAGTAATGGAGCAAAAGCAATGTGAAAGCTTAAACAGTGATAAATGCCAGTATTTTAAGGATATATATCAGCAGACTACAGGCATGAGATAATTCAAGAGTATCAACAACATCCTCTAAAGTCGCATTACATAGGTTGCGTGGGAGGGGGTCATGAAATGTTCATTCACTTGTGTTTAGCTAATAAGAATGGTTATAGCAATCAACAGAAAAGAAAGAAGACACAACAACAACAAGATCTAGAAACCTTTAAGCATTAACGTCGCGCTGGCAATGTTTGTAGTCTTATGTGCTTGTACTTCTGCATTGTATTGAAGCAATTAGAACTTTCGGAGAAGCCTTTGGATATGACATGCATCTCCTTCCAGTAATGCAGCATCAATCTGCAAGTAATATGTATGAATCTTAAACTCAAAGTAGATTTAGAGCTACAAACAGATACATTTCGAATTCTTTCATTGATGTCAATTTCCAAATATATTAGTTTTACCAAGCAAAGACCTCTCCAGTACTAACGTGGTTTCAGTGTGTGGAACATGGGTGCTTCTAAAACAATGTCGGATTTCCGTATAATATTGACATACATTTGACTCGAGGGTCCAAATTATTCTTTTTCATTGGTTGAATTCTACAAAACATGTCACCTGCACATCTCTTACAACATATCTAATAAAATTTTCTTTTTGGAATGACTAAATAGATAAAAGGTAGACATACATTGTCCAAATTGATTCGAAAAAAATACAAAGGGAGATTGGAACACAACCTATCCCAATTAGAACACACATTACAATAGTGAATAAAATAGAATGGTAACTCATAACTATATTATACAAAACATCTACTCTTAACCTCTTTTTAAATCATATATAGGAAAAAACAGCAGAGCAAATTTATACTCCCCTAGTTCACTATTTACTTATCATTTTTAACATATCAAGAAAAGACAATTAATTTTTTTCCTATTTCACCCCCAACATTAATAATTTATTACCCAAATCATTTTCCAAGGCCTACAACTATAAACTATATATCAACTAATATGGATATTGTGGTAAAACTCTCATATTAATCTTTATTTTCTAAAGGACATGTAATGTCCAGACAAGTAATATTGAACAACGGGAGAAGTAATATAATATATTTATACAACCGTATGCCTATTAGATTTTTGTGCTCCGCATATAAGCATCATCTAATGGCTGTCTGATCTATGGAACAAATAATTTGAAATCTAAAATGAAAAAAAATTTGTTAAACAAAGAAGACACCAGATAATACACACGAAAAGTTTGTGAGACAAAGGATTAGCGCCCCCTGGACTCTGGAAGTAGATAATTGAATAATTTCTTTTATAACATTACCAAAAAGATATTCAAGAAAAGCTTGTAGAACAGAAACAAGAAAAGGAACATTAGAAAGTCAACTTTATGTAAGAACCCATGAGTTCTAAACTTACTCGTTCTCTTGCAATTAAATTGAACTTTTGAAGCATGAATGCTTTAGGATCCATCTGACCAGGAGGTCTCCAATACCTAGCAAGAATTTTCCCAACTGAAACTTAAAACACAAAAAAGAGGACATATTTCAGACTTTCAACAAACCTATCCTTAACCGAGGAAACTCCCCATTTCCATGAAAATGATAAATCAAACTCTTCAACCTAGAAAAATGAGAACTGGATCATATACAGTTTAACAGCAACTAAAAACTGCACCATACCTGAAGAGGTCTGGATGCACGACATGGTCTTTCTAACAAAATATTATGCTTATTATATGCAGGTAAGTATTACTCGATATGTTCTATTTTAGGTATTCAATTTCATTATTAAGTTTATTACAATTCCAGCTATGAACCTACATAGATAATTTATGGGATTAAAAATGACCATATGAATGGTCTCATGGTATTGAATTAAAGGGGTTTTTACTAAAGTGGATTTATATTATTATATAGAAAAGAACTTTGTTCATACCCATTATGTTTGTGATGACCTCCCTTTGGGGTGAAGACGAAGAACTCCACATGGTAAATCCATGTAATCATGAAACTGGAGAAAAAGAAAATTATATTGAAAAGCATTAACAAAACTTAATCAATATGTCCAATTAGATCTTAAAAAATATGAACTGCTAGTATATTGTACCACGACCACCCGATTGAGAGGGAGCTTATAATATGCTGCAAGTGGGCCAGTCTAAAACATAGAGAAATGGGAGAGAGAGGTATTGATCACATTGATAACACTAAACATCACAGAGAAACACGATACATATCCATTCCTCATGAAACATCAACGTTTAACAAGTAGAAATCTAATGGGAGTCATAAAAATTTTATCCTTTATTTTCTTATGTAAACTGGAGTTTGTATGACATAAATTTAGCAAAGAAATGTGCTATTTTCCATTCTTAAAATCTCATATAGAAGTTCATTTATTCAAGTAGAACTTAACTTACAACAACATACCTAGTGAAATCCCACAAGTGGGGTCTGGGGAGGGTAAGATGTACGCAGACCATACCACTACCACACAGGTAGAGAGGCTGTTTCCTGGAATCAAATAGAACTTAACTTGAATGATGAAAATCTAATACGTATGAACCTGCCTTGCAAACTAGGGGAAGCAACGACTGGGCCCTTGACCTGACAGTAGGGGAACTAAATCTGGAAAAAAACAATAGGACCAGGCTTGCATTTGCGTTTAACTAGTGAACAGGCAAGTCTTGACTCTTGAATAAAAGGGTCAATTTTCGCACAAATCAGATAAATATTGCCGTTAAACATGCTCCCTTAGTCCGTAGAAAAAGTTAGTCCAATGTGTGCTAAGGGTCCTGGAGTCATATCATTTTTCCACTAGAATGCATCTTGCAAATAAATTACCACTACTTTCTGGAATCTTCCCTAACCCCAGTTATGGGATTTCACTGGTATGTTGTTACTGGCAGCACAAGGATGCTACCTTGGTTGCTTCAATGGAATAAAAGGATCTGCAATTCACTACCTAACTACATAGACAAACAGCAGTAAATTCTTTTAGATTCTTTCAGTGATAAAATTACAAGAACAAAGCAAAGAAGATAGTCTTATCTCAATTTTCAAAGAAACTTTCAAAACATAACAATTCAGCAGACAATTGAACAACATTTTTATCAGGTTAGGATCATTTTTGGCAAGAACTTGGTCAAGAAATCACCGGACAAAGCTACTAATTTGACTTTCCCCATTCAGTGTTTCTTGTTCATTTTTGACAACAGTCTTACCGATTACGTCACTGTTGGACATGCATTCCATGTTAACTGTTCGGTGATCAGAGGCTGACAGTAACCAGCAACAACAAACTTCAACATGTTGTAACTGTTCTTGAAACTAACAGATAAAACTAGTCCAAAATTATTCAAGATTAACAGAGAGAAATATGAACAAAGACTTGAAAACATCTGGATTAGCATCTTATAGTCTTACTTCTCACAGACATATAGTTCGCACAGGAAAGTTCCCAGCAGTAAAAACTATTCTAGAATCTACACTTCCAACGCCCAGCATTCCACCCACACAAGAAAACGCCATACATGGCTGAATGAATATAACAATCAGCTAGAGCCCTATCAAATAAAATGAAAAATTTACAAGTAAACCCACTTCCACTAAGTGACATAATACACTTAGGGGTTGTTTGGTTGGCAATATGTTATCCCTGGGTAAGTAATCTTGGGGTAAGTTAGCCTGGGAGAAGTTATCCCACCATATATATGGGATAACTTATCCCAACACTAAGGCAAAAATGGTGGGATAAATAGTCCAAGTATTACCTTATCCCTCCAGCCAAACACGGGTTAAAATGATCCTACATTTTATTCCGGAATTATTATAACTTATACCTCACACCAAACGAGCCCCTAAAGTATCAGTTTTCATTCAGACACATCCTTCTTTGAGATAGAATCCAAGCAGCACCATTCATAAGCAGAAAAAGAAAAGATTTAAGATAAAAGTAAAAGACGTATTTAGTTGCTTACAGATTCACCACTCAAATTCATGCAAGTTAGTGGCTTTGCAAGGAGAACTGGAATGCCATTGACAAAACCTGAGAACTGGCATATATCAACAAGTGCATATCAAGATGTACTTGAACACTTGAAAAACTAGAAACCAATATTTAACTAAAGAGACCTTTTCCAAACATAGCTTTACAATGTACTGTTTCCATATGATTTCCTTGTGAATCTGCAAATGCATCAAGCATTTCAAAACCAACCTATAGCGGAAACCAAATAAAGCTCTTAATGAAAACCGCTCGAGTAAGATGAAACCCATAATAGATTGGGTTTTACACAAATTTTCTAATAAAGCAAAGGTAGTCCAGAAATAGAGGTTACATTATGTCTTGTTCCCTTGTATTTCCGGGATTGCCCAACCCAACAAAGAGCCATGGCCGAGGAGAATAAGTGCAGAAGTTGCGTTGACAAATCCTTCTAAGCATCTCATTCATCTGCAATAAACATTAACAAGGTTTGATTAAAAAAAAAGGGACAATGAATTTATTTGAGGCAGCTTTAGGGATTTTTAGGGAACGTTTGGACATGATTTCAGTGAATAGAAATCAGGCTCATTTGAAGTTGAAATTTTGTTTGGACATGAAATTACAATCTCCTACGTGTTTTTTGTTCTCATAAAACCCCACAATTTGTGAAAGCTACCAAACATCCCAACTTTTATACAATCTTACCAAATGAGCAACCCATAGTTCATAAACAAGATATCGAAATATCCTAATGTGCAAGTTTGTCAAGTAAAACGTATGACTAGCTTCCCATAATTAAGGGTAGTTTCTATCACATAATCCCTTAAAGGCCCATACAAGTAAATTACAATAAAGATCGTTTAGCCATTTAAGTAGAATCTCTATATAAAACGTACTTAATTTCCTTAAACATGATATTTAATTTAGTTATTCAAGCACCAGCTTTTGGCGTATCCTAGACTATTGTTCTCACATATATAAGTGTGACTATACAATGGCCATTTGTTTTATTTATAACAAGTGGCATATATACCATGTGACTCCTAAGAACTTCAAGAAAAGACACTTGCGGTCATACAAAATATTATGAAAACTTGACTTAAAAGGAGTACCATAATGGCGAAGGAAGTTTTCGCTTCATATACCTTGGGTTCTTTCTCTAGCTAAGGGTGGTGCCCCGAAGCCCAACCAACTCAACATACATGGGTCATGAGTGTAGTCTTTACATCACCAACCATTAGCTTCCACCATCCAATTGAAACCAATCAATCCAACACAATCAACTACAAAAAAATATACATATGTTCATCATAACCTATAGGTTCATCTAACAAATCCTTCTAGTATTCTTCACATATGCTCAAAACTGATCAAATTCCTCAACAATTGTTTAGAGTGAATTTTGTATTTTTCCAACTTATCTTCACTCAATATTGAATATTCCCAAGTCAGTAGGAATACCCAAAAGAATTCTATTTTTATCAACAATACTATTCATCCTTTTCCTCTTTCAAGAACCCTATTTCATCAGATTCCATTTCAAGAGCTAATGTAAAAATTCAAATCAAAAAGTGATTTCCACTTTACACTACATCCCAAAAACGTATTCTGTAATTATATTCGAGTGTAGGGTAGTGAAATTACCAATTTGAAATCAGATTCCAACTTGAGTTCTTGGTGAATTTCCAGAATTCTTGATTGAAAACTAGTACTTCTCTAACAATTTAATATTCATCTTTTTCCTCTTTCAAGAACCTTAATTCATCAAGACACATTTCAAGAGCTAATTCTAAGATACAAAGCAAATAGAGATTTCCACTTTACACTACATCCCAAATACGTATTCTATAATTATATTCGAGTATAGATAGAGAAATTACCTATTTGTAATCAAATTCCAACTTGAGTTCTTGATAAATTTTCACAATTCTTGAATGAAAACTAGTACTTCTCTAACAATTTAGGACCGTCAGATGCCTCTCTTTCATGAGAATGCTTATATGCTTTATTACCTCAAACCTCTACTTGATGCCACTGAAGAAAGAAAAGAAACACAGAGAACCCATAGTTCATAAACAAGATATATCCGCGGATTTGTCAAGTAAAACTTATGACTACCTTCCCATCATAAAGGGTAGTTTCTATCACATAATGTCTTAAAGGCCCATAAAAGTAAATCACAATAAAGATCGTTTGGTCATTTAAGTAGAGTCTCTATATAATACGTACCTAATTTCCTTAAACGTGATATTTAATTTAGTTATTCAAGCACTAGCTCTTGGCTTATCGTACAATTATATTGGCTGTGTTCTCATGTATGTAAATGTGACTATACTATGGCCATTTGTTTTATTTGTAACAAGTGACATATATACCATGTGACTCCTAAGAATTTCAAGTAAAGACACTTACGGTCATACAAAGTATTATGATAACTCAACTTAAAAGGAGTACCTTAATGGCCAAGGAAGTTTAGCTTCATATACCTTGGGTTCTTTTTCTAGCTAAGGGTGGTGCCCCGAAGCCCAACCAACTCAACATACATGGGTCATGGGTGTAGCCTTTACAATACAAACCATTACCTTCCACCATCCAACTGCAACCAATCAATCCAACACAATCAACTACACAACAATATATATATGTTCATCAATAACCCATAGGTTCACCTAACAAATCCCTCTAGTATTCTTGACATATGCTCAAAACTAATAAAATTCCTCAACAATTGTTTAGAATGAATTCTGTCTTTTTCCAACATATCTTCACTCAATATTGAATATTCCATTTTTATCAACAATACTATTCATCTTTTCCTCCTTCAAGAACCCTAATTCATCAGATTCAATTCAAGAGCTAATGTAAATCAAAGAGTGATTTCCACTTTACACTACATCCCAAAAACGTATTCCATAATTATACTCGAGTGTAGGGTAGAGAAAATACCAATTTGAAATCAGATTCCAACTTGAGTTCTTGGTGAAAATCCACAATTCTTGAAAAAAAAAAACTAGTACTTTTCTAACAATTTACCATTCATCTTTTTCCTCTTTCAAGAACCCAAATTCATCAGATTCCATTCAAGAGCTAATGCAAATCAAAGAGTGATTTCCACTTTACACTACATTCCAAAAACGTATTCCATAATTATATTCGAGTGTAGGGTAGAGAAAAAACCAATTTGAAATCAGATTCCAACTTGAGTTCTTGATGAAAATCCACAATTCTTGAAAAAAAAAACTAGTACTTTTCTAACAATTTACCATTCATCTTTTTCCTCTTTCAAGAACCCTGATTCATCAAAACCATTTCAAGAGCTAATTCTAAAATACAAGCCAACTAGTGATTTCCACTTTACACTACATCCCAAAAACGTACTCCATAATTATATTCGAGTGTAGGGGGGAGAAATTACCAATTTGAAATCAGATTCCAACTTGAGTTCTTGGTGAATTTCCACAATTCTTGCTTGAAAACTAGTACTTTTCTAACAATTTACTGTTATCGTTTTCCTCTTTCAAGAACCCTAATTCATCAAAACCCATTTCAAGAGCTAATTCTAAAATACAAGTCGACTAAGTGATTTCCACTTTACACTACATTCCAAAAACGTATTCTATAATCATATTCGAGTATATATAGAGAAATTACCTATTTGTAATCAAATTCCAACTTGGGTTCTTGACGAATTTTCACAATTCTTGAATGAAAACTAGTACTTCTCTAGCAATTTAGAGAAAAGAAAAGAAACACAGATGAATAAAATTAAGCGGAAGTGTTTTTTCCTTTTTAGTAATTATAAAAGGTGACCCACTCCTGATGTATATTACTCCTACATACCCTGGCCTATATATAGAACTAGATAATTTGTCGGTGCTGTCATAATTAATTAACTCATTAAATATACAAACTAAATATTAAACTGACGATATAATGTTAATATAATATTACAAAAGTCTTTCGTATTTTCTATTTATTTTTGGATTGTATTATTCATTCTTTGATATAATTGACTTCTCAATTTAGAGTGTTTAATTTCGTATGGAATAATTATCAGTACCTTTTTTTTATTTTTGTGTATGGAAAAAGAATCACAGTATATATTATACTTGTTCCAGAATTTTATAATGTAAAGATTTTTCGTAAAATTAAAACTGATTAAGATCAAGAGTTAGTGTAAACAAGTTGGATTTGAATAATAAAAAATTTCCCCAAAAATACTGTCTTTAAGTTATGTTATGACTTAATCCTCTTCAATGGTTGATATACATACGCAACTTACCGTATTATTTTAAGTCTAATCACAACAAAGCCCTTGGGCTGATGGTCAGGAAGAGAAAGATTGTAGGTAATATCATTTTTTTTTTTGTTGATTTTGTACACCAAATAAATTTTATTATCGACAATTTCTCGATATTTGTGCAATTAATTACAATAATTTCACCTACACATATGAGGATTTAAAAGGAATACTAAGAGATAGAAAGTTTGTGTCCTCATATTTACATCAAATTGCCAATAAAAATTTATCCGATGAAAATCTTACGTTGACCTTGAGATGCCTTTTAATTTCTAGTCAACGAAGCTAGACATCAAATTTCTTGCTTCTGGATAACACATTGGGAAGGCATGATCTTCTACGCAATGAATCCAACATATTTCTATACTTATCATCTTACAATATAATCATATAAACTTGAACACTTATGTTCTCTAAGCTCAAACCCCAACACAAGTTTGATAGTTTATAGCAGAGCATCCACACTTCCCGAAAGACGAAGATATAAAGGATAAAAAGATTAACTTCGTAAGTACTTCATAGATCATATCATTAAACATAAAATCTAAACGTTATTGGTTTAAGAATCAATTCAACAAAATTAACAATCCTAATTTTCTGTTTCAATTAATTCGCCCATTGCGCGCAAAATGTAAAAGTAATTTAAAAAGAAAGAATCTTAATTGTGTTATTTTTTTTCATTGAAAGTGGGAGATACGAAAGGAAAAATAGCAAATAGAGAGAAATGAAAATAACATCACAGAAGGAAAAAAAAAAACCCAAGCAGTGCAAAGGGAATGCTATGTTGCAAAAGAATACTCAAAAGGTTCACAACAAAGGTAGACATATTGGCATGAACGGAATGTTTAGTATCAAATTAGGTTGCTAAGTTAGACATAGTTTCACTTTCTTTCTTTTTTTTTTTGGATAAGGCAAAGATAAACATAGTTTTACTTGTTAAAATTTAGGTCTTTTTGGATAAGAGTGGAAAATAATATAAAAAAGAACAACTGCAGAAAATAATTATCTCTAACATATTCAGGCCTCCAAAACAACGTGATTTTTTTTTCTTGGGAAACACCATGGCAGATGGATAGGATAAAGCGAAAACTTACAAGCAAATGCAGATCAGGGAATGAAATTTCGAAAAGCGTCATGAAAATCTTTAAGAGTTGTCCTATCTTTCTTATCTGTGGACATTCTTCTTTGCTTACCTTTTTGTAGTTTTTCTTTGTCCTCTATCCCTCGGAATTTGTTTTATTAGTATAAAACTAAATCCAAGAAAGTAAATAGGAGTAGTCAATTGTTTTCGAGGCTAAAGAATTCAAGAATAAAATGAGGAAAAAAATTATCTACACTTTTGAAAACAACCTTTTTGAAGGATATATGATGTTAATTTTTTCCATATGGATAGGGAAAAGAAGAAGGCACAAACATTGAGTTTTCTGGCAGTACAAAGAGACACGCGCGGAGGGAGCTAACCACAAAGAAGACATACCTTCTCAATAAAGATGTAACTCTTGAAATTCTTTTCTTTCTTTTTTGTTTTAATTAAGCGCTAATCTTTTAAAAAGGGAATAATATTACAAAATTGATAGAAAAATTGTAAGAGTGCTACATCACCGAGCTGTCAATCCTCTATTATATATATATTATAAGATTTTCCAAAGACGTTGCGTTGTGAAAATTATTAAATTGCCTAAATTTTATATTTGGTTTATTGAATTTGCTAATCATCCTTTTTAAGAACAAAAATGTGTCAAAATATCCGGAGTAGATAAATCAAATATGTATGTGTTCTTTCATCATGATTTTTTTTTTACTTTCTTTTGGAGTTAACTTCTAAATTAAAATATTATTTTTTATTTTGAAAATAAAAATATTTTTTTCCAAATCTCACAATATAATATGGCTAAACACCACTAAATAAATATTGCGACCGCAAACTTCTTCAAAAATACACATAATTTTAGAAAATTTCACCTGTTAACAATAATTATAACTAATTTTCACCATAATTTTTTTCACATAAGTATAAATAATCTCTTCTGCATGAATTATCTTTTTTGCAAAATTTAAAAATGAATGGCTTTTTTTTACGAAATATAAACGTGAGGCTTCAAATTACTTTAAAGAGATAGTTTATCATTAAATTAGGGAGTGATAAATAAGAATAAACCTTAACTTAGACAATGTCAAAATAGAGATAGATTTAAAGAGACACTTATATATTTGACCTTATTATTTTACTTTTATTTTTTGTTAAATACGAATAATATTATATGCATTTTAAAAAAAAAAATAAAAGGAAGAAGAAGAAATAGTATTTTAAGGATATATCAGCAGATGAGATGATTCAAGAGTACCAACAACATCCTTTTAAGTCGCATTATATAGGTTACGTGGGAGGGGGTCATGAAATGTTCATTCACTTGTGTCAAGCTAATAAGAATGGTTATAGCAATCAACAGAAACTAAAGAAGACATAGCAACAACAAGATCTAGAAACCTTTAAGCATTACGTCACGCTAGCAATGTCTGTAGTCTTATGTGCTTGTACTTCTGCATTGTATTGAAGCAATTAGATCTTTCGGAGAAGCCTTTGAAAATGACTTGCTCCGATGCATGTGCTCCTTCCAGTACAGCAGCATAAATCTGCAAGTAATATGTATAAATCTTCAAACAGATACATTTGGAATTCTTTCATTGATGTCAATTTTCACCGTCAATTCATAGTAGATTAAATATAAAAGCAGTATGACAAATGCAGTTAGGCTACAAGAAAAACAATAACCTGAGATGTTTGTGTCAAAAAGATTTTTCGAATGTATTTCCTGTATAACTGTAATTTTGGTTGTTGTCAGTTGATATCCTGTAGAGATGATAAATTACCATTTTCACATCAATGCCAGTGTACAGTTAATGGAAGGACAAAACAATGGTTCTTGGAAAAAATTTATACTTCCATCCCCCAGTTTGGTTCCTGGAATTCTTCTTTTCGCTAACTTGCAGTAGTATAGTCGGGAGCGACACAATTTTGTATAGGCAACCGAGAATCTCAAAGGTCCTGCAATTTTCTGCAGTTCATATATCTGCATTCCGAGAAATTTAGTGATGGTTGATCCTAGCTCAACCGAACAAGGCCCACCCTTCTTAACAACAGATACATGTAATATAATGTAAAGAGCTAAAGGCTGAATATTTTGAGTAAAGGGATGCATCAATGGCAATGGAATGTCCAGCTGCACCTGCATACCAATCCAAACACCCACAAGTGAGCTTTTATTTAGTAGGTTACAATTAACAGCGCTTGTGCATGAAAACTAAAGATAGCAGAAAGCAAATCACTAGAGAAGAAAGTGATGCCATTATGGATTTTATGAGGGGTCCAAATCACATCACACCAAACTAGAGAGACATTGTTCCAAACATTCCTTATTGCACTTTATCACTGATTGGTTTTACAATTACTGAGCAGCTAGGTTTAATTGTTTCTTTTGTCCAAGTAATGGAGCAAAAGCAATGTGAAAGCTTAAACAATGATAAATGCTAGTATTTTAAGGATATATCAGCAAACTACAGGCATGAGATAATTCAAGAGTATCAACAACATCCTCTAAAGTCGCATTACATAGGTTGCGTGGGAGGGGGTCATGAAATGTTCATTCACTTGTGTTTAGCTAATAAGAATGGTTATAGCAATCAACAGAAACTAAAGAAGACACAGCAACAACAAGATTTAGAAACCTTTAAGCATTAACATCACGCTGGCAATGTCTGTAGTCTTATGTGTTTGTACTTCTGCATTGTATTGAAGCAATTAGAACTTTCGGAGAAGCCTTTGGATATGACTTGCTCCAATGCATGTGCTCCTTCCAGTAATGCAGCATCAATCTGCAAGTACTATGTATGAATCTTCAACTCAAAGTGGATTTAGAGCTACAAACAGATACATTTCGAATTCCTTCATTGATGTCAATTTCCAAATATATTAGTTTTACCAAGCAAAGATCTCAACAATACTAACGTGGTTTCAGTGTGTGGAACATGGGTACTTCTAAAACAATGTCGGATTTCCGTATAATATTGACATACATTTGACTCGAGGGTCCAAATTATTCTTTTTCATTGGTTGAGTTCTACAAAACATGTCACCTGCACATCTCTTACAACATATCTAATAAATTTTTTTTTTTTGCAATGACTAAATAGATAAAAAGTAGACATACATTGTCCAAATTGATTAGAAAAAAATACAAAAGGAGATTGGAACATAACCTATCCCAATTAGAACACACATTGTAATAGTGAATAAAATAGAAAGGTAACTCATAACTATATGATACAAAACATCTACTCTTAAACTCTTTTTAAATCATATATAGCAAAAAACAGCAGACCAAATTTATACTCCCCTAGTTCACTATTTACTTGTCATTTTTAACATATCAAGAAAAGACAATTAAATTTTTCCTATTTCACCCCCAACATTAATAATTTATTACCCAAATCATTTTTCAAGGCCTACAACTATGAACTATATATCAATTAATATGGATATTGTGGTAAAATACTCATATTAATCTTTATTTTCTAAAGGACATGTAAAGTCCAGACAAGTAATATTGAACAAAGGGAGAAGTAATATAATATATTTATACAACCGTATGCCTATTAGATTTTTGTGCTCCGCATATAAGCATCATCTAATGGCTGTCTGATCTATGGAACATATAATTTGAAATTTAAAATGAAGAAAAATTTGTTAAACAAAGAAGACAATAGATAATACACACGAAAAGTTTGTGAGACAAAGGAGTAGCGCCCCTTGGACTCTGGAAGTAGATAATTGAATAATTTTTTTTATAACATTACCAAAAAGATATTCAAGAAAAGCTTGTAGAACAGAAACAAGAAAAGGAACATTAGAAAGTCAACTTTATGTAAGAACCCCTGAGTTATAAACTTACTCGTTCTCTTGCAGTTAAATTGAACTTTTGAAGCATGAATGCTTTAGGATCCATCTGACCAGGAGGTCTTCCAATACCTAGCAAGAATTTTCCAAACTGAAACTTAAAACACAAAAAGGAGGACATATTTTAGACTTTAAACAAACCTATCCTTAACCGAGGAAACTCCCCATTTCCATGAAAATGATAAATCACACTCTTCAACCTGTAAAAATGAGAACTGGATCATTTACAGTTTAACAGCAACTGAAACTGCACCATACCTGAAGGGGTCTGGATGCACGACATGGTCTTTCTAACAAAATATTATGCTTATTATATGCAGGTAAGAATTACTCGATATGTTCTATTTTAGGTATTCAATTTCATTATTAAGTTTAGGCGGAATGACCTAATATGCCCTTATACTTGGTCCCGTTTGTCACCTAGGACCTTATACTTAGAACTTTGTCAACTAAACCCTTGTACCCACTCAAAAGGTACATTTTAAACACTTTTTTCTGACCTGGCATCCTAAGTGGCATACCAGGTCATGCGCGTGAGATTCACTCCATTTTGGAGCGTGAAGGGTTTGTAAAAACCCCTTTAATAGTCATCTTCTTCCCCAAATGACTAAATATTATAAATCTCCATTTCTATGGCTAAGGATTTCGCTTGATGATGTTATCGAGATTGCTAAAATTATGCAGCCTAGATCTATGGCTAAGGATTTGGCTGGAACTGTGAAGGAAATTTTAGGTACTTGCGTTTTTGTTGGTTATGGAAAGGATCCAAAGGATTTGCAACAAGAGATTGCTGATGGAGATGTTGAGATTCTTGAGAATTGAAAAGTAGAAAAGAGGGGAATCCTGTAAAAGATTGATTCCACTTTGCAGGAAGAGGTTAAACTCTTAATTTCTCTCAATATAGTAGTTCTAGAATTTGGATTTATGCCGTTTTGTTTTTGAGAGGAATGTTATCAGAGAATACTTTTGGTATTAATATGAAAAAAATGTTGATTTCAAAAAGAAAAAAAAAGAAGCTGAGCGTTGACCTTAAGCATTTTCTCCATCTTGTGTCAATATGTAATGTATGAAAATGCAAGATGAGATATAGAGGCTTGATTGTGCAAGTTGATCTAACCTGAAAAAGACAACCTTTTTGGTAATTTGGAGTTGGATTTTTGGTGGGTTTTGTTCTTGAGTTGAATTAGAGGTGGGGGTTGAAGAAGAAGGGTTGTGTTTGAAGGGAAAATGTTGAAAATTATGAGGATTTTGACTTTTTGACAAAAAAAAATTGTTGTAAAAAATAAAAAATGATGTGGCAAATCTGATCAGACATGGAGTGTGACATCAGCACGATTGAGAGACACGATGAGTTGGAGGGGTTTAAAATGTACCTTTTGAGTGGGTACAAGGGTTTAGTTGGCAAAGTTCTAAGTATAAGGTCCTAGGTGACAAACGGGACCAAGTATAAGGGCCTATTAGGTCATTCCGCCTTAAGTTTATTACAATTCCAGCTATGAACCTACATAGACAATTCATGGGATTAAAAATGACCATATGAATGGTCTCATGGTACTGAATTAAAGGGGTTTTTTCAAAAGTGGATTTATATTATTATATAGAAAAGAACTCTGTTCATACCCATTATGTTTGTGATGACCTCCCTTGGGGTGAAGACGAAGAACTCCACATGGTAAATCCATGTCATCATGAAACTGGAGAAAAAGAAAATTATATTGAAAAGCATTAACAAAACATAATCAATATGTCCAATTAGATCTTAAAAAATATGAACTGCTAGTATGTTGTACCACGACCACCCGATTGAGAGGGAGCTTGTAATATGGTGCAAGTGGGCCAGCCTGAAACATAGAGAAATGGGAGAGAGAGGTATTGATCACCTTGATAACACTAAACATCACAGAGAAACACGATACATATCCATTCCTCATGAAACATCAAAAAACATCAACGTCCAAAAAGTAGAAATCTAATGGGAGTCATAAAAATTTTATCCTTTATTTTCTTATGTAAACTAGAGTTTGTATGACATAAAATGAGCAAAGAAATGTGCTATTTTCCATTCATAAAATCTCAGATAGAAGTTCAGTCATTCAAATAGAACTTAACTTGAATGATGAAAATCTAATACGTTTGAACCTGCCTTGCAAACTAGGGGAAGCAACGACTGGGCCCTTGACCTGACTGTAGGGGAACTAAATCTGGAAAAAAACAATAGGACCAGGCTTGCATTTGCATTTAACTTGTGAACAGGCAAGTCTTGACAAAAAGGGTCAATTTTCGCACAAATCTGATAAATATTGCCGTTAAACATGCTCCCTTAGTCCGTTGGAAAAGTTAGTCCAATGTGTGCTAAGGGTCCTTGAGTCATATCATTTTTCCACTAGATTACCACTACTTTCTGGAAGCCTCTCTAATCCCAGTTGTGGGATTTCACTGGAATGTTGTTACTGGCAGCACAAGGATGCTACCTGGGTTTCTTCAATGGAATAAAAGTGACCTGCAATTCACTACCTAACTACATAGACAAACAGCATGGTAAATTCTTTTAGATTCTTTCAGTGATAAAATTACAAGAATCAAAGCAAAAAAGATAGTCTTATCTCAATTTTCAAAGAAACTTTCAAAACATAACAATTCAGCAGACAATTGAACAACATTTTTATCAGGTTAGGATCATTTTGGCAAGAACTTGGTTAAGAAATCACTGGACAAAGATACTAATTTGACTTGCCCCATTCAGTGTTTGTTCATTTTTGACAACAATCTTACCGATTACGTCACTGTTGGACATGCATTCCATGTTAACTCTTCGGTGGTCAGAGACTGACAGTAACCAGCAACAACAAACTTCTAACATGTTGTAACTGTTCTTGAAACTAACAGATAAAACTAGTCCAAAATTATTCAAGGTCAACAGAGAGAAATATGAACAAAGACTTGAAAACATCTGGATTAGCATCTTATGGTCTTACTTCTCACAGAACAATAGTTGGCACAGGAAAGTTTCCAGCAGTAAAAACAATTCTAGAATCTACACTTCCAACGCCCAGCATTCCACCCACACAAGAAAACGCCATACATGGCTGAATGAATATAACAATCAGCTAGATCCCTATCAAATAAAATGAGAAATTTACAAGTAAACCCACTTCCACTATGTGACATAATACACTTAGGGGTCGTTTGGTTGGCAATATGTCATCCCTGGATAACTAATCTCGTGATAAGTTAGCCTGGGATAAGTTATCCCACCATATAAATGGGATAACTTATCCCATCACGAAGGTAAAAATGGTAGGATAAATAGTCCAAGTTTTACCTTATACCTCCAACCAAACATGGGATAAAATGATCCTACATTTTATCCCGGGATTATTATAACTTATACCTCACACCAAACGACCCTTAAAGTATCAGTTTTCATTCAGACACATCCTTCTTTGAGATAGAATCCAAGCAGCACCATCCATAAGCAGAAAAAGAAAAGATTTATGATACAAGTAAAGACGTATTAGTCGCTTACAGATTCACCACTCAAATTCATGTAAGTTAGTGGCTTTGCAAGGAGAACTGGAATGCCATTGACAAAACCTGAGAATTGGCATATATCAACAAGTGCATATCAAGATGTACTTGGACACTTGAAAAAATAGAAACCAATATTTAACTAAAGACACCTTTTCCAAACATAGCTTTACAATGTACTGTTTCCATATGAATTCCTTGTGAATCACACCAAACTAAAGACACGTCGTTCCGAACATTCCTTATTGCACTTTATCACTGATTGGTTTTACAATTACTGAGCAGCTAGGTTTACTTGTTTCTTCTGTCCCAGTAATGGAGCAAAAGCAATGTGAAATCTTACACAATGATAAATGCCAGTATTTTAAGGATATATCAGCAAACTACAAGCATGAGATAATTCAAGAGTATCAACAACATCCTCTAAAGTCTTATTATATGTTGCGTGGGAGGTGGTCATGAAATGTTCATTCACTTGTGTTTAGCTAATAAGAATGGTTATAGCAATCAACAGAAACTAAAGAAGACACAGCAACAACAAGATTTAGAAACCTTTAAGCATTAACGTCACACTGGCAATGTCTGTAGTCTTATGTGCTTGGACTTCTGCATTGTATTAAAGCAATTAGAACTTTCGGAGAAGCCTTTGATATGACTTGCTCCAATGCATGTGCTCCTTCCAGTAATGCAGCATCAATCTGCAAGTAATATGTATGAATCTTCAACTCAAAGTGGATTTTACAGCTACAAACTGATACATTTCGAATTCTTTCATCGATGTCAATTTCCAAATATATTAGTTTTACCAAGCAAAGATCTCTCCAATTCTAACGTGGTTTCAGTGAACATGGGAACTTCTAAAACAATGTCGGATTTCCGTATAATATTGACATACATTTGACTCGAGGGTCCAAATTATTCTTTTTCATTGGTTGAATTCTACAAAATATGTCACCTGCACATCTCTTACAGCATATATAATAAAAATTTCTTTTTGCAATGACTAAATAGATAAAAGGTAGACATACATTATCCAAATTGATTAGAAAAAAATACAAACGGAGATTGGAACATAACCTATCCCAATTAGAACACACATTGTAATGGTGAATAAAATAGAATGGTAACTCATAACTATATTATACAAAACATCTACTCTTAAACTCTATTTAAATCATATATAGCAAAACACAGCAGACTAAATTTATGCGCCCCTGGTTCACTATTTACTTGTCATTTTTAACATATCAAGAAAAGACAATTAATTTTTTTCCTATTTCACCCCCAACATTAATAATTTATTACCCAAATCATTTTCCAAGGCCTACAACTATGAAATATATATCAATTAATATGGATATTGTGGTAAAATACTCATAATAATCTGTATTTTCTAAAGAACATGTAAAGTCTAGACAAGTAATATTGAACAAAGGGAGAAATAATATAATATATTTATACAACTGTATGCCTGCCTATTAGATTTTTGTGCTCCGCCTATAAGCATCATCTAATGGCTGTCTGATCTGTGGAACAAATAATTTAAAATTTAAATGAAGAAAAATTTGTTAAACAAAGAAGACACCAGATAATACACACGAAAAGCTTGTGAGACAAAGGATTAGCGCCCTCTGGATTCTGGAAGTAGATATTTGAATAATTTTTTTATAACATTACCAAAAAGATATTCAAGAAAAGCTTGTAGAACAGAAACAAGAAAAGGAACATTATAAAGTCAACTTTATGTAAGAACCCATGAGTTATAAACTTACTCGTTCTCTTGCAGTTAAATTGAACTTTTGAAGCATGAATGCTTTAGGATCCATCTGTCCAGGTGCTCTTCCAATACCTAGCAAGAGAACTATGTTTAATTTTCCAAACTGAAACTTAAAACGCAAAAAAGAGGACATATTTCAGACTTTCAACAAACCTATCCTTAACCGAGGAAGCTCCCCATTTCCATGAAAATGATAAATCACACTCTTCAACCTCTAAAAATGAGAACTGGATCATATACAGTTTAACAACAACTGAAACTGCACCATACCTGAAGAGGTCTGGATGCACGACATGGTCTTTCTAACAAAATATTATGCTTATTATATGCAGGTAAGAATTACTCGATATGTTCTATTTTAGGTATTCAATTTCATTATTAAGTTTAGGCGGAATGGCCTAATAGACCCCCGTACTTGGTCCCGTTTGTCACCTAGGACCTTATACTTAGAACTTTGCCAACTAAACCCTTGTACCCACTCAAAACCTACATTTTAAACACTTTTGTCTGACTGGGACTGGTGCGTGAGTTTCAAACGACGGCACGTAATTTCCACGTCATATAATAATTCCACGTATGAAATGACGTGTAAAAACCTTTCTCTCTTCCCACCTTCTTCCACATATGAAGAAGGCACAACCATTAATGGTGATTTTAGGGATGGAGTAAAAATGGAGTCCCAAACCAATATAAAAGTAACTCATAAGTGATTTTTACTTCCTTTACTGTTGTTTTTTAATCCAGGCTTGTTGTTCTCCAAGTGCAACTTATTGTGGGTGTGTTTTTCTTTTTGCAATCTCATCTTTTAATGTTATTTTTGGGACTTTTTTTTGTCAGATTTTGTTCTGAATCATCGTGTTTTTTGGCTTCTCTTTGACGACTCTATTGTTGTTCCCATCTTTTAAGAGTTCTACTTTTAGTGGTGTCACTCTCAAAGCAATCCTCCTCCTTTACCTTCATTGGACCTTTCACTCTTTTTTGTTCTTTTTAATTGGTTTTGTGTCTTTTTTGAGTGATAGAAGGAAGAAGAGTGAAAAATAGCTAATCCAAAGAAACAGAGGTTTCCTTCATAGATCATGATATGTTGTGACCGATCAAATAGACCGAGCACTGGAATGTTATCAGAAAGGTCACTAAACCAACCAAAAATCCAACTCCAAATTACCAAAAAAGTTGTCTTTCCAATTAGATCAAATCCAAATCAAGAAAAAAAAGACCATTTATGTAAAACTCTATAGGAATGAGCTAAAGTAGAATGGATGAAATTTTTTTGAGAAACAAAATGGATGAAATTTTTTTGAGAAACAAAATGGATGAAATTTTTTTGATATGGATAAGAGAGAAAAAGAGAAATTGAACTTGAAATCAAGAGGATAAGAAAAATAATTTTCCAAGAAGAAATTATGGCTAACAAGAAAAAATTTCATTTGGAGAGACAAAAACAAGAAGAAAATTGAAGAATTTTGAGAAGAAATGGAGATTTATATATTTGGGCATTTGGAGAAGAAGATGACTATTAAAGGGGTTTTTACAAGCCTTTCATGCTCCAAAATGGAGTGAAACTCACGCACCAGGCCTGGTATGCCACGTAGGATGCCAGGTCAGAAAAAAGTGTTTAAAATGTAGGTTTTGAGTGGGTACAAGGATTTAGTTGGCAAAGTTCTAAGTATAAGGTCCTAGGTGACAAACGGGACCAAGTACAGGGGCCTATTAGGCCATTCCGCCTTAAGTTTATTACAGTTCCAGCTATGAACCTACATAGACAATTCATGGAATTAAAAATGACCATATGAATGGTCTCATGGTACTGAATTAAAGGGTTTTTTCAAAAGTGGATTTATATTATTATTATATAGAAAAGAACTCTGTTCATACCCATTATGTTTGTGATGACCTCCCTTGGGGTGAAGACGAAGAACTCCACATGGTAAATCCGTGTCATCATGAAACTGGAGAAAAAGAAAATTATTGAAAAGAATTAAAAAAACATAACCAATATGTCCAATTAGATCTTAAAAAATATGAACTGCTAGTATATTGTACCACGACCACCCAATTGAGAGGGAGCTTGTAATATGCTGCAAGTGGACCAGTCTGAAAAATAGAGAAATGGGAGAGAGAGGTATCAATCACCTTTTATAACATAAACATCACAGAGAAACACGATACATCTCCATTTCTCATGAAACATCAAAAAACATCAAGGTCCAACAAGTAGAAATCTAATGGGAATCATAAAATTTTAACCTTTATTTTCATATGTAAACTGGAGTTTGTATGACATAAATTGAGCAAAGAAATGTGCTATTTTCCATTCTTAAAATCTCAAATAGAAGTTCAATTATTCAAATAGAACTTAACTTGAATGATGAAAATCTAATACGTATGAACATGCCTTGCAAACTAGGGGAAGCAATGACTGGGCCCTTAACCTGACTATAGGGGAACTAAATCTGGAAAAACCAATAGGACCAGGCTTGCATTTGCATTTAACTTGTGAACAGGCAAGTCTTGACAAAAAGGGTCAATTTTCGCACAAATCTGATAAATATTTTCACTAAACATGCTCCCATAGTCTGTAGAAAAAGTTAGTCTAATGTGTGCTAAGGGTCCTTGAGTCATATCATTTTTCCACTAGAATGCATTTTGCAAATAAATTACCACTACTTTCTGGAAGCCTCTCTAACTCCACAAGGAAGGAATAAGGTCTGCGTACTCTCTCTACCTTTCTCAAACCCCAGTTGTGGGATTTAACTGGTATGTTGTTACAGGCAGCACAAGGATTCTACCTGGGTAGCTTCAATGAAATAAAAGTGACCTGCAATTCACTACCTAACTACATAGACAAACGGCATGGTAATTTCTTTTAGATTCTTTAAGTGATAAAATTACAAGAATCAAAGCAAAGAAGATAGTCTTATCTCAAATTTCAAAGAAAGTTTCAAAACATAACAATTCAGCAGACAATTGAACAACATTTTTATCAGGTTAGGATCATTTTTGGCAAGAACTTGGTCAAGAAATCACCGGACAAAGCTACTAATTTGACTTGCCCCATTCAATGTTTGTTCATTTTTGACAACAATCTTACCGATTATGTCACTGTTGGACATGCACTCCATGTTAACTGTTCGGTGGTCAGAGGCTGACAGTAACCAGCAACAACAAACTTCAACATGTTGTAACTGTTCTTGAAACTAACAGATAAAACAAGTCCAAAATTATTCAAGGTTAACAGAGAAAAATATGAACAAAGACTTGTAAACATCTGGATTAGCATCTTATAGTCTTACTTCTCACAGAAAAATAGTTGGCACAGGAAAGTTTCCAGCAGTAAAAACTATTCTAGAATCTACACTTCCAATGCCCAGCATTCCACCCACACAAGAAAACACCATACATGGCTGAATGAATATAACAATCAGCTAGATCCCTATCAAATAAAATGAAAAAGTTACAAGTAAACCCACTTCCACTATGTGACATAATTCACTTAGGGGTCGTTTGGTTGGCAATATGTCATCCCTGGATAATTAATCTCGGGATAAGTTAGCCTGGGATAAGTTATCCCACCATATAAATAGGATAACTTATCCCATCACTAAGGCATAAATGGTGGGATAAATAGTCCAAGTTTTACCTTATACCTCCAACCAAACATGGGATAAAATGATCCTACATTTTATACCGGGATTATTATAACTTATACCTCACACCAAAACACCCCTTAAAGCATCAGTTTTCATTCAGACACATCCTTCTTTGAGATAGAATCCAAGCAGCACCATCCATAAGCAGAAAAAGAAAAGATTTATGATACACGTAAAGACGTATTTAGTTGCTTACAATTCACCACTCTAATTCATGTAAGTTAGTGGCTTTGCAAGGAGAACTGGAATGCCATTGACAAAACCTGAGAATTGGCATATATCAACAAGTGCATATCAAGATGTACTTAAACACTTGAAAAAATAGAAACCAATATTTAACTAAAGACACCTTTTCCAAACATAGCTTTACAATGTACTGTTTCCATATGAATTCCTTGTGAATCACACGAAACTAGAGAGACGCTGTTTCAAACATTCCTTATTGCACTTTATCACTGATTGGTTTTACAATTACTGAGCAGCTAGGTTTAATTGTTTCTTCTTTCCCAGTAATGGAGCAAAAGCAATGTGAAAGCTTAAACAGTGATAAATGTCAGTATTTTAAGGATATATCAGCAGACTACAGGCATGAGATAATTCAAGAGTATCACCAACATCCTCTAAAGTCGCATTACATAGGTTGCGTGGGAGGGGGTCATGAAATGTTCATTCACTTGTGTTTAGCTAATAAGAATGGTTATAGCAATCAACAGAAACTAAAGAAGACACAACAACAATAAGATCTAGAAACCTTTAAGCATTAATGTTCCGCTGGCAATGTCTGTAGTTGTATGTGCTTGTACTTCTGCATTGTATTGAAGCAATTAGAACTTTCGGAGAAGCCTTTGAATATGACTTGCTCCAATGCATGTGCTCCTTCCAGTAATGCAACATCAATCTGTAAGTAATATGTGTGAATCTTTAACTCAAAGTAGATTTAGAGCTACAAACCGATACATTTCGAATTCCTTCATTGATGTCAATTTCCAAATATATTAGTTTTACCAAGCAAAGACCTCTCCAGTACTAACGAGGTTTCATTGTGTGGAACATGGGTGCTTCTAAAACAATGTCGGATTTCCGTATGATATTGACATACATTTGACTCGAGGGTCCAAATTATTCTTTTTCATTGGTTGAATTCTACAAAACATGTCACCTACACATCTCTTACAACATATCTAATAAAATTTTCTTTTTGCAATGACTAAATAGATAAAAGGTAGACATACATTGTCCAAATTGATTAGAAAAAAATACAAAAGGAGATTGGAACACAACCTATCCCAATTAGAACACACATTACAATAGTGAATAAAATAGAATGGTAACTCATAACTATATTATACAAAACATCTACTCTTAACCTCTTTTTAAATCATATATAGGAAAAAACAGCAGAGCAAATTTATACTCCCCTAGTTCACTATTTACTTATCATTTTTAACATATCAAGAAAAGACAATTAATTTTTTTCCTATTTCACCCCCAACATTAATAATTTATTACCCAAATCATTTTCCAAGGCCTACAACTATAAACTATATATCAACTAATATGGATATTGTGGTAAAACTCTCATATTAATCTTTATTTTCTAAAGGACATGTAATGTCCAGACAAGTAATATTGAACAACGGGAGAAGTAATATAATATATTTATACAACCGTATGCCTATTAGATTTTTGTGCTCCGCATATAAGCATCATCTAATGGCTGTCTGATCTATGGAACAAATAATTTGAAATCTAAAATGAAAAAAAATTTGTTAAACAAAGAAGACACCAGATAATACACACGAAAAGTTTGTGAGACAAAGGATTAGCGCCCCCTGGACTCTGGAAGTAGATAATTGAATAATTTCTTTTATAACATTACCAAAAAGATATTCAAGAAAAGCTTGTAGAACAGAAACAAGAAAAGGAACATTAGAAAGTCAACTTTATGTAAGAACCCATGAGTTCTAAACTTACTCGTTCTCTTGCAATTAAATTGAACTTTTGAAGCATGAATGCTTTAGGATCCATCTGACCAGGAGGTCTCCAATACCTAGCAAGAATTTTCCAAACTGAAACTTAAAACACAAAAAAGAGGACATATTTCAGACTTTCAACAAACCTATCCTTAACCGAGGAAACTCCCCATTTCCATGAAAATGATAAATCACACTCTTCAACCTAGAAAAATGAGAACTGGATCATATACAGTTTAACAGCAACTGAAAACTGCACCATACCTGAAGAGGTCTGGATGCACGACATGGTCTTTCTAACAAAATATTATGCTTATTATATGCAGGTAAGAATTACTTGATATGTTCTATTTTAGGTATTCAATTTCATTATTAAGTTTATTACAATTCCAGCTATGAACCTACATAGATAATTCATGGGATTAAAAATGACCATATGAATGGTCTCATGGTATTGAATTAAAGGGGTTTTTTCAAAAGTGGATTTATATTATTATATAGAAAAGAACTCTGTTCATACCCATTATGTTTGTGATGACCTCCCTTGGGGTGAAGACGAAGAACTCCACATGGTAAATCCATGTAATCATGAAACTGGAGAAAAAGAAAATTATATTGAAAAGCATTAACAAAACATAATCAATATGTCCAATTAGATCTTAAAAAATATGAACTGCTAGTATATTGTACCACGACCACCCGATTGAGAGGGAGCTTATAATATGCTGCAAGTGGGCCAGTCTGAAACATAGAGAAATGGGAGAGAGAGGTATTGATCACATTGATAACACTAAACATCACAGAGAAACACGATACATATCCATTCCTCATGAAACATCAAAAAACATCAACGTTTAACAAGTAGAAATCTAATGGGAGTCATAAAAATTTTATCCTTTATTTTCTTATGTAAACTGGAGTTTGTATGACATAAATTTAGCAAAGAAATGTGCTATTTTCCATTCTTAAAATCTCATATAGAAGTTCAGTTATTCAAATAGAACTTAACTTACAACAACATACCAAGTGAAATCCCACAAGTGGGGTCTGGGGAGGGTAAGATGTACACAGACCATACCACTACCACACAGGTAGAGAGGCTGTTTCCTGGAATCAAATAGAACTTAACTTGAATGATGAAAATCTAATACGTATGAACCTGCCTTGCAAACTAGGGGAAGCAACGACTGGGCCCTTGACCTGACTGTAGGGGAACACAATCTGGAAAAAAACAATAGGACCAGGCTTGCATTTGCGTTTAACTTGTGAACAGGCAAGTCTTGACAAAAAGGATCAATTTTTGCACAAATCAGATAAATATTGCCGTTAAACATGCTCCCTTAGTCCGTAGAAAAAGTTAGTCCAATGTGTGCTAAGGGTCCTTGAGTCATATCATTTTTCCACTAGAATGCATCTTGCAAATAAATTACCACTACTTTCTGGAAGCCTCCCTAACCCCAGTTGTGGGATTTCACTGGTATGTTGTTACAGGCAGCACAAGGATGCTACCGGGGTTGCTTCAATGGAATAAAAGTGACCTGCAATTCACTACCTAACTACATCGACAAACAGCATGGTAAATTCTTTTAGATTCTTTCAGTGATAAAATTACAAGAATCAAAGCAAAGAAGATAGTCTTATCTCAATTTTCAAAGAAACGTTCAAAACATGACAATTCAGCAGACAATTGAACAACCATTTTATCAGGTTAGGATCATTTTGGCAAGAACTTGGTTAAGAAATCACTGGACAAAGATACTAATTTGACTTGCCCCATTCAGTGTTTGTTCATTTTTGACAACAATCTTACCGATTACGTCACTGCTGGACATGCATTCCATATTAACTCTTCGGTGGTCAGAGGCTGACAGTAACCAGCAACAACAAACTTCAACATGTTGTAACTGTTCTTGAAACTAACAGATAAAACTAGTCCAGAATTATTCAAGGTTAACAGAGAGAAATATGAACAAAGACTTGAAAACATCTGGATTAGCATCTTATAGTCTTACTTCTCACAGACAAATAGTTGGCACAGGAAAGTTTCCAGCAGTAAAAACTATTCTAGAATCTACACTTCCAACGCCCAGCATTCCACCCACACAAGAAAACACCCTACATGGCTGAATGAATATAACAATCAGCTATATCCCTATCAAATAAAATGAAAAATTTACAAGTAAACCCACTTCCACTATGTGACATAATACACTTAGGGGTCGTTTGGTTGGCAATATGTCATCCCTAGATAATTAATCTCGGGATAAGTTAGCCTGGGATAAGTTATCCCACAATATAAATGGGTAACTTATCCCATCACTAAGGCAAAAATGGTGGGATAAATAGTCCAAGTTTTACCTTATACCTCCAGCCAAACATGGGATAAAATGATCCTACATTTTATCCCGGAATTATTATAACTTATACCTCACACCAAACGACCCCTTAAAGTATCAGTTTTCATTCAGACACATCCTTCTTTAAGATAGAATCCAAGAAGCACCATTCATAAGCAGAAAAAGAAAAGATTTATGATACAAGTAAAGACGTATTTAGTTGCTTACAGATTCACCACTCAAATTCATGTAAGTTAGCGGCTTTGCAAGGAGAACTGGAATGCCATTGACAAAACCTGAGAATTGGCATATATCAACAAGTGCATATCAAGATGTACTTGAACACTTGGAAAAAAAGAAACCAATATTTAACTAAAGACACCTTTTCCAAACATAGCTTTACAATGTACTGTTTCCATATGAATTCCTTGTCAATCACACCAAACTAGAGAGACGTTGTTCCAAACATTCCTTATTGCACTTTATCACTGATTGGTTTTACAATTACTGAGCAGCTAGGTTTAATTGTTTCTTCTGTCCCAGTAATGGAGCAAAAGCAATGTGAAAGCTTAAACAGTGATAAATGCCAGTATTTTAAGGATATATCAGAAGACTACAAGCATGAGATAATTTAAGAGTATCAACAACATCCTCTAAAGTCTCATTATATAGGTTGCGTGGGAGGGGGTCATGAAATATTCATTCACTAGTGTTTAGTTATAAGAATGGTTATAGCAATCAACAGAAACTAAAGAAGACACAGCAACAACAAGAATTAGAAACCTTTAAGCATTAACGTCACGCTGGTAATGTCTGTAGTCTTATGTGCTTGTACTTCTGCATTGTATTGAAGCAATTAGAACTTTCGGAGAAGCCTTTGGATATGACTTGCTCCAATGCATGTGCTCCTTCCAGTAATGCAGCATCAATCTGCAAGTAATATGTATGAATCTTCAACTCAAAGTGGATTTAGAGCTACACCCAGATACATTTCGAATTCTTTCATCGATGTCAAATTCCAAATATATTAGTTTTACCAAGCAAAGATCTCTCCAATTCTAACGTGGTTTCAGTGAACATGGGTACTTCTAAAACAATGTCGGATATCCGTATAAAATTGACATACATTTGACTAGAGGGATCATGTCTATGAGAAATTATAACCGGGTCCAAATTATTCTTTTTCATTGGTTGAATTCTACAAAACATATCACATGCACATCTCTTACAGCATATATAATAAAATTTTCTTTTTGCAATGACAAAATAGATAAAAGGTAGACATACATTATCCAAATTGATTAGAAAAAAATACAAAAGGAGAGTGGAACATAACCTATCCCAATTAGAACACACATTGTAATGGTTGTTAATAAAATAGAATGGTAACTCATAAGTATATGATACAAAACATCTACTCTTAAACTCCATTTAAATCATATATAGCAAAAAACAGCAAACCAAATTTATACTCCCCTGGTTCACTATTTACTTTTCATTTTTAACATATCAAGAAAAGACAATTAATTTTTTTCCTATTTCACCCCCAACATTAATAATTTATTACCCAAATCATTTTCCAAGGCCTACAACTATGAAATATATATCAATTAATATGGATATTGTGGTAAAATACTCATATTAATCTTTATTTTCTAAAAGGACATGTAAAGTCTAGACAAGTAATATTGAACAAAGGGAGATATAATATAATATATTTATACCACTGTATGCCTATTAGATTTTCGTGCTGCGCATATAAGCATCATTTAATGGTTGTCTGATCTATGGAACAAATAATTTGAAATTTAAAATGAAGAAAAATTTGTTAAACAAAGAAGACACCAGATAATACACACGAAAAATTTGTGAGACAAAGGATTAGCGCCCCCTGGATTCTGGAAGTAGATATTTGAATTTTTTTTTTTTATAACATTACCAAAAAGATATTCAAGAAAAGCTTGTACAACAGAAACAAGAAAAGGAACATTATAAAGTCAATTTTATGTAAGAACCCATGAGTTAAAAACTTTACTCGTTCTCTTGCAGTTAAATTGAACTTTTGAAGTATGAATGCTTTAGGATCCATCTGTCCAGGTGGTCTTCCAATATCTAGCAAGAGAACTATGTTTAATTTTCCAAACTGAAACTTAAAACGCAAAAAAGAGGACATATTTCAGACGATCAACAAACCTATCCTTAACCAAGGAAACTCCCCATTTCCATGAAAATGATAAATCACACTCTTCAACCTGTAAAAAAAAGAACTGGATCATATACAGTTTAACAGCAACTGAAACTGCACCATACCTGAAGAGGTCTAGATACACGACTTGGTCTTTCTAACAAAATATTATCCTTATTATATGCAGGTAAGAATTACTCGATATGTTCTATTTTAGGCATTCAATTTCATTATTAAGTTTATTACAATTCCAGCTATGAACCTACATAGACAATTCATGGGATTAAAAATGACCATATGAATGGTCTCATGGTACTGAATTAAAGGGTTTCTTCAAAAGTGGATTTATATTATTATTATATAGAAAAGAACTCTGTTCATACCCATTATGTTTGTGATGACCTCCCTTGGGGTGAAGACGAAAAACTCCACATGGTAAATCCATGTCATCATGAAACTGGAGAAAAAGAAAATTATTGAAAAGCATTAAAAAAACATAATCAATATGTCCAATTAGATCTTAAAAAATATGAACTGCTAGTATATTGTACCACGACCACCCGATTGAGAGGGAGCTTGTAATATGCTGCAAGTGGGCCAGTCTGAAAAATAGAGAAATGGGAGAGAGGTATCGATCAACTTTGATAACACTAAACATCACAGAGAAACACAATACATCTCCATTTCCCATGAAACATCAAAAAACATCAAGGTCCAACAAGTAGAAATCTAATGGGAATCATAAAATTTTAACCTTTATTTTCTTATGTAGACTGGAGTTTGTATGACATAAATTGAGCAAAGAAATGTGTTATTTTCCATTCTTAAAATCTCAAATAGAAGTTTAGTTATTCAAATAGAACTTAACTTGAATGATGAAAATCTAATACGTATGAACCTGCCTTGCAAACTAGGGGAAGCAACGATAGGGGAACTAAATCTGGAAAAAACAATAGGACCAGGCTTGCATTTGCAATTAACTTGTGAGCAGGCAAGTCTCGACAAAAAGGGTCAATTTTCGCACAAATCTGATAAATATTGTCATTAAACATGCTCCCTTAGTCTGTAGAAAAAGTTAGTCCAATGTGTGCTAAGGGTCCTTGAGTCATATCATATTTCCACTAGAATGCATTTTGCAAATAAATTACCACTACTTTCTGGAAGCCTCTCTAACTCCACAAGGATGGAATAAGGTCTGCGTACTCTCTCTACCTTTCTCAAACCCCAGTTATGGGATTTCACTGGTATGTTGTTACTGGCAGCACAAGGATGCTACCTTGGTTGCTTCAATGGAATATAAAAGGATCTGCAATTCACTACCTAACTACATAGACAAACAGCACGGTAAATTCTTTTAGATTCTTTCAGTGATAAAATTACAAGAACAAAGCAAAGAAGATAGTCTTATCTCAATTTTCAAAGAAACTTTCAAAACATAACAATTCAGCAGACAATTGAACAACATTTTTATCAGGTTAGGATCATTTTTGGCAAGAACTTGGTCAAGAAATCACCGGACAAAGCTACTAATTTGACTTTCCCCATTCAGTGTTTCTTGTTCATTTTTGACAACAGTCTTACCGATTACGTCACTGTTGGACATGCATTCCATGTTAACTGTTCGGTGATCAGAGGCTGACAGTAACCAGCAACAACAAACTTCAACATGTTGTAACTGTTCTTGAAACTAACAGATAAAACTAGTCCAAAATTATTCAAGATTAACAGAGAGAAATATGAACAAAGACTTGAAAACATCTGGATTAGCATCTTATAGTCTTACTTCTCACAGACATATAGTTCGCACAGGAAAGTTCCTAGCAGTAAAAACTATTCTAGAATCTACACTTCCAACGCCCAGCATTCCACCCACACAAGAAAACGCCATACATGGCTGAATGAATATAACAATCAGCTAGAGCCCTATCAAATAAAATGAAAAATTTACAAGTAAACCCACTTCCACTAAGTGACATAATACACTTAGGGGTTGTTTGGTTGGCAATATGTTATCCCTGGGTAAGTAATCTTGGGGTAAGTTAGCCTGGGAGAAGTTATCCCACTATATATATGGGATAACTTATCCCAACACTAAGGCAAAAATGATGGGATAAATAGTCCAAGTATTACCTTATCCCTCCAGCCAAACATGGGTTAAAATGATCCTACATTTTATTCCGGGATTATTATAACTTATACCTCACACCAAACGAGCCCCTAAAGTATCAGTTTTCATTCAGACACATCCTTCTTTGAGATAGAATCCAAGCAGCACCATTCATAAGCAGAAAAAGAAAAGATTTAAGATAAAAGTAAAAGACGTATTTAGTTGCTTACGGATTCACCCCTCAAATTTATGCAAGTTAGTGGCTTTGCAAGGAGAACTGGAATGCCATTGACAAAACCTGAGAACTGGCATATATCAACAAGTGCATATCAAGATGTACTTGAACACTTGAAAAACTAGAAACCAATATTTAACTAAAGAGACCTTTTCCAAACATAGCTTTACAATGTACCGTTTCCATATGAATTCCTTGTGAATCTGCAAATGCATCAAGCATTTCTAAACCAACCTATAGCAGAAACCAAATAAAAAGCTCTTAATGAAGACCGCTCGAGTAACATGAAACCCATAATAGATTGGGTTTTACACAAATTTTCTAATAAAGCAAAGGTAGTCCAGAAATAGAAGTTACATTATGTCTTGTTCCCTTGTATTTCCGGGATTGCCCAACCCAACAAAGAGCCATGGCCGAGGAGAACAAGTGCAGAAGTTGCGTTGACAAATCCTTCTAAGCATCTCATTCATCTGCAATAAACATTAACAAGGTTTGATTAAAAAAAAAGGGACAATGAATTTATTTGAGGCAGCTTTAGGGATTTTTAGGGAACGTTTGGACATGATTTCAGTGAATAGAAATCAGGCTCATTTGAAGTTGAAATTTTGTTTGGACATGAAATTACAATCTCCTACGTGTTTTTTGTTCTCATAAAACCCCACAATTTGTGAAAGCTACCAAACATCCCAACTTTTATACAATCTTACCAAATGAGCAACCTATAGTTCATAAACAAGATATCGAAATATCCTAACGTGCGAGTTTGTCAAGTAAAACATATGACTAGCTTCCCATCATTAAGGGTAGTTTCTATCACATAATCCCTTAAAGGCCCATACAAGTAAATTACAATAAAGATCGTTTAGCTATTTAAGTAGAATCTCTATATAAAACGTACTTAATTTCCTTAAACATGATATTTAATTTAGTTATTCAAGCACCAGCTCTTGGCGTATCCTAGACTATTGTTCTCACATATATAAGTGTGACTATACTATGGCCATTTGTTCTATTTATAACAAGTGGCGTATATACCATGTGACTCCTAAGAACTTCAAGAAAAGACACTTGCGGTCATACAAAATATTATGAAAACTTGACTTAAAAGGAGTACCATAATGGCGAAGGAAGGTTTAGCTTCATATACCTTGGGTTCTTTCTCTAGCTAAGGGTGGTGCCCCGAAGCCCAACCAACTCAACATACATGGGTCATGAGTGTAGTCTTTACATCACCAACCATTAGCTTCCACCATCCAATTGAAACCAATCAATCCAACACAATCAACTACAAAAAAATATACATATGTTCATCATAACCTATAGGTTCATCTAACAAATCCTTCTAGTATTCTTCACATATGCTCAAAACTGATCAAATTCCTCAACAATTGTTTAGAGTGAATTCTGTATTTTTCCAACTTATCTTCACTCAATATTGAATATTCCCAAGTCAGTAGGAATACCCAAAAGAATTCTATTTTTATAAACAATACTATTCATCCTTTTCCTCTTTCAAGAACCCTATTTCATCAGATTCCATTTCAAGAGCTAATGTAAAAATTCAAATCAAAGAGTGATTTCCACTTTACACTACATCCCAAAAACGTATTCTGTAATTATATTCGAGTGTAGGGTAGTGAAATTACCAATTTGAAATCAGATTCCAACTTGAGTTCTTGGTGAATTTCCAGAATTCTTGATTGAAAACTAGTACTTCTCTAACAATTTAATATTCATCTTTTTCCTCTTTCAAGAACCTTAATTCATCAAGACACATTTCAAGAGCTAATTCTAAGATACAAAGCAAATAGGGATTTCCACTTTACACTACATCCCAAATACGTATTCTATAATTATATTCGAGTATAGATAGAGAAATTACCTATTTGTAATCAAATTCCAACTTGAGTATTTTCACAATTCTTGAATGAAAACTAGAACTTCTCTAACAATTTAGGACCGTCAGATGCCTCTCTTTCATGAGAATGCTTATATGCTTTATTACCTCAAACCTCTACTTGATGCCACTGAAGAAAGAAAAGAAACACAGAGAACCCATAGTTCATAAACAAGATATATGCGCGGGTTTGTCAAGTAAAACTTATGACTACCTTCCCATCATAAAGGGTAGTTTCTATCACATAATGTCTTAAAGGCCCATAAAAGTAAATTACAATAAAGATCGTTTGGTCATTTAAGTAGAGTCTCTATATAATACGTACCTAATTTCCTTAAACGTGATATTTAATTTAGTTATTCAAGCACTAGCTCTTGGCTTATCGTACAATTATATTGGCTGTGTTCTCATGTATGTAAATGTGACTATACTATGGCCATTTGTTTTATTTATAACAAGTGACATATATACCATGTGACTCCTAAGAACTTCAAGAAAAGACATTTGCGGTCATACAAAATATTATGAAAACTCGACTTAAAAGGAGTACCATAATGGCGAAGGAAGTTTTAGCTTCATATACCTTGGGTTCTTTCTCTAGCTAAGGGTGGTGCCCCGAAGCCCAACCAACTCAACATACATGGGTCATGAGTGTAGTCTTTAAATCACCAACCATTAGCTTCCACCATCCAAATGAAACCAATCAATCCAACACCATCAACTACAAAAAAATATACATATGTTCATCATAACCTATAGGTTCATCTAACAAATCCTTCTAGTATTCTTCACATATGCTCAAAACTGATCAAATTCCTCAACAATTGTTTAGAGTGAATTCTGTATTTTTCCAACTTATCTTCTCTCAATATTGAATATTCCATTTTTATCAACAATACTATTCATCTTTTCCTCCTTCAAGAACCCTAATTCATCAGATTCAATTCAAGAGCTAATGTAAATCAAAGAGTGATTTCCACTTTACACTACATCCCAAAAACGTATTCCATAATTATATTCGAGTGTAGGGTAGAGAAAATACCAATTTGAAATCAGATTCCAACTTGAGTTCTTGGTGAAAATCCACAATTCTTGAAAAAAAAAACTAGTACTTTTCTAACAATTTACCATTCATCTTTTTCCTCTTTCAAGAACCCAAATTCATCAGATTCCATTCAAGAGCTAATGCAAATCAAAGAGTGATTTCCACTTTACACTACATTCCAAAAACGTATTCCATAATTATATTCGAGTGTAGGGTAGAGAAAAAACCAATTTGAAATCAGATTCCAACTTGAGTTCTTGATGAAAATCCACAATTCTTGAAAAAAAAAACTAGTACTTTTCTAACAATTTACCATTCATCTTTTTCCTCTTTCAAGAACCCTGATTCATCAAAACCATTTCAAGAGCTAATTCTAAAATACAAGCCAACTAGTGATTTCCACTTTACACTACATCCCAAAAACGTACTCCATAATTATATTCGAGTGTAGGGGGGAGAAATTACCAATTTGAAATCAGATTCCAACTTGAGTTCTTGGTGAATTTCCACAATTCTTGCTTGAAAACTAGTACTTTTCTAACAATTTACTGTTATCGTTTTCCTCTTTCAAGAACCCTAATTCATCAAAACCCATTTCAAGAGCTAATTCTAAAATACAAGTCGACTAAGTGATTTCCACTTTACACTACATTCCAAAAACGTATTCTATAATCATATTCGAGTATATATAGAGAAATTACCTATTTGTAATCAAATTCCAATTTGGGTTCTTGACGAATTTTCACAATTCTTGAATGAAAACTAGTACTTCTCTAACAATTTAGAGAAAAGAAAAGAAACACAGATGAATAAAATTAAGCGGAAGCTTTTTAGTAATTATAAAAGGTGACGCACTCTTGATGAATAAAAGTATATTACTCCTACATACCCTATATATAGAACTTGATAATTTGTCGGTGCTGTCATAATTAATTAACTCATTAAATATACAAACTAAATATTAAACTAACGATATAATGTAAATATAATATTACAAAAGTCTTTCATATTTTTTATTTATTTTTGGATTGTATTATTTATTCTTTGATATAATTGGCTTCTCAATTTGGAGTGTTTAATTTCGCATGGAATAATTATGAGTACCTTTTTTTTATTTTTGTGTATGGAAAAAGAATCACGGTATACATTATACTTGTAGGTAATATCATTTTCTTTGTAGATTTTGTACACCAAATAAATTTTATTATCGACAATTTCTCGATATTTGTGCAATTAATTACAATAATTTCACCTACACATATGAGGATTTAAAAGGAATACTAAGAGATAGAAAGTTTATGTTCTCATATTTACCTCAAATTGCCAATAAAAATTTATCCGATGAAAATCTTACGTTGACCTTGAGATGTCTTTTAATTTCTAGTCAACGAAGCTAGACATCAAATTTCTTGCTTCTGGATAACACATTGGGAAGGCATGATCTTCTACGCAGTGAATCCAACATATTTCTATACTTATCATCTTACAATATAATCATATAAACTTGAATATTTATGTTCTCTAAGCTCAGACCCCAACACAAGTTTGATAGTTTATAGCAGAGCATCCACACTTCCCGAAAGACGAAGATATAAAGGATAAAAAGATTAACTTCGTAAGTACTTCATAGATCATATCATTAAACATAAAATCTAAAGGTTATTGGTTTAAGCATCAATTCAACAAAATTAACAATCCTAATTTTCTGTTTCAATTAATTCGCACCTTGCCCGCAAAATGTAAAAGTAATTTAAAAAGAAAGAATCTTAATTGTGTTATTTTTTATTCATTGAAAGTGGGAGATACGATAGGAAAAAATAGCAAATAGAGAGAAATGAAAATAACATCACAGAAGGAAAAAAAAACCCAAGCAGTGCAAAGGGAATGCTATGTTGCAAAATAATACTCAAACGGTTCACAACAAAGTTAGACATATTGGCATGAACAGAATGTTTAGCCAAATTAGGTTGCTAAGTTAGACATAGTTTCACTTTCTTTCTTTTTTTTTGATAAGGCAAAGATAAACATAGTTTCACTTGTTAAAATTTAGGTCTTTTTGGATAAGAGTGGAAAATAATATAAAAAAGAACAACTGCAGAAAATAATTATCTCTAACATATTCAGGCCTCCAAAACAACGTGATTTTTTTCTTGGGAAACACCATGGCAGATGGATAGGATAAAGCGAAAACTTATAAGCAAATGCAGATCAGGGAATGAAATTTCGAAAAGTGTCATGAAAGTCTTTAAGAGTTGTCCTATCTTTCTTTTCTGTGGACATTCTTCTTTGCTTACCTTTTTGTGGTTCTTCTTTGTCCTCTATCCCTCGGAATTTGTTTTATTAGTATAAAACTAAATCCAAGAAAGTAAATAGGAGTAGTTAATTGTTTTCGAGGCTAAGGAATTCAAGAATAAAATGAGGAAAAAATTATTTGCACTTTTCAAAACAACCTTTTTGAAGGATATATAATGTTAATTTTTTCCATATGGATAGGCAAAAGAAGAAGGCACAAACATTGAGTTTTCTGGCAGTACAAAGAGACACGCGCGCAGGGAGCTAACCACAACGAAGACATACCTTCTCAATAAAGACGTAACTCTTGGAATTCTTTTCTTTCTTTTTTGTTTTAAGGAATAATATTAAGAAATTGAGAGAAAAATTGTAAGAGAGCAACATCACCGAGCTGTCAATCCTCTTTTATATATATATTATAAGATTTTCCTAAGACGTTGCGTTGTGAAAATTATTAAATTGCCTAATTTTTATATTTGTTTTATTGAATTTGCTCATAAGAACAAAAATATGTCAAAATATCCAGAGTAGATAAATCGAATATGTATGTGTTCTTTCATCATGATTTTTTTTTTTTACTTTCTTTTGGAGTTAACTTCTGAATTAAAATATTATTTTTTATTTTGAAAATAAAAATATTTTTTTCCAAATCTCACAATATAATATGGCTAAACACCACTATATAGATATTGTGACCGCAAACTTCTTCAAAAATACACATAATTTTAGAAAATTTCACCTGATAACAATAATTATAACTAATTTTCAACATAATTTTTTTCACATAAGTATAAATAATCTCTTCTGCATGAATTATCTTTTTTGCAAAATTTAAAAATGAATGGCTTTTTTTTTACGAAATATAAACGCGAGGCTTCAAATTAATTTAAAGAGATAGTTTATCATTAAATTATGGAGTGATAAATAATAATAAACCTTAGCTTAGAAAATGTCAAAATAGCGATAGATTTAAAGAGACGCTTATATATTCGACCTTATTATTTTACTTTTATTTTTTATTAAATACGAATAATATTATATGCATTTTAAAAAATAAATAAAAGGAAGAAGAAGAAATAGTATTTTAAGGATATATCAGCAGATGAGATGATTCAAGAGTACCAACAACATCCTTTTAAGTCGCATTATATAGGTTACGTGGGAGGGGGTCATGAAATGTTCATTCACTTGTGTTAAGCTATAACAAGAATGGTTATAGCAATCAACAGAAACTAAAGAAGACATAGCAACAACAAGATCTAGAAACCTTTAAGCATTACGTCACGCTGGCAATGTCTGTAGTCTTATGTGCTTGTACTTCTGCATTGTATTGAAGCAATTAGATCTTTCGGAGAAGCCTTTGGATATGACTTGCTCCAATGCATGTGCTCCTTCCAGTACAGCAGCATAAATCTGCAAGTAATATGTATAAATCTTCAAACAGATACATTTGGAATTTTTTCATTGATGTCAATTTTCACCGTCAATTCATAGTAGAATAAATATAAAAGCAGTATGACAAATGCAGTTAGGCTACAAGAAAAACAATAACCTGAGATGTTTGTGTCAAAAAGATTTTTCGAATGTATTTCCTGTATAACTGTAATTTTGAGTTGTTGTCAGTTGATATCCTGTAGAGATGATAAATTACCATTTTCACATCAATGCCAGTGTACAGTTAATGGAAGGACAGAACAATGGTTCTTGGACAAAATTTATACTTCCATCCCCCAGTTTGGTTCCTGGAATTCTTCTTTTCGCTAACTTGCAGTAGTATAGTCGGGAGCGACACAATTTTGTTTAGGCAACCGAGAATCTCAAAGGTCCTGCAATTTTCTGCAGTTCATATATCTGCATTCCGAGAAATTTATTGATGGTTGATCCTAGCTCAACCGAACAAGGCCCACCCTTCTTAACAACAGATACATGTAATTTAATGTAAAGAGAAAAAGGCTGAATATTTTGAGTAAAGGGATGCATCAATGGCAATGGAATGTCCAGCTGCACCTGCATACCAATCCAAACACCCACAAGTGAGCTTTTATTTAGTAGGTTATTATTAACAGCGCTTGTGCATGAAAACTAAAGATAGCAGAAAGCAAATCACTAGAGAAGAAAGTGATGCCATTATGGATTTTATGAGGGGTCCAAATCACATCACACCAAACTAGAGAGACATTGTTCCAAACATTCCTTATTGCACTTTATCACTGATTGGTTTTACAATTACTGAGCAGCTAGGTTTAATTGTTTCTTTTGTCCAAGTAATGGAGCAAAAGCAATGTGAAAGCTTAAACAATGATAAATGCCAGTATTTTAAGGATATATCAGCAGACTACAGGCATGAGATAATTCAAGAGTATCAACAACATCCTCTAAAGTCGCATTACATAGGTTGCGCGAGAGGGGGTCATGAAATGTTCATTCACTTGTGTTTAGCTAATAAGAATGGTTATAGCAATCAACAGAAACTAAAGAAGACACAGCAACAACAAGATTTAGAAACCTTTAAGCATTAACGTCACGCTGGCAATGTCTGTAGTCTTATGTGTTTGTACTTCTGCATTGTATTGAAGCAATTAGAACTTTCGGAGAAGCCTTTGGATATGACTTGCTCCAATGCACGTGCTCCTTCCAGTAATGCAGCATCAATCTGCAAGTACTATGTATGAATCTTCAACTCAAAGTGGATTTAGAGCTACAAACAGATACATTTCGAATTCTTTCATTGATATCAATTTCCAAATATATTAGTTTTACCAAGCAAAGATCTCAACAATACTAACGTGGTTTCAGTGTGTGGAACATGGGTACTTCTAAAACAATGTCGGATTTCCGTATAATTTTGACATACATTTGACTCGAGGGTCCAAATTATTCATTTTCATTGGTTGAATTCTACAAAACATGTCACCTGCACATCTCTTACAACATATCTAATAAAATTTTTTTTTTGCAATGACTAAATAGATAAAAGGTAGACATACATTGTCCAAATTGATTAGAAAAAAATACAAAAGGAGATTGGAACATAACCTATCCCAATTAGAACACACATTGTAATAGTGAATAAAATAGAATGGTAACTCTCATAACTATATGATACAAAACATCTACTTTTAAACTCTTTTTAAATCATATATAGCAAAAAACAACAGACCAAATTTATACTCCCCTGGTTCACTATTTACTTGTCATTTTTAACATATCAAAAAAAGACAATTAATTTTTTCCTATTTCACCCCCAACATTAATAATTTATTACCCAAATCATTTTTCAAGGCCTACAACTATGAACTATATATCAATTAATATGGATATTGTGGTAAAATACTCATATTAATCTTTATTTTCTAAAGGACATGTAATGTCCAGACAAGTAATATTGAACAAAGGGAGAAGTAATATAATATATTTATACAACCGTATGCCTATTAGATTTTTGTGCTCCGCATATAAGCATCATCTAATGGCTGTCTGATCTATGGAACATATAATTTGAAATTTAAAATGAAGAAAAATTTGTTAAACAAAGAAGACACTAGATAATACACACGAAAAGTTTGTGAGACAAAGGAGAAGCGCCCCCTGGACTCTGGAAGTAGATAATTGAATAATTTTTTTTATAACAACAACAACAACAACATACCCAGTGAAATCCCACAAGTGGGGTCTGGGAAGGGTAAGATGTACGCAGACCTTACTACTACCACACAGGTAGAATTTTTTTTTTTTATAACATTACCAAAAAGATATTCAAGAGAAGCTTGTAGAACAGAAACAAGAAAAGGAACATTAGTAAGTCAACTTTATGTAAGAACCCCTGAGTTATAAACTTACTCGTTCTCTTGCAGTTAAATTGAACTTTTGAAGCATGAATGCTTTAGGATCCATCTGACCAGGAGGTCTCCCAATACCTAGCAAGAATTTTCCAAACTGAAACTTAAAACACAAAAAGGAGGACATATTTCAGACTTTAAACAAACCTATCCTTAACCGAGGAAACTCCCCATTTCCATGAAAATGATAAATCACACTCTTCAACCTGTAAAAATGAGAACTGGATCATATACAAAAACAGCAACTGAAACTGCACCATACCTGAAGAGGTCTGGATGCACGACATGGTCTTTCTAACAAAATATTATGCTTATTATATGCAGGTAAGAATTACTCAATATGTTCTATCTTAGGTATTCAATTTCATTATTAAGTTTAATACAATTCCAGCTATGAACCTACATAGACAATTCATGGGATTAAAAATGACCATATGAATGGTCTCATGGTACTGAATTAAATGAGTTTTTTCAAAAGTGGATTTATATTATTATATAGAAAAGAACTCTGTTCATACCCATTATGTTTGTGATGACTTCCCTTGGGGTGAAGACGAAGAACTCCACATGGTAAATCCATGTCATCATGAAACTGGAGAAAAAGAAAATTATATTGAAAAGCATTAACAAAACATAATCAATATGTACAATTAGATTTTAAAAAATATGAATTGCTAGTATATTGTACCACGACCACCCGATTGAGAGGGAGCTTGTAATATGCTGCAAGTGGGCCAGTCTGAAACATAGAGAAATGGGAGAGAGAGGTATTGATCACCTTGATAACACTAAACATCACAGAGAAACACGATACATATCCATTCCTCATGAAACATCAAAAAACATCAACGTCGAACAAGTAGAAATCTAATGGGAGTCATAAAAATTTTATCCTTTATTTTCTTATGTAAACTGGAGTTTGTATGACATAAAATGAGCAAAGAAATGTGCTATTTTCATTCTTAAAATCTCAGATAGAAGTTCAGTCATTCAAATAGAACTTAACTTGAATGATGAAAATCTAATACGTTTGAACCTGCCTTGCAAACTAGGGGAAGCAACGACTGGGCCCTTGACCTGACTGTAGGGGAACTAAATCTGGAAAAAAACAATAGGACAGGCTTGCATTTGCGTTTAACTTGTGAACAGGCAAGTCTTGACAAAAAGGGTCAATTTTCGCACAAATCTGATAAATATTGCCGTTAAACATGCTCCCTTAGTCCGTAGGAAAAGTTAGTCCAATGTGTGCTAAGGGTCCTTGAGTCATATCATTTTTCCACTAGAATGCATTTTGCAAATAAATTACCACTACTTTCTGGAAGCCTCTCTAACCCCAATTGTACGATTTCACTGGAATGTTGTTACTGGCAGCACAAGGATGCTACCTGGGTTTCTCCAATGGAATAAAAGTGACCTGCAATTCACTACCTAACTACATAGACAAACAGCATGGTAAATTCTTTTATAGATTCTTTCAGTGATAAAATTACAAGAATCAAAGCAAAGAAGATAGTCTTATCTCAATTTTCAAAGAAACTTTCAAAACATAACAATTCAGCAGACAATTGAACAACATTTTTATCAGGTTAGGATCATTTTGGCAAGAACTTGGTTAAGAAATCACTGGACAAAGATACTAATTTGACTTGCCCCATTCAGTGTTTGTTCATTTTTGACAACAATCTTACCGATTACGTCACTGTTGGACATGCATTCCATGTTAAGTCTTCGATGGTCAGAGGCTGACAGTAACCAGCAACAACAAACTTCTAACATGTTGTAACTGTTCTTGAAACTAACAGATAAAACTAGTCCAAAATTATTCAAGGTCAACAGAGAGAAATATGAACAAAGACTTGAAAACATCTGGATTAGTATCTTATGGTCTTACTTCTCTCAGACAAATAGTTGGCACAGGAAAGTTTCCAGCAGTAAAAACAATTCTAGAATCTACACTTCCAACGCCCAGCATTCCACCCACACAAGAAAACGCCATACATGGCTGAATGAATATAACAATCAGAAGGATCCCTATCAAATAAAATGAGAAATTTACAAGTAAACCCACTTCCACTATGTGACATAATACACTTAGGGGTCGTTTGGTTGGCAATATGGCATCCCTGGATAATTAATCTCGTGATAAGTTAGCTTGGGATAAGTTATCCCACCATATAAATGGGATAACTTATCCCATCACGAAGGCAAAAATGGTGGGATAAATAGTCCAAGTATTACCTTATCCCTCCAGCCAAACATGGGTTAAAATGATCCTACATTTTATTCCGGGACTATTATAACTTATACCTCACATCAAACGAGCCCCTAAAGTATCAGTTTTCATTCAGACACATCCTTCTTTGAGATAGAATCCAAGCAGCACCATTCATAAGCAGAAAAAGAAAAGATTTAAGATAAAAGTAAAAGACGTATTTAGTTGCTTACAGATTCACCACTCAAATTCATGCAAGTTAGTGGCTTTGCAAGGAGAACTGGAATGCCATTGACAAAACCTGAGAATTGGCATATATCAACAACTGCATATCAAGATGTACTTGGACACTTGAAAAAATAGAAACCAATATTTAACTAAAGACACCTTTTCCAAACATAGCTTTACAATGAACTGTTTCCATATGAATTCCTTGTGAATCACACCAAACTAGAGAGACGTCGTTCCAAACATTCCTTATTGCACTTTATCACTGATTGGTTTTACAATTACTGAGCTGCTAGGTTTACTTGTTTCTTCTGTCCCAGTAATAGAGCAAAAGCAATGTGAAATCTTACACAATGATAAATGCCAGTATTTTAAGGATATATCAGCAGATTACAAGCATGAGATAATTCAAGAGTATCAACAACATCCTCTAAAGTCTTATTATATATGTTGCGTGGGAGGTGGTCATGAAATGTTCATTCACTTGTGTTTAGCTAATAAGAATGGTTATAGCAATCAACAGAAACTAAAGAAGACACAGCAACAACAAGATTTAGAAACCTTTAAGCATTAACATCACGCTGGCAATGTCTGTAGTCTTATGTGCTTGTACTTCTGCATTGTATTGAAGCAATTAGAACTTTCGGAGAAGCCTTTGGATATGACTTGCTCCAATGCATGTGCTCCTTCCAGTAATGCAGCATCAATCTGCAAGTAATATGTATGAATCTTCAACTCAAAGTGGATTTACAGCTACAAACGGATACATTTCGAATTCTTTCATCGATGTCAATTTCCAAATATATTAGTTTTGCAAAGCAAAGATCTCTCCAATTCTAACGTGGTTTCAGTGAACATGGGAACCTCTAAAACAATGTCGGATTTCTGTATAATATTGACATACATTTGACTAAAGGGATCATGTCTATGAGAAATTATAACTGGGTCCAAATTATTCTTTTTCATTGGTTGAATTCTACAAAATATGTCACCTGCACATCTCTTACAGCATATATAATAAAAATTTCTTTTTGCAATGACTAAATAGATAAAAGGTAGACATACATTATCCAAATTGATTAGAAAAAAATACAAACGGAGATTGGAACATAACCTATCCCAATTAGAACACACATTGTAATGGTGAATAAAATAGAATGGTAACTCATAACTATATTATACAAAACATCTACTCTTAAACTCTATTTAAATCATATATAGCAAAAAACAGCAGACCAAATTTATGCTCCCCTGGTTCACTATTTACTTGTCATTTTTAACATATCAAGAAAAGACAATTAATTTTTTTCCTATTTCACCCCCAACATTAATAATTTATTACCCAAATCATTTTCCAAGGCCTACAACTATGAACTATATATCAATTAATATGGATATTGTGGTTAAATACTCATAATAATCTTTATTTTCTAAAGAACATGTAAAGTCTAGACAAGTAATATTGAACAAAGGGAGAAATAATATAATATATTTATACAACTGTATGCCTATTAGATTTTTGCGCTCCGCCTATAAGCATCATCTAATGGCTGTATAATCTGTGGAACAAATAATTTGAAATTTACATGAAGAAAAATTTGTTAAACAAAGAAGACACCAGATAATACACACGAAAAGCTTGTGAGACAAAGGATTAGCGCCCCCTGGATTCTGGAAGTAGATATTTGAATAATTTTTTTTATAACATTACCAAAAAGATATTTAAGAAAAGCTTGTACAACAGATAAAAGAAAAGGAACATTATAATGTCAACTTTATGTAAGAACCCATGAGTTATAAACTTCCTCGTTCTCTTGCAGTTAAATTGAACTTTTGAAGCATGAATGCTTTAGGATCCATCTGTCCAGGTGCTCCATCTGTCCAGGTGCTCTTCCAATACCTAGCAAGAGAACTATGTTTAATTTTCCAAACTGAAACTTAAAACGCAAAAAAGAGGACATATTTCAGACTTTCAACAAACCTATCCTTAACCGAGGAAACTCCCCATTTCCATGAAAATGATAAATCACACTCTTCAACCTCTAAAAATGAGAACTGGATCATATACAGTTTAACAACTGCTGAAACTGCACCATACCTGAAGAGCTCTGGATGCACGACATGGTCTTTCTAACAAAATATTATGCTTATTATATGCAGGTAAGAATTACTCGATATGTTCTATTTTAGGTATTCATTTTCATTATTAAGTTTATTAAAGTTCCAGCTATGAACCTACATAGACAATTCATGGAATTAAAAATGACCATATGAATGGTCTCATGGTACTGAATTAAATCGTTTTTTCAAAAGTGGATTTATATTATATTATATAGAAAAGAACTCTGTTCATACCCATTATGTTTGTGATGACCTCCCTTGGGGTGAAGACGAAGAACTCCACATGGTAAATCCGTGTCATCATGAAACTGGAGAAAAAGAAAATTACTGAAAAGCATTAAAAAAACATAACCAATATGTCCAATTAGATTTTAAAAAATATGAACTGCTAGTATATTATACCACGACCACCCGATTGAGAGGGAGCTTGTAATATGATGCAAGTGGGCCAGTCTGAAAAATAGAGAAATGGGAGAGAGAGGTATCAATCACCTTATATAACATAAACATCACAGAGAAACACGATACATCTCCATTTCTCATGAAACATCAAAAAACATCAAGGTCCAACAAGTAGAAATCTAATGGGAATCATAAAATTTTAACCTTTATTTTCTTATGTAGACTGGAGTTTGTATGACATAAATTGAGCAAAGAAATGTGCTTTCCATTCTTAAAATCTCAAATAGAAGTTCAGTTATTCAAATAGAACTTAACTTGAATGATGAAAATCTAATACGTATGAACCTGCCTTGCAAACTAGGGGAAGCAACGACTGGGCCCTTAACCTGACTGTAGGGGAACTAAATCTGGAAAAAACAATAGGACCAGGCTTGCATTTGCATTTAACTTGTGAACAGGCAAGTCTTGACAAAAAGGGTCAATTTTCGCACATCTGATAAATATTTTCATTAAACATGCTCCCTTAGTCTGTAGAAAAAGTTAGTCCAATGTGTGCTAAGAGTCCTTGAGTTATACAATTTTTCCACTAGAATGCATTTTGCAAATAAATTACCACTACTTTCTGGAAGCCTCTCTAACTCCACAAGGAAGGAATAAGGTCTGCGTACTCTCTCTACCTTTCTCATACCCAATTGTGGGATTTCACTGGCATGTTGTTACAGGCAGCACAAGGATGCTACCTGGGTAGCTTCAATGAAATAAAAGTGACCTGCAATTCACTACCTAACTACATAGACAAACGGCATGGTAATTTCTTTTAGATTCTTTAAGTGATAAAATTACAAGAATCAAAGCAAAGAAGATAGTCTTATCTCAAATTTCAAAGAAACTTTCAAAACATAACAATTCAGCAGACAATTGAACAACATTTTTATCAGGTTAGGATCATTTTTGGCAAGAACTTGGTCAAGAAATCACCGAACAAAGCTACTAATTTGACTTGCCCCATTCAATGTTTGTTCATTTTTGACAACAATCTTACCGATTATGTCACTGTTGGACATGCACTCCATGTTAACTGCTCGGTGGTCAGAGGCTGACAGTAACCAGCAAAAACAAACTTCAACATGTTGTAACTGTTCTTGAAACTAACAGGTAAAACTAGTCCAAAATTATTCAAGGTTAACAGAGAAAAATATGAACAAAGACTTGTAAACATCTGGATTAGCATCTTATAGTCTTACTTCTCACAGACAAATAGTTGGCACAGGAAAGTTTCCAGCAGTAAAAACTATTCTAGAATCTACACTTCCAACGCCCAGCATTCCACCCACACAAGAAAACACCATACATGGCTGAATGAATATAACAATCAGCTAGATCCCTATCAAATAAAATGAAAAAGTTACAAGTAAACCCACTTCCACTATGTGACATAATTCACTTAGGGGTCGTTTGGTTGGCAATATGTCATCCCTGGATAATTAATCTCGGGATAAGTTAGCCTGGGATAAGTTATCCCACCATATAAATGGGATAACTTATCCCATCACTAAGGCAAAAATGGTGGGGTAAATAGTCCAAGTTTTACCTTATACCTCCAACCAAACATGGGATAAAATGATCCTACATTTTATCCCGGGATTATTATAACTTATACCTCATACCAAACGACCTCTTAAAGTATCAGTTTTCATTCAGACACATCCTTCTTTGAGATAGAATCCAAGCAACACCATTCATAAGCAGAAAAAGAAAAGATTTATGATAAAAGTAAAGACATATTTAGTTGCTTACAGATTCACCACTCAAATTCATGTAAGTTAGTGGCTTTGCAAGGAGAACTGGAATGCCATTGACAAAACCTGAGAATTGGCATATATCAACAAGTGCATATCAAGGTGTACTTGAACACTTGAAAAAATAGAAACCAATATTTAACTAAAGACACCTTTTCCAAACATAGCTTTACAATGTACTGTTTCCATATGAATTCCTTGTGAATCACACCAAACTAGAGAGACGCTGTTTCAAACATTCCTTATTGCACTTTATCACTGATTGGTTTTACAATTACTGAGCAGCTAGGTTTAATTGTTTCTTCTTTCCCAATAATGGAGCAAAAGCAATGTGAAAGCTTAAACAGTGATAAATGCCAGTATTTTAAGGATATATCAGCAGACTACAGGCATGAGATAATTCAAGAGTATCAACAACATCCTCTAAAGTCGCATTACATAGGTTGCGTGGGAGGGGGTCATGAATGTTCATTCACTTGTGTTTAGCTAATAAGAATGGTTATAGCAATCAACAGAAACTAAATAAGACACAACAACAACAAGATCTAGAAACCTTTAAGCATTAACGTCACGCTGGCAATGTCTGTAGTCTTATGTGCTTGTACTTCTGCATTGTATTGAAGCGATTAGAACTTTCGGAGAAGCCTTTGGATATGACTTGCTCCAATGCATGTGCTCCTTCCAGTAATGCAGCATCAATCTGCAAGTAATATGTATGAATCTTCAACTCAAAGTGGATTTAGAGCTACAAACAGATACATTTCGAATTCTTTCATCGATGTCAATTTCCAAATATATTAGTTTACCAAGCAAAGACCTCTCCAGTACTAACGTGGTTTCAGTGTGTGGAACATGGGTACTTCTAAAACAATGTCGGATTTTCGTATAATATTGACATACATTTGACTCGAGGGTCCAAATTATTCTTTTTCATTGGTTGAATTCTACAAAACATGTCACCTACACATCTTTTACAACATATCTAATAAAATTTTCTTTTTGCAATGACTAAATAGATAAAAGGTAGACATACATTGTCCAAATTGATTAGAAAAAAATACAAAAGGAGATTGGAACACAACCTATCCCAATTAGAACACATTGTAATAGTGAATAAAATAGAATGGTAACTCATAACTATATTATATAAAACATCTACTCTTAACCTCTTTTTAAATCATATATAGGAAAAAACAGCAGAGCAAATTTATACTCCCCTGGTTCACTATTTACTTGTCATTTTTAACATATCAAGAAAAGACAATTTTTTTCCTATTTCACCCCCAACATTAATAATTGATTACCCAAATCATTTTCCAAGGCCTACAACTATGAACTATATATCAACTAATATAGATATTGTGGTAAAACTCTCATATTAATCTTTATTTTCTAAAGGACATGTAAAGTCCAGACAAGTAATATTGAACAACAGAAGAAGTAATATAATATATTTATACAACCGTATGCCTATTAGATTTTTGTGCTCCGCATATAAGCATCATCTAATGGTTGTCTGATCTATGGAACAAATAATTTGAAATTTAAAATGAAGAAAAATTTGTTAAACAAAGAAGACACCAGATAATACGCACGAAAAGTTTGTGAGACAAAGGATTAGCGCCCCCGGACTCTGAAAGTAGATAATTGAATAATTTTTTTTATAACTTTACCAAAAAGATATTCAAGAAAAGCTTGTAGAACAGAAACAAGAAAAGGAACATTAGAAAGTCAACTTTATGTAAGAACCCATGAGTTATAAACTTACTCGTTCTCTTGCAATTAAATTAAACTTTTGAAGCATGAATGCTTTAGGATCCATCTGACTAGGAGGTCTCCAATACCTAGCAAGAATTTTCCAAACTGAAACTTAAAACACAAAAAAGAGGACATATTTCAGACTTTCAACAGACCTATCCTTCACCAAGGAAACTCCCTATTTCCATGAAAATGAAAAATCACACTCTTCAACCTATAAAAATGAGAACTGGATCATATACAGTTTAAGAGCAACTGAAACTGCACCATACCTGAAGAGGTCTGGATGCACGACATGGTCTTTCTAACAAAATATTATGCTTATTATATGCAGGTAAGAATTACTCGATATGTTCTATTTTAGGTATTCAATTTCATTATTAAGTTTATTATAATTCCAGCTATGAACCTACATAGACAATTCATGGGATTAAAAATGACCATATGAATGGTCTCATGGTACTGAATTAAAGGGGTTTTTTCAAAAGTGGATTTATATTATTATATAGAAAAGAACTCTGTTCATACCCATTATGTTTGTGATGACCTCCCTTGGGGTGAAGACAAGAACTCCACATGGTAAATCCATGTCATCATGAAACTGGAGAAAAAGAAAATTATATTGAAAAGCATTAACAAAACATAATCAATATGTCCAATTAGATCTTAAAAAATATGAACTGCTAGTATATTGTACCACGACCACCCGATTGAGAGGGAGCTTGTAATATGCTGCAAGTGGGCCAGTCTGAAACATAGAGAAATGGGAGAGAGAGGTATTGATCACATTGATAACACTAAACATCACAGAGAAACACGATACATATCAATTCCTCATGAAACATCAAAAAACATCAACGTCCAACAAGTAGAAATCTAATGGGAGTCATAAAAATTTTATCCTTTATTTTCTTATGTAAACTGGAGTTTGTATGACATAAATTTAGCAAAGAAATGTGCTATTTTCCATTCTTAAAATCTCAGATAGAAGTTCAGTTATTCAAATAGAACTTAACTTACCGATTACGTCACTGTTGGACATGCATTCCATGTAAACTGTTCAGTGGTCAGAGGCTGACAGTAACCAGCAACAACAAACTTCAACATGTTGTAACTGTTCTCGAAACTAACAGATAAAACTATTCCAAAATTATTCAAGGTTAACAGAGAGAAATATGAACAAAGACTTGAAAACATCTGGATTAGCATCTTATAGTCTTACTTCTCACAGACAAATAGTTGGCACAGGAAAGTTTCCAGCAGTAAAAACTATTCTAGAATCTACACTTCCAACGCCCAGCATTCCACCCACACAAGAAAACACCCTACATGGCTGAATGAATATAACAATCAGCTATATCCCTATCAAATAAAATGAAAAATTTACAAGTAAACCCACTTCCACTATGTGACATAATACACTTAGGGGTCGTTTGGTTGGCAATATGTCATCCCTAGATAATTAATCTCGGGATAAGTTAGCCCGGGATAAGTTATCCCACCATATAAATGGGATAACTTATCCCATCACTAAGGCAAGAATGGTGGGATAAATAGTCCAAGTTTTACCTTATACCTCCAACCAAACATGGGATAAAATGATCCTACATTTTATACCGGGATTATTATAACTTACACCTCATACCAAACGACCTCTTAAAGTATCAGTTTTCATTCAGACACATCCTTCTTTGAGATAGAATCCAAGCAGCACCATTCATAAGCAGAAAAAGAAAAGATTTATGATACAAGTAAAGACATATTTAGTTGCTTACAGATTCACCACTCAAATTCATGTAAGTTAGTGGCTTTGCAAGGAGAACTGGAATGCCATTGACAAAACCTGAGAATTGGCATATATCAACAAGTGCATATCAAGATGTACTTGAGCACTTGAAAAAATAGAAACCAACATTTAACTAAAGACACCTTTTCCAAACATAGCTTTACAATGTACTGTTTCCATATGAATTCCTTGTCAATCACACCAAACTAGAGAGACGTTGTTCCAAACATTCCTTATTGCACTTTATCACTGATTGGTTTTACAATTACTGAGCAGCTAGGTTTAATTGTTTCTTCTGTCCCAGTAATGGAGCAAAAGCAATGTGAAAGCTTAAACAATGATAAATGCCAGTATTTTAAGGATATATCAGCAGACTACAAACATGAGATAACAAGAGTATCAACAACATCCTCTAAAGTCGCATTATATAGGTTGCGTGGGAGGGGGTCATGAAATGTTCATTCACTTGTGTTTAGCTAACAAGAATGGTTATAGCAATCAACAAAAACTAAAGAAGATACAGCAACAACAAGAATTAGCAACCTTTAAGCATTAACGTCATGCTGGCAATGTCTGTAGTCTTATGTGCTTGTACTTCTGCATTGTATTGAAGCAATTAGAACTTTCGGAGAAGCCTTTGGATATGACTTGCTCCAATGCATGTGCTCCTTCCAGTAATGCAGCATCAATCTGCAAGTAATATGTATGAATCTTCAACTCAAAGTGGATTTAGAGCTACAACCAGATACATTTCGAATTCTTTCATCGATGTCAATTTCCAAATATATTAGTTTTACCAAGCAAAGATCTCTCCAATTCTAACGTGGTTTCAGTGAACATGGATACTTCTAAAACAATGTCGGATATCCGTATAATATTGACATACATTTGACTAGAGGGATCATGTCTATGAGAAATTATAACCGGGTCCAAATTATTCTTTTTCATTTGTTGAATTCTACAAAACATGTCACCTGCACATCTCTTACAGCATATATAATAAAATTTTCTTTTTGCAATGACTAAATAGATAAAAGGTAGACATACATAATCCAAATTGATTAGAAAAAAATACAAAAGGAGAGTGGAACATAACCTATCCCAATTAGAACACACATTGTAATGGTTAATAAAATAGAATGGTAACTCATAAGTATATGATACAAAACATCTACTCTTAAACTCCATTTAAATCATATATAGCAAAAAACAGCATACCAAATTTATACTCCCCTGGTTCACTATTTACTTGTCATTTTTAACATATCAAGAAAAGACAATTCATTTTTCTCCTATTTCACCCCCAACATTAATAATTTATTACCCAAATCATTTTCCAAGGCCTACAACTATGATCTATATATAAATTAATATGTATATTGTGGTTAAATACTCATATTAATCTTTATTTTCTAAAGGACATGTAAAGTCTAGACAAGTAATATTGAACAAAGGGAGAAATAATATATTATATTTATACCACAGTATGCCTAATAGATTTTTGTGCTCTGCATATAAGCATCATCGAATGGTGGTCTGATCTATGGAACAAATAATTTGAAATTTAAAATGAAGAAAAATTTGTTAAACAAAGAAGGCACCAGATAATACACACGAAAAATTTGTGAGACAAAGGATTAGCGCCCCCTGGATTCTGGAAGTAGATATTTGAAATTTTTTTTTATAACATTACCAAAAAGATATTCAAGAAAAGCTTGTACAACAGAAACAAGAAAAGGAACATTATAATGTCAACTTTATGTAAGAACCCATGAGTTAAAAACTTTACTCGTTCTCTTGCAGCTAAATTGAACTTTTGAAGCATGAATGCTTTAGGATCCATCTGTCCAGGTGGTCTTACAATACCTAGTAAGAGAACTATGTTTAATTTTCCAAACTGAAACTTAAAACGCAAAAAAGAGGACATATTTCAGACATTCAACAAACCTATCCTTGAACAAGGAAACTCCCCATTTCCATGAAAAAAATAAATCACACTCTTCAACCTGTAAAAAAGAGAACTGGATCATATACAGTTTAACAGCAACTGAAACTGCACCATACCTAAAGAGGTCTGGATGCACGACTTGGTCTTTCTAACAAAATATTATGTTTATTATATGCAGATAAGAATTACTCGATATGTTCTATTTTAGGCATTCAATTTCATTATTAAGTTTATTACAATTCCAGCTATGAACCTACATAGACAATTCATGGGATTAAAAATGACCATATGAATGGTCTCATGGTACTTAATTAAAGGGTTTTTTCAAAAGTGGATTTATATTATTATTATATAGAAAAGAACTCTGTTCATACCCATTATGTTTGTGATGACCTCCCTTGGGGTGAAGACGAAGAACTCCACATGGTAAATCCATGTCATCATGAAACTGGAGAAAAAGAAAATTATTGAAAAGCATTAAAAAAACATAATCAATATGTCCAAATAGATCTTAAAAAATATGAACTTCTAGTATATTGTACCACGACCACCTGATTGAGAGGGACCTTGTAATATGCTGCAAGTGGGCCAGTCTGAAAAATAGAGAAATGGGAGAGAGAGGTATCGATCAACTTTGATAACACTAAACATCACAGAGAAACACAATACATCTCCATTTCCCATTAAACATCAAAAAAATCAAGGTCCAACAACAACAACAACAACAACAACAACATACCCAGTGAAATCCCACAAGTGGGGTCTGGGGAGGGTAAGATGTACGCAGACCTTACCACTACCACATAGGTAGAGAGGCTGTTTCCTGGAAACCCTCATCACAAAAACCCATCAGCAAAAAAAAAAATCAAGGTCCAACAAGTAGAAATCTAATGGGAATCATAAAATTTTAACCTTTATTTTCTTATGTAAACTGGAGTTTGTATGACATAAATTGAGCAAAGAAATGTGTTATTTTCCATTCTTAAAATCTCAAATAGAAGTTCAGTTATTCAAATAGAACTTAACTTGAATGATGAAAATCTAATACGTATGAACCTGCCTTGCAAACTAGGGGAAGCAACGACTAGGCCCTTAACCTGACTGTAGGGGAACTAAATCTGGAAAAAACAATAGGACCAGGCTTGCATTTGCATTTAACTTGTGAGCAGGCAAGTCTTGACAAAAAGGGTCAATTTTCGCACAAATCTGATAAATATTGTCATTAAACATGCTCCCTTAGTCTGTAGAAAAAGTTAGTCCAATGTATGCTAAGGGTCCTTAAGTCATATCATTTTTCCACTAGAATGCATTTTGCAAATAAATTACCACTACTTTCAGGAAGCCTCTCTAACTCCACAAGGAAGGAATAAGGTCTGCGTACTCTCTCTACCTTTCTCAAACCCCACTTGTGGGATTTCACTGGTATGTTGTTACTGGCAGCACAAGGATGCTACCTGGGTTGCTTCAATGGAATAAAAGGATCTGCAATTCACTACCTAACTACATAGACAAATAGCGCGGTAAATTCTTTTAGATTCTTTCAGTGATAAAATTACAAGAACAAAGCAAAGAAGATAGTCTTATCTCAATTTTCAAAGAAACTTTCAAAACATAACAATTCAGCAGACAATTGAACAACATTTTTATCAGGTTAGGATCATTTTTGGCAAGAACTTGGTCAAGAAATCACCGGACAAAGCTACTAATTTGACTTGCCCCATTCAATGTTTGTTCATTTTTGACAACAATCTTACCGATTATGTCACTGTTGGACATGCACTCCATGTTAACTGTTCGGTGGTCAGAGGCTGACAGTAACCAGCAACAACAAACTTCAACATGTTGTAACTGTTCTTCAAACTAACAGATAAAACTAGTCCAAAGTTATTCAAGATTAACAGAGAGAAATATGAACAAAAAGACTTGAAAACATCTGGATTAGCATCTTATAGTCTTACTTCTCACAGACATATAGTTCGCATAGGAAAGTTCCCAGCAGTAAAAACTATTCCAGAATCTACACTTCCAACGCCCAGCATTCCACCCACACAAGAAAACGCCATACATGGCTGAATGAATATAACAATCAGCTAGAGCCCTATCAAATAAAATGAAAAATTTACAAGTAAACCCACTTCCACTAAGTGACATAATACACTTAGGGGTTGTTTGGTTGGCAATATGTTATCCCTGGGTAAGTAATCTTGGGGTAAGTTAGCCTGGGAGAAGTTATCCCACTATATATATGGGATAACTTATCCCAACACTAAGGCAAAAATGGTGGGATAAATAGTCCAAGTATTACCTTATCCCTCAGCCAAACATGGGTTAATGATCCTACATTTTATTCCGGGATTATTATAACTTATACCTCACACCAAACGAGCCGCTAAAGTATCAGTTTTCATTCAGACACATCCTTCTTTGAGATAGAATCCAAGCAGCACCATTCATAAGCAGAAAAAGAAAAGATTTAAGATAAAAGTAAAAGACGTATTTAGTTGCTTACGGATTCACCACTCAAATTCATGCAAGTTAGTGGCTTTGCAAGGAGAACTGGAATGCCATTGACAAAACCTGAGAACTGGCATATATCAACAAGTGCATATCAAGATGTACTTGAACACTTGAAAAACTAGAAACCAATATTTAACTAAAGAGACCTTTTCCAAACATAGCTTTACAATGTACTGTTTCCATATGAATTCCTTGTGAATCTGCAAATGCATCAAGCATTTTCAAAACCAACCTATAGCAGAAACCAAATAAAAAGCTCTTAATGAAGACCGCTCGAGTAAGATGAAACCCATAATAGATTGGGTTTTACACAAATTTTCTAATAAAGCAAAGTTAGTCCAGAAATAGAGGTTACATTATGTCTTGTTCCCTTGTATTTCCGGGATTGCCCAACCCAACAAAGAGCCATGGCCGAGGAGAACAAGTGCAGAAGTTGCGTTGACAAATCCTTCTAAGCATCTCATTCATCTGCAATAAACATTAACAAGGTTTGATAAAAAAAAAGGGACAATGAATTTATTTGAGGCAGCTTTAGGGATTTTTAGGGAACGTTTGGACATGATTTCAGTGAATAGAAATCAGGCTCATTTGAAGTTGAAATTTTGTTTGGACATGAAATTACACTCTCCTACGTGTTTTTTGTTCTCATAAAACCCCACAATTTGTGAAAGCTACCAAACATCCCAACTTTTATACAATCTTACCAAATGAGCAACCTATAGTTCATAAACAAGATATCGAAATATCCTAACGTGCGAGTTTGTCAAGTAAAACGTATGACTAGCTTCCCATCATTAAGGGTAGTTTCTATCACATAATCCCTTAAAGGCCCATACAAGTAAATTACAATAAAGATCGTTTAGCCATTTAAGTAGAATCTCTATATAAAACGTACTTAATTTCCTTAAACATGATATTTAATTTAGTTATTCAAGCACCAGCTCTTGGCGTATCCTAGACTATTGTTCTCACATATATAAGTGTGACTATACTATGGCCATTTGTTCTATTTATAACAAGTGGCATATATACCATGTGACTCCTAAGAACTTCAAGAAAAGACACTTGCGGTCATACAAAATATTATGAAAACTTGACTTAAAAGGAGTACCATAATGGCGAAGGAAGTTTTAGCTTCATATACCTTGGGTTCTTTCTCTAGCTAAGGGTGGTGCCCCGAAGCCCAACCAACTCAACATACATGGGTCATGAGTGTAGTCTTTACATCACCAACCATTAGCTTCCACCATCCAATTGAAACCAATCAATCCAACACAATCAACTACAAAAAAATATACATATGTTCATCATAACCTATAGGTTCATCTAACAAATCCTTCTAGTATTCTTCACATATGCTCAAAACTGATCAAATTCCTCAACAATTGTTTAGAGTGAATTCTGTATTTTTCCAACTTATCTTCACTCAATATTGAATATTCCCAAGTCAGTAGGAATACCCAAAAGAATTCTATTTTTATAAACAATACTATTCATCCTTTTCCTCTTTCAAGAACCCTATTTCATCAGATTCCATTTCAAGAGCTAATGTAAAAATTCAAATCAAAGAGTGATTTCCACTTTACACTACATCCCAAAAACGTATTCTGTAATTATATTCGAGTGTAGGGTAGTGAAATTACCAATTTGAAATCAGATTCCAACTTGAGTTCTTGGTGAATTTCCAGAATTCTTGATTGAAAACTAGTACTTCTCTAACAATTTAATATTCATCTTTTTCCTCTATCAAGAACCTTAATTCATCAAGACACATTTCAAGAGCTAATTCTAAGATACAAAGCAAATAGGGATTTCCACTTTACACTACATCCCAAATACGTATTCTATAATTATATTCGAGTATAGATAGAGAAATTACCTATTTGTAATCAAATTCCAACTTGAGTATTTTCACAATTCTTGAATGAAAACTAGAACTTCTCTAACAATTTAGGACCGTCAGATGCCTCTCTTTCATGAGAATGCTTATATGCTTTATTACCTCAAACCTCTACTTGATGCCACTGAAGAAAGAAAAGAAACACAGAGAACCCATAGTTCATAAACAAGATATATGCGCGGGTTTGTCAAGTAAAACTTATGACTACCTTCCCATCATAAAGGGTAGTTTCTATCACATAATGTCTTAAAGGCCCATAAAAGTAAATTACAATAAAGATCGTTTGGTCATTTAAGTAGAGTCTCTATATAATACGTACCTAATTTCCTTAAACGTGATATTTAATTTAGTTATTCAAGCACTAGCTCTTGGCTTATCGTACAATTATATTGGTTGTGTTCTCATGTATGTAAATGTGACTATACTATGGCCATTTGTTTTATTTATAACAAGTGACATATATACCATGTGACTCCTAAGAACTTCAAGAAAAGACACTTGCGGTCATACAAAATATTATGAAAACTCGACTTAAAAGGAGTACCATAATGGCGAAGGAAGTTTTAGCTTCATATACCTTGGGTTCTTTCTCTAGCTAAGGGTGGTGCCCCGAAGCCCAACCAACTCAACATACATGGGTCATGAGTGTAGTCTTTAAATCACCAACCATTAGCTTCCACCATCCAAATGAAACCAATCAATCCAACACAATCAACTACAAAAAAATATACATATGTTCATCATAACCTATAGGTTCATCTAACAAATCCTTCTAGTATTCTTCACATATGCTCAAAACTGATCAAATTCCTCAACAATTGTTTAGAGTGAATTCTGTATTTTTCCAACTTATCTGAATTCTGTATTTTTCCAACTTATCTTCTCTCAATATTGAATATTCCATTTTTATCAACAATACTATTCATCTTTTCCTCCTTCAAGAACCCTAATTCATCAGATTCAATTCAAGAGCTAATGTAAATCAAAGAGTGATTTCCACTTTACACTACATCCCAAAAACGTATTCCATAATTATATTCGAGTGTAGGGTAGAGAAAATACCAATTTGAAATCAGATTCCAACTTGAGTTCTTGGTGAAAATCCACAATTCTTGAAAAAAAAAACTAGTACTTTTCTAACAATTTACCATTCATCTTTTTCCTCTTTCAAGAACCCAAATTCATCAGACTCCATTCAAGAGCTAATGCAAATCAAAGAGTGATTTCCACTTTACACTACATTCCAAAAACGTATTCTATAATCATATTCGAGTATATATAGAGAAATTACCTATTTGTAATCAAATTCCAATTTGGGTTCTTGACGAATTTTCACAATTCTTGAATGAAAACTAGTACTTCTCTAACAATTTAGAGAAAAGAAAAGAAACACAGATGAATAAAATTAAGCGGAAGCTTTTTAGTAATTATAAAAGGTGACGCACTCTTGATGAATAAAAGTATATTACTCCTACATACCCTATATATAGAACTTGATAATTTGTCGGTGTTGTCATAATTAATTAACTCATTAAATATACAAACTAAATATTAAACTAACGATATAATGTTAATATAATATTACAAAAGTCTTTCATATTTTTTATTTATTTTTGGATTGTATTATTTATTCTTTGATATAATTGGCTTCTCAATTTGGAGTGTTTAATTTCGCATGGAATAATTATGAGTACCTTTTTTTTATTTTTGTGTATGGAAAAAGAATCACGGTATACATTATACTTGTAGGTAATATCATTTTCTTTGTAGATTTTGTACACCAAATAAATTTTATTATCGACAATTTCTCGATATTTGTGCAATTAATTACAATAATTTCACCTATACATATGAGGATTTAAAAGGAATACTAAGAGATAGAAAGTTTATGTTCTCATATTTACCTCAAATTGCCAATAAAAATTTATCCGATGAAAATCTTACGTTGACCTTGAGATGTCTTTTAATTTCTAGTCAACGAAGCTAGACATCAAATTTCTTGCTTCTGGATAACACATTGGGAAGGCATGATCTTCTACGCAGTGAATCCAACATATTTCTATACTTATCATCTTACAATATAATCATATAAACTTGAATATTTATGTTCTCTAAGCTCAGACCCCAACACAAGTTTGATAGTTTATAGCAGAGCATCCACACTTCCCGAAAGACGAAGATATAAAGGATAAAAAGATTAACTTCGTAAGTACTTCATAGATCATATCATTAAACATAAAATCTAAAGGTTATTGGTTTAAGCATCAATTCAACAAAATTAACAATCCTAATTTTCTGTTTCAATTAATTCGCACCTTGCCCGCAAAATGTAAAAGTAATTTAAAAAGAAAGAATCTTAATTGTGTTATTTTTTATTCATTGAAAGTGGGAGATACGATAGGAAAAAATAGCAAATAGAGAGAAATGAAAATAACATCACAGAAGGAAAAAAAAAACCCAAGCAGTGCAAAGGGAATGCTATGTTGCAAAATAATACTCAAACGGTTCACAACAAAGTTAGACATATTGGCATGAACAGAATGTTTAGCCAAATTAGGTTGCTAAGTTAGACATAGTTTCACTTTCTTTCTTTTTTTTTGATAAGGCAAAGATAAACATAGTTTCACTTGTTAAAATTTAGGTCTTTTTGGATAAGAGTGGAAAATAATATAAAAAAGAACAACTGCAGAAAATAATTATCTCTAACATATTCAGGCCTCCAAAACAACGTGATTTTTTTTCTTGGGAAACACCATGGCAGATGGATAGGACAAAGCGAAAACTTATAAGCAAATGCAGATCAGGGAATGAAATTTCGAAAAGTGTCATGAAAGTCTTTAAGAGTTGTCCTATCTTTCTTTTCTGTGGACATTCTTCTTTGCTTACCTTTTTGTGGTTCTTCTTTGTCCTCTATCCCTCGGAATTTGTTTTATTAGTATAAAACTAAATCCAAGAAAGTAAATAGGAGTAGTTAATTGTTTTCGAGGCTAAGGAATTCAAGAATAAAATGAGGAACAAATTATTTGCACTTTTCAAAACAACCTTTTTGAAGGATATATAATGTTAATTTTTTCCATATGGATAGGCAAAAGAAGAAGGCACAAACATTGAGTTTTCTGGCAGTACAAAGAGACACGCGCGGAGGGAGCTAACCACAAAGAAGACATACCTTCTCAATAAAGACGTAACTCTTGGAATTCTTTTCTTTCTTTTTTGTTTTAAGGAATAATATTAAGAAATTGAGAGAAAAATTGTAAGAGAGCTACATCACCGAGCTGTCAATCCTCTTTTATATATATATTATAAGATTTTCCTAAGACGTTGCGTTGTGAAAATTATTAAATTGCCTAATTTTTATATTTGTTTTATTGAATTTGCTAATCATCCTTCATAAGAACAAAAATATGTCAAAATATCCAGAGTAGATAAATCGAATATGTATGTGTTCTTTCATCATGATTTTTTTTTTTTTACTTTCTTTTGGAGTTAACTTCTGAATTAAAATATTATTTTTTATTTTGAAAATAAAAATATTTTTTTCCAAATCTCACAACATAATATGGCTAAACACCACTATATAGATATTGTGACCGCAAACTTCTTCAAAAATACACATAATTTTAGAAAATTTCACCTGATAACAATAATTATAACTAATTTTCAACATAATTTTTTTCACATAAGTATAAATAATCTCTTCTGCATGAATTATCTTTTTTGCAAAATTTAAAAATGAATGGCTTTTTTTTTACGAAATATAAACGCAAGGCTTCAAATTAATTTAAAGAGATAGTTTATCATTAAATTATGGAGTGATAAATAAGAATAAACCTTAGCTTAGACAATGTCAAAATAGAGATAGATTTAAAGAGACGCTTATATATTCGACCTTATTATTTTACTTTTATTTTTTGTTAAATACGAATAATATTATATGCATTTTAAAAAAATAAATAAAAGGAAGAAGAAGAAATAGTATTTTAAGGATATATCAGCAGATGAGATGATTCAAGAGTACCAACAACATCCTTTTAAGTCGCATTATATAGGTTACGTGGGAGGGGGTCATGAAATGTTCATTCACTTGTGTTAAGCTAACAAGAATGATTATAGCAATCAACAGAAACTAAAGAAGACATAGCAACAACAAGATCTAGAAACCTTTAAGCATTACGTCACGCTGGCAATGTCTGTAGTCTTATGTGCTTGTACTTCTGCATTGTATTGAAGCAATTAGATCTTTCGGAGAAGCCTTTGGATATGACTTGCTCCAATGCATGTGCTCCTTCCTGTACAGCAGCATAAATCTGCAAGTAATATGTATGAATCTTCAAACAGATACATTTGGAATTTTTTCATTGATGTCAATTTTCACCGTCAATTCATAGTAGAATAAATATAAAAGCAGTATGACAAATGCAGTTAGGCTACAAGAAAAACAATAACCTGAGATGTTTGTGTCAAAAAGATTTTTCGAATGTATTTCCTGGATAACTGTAATTTTGAGTTGTTGTCAGTTGATATCCTGTAGAGATGATAAATTACCATTTTCACATCAATGCCAGTGTACAGTTAATGGAAGGACAAAACAATGGTTCTTGGACAAAATTTATACTTCCATCCCCCAGTTTGGTTCCTGGAATTCTTCTTTTCGCTAACTTGCAGTAGTATAGTCGGGAGCGACACAATTTTGTTTAGGCAACCGAGAATCTCAAAGGTCCTGCAATTTTCTGCAGTTCATATATCTGCATTCCGAGAAATTTAGTGATGGTAGATCCTAGCTCAACCGAACAAGGCCCACCCTTCTTAACAACAGATACATGTAATTTAATGTAAAGAGAAAAAGGCTGAATATTTTGAGTAAAGGGACGCATCAATGGCAATGGAATGTCCAGCTGCACCTGCATACCAATCCAAACACCCACAAGTGAGCTTTTATTTAGTAGGTTATTATTAACAGCGCTTGTACATGAAAACTAAAGATAGCAGAAAGCAAATCACTAGAGAAGAAAGTGATGCCATTATGGATTTTATGAGGGGTTCAAATCACATCACACCAAACTAGAGAGACATTGTTCCAAACATTCCTTATTGCACTTTATCACTGATTGGTTTTACAATTACTGAGCAGCTAGGTTTAATTGTTTCTTTTGTCCAAGTAATGGAGCAAAAGCAATGTGAAAGCTTAAACAATGATAAATGCCAGTATTTTAAGGATATATCAGCAGACTACAGGCATGAGATAATTCAAGAGTATCAACAACATCCTCTAAAGTCGCATTACATAGGTTGCGCGGGAGGGGGTCACGAAATGTTCATTCACTTGTGTTTAGCTAATAAGAATGGTTATAGCAATCAACAGAAACTAAAGAAGACACAGCAACAACAAGATTTAGAAACCTTTAAGCATTAACGTCACGCTGGCAATGTCTGTAGTCTTATGTGTTTGTACTTCTGCATTGTATTGAAGCAATTAGAACTTTCGGAGAAGCCTTTGGATATGACTTGCTCCAATGCATGTGCTCCTTCCAGTAATGCAGCATCAATCTGCAAGTACTATGTATGAATCTTCAACTCAAAGTGGATTTAGAGCTACAAACAGATACATTTCGAATTCTTTCATTGATATCAATTTCCAAATATATTAGTTTTACCAAGCAATGATCTCAACAATACTAACGTGGTTTCAGTGTGTGGAACATGGGTACTTCTAAAACAATGTCGGATTTCCGTATAATTTTGACATACATTTGACTCGAGGGTCCAAATTATTCATTTTCATTGGTTGAATTCTACAAAACATGTCACATGCACATCTCTTACAACATATCTAATAAAAATTTTTTTTTGCAATGACTAAATAGATAAAAGGTAGACATACATTGTCCAAATTGATTAGAAAAAAATACAAAAGGAGATTGGAACATAACCTATCCCAATTAGAACACACATTGTAATAGTGAATAAAATAGAATGGTAACTCATAACTATATGATACAAAACATCTACTCTTAAACTCTTTTTAAATCATATATAGCAAAAAACAACAGACCAAATTTATACTCCCCTGGTTCACTATTTACTTGTCATTTTTAACATATCAAAAAAAGACAATTAATTTTTTCCTATTTCACCCCCAACATTAATAATTTATTACCCAAATCATTTTTCAAGGCCTACAACTATGAACTATATATCAATTAATATGGATATTGTGGTAAAATACTCATATTAATCTTTATTTTCTAAAGGACATGTAATGTCCAGACAAGTAATATTGAACAAAGGGAGAAGTAATATAATATATTTATACAACCATATGCCTATTAGATTTTTGTGCTCCGCATATAAGCATCATCTAATGGCTGTCTGATCTATGGAACATATAATTTGAAATTTAAAATGAAGAAAAATTTGTTAAACAAAGAAGACACTAGATAATACACACGAAAAGTTTGTGAGACAAAGGAGAAGCGCCCCCTGCACTCTGGAAGTAGATAATTGAATAATTTTTTTTATAACAACAACAACAACAACATACCCAGTGAAATCCCACAAGTGGGGTCTGGGGAGGGTAAGATGTACGCAGACCTTACCACTACCACACAGGTAGAATTTTTTTTTTTATAACATTACCAAAAAGATATTCAAGAGAAGCTTGTAGAACAGAAACAAGAAAAGGAACATTAGTAAGTCAACTTTATGTAAGAACCCCTGAGTTATAAACTTACTCGTTCTCTTGCAGTTAAATTGAACTTTTGAAGCATGAATGCTTTAGGATCCATCTGACCAGGAGGTCTTCCAATACCTAGCAAGAATTTTCCAAACTGAAACTTAAAACACAAAAAGGAGGACATATTTCAGACTTTAAACAAACCTATCCTTAACCGAGGAAACTCCCCATTTCCATGAAAATGATAAATCACACTCTTCAACCTGTAAAAATGAGAACTGGATCATATACAAAAATAGCAACTGAAACTGCACCATACCTGAAGAGGTCTGGATGCACGACATGGTCTTTCTAACAAAATATTATGCTTATTATATGCAGGTAAGAATTACTCAATATGTTCTATCTTAGGTATTCAATTTCATTATTAAGTTTATTACAATTACAGCTATGAACCTACATAGACAATTCATGGGATTAAAAATGACCATATGAATGGTCTCATGGTACTAAATTAAATGGGTTTTTTCAAAAGTGGATTTATATTATTATATAGAAAAGAACTCTATTCATACCCATTATGTTTGTGATGACTTCCCTTGGGGTGAAGACGAAGAACTCCACATGGTAAATCCATGTCATCATGAAACTGGAGAAAAAGAAAATTATATTGAAAAGCATTAACAAAACATAATCAATATGTACAATTAGATCTTAAAAAATATGAATTGCTAGTATATTGTACCACGACCACCCGATTGAGAGGGAGCTTGTAATATGCTGCAAGTGGGCCAGTCTGAAACATAGAGAAATGGGAGAGAGAGGTATTGATCACCTTGATAACACTAAACATCACAGAGAAACACGAAACATATCCATTCCTCATGAAACATCAAAAAACATCAACGTCGAACAAGTAGAAATCTAATGGGAGTCATAAAAATTTTATCCTTTATTTTCTTATGTAAACTGGAGTTTGTATGACATAAAATGAGCAAAGAAATGTGCTATTTTCCATTCTTAAAATCTCAGATAGAAGTTCAGTCATTCAAATAGAACTTAACTTGAATGATGAAAATCTAATACGTTTGAACCTGCCTTGCAAACTAGGGGAAGCAACGACTGGGCCCTTGACCTGACTGTAGGGGAACTAAATCTGGAAAAAAACAATAGGACAGGCTTGCATTTGCGTTTAACTTGTGAACAGGCAAGTCTTGACAAAAAGGGTCAATTTTCGCACAAATCTGACAAATATTGCCGTTAAACATGCTCCCTTAGTCCGTAGGAAAAGTTAGTCCAATGTGTGCTAAGGGTCCTTGAGTCATATCATTTTTCCACTAGAATGCATTTTGCAAATAAATTACCACTACTTTCTGGAAGCCTCTCTAACCCCAGTTGTACGATTTCACTGGAATGTTGTTACTGGCAGCACAAGGATGCTACCTAGGTTTCTCCAATAGAATAAAAGTGACCTGCAATTCACTACCTAACTACATAGACAAACAGCATGGTAAATTCTTTTAGATTCTTTCAGTGATAAAATTACAAGAATCAAAGCAAAGAAGATAGTCTTATCTCAATTTTCAAAGAAACTTTCAAAACATAACAATTCAGCAGACAATTGAACAACATTTTTATCAGGTTAGGATCATTTTGGCAAGAACTTGGTTAAGAAATCACTGGACAAAGATACTAATTTGACTTGCCCCATTCAGTATTTGTTCATTTTTGACAACAATCTTACCAATTACGTCACTGTTGGACATGCATTCCATGTTAACTCTTCGGTGGTCAGAGGCTGACAGTAACCAGCAACAACAAACTTCTAACATGTTGTAACTGTTCTTGAAACTAACAGATAAAACTAGTCCAAAATTATTCAAGGTCAACAGAGAGAAATATGAACAAAGACTTGAAAACATCTGGATTCGCATCTTATGGTCTTACTTCTCTCAGACAAATAGTTGGCACAGGAAAGTTTCCAGCAGTAAAAACAATTCTAGAATCTACACTTCCAACGCCCAGCATTCCACCCACACAAGAAAACGCCATACATGGCTGAATGAATATAACAATCAGAAGGATCCCTATCAAATAAAATGAGAAATTTACAAGTAAACCCACTTCCACTATGTGACATAATACACTTAGGGGTCGTTTGGTTGGCAATATGGCATCCCTGGATAATTAATCTCGTGATAAGTTAGCCTGGGATAAGTTATCCCACCATATAAATGGGATAACTTATCCCATCACGAAGGCAAAAATGGTGGGATAAATAGTCCAAGTATTACCTTATCCCTCCAGCCAAACATGGGTTAAAATGATACTACATTTTATTCCGGGATTATTATAACTTATACCTCACACCAAACGAGCCCCTAAAGTATCAGTTTTCATTCAGACACATCCTTCTTTGAGATATAATCCAAGCAGCACCATTCATAAGCAGAAAAAGAAAAGATTTAAGATAAAAGTAAAAGACGTATTTAGTTGCTTACAGATTCACCACTCAAATTCATGCAAGTTAGTGGCTTTGCAAGGAGAACTGGAATGCCATTGACAAAACCTAAGAATTGGCATATATCAACAAGTGCATATCAAGATGTACTTGGACACTTGAAAAAATAGAAACCAATATTTAACTAAAGACACCTTTTCCAAACATAGCTTAACAATGTACTGTTTCCATATGAATTCCTTGTGAATCACACCAAACTAGAGAGACGTCGTTCCAAACATTACTTATTGCACTTTATCACTGATTGGTTTTACAATTACTGAGCTGCTAGGTTTACTTGTTTCTTCTGTCCCAGTAATAGAGCAAAAGCAATGTGAAATCTTACACAATGATAAATGCCAGTATTTTAAGGATATAACAGCAGATTACAAGCATGAGATAATTCAAGAGTATCAACAACATCCTCTAAAGTCTTATTATATATGTTGCGTGGGAGGTGGTCATGAAATGTTCATTCACTTGTGTTTATTCACTTGTGTTTAGCTAATAAGAATGGTTATAGCAATCAAGAGAAACTAAAGAAGACACAACAACAACAAGATTTAGAAACCTTTAAGCATTAACGTCACGCTGGCAATGTCTGTAGTCTTATGTGCTTGTACTTCTGCATTGTATTGAAGCAATTAGAACTTTCGGAGAAGCCTTTGGATATGACTTGCTCCAATGCATGTGCTCCTTCCAGTAATGCAGCATCAATCTGCAAGTAATATGTATGAATCTTCAACTCAAAGTGGATTTACAGCTACAAACGGATACATTTCGAATTCTTTCAACGATGTCAATTTCCAAATATATTAGTTTTACAAAGCAAAGATCTCTCCAATTCTAACGTGGTTTCAGTGAACATGGGAACTTCTAAAACAATGTCGGATTTCCGTATAATATTGACATACATTTGACTAAAGGGATCATAACAACAACAACATACCCAGTGAAATCCCACAAGTGGGGTCTGGGGAGGGTAAGATGTACGCAGACCTTACCACTACCACACAGGTAGAGAGGCTGTTTCCTGGAAACCCTCATCACAAAAACCCATCAGCAGAATAAGCTAGATATGATAAACAGGCAAGAAAGAGAAGAACACATGATAATACGTAGATACAGGATAGTAAGATATAAAGACAGATAAATAACATATAAAGGCATTTGACTAAAGGGATCATGTCTATGAGAAATTATAACTGGGTCCAAATTATTCTTTTTCATTGGTTGAATTCTACAAAATATGTCACCTGCACATCTCTTACAGCATATATAATAAAAATTTCTTTTTGCAATGACTAAATAGATAAAAGGTAGACATACATTATCCAAATTGATTAGAAAAAAATACAAACGGAGATTGGAACATAACCTATCCCAATTAGAACACACATTGTAATGGTGAATAAAATAGAATGGTAACTCATAACTATATTATACAAAACATCTACTCTTAAACTCTATTTAAATCATATATAGCAAAAAACAGCAGACCAAATTTATGCTCCCCTGGTTCACTATTTACTTGTCATTTTTAACATATCAAGAAAAGACAATTAATTTTTTTCCTATTTCACCCCCAACATTAATAATTTATTACCCAAATCATTTTCCAAGGCCTATAACTATGAACTATATATCAATTAATATGGATATTGTGGTTAAATACTCATAATAATCTTTATTTTCTAAAGAACATGTAAAGTCTAGACAAGTAATATTGAACAAAGGGAGAAATAATATAATATATTTATACAACTGTATGCCTATTAGATTTTTGCGCTCCGCCTATAAGCATCATCTAATGGCTGTATAATCTGTGGAACAAATAATTTGAAATTTAAATGAAGAAAAGCTTGTGAGACAAAGGATTAGCGCCCCCTGGATTCTGGAAGTAGATATTTGAATAATTTTTTTTTATAACATTACCAAAAAGATATTCAAGAAAAGCTTGTACAACAGAAACAAGAAAAGGAACATTATAAAGTCAACTTTATGTAAGAACCCATGAGTTATAAACTTACTCGTTCTCTTGCAGTTAAATTGAACTTTTGAAGCATGAATGCTTTAGGATCCATCTGTCCAGGTGCTCTTCCAATACCTAGCAAGAGAACTATGTTTAATTTTCCAAACTGAAACTTAAAACGCAAAAAGAGGACATATTTCAGACTTTCAACAAACCTATCCTTAACCGAGGAAACTCCCCATTTCCATGAAAATGATAAATCACACTCTTCAACCACTAAAAATGAGAACTGGATCATATACAGTTTAACAACAACTGAAACTGCACCATACCTGAAGAGCTCTGGATGCACGACATGGTCTTTCTAACAAAATATTATGCTTATTATATGCAGGTAAGAATTACTCGATATGTTCTATTTTAGGTATTCATTTTCATTATTAAGTTTATTAAAGTTCCAGCTATGAACCTACATCGACAATTCAACAACAACAACAACAACATACCCACTGAATTAAAAATGACCATATGAATGGTCTCATGGTACTGAATTAAAGGGTTTTTTCAAAAGTGGATTTATATTATATTATATAGAAAAGAACTCTGTTCATACCCATTATGTTTGTGATGACCTCCCTTGGGGTGAAGACGAAGAACTCCACATGGTAAATCCGTGTCATCATGAAACTAGAGAAAAAGAAAATTATTGAAAAGCATTAAAAAAACATAACCAATATGTCCAATTAGATTTTAAAAAATATGAACTGCTAGTATACTATACCGCGACCACCCGATTGAGAGGGAGCTTGTAATATGATGCAAGTGGGCCAGTCTGAAAAATAGAGAAATGGGAGAGAGAGGTATCAATCACCTTTTATAACATAAACATCACAGAGAAACACGATACATCTCCATTTCTCATGAAACATCAAAAAACATCAAGGTCCAACAAGTAGAAATCTAATGGGAATCATAAAATTTTAACCTTTATTTTCTTATGTAGACTGGAGTTTGTATGACATAAATTGAGCAAAGAAATGTGCTATTTTCCATTCTTAAAATCTCAAATAGAAGTTCAGTTATTCAAGTAGAACTTAACTTGAATGATGAAAATCTAATACGTATGAACCTGCCTTGCAAACTAGGGGAAGCAACGACTGGGCCCTTAACCTGACTGTAGGGGAACTAAATCTGGAAAAAACAATAGGACCAGGCTTGCATTTGCATTTAACTTGTGAACAGGCAAGTCTTGACAAAAAGGGTCAATTTTCGCTTAGATCTGATAAATATTTTCATTAAACATGCTCCCTTAGTCTGTAGAAAAAGTTAGTCCAATGTGTGCTAAGAATCCTTGAGTCATACCATTTTTCCACTAGAATGCATTTTGCAAATAAATTACCACTACTTTCTGGAAGCCTCTCTAACTCCACAAGGAAGGAATAAGGTCTGCGTACTCTCTCTACCTTTTTCATACCCAGTTGTGGGATTTCACTGGTATGTTGTTACATGCAGCACAAGGATGCTACCTGGGTAGCTTCAATGAAATAAAAGTGACCTGCAATTCACTACCTAACTACATAGACAAATAGCGCGGTAAATTCTTTTAGATTCTTTCAGTGATAAAATTACAAGAACAAAGCAAAGAAGATAGTCTTATCTCAATTTTCAAAGAAACTTTCAAAACATAACAATTCAGCAGACAATTGAACAACATTTTTATCAGGTTAGGATCATTTTTGGCAAGAACTTGGTCAAGAAATCACCGGACAAAGCTACTAATTTGACTTGCCCCATTCAATGTTTGTTCATTTTTGACAACAATCTTACCGATTATGTCAATGTTGGACATGCACTCCATGTTTACTGCTCGGTGGTCAGAGGCTGACAGTAACCAGCAAAAACAAACTTCAACATGTTGTAACTGTTTTTGAAACTAACAGATAAAACTAGTCCAAAATTATTCAAGGTTAACAGAGAAAAATATGAACAAAGACTTGTAAACATCTGGATTAGCATCTTATAGCCTTCTCACAGACAAATAGTTGGCACAGGAAAGTTTCCAGCAGTAAAAACTATTATAGAATCTACACTTCCAACGCCCAGCATTCCACCCACACAAGAAAACACCATACATGGCTGAATGAATATAACAATCAGCTAGATCCCTATCAAATAAAATGAAAAAGTTACAAGTAAACCCACTTCCACTATGTGACATAATTCACTTAGGGGTCGTTTGGTTGGCAATATGTCATCCCTGGATAATTAATCTCGGGATAAGTTAGCCTGGGATAAGTTATCCCACCATATAAATGGGATAACTTATCCCATCACTAAGGCAAAAATGGTGGGATAAATAGTCCAAGTTTTACCTTATACCTCCAACCGAACATGGGATAAAATGATCCTACATTTTATCCCGGGATTATTATAACTTATACCTCATACCAAACGACCTCTTAAAGTATCAGTTTTCATTCAGACACATCCTTCTTTGAGATAGAATCCAAGCAACACCATTCATAAGCAGAAAAAGAAAAGATTTATGATACAAGTAAAGACATATTTAGTTGCTTACAGATTCACCACTCAAATTCATGTAAGTTAGTGGCTTTGCAAGGAGAACTGGAATGCCATTGACAAAACCTGAGAATTGGCATATATCAACAAGTGCATATCAAGATGTACTTGAACACTTGAAAAAATAGAAACCAATATTTAACTAAAGACACCTTTTCCAAACATAGCTTTACAATGTACTGTTTCCATATGAATTCCTTGTGAATCACACCAAACTAGAGAGACGCTGTTTCAAACATTCCTTATTGCACTTTATCACTGATTGGTTTTACAATTACTGAGCAGCTAGGTTTAATTGTTTTTTCTTTCCCAATAATGGAGCAAAAGCAATGTGAAAGCTTAAACAGTGATAAATGCCAGTATTTTAAGGATATATCAGCAGACTACAGGCATGAGATAATTCAAGAGTATCAACAACATCCTCTAAAGTCGCATTACATAGGTTGCGTGGGAGGGGGTCATGAAATGTTCATTCACTTGTGTTTAGCTAATAAGAATGGTTATAGCAATCAACAGAAACTAAAGAAGACACAACAACAACAAGATCTAGAAACCTTTAAGCATTAACGTCACGCTGGCAATGTCTGTAGTCTTATGTGCTTGTACTTCTGCATTGTATTGAAGCGATTAGAACTTTCGGAGAAGCCTTTGGATATGACTTGCTCCAATGCATGTGCTCCTTCCAGTAATGCAGCATCAATCTGCAAGTAATATGTATGAATCTTCAACTCAAAGTGGATTTAGAGCTACAAACAGATACATTTCGAATTCTTTCATTGATGTCAATTTCCAAATATATTAGTTTTACCAAGCAAAGACCTCTCCAGTACTAACGTGGTTTCAGTGTGTGGAACATGGGTACTTCTAAAACAATGTCGGATTTTCGTATAATATTGACATACATTTGACTCGAGGGTCCAAATTATTCTTTTTCATTGGTTGAATTCTACAAAACATGTCACCTACACATCTTTTACAACATATCTAATAAAATTTTCTTTTTGCAATGACTAAATAGATAAAAGGTAGACATACATTGTCCAAATTGATTAGAAAAAAATACAAAAGGAGATTGGAACACAACCTATCCCAATTAGAACACACATTGTAATAGTGAATAAAATAGAATGGTAACTCATAACTATATTATATAAAACATCTACTCTTAACCTCTTTTTAAATCATATATAGGAAAAAACAGCAGAGCAAATTTATACTCCCCTGGTTCACTATTTACTTGTCATTTTTAACATATCAAGAAAAGACAATTAATTTTTTTCCTATTTCACCCCCAACATTAATAATTGATTACCCAAATCATTTTTCAAGGCCTACAACTATGAACTATATATCAACTAATATAGATATTGTGGTAAAACTCTCATATTAATCTTTATTTTCTAAAGGACATGTAAAGTCCAGACAAGTAATATTGAACAACAGAAGAAGTAATATAATATATTTATACAATCGTATGCCTATAAGCATCATCTAATGGTTGTCTGATCTATGGAACAAATAATTTGAAATTTAAAATGAAGAAAAATTTGTTAAACAAAGAAGACACCAGATAATACACACGAAAAGTTTGTGAGACAAAGGATTAGCGCCCCCGGACTCTGAAAGTAGATAATTGAATAATTTTTTTTATAACTTTACCAAAAAGATATTCAAGAAAAGCTTGTAGAACAGAAACAAGAAAAGGAACATTAGAAAGTCAACTTTATGTAAGAACCCATGAGTTATAAACTTACTCGTTCTCTTGCAATTAAATTAAACTTTTGAAGCATGAATGCTTTAGGATCCACCTGACCAGGAGGTCTCCAATACCTAGCAAGAATTTTCCAAACTGAAACTTAAAACACAAAAAAGAGGACATATTTCAGACTTTCAACAGACCTATCCTTCACCGAGGAAACTCCCCATTTCCATGAAAATGATAAATCACACTCTTCAACCTATAAAAATGAGAACTGGATCATATACAGTTTAAGAGCAACTGAAACTGCACCATACCTGAAGAGGTCTGGATGCACGACATGGTCTTTCTAACAAAATATTATGCTTATTATATGCAGGTAAGAATTACTCGATATGTTCTATTTTAGGTATTCAATTTCATTATTAAGTTTATTACAATTCCAGCTATGAACCTACATAGACAATTCATGGGATTAAAAATGACCATATGAATGGTCTCATGGTACTTAATTAAAGGGGTTTTTTAAAAAGTGGATTTATATTATTATATAGAAAAGAACTCTGTTCATACCCATTATGTTTGTGATGACCTCCCTTGGGGTGAAGACAAGAACTCCACATGGTAAATCCATGTCATCATGAAACTGGAGAAAAAGAAAATTATATTGAAAAGCATTAACAAAACATAATCAATATGTCCAATTAGATCTTAAAAAATATGAACTGCTAGTACATTGTACCACGACCACCCGATTGAGAGGGAGCTTGTAATATGCTGCAAGTGGGCCAATCTGAAACATAGAGAAATGGGAGAGAGAGGTAATGATCACATTGATAACACTAAACATCACAGAGAAACACGATACATATCCATTCCTCATGAAACATCAAAAAACATCAACGTCCAACAAGTAGAAATCTAATGGGAGTCATAAAAATTTTATCCTTTATTTTCTTATGTAAACTGGAGTTTGTATGACATAAATTTAGCAAAGAAATGTGCTATTTTCCATTCTTAAAATCTCAGATAGAAGTTCAGTTATTCAAATAGAACTTAACTTACCGATTACGTCACTGTTGGACATGCATTCCATGTAAACTGTTCGGTGGTCAGAGGCTGACAGTAACCAGCAACAACAAACTTCAACATGTTGTAACTGTTCTTGAAACTAACAGATAAAACTATTCCAAAATTATTCAAGGTTAACAGAGAGAAATATTAACAGACTTGAAAACATCTGGATTAGCATCTTATAGTCTTACTTCTCACAGACAAATAGTTGGCACAGGAAAGTTTCCAGCAGTAAAAACTATTCTAGAATCTACACTTCCAACGCCCAGCATTCCACCCACACAAGAAAACACCCTACATGGCTGAATGTATATAACAATCAGCTATATCCCTATCAAATAAAATGAAAAATTTACAAGTAAACCCACTTCCACTATGTGACATAATACACTTGGGGGTCGTTTGGTTGGCAATATGTCATCCCTAGATAATTAATCTCGGGATAAGTTAGCCCGGGATAAGTTATCCCACCATATAAATGGGTTAATTTATCCCATCACTAAGGCAAAAATGGTGGGATAAATAGTCCAAGTTTTACCTTATACCTCCAACCAAACATGGGTTAAAATGATCCTACATTTTATCCCAGGATTATTATAACTTATACCTCATACCAAACGACCTCTTAAAGTATCAGTTTTCATTCAGACACATCCTTCTTTGAGATAGAATCCAAGCAGCACCATTCATAAGCAGAAAAAGAAAAGATTTATGATACAAGTAAAGACATATTTAGTTGCTTACAGATTCACCACTCAAATTCATGTAAGTTAGTGGCTTTGCAAGGAGAACTGGAATGCCATTGACAAAACCTGAGAATTGGCATATATCAACAAGTGCATATCAAGATGTACTTGAACACTTGAAAAAATAGAAACCAATATTTAACTAAAGACACCTTTTCCAAACATAGCTTTACAATGTACTGTTTCCATATGAATTCCTTGTCAATCACACCAAACTAGAGAGACGTTGTTCCAAACATTCCTTATTGCACTTTATCACTGATTGGTTTTACAATTACTGAGCAGCTAGGTTTAATTGTTTCTTCTGTCCCAGTAATGGAGCAAAAGCAATGTGAAAGCTTAAACAATGATAAATGCCAGTATTTTAAGGATATATCAGCAGACTACAAGCATGAGATAATTCAAGAGTATCAACAACATCCTCTAAAGTCTCATTATATAGGTTGCGTGGGAGGGGGTCATGAAATGTTCATTCACTTGTGTTTAGCTAACAAGAATGGTTATAGCAATCAACAAAAACTAAAGAAGACACAGCAACAACAAGAATTAGCAACCTTTAAGCATTAACGTCACGCTGGCAATGTCTGTAGTCTTATGTGCTTGTACTTCTGCATTGTATTGAAGCAATTCGAACTTTCGGAGAAGCCTTTGGATATGACTTGCTCCAATGCATGTGCTCCTTCCAGTAATGCAGCATCAATCTGCAAGTAATATGTATGAATCTTCAACTCAAAGTGGATTTAGAGCTACAACCAGATACATTTCGAATTCTTTCATCGATGTCAATTTCCAAATATATTAGTTTTACCAAGCAAAGATCTCTCCAATTCTAACGTGGTTTCAGTGAACATGGATACTTCTAAAACAATGTCGGATATCCGTATAATATTGACATACATTTGACTAGAGGGATCATGTCTATGAGAAATTATAACCGGGTCCAAATTATTCTTTTTCATTGGTTGAATTCTACAAAACATGTCACCTGCACATCTCTTACAGCATATATAATAAAATTTTCTTTTTGCAATGACTAAATAGATAAAAGGTAGACATACATTATCCAAATTGATTAGAACACACATTGTAATGGTTAATAAAATAGAATGGTAACTCATAAGTATATGATACAAAACATCTACTCTTAAACTCCATTTAAATCATATATAGCAAAAAACAGCAGACCAAATTTATACTCCCCTGGTTCACTATTTACTTGTCATTTTTAACATATCAAGAAAAGACAATTAATTTTTTTTCCTATTTCACCCCCAACATTAATAATTTATTACCCAAATCATTTTCCAAGGCCTACAACTATGATCTATATATAAATTAATATGGATATTGTGGTAAAATACTCATATTAATCTTTATTTTCTAAAGGGCATGTAAAGTCTAGACAAGTAATATTGAACAAAGGGAGAAATAATATATTATATTTATACCACTGTATGCCTATTAGATTTTTATGCTCCGCATATAAGCATCATCGAATGGTGGTCTGATCTATGGAACAAATAATTTGAAATTTAAAATGAAGAAAAATTTGTTAAACAAAGAAGGCACCAGATAATACACACGAAAAATTTGTGAGACAAAGGATTAGCGCCCCCTGGATTCTGGAAGTAGATATTTGAAATTTTTTTTTATAACATTACCAAAAAGATATTCAAGAAAAGCTTGTACAACAGAAACAAGAAAAGGAACATTATAATGTCAACTTTATGTAAGAACCCATGAGTTAAAAACTTTACTCGTTCTCTTGCAGCTAAATTGAACTTTTGAAGCATGAATGCTTTAGGATCCATCTGTCCAGGTGGTCTTACAATACCTAGCAAGAGAACTATGTTTAATTTTCCAAACTGAAACTTAAAACGCAAAAAAGAGGACATATTTCAGACTTTCAACAAACCTATCCTTAACCAAGGAAACTCCCCATTTCCATGAAAAAAATAAATCACACTCTTCAACCTGTAAAAAAGAGAACTGGATCATATACAGTTTAACAGCAACTGAAACTGCACCATACCTAAAGAGGTCTGGATGCACGACTTGGTCTTTCTAACAAAATATTATGCTTATTATATGCAGGTAAGAATTACTCGATATGTTCTATTTTAGACATTCAATTTCATCATTAAGTTTATTACAATTCCAGCTATGAACCTACATAGACAATTCATGGGATTAAAAATGACCATATGAATGGTCTCATGGTACTTAATTAAAGGATTTTTTCAAAAGTGGATTTATATTATTATTATACAGAAAAGAACTCTGTTCATACCCATTATGTTTGTGATGACCTCCCTTGGGGTGAAGACGAAGAACTCCACATGGTAAATCCATGTCATCATGAAACTGGAGAAATAGAAAATTATTGAAAAGCATTAAAAAAACATAATCAATATGTCCAATTAGATCTTAAAAAATATGAACTGCTAGTATATTGTACCACGACCACCTGATTGAGAGGGAGCTAGTAATATGCTGCAAGTGGGCCAGTCTGAAAAATAGAGAAATGGGAGAGAGAGGTATCGATCAACTTTGATAACACTAAACATCACAGAGAAACACAATACATCTCCATTTCCCATTAAACATCAAAAAACATCAAGGTCCAACAAGTAGAAATCTAATGGGAATCATAAAATTTTAACCTTTATTTTCTTATGTAAACTGGAGTTTGTATGACATAAATTGAGCAAAGAAATGTGCTATTTTCCATTCTTAAAATCTCAAATAGAAGTTCAGTTATTCAAATAGAACTTAACTTGAATGATGAAAATCTAATACGTATGAACCTGCCTTGCAAACTAGGGGAAGCAACGACTGGGCCCTTAACCTGACTGTAGGGGAACTAAATCTGGAAAAAACAATAGGACCAGGCTTGCATTTGCATTTAACTTGTGAGCAGGCAAGTCTTGACAAAAAGGGTCAATTTTCGCACAAATCTGATAAATATTGTCATTAAACATGCTCCCTTAGTCTGTAGAAAAAGTTAGTCCAATGTGTGCGGTCCTTGAGTCATATCACTTTTCCACTAGAATGCATTTTGCAAATAAATTACCACTACTTTCTGGAAACCTCTCTAACTCCACAAGGAAGGAATAAGGTCTGCGTACTCTCTCTACCTTTCTCAAACCCCAGTTGTGGAATTTCACTAGTATGTTGTTACTGGCAGCACAAGGATGCTACCTGGGTTGCTTCAATGGAATAAAAGGATCTGCAATTCACTACCTAACTACATAGACAAACAGCGCGGTAAATTCTTTTAGATTCTTTCAGTGATAAAATTACAAGAACAAAGCAAAGAAGATAGTCTTATCTCAATTTTCAAAGAAACTTTCAAAACATAACAATTCAGCAGACAATTGAACAACATTTTTATCAGGTTAGGATCATTTTTGGCAAGAACTTGGTCAAGAAATCACCGGACAAAGCTACTAATTTGACTTTCCCCATTCAGTGTTTCTTGTTCATTTTTGACAACAGTCTTACCGATTACGTCACTGTTGGACATGCATTCCATGTTAACTGTTCGGTGATCAGAGGCTGACAGTAACCAGCAACAACAAACTTCAACATGTTGTAACTGTTCTTGAAACTAACAGATAAAACTAGTCCAAAGTTATTCAAGATTAACAGAGAGAAATATGAACAAAGACTTGAAAACATCTGGATTAGCATCTTATAGTCTTACTTCTCACAGACATATAGTTCGCACAGGAAAGTTCCCAGCAGTAAAAACTATTCTAGAATCTACACTTCCAACGCCCAGCATTCCACCCACACAAGAAAACGCCATACATGGCTGAAAGAATATAACAATCAGCTAGAGCCCTATCAAATAAAATGAAAAATTTACAAGTAAACCCACTTCCACTAAGTGACATAATACACTTAGGGGTTGTTTGGTTGGCAATATGTTATCCCTGGGTAAGTAATCTTGGGGTAAGTTAGCCTGGGAGAAGTTATCCCACTATATATATGGGATAACTTATCCCAACACTAAGGCAAAAATGATGGGATAAATAGTCCAAGTATTACCTTATCCCTCCAGCCAAACATGGGTTAAAATGATCCTACATTTTATTCCGGGATTATTATAACTTATACCTCACACCAAACGAGCCCCTAAAGTATCAGTTTTCATTCAGACACATCCTTCTTTGAGATAGAATCCAAGCAGCACCATTCATAAGCAGAAAAAGAAAAGATTTAAGATAAAAGTAAAAGACGTATTTAGTTGCTTACGGATTCACCACTCAAATTCATGCAAGTTAGTGGCTTTGCAAGGAGAACTGGAATGCCATTGACAAAACCTGAGAACTGGCATATATCAACAAGTGCATATCAAGATGTACTTGAACACTTGAAAAACTAGAAACCAATATTTAACTAAAGAGACCTTTTCCAAACATAGCTTTACAATGTACCGTTTCCATATGAATTCCTTGTGAATCTGCAAATGCATCAAGCATTTCTAAACCAACCTATAACAGAAACCAAATAAAAAGCTCTTAATGAAGACCGCTCGAGTAACATGAAACCCATAATAGATTGGGTTTTACACAAATTTTCTAATAAAGCAAAGGTAGTCCAGAAATAGAGGTTACATTATGTCTTGTTCCCTTGTATTTCCGGGATTGCCCAACCCAACAAAGAGCCATGGCCGAGGAGAACAAGTGCAGAAGTTGCGTTGACAAATCCTTCTAAGCATCTCATTCATCTGCAATAAACATTAACAAGGTTTGATTAAAAAAAAAAGGGACAATGAATTTATTTGAGGCAGCTTTAGGGATTTTTAGGGAACGTTTGGACATGATTTCAGTGAATAGAAATCAGGCTCATTTGAAGTTGAAATTTTGTTTGGACATGAAATTACAATCTCCTACGTGTTTTTTGTTCTCATAAAACCCCACAATTTGTGAAAGCTACCAAACATCCCAACTTTTATACAATATTACCAAATGAGCAACCTATAGTTCATAAACAAGATATCGAAATATCCTAACGTGCGAGTTTGTCAAGTAAAACATACGACTAGCTTCCCATCATTAAGGGTAGTTTCTATCACATAATCCCTTAAAGGCCCATACAAGTAAATTACAATAAAGATCGTTTAGCTATTTAAGTAGAATCTCTATATGAAACGTACTTAATTTCCTTAAACATGATATTTAATTTAGTTATTCAAGCACCAGCTCTTGGCGTATCCTAGACTATTGTTCTCACATATATAAGTGTGACTATACTATGGCCATTTGTTCTATTTATAACAAGTGGCGTATATACCATGTGACTCCTAAGAACTTCAAGAAAAGACACTTGCGGTCATACAAAATATTATGAAAACTTGACCCAAAAGGAGTACCATAATGGCGAAGGAAGTTTTAGCTTCATATACCTTGGGTTCTTTCTCTAGCTAAGGGTGGTGCCCCGAAGCCCAACCAACTCAACATACATGGGTCATGAGTGTAGTCTTTACATCACCAACCATTAGCTTCCACCATCCAATTGAAACCAATCAATCCAACACAATCAACTACAAAAAAATATACATATGTTCATCATAACCTATAGGTTCATCTAACAAATCCTTCTAGTATTCTTCACATATGCTCAAAACTGATCAAATTCCTCAACAATTGTTTAGAGTGAATTCTATATTTTTCCAACTTATCTTCACTCAATATTGAATATTCCCAAGTCAGTAGGAATACCCAAAAGAATCCTATTTTTATCAACAATACTATTCATCTTTTTCCTCTTTCAAGAACCCTATTTCATCAGATTCCATTTCAAGAGCTAATGTAAAAATTCAAATCAAAGAGTGATTTCCACTTTACACTACATCCCAAAAACGTATTCTGTAACTATATTCGAGTGTAGGGTAGTGAAATTACCAATTTGAAATCAGATTCCAACTTGAGTTCTTGGTGAATTTCCAGAATTCTTGATTGAAAACTATTACTTCTCTAACAATTTAATATTCATCTTTTTCCTCTTTCAAGAACCTTAATTCATTAAGACCCATTTCAAGAGCTAATTCTAAGATACAAAGCAAATAGAGATTTCCACTTTACACTACATCCCAAATACGTATTCTATAATTATATTCGAGTATAGATAGAGAAATTACCTATTTGTAATCAAATTCCAACTTGAGTTCTTGATAAATTTTCACAATTCTTGAATGAAAACTAGTACTTCTCTAACAATTTAGGACCGTCAGATGCCTCTCTTTCATGAGAATTCTTATATGCTTTATTACCTCAAACCTCTACTTGATGCCACTGAAGAAAGAAAAGAAACACAGAGAACCCATAGTTCATAAACAAGATATATGCGCGGGTTTGTCAAGTAAAACTTATGACTACCTTCCCATCATAAAGGGTAGTTTCTATCACATAATGTCTTAAAGGCCCATAAAAGTAAATTACAATAAAGATCGTTTGGTCATTTAAGTAGAGTCTCTATATAATACGTACCTAATTTCCTTAAACGTGATATTTAATTTAGTTATTCAAGCACTAGCTCTTGGCTTATCGTATAATTATATTGGCTGTGTTCTCATGTATGTAAATGTGACTATACTATGGCCATTTGTTTTATTTATAACAAGTGACATATATACCATGTGACTCCTACGAATTTCAAGTAAAGACACTTACGGTCATACAAAGTATTATGATAACTCAACTTAAAAGGAGTACCTTAATGGCCAAAGAAGTTTTAGCTTCATATACCTTGGGGTTCTTTTTCTAGCTAAGGGTGGTGCCCCGAAGCCCAACCAACTCAACATACATGGGTCATGGGTGTAGCCTTTACAATACAAACCATTACCTTCCACCATCCAACTGCAACCAATCAATCCAACACAATCAACTACACAACAATATATATATGTTCATCAATAACCCATAGGTTCACCTAACAAATCCTTCTAGTATTCTTTACATATGCTCAAAACTAATCAAATTCCTCAACAATTGTTTAGAATGAATTCTGTCTTTTTCCAACATATCTTCACTCAATATTGAATATTCCATTTTTATCAACAATACTATTCATCTTTTCCTCCTTCAAGAACCCTAATTCATCAGATTCCATTCAAGAGCTAATGTAAATCAAAGAGTGATTTCCACTTTACACTACATCCCAAAAACGTATTCCATAATTATATTCGAGTGTAGAGTAGAGAAAAAACCAATTTGAAATCAGATTCCAACTTGAGTTCTTGGTGAAAATCCAAAAATCTTGAGAAAAAAAAAACTAGTACTTTTCTAACAATTTACCATTCTTCTTTTTCCTCTTTCAAGAACCCAAATTCATCAGATTCCATTCAAGAGCTAATGCAAATCAAAGAGTGATTTCCACTTTACACTATATTCCGAAAAGGTATTCCATAATTATATTCGAGTGTAGGGTAGAGAAAAAACCAATTTGAAATCAGATTCCAACTTGAGTTCTTGGTGAAAATCCACAATTCTTGAAAAAAAAGAACTAGTACTTTTCTAACAATTTACCATTCATCTTTTTCCTCTTTCAAGAACCCTGATTCATCAAAACCATTTCAAGAGCTAATTCTAAAATACAAGCCAGCTAGTGATTTCCACTTTACACTACATCCCAAAAACGTACTCCATAATTATATTCGAGTGTAGGGTGGAGAAATTACCAATTTGAAATCAGATTCCAACTTGAGTTCTTGGTGAATTTCCACAATTCTTGCTTGAAAACTAGTACTTTTCTAACAATTTACTGTTATCGTTTTCCTCTTTCAAGAACCCTAATTCATCAAAACCCATTTCAAGAGCTAATTCTAAAATACAAGTCGACTAGTGATTTCCACTTTACACTACATTCCAAAAACGTATTCTATAATCATATTCGAGTATATATAGAGAAATTACCTATTTGTAATCAAATTCCAACTTGGGTTCTTGACGAATTTTCACAATTCTTGAATGAAAACTAGTACTTCTCTAACAATTTAGAGAAAAGAAAAGAAACACAGATGAATAAAATTAAGCGGAAGCTTTTTAGTAATTATAAAAGGTGACCCACTCTTGATGAATAAAAGTATATTACTCCTACATACCCTATATATAGAACTTGATAATTTGTCGGTGCTGTCATAATTAATTAACTCATTAAATATACAAACTAAATATTAAACTAACGATATAATGTTAATATAATATTACAAAAGTCTTTCATATTTTTTATTTATTTTTGGATTGTATTATTTATTCTTTGATATAATTGGCTTCTCAATTTGGAGTGTTTAATTTCGTATGGAATAATTATGAGTACCTTTTTTTTATTTTTGTGTATGGAAAAAGAATCACAGTATACATTATACTTGTAGGTAATATCATTTTCTTTGTAGATTTTGTACACCAAATAAATTTTATTATCGACAATTTCTCGATATTTGTGCAATTAATTACAATAATTTCACCTACACATATGAGGATTTAAAAGGAATACTAAGAGATAGAAAGTTTGTGTCCTCATCTTTACCTCAAATTGCCAATAAAAATTTATCCGATGAAAATCTTACGTTGACCTTGAGATGTCTTTTAATTTCTAGTCAACGAAGCTAGACATCAAATTTCTTGCTTCTTGATAACACATTGGGAAGGCATGATCTTCTACGCAGTGAATCCAACATATTTTTATACTTATCATCTTACAATATAATCATATAAACTTGAACACTTATGTTCTCTAAGCTCAAACCCCAACACAAGTTTGATAGTTTATAGCAGAGCATCCACACTTCCCGAAAGACGAAGATATAAAGGATAAAAAGATTAACTTCGTAAGTACTTCATAGATCATATCATTAAACATAAAATCTAAAGGTTATTGGTTTAAGCATCAATTCAACAAAATTAACAATCCTAATTTTCTATTTCAATTAATTCGCACATTGCCCGCAAAATGTAAAAGTAATTTAAAAAGAAAGAATCTTAATTGTGTTATTTTTTATTCATTGAAAGTGGGAGATACGAAAGGAAAAAATAGCAAATAGAGAGAAATGAAAATAACGTCACAGAAGGAAAAAAAAAAAAAAAACTCAAGCAGTGCAAAGGGAATGCTATGTTGCAAAATAATACTCAAACGGTTCACAACAAAGTTAGACATATTGGCATGAACAGAATGTTTAGCCAAATTAGGTTGCTAAGTTAGACATAGTTTCACTTTCTTTCTTTTTTTTTTTTTTTTTTGACAAGGCAAAGATAAACATAGTTTCACTTGTTAAAATTTAGGTCTTTTTGGATAAGAGTGGAAAATAATATAAAAAAGAACAACTGCAGAAAATAATTATCTCTAACATATTCAGGCCTCCAAAACAACGTGATTTTTTTTCTTGGGAAACACCATGGCAGATGGATAGGATAAAGCGAAAACTTACAAGCAAATGCAGATCAGGGAATGAAATTTCGAAAAGTGTCCTGAAAGTCTTTAAGAGTTGTTCTATCTTTCTTTTCTGTGGACATTCTTCTTTGCTTACCTTTTTGTGGTTCTTCTTTGTCCTCTATCCCTCGGAATTTATTTTATTAGTATAAAACTAAATCCAAGAAAGTAAATAGGAGTAGTCAATTGTTTTCGAGTCTAAGGAATTCAAGAATAAAATGAGGAAAAAAATTATTTACACTTTTCAAAACAACCTTTTTGAAGGATATATAATGTTAATTTTTTCCATATGGATAGGCAAAAGAAGAAGGCACAAACATTGAGTTTTCTGGCAGTACAAACAGACACGCGCGGAGGGAGCTAACCACAAAGAAGACATACCTTCTCAATAAAGATGTAATTCTTGGAATTCTTTTCTTTCTTTTTTGTTTTAAGGAATAATGTTAAAAAATTGAGAGAAAAATTGTAAGAGTGCTACATCACCGAGCTGTCAATCCTCTTTTATATATATATTTATAAGATTTTCCTAAGACGTTGCGTTGATAAAATTATTAAATTGCCTAATTTTTATATTTGTTTTATTGAATTTGCTAATCATCCTTCATAAGAACAAAAATATGTCAAAATATCCAGAGTAGATAAATCGAATATGTATGTGTTCTTTCATCATGATTTTTTTTTTACTTTCTTTTGGAGTTAACTTCTGAATTAAAATATTATTTTTTATTTTGAAAATAAAAATATTTTTTTCCAAATCTCACAATATAATATGGCTAAACACCACTAAATAAATATTGTGACCACAAACTTCTTCAAAAATACACATAATTTTAGAAAATTTCACCTGTTAACAATAATTATAACTAATTTTCAACATAATTTTTTTCACATAAGTATAAATAATCTCTTCTGCATGAATTATCTTTTTTGCAAAATTTAAAAATGAATGGCTTTTTTTTACGAAATATAAACGTGAGGCTTCAAATTAATTTAAAGAGATAGTTTATCATTAAATTATGGAGTGATAAATAAGAATAAACCTTAGCTTAGACAATGTCAAAATAGAGATAGATTTAAAGAGACGCTTATATATTCGACCTTATTATTTTACTTTTATTTTTTGTTAAATATGAATAAAATTATATGCATTTTTAAAAAAAAATAAAAGGAAGAGGAAGAAATAGTATTTTAAGGATATATCAGCAGATGAGATGATTCAAGTGTACCAACACCATCTTTTTAAATCGCATTATATAGGTTACGTGGGAGGGGGTCATGAAATGTTCATTCACTTGTGTTAAGCTAGTAAGAATGGTTATAGCAATCAACAGAAACTAAAGAAGACATAGCAACAACAAGATCTAGAAACCTTTAAGCATTACGTCACGTTGGCAATGTCTGTAGTCTTATGTGCTTGTACTTCTGCATTGTATTGAAGCAATTAGATCTTTCGGAGAAGCCTTTGGATATGACTTGCTCCAATGCATGTGCTCCTTCCAGTACAGCAGCATAAATCTGCAAGTAATATGTATGAATCTTCAAACAGATACATTTGGAATTCTTTCATTGATGTCAATTTTCACCGTCAATTCATAGTAGAATAAATATAAAAGCAGTATGACAAATGCAGTTAGGCTACAAGAAAAACAATAACCAGAGATGTTTGTGTCAAAAAGATTTTTCGAATGTATTTCCTGTATAACTGTAATTTTGAGTTGTTGTCAGTTGATTTCCTGTAGAGATGATAAATTACCATTTTCACATCAATGCCAGTGTACAGTTAATGGAAGGACAAAACAATGGTTCTTGGACAAAATTTATACTTCCATCCCCCAGTTTGGTTCCTGGAATTCTTCTTTTCGCTAACTTGCAGTAGTATAGTCGGGAGCGACACAATTTTGTATAGGCAACCGAGAATCTCAAAGGTCCTGCAATTTTCTGCAGTTCATATATCTGCATTCCGAGAAATTTAGTGATGGTTGATCCTAGCTCAACCGAACAAGGCCCACCCTTCTTAACAACAGATACATGTAATTTTAAAGAGAAAAAGGCTGAATATTTTGAGTAAAGGGATGCATCAATGGCGATGGAATGTCCAGCTGCACCTGCATACCAATCCAAACACCCACAAGTGAGCTTTTATTTAGTAGGTTACTATTAACAGCGCTTGTGCATGAAAACTAAAGATAGCAGAAAGCAAATCAATAGAGAAGAAAGTGATGCCATTATGGATTTTATGAGGGGTCCAAATCACATCACACCAAACTAGAGAGACATTGTTCCAAACATTCCTTATTGCACTTTATCACTGATTGGTTTTACAATTACTGAGCAGCTAGGTTTAATTGTTTCTTTTGTCCAAGTAATGGAGCAAAAGCAATGTGAAAGCTTAAACAATGATAAATGCCAGTATTTTAAGGATATATCAGCAGACTACAGGCATGAGATAATTCAAGAGTATCAACAACATCCTCTAAAGTCGCATTACATAGGTTGCGCGGGAGGGGGTCATGAAATGTTCATTCACTTGTGTTTAGCTAATAAGAATGGTTATAGCAATCAACAGAAACTAAAGAAGACACAGCAACAACAAGATTTAGAAACCTTTAAGCATTAACATCATGCTGGCAATGTCTGTAGTCTTATGTGTTTGTACTTCTGCATTGTATTGAAGCAATTAGAACTTTCGGAGAAGCATTTGGATATGACTTGCTCCAATGCATGTGCTCCTTCCAGTAATGCAGCATCAATCTGCAAGTACTATGTATGAATCTTCAACTCAAAGTGGATTTAGAGCTACAAACAGATACATTTCGAATTCTTTCATTGATGTCAATTTCCAAATATATTAGTTTTACCAAGCAAAGATCTCAACAATACTAACGTGGTTTCAGTGTGTGGAACATGGGTACTTCTAAAACAATGTCGGATTTCCGTATAATATTGACATACATTTGACTCGAGGGTCCAAATTATTCATTTTCATTGGTTGAATTCTACAAAACATGTCACCTGCACATCTCTTACAACATATCTAATAAAAAAAAATTTTTGCAATGACTAAATAGATAAAAGGTAGACATACATTGTCCAAATTGATTAGAAAAAAATACAAAAGGAGATTGGAACATAACCTATCCCAATTAGAACACACATTGTAATGGTGAATAAAATAGAATGGTAACTCATAACTATATTATACAAAGCATCTACTCTTAAACTCAATTTAAATCATATATAGCAAAAAAACAGCAGACCAAATTTATGCTCCCCTGGTTCACTATTTACTTGTCATTTTTAACATATCAAGAAAAGACAATTAATTTTTAACAAAGAAGACACCAGATAATACACACGAAAAGCTTGTGAGACAAAGGATTAGCGCCCCCTGGATTCTGGAAGTAGATATTTGAATAATTTTTTTTATAACATTACCAAAAAGATATTCAAGAAAAGCTTGTAGAACAGAAACAAGAAAAGGAACATTATAAAGTCAACTTTATGTAAGAACCCATGAGTTATAAACTTACTCGTTCTTTTGCAGTTAAATTGAACTTTTGAAGCATGAATGCTTTAGGATCCATCTGTCCAGGTGCTCTTCCAATACCTAGCAAGAGAACTATGTTTAATTTTCCAAACTGAGACTTAAAACGCAAAAAAGAGGACACATTTCCAACTTTCAACAAACCTATCCTTAACCGAGGAAACTCCCCATTTCCATGAAAATGATAAATCACACTCTTCAACCTCTAAAAATGAGAACTGGATCATATACAGTTTAACAACAACTGAAACTGCACCATACCTGAAGAGCTCTGGATGCACGACATGGTCTTTCTAACAAAATATTATGCTTATTATATGCAGGTAAGAATTACTCGATATGTTCTATTTTAGGTATTCATTTTCATTATTAAGTTTATTAAAGTTCCAGCTATGAACCTACATAGACAATTCATGGAATTAAAAATGACCATATGAATGGTCTCATGGTACTGAATTAAAGAGTTTTTTCAAAAGTGGATTTATATTATTATTATATAGAAAAGAACTCTGTTCATACCCATTATGTTTGTGATGACCTCCCTTGGGGTGAAGACGAAGAACTCCACATGGTAAATCTGTGTCATCATGAAACTGGAGAAAAAGAAAATTATTGAAAAGCATTAAAAAAACATAACCAATATATCCAATTAGATCCTAAAAAATATGAACTGCTAGTATATTGTACCACGACCACCCGATTGAGAGGGAGCTTGTAATATGATGCAAGTGGGCCAGTCTGTCAAAATAGAGAAATGGGAGAGAGAGGTATCAATCACCTTTTATAACATAAACATCACAGAGAAACACGATACATCTCCATTTCTCATGAAACATCAAAAAACATCAAGGTCCAACAAGTAGAAATCTAATGGGAATCATAAAATTTTAACCTTTATTTTCTTATGTAAACTGGAGTTTGTATGACATAAATTGAGCAAAGAAATGTGCTATTTTCCATTCTTAAAATCTCAAATAGAAGTCCAGTTATTCAAATAGAACTTAACTTGAATGATGAAAATCTAATACGTATGAACATGCCTTGCAAACTAGGGGAAGCAACGACTGGGCCCTTAACCTGACTGTAGGGGAACTAAATCTGGAAAAAACAATAGGAACAGGCTTGCATTTACATTTAACTTGTGAACAGGCAAGTCTTGACATAAAGGGTCAATTTTCGCACAAATCTGATAAATATTTTCATTAAACATGCTCCCTTAGTCTGTAGAAAAAGTTAGTCCAATGTGTGCTAAGAGTCCTTGAGTCATACCATTTTTCCACTAGAATGCATTTTGCAAATAAATTACCACTACTTTCTGGAAGCCTCTCTAACTCCACAAGGAAGGAATAAGGTCTGCGTACTCTCTCTACCTTTCTCAAACCCCAGTTGTGGGATTTCACTGGTATGTTGTTACAGGCAGCACAAGGATGCTACCTGGGTAGCTTCAATGAAATAAAAGTGACCTGCAATTCACTACCTAACTACATAGACAAACGGCATGGTAATTTCTTTTAGATTCTTTAAGTGATAAAATTACAAGAATCAAAGCAAAGAAGATAGTCTTATCTCAAATTTCAAAGAAACTTCCAAAACATAACAATTCAGCAGACAATTGAACAACATTTTTATCAGGTTAGGATGATTTTTGGCAAGAACTTGGTCAAGAAATCACCGGACAAAGCTACTAATTTGACTTGCCCCATTCAATGTTTGTTCATTTTTGACAACAATCTTACCGATTATGTCACTGTTGGACATGCACTCCATGTTAACTGTTCGGTGGTCAGAGGCTGACAGTAACAAGCAACAACAAACTTCAACATGTTGTAACTGTTCTTGAAACTGACAGATAAAACTAGTCCAAAATTATTCAAGGTTAACAGAGAAAAATATGAACAAAGACTTGTAAACATCTGGATTAGCATCTTATAGTCTTACTTCTCACAGACAAATAGTTGGCACAGGAAAGTTTCCAGCAGTAAAAACTATTCTAGAATCTACACTTCCAACGCCCAGCATTCCACCCACACAAGAAAACACCATACATGGCTGAATGAATATAACAATCAGCTAGATCCCTATCAAATAAAATGAAAAAGTTACAAGTAAACCCACTTCCACTATGTGACATAATTCACTTAGGGGTCGTTTGGTTGGCAATATGTCATCCCTGGATAATTAATCTCGGGTTAAGTTAGCCTGGGATAAGTTTTCCCACCATATAAATGGGATAACTTATCCTATCACTAAGGCAAAAATGGTGGGATAAATAGTCCAAGTTTTACCTTATACCTCCAACCGAACATGGGATAAAATGATCCTACATTTTATCCCGAAATTATTATAACTTATACCTCATACCAAACGACCTCTTAAAGTATCAGTTTTCATTCAGACACATCCTTCTTTGAGATAGAATCCAAGCAGCACCATTCATAAGCAGAAAAAGAAAAGATTTATGATACAAGTAAAGACATATTTAGTTGCTTACAGATTCACCACTCAAATTCATGTAAGTTAGTGGCTTTGCAAGGAGAACTGGAATGCCATTGACAAAACCTGAGAATTGGCATATATCAACAAGTGCATATCAAGATGTACTTGAACACTTGAAAAAATAGAAACCAATATTTAACTGCAGACACCTTTTCCAAACATAGCTTTACAATGTACTGTTTCCATATGAATTCCTTGTGAATCACACCAAACTAGAGAGACGCTATTTCAAACATTCCTTATTGCACTTTATCACTGATTGGTTTTACAATTACTGAGCAGCTAGGTTTAATTGTTTCTTCTTTCCCAATAATGGAGCAAAAGCAATGTGAAATCTTAAACAGTGAGATAAATGCCAGTATTTTAAGGATATATCAGCAGACTACAGGCATGAGATAATTCATGAGTATCAACAACATCCTCTAAAGTCGCATTACATAGGTTGCGTGGGAGGGGGTCATGAAATGTTCATTCACTTGTGTTTAGCTAATAAGAATGGTTATAGCAATCAACAGAAACTAAAGAAGACACAACAACAACAAGATTTAGAAACCTTTAAGCATTAACGTCACGCTGGCAATGTCTGTAGTCTTATGTGCCTGTACTTCTGCATTGTATTGAAGCGATTAGAACTTTCGGAGAAGCCTTTGGATATGACTTGCTCCAATGCATGTGCTCCTTCCAGTAATGCAGCATCAATCTGCAAGTAATATGTATGAATCTTCAACTCAAAGTGGATTTAGAGCTACAAACAGATACATTTCGAATTCTTTCATCGATGTCAATTTCCAAATATATTAGTTTTACCAAGCAAAGACCTCTCCAGTACCAACGTGGTTTCAATGTGTGGAACATGGGTACTTCTAAAACAATGTTGGATTTTCGTATAATATTGACATACATTTGACTCGAGGGTCCAAATTATTCTTTTTCATTGGCTGAATTCTACAAAACATGTCACCTACACATCTTTTACAACATATCTAATAAAATTTTCTTTTTGCAATGACTAAATAGATAAAAGGTAGACATACATTGTCCAAATTGATTAGAAAAAAATACAAAAGGAGATTGGAACACAACCTATCCCAATTAGAACACACATTGTAATAGTGAATAAAATAGAATGGTAACTCATAACTATATTATATAAAACATCTACTCTTAACCTCTTTTTAAATCATATATAGGAAAAAACAGCAGAGCAAATTTATACTCCCCTGGTTCACTATTTGCTTGTCATTTTTAACATATCAAGAAAAGACAATTAATTTTTTTCCTATTTCACCCCCAACATTAATAATTGATTACCCAAATCATTTTCCAAGACCTACAACTATGAACTACATATCAACTAATATAGATATTGTGGTAAAACTCTCATATTAATCTTTATTTTCTAAAGGACATGTAAAGTCCAGACAAGTAATATTGAACAACAAAAGAAGTAATATAATATATTTATACAACCGTATGCCTATTAGATTTTTGTGCTCCGCATATAAGCATCATCTAATGGTTGTCTGATCTATGGAACAAATAATTTGAAATTTAAAATGAAGAAAAATTTGTTAAACAAAGAAGACACCAGATAATACACACGAAAAGTTTGTGAGACAAAGGATTAGCGCCCCCGGACTCTGAAAGTAGATAATTGAATAATTTTTTTTATAACTTTACCAAAAAGATATTCAAGAAAAGCTTGTAGAACAGAAACAAGAAAAGGAACATTAGAAAGTCAACTTTATGTAAGAACCTATGAGTTATAAACTTACTCGTTCTCTTGCAATTAAATTAAACTTTTGAAGCATGAATGCTTTAGGATCCATCTGACCAGGAGGTCTCCAATACCTAGCAAGAATTTTCCAAACTGAAACTTAAAACACAAAAAAGAGGACATATTTCAGACTTTCAACAGACCTATCCTTAACCGAGGGAACTCCCCATTTCCATGAAAATGATAAATCACACTCTTCAACCTATAAAAATGAGAACTGGATCATATACAGTTTAAAGAGCAACTGAAACTGCACCATACCTGAAGAGGTCTGGATGCACGACATGGTCTTTCTAATAAAATATTATGTTTATTATATGCAGGTAAGAATTACTCGATATGTTCTATTTTAGGTATTCGATTTCATTATTAAGTTTATTACAATTCCAGCTATGAACCTACATAGACAATTCATGGGATTAAAAACGACCATATGAATGGTCTCATGGTACTGAATTAAAGGAGTTTTTTCAAAAGTGGATTTATATTATTATATAGAAAAGAACTCTGTTCATACCCATTATGTTTGTGATGACCTCCCTTGGGGTGAAGACAAGAACTCCACATGGTAAATCCATGTCATCATGAAACTGGAGAAAAAGAAAATTATATTGAAAAGCATTAACAAAACATAATCAATATGTCCAATTAGATCTTAAAAAATATGAATTGCTAGTATATTGTACCACGACCACCCGATTAAGAGGGAGCTTGTAATATGCTGCAAGTGGGCCAGTCTGAAACATAGAGAAAAGGGAGAGAGAGGTATTGATCACATTGATAACACTAAACATCACAGAGAAACACGATACATATCCATTCCTCATGAAACATCAAAAAACATCAACGTTCAACAACTAATGGGGGTCATAAAAATTTTATCCTTTATTTTCTTATGTAAACTGGAGTTTGTATGACATAAATTTAGCAAAGAAATGTGCTATTTTCCATTCTTAAAATCTCAAATAGAAGTTCAGTTATTCAAATAGAACTTAACTTACCGATTACGTCACTGTTGGACATGCATTCCATGTAAACTGTTCGGTGGTCAGAGACAGTAACCAGCAACAACAAACTTCAACATGTTGTAACTGTTCTTGAAACTAACAGATAAAACTATTCCAAAATTATTCAAGGTTAACAGAGAGAAATATGAACAAAGACTTGAAAACATCTGGATTAGCATCTTATAGTCTTACTTCTCACAGACAAATAGTTGGCACAGGAAAGTTTCTAGCAGTAAAAACTATTCTAGAATCTACACTTCCAACGCCCAGCATTCCACCCACAAAAGAAAACACCATACATGGCTGAATGAATATAACAATCAGCTATATCCCTATCAAATAAAATGAAAAATTTACAAGTAAACCCACTTCCACTATGTGACATAATACACTTAGGGGTCGTTTGGTTGGCAATATGTCATCCCTGGATAATTAATCTCGGGATAAGTTAGCCTGGGATAAGTTATCCCACCATATAAATGGGATAACTTATCCCATCACTAAGGCAAAAATGGTGGGATAAATAGTCCAAGTTTTACCTTATACCTCCAACCAAACATGGGATAAAATGCTCCTACATTTTATCCCGGGATTATTATAACTTATACCTCATACCAAACGACCTCTTAAAGTATCAGTTTTTATTCAGACACATCCTTCTTTGAGATAGAATCCAAGCAGCACCATTCATAAGCAGAAAAAGAAAAGATTTATGATACAGGTAAAGACATATTTAGTTGCTTACAGATTCACCACTCAAATTCATGTAAGTTAGTGGCTTTGCAAGGAGAACTGGAATGCCATTGACAAAACCTAAAAATTGGCATATATCAACAAGTACACATCAAGATGTACTTGAACACTTGAAAAAATAGAAACCAATATTTAACTAAAGACACCTTTTCCAAACATAGCTTTACAATGTACTGTTTCCATATAAATTCCTTGTCAATCACACCAAACTAGAGAGACGTTGTTCCAAACATTCCTTATTGCACTTTATCACTGATTGGTTTTACAATTACTGAGCAGCTAGGTTTAATTGTTTCTTCTGTCCCAGTAATGGAGCAAAAGCAATGTGAAAGCTTAAACAATGATAAATGCCAGTATTTTAAGGATATATCAGCAGACTACAAGCATGAGATAATTCAAGAGTATCAACAACATCCTCTAAAGTCTCATTATATAGGTTGCGTGGGAGGGGGTCATGAAATGTTCATTCACTTGTGTTTAGCTAACAAGAATGGTTATAGCAATCAACAGAAACTAAAGAAGACACAGCAACAACAAGAATTAGCAACCTTTAAGCATTAACGTCACGCTGGCAATGTCTGTAGTCTTATGTGCTTGTACTTCTGCATTGTATTGAAGCAATTAGAACTTTCGGAGAAGCCTTTGGATATGACTTGCTCCAATGCATGTGCTCCTTCCAGTAATGCAGCATCAATCTGCAAGTAATATGTATGAATCTTCAACTCAAAGTGGATTTAGAGCTACAACCAGATACATTTCGAATTCTTTCATCGATGTCAATTTCCAAATATATTAGTTTTACCAAGCAAAGATCTCTCCAATTCTAACGTGGTTTCAGTGAACATGGGTACTTCTAAAACAAAGTCGGATATCCGTATAATATTGACATACATTTGACTAGAGGGATCATGTCTATGAGAAATTATAACCGGGTCCACATTATTCTTTTTCATTGGTTGAATTCTACAAAACATGTCACCTGCACATCTCTTACAGCATATATAATAAAATTTTCTTTTTGCAATGACTAGATAGATAAAAGGTAGACATACATTATCCAAATTGTTTAGAAAAAAATACAAAAGGAGAGTGGAACATAACCTATCCCAATTAGAACACACATTGTAATGGTTAATAAAATAGAATGGTAACTCATAAGTATATGATACAAACATCTACTCTTAAACTCCATTTAAATCATATAAAGCAAAAAACAGCAGACCAAATTTATGCTCCCCTTGTTCACTATTTACTTGTCATTTTTAACATATCAAGAAAAGACAATTAATTTTTTTCCTATTTCACCCCCAACATTAATAATTGATTACCCAAATCTTTTCCAAGGCCTACAACTATGAACTATATATAAATTAATATGGATATTGTGGTAAAATACTCATATTAATCTATATTTTCTAAAGGACATGTAAAGTCTAGACAAGTAATATTGAACAAAGGGAGAAATAATATAATATATTTATACCACTGTATGCCTATTAGATTTTTGTGCTCCGCATATAAGCATCATCGAATGGTGGTCTGATCTATGGAACAAATAATTTGAAATTTAAAATGAAGAAAAATTTGTTAAACAAAGAAGACACCAGATAATACACACGAAAAATTTGTGAGACAAAGGATTAGCGCCCCCTGGATTCTGGAAGTAGATATTTGAAATTTTTTTTTATAACATTACCAAAAAGATATTCAAGAAAAGCTTGTACAACAGAAACAAGAAAAGGAACATTATAAAGTCAACTTTATGTAAGAACCCATGAGTTAAAAACTTTACTCGTTCTCTTGCAGCTAAATTGAACTTTTGAAGCATGAATGCTTTAGGATCCATCTGTCCAGGTGGTCTTACAATACCTAGCAAGAGAACTATGTTTAATTTTCCAAACTGAATCTTAAAACGCAAAAAAGAGGACATATTTCAGACTTTCAACAAACCTATCCTTAACCAAGGAAACTCCTCATTTCCATGAAAAAAATAAATCACACTCTTCAACCTGTAAAAAAGAGAACTGGATCATATACAGTTTAACAGCAACTGAAACTGCACCATACCTAAAGAGGTCTGGATGCATGACTTGGTCTTTCTAACAAAATATTATGCTTATTATATGCAGGTAAGAATTACTCGATATGTTCTATTTTAGACATTCAATTTCATTATTAAGTTTATTACAATTCCAGCTATGAACCTACATAGACAATTCATGGGATTAAAAATGACCATATGAATGGTCTCATGGTACTTAATTAAAGGGTTTTTTCAAAAGTGGATTTATATTATTATTATATAGAAAAGAACTCTGTTCATACCCATTATGTTTGTGATGACCTCCCTTGGGGTGAAGACGAAGAACTCCACATGGTAAATCCATGTCATCATGAAACTGGAGAAAAAGAAAATTATTGAAAAGCATTAAAAAAACATAATCAATATGTCCAATTAGATCTTAAAAAATATGAACTGCTAGTATATTGTACCACGACCACCCGATTGAGAGAGAGCTTGTAATATGCTGCAAGTGGGCCAGTCTGAAAAATAGAGAAATGGGAGAAGAGGTATCGATCAACTTTGATAACACTAAACATCACAGAGAAACACAATACATCTCCATTTCCCATGAAACATCAAAAAACATCAAGGTCCAACAAGTAGAAATCTAATGGGAATCCTAAACATCACTGTTGGACATGCATTCCATGTAAACTGTTCGGTGGTCAGAGGCTGACAGTAACCAGCAACAACAAACTTCAACATGTTGTAACTGTTCTTGAAACTAACAGATAAAACTATTCCAAAATTATTCAAGGTTAACAGAGAGAAATATGAACAAAGACTTGAAAACATCTGGATTAGCATCTTATAGTCTTACTTCTCACAGACATATAGTTCGCACAGGAAAGTTCCCAGCAGTAAAAACTATTCTAGAATCTACACTTCCAACACCCAGCATTCCACCCACACAAGAAAACGCCATACATGGCTGAATGAATATAACAATCAGCTAGAGCCCTATCAAATAAAATGAAAAATTTACAAGTAAACCCACTTCCACTAAGTGACATAATACACTTAGGGGTTGTTTGTTTGGCAATATGTTATCCCTGGGTAAGTAAGCTTGGGATAAGTTAGCCTGTGAGAAGTTGGGATAACTTATCCCAACACTAAGGCAAAAATGGTGGGATAAATAGTCAAAGTATTACCTTATCCCTCCAACCAAACATGGGTTAAAATGATCCTACATTTTGTTCCGGGATTATTATAACTTATACCTCACACCAAACGAGCCCCTAAAGTATCAGTTTTCATTCAGACACATCCTTCTTTGAGATAGAATCCAAGCAGCACCATTCATAAGCAGAAAAAGAAAACATTTAAGATAAAAGTAAAAGACGTATTTAGTTGCTTACAGATTCACCACTCAAATTCATGTAAGTTAGTGGCTTTGCAAGGAGAACTGGAATGCCATTGACAAAACCTGAGAATTGGCATGTGTCAACAAGTGCATATCAAGATGTACTTGAACACTTGAAAAACTAGAAACCAATATTTAACTAAAGAGACCTTTTCCAAACATAGCTTTACAATGTACTGTTTCCATATGAATTCCTTGTGAATCTGCAAATGCATCAAGCATTTCAAAACCAACCTATAGCGGAAACCAAATAAAAATCTCTTAATGAAGACCGCTCGAGTAAAGATGAAACCCTTAATAGATTGGGTTTTACACAAATTTTCTAATAAAGCAAAGGTAGTCCAGAAATAGAGGTTACATTATGTCTTGTTCCCTTGTATTTCCGGGATTGCCCAACCCAACAAAGAGCCATGGCCGAGGAGAACAAGTGCAGAAGTTGCGTTGACAAATCCTTCTAAGCATCTCATTCATCTGCAATAAACATTAACAAGGTTTGATAAAAAAAAAGGGACAATGAATTTATTTGAGGCAGCTTTAGGGATTTTTAGGGAACGTTTGGACATGATTTCAGTGAATAGAAATCAGGCTCATTTGAAGTTGAAATTTTGTTTGGACATGAAATTACAATCTCCTACGTGTTTTTTGTTCTCATACAACCCCACAATTTGTGAAAGCTACCAAACATCCCAACTTTTATACAATCTTACCAAATGAGCAACCCATAGTTCATAAACAAGATATCGAAATATCCTAACGTGCGAGTTTGTCAAGTAAAACGTATGACTAGCTTCCCATCATTGAGGGTAGTTTCTATCACATAATCCCTTAAAGGCCCATACAAGTAAATTACAATAAAGATAGTTTAGCCATTTAAGTAGAATCTCTATATAAAACGTACTTAATTTCCTTAAACATGATATTTAATTTAGTTATTCAAGCACCAGCTCTTGGCCTATCCTAGACTATTGTTCTCACATATATAAGTGTGACTATACTATGGCCATTTGTTGTATTTATAACAAGTGCCATATATACCATGTGACTCCTAAGAACTTCAAGAAAAGACACTTGCGGTCATACAAAATATTATGAAAACTTGACTTAAAAGGAGTTACATAATGGCGAAGGAAGTTTTAGCTTCATATACCTTGGGTTCTTTCTCTAGCTAAGGGTGGTGCCCCGAAGCCCAACCAACTCAACATACATGGGTCATGAGTGTAGTCTTTACATCACCAACCATTAGCTTCCACCATCCAATTGAAACCAATCAATCCAACACAATCAACTACAAAAAAATATACATATGTTCATCATAACCTATAGGTTCATCTAACAAATCCTTCTAGTATTCTTCACATATGCTCAAAACTAATCAAATTCCTCAACAATTGTTTAGAGTGAATTCTGTATTTTTCCAACTTATCTTCACTCAATATTGAATATTCCCAAGTCAGTAGGAATACCCAAAAGAATTCTATTTTTATCAACAATACTATTCATCTTTTTCCTCTTTCAAGAACCCTATTTCATCAGATTCCATTTCAAGAGCTAATGTAAAAATTCAAATCAAAGAATGATTTCCACTTTACATACATCCCAAAAACATATTCTGTAATTATATTCGAGTGTAGGGTAGTGAAATTACCAATTTGAAATCAGATTCCAACTTGAGTTCTTGGTGAATTTCCAGAATTCTTGATTGAAAACTAGTACTTCTCTAACAATTTAATATTCATCTTTTTCCTCTTTCAAGAACCTTAATTCATCAAGACCCATTTCAAGAGCTAATTCTAAGATACAAAGCAAATAGAGATTTCCACTTTACACTACATCCCAAATACGTATTCTATAATTATATTCGAGTATAGATAGAGAACTTACCTATTTGTAATCAAATTCCAACTTGAGTTCTTGATAAATTTTCACAATTCTTGAATGAAAACTAGTACTTCTCTAACAATTTAGGATCGTCAGATGCCTCTCTTTCATGAGAATTCTTATATGCTTTATTACCTCAAACCTCTACTTGATGCCACTGAAGAAAGAAAAGAAACACAGAGAACCCATAGTTCATAAACAAGATATATGCGCGGGTTTGTCAAGTAAAACTTATGACTACCTTCCCATCATAAAGGGTAGTTTCTATCACATAATGTCTTAAAGGCCCATAAAAGTAAATTACAATAAAGATCGTTTGGTCATTTAAGTAGAGTCTCTATATAATACGTACCTAATTTCCTTAAACGTGATATTTAATTTAGTTATTCAAGCACTAGCTCTTGGCTTATCGTATAATTATATTGGCTGTGTTCTCATGTATGTAAATGTGACTATACTATGGCCATTTGTTTTATTTATAACAAGTGACATATATACCATGTGACTCCTACGAATTTCAAGTAAAGACACTTACGGTCATACAAAGTATTATGATAACTCAACTTAAAAGGAGTACCTTAATGGCCAAAGAAGTTTTAGCTTCATATACCTTGGGGTTCTTTTTCTAGCTAAGGGTGGTGCCCCGAAGCCCAACCAACTCAACATACATGGGTCATGGGTGTAGCCTTTACAATACAAACCATTACCTTCCACCATCCAACTGCAACCAATCAATCCAACACAATCAACTACACAACAATATATATATGTTCATCAATAACCCATAGGTTCACCTAACAAATCCTTCTAGTATTCTTTACATATGCTCAAAACTAATCAAATTCCTCAACAATTGTTTAGAATGAATTCTGTCTTTTTCCAACATATCTTCACTCAATATTGAATATTCCATTTTTATCAACAATACTATTCATCTTTTCCTCCTTCAAGAACCCTAATTCATCAGATTCCATTCAAGAGCTAATGTAAATCAAAGAGTGATTTCCACTTTACACTACATCCCAAAAACGTATTCCATAATTATATTCGAGTGTAGAGTAGAGAAAAAACCAATTTGAAATCAGATTCCAACTTGAGTTCTTGGTGAAAATCCAAAAATCTTGAGAAAAAAAAAACTAGTACTTTTCTAACAATTTACCATTCTTCTTTTTCCTCTTTCAAGAACCCAAATTCATCAGATTCCATTCAAGAGCTAATGCAAATCAAAGAGTGATTTCCACTTTACACTATATTCCGAAAAGGTATTCCATAATTATATTCGAGTGTAGGGTAGAGAAAAAACCAATTTGAAATCAGATTCCAACTTGAGTTCTTGGTGAAAATCCACAATTCTTGAAAAAAAAGAACTAGTACTTTTCTAACAATTTACCATTCATCTTTTTCCTCTTTCAAGAACCCTGATTCATCAAAACCATTTCAAGAGCTAATTCTAAAATACAAGCCAGCTAGTGATTTCCACTTTACACTACATCCCAAAAACGTACTCCATAATTATATTCGAGTGTAGGGTGGAGAAATTACCAATTTGAAATCAGATTCCAACTTGAGTTCTTGGTGAATTTCCACAATTCTTGCTTGAAAACTAGTACTTTTCTAACAATTTACTGTTATCGTTTTCCTCTTTCAAGAACCCTAATTCATCAAAACCCATTTCAAGAGCTAATTCTAAAATACAAGTCGACTAGTGATTTCCACTTTACACTACATTCCAAAAACGTATTCTATAATCATATTCGAGTATATATAGAGAAATTACCTATTTGTAATCAAATTCCAACTTGGGTTCTTGACGAATTTTCACAATTCTTGAATGAAAACTAGTACTTCTCTAACAATTTAGAGAAAAGAAAAGAAACACAGATGAATAAAATTAAGCGGAAGCTTTTTAGTAATTATAAAAGGTGACCCACTCCTGATGAATAAAAGTATATTACTCCTACATACCCTATATATAGAACTTGATAATTTGTCGGTGCTGTCATAATTAATTAACTCATTAAATATACAAACTAAATATTAAACTAACGATATAATGTTAATATAATATTACAAAAGTCTTTCATATTTTTTATTTATTTTTGGATTGTATTATTTATTCTTTGATATAATTGGCTTCTCAATTTGGAGTGTTTAATTTCGTATGGAATAATTATGAGTACCTTTTTTTTATTTTTGTGTATGGAAAAAGAATCACAGTATACATTATACTTGTAGGTAATATCATTTTCTTTGTAGATTTTGTACACCAAATAAATTTTATTATCGACAATTTCTCGATATTTGTGCAATTAATTACAATAATTTCACCTACACATATGAGGATTTAAAAGGAATACTAAGAGATAGAAAGTTTGTGTCCTCATCTTTACCTCAAATTGCCAATAAAAATTTATCCGATGAAAATCTTACGTTGACCTTGAGATGTCTTTTAATTTCTAGTCAACGAAGCTAGACATCAAATTTCTTGCTTCTTGATAACACATTGGGAAGGCATGATCTTCTACGCAGTGAATCCAACATATTTTTATACTTATCATCTTACAATATAATCATATAAACTTGAACACTTATGTTCTCTAAGCTCAAACCCCAACACAAGTTTGATAGTTTATAGCAGAGCATCCACACTTCCCGAAAGACGAAGATATAAAGGATAAAAAGATTAACTTCGTAAGTACTTCATAGATCATATCATTAAACATAAAATCTAAAGGTTATTGGTTTAAGCATCAATTCAACAAAATTAACAATCCTAATTTTCTATTTCAATTAATTCGCACATTGCCCGCAAAATGTAAAAGTAATTTTAAAAGAAAGAATCTTAATTGTGTTATTTTTTATTCATTGAAAGTGGGAGATACGAAAGTAAAAAATAGCAAATAGAGAGAAATGAAAATAACATCACAGAAGGAAAAAAAATAATAACCCAAGTAGTGCAAAAGGAATGCTATGTTGCAAAAGAATACTCAAAAGGTTCATAACAAAAGTAGACATATTGGCATGAATGGAATGGTTAGTATCAAATTAGGTTTCTAAGTTAGACATAGTTTCACTTTCTTTTTTTTTTTTTTTATAAGGCAAAGATAAACATAGTTTCACTTGTTAAAATTTAGGTCTTTTTGGATAAGAGTAAAAAATAATATAAAAAAGAACAACCGCAGAAAATAATTATCTCTAACATATCCAGGCCTCCAAAACAACGTGATTTTTTCTCCTGGGAAACACCATGGCAGATGGATAGGATAAAGCGAAAACTTACAAGCAAATGCAGATTAGGGAATGAAATTTCGAAAAGCGTCATGAAAGACTTTAAGAGTTGTCCTATCTTTTTTTTGTGTTGGACACTTTTCTTTGCTTACCCTTTTGTGGTTCTTTCTTTGTCCTCTATCCTTCTCTCTTTCAAGTAAACTTAAAAAATTGTGTTTTTCATTCATCAGACGTAAAATAGTGTTTTGGACTTGAAAATTTACGTTGAAATTTATAAGTAAATGATTGTAAGCTACTCGTTAATGGTGAAAGACTAATATGATTAGAAGCCTTGAAATGAAATAAAAGTGAGATCACATAAGTGTTGCACGTGAATGATATGAAAAACATTAACATTCAACCACATAACTTTCTTTTCATTTGCTAATTACCGTATTACACTGTGCATAATTCACATTGCGTGTATTTTTGATGAATTAATCATGAAGGGTTCGCTAGACACATCTTTAACGACATCAGAGTGATAAATAAGAATAAACCTTAGCTTAGACATTGTCAAAATCAAGATAGATTTAAAGAGACACTTATATATTCGACCTTATTGTTTTACTTTTATTTTTTGTTAACTATGAATAATATTTTATGCATTTTTTTTTTTAAAAAAAAAAAGGGGAAGAAGAAATAGTACATTATTTGATTACATGCTAGATCAAGAAAATGACTGACAAATGACAAATCCCTCTTACATCAACACACAAAATCAAAGATACTTTTCATTAAACAAAACACAAACAGAGGAATGCATTGCAACAACAAATACCCAACTATTTACAACATATTAATTTAATGATCAACTAAAACAAACATAACATAAATATCAGACAAGCCATGAAATCACCAAATGCAAGCCATCAAATTTTCTATCAGATACTGCTAATCTTTTCTCCTTCTGAAGTAGTTGCAGTAGTACGTCTATTGATGGCATACTTAATAGGATATGAAGCCTCTGTCACAATTCCACACTTGCCCAAGTGAGCATTCTTCACATTACGCTCAATTTTGACATAACCACTTTCACCCCACTTTGTGCCCCATGAGTTCCTCACTAACCAATAGTCCTTTCCATTTTCACTACCGTAGCCAACCACCACAACACCGTGGTCTACTTCCTCTCCACATTTCCCCGTAAATACGCCCTGATCAAAAATTTAAAGTCAGTAAATTCAGAATGAATTAGGTATGCACGTTTTCATCATATAAGGTTTGAGGTTCGAATTACCGAGGAGTAGAGTTGGAAAGCCCTGCCAGAAGCTTCGATGGCTACGCTAACAGGTTGATGTGCGACAGCTTTTTGAAGCGCTCTTTCATTTCTAGGCACGTCTTCATAATCATCAATACTAACAACCTTAGAGTTTTTCTGTAACATTACAACTTTAATCAATTAGATTCTATTAATTTTTTCAGTAATAAGCAATCATAAAGTTCAATATTTATAGGTATGTGCAAATTTGTAGAATGATCTAATGATTACCCGAACAGGATCACATCTGCCTTCAACGCCGCGATAAGGATAGTGATTTTCAGTGTCCATACCCCCGTTGGAGATGATGAACTCGAAGGCATAGTCCATTAGGCCACCATTACAACCAACGTTATGGGCTCTGTCACAATCAACAAGTTCTTGCTCGGATAATGTGATCATTTCCCCTGTTACGATTTGGTTTATGCCTTCCACTGCTGCCACGGTTGAAAATGCCCAGCAGCTTCCTGTAAAAGCACAAATAAATTATGAAAACATTGCCAAGGACAAGCCTAGTGGGCCTGCATACCGATCAAGCCAGCGTATTCACCTTTAATTAATATCCTAGAACTTCACTGACGTAATTGGAAACTATAGTTTGTGTATTGTACTCTTTAACCTTTCCCAATTCCCCCATCTTTGCAATGCCAGAGGTTTGATTTGTAAAATTTATCTTCAGAATTTAGAAAGTTGCTATTGCAATAACATATTCAATGAAATTACATAAGTGGGATCTGAGAAGAGTGGGGTGAGTGTAAGCAGACCCCACCACTACCTCATAGACGTCAAAACACTATTTCTGAAAAATCATTGACTCAAATATATAAGCCCGAAAGAATAAATAAATATATATAGAATAGATTTAATATACTATATATAACATATCATGTTTGATATACGTTCTAAGATTTTGATCACATTCAGTGGTAATAATTATGACATCTTTATACAAATAGCCGGTATGGTATCATACATTTGTCAGCTACTTTTAATTTAACAATGATGTGGAGGTCTATTAAGTTGATTATATCAAATTAATAAAGAAGTTATATGCTAATATCCGACTTTATAGTGCAAGTCTGTTAACAATTTTTTCACGCTACCATGTTAAGTTAATCTTCAACAACAGATCTTCACTACTATCCTTACTAGTTAATTTGAAAGGAATCATGTGAAATCCTTAATTATGAACTCATATCTACTTAGCTTTTACATAAAGGATAATTAAAGTAGATGCCATTCCACCGAAATAACTACTAAAAAAATAATATTTTTTTTATTATCAGCATGCTATATTCAATTTTTGAATGTATCATAACATATATTTATTGTATAACTCAATTATAAGTAACCTAAAAAAATAATTAGAGTAGATGGTCATTCAATCAAAATATTTACTAATTCAATCAAAATATTTACTAAAGATGAATATTTTCTATAGTCAACATTATATTCCAGCTATATTTAATTTTTGAATGTATCATAACTGTATAATTCAAGTATAAGTAACTTATATTGTATAATTAATGTATACTTTCTATGATTTTACTCAAACTATATTGTATAATTAATATACATTTTTTAAACTATTTACGTGAATAAAACACGACTATATTTATTATAAATTAATTAATTTATTATATATATATTTGAAATTAAAGCGTCCAAACAAAACAAACTACAAGACATACCACAACCCCCTTGATCCTTGATAGGAGCAACAGCGCCTCTCTTCCTCCAATCGACCGAATGAGGGAGCAGCTCGTTGGGCCGGGAAGCATAACGCTGGCTTGTGTTTTTCGATTTCACAAGGCGGCGCCTAGCGTCACTTCTCGTGCCCAAAAACATAGCCCGGTACTCCTCATTCGTGAGATCAGCAAATTGGTTCAGTCCCACCTTGTACGTGCGATTTTCAGAGTTGTTATGTTCCTCGATGAACCTCAAATTATCCTTAAAAATCTCAAATCTTTTATCCTTCTCTCCCAACGCATTATATACTTTCCCATGCTCTGCCAGCCACTTTTCGTATATCATAACATCTTTATCTTTGTAATCTATGATGGACATGTCAATTGCATAGGATAAAGACGAAAAGAGGGCCAAAAGAAGAGTTATTACTACCGCTTTACCCATGGCTGACAAAGTGCAAAGGAAAACTTTAACACTTGGAGGGAGAGTAAGTATTGTGTAGAGTGAAAAAGAGGCTTAATGGGTAAGGTAAGCCACTTGGGGTTTATATACATGGAAGACTTGAATATAATAATCATTTTTTAGTTAAAAATAAAATTATTTTTGGGATAACGAAAGAATTTAATGCGCTGTTTACATTGGGACGAAAAAAGCCAGAATGCGGAGCAGAGTCTCATCTCATGGGTTGTGGGAGAGCCAACTGATTTTGTAAGACCAAACCGCCCATTCTTTGAACTTTGAAAAAGAAAAGGCAAAAAAAATTGAGGATGCAGGAGAAAAAGAAAATTACAAGTTACTTTTTATTTTGCGTATTAACTGAATTATAAAGATATATATATATATATTTAAAAACGTAATTTAAATCATAGTTTTCATTATTATTTTTTGTGAAATTATAAAAATAATTTTATAAGTGGTATAATTTATTTACAAGAAAATGTAAAAATTTCAATAAATAAAACGATAAATATGAAAAAAAATTCAAACGTTCATCTTGAATTTTAAATAATTTAATTATTTTGAACCGTAAAAAGATTGTCAAAAATTTACATAATATAACATAGAAATACTAATTAAGATCTCTAAAAAAAAAAAAAAATCATCGACAGAAATTTAATTAAATAAAATTTTGGCCTTTGCATATGTAAGAGTTAGACCAGTCCATCAGATCGCGTCCCTTAGAGGAAATATGTAAGATACTAGATGTTGGTGCCCGCGCCAGTGTGAGCTCAATATTTATTATTTTTTTGTTTCAATTTATGTGATATAGATAAAATTTAAAAGGTTAATTAAAATGTAATATGATTTTTCAACTTGTGAATTATAGTGCTTTTTTTACATAAATTGTAAAATATGCTATTCCTCTTGTCCCAATTTTTGTGATACTGATAAAATTTCGAACGTAAATAAGCAGCTGTCTACTAAAGCAAGCAGCTAAAACAGGCTTGTCGTCCTACTGCTTGCTTCAGCTGCTTCTTACCCTCTTTTACGTAGTTTCCTAATCAAATAATACATGCTATTTTTTTTGTCTCTTTTTATGTGACACTGACAGATTAATTTCAATAATCAATTAAATTGTATTGTTTTTAAAAAATTTGAAGTTGTCAAATATCATAATTTATAGTACTTTTTATACTTGTCTTGATTCATGGTAATTTTTACGTAGTTTCCTACTTAAATAATCCATGTTGTTTTTTCCGTCCCCTTTTATGTGGCGTTGATAGATTAATTTCAATAATCAATTGGAATTTTTTTTTTGTTTTTTAAAATCAAGTAGCTGAAGCAGACACGTCAATTGGTAGATGTCTGCTTAAGCAGTCAGCTGAAGGAGGCATGTCGTCCGGCGACGCCTGCTTCAACTACTTCGCTAGCCTCTAAAAAATTTGAAGTTGCCAAATATTATGATTTATAATTTTTTTATGCTTATCTAGGTTTATGGAGTTTTTACGTAGTTTCTTAATTAAATAATACATGTTATTTCTTCTGTCCTATTTGATGTAGCGTCAATAGATTAATTTCAACAATCAATTAAATTTTTTATTTATTTTTAAATTTTTTTAAAATCAAGCAGCTGAAGTATACACGTTAAGCAGATAGTTAAAGTAGGCATGTCGTCCAACAACTACCTACTTTAGCTGATTAAGCAGACAGTTGAAGCAGACATATCGTTCACCAGCTGCCTGTTTCAACTGTTTTCATAGCCTCTTATATATATAACAATTAGTTTGCACAAACAATTATATAGATCTGCGTACCTAATTCCTTAAATTACCAAATAAATAAATAAACGAAATGAATAAATATTATAAGTATAATTTAATTATATTGTGTGTATAGTACGTATAATCAAGAGAATATATACTATGTAATATTGATTAGAAAGAGTAAACAATTATTCAAAGTCCTTTATTGTATTTCTCAATTGAACTCGTAGATATGGTTTAATCTAGAAGTATAATGATTTCAGGTTTTATTTATGATATCAAATGATAGTATTTCGTGTACTCTTTACGTTCCATTGATGTAAAAATATACCATTGACAAACTAAATGATTTTTTTAATTATATATCCGTTAAAAAAAATTATGTGAACAATAGTAGTATTTTTTTAATTTAATTTTTAAATATATCTATATATATATATATATATATTATTTTATAACACGTAAAATGAATAGTGAATATGTTTCTGTTTTTTTAGAAATCAATATTTAAAATCTGATAAAATTAAATACTTTAATTTTTGTCCAGAGGTCAGTAATTTTCTTTCATATTAATTACAGCGACGGAAATACTATTTACAAATAGATTTCATATATTTTATATGCTAATTGTGTAACCACAATTAAATATTAATTTTTAAAATCTATATAATCAGAAGAACTATCGGGAATTGAGAACAAAAACAAAGATTCATAGATAATATTAGTTACGAAAATCTCTGAATTCAATATATTTATTTATGATTTTTTATTAATATAATTAAATAATATTGAATTAATTTATTAAGTTGAAAATAAATATATACGCTAATAAATATTAATAATATCGATAAATTTTAAGTGATAATGATCAAGATCTTAAAGTTTACTCCAAAATAAATTACAATATGTATTTATATGATCGTAAATTATTTCATTTTTTTCGCAAATTTAATGTGAAAAAATCCAGATGTTACTAATTAAAATATTTTTCACCATTCTTTTTTACTCAACTTAGTTTCAAATATTACTGACACTCAAAATAATAAAGCTATAATTGAAAAATATGATTCAAACATAAAAATTATAGCTCAATTTGGTCCCATAATTTTAAAAAAAATTATACACCAATTAAACTAAAACAGAACAAAAAAAATAATTATTTTAAATTTTTTCAAAAATTTCTTTGTTGATATACCTACTTCATTCTAAACTCCCTCTTATATAATACAGATTTTTTTTTAACTCTCCTTTCCATTCAAATTTACTTACTCAATTTTTAACTCAATATATTTATTAAAAAATTATTACTATTATTATAATTTTATCATTACAAGATTGGAATCAAAGCAAATAAGAGGAGTGGGTAAAGAAAAATGAATGTATGGAACAAGTTTTCGTGACCAAGTTCCTTGAGTTATGGGTTGGTGAGTTTGGGTCAGAGAGGCTCACGTTGGAACTCTGACAAATGCATTGAAATGTGAGAACTTCAACCAAACTAAACTAACTCTGCATCACCCATTCTGCATATTTCGGCTGGATTCTTACTCCTTTTTTAATTAAAAAAAACTCAAATAATTGGATAAATAAAAATATCTTCTAGTTGTACATTAATTGTTTTTAGTTGGTCAAATATATCTTTTCAAGATTCATTAGCTATTAAGGATGAAATAAGAAGAACAATGTTATTTATACATTGATTTTGCAAAATGACATATATTAAGGATCATCTATTTACAGTACAAGTAATAGATAAAAATGATTGAAGGAAGTATCTTGTCTTAAAGAATGTGTTGACCTTGACAATTAAATTAGGACGGAGGGAATATAACTTAGGGTTAAGGGTAAGTTGTTGATTTTCTGGAAGTCATGTTACTAAAAATCTTCCTTGGGAATTAGGTGGGCGGTGATTTATGGATGTGTGTGCCGCCGGCCTTTAGGAATCTGCGATCCTTTTGAATAGTAATGGCACAGAATCTTAAGGCGGCTGGATTCTCCCACCCAATACTATGCTTGGCCTTCATTTGAAATCAAAATAAAAGCGCCTTTAATGTTGGACCATCCAGAAATTTCCTGAGGCAGCCTGGTTGGACCTCCCTCACAATCAGAAAATAATTCATATTACTTGTGAATTCTAATAAACTGTCTCTTAAGTTATGGTTCCCTGCACGGAAATCTGCCGAGGGAAGGGAGTGGGCAGATTTTTTAGAACGGTGATGTCAAAGGAGGCATTGTCGACCAGAGAGGAACATCACTATTCTGTTAACTGTTACAACTATTACATCTTGATTTATATAGCTAATAACAAATCCCAAGAAAAACTTAACAATACTCCCTCCCTCCATTTTTAGTGCACACATTGATATTTCCTCTATCTCATTTTATATGATATTATTTTCTTTTTTGTTCGTTCAAGAAAGAATGTCAATTTACTCTAATAGTAAACAATCTGCCTTCAAAATTCCCCTTTTATCCTTAATGAAATGATTCTCAGTCATATAAATATCTAAGAACGATTTTGGACCATAAATAGTTTTAAAAAATTTCTTTTTTTTCATCTAATTTCAATCTGCTGTATTTTAATTTTGTGATTATGTAATTTTTGAGTTGATCTTGCTACTATGTAGGGTTAAATATATTTCTATTCAGATTCAAGGTTTATTTATATGTTGTATTTCAATTAAGCAGAATATATGTTATTTTCAAGGGTTAAAATGATATTATTGTGTATGTTAATTATGTTGAATATTGTGTTTGTGTCTGTTGTTTTTGTATATTTGTATGTTGAATTTCTATTTATAGTAAGGTATATTTTGCATGTTGTATTTCAATTAACTATAATATATTGAATTTGAATTCAAAAAAATAACAATTTATATTCAAATGTTGAAATGTGTAAAACAATTCAACTTTGTAATAACAATTCAGCTTTGTATTTTATAATTAAAAACAGTGTAAAAAATAACAGTAAGTAATTAAAAAAACATGATTAAACAGAAAAAGTGATCTCATTGCCAAAATAAAGGAAATAAAGTATTATCTACTGTTTTCATCGTAATGATTTGATGATAATATTTGTAAAAAAAAAAAATCAAAAACTTCAGTGTATGATTAGTCTATGTATCAAGTAGTATGAGAGAGAAATTGAATTTATGGGATTTTAGTAATTTTTTAAAACGGTTGGGATTATTAGTAATTAAGTTTCTAAAGGCTGTGTAATTGTGTAATTTTTAGAAAAAAAAAAGTACACAATCCAGACCATTAATTTAGACATGGGCTAAAGGATTCCAAGAGGGCCTGTGGAATAGCATATTGGGTTTTGGACTTTGGATAAATTTGCATTCAGATATCCGTGGAACCCAACCCAGCCCATATAATTTGATGTACACAAAGATATCACTTCCAAAATTATGAATTATGATAAGGAAAAATTAGTAACTAGGCAATTTTTTTTTTTCTCTCATCTCTTCCTCCCTCCCTCCTCTCTCTCTTTGCAATTCACTCCTCCCCTCCAGGTCACATAGCCGAAGTTATATCATGTAACAATGTAAAATATAGTTATCTGACCATATTAGGTTTCAAACGTAGGCTATTTATGAAAATTTCCTTATGATAACCCCAATGAAAAGTTTAAATTGGTTGTTTTCATGTATTCTGAGAAGAAAATGGAGCTTTATAAGAAGAAAGGAAGTTTTATTGATTTTGTTGCTAATTAAACAAATTAAAAGAAAGCAAAGGAAGGATGGAAGAGTTATGAGGAGATTGCCTATAACAAATTGTCAAGCTCATCTTCAGTCAATCAATTTCAATTCAACTAACTTCTGAGCTGAGTGATCAAAATGATCCATTTTAACCCATCCAAATTGCTCACTCACCATAAACCTTTATTTAGATTATTGATTTACGTAGCACTCCGAAATCTTACAAGGTAATTCGTCTTCAATTTTCTCATGCTTACATTTAAAAGAGTGCATCTAACTTGAAGAAATATATGTTAAAATTATAAGGCGCAGTGGAGGAAATGGAGAGATTTGAAAGTGAATCAAATCCGTTTTGAATCAAATTAGCTTATAAAGATGTAATATTTTGATGAGGGAATTCGGGTGAACACCCTTATTCAGATGATTCAAACTTTCCTTTTTCCGTATACATCTAAAAAAATATTTTATACAAAGGTGTAAATTTTATTTATTTTTTAATAATCTCTCTCTATATATCAATAAATATAATTCCCTAAAGAATTAATCCTAAGTAGCTACTTTCTTCTTTTATTTTGTCCGTTCGTAAAGCTGATTAAATGCCAGCTGGGTGGTTTAATTCTTTTTTTTGACTTTAAGTGGCAGATGTTTCCTTTTTTTCTTATTATCTTACGTTAGATTCTTGATCTGCCTGCAAAGGAAATTGACTAAAATACCTATGCGAAATCGTAGGTTCTCAGGTTTACTAGTCTTCAAAAGGACAATGTTGGAAACTTGGACTATACATTCATCGGTCAATGTTGCGGAAATCACGAGTCACCCAAATTTTCCACTTTGTCCACCTACATATCCTAAATCTTATTGAGAAAAAGTTAATTCACGCTCGATATTTATGTATCAAATCAATATATACGCACACACTTTTATGAAACACATATAGGTAATAACTATTCGCTCTATCCATCTTTACTTATCCCCTATTGACTTGACATATAGATTAAGAAGTGATAAATGATGCGGGTAATTTTTATCAAATCACCTTTTGAAAATAATAATGAATACAATTTCTTGAAAAATATAATGAGAAAATATTTTTAATTAATAATAAGCGTAAAAGTAGAATTAAGTGTAAAATTATCTCTTTATTTTATAAAATAAACAAATATTGTTGATCATACTAAAATAGTATAGTGGACAGATGGACGTAGGAAGTATATATATATTTTTCATATTATTTTGCAATAAGTAAAAGGATTCAAAAAGAGTTGCTAGAATGCACTTCATCACTATACTACAAGCTTCAAAATGGTAGGTAAGGCGTTGTGTTTGCATGGCAATTTTTTCTGGGATTGCGTGTGGAAAATGACTCGCGAGGATCCCGGAGACTAGCAAATCTTCTTCTTTGACTTATGGTTGCTGATTACGAGATTCTACATTATTGGATTTTTATTACCTAATACTTTAATTATTTAGACTCAATTTTCTCTTACTAGACTACATCTCTCTAAGGTTAGGCGCCGCTATGAATTATGATGCAAGAGGAACCATAGTTAAATAAAAGAAATCTATATTCAAAGACATAAATGTGTTGTAAAGTGCAGTGTTGGTGTATATACTATAAATCACAGTTGAAAAATATATAATGACAAAAATGAGTAAATAATTTATTCAGATTGAGGAGCTAATATCGCTCTCTTTAAAGAAATAAACACACGCTCACTGCGGCATAATTTTCATCGATTTAGTAGTAATATTCTTGACTTGTTCCTTCCAGAATACGACAGTTCAATAACATTGAAGAGCCCAGAATTTCACAAAAAGAATACCTTTCTTCAACATAAAATTACTCTTCTTTTTTTACAGTGAATTAGTTGAAGACTTAGAATAATTTCTAAGTCTCAACTCCCTCTTTCACTACACTAACCTCACTATATGCTATAATATTTTTTTACACTTCTCATCTTCTTTTGCACACCCATAACACCATTATTTATAGGCAAGAAATACTTTCTTATCTTAAATATGAATAAACTGAAAAATAATATAGGTAAATCAATAGAGAAACCTTGTCAAGTTACACGAGTTACAAAACGTAATGAAGTAAAATAATGGACAAATAAAGAGTTAAATAGTAATTATCACATTCCACCACTAGCTCATACAAATTAATATTATTTTAATATTAAAATGTAGATATATAGAATATCAAATAATTCGTAAACCTTATAAAAGAATTGAATTTAATTAGTTGAAGGGGATCAATATATTATTATCTCGTATCTCCATGTGAATATCCAATAAATATATATAGTATCAAAAAAAAAAAAAGTGAAGAAGCAAAAGAAAAATTATAAACTTTAAAAAAAACCCCGACAAAAGTCGAAACTAAATCAAGTGCTTTGCGGCTTTTCAGCTAGTTGTAGTTTCGATTATAAGGCATCGGGAAATCGAAGATTTTGCACATAAAATTAAATTATCAATTCATATTAAATTGTAAAGTCTGACAAAAGCTATAGAAAACGATTATATTTTATTTAGTTTTATTTCTAAATTTAACAAATCCAGACAATTGGACATTGGTTTCTCGAAAAATATTAGACTCGACTTAATCAGGTATAAGAAAAATATTTTTATTCGTTCTAATTTAGTTTTCTTAGTTTTTTCTTATTTTAATTTTTAAAAAATAATATTTAAAATCAAAAAATTAAGGACACATGACCACAAACAGCCCAATCATAATCCACACAGCAGAGACAACAAACAGATTATTCAAGGTGGAGAGCGGACAAAATATTTTATTTCTTTTATTGCCAACTATTTAATTATTTCTGAGGACGAATGCAAAAGATAATTGATGGATTCATTAATAAATGTAAATAATAAATTTTAAATTCAAAACATATATTATTTTGCAGTAAAATCTCAAATTCATAATATTCAAATTATCTTACATTATCCATTGATATTACCATAGTAAGTACTCTTTAATAAATGATTACTGTATATTTAAAATCACTCATTAGAATTTGACCAGTCATATTATCCGACCATTACTTTTCCCTTGTCATTATTTAAGGAATTACTATTCCCGACCTATGATTGAAGGTACAACTCAACTAAGGAGAGAGTACTACTGATTATCTTTTGCAGTACTTGCCGTGTGAAAAGATTAGTTTAACAAACAAGTTTGACTCGAAATGGATTAGATTACTATCCTAACTGATTGTGTGCCTAATTAATCCTTTTAAACATCTCAATTAAAACCTGTTGAAAAATGGGATATTCAATGAAGTAGATATAGCTGCATTTTTTTTTCTAGAAAAAAAAAAAACAGTTGTGCTCATTTAAATGGTCAGGGTTTAATTTACCTCAATCTTAAAACTATTTAACCGTACTGTAAGAAAAGATTAAACGGGATTAATTAGGTAATAATGGATTATAAATTCTAATAAAATGAAAAATTCTTTTTTTTTTTTTATGACAAGGGAACCCATAGTTGTTACTCAAAGGGGTGTGCATAGGTTAAACCATGTTTCTTTACAATAGCTCACAAATTATAGAGGAGAGGTGATTCGCACTAGGCAAGTCCGATGTGATGAGCTCGACCCAAAAGGTTAACCCTTTGCTTTCGCTAGCCCCTTCGACCCAAAAGGTTAACCCTTTGCTTTCGCTAGCCAGGAGTTTCGAACTTGAGAAAACCCAAATCACTGGGTCATCCGAAGGTTGAAAAATTCGTTTGGGGGAAATTACATATATATACAAAAAAGTAAAAGATTTACCAAAAAAAGTAACTCATGTTTTATTTACATAAAAAATAGTTCCAAATCAGCAAAACTATACAATATAATTTGTCAAAAGTTACATAAAGTATACACTACTATACAATGTATATTATATATATATATGCTATACACTAAATATACATTGACTATATATATCTATACAACGAGAATTTCTTTTTTTTTTTTAATTATTTTAAGTAAAGCGTCTCTCGGTATAATTGTCCCCTCTTTCTTTCTTATAGACGGAAAAAAACTAAAGACAGCAATATCATTAGATTTGTAAAAAATTCAATTTGAACGAGTCCTAGCTAAGTCTTTTATGTTTATCCTTTTGTATTGTTTGAGTTTATTATAATTACAAGAATGTGTTATTCCATCCAAATAAAATCATCCTTGTTTTTCTTTTCTACTTGAAACTACTTTTTTTTTTTGTAATTAAGTTAGTCAAGCCTAAAATGAATTGTCAATGGAATTATGGTGGCTAAAACCAATTGAGGGGGTAAGACTAGTAAAATATTCCATACATTCTAGAAGAAGGTGAAGCCAACGCTCAATAAATAATTGAAGTGGCCAAAATGGAATTGAAACAAAATTCCTTTTATTCAAAAGAGTATACGGACAAATGGAATTGAAACAAGAGTAAATCATATAATACAAACACACACATTCAGAAAAGTCAACTAAAATAAGGAGAAAAAAATAAATAAAAATGAAGTAGAAGAAGTAATACGTAACCGAATACCGCCAATAAATATGTAATTTTACCTCTAAATCTTACTTATAATTTAGTGATAAAGTTAACTTTTCCTTTTACAGAATTGAAAAGTTGAGTTGAAAGAATTTTAAATAATGATTTTGTTCAAATAAATATTTTTTTAAAAAAAGTAAAAGAAGAAAAAAATTACAAAATTCAAGAGTTTTATACAATCTTCGCACAGTGGTGGTTCTAGTAGAGCTAGTTGAGTTTTGAATCGTTCTCGTTGAAAAATATAATTTATACATGATAGATGTTAAATCACATCGATTAAAAAGTTTCCTCACCTTTGTCTCTATATGCTATATGTGATTTAATTCTACATTGTATCTATTCGTGTTAAAAAAATGTCACATCAAAATAAAATATAATGTATTTAAAAAAGGAATGTCAAATTGAAATAAAATGAAATGTACAGTTCCTCTATATAGGTTTGATTAGACCAAGATTTATAACATGGTTTTAAAGCAAGAATCATTCTATTATGTTAAATATTACGTTAAATGTTTACTTTTACTTGTCACTCTTTAATATATCGAGATTAAACTATATGAATTTGACTAATATTTTAAGATGTATTTTTTAATCATATTAAATTTTGAATTTTAAATATTAAATTTGTCTTTAAAATTTAATCAAAAAATAAAGTGAAAAGAGAAAATAACAAAAAAAAAAAAAGGAAAAGAAAATAAGGTAACCAACAACAAATCCTCCAAATCAAACACGACAGTCTCGTGAATGGGAGGGCGTTGTCACACTCCTTTGACCTGATCAGTTCAAAATTTCCCCAATTGGGCCCACCAAGTAGTTGGCCCCACTCCTATTTTCCCCAAAGAAAAGGTCAATGGACCATCCCTCCCCATTTCGTTTCAGACCAAAACAATCAAACTCAATTTTCCCTTTTATTAAAGCAACAACATAATATTCTCTTCTTTCACAGACCTCGAGAAAGAAAAATAAATAAAGTCACAATTTATGGGTAAATTTTAATTTATTTAGAAAATATTAAGAAAGTAAAAACTTCGCACCTAATATTGACGAGGCAGAAGTTAGATTAAAGTGACAGGTAAGTGACCTACTGTTTACTTTATCACAACTTTATTTCTTTCCCACTTTCTTCTTTTTTTTTATATAATAAATAACCTCACCAAAGCCATCACTTTGACTCTTCATCAAACTCTCTCACTTTCCTTCCCACACACAAACCATGTTTCTATTTTCCTAAATCACTATACTTGTCTAAATTAGCAATAATGGCTGTGGAACTGATGATGGATTACAGAAGCACTAGGAATACTACTACTAATTGTATTAACTTCGTTACCGAATTAGAAGAAAAATCAGTTGTGCAAGAAGCTGCTTCAGGTCTTGAAAGTGTCGAGAAACTCATCAGATTGTTATCACAGACTCAATCTCAACAAATTCAGCACCAAAATAAGTCTCCAATGGAAATTGAAATGGTGGCTGATGCAGCTGTTACAAAGTTCAAGAAGGTAATTTCACTTCTAGATCGAAACAGAACTGGTCATGCTAGATTCCGAAGAGCTCCTTTGGCTAGTACTACGTCTCCTTCTCCTTCGAATTCTAGCAAAGATTTTGTTGATACTAAAGTCTATTCTCCAACTCCGATCCAACAAGTTCCTCTAATTTCGCATGACCATTTTAACCCTCTGGTTCCGAAGACGATTAGTTTCTCCTATTCACCGGAGATGTCTCGTACGAATTCGTTCAATATCTCGTCGTTAACAGGGGAAACAGAGAGCAAGCAGCATTCTTCGTCTAATTCAGCTTTCCAGATTACTAATATTTCTTCTCAAGTCTCTAATTCTGCCGGAAAGCCTCCCTTGTCCTCTGCTTCACTGAAGAGAAAGTGCAGTTTTTCGGAAAATGCTGTATCTGGAAAGTGCATTGGATCCTCCGGCCGATGCCATTGTTCCAAGAGAAGGTAGTTATATTTACCTTTTCATCATCATAGAGATCGGAATACACATTTATTTACTTAATTATGTGTTCAGTGTTGATGGTAGCAGCAAACTCTTGAAAGTGCAGTACCTCGATTGCTTTGATACCATATTGATTTGTGCGATTATTTCATCTAAAATCTTAAATCGTTACATAAAAAATATACTTCAATGCATTAGTATTTATAAAATGAAATTTAAACCATTTTGTTTTTACAGGAAGTTAAGGCTGAAAAGGGTAATTCGAGTACCAGCAATAAGCATGAAACTTGCAGATATCCCACCAGATGATTACTCGTGGAGAAAATACGGACAGAAGCCAATTAAAGGATCTCCACATCCAAGGTATATTCATATACTAGAGAAAATTCATGAATATATTCTATTAAATTTTCTTCAAAATTTTTAAATGTAATTTTGGGAATCTAAATTTTATTTTGATTTTGCGATGAACAGGGGATACTACAAGTGTAGTAGTATAAGAGGGTGTCCAGCACGTAAACATGTCGAAAGAGCATTGGATGATCCAACTATGCTGATTGTTACATACGAAGGAGAACATAATCATTCCCTTTCTGTTGCAGAAACAAGTAGTCTCATTTTAGAGTCTTCTTAAGTTACAACTAATTAGTTTCCTTTAATTTGCCCTGAAAAGAAGGGTTTTAATTCCTATCAATGTAAACTCTTTGTTTTGAGTAAGTCATCAAGATCTGTCTCAAAGGAGATCAAGCATCGTAATATTTATGATAATGGATTAGTTGCGCTTGAATATTGAAGGAAATAGTACATGCAATTTGGTTCTTTATTTTACTTTTTGCTTTTGTCTTTGGATGCTTAACATGTAACAGAGAGACATATCATGATGGAGTAGCTATAGCTTTATCTTTTAATTTATTAATTAATGTTATAGTCATTATTTTGCTTTAGCTAGTCTAAATGTTTGATGATCAAAAAGTGACTTGGTCAAAAAAGATAGATGCCGTAGTGGAACCACCTTGTTCATCTCTTTTGATGTCGTATTTGGAACGGTTGACTAACGAAAAGGAAAATAGAATTATTAGGGAAGAGAGAGAAGTTGGTAATTGAGAAAATGGGATGCCTAATTTACTTTTCTACTTAACCATACTAATGAGGAGAGGAGAAAAGTAAATGCACCAATTTCTCGTGTTTGCTTTGCAATAACTATTAATATCCCCGGTTTTTTTATATGTCGTTCTAATTATAAAATATATGATTCTTAATATATGTCATTCACAAAAATTAACGCATAAATGATATTGTTCTTCATATTTTATCCTTGATAGTTAATAACCTTTCAAAAGATACATTTGGCCAACTAAAACAACTAAAAAAGTAATTAATGTATATTGTAACTTAAATAAGGGCAAAATGGTAAAATCACTTTTTTTCTTAATGTGAGTGTAATTATAAATGGTGACATATAAAAGGGATCGGAGGGAGTAATAGCTAATGAATTTGCATGCACTATCACATAAATGCTTATTTGTACAGTTGGTTATTGGGTGGATTCGTTAAATTTAAGCGGGTCTAGATTCAATTCAATTCGTCTTGGTTGGATCAAAATGGGTTGGATAATGAGTTATAGAATGGATCAAAACTTAATCCAACTCTATTTTTACTTATTTTATTTGCTCTTTTACAATATTTTAATACCTTATTATGATTATATAACATATAAAATTTTAAAAAAAAATTTAAAATATTTGACGAGATTACTATCTAATGGCTTGAGTTATTAACCTTCAAATTTAAACAGGCTAGACGAGTTGGATGAATTAGGTGGATTGAGTTTGATTTTGTCAAACCTACTCACTTGTATCTGGTGTCTATATTCGGAGGAGTGAGTTGAATACTCCTTCAATTCTTACCATGTGAGCTACATTTTTGAATTGAATCATTCATTATCTATTTTCTTTAATCATGTTATCAAAGCTAACATGATTTAGTAGTTGATATATGTCATATCACTTATTCCTGTTCTTGATTTAGTTGATATGGAGTTCTCATAATATATTGTCTACCTCCACATGTATTCGACATGATAAGCCATTTTATCTTCTTATCTAAATATGAATACATTTACTTTCAAACTAGATATATAGATAAATTCAAAATCTAGAGTTCATACATATAGGTTCAACTTTTAGAACGTCGATAATATTGTACATAGCTCGGCTTCTCGAATTGAACCCAACACATTCAATAGGACTCGTGGAACTCACACCTAAATCCACCTTTCGTTAATTTACACCCACAATCTCAAAAAAATAAGTGATTAATTGGAAGTACATGTATGCTACATATATACATGAAAAACTGTTGGTTTTAAAGAGAAGAAAAAAATGGTTGGTGTGAAAAGTGTTGAACCCCACGTACGTATGGAAATTATGATCAATGAATGTATTTGGTTCACAAGTCAAAGAAGAGCAGATGGGTTGATTGAAGAATTCATGAGCTATTATTATGTGGACCTACCTTTTGTTTTTCTGTTTTCTTTACTTTAATTATTTCTCTATGCTCAACGTCAAACCTGCATGGGAATCGTCGTATTAATTGTATGGGTGTCACCATTATTTTCAACTTTTGTGGTCATTTTAGGTCTTATTTTCTGCCCTTTTTGCGTTGATTTCCCCCTACCACACGCCATTTAAGTTTCAAACTCGACCGCATTAAAAGAGTCAGAATTTTTACTATATGAATTTAATATTCTTCTATTTATTGTTAGTTATAAAAAAATAATAATTTAGTTTTTACTTTCATTTGTTATTTTTGATAAATCAAGATACAATATTTTTTTTCCCTATTATATCCTCAATTTATTGTCATTGAGAAGTTAGGGATGACCTCTGTCGTAGATAAGATGAGGGAAACGAGACTGCGATAGTTTGGGCATGTGCAGAGAAGAAGCGTCGATGCTCTTGTTATGGTGGGCGAAAAGGTTGGATTTAGGGGTTACGCGAACGGGTGGAGGCAGGCCGAAAAAATATTTGGGGGATCAAGTGCTTAGACAAGATATGACGCAACTCCATGTCACTGAGGACATGACCGTAGATAAAAAAGAAGGTTGTGTATTAAGATAGAAGGTTAATAAGCTAGTAGGGTTAGGATAATGTCTAGCCTTGTATTATGTAGGTTAGTAGGATCAAACGTGTACTACTATCATTTTTATTTCATATCTAGCGTCTGTTACTTTTGGGGCTTGATATTTTTTAGACAAGGGTCTTCTGAAAACAATCTCTCTATCTCTATGAGGTAGTGGTAAGTTTTGCATACATTTACCCTCCTCAGGCCTCACTTGTGAGATTTCACTGAGTTGTTGTTGTTGTTGAGTTAATAACTTTGAAAAGTATAGTAAGTGAACCTTATCAATTAATAGGGGTAAAAACTTACTATATATATTAAATCAAAATTTGACAACTAAAAGTGACAGAGAGAGTATATGAGAAAAATAAATATGTATGAAAAATATAAAATAATTCTTTTTTTTCTTTTTTTATGAATTTTTTTTTTGAAAAATATAAAATAATTCAATATTTATGATGTGCGTATAAAAATAACTCTTTTTTTTCATTTATTTTTATTTATCCGATATACTAAAAATAAAATAACGAAATCAGGGAGTCGAGTATTACTATTAACTACTGATACCCCCGGATTTTCATCACTGTGTGTTTTCTTTAAATTAATCTTTTGAGGATTGTTGAACAGAAGCACTATGATATGATAGACATTAATTAATGATTTGATTAAATTAAATACTGTAAAATATATATCTTGATTTTGTGAATGCACAGGACTACGTATGATATCACTACAATAAATTAAAAAGAGACCTTTAAGTGATAATTTTTGTAGTGGCAATAAAAACCATTTAGGGACTTTAAGTTAATGTTATTATATTTAAAGTCATTAAAATTTTTAGCGTTTTAAGAAAAAAATATTTATAATAAATATTCATTAGTTATTATTGTTGCTAAATAATTATCACAAAATATTTTATTTGTTATAGGGTATATAAGCCCAAAACAAAACAAAAAAGAAAATTGTGCTCGGACTTTTAAGGCTGGAAAGTATTGAAAAATCAAAGAAAGTAAAGCTTCGACAAAAAATACAGCTATCAACACGAATTGATCAACCTCATCCAAGTTATAGCTTATATAGGCTTTGAAATTTGACAGATTAGGTCGGGTTAACTCATTTTTTTATGGGCTAGAAAACAACTAGTCTTCACTTAAGTACGTGGGTTGTGGGCCTTGGCAGGTCAGTCCATATATATATATATATATATATATTATAAAATTTAAATTAAATTATAATTTAAAAATATTAATACAAATAGCAACATGACAATATTGCATAGTATTAGCGTTACTATTACATATTATGAAAACATAATTTGTATCTAAATTTTAATATTTAAAATTCTTAAATGAATTTTGAGTTTGGTCTCTTATTATTTTTAATACTCTGTTTATTTTATTTTTAATTCGACCCAAAATCAGCCCAACCCATATGACAAAAATCTCACAAATCAACAGGTTTATTTGAATGGGACAAAAAAATACATTTTTTAAATGGACTTGAAGAATTTTAACCTTTAGGCCAGGTCAGGTCTTCCTCGTAAATGTTTTCCAGTCATCCTGTATTTGAGGCGTCACTAATTCTTTGGTACACATAATGACAAAGTTAAAATTTTCGGTAAAGAATATAATGTGCCCTAAAAAAAATATAACTTTTATTCATAGCAATTGAAATTATGCTTACTGGAATATAATTTCATTAGAAACTAAAGTCTTATAAGACATAACATATGAATATTATGATAAAAATTATAAATTATATCCTAAAAAAATGTTACTCTCTCTGTCTCAATCTATATGATATTTTTCGTTTTTTAAGAGTCAAACAGTTTAACTTTGACCGAGAATTTGCACATGGAATCTTTAAATTTTTTGAAATGAAATTTATATATTTTTAAATTGCGTAAAAAGTACTATAAGTTACAATAATTGATGATTCAAAATATTTAAAAAATATATGAAAGTTTTATAATTAAAAAATAAAACAATTTGAATCTCAAAATTCGAAAGATGTCACATAAATTAGTACTGAGGAAGTATACTACGAAGGACAAAAATGAAAAACCAGCACAAATTTGCAGATGACCCGTATAGGGATACTATTGTGCTAGGCCCGTGTAGTACTCATAATTGGGCCTGTGACCCAAGAGAATTGGACCCGGGCCTTAATCAAGGTAGTCCACATTCTTTTAGCGCCCTGTGCTAACCGTTCCTCAACGGCAAAAAGGCAGCGGTTGCGGCGGCGACGATTTGTTGCGTGACCGTTGCCTCTTACCTTGCGGCGCCCGATGCCTGTTCATTGAATTCGACTTGTTTCCTCCGTCTGTCAGGTGTTATTCTGATTGCCTTCCACTAAAAGCTTTTCATGGCCGCCGCAACCATGAACCTCGACACCGACAACACTGAAGACGATTGTCTCTGCTCGGAGACCACTACAACTTCCTCTATTCCTTTGGAACAGAAGGATCTAGAAGAGACACAGTCCTTGGCTCTGAATCGCCCGAATGGGTACTTGAAAGGTGAGTCCCGGATAGAGAGAGCGTGGTCTCATTGGAAGAAGCTAGGGGAACCCAAACTTATAGTGGCACCAATGGTTGACAACTCAGAGCTTCCTTTCCGTCTTCTCTGTAGAAAGTATGGCGCAGAAGCTGCTTATACTCCTATGCTTCACTCGCGTTTATTCAATGAAGACGAAAAGTATCGGTCTATGGAATTTTCCACTTGCAAGGTATCTACTGGCTTGTAATAAGTGTCATGTTAACATTTATGTCATCGTTTTGAATGAAAATCCCTGACGACTGGTGGCAGACGATTCGGAAATTAACAAAGCCCCTGTTTAACTTATCGGTGTTGATTTATCCAGTTCTTTGCGTTGTATGCAATTGTTTAACATGAGGATTTTTCAGAATTTCCTTTGGATTGTGAAATTTCTGCATAGTTTATAAAGTTTGGGTTATGCTTTTTGTGCACATTCTTCCACACACTAGTATTTGAGCTTATTCTACTTTATTTTATGTAGGAGGATCGTCCACTTTTTGTTCAATTCTGCGCAAACAATCCAGGCACTTTGCTGGAAGCAGCTCGAAAAGTCGAACCCTATTGTGACTATGTGGACATCAACTTTGGGTAGCGTCCTTTTTCAGTGTTTCCTTATCAAGATGCCTAGATTTCTCATATACTATGTTCACGAAGTTAGTGATAATTTTTTGTCCTCAACCCTGTAGCTTTACACTACCAGCTTTGTGCATTGACGATCATATAAAGTAACAATCTAAAGTCTCCATGCCTCCAATTATATGGAAATATAGACGGTGCCACATTTGAATATTGAATAAGTTTTTAATTACTCTATATTACTGGAACATCATTCCAATTACGAAATCTATTTCTTAATCTTATACTCTATAGGTACTTGAATGTTGAAGGATAGCCATTTATCTAAAAACATATCGAGTACTCAATGATAATTGAAGTTGCACCTGCACTAACATGAATGCAGTCACACACTTTTTGATTCCACTCTTGTGTGGGGTGTGGAAGCGAAGGGGATAACAATAGGAGCAATTAGGATCCATTTGTTCTTAGAGCTATTACTTGATTGGGATCCAATTTTCCATGTCTGATAGAGGCCAATGAAAGCAAAGAAGTAAAGGAATAAAAATACTTAAGACATTTCGTTAGAATTATCAGAGAACAAGAAGCAAGACAAACTTCACCTAAACCTTGGAAGTCTGTTGGTAACATCCTAATTCTTACATTGATTGATTTTGGTAAGTTTTCCAATTGTGTTGTTGTTCTAATGGGATCAGACATTGAAGTAAGAAACTAGGAAAGCTTTAGTACCTAGACTTTAAAGAGAAAAAAACATATATAATCATTCTGATGACTCTAAAGACTTAATTACTAACATGACTCTAATTTGGGACTTGTTTAGTTCATGTGCTTGCTTATATTGTGGTTAGGGACATCCTTCTGTAGTGGGTAAGAATATAGCAGCTTTTCATTCAGATCAAGATTATGGTTTTATTTTTCTTTCTGCATTTCCTGTTAAACTGTTTTATGCATGAGACATTGAGACTCCAGATTTGTTGCTATATTTACTGTATTATCTACATCTATGCAGATTATTTTTTCATTCATCTTTTCTGTCAGTTCAGTCTGCTAAGCTACTACTTGCTATGCAGGTGTCCTCAGCGGATTGCAAAACGCGGTAATTATGGAGCTTTCCTCATGGATAATCTCCCTCTTGTCAAGTCTCTGGTAGAAAAATTGGCGAACAATCTGAGTGTTCCGGTATCATGCAAAATCCGGATTTTCCCTAATCTGCAAGATACACTCAATTATGCAAAGATGTTAGAGGATGCAGGTTGTTCTCTTCTAGCAGTGCATGGACGAACGAGGGATGAAAAAGATGGGAAGAAATTCAGAGCCAATTGGGAGGCAATCAAGGCTGTCAGAAATGCTCTTAGAATTCCTGTCCTGGCAAATGGTAATATAAGGCACATGGATGATGTACACAGTTGCTTGAAAGAAACTGGTGCCAATGGGGTACTTTCAGCAGATCCTCTTCTTGAGAATCCAGCCCTCTTTGTTGGATATCGAACTGCTGAATGGGGATTGGGCAGTTCAGGAATGAAGGAAGACGATACGCTAGATCAGGCTGAGTTACTGACAGAATATTTGAGGTTTTGTGAGAGATATCCAGTGCCTTGGAGAATCATCCGTTCTCATGTACACAAGTTGTTGGGAGAGTGGTTTAGAATCCAGCCAGGTGTGCGAGAGGATTTTAACAAACAATACAAACTCACCTTTGAATTTCTTTATGATTTAGTGAATCGATTAAGGAAACTTGGGGTGAGAATACCGCTTTATGTGAAGGATACTCAGGCAGTAATAACTTCAAATTGACTTGTTCAAGTTTTGTTGGAGGCTGCCATGGTGAACCGCCAGCTTTTGCTGGTCATTCTTCATACTCCACCTCGTGCTTGAAAAATGTCCGCGAGTTCACTAATGTTGGTCAGAGTAGGCGCAGGTGTACCTCATGTTTTGTATGATTTTATATTGACATTATTCTTGTATCATTGAGATAACTTTTACACATGTATTAGCACATCTCGAATTGTATCCTGACTAATTATTCATAAGGTAACTAATTGTTATGCAATAGATGCACTTGGACTGATTATTTGGGAGGTTATGCAATAGTGCTTTGATCGTATGATCAAAGATGATATACATTGAATTCTTTGCTCTCATCTTCATTAGTTTATATTTTTCATAAAGTGCAGTACTGGCTGCTTGAAGTGTTAAGAGCACCATGTAGACAACTTTTAGTGCAACATTGTATTTGACATTTGTTATCCATTTTACAAATAACGTTAAGCATAGAATAATGCTCGTTAGCCATTACAGATGGAAACCTCGTTACTTTTCATTGTCTTCGCATCCATAGCCGTTGAACACTAACAACTTCCTGTACATTCTTATTTCTTCACTAAACCAGTTGAAGAAACCAATAACAGAGGAGACAGTCAGACTTGCTCCTCTCTACATCACAAAATTGGTGGTGACTTTGCTGACCAAATGCTTCCCGTACACAGCTCCTTCAAAATTCTTGGTGCCACCAGTCTTCTGTAAGCACACCTCCAGTGGTTCTACTGAAGCATCGAAGTTGGGCTATACGAAAAGTAAAACACACATCGTCAGAAACTAACATTATGCCGTACCATCATTCTTTCACTTTAGTTGTCACAATAGAAAGAGAGTTTTTAACCTCATAAAAGTAGGCCACGCAAACACGATATTTGGGAGAGTTATTGATGACCCGGTGCAATGTTGATTCATAAATTCCGTTTGATAAGATCTATCAATAGTAAGCAACCAAGAACAATGTAAGCAAAACTGTAAAAATGATGAAAAATGCAATAAAGCAAATTAAATACCTTCAACATATCTCCTATATTGCACACAAATGTGCCAGGGATAGGTGGTGCTGATATCCATTCGCCTGATTTATTTCTTACCTTGAAACAACTCAATATGATTAGTAGTCAAACAAAACAAGGCACTTAACGATCCAGATTGGTAAATCTGGATGAACTTCAAATCATAAAACAGAGAACTACACTGAGGCTTTACAAGGTAAATCTAGGGAGTAAGCATGCTTTAAGGGCTCGGAAGCCAAAATCTTCTTCGCTAGCTCTGAAAGAAGGAAACAAAATTGGAACGTGGGACACTATTATACCTGAAGGGCAACTATATCATCATCCTGGTTGACTAATGTTAAAAGCCCTGTAAGACAAGAAAACAATCAGGATAGGCAATAAACGGGAATAGGGTACTATCCTTGTAAAGATCAGAAGCTTTACCATAGTCTGTATGGGCGCCACTGAGATTTATTTGATTCCGAGAAAAGAAATGGACAACACAGAAAGCAAAAACATCACTCATTGGATAAGAGATACACCTATAATAAAAAACTATATCTAAAAGAGAGAGAGAAAATGTGACAACCAAAACACTATGACTTACCGATGGAGAATCTTAGTAGCTTAGTTGGTTGGCTACCTGAACTCCCACCTTGTTGGTGAGGGTTCGATTCGCCACATTGTAATTCCCTCCCCATTTCCCCTTCCCCTATCCCCAATTTATTTTTTAAAAAAACACACTATGACTTACCATCCAACATCATTGTCAGCCTTATCATGTCCATTTGAAATGGACGCAGCAGGGTAGCCAATTATTCGCAAGACCCAAAATGGATCACCACCAATTTCACCCTCCATTTCATCCGCTGATCCACCCAATGCCAGAGCAATTCCCCTCAGTATCTTTCGTGATAGATCTGCCAGCAATATAGTATAAAAGTTCACCAACATTTTTTCAGTTCCAGTGTAGAACTTTTTTATCGGTAGCAAGACCGTGGAAGGAGTACGTAATCTACAGAACAAGGTACCTGTGCAGCGGTCAATATACTCCTCCATTAACTGCTTGAAATTTGGAGGATTACTCGGCCTGCATAAGAACCACAATATCCAAAGTAGCCATTTAGCAATCAGTAACATCAACCACTAAGTAATAGCAATAACAAAAGGAGGGGTTAGTGCAAAGGCCATCCATTATAAGCAACTCGTCTACCTACCACATGTTGGATCCTTGCATGACGTCTCCAAGATTTCCATACTTCCCATGTTTCACTTCTCTATAGCACTGCAACATATAAACGAAATTGAGATGAAAATGTATCAAAGATGATTAAGTAACAGCAACAGCACAATTACTAATAAATGTTAAACAAAGTATTCCTATAAAAGCTGAGTTGGCACACATTGCGAGAAGTTCACATATACAACATTGCAAACAACAGAAATGTTGTCTGTAGTTGAAGAATAGCACTCTAATATGTATATTGTTTAAAAGCTCTCTTCTTTTTAAGGCACACATACTTTCATATTTAGAGATTTAAATGTTCTGCACATAGAAGGTATGATTGAGATGAGGCGAACAACAGGAAATAAGTCTACTCTTTTTATTTTCACAACTGGCTACTTTGATGAGATAAAACTAGGCATGCTATTTCTTGAATTAACAGTTTACTGTGCAACTCATTTGCTCTACACAAGTTTAATGTTGCCTTACTTATCCACCCCTTGCATCCAAAGACTACATATTTACACATCTAGAATATCTTATGACACTAATTCAATCCGTTCCAGTTTAACAAAACATCAGAAACTCGAGCACACGCTCCCAAACCTCCACACTGCGAGCTAATAATCAAATAGATATATACTGCATAATATGTGAAAAATTCCAAGTGTCTAATGCAAAACTTCAAATGATAGAGGAATTGAAACGTCCAAAAGAAATAGATAATAGAGATAATACGCAATTGGGCCAGAATAAGAAAAGAATATAGCTATAGACATGAGCTTAAGTGTGAAAATAGACTAATCAAAAAGTCCGACTTTGATTCAACCGCCAATCACAATCCAACTCAAAAACTTTAGGCAATGGTGAAGAAACCCAAGATATCTTGAATAACCTTAACATACCAAGAAAGGAACTTATTTTCTATTATATATGATAGACTATAAATAATGAATATAACATACATCAATAGCTTCATGTATATCAGGTATGCCTTTGGTTATATTCTCTCCAATTCTTTGATATCCTCTGCATTCAAGATACATAATCAATCATTGTTAAGAAACACGTATCGAAATAGTAACAATTTAAGATGACAACAGGAATAAACCTGTATCCAGTTTCTGCAGAAAGTTTGATCTTGATTTTCTCCTCATAGGGTTGGTGAAAATATTCGCGCGTAATGCGTTTAATCTCATTCATAAGGGAAACAGGAATACCATGGCCCTTCTGCAAGTTTGCAAAACAAAGAACAGTAGAGATCAAATGGACAGTAATACCACAATACTCAATCAACTTAAAATTCAGTAAAAGCTTAGTTTCTTTCACAGTGACTGCGTATTATTTTCCCAAAATTGCAAATTGGATATATACCAAAATTAGGCTGCAATTAAAAAACCACCAATAAACTTATTCACACACAAAAAAATAATCCAGTGCACTAAGCTCCTGCTACGCGCAAGTCGGGAGAAGAGCCGGATCACAAGGGTGTATCACATCATATTACCAATAAAATACATAAATATAAATATTAGAAGGATAAGGAAGAATTACCACATAAAAGAATCCAGCATGTCTACAAGCCTGATCTAATTGCCTAACAACTTGAGCTACACCTTCATCTTGAGCAATATTTGGATGATCCCACTTATCCAAAAGAGGACCTACATCTGTCTCATTAATAAAAATAAAAAAATTTAATTTCCACATAATCAATGGAACAATTAAAAGAAGCGTCAACAGCCATGTCCAAAAAAGCAAGGCCGAAGATAGAGTTTTGCCGACAGGTTTAGTCGAATTCGATAACTTTAACTCGAACCCTGTATTTGTGTTTATAAATAATTTATCATGAATCTAGTAAACTATATTTACTCAAATTCACAATTCATAAATTCAAAATTCTGACTCCGATTAAAAAGGGAACAAAATAGAAATTAAAACTGTGACTTGAAAATTCAGACCTATAATAGGGATAAACTTGAAATCGGTTGCCATGGTGCTTCTAGTTTTCTCTGTTGTTCTGCTTAGTTCGATAGAACATACAGTTTGGAATCTATCAGTTCTGTAACGTCATTATGGTTATCTGTTCCATTTTGGAAAGATTCCTGATGGGCCAAATCTACTGAACAATTATTTGCAAAAATGGCATTTTATGTTTGGGGTAAAGTTCATACTAGTCTTTTATGTATACTCATTAAGTGACTTTGGTCCTTTAAGTTAGTAAAGGGACTACTTTGATCTCCATTAAATATTTAATAAAAATTAGGTTGTTAGATTTAACAAAAATTATAGAAAATAAATAAGTTGATAGGAACTTACATATGAGAAGTATAATTTCTGATGGAGAAATTTTCTCTCATTTCTTTACTCTAGTATAATTTTTTATTTTCGATTTTATCAAATGCTGTGTAATTTTTAGTATTGTAATTTATGAGATATGAGCTTTTTTAAAAGTATTTCTTATGAACCCTTTCTTTCACAATTCTAATACAGTTTCATAATCAAGAACTTTTTTTAAAAATTATGAAGATTAAATGCTTACTTTTAATACAATTAAAGGATCAAAACTGCTGCGGAGTATATTTAAGGGGCTCGTTTAAACATACCTCAAATATAAAAGATCCATTTCTCATTTGTGTGAAATTATTGATGGTTTTATCTTAATTAAAAACTAACAGATTGAAGAAAACGTACCAAAAAATGTAAAGACCATGAATAAAAGACTGTTTTATTCTCTACTTAGTGCTAGCATTTTTTTTTTTAATTTCCTTTTTGAACAATAGAGTTAATCATTAGAAATAGTCGGACTTCAAAGAAGATATTGAATATTCAATGGAAAAAAAAAAGAGTATTGAAATTTCATATCGTTATATATTGTTGCATATAACCTAAAATATAACACATCAACCATTTGAAGTATAAGGTACAGTAAAATATAAGTATCATGATCGTCCTGACTTCTAAAGAGTTAGTCGGACCATGGAATATTATGATTTTCTGTTTCTGTAGTGATCTTCTTGTTTCTCCAAATATAAGAATGGCACTAATCAGTCAACCTCTTACACATTAAAAATTTCAAAGACAATGTATGCATATTTGTAAAAAAAAGGCTTAAATGTTGTGTATTGCAATAGTGTTTATGCTGTGGAGCTGCATCAGCAGGAGCTAAAAGAAGATTTTGCCAAATTGCAGTGTAAAAGTATTGACAGGACAATTGCCTTTTTCATTCAAGGAAGAATACATTTGACAATATACCAAATAGAGAAGTTATTTTTTACACGGTCTCCTCTTTCCCCTAGCATAACATGTCCAAAAATTTGCAACATCTTTAAATAAAACAAAGCAGAAAATAAAGCCGATTGATCATAACAAGTACTAAGAAGAGGAATTTGTTGTTGTGGAGTTATGGTTGCGACAGAATTGAAAGCTGTTGGCATCCATTCTCTCCAACACAAAGTGCCCCAACATGTCCATTGCTTTCACCAAATTCTCTTTGCATAAGAACTCATCACTTGTGATTCTATCCACTTGTTGATTAAAATCATGCACGAAAATATGCGTCTTTGGATTTCCCCCTTTCTTGCTCCGCGCCAATACACTAGCTGTGAAAATAGCTGACATTCGGCCTGGTGCCTCAGGCCAATACCCTCTTGGACCATCAACCAAAATAACATCCCAATCCACCTCATAAAATTGATTTGGCAAGTCATTAAGCCCGAGTTTGCACTCTGAAAACAACAAATTCTGCACAGGCTTGCATTCATTTCGAACTTGTTCCTTCACTCCTGCAATCAATTCCTTCATTTCACTCAATTTAGTTGTGTACTGCACGTCATAAGCTTCAATTTCCGGGTATTTTTCCTCAATGTAAGCAGCATAATATCGATTTTCATCGATGAAAACTGTTCTGCCATTGTGATTCAGGGCTTTCCAGAGAAGGGTCTCATGAGTAAGTCCAAAAACAAGTAAATTGCAAGGCTGAGAACATTTTTGGAGAACATCAGCAATATGTTTCATATCTGTGTAAGACATGTGTTCTGTATTATTCGAATTTGATGCATAATGGACAAGTGCCCTTGCCACAGCCTTTGACAATGGTGGGGTACTTGTACTAGTAACTGTAGACGCAACAGCTATAGAGGTCGTGATTTTTGACTCCCTTGTGTAAATCAGAGTAAGAAGAAAAGCAAGTGTGAACAAGGAAACAAAAGCCAAAGCCCAAAAACGATTTGAACTCCCCTGCTTTTGAATATAAGGGTGAAGTAGTATTAACTTTGTGCTACTTCCAAGAGTATTCTTCATCTTTGATTTCTTTTTTGCAAAGATGGAATTGGAAATTGAGATTGAGTTTCTTGTGAGAAAAATGAGGTGAGTTATAAAGTACTAATGATGACATTACAATCCCACCAATACTTAATTAAGTAAAGCAAAGTCTAAGAAGTTGACTTGTTGATTATTTGGCTGTCTGATTGGCTAACTCATTTTTTGTTGCAACCACCTTGTTTTATTATCATCTAAAAAATGTTTTGGTATTGAAAATGGAGTAGTTGAAGGGAAGGTATTTGGTAGTGACTGAGTAACTAATTTACAAGCAGGAAGTCGCTTTTCCTTGCTCATTCCATATTTATTTCTCACGTAACCTCTACTAATAATAAACTAACATTTTTACACTTGGAGCAGGAGAATCCGATTCAATTAGAATACATCAAAACACTTTCACATGTATCTTACAAAATTAGAGTTAGTTGATGACATATACTAACTACTCAAGTGTATCTAATTTGTTGCAACTTCCACTTTTTAATGGATTATTAACCTATCATAGGACATATGATCCGTACAATTGATTAATCAAAAATAATCTTTTTGATGACAAGGGAAACCCGCAACATACTCTAGTGGAATTAAGTCGTGTCCTTGTGCATTCTCTAGACGCAAGCATTCATAAATATACTAGCTTTATACATACATGTACTTGTTCTTCTTAAGGTTTCTTTTTTGGTTGAAAGGATATCTCATCAGCTGGTTACGTAGCAGTTACAGTGGCTCTAGCCATCGGGGCTAAAGTTCGATCATTAGAGATAGGAATAGTTTGGGCCACAATAGGAAACATTTGAGATATTCGTTTTCCTGACAAAAGTAGTTTCCGCAATGTCTACTTGGAATTTGAGATATTCGTTTTCCTGACAAAAGTAGTTTTCGCAATGTCTACTTGCAATGGTGAGTAAGCACAGATTGGCGGAACTTCCAAAAAGACTGTATCATCCACAAAATCCAGTTGTCCTTGCCCTGGCGGAACTTCTTAAGGTTAAGTTGGCCAATTATACATCTAAAAAAAAAAAAAAACTTAGAGTTATCAAAAACTTGTGGGTGAAAGTCAAAATAAAAAGGAGTGGAAGTGTATATAGACTATGGTTGGACAACTAAAAAGATCCTTTCTTTTCCACTTTCGATAAGTGAAACTCACTCAATCGAAAGTTCAAGTGGTATAACTCATATAAGAAAAAAAAAATAGAGAAGGAAAAGAGCGACATTCGCCTTTGAGCACAACTTTTATGTTGATCAGGGGCGGAGCTAGCCCTTGGTTAGGGAGTTCATCCAAACCCCCTTCGCTAAAAAATTATATTATTTATCTATGTTTAAAAAGATGTCGAACCCCATTCAACTAGTTTGTATGTCTATCTCATCATATTTTGAATCCCCTAAATAAAAATTCTAGCTAAAGCTACCGTTGATGATCAATTCTCGATGCAAGGTGCCAACTATAATGTTAGGTCAGTTGGAACAATCAACTAAAATAGAAAACTCTCTAAGTTTAGCACATGCCATTTACTCCAAATTGGACTTTATTTAATCTATTGAAATTTTGTTGTCAGTGTCCTAAGCTTCAATATAGAATTCTCAATGAAGTTTACATCTTCATCAATCCTTCTTGTCCCATTATGCCACAGTACAAAAAAATTCAATTTTCATATACCATGCAACTTATCTAGAACCTCCTGTATTGAATTTGGGGCATTTTGGTAAAGAATTCAAAAAATAATAAAAGTGACGTAATGAAACCTTAAATATTACTAGTACTATACGTTTGCTCCCTTTTTTTTTTTTGGTTGGTGCGTTTTAATTTTCTGAAATTTGTCTCTGTCATCTATGACTTTCGAACGTTAGTAATAACTTCCATATTGCAAGAAGTAGGCAGTATGAAGAATAGTACTAAGAAAGAAATGTTGGGATATGATAGTGGGCCTGGTGATGTCATTAATATACTTGGGCCAGCAATATAATAGCATCATGGAAATTCAGCCTCAGCCTTTGTCATGTATGAGTAATTGTCTCAACACTGACTGCATCAATCATCATAACTGATTTTGAATTCAGAAATTAAACAAGTGATCGCCAAGGCCACTGTTCTTTAATAGCGATCGGCGTAATATCATATTATATATGTCTAGTTCAAATCAGACATATCGATCGGTGTTCTCCTGTAGCACGTTAATTGGATATTTCCATCGAAATCCTAGCTGCCTCTGCGTTTATTTTGGTGACCAAATGATGAATAATCTCCTCTTCCATAAGAGCAGGGGCGTCAAACAGACGGGTTAAGTTAAAATTGAGAATATTAAGATGGGTTGAAATGAAAATTGGGTTGAGTATGATTTGCCCAAATTTACTTTGGGTTAAAATTCGGGTTGGATCATGATCTGCTCAATCTCAACAATTTTAACTTATTATTATTTACTTTTTATAACCACAATTTGAATTTCAACTCAAGAAAATAAAAATAAAAAGTTAGAAATAGATAGATAAATCTTAGAAAGTATAAAATACATTGAAAGCATATATTACATCAATGCAGGTAAAGAGCCTTAGAACGGGTTGAAATTGGAGATTAAATTGGGCTCAATTGAAAAAAATTTCAAAAATAGGTTAACGCTTCAATGAATTGAGATTGAATCCAATTTAAATTATCTTCAACCCAACTCATAAAATTTTTAACGAATTAATTGAGTTACATATATTTGAGGTCATTTTGATGAGGCGCGGCATAATTTGCTACTAATTAGATTTCCATTGTTATGAGGAATTATTGGCAATTAGAAGCTGAAAAGGTTGAAAGCATGGTCTTTACTCTTTAGCTTTGTAAAGAGGCCCACGGTAGGGGAGAAAAGACAAGTCTAGAGGTAAAGAGCCTTTTCTCGTGTCCCAATACATTTTAATCGTCTTTATATGAAATAAAAGACGCTACTTTTGGAAAAAGAAGGGATTTAAGGGATTTAAGGCCTTCAAAGTTTGGACTTTAACAAAAGAAGCAAAAGATGTCATTTTCTTTTTAGAGGGTGTTTGGATGAACTTAAAAATTGATCAAATTTGATTTTAATTTTTAAAAGTGTTTGATAAATTTTAAAATAAGTTAAAAATAGCTTAAGAAAAGTCGAAAGTTAAAAGTTGGTCCCCCCCACCCCCACACCCCCAGACTTTTTCTTTTTTAGCTTAAAAGTCATTTATTTTGACCAACAAATTTACCTTTTTATCCTTAATATTTGTTTATAATTTCTATATTATTTTGTTCCTATTTTTTATTTTTTTTTTCTTTCATTTGTTTTAATTTTGCTTTTTCTTTTTCTTTTCTTTTTTCTCTTTCTATCTTCCATTTTTTCTCCTTCTTCGTATATTTTCTTTTCATCAGTTTTTTCTTCTTTTTCTTGCTATTTCTTTCTTTTTTGCTTCTAAATTATATTTTTCTTATTTTATTTTTTTAATAATTTATTTATGGTCAAGAAGAAATATATTCGTTACTTATTATAAATATAAATTAAATAAATACTCAAATATTTCATGTATTTTATTAAAATTATATATTTTAAAAATTAAAAATAATTTACACATATAAATTGACTTATATAATCAATTTATATTGAAGATGAATTAAAATAAATTATTTTAATTTAATTTAATTTAGAAACAAAATTTTAAAGTAATAATTCGCATTTTATAATGTGTAATAGCTTAAGGGTATTTTAGATATTTTGATCAAAAAAGTATTTAACAACACTTAGATACCAAACGCATTAACAATTTTTTTTAGCTTAAACATTTTTATCCAAACATGTAACTATTGATTTTTAAAATAAATTTCAACACTTTAAAAAGTATTTTAAAAATACTTTTTAAAAGTCATTTTTTTCAGCTAATCCATACGGGCTCATAATTGACTTTCTTTTTTGAACTTAATTGTAATTAATTTACCATCATTAATCACTGTTACAAACATCAATACCATGACTACCACTTCACAGCCACCAACCCATCTATCATCTATTGCCTGTAAAAGGTTTTACAATATGTTCTATTCATTCTGTTCCATTTTGATTTAACACCCTTTCATTTTTTGTTCATCTCAAAAAAAGTATTGCTTTATTGAAAATAATTTAACTTTAAATTATTATTTTTACTTTTAAGAAAACTATTCTTAGTCACACAAATATTTAAGAATGATTTTAGACCACACCACAAATTTTAAAAAATATTTCTTTTTTTTCTTAAACATCGTGCTAAGTTAAAAGCTGTCACATAAAATGGGACGACGGGAATACTCCCTCCATTTACTATTAGATGTAAAAAAAAAATTCTAATTTGATTTTCATTTTTACTTGTCATTTTGGAGAAATGAAGATATGACAAAAGATTTTTTACCTATTTTACCCCCAATTTACTTACAAAGTTAATGTTTTTGGAAAATATAGAACTTCTTGAAAATCTTCAATCATCCTTAGATTATCTAGGCAATATTTCTTGAAAAAGCAGAAATATTATTAAATCATTGTTTTCTTAATAGGTATGACAAGCTAAAATTTGGCATCTAATAGTGAACAGAGAAAGTATTAAACAAGCAACGATTAAATACTATGTAAATATTTTTTTCTAATATTTGAATTATATATTTAAAATTGAAAGCAATTACTTTAATAAATAAATATATATGTAATGTATAGTAGTAATTTAATTAATAAACAAGTTTGCCCATTTTTTGGCTAGTAAGCTTTAAAATATCAACGAGTTAAAATTTTGAGTATGAAATTTTTTTTATTAAAAATATTACTATCAAATAGCTAATAAGCTATGTAATGAATAATTTAAATTTAATAAAGATTTTATTGAGAATTTCAAACAGTAATGAAAAATAAAAAACTAAAATTAGCAGAGCGTGAGACGAATGAGATTGACTGTTGCCCCTACTAGGAGTGGCGACGGGACCGGAACCGGTCATACCGGACCGGCATTGACCGGTACCGGGACCGGAACCGGTAAGGCGAGGGAGTATTTTTCCGGTACCGGACCGGAACCGGGACCGGTAGTACCGGGAAAATCCCCCCTTACCTTACCGGTCCCGGTTTGTACCGGGACCGGACCGGACCGGACCGGACCGGTCCACCGGAAGTCCGGAACTCCTGTAATTAAAAAAAAAAAAAAATTAATATTTAAAAATTTAAATTCAAGTTTAAAATGTTAAAGGTAAAAATAAAATGTTAAAATGGTAGTATTATTATTCATAAATTATTATATAAATTGTTAAAATTTAAAATGAAGTTTGAAAGTTTGAAATTTTGAATTCAAAATTGTTATAAGTTATTTATAAGTATAACACTATAAGTTATATAATTTATAATTCAAACTTAAAGTTGTTAACTTGTTATAAAGTTTAATTTTAAACGATTAAAGTTTGAATGTTTCTTTTTGTATTTTAAACTTTAAAGTTAATAAAGATTTGAGAAATAAAGGGGCAAATATATTAAAAAGAAGTTAGAAGTCAAAACTTAAATTAAGATTAAGTAAAAAGAATAATAAAAATAAAAAAAGAAATAAGGCGAATAGCCTCTAATTTTATTATGTAATTTTAAAATTTAAATTGTACAATGTAGAAAGGTAAGATATTAGAAATCAACCTAATCTACGCAGCCACCTTCTAGGAAGGGTTCTGTTTCAACTAGGTAATACAAATATATTTAATCACTAATATCTTAAACTACTTTGAAACTCTTGTCTAAGAGTTTCTAACATTTCAGCTGTCACATTTTCTGGAATCGGCTCTTGAGCTTGTTCTTCCAGAAATTCCATGCCGTCTTCGCTTGATTCCGATATAACATTATCGATATCGGCTTCAAACTGAGAAGGCAATGTCGGACGCCCTAAATTCCTCCGCTCCGCATTTATCCAGTCTCGAAATAAGACTGAAACTTCTAAGCTATCGCCAGCTAGTGAATGCCTATGGTCTCCAAGTTGGAACCTAGCAGCGCTAAAAGCGCCTTCCGAAGCAACTGAAGAAGCTTGAATTGCCAGCACATCACGAGCCACCCGTTGAAGTCTTGGAAAATTTTTTCCACGAGTGTTCCACCACGCCAACAGCTGCGGCTTCCCCTCTGAGTCCTTGATGCTTTCCGGTGCCTGGTTAAGATATTCATCAAAGTCGTTGTTTGTGTTAGATTCTAACCCAAGTTGTAATTCTAACATTGCGTCCATGTCATCATCAAATCTAGCCCTAGTAGGTTGTGGTTGGTGTTGTACATTTTGTATTGAATTATATTGTTCTAAATCATATAATTTCCTAGCTTCAGGTCTAATGCTACTTAGAACTGCGTCTAGATTAAGTGATTGATTTTCTCCGTCGTATACTATTTCTAAGTCTGCAAATATACTAGTTACCATTTTACATACACCAAATTCTTTATAAGCAGGATTAAATAAAGCAGCAGTTATATAAATTTGAGGGATTGGAAAAAAGTATTTCCTAAATTTTTCAATCATTTTTCTAACAGGTTCACTAAATCTTGGATTATATTTAAACGAAGCTAATTTATTACAAATAGTACAAATATTAGGCAACACAGAAGAAATAGTAGGATAGTAAAGGCCGGAAATTTGTTTTGTTGCTAAATAAAAAACTTTTAAAAAATCAACTAAATCTTTAATATTAATCCAATCATTTTCATCTAGACGGAAGTCGGGATCTGCATTATGTGCATTCCAGACCATTGTAAGCGGTCTCCTATAGTCGTAAGCAACTTTTAACATTTCATAAAATGAATTCCACCTAGTTGCTACTGATTTAGGAATTTTTCTAACAGGTAAATTACATTCAATGCAACGCTGGTTAAATTCCCTACGCCTAGCCATTACTTGACATGTAAAAATAAAGTGGCATGCGGCTTCCACTTTAGCACATCCATGTTCAAATAAAGAAATACCATCTTTAACAATTAAATTATAAATATGTGCAGCACATTTAATATGAAAACCATCTTCATAAGTTGGACAAATAACAGGTTTTAAAAAATCTACAGCACGTTTATTATTACTAGCGTTATCTAAAGTTACACTAAATATTTTTCTACCTATACCAAAAAATTGTAAAACATTAAGAATAGTTTGGGCAATATAAGAACCTGTTTTTCGAAATTCACAAATTTTATATCCTAAAATTCTTTTTTGCAAATTCCAGTTATCATCTATCCAGTGGGCCGTAATTGTAAAGTAATCGATACCGGTTACACTACGTCCCATATCAGAAGTTATTGCTATCCTACAATTATTATAAGCAAATAAACACCTAAGATATTGTACATGGCGTGCTTGAAAGTCAAAAACCGCTTTTTTTATAGTATTTCTAGAAAATCCATTAAAAGACGGGTTATACACAATTTGAATATAATGCACAAAACCGGGATTTTCTGCAAAACTGAAAGGCAAACCAGTAACAACAATCATTTTAGAAAGTTCATCAAGGTCACGTTGTCTACTATAAGCTCTATGTGTACTAGGACCGGAAATATTACTAGGATTTAGTTGCGATTGCACCATATTTGAACCTCCCGTCGATTCATCGGGAATGGGAGTTCCAAATTTTTTGGCGTCCGCAACTGCCTGTGCATGCAAAAATTCTATTTTACAACAATGCATAAGGTGATTTTTCAAATGACCCGTCCCGCCCCCCTTTCCCGAAGTTTTATGGTTTAAAACATGTTTACATTTGTTACAAATAGCTTTTGTTTTATCTTCATTTTGCGTTAAAAATTGCCAAACAACGGATTTTTTTGCACGTTCCGTCTTAGGCCTATTAGATGACGTAGGTGGCACGGGGGGAGCGGGAGCGGGAGTGGGAGCGGGAGCGGGAGCGGGAGGGGGTGGGGTAGTAGCACTATATGGGGGTTGAGTTTCATCGTCATCAAAAGTATCTTCATTTTCATTTATTTCAAAATCATCTTCTGGTAAATCTTCGTTAAAATTCCCAAAATGTTGTTCAAGAAAATCATTGTCTAATCCCGTGTTAGAGTCAATATTAATAAAAGTGTTGTCTACGTAAGTAGAATCTTCGATATTTAATCTAAGTGGTGCTTGTCTTGTAGACGAACTACCACCTGAACTTTTACCGGTTAAAGCCTTTTTAATTCCACCAAAAAATGTACTTTTTCCCTTTCCTTTTCCACCGGAATCCATTTTAAATTTAATTAAAGTTTAATTAAACAAATAACGATTATATGCAAAAAATCAAATTTATGAATGTAAAAAAAAATAATTCAAGGAGACAACAACTCAACAAGTAAAAGTAATCAAATAAGTAAATTTGGAAGAACAAATAAGTAGAATTTAGGAACGAAGGTACCAAACGTCTGTGTAAAAACAGACGTAGAAGCCGAAATTGATGAAAGTTGAAGCTTGAATATGCTCCAAATTGATCCACCAAATTTTGCTCCAAAATGCAATTACCAAAACTAAATAATATTTTGGAATAATGATTGAGAGAGTAGATAATGAATATATATAATATATAATATTTAAGAGTAGTATGTAAATATGTAATATGTATATAATTATAAATTTGTAATATTAGTAAGTGGAGAGAATTTGATTGAGAGAATTGGATTGAATTGAGAGAATTGGATTGAGAGAATTGAAGTGAAAAATTATGAAATATTTAGGGGTATTTATAGTTGAGAAAATATTGAATTTTGGAAAAAAAAAATAAAAAAAATAAAAAAAAATATTTTCTAACGGTCAAAAACGGACCAAAAACGGGCAAATTTTTTTTATTACCGTTGGTGGGCCCCACACCAACGGTAATAAATTAAAAAATTAAAAAAAAAAAAATTTTGGACCGGTATTACCGGTTCGGTACCGGACCGGAACCGATAAACCGGAACCGGTAATTACCGGTAAAAGTAACGGGTCCCGTCCCGGTTCCCCTACCGGATCCCCCCCCTACCGGACCCTACCGGTAAGTACCGGAACCGGACCGGACCGGCACCGAACCGGCACCGGAACCGGGCCGGAACCGGTAATTACCGGTTCCGCTGCCACGTTTAGCCCCTACCATTTCCAATAGTTTTTCTTCACCACTTTCACGTGACAACTGACCCGTGTTCTAAGCCAGCTGCTCCCCAACAACAACTATTCAAATCACAAAAATGCTAATTAATCTTTTACTATACGTTTAAAATAATCACTTAAATTGAGAAGCTTTATTTCTTGGACCTGTTTGGTGCCAAAAATAAGACGTAACTAAATTTAATAAAAATAATAACATATTCAATGAATTATTACAAGTAGAATTTGAAGAGAATAAAATATACGAAAACTTTATTACAACTTCTATCGATAAAATTTCGATTCAAATATATTAGCCCCAAAAATTGAAAAATAGTAGATAAAAACGATTATAGTGAAAAGCATTTGAAAATTCGTAAATACAATAAAAGTAACAAAATAAGTGACGGTCAATAACAGGTAACTAATTCTAATATGAATTTATTTTATACTTAGTTGAGATAACACTATAAAATAAATTTTTTTTAATTATATTCTTTTATCACACATTAATGATAAAATAACTAATCCCAGAATAAATAATTTGGTATTTTTCCTACCCTTTAAGTTTGGAAAAGAAAATGAGTACTATTAATTATGTTAAATATTTACTAAAATTAATTATTAAATTCAACATTTAGAATTGTGAAAATTAAAATTCACGTTTAAAATATATTTTTTGTAATTTATGTTATTTTTTATTTGTTTCAAAAGTCTAACACAATTTTTAAGGTGCAATTTGTGTTGGGTCTATTTTTTGTATCAGCGCATAGTTATTTATGTATTTTAATGAAAATTTCTCTAGTCTGTTGAAAAACTTTTGACAATTGCGATAAAATTTAACAATCGGATAAATAAGCGACAAAGGCCACAAATGCTCACGCGCTTTTCGTAAATTTAAAAGAATAAAAGGTAATTTGATAGAATATATTAGAAAAAATAATATATATACATATATATTATTTTATTTGATATATTTTTCAATTTATGTATAATAAGGGCTTCTCTAAGGTGTATCGAGGAGTACACTATTTATATATAAAAATTCGACATTAGTAATATAATGAAATTTAATTTATACATTAGCATATAAATCTCAAATTATTCCTCAAAAAGTTTTCTACAACTTTTTTATCGCGTTTATGAAGGATAAATTTTTTAAGTAATTTATACAATACAGAGATAGTGCAATCTAAATACAATTAATGCAGCTTTTTGTGTGAATTTATATCACTAAAGAAAATATTTAGCGACCTTTTATTAATAGTGTGGTTAAAAAATTCTCAGGAGAAATAAGTACAAGTCGCGGGGCTAGGTCTTATATTACGGATTAACAACTAATGCATTATTCTTATAGGAAAATTAAATTTGTGTCAGTTAAAGCAAATTATTTACATCTATATACACTTTTATATTTTATACCCCATATTATTAAAATTCACCTCTCTAATATTAAAATACTCATGTCGACGTCATGTTGGCATCAACACCCACCTTGTATAATATACTAGTAGGGTTATCCATATACCCACACGGCATCACTGAGGATTAAGCTCAAGAATATATTTTCTATTAATTTATAATTTAATAAATAAGTTTGTAATTTTAATAATTTTCTCGTAATTATTTTATTTATTAAAAAGAGAGCTCAAATTATATAATACCAATATGATATCAATATATAGACGGAGTATCACAAGAATATATTTTCTATTAATTTAGGATTTAATAAATAATTTAATAACTTTAATAATTTTTTAGTCCCAGACAATACCGATATGGTATAAATATACCGATAGAGAATATATTTTTAACTAATTTAGAGTTTAGTAATTTTTTTATTTGTTTCTTAAAAAAACATAATCCTATATGATATTAATTGGGTGTCAATATACCACCAGAGTATGACAGAGGATTGAACTTATTCTATATGATATCGATATGATATATATATACCATCTGAGTATATTTTATAGTATTTATGATTAGTATGAAATTAAGGAAAAATAAAAAGGAATAAATAGAGTAAGAACGTAAATAATTTAGACTATAAATTAATAAATAATTTGAATTGAATCTATTAAAGATAAATTATGTCAAATTATACGTGTGTACTTTTCCAATATTTGTCATTTCCATTCTCCTTCACCCTACACCCTCCTTTTCCCACTTCACTCTTCCCCGTAGCTCTCACTGTCTCCATTTTCCTGACCTCGTTTCACGCATTAAACCAAACAACATGACAACAAAAACTAACTCGGCCGCTACTCACTAAACCAAAAGCACTGGGCTTGCTTTGTTGCAAAACTTGCAATGTCCCCATTGATGCTCCTGCTCTGTTTTCTTCTTCAACTATCTTACAGTTTCTACTTTTTTTGTTCTGCTGCTGCTGCTACCACTACCCCATCTGCTCCATTCAACTCTTTGCTTCCTTCCGACGCTGTTTCTTTATTGTCATTCAAGTCAAAAGCTGATCTTGATAACAAGCTTCATTATACACTTAACGAGCGTTTTGATTACTGTCAATGGCGAGGAGTGAAATGCGTGCAGGGTCGTGTTGTACGTTTTGTTCTTCAAGGGTTTGGTCTCCGGGGTACTTTGCCGGCCAACAGTTTAACTCATCTTGACCAGCTCCGAATCCTTAGTCTTAGGAATAACTCACTTTCCGGTCCTATTCCTGATCTTTCCGGTCTTTCCAACCTTAAAACTCTCTTTCTTGATCATAATTTTTTCTCTGGAACTTTCCCCCTTTCTCTTCTTTCTCTTCACCGTCTTATCATTCTTGATCTTTCTCGTAACAATCTTACTGGTTCACTCCCTGTTGAGCTTACTGTGCTTGACCGGTTGAACTATCTCCGGCTTGACTCCAACTCGTTCAACGGTTCGATTCCTCCGTTGAACCAGACCCAACTCCAAATTTTCAATGTATCCAACAATAACCTTACTGGTCCAGTACCTGTTACTCCAACTCTGAAGAAATTTGACGAACGCTCGTTTTTATTGAACCCTAGTCTTTGTGGTGAGGTTGTCAATCAGCCATGCCGTTCGGCTCCGTTCTTTGATTCGCCTCCCTCTGCTGCCTCTCCACCCACACCGTTATACCAAGACGCACAGTCACAGGATGTTCTTCTTAGTCATCCACCTCAACGCAAGCACAAAAAAGTTGGTGTTGTTTTGGGTTTGGTAGTTGGAACATTGATCTTGATTGCAGCTGTTCTCTGTCTTTTTGCTTTTGTGAAAAAGAGAAGAGAAGAAACTGAATCAAAAGCAACAAAATGTACCATTGAGACCATCACTAATAGTGCGGCGAACGCAACAGTTTCTGGGCCAGATGATAGTAGCCAAGAGATCAAATTAGAAAAGGAAGTGAGAGTTCCTCACGGCCCCAAACAACAGATGAAGAGTGGAAATCTGATATTCTGTTCAGGTGAAACAGAGTTGTATTCTTTAGAGCAACTAATGAGAGCATCAGCAGAGTTGCTTGGAAGAGGCACAATTGGAACAACGTATAAAGCTGTAATGGCCAGTCAGTTGATTGTTTCAGTGAAGCGATTGGATGCTAGTAAAACTTCGATTACGAGTGCGGAAGCGTTTGAGCAACACATGGAGTCAGTTGGGATGTTGCGGCACCCAAATTTGGTTGCAGTCAGAGCATACTTTCAGGCTAAACAAGAAAGGCTTGTTATCTATGATTATCAGCCTAATGGTAGTCTCTTCAATCTAATTCATGGTAAAGTTTCTAACTTCTTGATTTATCATTACTAGTTCTTTAAATTATTCATCTGAAATGGATCAACTTCCATATTATTTTGCTTTTTTGGTAATTTTGCTAATTGGTCAATGTGAAGTCAATTTGGTGGACCTGTGATGGAGAAAAAAGTGGAAGAGTGAGTTGTCTGTGGCTAATCAATATCTGTGCCTCTTTTTCTTTTTGGCAGAAATTGGTTGTAGTCTTTCGGATCATTTAGTGGTTGCAGTAGCAAGGGGACTTTTTTAGCTTTTAGTGTGGATGCCTAACATGGGCTCCCACTGAGTTCACTACTGACAATTGCAATGTCTTTGTTTACAGGGCAGCCAAATAGTATGTGTCTTAGTTTCAGGCTGTCATTGAGTGGTCGGTATGGGTTGATGGGGCACTATCTTCCCAAACTGCCTTTCAACATTTATTATGCATAGAGGCAAATGGTCCTTGGCTCCTTGCGTCTGTCTTTTGGTTGCTATTTCTTAAGTTGAATAGGATGTTGACAGTAACTTTCTGGTGTTTTCCTTTTAATTGTCTAACCATTCTCTGTTTCTTAAATATTCAACTTAAGCCAGCGTTAACGTCGTTAGATGGAAGGATTTAGGGAAAGAACTAGAGCAACCTTCCCTTCAGCAATGTAGTGTCACATGTAATGAAGGAGGTTCAGTTGAATTGCTTAATTGAACTAGAAAAATATATTGTTGCAAGTAGGATAAATTGAATTTCCGGCATAAGAGTTTAGTGTAGTGACGGAAATGGTATGAAATTGCTTTAATTGAAATATTTAAATCCGAGGTATGATGTTGTTGCATCGTTTGGATCCCCTTGTGAATCTTTTCATAGATTACACTGCTTAAGAAGATTGATTTCTTCATATAATTCCATGTGTTTAAATGGTTGGTCTTTTCACCTAAAACTTGATATTGAGTTGTTTGTTTACTTATTTTCTATTGTACGTGGCAGGTTCAAGATCAACAAGGGCAAGGCCCCTTCACTGGACGTCGTGTCTAAAAATAGCAGAAGATGTGGCTCAGGGGCTTGCATACATCCATCAAGCATCAAAGCTCACTCATGGCAACTTGAAATCCTCCAATGTCCTTCTGGGGTCTGATTTTGAGGCCTGTCTAACAGACTACTCCCTCATTGCGCTTGCAGACATTTCTTCCGATGATGATCCTGATTCAGCACGCTATAAAGCACCAGAAGTGCGCAAATCAGCACGAAGAGCCACTCCAGGGTCTGACGTATATGCTTATGGCATTCTGTTGTTAGAGCTTTTAACAGGTAAACTTCCATCTCAGCATCCACATCTCTCTCCCCCTGATGTGCCGGATTGGGTTAGAGCTATGAGGGAGGATGACAATGAGGAGGATAGATGGCTTGCTATGCTAGTCGACCTTGCTAGTATATGTAGCTTGACATCACCAGAACAGAGACCAACAATGAGGCGAATCTTGAAAATGATACAAGATATAAAGGATAATGCAATGGTGGAGAATAACAAAAGGGATGCACATACTGGATACTCATAGTTTCTTCTGAATTGCAGTTACACCACTAACCAGCGAGGGTGCATGGTCAATTGTAAGTAAGTGTCACACCTGAAACCAATTCGGATAATGAAATCATTTATCTCTGTCTCCTCTTTTGTCAAAGTTCCGTTGTTTGACAGCAGATTTTGCTATTGAGTTCTGCCGGGATGGACCAAATGAGTCGTTGTAATGGTGATGATAGTACCTTACTTCTCAGTAAACAACCTAAAACTGAAAGGTTAAGGTCTATCTGCTAGAACATGGTCACCTTAGTCATTGAAGATCATGACACATTTTGTACCCCCTCCTCGAAATCCCTCTCTTTTTTGGTCACACAAACATATGGTGCCTATATTTTTATGGAGCATTGTTTAAAGCATATTGTACTGGGCGGTTTTCGTTGGTTCTTTTTCTAAGCAAATTTAAAATGTACTCGCTTTACCTTAATGGCAGGAGGTGGTTGTATAACCTTGAATGGTAAAGCTACCCAAATTATGAACTTCCCCTTCTGCATGGTTGGTTAGTATCAACTTCAGCAGGATAAGAGGATGGTAAAGTGTGTGCCAAGACAAATAATGTATCAAACTGGTGATATTATTTTTTTTTCTTTCTTTTTGTTTGTTTATAGAGTAATGTTGTGCCAAACTCAATAGTCTAAAACGTACAGATTGAGAAATCTAAAACATTTACTAAATTGAATCAGAAAAGGCTCACGGGTTCAATAAATGTAACTTTTTTTAATCACACGTTCACATCCAGCAGCGGAGGTGCAAACGAATGAAATAATGCTTCTTGACATAAAATATTTCTTCTATTTTACGAACTGACTGACGAGGGTTTCCAAGAAAACAACTTCTCTACTTCTAAGGTAATGGTAAGATCTGCGTACATTCTACCCTCTTCAGACCGTACTTGTAAAATTCCACCACCGGATATGTTGTTGATGAGAAATCTAACTTGGACTAATTTCTCAAATGATTATTTAAAGTTTTACTAGTACTATATTGTTATTATTTAAAGTTTTACTAGTACTATATTGTTTCTTGGACTAATAAGAAAGATTTTAAAAAGTTAAATGAACCAAGGCTGTTTAACTTTGTGATAGAGAGAGTGAAATAGAAGAAACAATTTGCTGAACTAGATTAGCTGAACAAGGAAATTTACTGAATAAGACATCACATCAAACTTAAAATTTGAATTGTTAAATGGATCTGAAATTTGTGAATGTTGATTATAATTTTTTAAAAACAATTTTGGGTATGACAGAACCTAAGTATAAATTGTAGTAACGTAAAACCAAAGGTACTCCTTGACACAGACAGAGACAGAAATTCCCAAAGGGATCAAAAAGTCCCAATTTTTTTCCAGTGAAAGATGTTCCCTTTGGTAATTGTTACTTCTGACATTGTCAGACGAACAACAAAAAAAGAAAAAAACAGAACACATCTGATTTTGGATCCAAAACACAATACATTCCCTGGGGCTGGGAGCAAGATTTTTGGAAAATTTTGCAACAGAAATTCTTCCTTTAGCAAAACAAAATAATTTTCAACACATTTCCACAATTTAGATAACAATTTGCAGCTGCGCTTGTTCTACACATACTCTATGAAAAGGCAATATCAGATTTAAAATCCTCAGTTATATATATTTACTTCACCACTTAAACAGATACCAATCAAAATCACTAGCTGGCAGATTCCTTGTCCTCTATTTGACAGCAAACTTTGACGTACATTACAGCCAACCACAAGATTAGACAAACATTCTTTAAACAAGAGGTGGATACTGCTTAGACTGCAGGCGCACCCTCTTTCGGTACTCCACAACATCCTGCAAGAACTCAGTAAATGAAGGTTCGTCAAACAATGACAATAAAACTTCTATGCTGAACTTATACATCTTTCAACAGTTTCAAGCATGATCAAGAAAAGAACACAATTACTACTATATAACATCCTATCACCACATTGTCTGTCCCCACTAATGGATAACTACAAATCTTTCCACCATTTCCTAAACGTGTAATAGAATCTGAAATAATTGGAGAAAGAGGAATCAAAAGATCCTTGAACTCTCAAATGATGATGTAACCTATCATTAATGCCTTTAACCTACAGCAAGCCACCAGTATCTTTCTGATCTCCATGTGCAGGAACATTATTGTGACATAAAGCTAAAGCATGCTCTAATAGTACAAGAGATGACAATTAGCACTTCCTTCCTCCAATCCCACATGGTCATTAAGGTGAAGGTCAAATCATCCTATCCTACTAAAAATGGGCCAAAGTAAAAGTTGTAATTCATTATTCATGGTATTCAAAACAAAAGGGATGCATAGGCCGCTAAAGAGTTTTCCAATAAAATTTGACTTGAATGGTAATTCTGCTTTCATCCCATTTTATGAAACACAAAAGTTAATTAAAGTACAAAATTCAAGATGCTGATCTGAATTTGGTAATATATCAGAAAAGGTGGCACACTCCGAAAGTCACCGAGATTTTGGGTTTTGTATCAGAAAAGGTGGAAAATAAGACATTAAAATATCTGTTAACAGCAGGATTGGCAGAGAAGAGATTTCATCAATAACTAGTTTTGACTAGTTAAATGCATTTAACTTCTTGCGATTTGAGAAAATGTATAAATAATAGAATGGTGCCCAAACTTTTGAGACATTTCAAGATAAAAAGATTGTTTTATTAATTGAGACAGCCAAAGCAAAGTATGTTCATAGTACATCTTAACATATTATAATGAAAAATAAATCTCACACAGAAGTAGACTCAATTTAAGGATAACATCAACAGTAGGATAGTGAGTTTGTAAAATTAAAGAATCAACATTCTTTTGATCAAAATTACCTGAATAAACATATGATACCCTTCAGTTTGGGCAGGATCAGCCGGGTTTGGCTGATCTAACAAGTCCTGGATACCAACCAATATCTGTTTCACAGTGATGGCTGGTCTCCATCCCTACACAAGAAAAAGAAAACAATAGCCATCATACATTGAGCACAGCCAGTAAGCAGATGAATACAAAGAAAGAGCATTGACCACATACACTATCTTCATTGAGGATCGACAAGCAAACTGTTCCAGATGGATAGACATTTGGATGGAAAAAGCCTGGTGGAAATTTACACTTTGGCGGTTTACTCGGATAATCTTCACTGAAGTGAATTGTAAGTGGATAACAACCACCATCCCAATCAGTCTGCAAGCATTAAAATTGTCGTTGGGACAAACAATAACAGAAAGACAAACACGATTGACACTACATCAGACAAGCATAGTACTTTCAGTGAAATAGGATAATGCTACATGATTTGTAAGCATTATACTCTTTGGAGATGCTCCGATCTGAAGGAGGCAGGGGAAGAAACCAGAAGCATGAGAGAAACCCACTCTGCAGCTTGCACAGTACATAAACCAATTGATCCATCCTATTATACATGTACTCTGCATTTTTACACTTGAAGTCTGATGCTAATGCATCCACTAGGCATACACTCTACACTCCTATATGCAGGAAACATTTTACCACTTAGGAATGAAGGATAGAAAGCATACAACTTCTGATATTATGCCAACAACTCAAAAAACTTAAGACTTGCTATTGAACTGTTTAACTTCATATGACTAATACGAGGTTGGTCAAGTGTTAAAATTTGAGTTATCCAACTTTCTCTTAAGGGGAAAGGAGCGGGCCAGGCTATTTCCCTTATATCCCTTAAGATATGAGGAAAGAAAAGGAAATCCTATAAAAGATTTTCTGTCTTCTATTTCTTTTTTCTGCCCTCAGAGGTTCTCAGCTTTTCTCCTACTGACAAAGTAACAGTGATTTTTAGAAAGTTTCCAACTCTTGTTCAAAAGACTAGTAACAAGAATAGGTTGAATTTTCTATAGAGATATGCCTTATGTTATATTAACCATTAAGGGAATAACATTTTTTGTTTTTATTGTAATTGGTAAAGGAAAATGGAAAGCGATTAAAGGAATAACAAGTTCACATGATGATAAAGTCACAGATATTTAGTTTGTTACCATTCGTGAAAAGAAGTAGTTGTCATAGATATGAAATTGATACCAAGATTTTCAATAGGGGGTGAAAAATCATACAGCAACGCCTAATAAGGAAACACCAACAATTCGGAGCACCTCATCTACATCCCTCAATGCCCTTTTCAACAATTTTTAGAAGGAAGCAAGACCAACAAGAAAAATACATCATAGCCAAAAGCAAATGTTTGTTTGTCAAAAATCGCATAACAATTCATAAAGCATCTCCATAAAGATGAAAAGATAGTTGGAATTCTGAGGGTATTAATGGATTGGGGTGCATTTTCCTTCTTCATGCTGCAAAAGACGGTGCATACTCACCAGCAGTACAAAATGCAAATAGTTTTTCAACATTATCTCTATAAATTGTGGCATTTGCAGGTATCAAATAAGCATAATGCTAAATTACAGTAACAGAACAGCTCAATTTCAAGTCCATACACCAAGATTCTTCAATCAAACAACGCATCAACACATGCTAAAACTCAACCAAGATGAACCAAATTGATTGCCCCCTAAAATGGGTGTTCACTGAAGGCGGAGGAACCCATTTTTTCCGCTCATCCTCACAAAATATTAGAGCACCAATTTTAACAAAGAAAACTGGAAAAAGGCAAAGAATGAAAACATACCCCAGCTTTACCAGGGATGGTGCAGTGCCAAATCATCAGGTTCACTGACCCATCTGGAAGTGTCTCCGGCTTAGCAACAAAACCCTATACCCAAGAAATCATTACAACAAAGAAAGCACAAAAAACAAATTTAACAAAACAAGAAAAGGATCATGGAATCAAACATGGGGATGATTCTTTCTCCAAGCTTTGCGCTCCTCAGCAAGACGACCACGAGCAATACCTCCAGACATTTTTGTTGTTGAAAGTTAATTTCGAGTAAATGAGCAGTGAGCAATTTCTCAGAAGAGTTTCTTCTTGGCCGCCCCCTTTTTAAAAGGACGGAGAAGGACAAGTCTTGATTCTCTAAGCTGTAAAGTTGTGAGTGGCAGATTGAACGGTGAAGATTAAATGGTGACGGAATTAGATTTAAAAGATAATGTAACTGTTGTCTTTTTTCGTCGGGTCGGGTCGGGTCTCTTTATTTAAAAGGGATTTAGGTAGAAGTCAAATTTATTTGGGAAAAAAAGAAAGAAATCAATTTAATATATTCTATTTCTAGCGTGAAAACCACGCCACTATGTATGATCACGTGGAAAACGTCATGGTCCTGCTTTGGGGCCTATGGCTCATTTTCACTTTTCTCCCCTCATTTTGCTTCTTTTTTTTTTTTTGGAAATTTTGATGGCTCAACACAATTCAAATCAGTCCAGATTATTAAATTCTTTTTGCTCAAAAACAGCTTAAGACTGAATAATTTACTTTCTTTTGCCAGTGTTTTTCTTTTAAAAAAAATTATTTTATTTTTATTTTGCTATGACTTTTAATATTAAAAAAAAGAAAAAAAAAATCAGAAAAAACTTTTTCAGGCAACTTCTTTTTTGAAAAACTTATTTTATTTTTATTTTGTTCTGGCCTTTTATATAAAAAAACGTCAAAAAAAATTATGTATTTCTTCATGTATAGATTCTGTGTACATGTGTATAAATATGTATTAATATTATATAGATAGTTATGTAATGTATCGACATTGAATAAATTACGTATAAGCATGTATCAATGTTATTAAATAGTTTGTAAACGTATATCTATATTGTATAGATTGTATACAAATGTATGTCGATATTATATAAATAGGTATGAAATGTATCAACGTTATATAAATGATGCATAATCGTGTATTAACATTGTGTAAATAATTATGTAATGTATTTGATTATATCGATATTTATTAGACTATCGTGTATTTTAACCTTAATAAAATAAAAAAATAAACAAAAAATAATAAAATGACTTTTTTTCATAAAAGAAGTGAAACAATTAAGAAAGAAGAAAAGCTTTTAAAAAGGAGTAACAAAAAAATGTAAACATTGATTTTATTTTTTTAAAATTTTACTTTAACATAGTGAAAAAAAGTTTCATTTTTTTTTAAAAAAGAAGAAAAATGTCAAAGCCAAATAAAGAAATGAAAAATAGCACTACAATATATAAAAAAATAAAAGGAAATTATTATTTTTTTTTTTTAGTAAAAGAAAGTCAATAGCCCCACATGAGCATTAAATGCATGGTAATTGGGCTAATTTGCTGAGAAACGTTGGCTGAAAGCCTATTCTGTGTAATAAAAAAAAATAGACTATTTTTTACATAAATAATTTTTCTGTGGTGTGTAATTATCCCTTTTTAAATTTTTACTTTTCAGAGTAATTTCATAAACTTATATTATGATATTAATGAGTCCAATATTTATTCATAAAATTATTCTTTCAAGTTGCTTTTGTTTACGATAAATAAACTTTAAAGTAATGAAAAATAAATTGCAATCATAAAAAAAAAATATGAAAAATATAATTTTATTGATAAACAGAGTGATACAAATTTGTTTATGAATTTTCTCCTGGATTTGAGGGCTGTTAGTGGCATATTTGTTGAACGTAGAATGATTTTGACTTGATCTTCATGAAAGGATTTGTGCAAATCTTCTTGATGTATTTGACTATCAAGAAGAGCCTGACATATTTTGATCTCTCTACGAACATTCCAAGAGTATATGGGATTTTGAGATGTCATTTCAAGAGAAAGTAATATCGTTATATAGTTATAAATTAGATTTTAGGGTAGAGTAGCTGTAACGCCCGATAAAATTATCAAAATACCCGTAGAGGAGAGGTATGCGCGTAACGCGTCTTTCCATGCCCAGATGGTAAATTTGAGGCCAGATTTGTTATCAACATGAAAAATTGAGTGGGAAAATGATCTCGATTGATTTTTAGAGCAATCTGATCAAAAAGTAATTTTTTGGTCCGAAAAAACAAGTGTTGGTCCGCTACAGAGGCGCGACACGCCAATGTTGCGCATCGACACTGTTTTTCGTTTCCATCATTTGGCCTTAAATATCTCAATAAATAGTCATATTAGTTTTTAATAAATGATCTTTATCCATCATTTTATTTTATTATATTTTATTGCTAGATTTTCTAATTAGTTATATATTTTTTAAAATCAAGAATCGTAATTGTTTAATCTCTTTTCCTAACTATAAGGATTGCAAACCTTTTAAAATTTAAACTTAAGTAATCATTTTCAAGATCATATATTCCATGTATATATATCAAAATTGAAGAAACATCCCGTTAAAATATGTCAATACTAAATTATATAGGTGAAATTTTAACAAAAATTAAAAAAAATATCAAATAAAAAAAATGTCAATACCAAATTAAATAAGTGAAAATTTTAATACTAAATTGAAATGGAACTTGAAATTTTGAATAGTCCAAATGTGGAATGTTACAACTTGCATAAAATTCGAAGTCCCTATATCAACTGAATTGCTTCTTCGAGATGAAAATATTTGTAATATTATGTTCGATTTTTTGATTCCTCTATTCCCATATCACATGGTTTAATTTTTTTTTTTTGATATTATGTTATGTCAACATTCGAGACTAGATTAAAAAAATGGAAAGTGAAGTTACGAGGTCGATAAATATGATGAAGGTAGTATACATAGTGGATTATTACAAAAATAATCTCACACAACTCAAACTCAAAGTTTGAAGCTACGTGGCAGCATATCATTTATTGTTACCTTCTCTTTTTGGAAGCATGACAACTAACAAATTGTTTTTAAATATTCCTTCATTTTAAAGTCAATTTACGAAAACTGTTAAAGTTAAGCTACATATTCTTATACAATACTTTGATCATAAGATATAACACAACTAAATTCTAAAGTTTTAATTCTCCGATCTAATTATCATAGTATCATTTTTGTAAAATAATGTATTTAAAATTTTACAAATTTGTATTTTGAAAAATAGTGCCATAAGTCAACACTAAAATAATACTCGATTTTTCAGTTTTAATATTTTTTTTACATAAAAATTATTTTTTTTGAAATTCATTTTGTTGTGAGTCCTTATTTAATGAAATTGTAATGATTTTTTTTAATTTTAGAGGTTTGAACTAGAGTGGCGGAGTATGTGAAAGGTTGCATTATGCTTTATAAATTACATTTAAATAATGAAAAACAGAGTCAATATTTTAAGTATTAGATTCAAATTTGATTTATAAATTTAAAATTTAATTAATTGACACAAATATCAATTCAACACACTCTACATATGTTATTAATTTTTACTGTATTAGGAGAAGGAGAAGTCGTTAGAACAATATTTGATGTCTTTGAAGATCATATCCTTACCATATATAAATTAAAATAAATATTTATTATCAAATATCTAAATAAAATATACTACATATAATATAGTAATATACTTTGTTTACTTTTAAATTAAAATTATTATATTTTTTTAGATAATCGCGCATTGAACGGGCACTTATACCAGTAATACAATACCTTAATTATTGAATCTAGAGAAAACTTTAAATCTAGAGAATGACAAGTTATTTTAAGGATGAAAAATGGCTAAATTAAAAGATTAGAGTTGAAACTTGAAAGAACAAATAGTAGCTATAAAATTGAGGGATCCAAATTGGGAAAGTTATCGCCGGACTAAACACAAAAATATAGGGCAAATCCGACGCACCGATTGGTCCCCGTAGTGTTCTCCATGGACGAAATAGGCCAGTACTACCAGTATCCCTATTATCAAGCTCCACCACCACTAGTCCCTCCGCCGCCGCCTGGCACCACACTTCACTCGCCGCCGCCGGTGATGGTCCAGCCACCTCCTATTCCGCAATTCCATCAGCCCCACCAGCCATCCATCCCCCCTCATTATCCTCAGCATTCGCAGGACGATGTTCGAACTCTCTTCATTGCTGGGCTCCCTGAAGATGTCAAGCCTCGAGAAATTTACAACCTCTTTCGGGAATTCCCAGGCTATGAATCTTCTCATCTCCGTAGCCAAACTTCTAGTAATTCACAGGTATGTACGTTTACCGGGGCAAGCAATGCGAATGCTTTTCAAAAGTCATCCACATTTAAATAGAGTCGATTAGAACAAATTGGATACCGAGCATTTATACTGTATAATTAATCCCCAATAGTTTGGTATTTAGTGGGAATAGAGCGGACAGGATACATAAGATTTGTACTATATAACAATCACCTTTGCAGTGTATGATTATATGTAGTATTGGTGAACTCCAAGCTCAATATAGTTGTCGTGTGAGAAAAAAAAGATAACAAATATCCATGGAAGAGCTTCAGTTCTTTTTTTTTTTTTTTGTGTGTGTGGAGTTTCTGCTTTTGGAGATTTCGTTTTGATTACTATGTGACTCGGCCATTTATACTTCGCAAATGAAAAATGTTGAATGTAATAAGGATAGACTTTCAAAATTTGATAATTTTGTTAGAATCGATAAGAGTATATCTTCACATAGTTTTAGGAACATAGATAAACCTTCAGCGATTGCAAAATCAAGGTGTTCTCACATAGCCCATAAAAACCTAGAATTCGTGAAATTACAGCTAAAGTTCCAAATTCAGTCTACTTGTAGAGATACTGAAGAATATCAGACATGGAGTTCAGTTTGCATAGGTGGAGGTAAAACTAGATAGGTGTTTATGTATCCGAGCAGCAAAGATCCTAGCTTTCTCAATAACAACATAGGTAGAGAGGTTGTTTTCGAAAGACCCTTGGGTTAAGTGCAACAAATTTAGGTGCAAAGAAGAAGGAGGCAGTGAAGAAAATACCGCAGATAACAAGGAAGCATTGTATTGTCTGCCAGAAGAGAGCAAAAACAACAGCAACAACTGACGCTTACTTTCTCATAGGATAAAAATATTTCTCCTAATATAGCATCTGTTTACTTTACAATTATAAGTGATATTGCTATATATTGGCTGTGGCTTTGCAAGCTTTAATCTTTTTTCGACACTGCAGCTTAAGGTTTCTTGTTTACTACATTTTCTGGCTATACAATTATACTGGGTCCACAGTTTAACTTCTTTCCGTTGTTTTCCACTATTGTCTTTGCTTTTCTCATATTATGTATGTCTGACACAACTGCTCTGTAAGGATATTTGATACATTTTTTGTTTTCTGTCAGCCATTCGCTTTTGCCGTCTTTGCAGATCAGCATTCAGCACTCATGGCAATGTATGAACTGAACGTAAGGCCCATTTCTGATATTCAACAAATGATTTGCTTCCTTCCTAGTCCAATGTCCATGTTTTGGATAATTGTGTGACCACATAGGTCCTTCTAAATTTCAGTTTATCTAATGTGAGTAAACCTTCCACAGTTTGAAGTTGTAACATTATTATAGACATTAGAGGTGTCAAATGGGCTGGTTGGGTTGAAAATGGAAAGGTTAAGATGGGCTGCACTGAAAATTGGGGCCCCCCCCAAATTTACTTTGGGTTCAGATGGGTTAGGCTCAAATGGGCTAAAAAACGGTAGGGTCATTATCTGCGCAATTTGACCTGTTTAATCTTAGCAAAATCTCAACAAGTGGTCAAGCCTACAAAAGAAGACACAAAATCCATACAACAATGTCCTGTTTACCGGAACTAATGAAGCAATTGCTCTGCATTTATGTAGATGGTTTAAGGAGAAAACTATCCATTTTCAGAGTCCAAAAAAACACCTATTCTACTTGATACCACTTCTACTTTTTCAGCCCAATACTAAACTTTATACCAATTAAAAAAATAACCAATACTAAACTTTATACCAATTAAAAAATAACCAATACTAAACTTTATACCCATTAAAAATAACCCAAATTCAATTGAAATTAACAAAAATACAACACTAAACAGACTTCTAATTAGCATAGAAGTGGCAAAAAAATCGATTAAAACTCATTGAAGCCTGAATCTGGGAAGAAGTTGTAACCAAAAAGGAAAGAAAAATCTTGTGAGAGAGAGAAAGATGGTCCGTACCTGGGAAGAGCTTGAACTCTATGTTTTAGAGAGCTAGTTCTCTTTTGTTAGATGTTTTAATGCACAGTTCTATTCCATTTTTTGTGGCAGTTTTTGAGTTAGACACATAATAGGCATAAATAATTACCTCCATCCACACCCAATTCAGTATTTGGTCATGAATTTTTTAGTTTTAAAAAAGTTACGATGTTAGAAAGGAGTCTAATTGCTTTGCTTCCTAATGTGTGCAGGGAATGGTTTTTGACATTGAGAAAGATTCCAAGTTGTACATTGAGCTTGCTAAATCAAATTCGCGGTCGAAGAGGTTACGGCCAGGTCTGTTGCAAGTGAATTTCTTTTGGTTGTTAAATTACTGGGATTAATTCTCCTTGGGTCACAAATCTGTTTGATTTAAACGACAGATGATGGGAGGCCTGTATCAGAGAAGAGGATTAAAGGTTCTGCTGTTATTTCTGGAGACAGTGGTTCTGGTATAATATTTGCCTCTTTAGCATAGTACATTTCCTTAATAGGATACATGTATGTAAATCTGAAAGTTTGTTGGCCATCGTGTCATCTACATATGAACCAATTTGCTTCTATGATGTTCTTTTGCCAGTCACATTTAGCTAATTTGATGTCATTTAAGGATGTAACTGCTCCTCAGTCACTGAAAAGCACTTTATCTAAATGCTCACTCTGCACATGTTTTGCACGCTTGGGCACTAGCAGGTTTTGGCAGCATTCACATGCCTGGAATGGGTAATTCTGCTTACAACACGATTGGTTATCCACCTGCACAAAGGTCATCTGCACTACTTAAGCACACTTTTGTTAATTGATTCCTTCTGACTAAGAATGCTCCAAGTACTTGTACTTCTAGCTGAAAGGTCGAGTGCCAAATTGAAATAGTTTCTCTGTTCCCTGTTCCATGAAGTTAGGGTACGGAATCTTAGTATTGTATTGATCTTGTGTATGATTTCTATACTAAATTGTAAATTTCTTTCTGTTTGGTGATTCAGCCAGGGAAAGTTTGATGGTAGAGTTGGGAATCATGCTGCTTCTAAAACGGTAAGGTGTCTGATGCATGGTTCATTATTTGTTCTTCTGAATGTGTCTGAGTCGCTGCTAATTTGTTTAGTTATCCTATTAGTTTTATCTATAATTTCAGTATTTAATTGGAAAATATCTTTGCCGACTTTTAGGCATATTGCTTTGAAATCTAGATTTTAACGGCTCTATTTAGTTATGTATCAAACATGTATTTGAAGTCCTTGCTGAATCCTGTGATAAATAAAATAATCAAACATGTGTTAACTGGAGGTGTTATACCATTAGTTAATCTGTATGGGCCTTTGATATTTAGGTTTTTCCCTTGCATTTTAAATGATTGTTGATTCGTGAAGTGCTTCATAACAATAAAAAATCAAATTACTTAGCTTTCCAAATTTTGAATTTTCTGCTATATGTGCAAACATTGCAGCTTTGTGAATTATATATTGCCCAACTCTGTTAGATGTATCTCGTGAAATTGCTCTGGTGAATGCAAAACATGATCCATCTCTTTAAGGAAGCTAATGTTTGGAAGTGCATCAAAGGCCTAAATCATTTTAAAGAAATATTCTCCTTTGTGGTTGGCCATATAAAGCAAAACCAATGTATGCTTATTCTCTAAGAGATTGCTACTTGGCTGACAACTAGGATGTTTGAAGTAAAATTTTTTTTCTTTCTGAAATCTGAAGTTGGTGTTTCAAATGCACTCAAGTGGCTGCTTGCTAATCTTGTCACATACAAGGACCATACTTTTAACCAGATCTTGTGCTACTTCTGAGAACTAGTGGTGATGCTCCCATTTTTAGTCCTGAATTCTTGCTTTATTCTAAATCTTTTCTTAAAATTCAGCATTTTAAGTCTCCCAGTCTTTTATTCCGAAGATTTTTTTTTTAATGTAATGATCATTCATTACCTTAAATTTAACAGGCAGCTGATCCATGTCCAACACTCTTCGTTGCTAATCTGGGCAAAAGTTGTACTGAGGAAGAGCTGATTCAAGTATTTTCAAGGTTATTTATAAGCTTGCTTTTTAGTTCAAAATACTTAAGTACTTGGTATGGTGGATGGTTATGTGCTTTCTTGACATCTTCAGATTTCGGGGTTTTTTAAAGTTGAAGATGCAGAGTACATATGGAGCTCCTGTTGCCTTTGTCGACTTTCAGGTAAAGTTAATTCTTCTCATCTGCAGTGGCTGTTGCTCAACCCATTCGCTCATGCCTTCTGCACGTCCTTCATCTGCATCTTTTTTTTTTCAATAATGATAAGATGTCAGTCATCTTTTACAAATGTATCTTCATCCCCAAACCAAACAACGTTTTCTTTCTTCGCTTTTGATTCATTGCCCCCTCATTCATTGAGCTAAATCCTTTGGCAGTTAACAAGGAAATAGTACATGTTCTATCCTGCAGTCTCAGCAATCTCAGTTAGGAGTTCAGATGTATCTCAATTCTTCAAGAAAACATTATGTACATTTTCATTCAAGTATTTTTTTGATTGCAGAATATCCTACCAAAGATTCACCAATCTTTTATCTCGATAAAGTTGTCTTTCCCTTATTATGAAATTTAGTGTTTCCAATGCCCTATACAACCGTTCCTGCTCCAATAGAAGGGGAAGGTGCCAACGTCCTATTGGAAGCAGTGACTATTACCCTTATCCTGTTTGTCGTCTGTTGGACTGCTCCCACATGTGGTCTGAATAATCTGCTGCATATCAAGTTCAAATACTTGAATAAACAGAGGTGAAAATGAAATTAATTTTCCAGGACACTGCAAGCTCAACTGAGGCGTTGAGTCATCTTCAAGGGACCATTCTATACTCTTCGTCTGGAGAGGGCATGCGACTGGAGTATCCTTTCTCAAGTCCCATCAATTTTTTTGGTTTTCCTGAACCCCAACCCTTTATTTTGTTTTAATTTGTTCTGCTTTTGCATTATATTTTTCCTTAATGAAATATTTAGATATGCAAAATCCCGTATGGGGTTGCGAAGTAAGAAGTCAAGGTAAATGCTTGGGGACTACAATATAGATCCAGTTGAGCAATGGCCATGAACAAGTTACAACGTATCATTTGCTGGGTTAAATTATTACTTGCCCACTTGTAATATTTTCTTTGTTATTTTTTGTCATTAGTTTGGAGGTCGATACTGTGAATTATGACATTTTTCTTATGTCAAAGTTTATTCTTCAATTTTCCCTTGTATGTGCAAGTTACTTCTTTTTTCCTTTTGCTGCGGTCTGGGCTGTGTCCCTCTCTGTTGTGTCATCAACTAAGGAGCATTAGTCATTTGCATCTAATTATATTGTATATATACTATATACTATATAGTTTGAGTTTTCTCAAGAAGTTAATTCTTTTCCAAAATGTGATACATTGAAGTATTAGAAAAAAGTTTTCTAAAAGTCCCAGTATAGTTTATTCTGTGCCTTATTATTTTCCATCACAGAAGTCAATATATTACTTACTCCAAAATGCTCCTAATAATTTTTGTAATTTGTCATGTCAGTCCAAGTGCCTGCGTGGTTTGGCTCGTAGTAGGTCAAAATATTAAATGGTGATTGGTGACGTGAACAGGGATTAGGAATACAAATAAACTTCGATATTTTAAAAAAAATCTGATGAACACTTTGTACAATCATTAAGCAGGGTAGCTCGAAAGAGTTAAAGAAAAAAGACAAGCGCTTTGAGCTTCTAAATTTGTGAGGTCTTACTCTTTTAGAAAAAAATATTGAGTAAGTACTATTTATAATAAAGATTATTTATTTCATATGAAAAAAAAGAACTATTAAAAGAAGTTTGACACATCTAGAGTATGATTATATGATTAATTGAAAAGAATTGCTGAATGAAATTTAATAATTTTTTTAACAATCTGCATCTTAAAGAGATAGAAAAATAAAATTCATAAGAATATATATTAATTTATTTTTTAAAATTTAGAACTTTCATTGAATTTTTGCCTTAGACTGCTAATGTGTTTGAGCTGTAATTAAGGCATTAAACAAAATCAGATTAGTAAATTAGATGCGAGGAGTATTATTAAGGCCCTCCATCTGTAACTCTGCTTATGAAATATTCCTTTTAATATGTCAATATTTTTTTTTACTATCAAATTTTTGTTTTTTCATATAAAAATATTTATTTCTTAATTCGACAATTCTTTAATTTATATATTTCATGTTATTTGTTTAAAATGATAAAATTTAAAGCTATTTTAATCGATAACTTTAGAATTATGAGATTTAATTTTTTTAAGATTAATCAAAAACAAAAATAAACAAATTAAAAGACAGGAGCACTTGACTTTGAGAAAATGTTTTCGCACTCATTGCGGTGACTGGTTTCAAAGTCACACGACCAAATACAACTAACCCATCAATCATTTGCTCATGCATGTCCAAATCCTATATTAATCATCTTTTGACTTGTAGACATGAGAGAACATTAAAGTCAAATTTCCCACACACAATACAATTACCTGTAACTTTACGTGGACTCAAATTTTGAAGTTTATGATTATCTTTTAAAAGAATTTTTAAGGTAAATATAAGATTTCAATTAAAATTATTTAATTTTGTCCTCATACTTTAGACGTCAATTTTGGCTTACTTTATTTGGTATCAAAAACAATATCATACTCAGTGGAATTCCACAAGTTGGGTCTCAAAGGGGTAAAATGTACGTAGACCTTATGACTACCTCATAGAGATAGAGAGATTGTTTTCGAAAAACCCTCGTAAAAAAAATTAAGCTCCATAGGCAGAAGATACTAGATATGGAAAAAAAGGGAAACGACAAATAATGAAAAGCAAATGATAGTATATAAATATGATAAAAATAATAAATATAAGACGAATAATGACAATACTGAACATAAAGACACGATTATTCCTACTACCCTACTATATCACAAGGTCATACATTAATCTATCTCTACTAGCCTATTAACATTCTATCTTAATACGTGACCTTCGCTCCATTCTATCTAAGGTCATGTCCTCGATAAGATGAAGTTTGATCATATCTTGTCCGATCACCTTCCTTGTTACTTCTTCGATTTAACTCTGTCCCATTACTTTATTTGGTATTTTACTTACTTTATTGCCTTTAGTCGGATTGTTTCTTTCTGGGTAATTTATTGGTGGATTTGACTTTTTGTTTTCACGCCAAGCTTTTCTTTGTTTAGTCCATCTTGCATGTGAGCGTGCTTGTATTGACCATTCTCTGTTTTACCTAATTAATCCCTAGTTAGGTGGATCATATAAAAAAATGAGAGAGTCACTTTTATGAAAATGTTCGAATGTTTGTTCGATTGGAGCGAAAACTATAAATTTTAATTTTGGGAGAAACTATAAATTTCACATATTACATAATATGGACAATATGGACATACCTAGACCCCACTTGTGGGATTTCACTGGGTATGTTGTTGTTGTTTGTGGACAATATGGACATATATGATGAAATTAATTGAATTGCGTGTAAATTGAACGGAGTATCGTGCCGATAGAAAAACAGAGCAAATGGAAGTTGGATTATTCCAAGTTCTCGTTCTCACTAGACTAGATTAGAGTTGTATTCATGACTTTAGCACGTGCAACTATCACTATAAAATACGTGTAAAAAATTTAATGTATATTATTGTACACAAACATATTTATTTTATTTACATATGTCATTGAGATAAACAATTTTTTATGTAATCATAATTTGAATTGATCTCTACAGATGAATATTTTTAAATATAAAATTTACAAATGAAGTAATATAATACGAGAACTTTTAGAAATTTCTGATGCTATATATAATGTAAACTTTTTTATTTTAAGTGGAAGGGTGACCATTAATGGTCTGTTATGTAACTCTATTTATGTAATGTGCAGTAATGGGGTGGCAAAATTAAATTCTACCTATTTAATTCGTTTAATTTGTATTAACCTGTTTAAATATTAGCTTAATTTATGTCAACTCAATCCATTTCAACTCATTTAAAATTGGATTGATATTCAATCCGAATTGACTCGATAGTGATCTTGTAAAAATATTTTTAAATATTTTTTTTAATTGATATGTTTTATATAACCAAAATAAAAGAAAATATAATTTAATTAAGTAATAAAATATTGAAAAAGAACATATGAAGTAAGCAAGACTTAGTAAAAGTTGGGTGGAATGGGTCTTGACTCGCTCTATAACCCATCACTCAACCCGTTTTGACCCAAGCAAATTTGGGATGAATTGGGTCTTGATTCGTGTGTTGTATTGACCCATTATAATCCGTTCAAATTTGATCTAACTCGTCCAACTGTCGCCCCTAAATAGTAACCTGGCCTAAAATGCAGAATTAAGAATGTTAAGTTAAAACAATTCGTTTGTTTTAATTAATGCAAACGGATGATGAAGAAATTAATGCAAACTTTATACTAAGTTTTTTGGTTTTTTTTAATTTTTGAACTATAAATATCTTTTGTCGAAAATAATAACAATTGCTCTTTAACATCATCAATAACAACAAAAGATTGTTATGTGGTGATAACGGTTCAAGAATTATTATATTGTAATTAATAACTAAGTGATAATTATACAGAGTTTTTCTTCCTTTAGAAGTACATTTTGTTTTTTGTTTTGGTCATATTGCAACGCATATTTTGGGCTGATATATTTGAGCTAAGGGTCTTCCGATAACATCCTCTCTATTTCTATTAGATAGTGATAATATCTGCGTACATTTTACCTTCCCCAAACCCCACTCGTGGAATTTCACTACTCACTATGTATGTTGTATGCGATTTCACTACTCACTAGGTATGTTGTTGTTCTTTTTGTATGGCCAACACATATTTTAATTACTTAAGTTTGGTATAATTATTTTTTTTAAATTTGGCTGCTTCATTACTGTATTTTTTTCATTATTTATTTAAATATGTTTCACTTGAGTTGGAGATTCATCGAAAACAATTTCTCCATCCATACAAGATAAGGGTAATTAAAACTGCATACACCACTATTCTTTTCAAATCCCATTCATGAAATTACACTACTCGCTACAAAAAAAACTATCAATCAAATGATGGTGTATTAGTTATGTGATTTTTTTACTTTATTTTAGACCGTCAACTAAATACTCCATTAATTATGTGGAGAAATAATGTATCGTTTCATGTGAGATTTAATTATATGGTAATTAATTTATACTTATACAATCAATTAAAAAGAACAAGTGTATATATATGGGGCATATTTAGACCATATGGATAGAAAATTGAAGACAAAGTACAACAAGTAGCAATTCTTTTCCCCTGGAACCAAATGGGAGACAGGGTGGGTACTACTTCCATGAAGCATAGGAATCTCCGACCACACCAACAAGGCGCCAATATAGTGGAGAGATGTTCTCTAATCCGCCTATTTATTAGTTGAATTCATTTTAATTCAATTTATTTAAAATTGATTGATATGCGATCAAATTGATTCAAGAAATTTTTTATTAAAATATTTTTTTAATTTAATATATTTTATATAGTTAAAATAAAAAAATAATTTAATTAAGTATTAAAATATTTAAAAAAAATAAAATAAGTAAAAGTTAGATCGAGTTGGGTTTTCACCTGCTCTATAACGCATATTCAATTCATTTTGATCCAACCCATTCTGATTCAAGCAAATTTGAATTAGACTGAGACTTAACCAATTATGACCCGCTCAAATTTAACCTTATCTGTTCAATTGCCACGCCTAGACCACACCAAGAATAAAATGTAGAGAAAGGGCAACATTGTCATTTCAGTAAAAATGGTTATTGCTTTTTAGAGGGGTATTTTTGTAAGTCCAAGTCACAACATTATCTATTCCCTCCACCGACCACCGACCTAACTCTCCCACCACAGTTTTTAAATTACCTGAAAACATAAATTCCTATTCCTACTTTAATCATTAATAACTAAAATATTACTTAATTCCTAATACTAACAATATTTGTTTTAAAAAATATTTTGCAACATAAATAAAGTATTGGGGCAAAAACTATTATGTTGTCAAAAATTTCCACCTTATCCTTGGATTCCTGAGTTGGTATGGATAATAAGGACAATGAGTTTCAATAGAATTAAAAAAGAAAACCAATTTCATTCAATTATTGTAATCATCTTTATTTATTTATATAGTTTAGAAATTTCCATTTCTATGTCGTCATCACTGAAGCAAATGACAAGTGCTTTTCCATTATTGAATTCCCCCTAAATTTTCCTTAGCTCATACAATACGCCATCTCCCATCATTAAAACAGCCAAGTTTGATTCCAAAAACAGAGAAAGTATCCAAGTGAGAGAAAGAGAGTATTTACACCTACATCCATAGCTATAGCCTCTGTAGGTGAGATTTGAGAGGATTTTAGGGGAGCTTTTAACATGGCGGATGGCCAACCACCACCATATCTTATGAGGTATGAGCAGCTAAGCTTTTGAATAAAGAAAAGGGGCCAATAGAAATAACTCACAAAATATATATAAGTACTATCCAGCAAGTTACTGGTATTATTATTGATTGTGTCGGTGCTTTCAACATTTTTAAAATTTTTATTTTTTTCAAAGGAGTCTTTTAATAGAATTAATTAAAAAAAATATATGCTTTTAAGAAAATCAACGTAGAGTAGCCACAACCGCTACCACATAACCTTTTCTTCATTCACTTCCAGCTTTTTGCCTTTTCATGGGTTTTCTTTCTCTCTCTGTTATTCCTCTCAGTTTAGCTCTAGATTACAGGGAAACAAAAATTTTGTAATTTAGTCCCTGTATTTTCACACAATTAATTATACCGTACGAGAGAAAGAGGAAGATGGAGGTAGGTGGTGGGGGTCAAAGTGGAGTTGCTGCAAGTTCAGGGGTCTGTTGTGGTGGGAAGAGAAAAAACGAAAGGCCTTACAAAGGGATTCGTATGAGGAAGTGGGGAAAGTGGGTTGCAGAAATTAGAGAGCCAAACAAGCGTTCGAGGATTTGGTTGGGCTCGTATTCTACGCCGGTAGCGGCGGCGCGGGCTTATGATACGGCGGTTTATTATCTAAGAGGGCCTTCGGCCCGATTGAATTTTCCTGAATTATTGGTTGGTGATGGTGGGCTAAATGATTTGTCTGCTGCTTCAATTCGTAAAAAAGCCATAGAAGTTGGTGCCCAAGTTGATGCTGTACAGAACTCACTTGCAACTCATCATCACGACAATCCACAAGAAAAGGAGCACTGTGACACAGCTAGCCCGTCAGAATTGAAGCCCTGTTGGTTTCAAGAAAAGCCCGACTTAAACTTGAAGCCCGAGCCCGAAGATCCAGAAGTGGATTACTGGTAATATTTAGCAGTAATTACTATCGATATTACCAATAATATTAGTATTAGTAGTATCTATGCTAGTCTTTTTTTTTTTCCCTTTTTGCTGGGTGCCAAAGCACCGCTCCAGGTTGTGTCGATTCCTAGCTTGGTAGCCTAGGATTGTTACTTATATTCTTAAAACTTATCACCTCTTTCTTTATTTTCACTAAAAAACAAATTATCAGCTCAACAGTTTTGATGTTGTAAGATGTAAAGGGGATTTGTGTTGTTATTTTGTCTATCGCAATTCAGTTTGTAGTTTGCTTGTTTGGGGGTGGAGGAAACAAATGTTAGTGTGAATGAGAGATTATGCATATAGGTCATGTTAAAGACTACCCAATTGTTTATTATTTGGAGAAAAATGATTGAGTGAGGAGAGCGTGTGTGGCGGCGTCAGATAAGGAGAATTGGGCGTTAAATTTTGTAGTCAATTCTTTATTTTTGTAGTGGTTGATAGCATGAACAGTGGATAAGGCAAGTTATTTTTCTTATGGGTTTTAGACAAGTGGGGGAGTTTGTCTTAGGTTTAAGAGATTGAAACTTTATGACTTAAGCATCATTCGAGTTCCGATTTGAAATTTAAGGATAGATTTGAACTCGTTGGTTATTATTAAACCCTAAACATAATCATATTAGATTTTGATCACAGGATTCAGATTCAACTTTTGAATTGACTTGCTGTAAGGGTAGTTTGGTACAGGTGGGGAGATATATTCTATGGGATTAATTATCCCACTTTTTATATTACAAAACTAATAGTTTCATCATTCCTTATAAAAATAAAATTAATTTCAAATGCTAATTCGAAATTATCATTTTTATCCCGACACCAAAACGGCCAAAGAATAGACCAGCGGATCCAAGTGGGAAATTGCCGCGGCCACTTGGGAGAGGGAACGGTGAGGACGAGGGAACAACACTGTCCCTACTATGGCTTGAGTTTGGTGCAAGTGGATGGTATGTGATTTTGTGTTTTGCTGACTGAACAAAAATGGAGACTAATTCATGTCAAATTATTTTGTCATATCTGTATTGTATTTTACCTAATATAAATATCGATTAATTGGAAAATCCTGTTTTAATATATCATTTTATGTGATATCCGTTAATTTGACACATTATTAAAAAAAATACTTTTGAAATTTGTGGCTTAGAATAATTTTTAAATATTGATTTGTGATATAAAAAGAAATTTTAAAATTAAATTATTTTTAATTATAAAAAAATCAATGGCGTGGACTGGTATTTTGCAGTTGTAGTGGGATTGGAGTTGGACTCATGCTCAGTACTTTTTAACTTTTTATTACCTTTCACTTTTCAATGAAGGAGATTTTATTGAAGTCATATTGTATGTGGCTCCGCCTATGTTCACGGTTTGGTTTTTCTAACCAACAAATTTTCATTCTAAATTTTAAAAATAAGAAAAACTAAACAGATGATTCTTGTAGTAACTTTTATACATAGAAAAAGAGTTCACCATGAAAAGGCTACGAGTATCCAAAGATTTAGTGGTCAATTCTTCCAGAGGATAGAAATATCTCGTGAAATTAATCTAGAGGCATGTATATTGGTCGGGAAACCATGACCACAAAAGAAAAACATGAAAAAGGACAACGATGACATGCTCCATTCCCTTATTATAATACCATAATTCTTTTGTACCGAGATCGTCACTAATGTTGATGACGAGACTATGGGCCACCAGTCATTCCAGCTTGCCTGCCATAGTCTCTCTTCTGTTTACAGAGATTAGCTCCATTGTCAAAGCAAAACTGTCACATATGCGCTAGCAATTGAATACTTTTCCTAATGTAACAGCTTTTTGACCTGACACTAGATGTTCACTTGACTTGTCTTTGTGTGATTACCAGCAGCAAATTCGACTTTATTCATTTAAATCTAAATCTAATTACTAATTAAGTAAATTTGACGAGGTTTCCCATGACAGAGGTTAATATTCAAAAACGATTAAAAATAATAGACTGCATATTAATATGTTATATATGACAACAATAATTGACTTGAAGTGTGAACCAAATGCTCCTGAGCTTTTTGACAAGAGCTGCTTGGACGATGGATAGTGTAGGGACTAGGGGAGTAGTAATAAGTCTTTTTCTGAATTTAATTTAATTACATTGAGAAATAGTGTTAGAAATTAATGTCCATAGCTCCTTCGAGCACTGTGTGCCTCCACCCTTCCTGCCAGGCAATTTATAAATAGTTCTAGCTTGTACTTGAGAAGAAACAGCATCGGTTTAAATGGGGTCTCCCTATATACAAAAGTAATGTATTCCGAAAAAGAGGCAATTGATCAAATGTGAATAGAAATGCTTTCACATTGAGACTCGTGAACTCATATTCTACATCAAATTATTGAGTACCTGTCAAACTCAATAAAAAACTATCACTGTCAGCATGTGGAAACGCCCTATTTCCAAAAGACACTGCAGTCACTAGCCACTAGGGCCCCAAAAGGCAAAACTAATATTGTGCCATTTATGTCAACAGGACCTGTTGAAAATCTTCAATGGGGCTGTTCTTTTATGTTTTTTTTCACATTAGAGTTACCCAACCACCTCAGCATTTAGCCAGTTTGTAGCTCAACAACCAAAGACAGAAATGCAGCCCATTCAGAGATGGGTTCCACACGAAAATAAAAACAAAAATCGGTAACTGAAGAAGACAAATAGTGTTCAAAACAAAATCCACCCTCAGTCGAAGAGAAGCTCCAGTCAAGATAGGAGCCTACTATTTAAGGTTTTTTAAGATGCACATATAATGTTTCCCACTTGTACTAAATATCTGGGTTTCCGGTATTTCAAACCTCTGAAGAGTTTTGACTCAGAACATTTTGCTTTTGCATGTAGCCTTTGGACGGTACTATCTATTAGAATGAACTCTGCAACATCTTAAAACGCTGATGAAGTCTCACCATTCTCCTACAAGGTTGCTAATTACACAGATATATCCTACTCTGACACAGTATGTTTGAGAAATGCAGTTTATGAAATTAAGCTGACTGCCTTGACCACCAGATCCTGTGGAAGAAGGAACAAATAGCGGTACTTGTTTTTATGGTCAACTTATATTGGTACATGTCAATCTTCCATTTCGGTAGCCCGCTTTATTTGAAGGGCGGCCCTTACAACGTTTCCCCTTGTTATTATTCCCACCTTCATTAAACAATAACCGATCAATTAGAAAATGATAGGATAGTGGAGAAACTGTACACAAACAAAGCTTTATAAACTTACCAGCTTACCCTTACCATCTACCACAGGAAGCCGACGATATTTTGTTTTGAGTAAAAGTCTGCCAATGAAAGAAGTGCATGAGAGAAAATCTAGGCTGCCGCATTCAATAAAAAGCAAGAAAAGCATCAGTAGGATCCAAGTAAAATATCGAAAAAAAATGACAAAACCTTGCTGCATCCTCAAGATTGGTAGATTCACGAACTACTAAAGGAGCAGGTGTCATCAGATCACCAACCACTTTCCCTTTGGTCTTGGCGAGCAACTTTTGTACCTCATTGAATGTCTGCAATTATTATTAATAAATGTGTCATATCTTGATTAGCTTTGAGGTGCAATGTGATACTGTTAAAATGATAAATAATCAAGTGACTTTCCAGCTTTCACTGTTCTTCCTCACAGCAAAAAGTGACATGCTTTCCCACCCAACTACCTCATTTATTAATATCATTCCGAGGAGGCGTGAAAATTTCAATTGTATGGATGTGAAATGTTGTCTATCTTTCAGAAGGAGTCCCAAGTTATGGAAGAACGCTCAGAGGATAGAGACATTACAGATACTAGTGTAGTTTTTCCTTTTATTGGTCCAGGTCACAAGCACCTAAATTGCACAAAGTTGACATGATTTTATAGCTTAACAACCAGGAGCATCCATATGGAATATCAATGTGCAAGGATGAAATTGAAATCCTCAAGAATTCTCAAGGTTGGATTAGGAATACTTGAAGAAGTGTAGTCTTCTGTATTCAAACAGTAAACCAGAAACAATAAAAAAATAGAAAACAAAAAAAGAATCTGAGTTCGCAAAATTCATTGTGTGTCCTTAAGGAATTTAATGTACTTACTGTACCTAAGGTTGTGGATTATTTCCTCTCAAGATAAAACAGATAAACTATTAAAAAAGTAACGATACCTCAAACTTCAATAATTTTAGCAAACTCAAAGATCAGTAACGGAATTACACAAAGACCCAAATTTGTTCGAAAGAAAATTTTTGAAGGAGGAGGAAATTCAATGTCGAAAACTGAGAGGAGGCCTCTCTATTTGTAGTCATCAATGGATGCGAATTCACGTATTCAGAACATACTCATTTGGTCAGAATAGACATGATGTACAACAACAACATACCCAGTGAAATCCCACAAGTGGGGTCTGGGGAAATTAATTTCTGATCGAAAGAAATAGGTCCTTTCCAAACAGTTCAGCAAAATTAATTAGTTAGTTTCATTAATTAATTCCGCAAATTTAATTAATCAATAAATAATTCACAAATTAATTCACTAAATTAATTATAAAACCAAAGCCGAAGCCAAGCTGCGTGAACGACAACGGTGGCGCAAGGGGGTATCCTCTTCTTAACCCTTTAGGAGATTAAAGAAGTGTTCCGTAATATAAGGACAAAAATTTTCCTCTATTTCTCTACATTTCCCAATTCACAATATACCTAAACCCAATAGTAAGGCACTCCTATGAAGCAAAATTTGTAGTGAAATGACCAACTTCTGAAGTTGGTGAGAAACTCTGTTAGAATCCCTATCCCCGAGTCGATTAACTGAAGGTCTGGCTTTAAGTAGCTTTTTCAAATAAGACATCACCAGGTTTGTCACTAAAGTATGTACTACAGTGGACAATTAACTGAGTTTTAGTTGGGAAGGAGGGGGGGCCTAGAGGCAAGAGGCATCAATCAATTCTTTGATCACATGTTTCCATTGGAGTTTTTGTTTTTCCTCATAAGTTCTCAAGTGAATATCAACCTTTCACTATGGAGATAAATTTAATAGTCTTCTATGCAGAAATCGGGATCTTTTTGTACTTCAGGAAAGTAACCAGAATTTTTGTAAAATTTTGGCTTTCACGTTGAAAAGGGAATTATGTAAGGAATTGGCAGTGTAAATTATTTTTACAAAAATAATGAAATAAACAGTACAACAAAGGCATTAAAATTTTCTTACTTTCCAGTTGCTGTTTACTTCAGGAAATATGCCTGCATCAGCAGTTCCTGTACCTAAGAGAAGTATTTGAACAAGTGACATGTCAGTATTTTACTAAATCAGTTCAAAACAAATGGAAAGGGGAACACAGAAACAGTGAAGAACTATCAAACTCACCACAAAACAAAATGAAAAACAAAGAAACAAAAAGTTCCACTCGAATCTATCAAGATTCAAGAACACCACCTTGTTAGCAGCTCAATTTCCATCTTTGATCTGATATTCTAATATAGGTCATTAATCAATTATTGAAATAAGCAATTCAATCTTGAGTAATCCAACTGGACTCAATAATTTAGGTGACTGTATTGTAACAGTTACTATTCCTTTATGCTCTACAGCCACGGCATCAAGTTGTTGTAATGACTGTTAATATGATCACTTACTTGCCTCTTGGACAAAAAAACTAATTACCCATATAAAGAAAGAATTCTAGGCTGTAAAAATGAATATTTTCAAGGCTTTCCGCTTTTGGATAACCAAAATCTGAGGAAGGAAATTTTCAAAAGACAAAGTAATACTTTCTCCTTCGAACATTGCCTGAAATTACGATTCCAATGCCTGAGATTTACATGTTCAGCTTATATTAAAGATAAATGAAATAGAAGCTGAACATGTGGAAAGAAAAGGCAGCGAAAGCAATGGGAGGGGGGGTTGGGTGGGAATCAATACCCTCACAAAAGGTAAAACAAACTACATATTCTTAACCAAATAAACTTTTAGAACTAGATAATGGTATTTATTGCATATAAAGAGAGAACATAACCTCAGAGAGGTTTTCAATAGGATAACGGTTAGAGTTTTGGAAAGGTCCCAAACAAAGATGCACAGTAATCAATTAGGGAAATCTTAATTTATTTTGCACTTTATCGCAGTAAACATAGCTAAACATGTGGAAAGAAAGGCACAATAACAACGCCAATAACAACTTTTGCTATAGGTAAAAAAGGTCCGAGGCACAATAAGGAATTAAGGGAAACCATAAACTTTCAACTCATAAACAGAAAGTGAGGCTAATAAGAATGATAACAGCATTTTAAACATGCTTTCTGTTAATTACAAAGAGAGTCAAACCTAAAGCAACTGCAAAAATGACTTGGAATTTGTTCCTCTTTGATGGACATTATAACTTCAGAGTCACATTAATAAAATAGTCGAGGTATAACAAATTTCACAAAGATAGGTGCGATCTAACTAGAGAGACATGTTATTGGTAAATGTTCATCAAAGTAAAAAAGGAGAAAGAGAGAGATGCACTATACTCATCTCAAACATGAGCTTTCCTGGAGTATGAAGGCAAATAAACTTGGAAGATTTTAAATATCCAAATCTAAACATCATCTATCGCCTATAGGCGGGTGTCGTGAAATGTAACCCATTTCTCTATTCTCAAAAGGAAACAGAGCAGTGATCTGCCAAACACGTTGAAGGTTTCAACAAAAACAGACCAGAAAAGGGATATTGGCTAAAGACCAATAGAATTAGTTGTGATCTCCACATTAAGACATTGTAGCATCACCATGAAGAAAATTTACCTGATACAGAGTCGAGCGCTAATAGATCATAGTCAGAAACAAGACCAACCTGCACAAGAAAGAGCTTCTGAGTTTTGAGATTTTTGATGAGACAAAATAATATTACTCTTTAGAATATATTTGAACTGAATATAGGGAATCTAATCTATACAGGTGGTCATACCGTTCACGTTACAATATTGCATCGTTCATTTCATATAGTAATGTTTTCAGGATATTTCGCATATTAATATCTTGACACATACTAGGTACTTAAATAACAAGACCACCCCATAAAATCTTCAAATTACCAAAATTGGATGGAAACTTACAAGTTAGAGAAGAAATTCCTATTAGAGCATGCCATCAAAATACACCAAGGAATAAGCTGTCAAGAAAAAAAAAAGTTCTACGAACAGTTGTTGCAAGAAAGACATCACTATTATTTACTTTACCAATGTTGAAAAACCAGATTCCTATTTATCTGCCATCGAAAAAGAGGTTACAAACATGATTTTTTCACAAATATAACCAGATAAAGAACATGAGATTGCACACAAAATCAGAAGATTAGAAAATCTCCTAAGTAAAGCCTTGGGTGTGCTAATTAATTTGGAGGGCAGCAATAACAGATGTACAAATTATGGTTTAAACTACTTTAGTCTAATGTATCAAGAAAAGCATGTGTCCAAAGTGTGAGAACTAAAGAACGTAAATTGCTCTCTGTTGTGCTTATCATTCCATTAACTAAGAGCTTATTGATTAGAATATGATGCAAATTCAAATCTATCCTATTGGTTATGTCCAATCACATGTTTGCCAACTACCCCTCTAATTGTTCCAAAGCAGTTATAGGATGATCTATTTTTAGCATTTGTGAAGTAGCCCCATCACTGTATATACCCAACTTACCCAGTCTAATAAACAAGTGCTATCCAACAACGTTCTCAGTGAAATCCCACAAAGTAGGGTCTAGGAGGGTAGATTGCACGCATTACTTAAGTCATCTGATAAGGGTAGAGTGGTGGTTTCTGAAAGAAGTGATCTATATGGCTTGATGTGCCAAATCTATCTTCTGAGTTGACCGAAATTCAGTTTGCACAAGGTAGACACCCAAGATGTTAAAAGGATTCCTGATACTCAGCTATGACAATACCAATTCAACTTAAATGACGAATTAGTTTTAGGTATGCAGTAACAGATGCTCATAAGTGCTACATAGGCTGGGAAACTGAGTCAACTGATAAGGAGTACTTATATTCAATAAAGCAGGAACTACATTGGATTTAGCTGCTTACATTACAAACCAGAACTTACCAATTTCCAATTATCATCAATCACAGGGAAACCAGTGATTCTGTGTTCCACTAGAGCTTCCAACGCTGTTGCAGATACTATCACTAATCAGATATTAACTTCATGTAGATAAAGTAAAGATGAAACTCGAGTAACAAAGTACCTTCATCTACAGATGTTGTGGGCTTGACCACATGTAACTCCTCTTTCCTGGTCATGAAATCACCTACAGTATACACACCATTTCTGGGCTGCCACAAGCAGAAAAGCTTATGATTCAGAGGACATTTTTGGGAAAAGGAACTTCTTGATGCAAGTGAGAAAATGCATTTACAGTTCTCAGTCGTGAACAATCTAAAGGGCTTCTAAAGGAAATAGATCAAAGACACTTAGCATCAAGTTTTATTCAAACAACAACTTGTGAGCTAGATGTTCACATTAGGAGCCTATCTCTATATTAATCCCTTTGTCCCAAAATTATAATCCAGGCCTTCTACAAAGGGTCAGATAAAAAAAGACATCCTTCTATCAGACATTTAAAATGTAATCATTTTGAAATAAAACTGTGACTTAATACATCTTATGTGTAGTTCCTAAATATCTAATTTTATTTTCTGAATACCTACATTTCATTTGCGAACACAATAGCAACAAAGTTAGATGTATTCCTTTATCTACTAAACATCCACATCCAGTTCTGTAGCCTAGAAGTTTTGAATTAAGTGAGATTCAATCAATTTACTTGCCTTTTCTGTCACTTTCAATCAATTTACTTGCCTTTTCTGTCACTTTCTTTTTAATAAAGCATGAGTGCTTGTTACCTAAATCTACTTATGCAGAAGGTAGAACCGAGCTCTCCCTATGTGGAATTAATGTTCATTGAAGTTTGTTAGTCCTTCATACTAATATTCAACAGAATTCAGGTTCACTTGTCAATTTTTATAAACACATCACTGTCCTTTATTTTATATTTATGTGTACATAAAATGTTAAGTAGCACACAATTTAGTTATTCCTTTTATCACTTCACTAGGAATTTAGTTTTAGAGATAACAAAATTTGTTAAATTTCCAGATATACAAAAATTAAAGCATGCTATGGCCCCTACTCCCAACAGATGAGCTTTCAACCTAATCCAACGAACTATCGCTGTCGCACCAAGTATTAAGCTGAAGAGATCAATTGGCAACTACTGAACTTATCACAATACGTCACTTTACAATTCACAAAGCTCACAGTACTTAATGTTTTTTCGATAACTCAATTGAAACTGAATAATGTTTCTTCTCTTCACAATGCATCATTTATAGCACATTTGCGTATTAGCAGAACCAAAAATATTTCACAACTTATATCTACACTTTATCCTTTCAGAAATTTGATATCCTGCAATAATTTGTATATTCTGGTGAAGATATGCCAAATTACTACCAAAATATAAGCAAAAATAGTTAATAGAGTTGCTTAAACCAAGTGAAGCTAAGCTAACAGTTCAACCAAGTGAGTACTAAAAGTGGATAAGGAAGCGAACCGGTACAGAATTGGCCGTCAAAGTGTTGGCTGAAGCAAGGCGAAAGGCATCTAAAGTGTCCGAAAGACGTACAGGAAGGTAAAATTTAGGTGAAGCAGCAAATTTGGGGCCTGGCAGAGATAAGAGCAAGCAAGGCAACTGAGGGTGGAATGCGGCGGATGTGCGGTGGAGATAGATTCCAGACGGTGCTATAGATGCCATCGCCGGTGGAGAAGAAGATGATAACGAACAGAAAGAAGAGTAGAAGTGAAGATATTATTATAGCAGTAATGGCTTCGACGGAAATTGCGAAGCCAGTACTTCAGTAAACAGATGAAGGATGGCCTCGTCAGTTAGTTATTTTTTGGGCTCTTCGAGGCATCTAAAGATATTTTCCAACTTGGTGCTCTCAAAAAAAGATATTTTCATTATACTCTCTCAAGTTGGTTTAATTTACCACATAGATATTCTCAACTTGTTAATTCAGACCTCAGATTAATACATATTGACAAAATTGGGACCTCAGTTCCGGTTCAAATTTAAGTTGCTTGTTGTTTGGTTCCTCTTCTTCTTTTTAGTTATCATGTGATGCTTCAACAGTGAATTTGATTAATTCTTAAGATTAAATTAAATTAATATTTTAAAATAAAAAAATTAAACATTAAAAAATTATACAAAAAATATTATTGAATATAATTTTTTTATATCAATATGATGAAAAAATACATCGGATCTTTTGAAAACAGTCTCTCTATCTATATGAGATAGTGATAAAGTCTGCGTACATTTTATCCTTCTTAGACTCCACTTGTGAGTACATTTGATCCTAAATTGCATGTTTAACCTATTAACATTTTACGAGTTAGTTTTTGTCTTCCTTCCCCATTTAGATATTTAAGTTTTCATCAGTAGTATCTACGAGCGTGACTTGAAAAATGAAAACAAAGGAAATTTATTGCTAATTTCTGCTTGTGTTTTTTCCCCCTATTTTGAATACTTTAAGTTGACTTTCAAGGTTTTTTTTTTTTTTCTCTAGTAAAAGAAAATGGATGTAGTCAGTCACCTACGGGGGATCAAACAAGCGCAATAAAATAAAAATTTAAATAGTCAACTAATTGAATTATTCTCAATTTTTCAATTTGTGGTGTTGATTTCATTAGGCTGATAATCCAATTGAGAAATGTGTAGAAAATGGAAATAAGATAAAAGGAAATGGAACAGTTTTTGCTTTTCATTTAAAGCAGACTGAGATAAAATGGGCCAGGATGCTGTGGTGTTGCACCAGGTGATCATAGTGGTATATGATGGTCCGATTATTAAATTTATTTATGAATCATTAATTTGGCATTGATATAGTCCAATCAAGCAAGTCTATCCACATGAGTAGATTCATAGTTTTTTTTTCTTTTTTTTAATTATTATTATTATAAATCAAGGCCTAGCTCATAAGCCAGCCAACAAAGATAACTACTTTGTTATAGTATTGTAGATTTTAATTTGATAAGTGCAAAAATTATAGGTTATTGTTGTACCAAGTGATCGTGTGGTGTACAATGGCCTCGTTATTAAATTCATTTATGAATCATTAATTTAGAATTGTTACAGAATTTTCTTTTTTGTTACAAAACTATTTGTTGGTTAGACTATTTACATGAGTAAATTCATAGCTTTATTATTATTTTTGTTAATATTCAAGGCCAGGCTCGTAGGGCAGCCCTATAGAATTGTATGAACTGAATAAAAATGGGCCAGAACATGTTCTTATACCAAGTGATGATAAAAAAAAGTCCGTTAACAATGCTAAATTGATGATTCATAAACAAACTTAATAACCAATCTCATAGGCCAGCCAATAAAGATAATTATTTTTGTATGATATTGTAGATTTCAGTTTAATAAGGGCTAAAAATGATCAAAAATAACTTTAAATTGTATGAAATTCAACAAAAATATCCAAGGACATGGTGGTGTTGTAACAGGTGATGATAGTGGTGTACAATGGCTTGGTTATTAAATTATTTATGAACCATTAATTTAGCATTGCTTGTCACAGAACTTTTTTTTGTTACATAACTATTTCTCGTGTCCAACCAAGTAAGACAATCTACATGAGTAGATTTATAGCTTTATTAATATTGTTGATGTTATTATACCAAATGATCATAGTGGTGTTCAATGGTTGATTAATTTACGACCCATTAATTTGGCATTATTAAAGAACTATTTTTCGTGCCTAACCAAAAAAGTCTATCTACTGAGTATATTCATAGCTTTTTTATGATAATTTATTGTTAATAATAAAGGCCTAGTCGGCCAATAAAAATACTTATTTATAATATACTGTAGATTTCAATTTAATAAGCAAAAATGGTAAAAATATATAAAATTGAATTAAAATATCTTTTATTGATATTTTAATTCAAAAACAATTTTGCCGTTAATTTGATCCAACTGCCTATCAGTACCCAATTTATTCAACTCTAAACTTTTACAAACTCCTCGTATATGGAAAAGGCTTCAATACTAATTGTGGTGTTAAAAAGCTGCCACCATTCTGCTGGTACAAAACAATAAATGAGTACTCCATGTGTACATTGCTCTTAAATTACTTTTTGTGATGGAGATTTGTTTTTTAAAAAAACGACTTTACTATTTTGTCACTATTTAATGAATATTAATTATTTTTATTAATTTTTTTAATTGATTAAATATATTATTTCAAAGTTCATTAACAATTAAAAGTAAAATAGGAAGACCTGTTAGGATCGATTATAACAACACTTCTAGATTTCGAAAAACAATTCAAGACAGTTTTAGTAAACCTAAGAGAGAGAAAGTATTTTCGTGATAACACCTTGTGGGTAACCTCCACGGTGATGCAGTATTTATATTAATTAATAATAACACTATTACAGGTTGACTGGCGAGATCGTTAATATATAAAAAGTACATTTACATATTAATCAAGTTCTACATCCCAACAAGACCAATGTCATTTATGCATTAATTTCGCGAAATGACACATATTAAAGACCATTTATTTATAATAAGATTGACACCGGTAAAATGAGACATTTTTGGCCTATGCGATATTTTTTGACTTGACACAATATTTAAGAAAAAAGGGAAGAATTTTGAAATTTATGGCCCAAAATTATTCTTAAATATTTGTATGGCTGAGATTCATTTCATAAAGGTAAAAGGGGAATTTTAAAGTTAAATTTTTTTTCAATTAGAATGAGATGACATTGTTCATGAGACGAACTAAAAATGAAAGGATTACACGTAAAATGAGAATGGGACAGAGGGGTTACTACTATTAATAAATACTCTACTAGTTTCGAACCCTCAATTATCAACAAATTTTAATCCTAGTCGTTATGATATTTGACACAACGGATTTAAAATACACTCCCTCATGCTGTAAACATTCACAGTTTCTTAGAATTATCAAATGTTGTTATTTTATTTCTAAAAAAAGTATATTTTAAAAAAAATTGTTTAAATGTAATATATTTGATCAAGAATAAATAAAAATATTGAATCATATCTGTTAAAGGAATGGAGGAAGACCTATACACAAATTAAGGTCACATAAACTCTCAGTCACAAAATAATAATGAGTGCTACTTATGCATTTGAGTTAAGGGGTATTAGGTGGGGAAAATAGTACTACTTGATTGCTTACTTCTTTTTGGATTCAAAAGTTTGTCATGGCCCTACTTCCCAATTGTGTTGCCTCTTTCATTCACATTTTGGTATATGAATTGACAAATCAAGAATGGTCATTTTGAAAATGTCTTCACAGGGAAAAAAAAAACATTTTCTTAAGATCTTACACGTGGTTGAATGATATTTTTCAAATTTGCAGATAATGATAGATTTCTTATAGAACAACAATAACATTTTTAATGTTATTTTTCACAAGTAAAACTTGTAAATGATTAACAATATTTCTCTTTCCGATAAATACTCGAAACAGTGTTGGATCGGATCGTTATAAGAAAAAAAAGGGAATAACTAATTTATCCCAATATTATTAATATATATTATATTCATTGTTATTCTTGTACAACCTTGTCACTTTTTTGTTACTTCTCAATTTTCCACCAAATGTTATATGTGAAACAGTGAAAATTAGATTGACATTCCCGCCTAGGAGTTTATCTCATTACTGAGACCAATTTGGTATTATAAGAAAACAATGAACTGCTCGTTGTCTGTCTGAAAAATATACCTGAAATGTTTTTTTGATTAGGGGAAATTGTTCTTATACATAAAGGATAAAAATCAATTAGTTTTTTTTAATAACAAAATTAATTGATTAAAAACTTGGTAAGAGTTTGATAGATTGGTTGTGACTCATTGTTTAACTACTTTTCTGTAGTGGACAATGATCAATTTGTTCATTCAATCTACTCTCTCCGTCTATACTAAATATAGACGATTCAATAATACTTATCTACTTTATGAAATTAAGAGATAATTTGTCATTTAATTTTTAATTTACTTTTATAGTTAATTATAGTCATTTATCTGATATATCTTTTAAGACATTATATTTTTTATATTTAAAAATTGATTTGATAAAAATATCTATATCATTTTACTATTTTTTAATCCCTATGCTATATTGAATAATAGTAGACAAATATTGTTGCACATAAAAACTATCTTGATTAGTCTAAATTCAACATAAACTGCTGATCATTTATCGCCGTTAATTGTGTGAGTTAGTTAGACAATAAATGTAGTTTAATTTGGAGTATTACCCAACCTAAGAAAAGGCCACTGTGCAAACAATTGCTATATGTACATAGAAAATGTGTTGCAGCCACATATCACAGTGATCCTACTAATATTTGAGTTGTCTTAATTTATTGACAATTATAATTATAATATTAGAATCTTTTTATTCTTTTAATTACAATTTACTCCCTTCGTCCATTTTTACTTATTCATTATATTATTTTGGAACATTCAATAATACTTGTTAAATTTTAAGAATTAAGGAAAAGGATTAAAAATGTCTTAAACTATGTGAAATGAACAAAAATTAATGAATAATTTATCATTTTATTGTTTATTTTATCTTTGTTATTAAACTGTATTTTATTTTTCAATATTTAGATGACTTATACTCCTTCCATCTCATTTTAGATGCGCGTCTTACTAAAAATATTTGTCCCATATTACTTGATCACTTACTTATTCAGGATAGAATTAATTAATATTTTTCATCTTACCATTATAATTAATATGGTCTTTGAAAGTTTAAACAACTAGTTAATATGAACAAAGGCAAAATAAAAAAGTTGATCAATCTATTTATGATTTCTTAATCTCCATGTAAAATACTCCTTTTGTCCGTTAGAGTTACTAAAGATAATTGTCCCAAATTAGTTGTCAATAAAGAACCAATAAACAATTAGCCCTTTTTTTTCAAGTATATCCTTAGTAATTATAAGCTTAAATGTGAAAACTCTATTTGTTATGGTACAATTTTCAAAAAGTACAATATTTATAAGGGCTGTTTTAAACAAATTACATACCTTATTAATTTTTTCTTAAAGGACGTGTCAATCCATACGCTGACAACTAAATTGGGACAGAGGGAGTAGAGCGTGTCCATCTAAATGGGTCAGAATGAGTATTTTAATAAGAGTGATTTGGTAAAATTACACATATCATTTACTGCTTTTTAATCTCGGTGTTAAGCCAATAATGGACAACTATTGTTGAAGAGGGAACAATCAATAATACTTGTGCACTATACTACTTTGATATGTCTAACAATATTTATTCAATTTATAAAATTAATAAATAATTTACCATGATGTGTCTATTTTATTCATGCTATTAAATATTATTTATTTTTTAATATTTAAATGGCTTGTACTTAATAAGGGTGATTTGACAAATTTATTCATTATTTATTGCTTTTAATTTCTTGTGCCAAATCAACCATGAACGATCATCTAACAAAAGAGTATTTCATTAAATATCTAGAAAAATAACGTCCTGGTTCCTTCTCCTTTTTTGGGAAAATGAAAATAAGAATGCTAAAGGCCAAGTATTTTGAAAATCATGAAATAAGTTATGGTACCAAATTGAGGTTATTCCTAAGGAATTAGATGTATCATATTTTTAAGATCTAATTTTATCACCAAATTGCAAAGACCAAAAATGAATAATAACTATATAAATTGCAACTTTATCAACGCTATGTGTGAGATTATTTTTTTTCCGTTTATCTTATAAAAAACATTTAAGTTAATTTTTGTTTCACTTATTATAGCATAATTAGTTTTCTTTTAGGAAATAGGGATCCAGGGATATTGAAGGAGGAGGACATTCTTCATGTAGGTTTTTAATGATTTTGTGAGTCAAATACTTTAACTTTTGCGGCACAATATAATAAGGAAGACTAAAGAATAAGTGGACCTAAAAGCAGCAAAATTTAAACAACTTTTCTTATTGAGTTTGTTGGTGAAAGATCATCAGGGCTGCAAATGTGGCCCTGGGCTAAAATACGACAGTAGGGAAATAGGATAAATCACAAATAACCAATTTTCAATAATTATACTTCCTCCCTCCACTTAAAGGTATGTGACAAAGAAAATATCAAGGTAAATTTTACAGAATGATAATTAAACCTTCTTTACTATATGGATTGTAGAGCTGATCAATCAAAAACTCACATGTGCAGAAGATGCAACTCGCGAGTGTGGACATACCATGGAAGGATAAGATTAGGAATAAGATCATTCAGGGAAGTTGGGATAGCTCTTGTGGCAGACAAAATGAGATAAGCAAAACTGCGATAATTTAGGCATGTGGAGAGAAGAAGTAATGATACTCCTATTAGGAGGTGAGAAAAGTTGGATTGAAGGGTTATGCAGAAGTGTAGAGGTCGGCTGAAAAAGTATTGGAAGAAGGTGATTTGATAAGATATGATGCAGTTTCATATCACCGAGAACATGACCTTAGATAGAAAGTAGCGGAGGTCGCGTATTAGGGTAAAAAATTAGAGGACTAATAGGGGCAAGGTCAAAAGCTATAAGTTGAGTGCCCCAACTTACAACTTTTAGCTTATAAATCACTTTTTGAAAATGAGAGAGTAGCAATCTAATGAACAAAACACATCCCACAAACTTCCTTACCAAATTCGGAAACTTTATTGTATCTAAAAATCTAAAAGGGGAAGCTTAATTTAGAGAATCAAAATTCCAGCCTAACATTATTCATTTGCTTTTAAGGAATAAGGGGGAAAAATAATTTTTTTCTTTACAGGTAATACACGTAACATCAATAAAATTGTCTTTTTTTGGAATACCAAATCCAAAGTCACAGAAACAATTATCTCGACGTGCATTCAAAATATTAAATTACATTCGATGGGATATTATAAAAGGACTTTTTGACAATGATATTTTCCCAACCTATTGTTAAAAATATCTATTAAGTTTAATGACCAACAAATACAAATGTTTAATCTGCTATAGAACCAAACAATAGGGATAATACACCAGCTAGACGGGTGTGCAAAAATCGAACCGATTAATAAATCCAATCGAAAAAAAGTTATTAATTTATTGTTATCGGGTTATTGAGTTAGCGGATTTTTAATGATTTTAAAAAAAATTATTGAATTATCGGTTCGATTTTGGTTTTTAGTATCGGGTTATCGCGTAAATCGATAACTCATTAAGACTATAATAATTTACTACGTTATCCATTCATAAATATTAAATATTAATAATTTAACATCATTTGATACTAAATCAATACTCGTAAATCATGTATTTTCTTGATTTTCAATGTATAAGCCTTCTGTTGGAAATTAAATTAGAATATGAGGTCAAATATTGTGTATTATTAAAATTGATTTGTTTACTTTACTGTATCTCATCGTGTTAAGTCAAATTGTTAGAGAAGTCTTATATTTATTTTATGAGTATTTTTTTATTTGGTAAATCGAAAATCGAACCATTAAGGACTAAAAATCGATAAATAAATAAATAATTTCTTATTAATTTGTTATTGACTTAGCCTATTTAAAAATTAAAAATCAATAAATCAAATTGAAACAATTGATGCACACCTTCACCAGCTAGGTGATCGTAGTAATAATATAATAATGAATAATAATGTAGGTTTGGTACCCAATCACTTTAGGAAAACATGTATGACAAGAAATAATAAATAAAAACAGCTTTGTGTGCTAATTTAGGTACCCATCAACAGGTTCATAGCTAATTAGGTATTCAGGAAAAACTTATACTAGGGTTTTAATTAGAGTTAGGTTATATATACTACTTTTCTCCTCTCGAAGTAAGTGTATTTGAGGATTCAAGACATAAATTTATTTGTTTTCTTATATTCCATCTTTGTAATTCAATTTTAATGAGATATTTATTAAATAAGGTAGTTTAATAATCTATACACTATACCTTTCTTTTCACAGTATACTTAATAATTTTTTTAATGGATGCAATTATGTTTCGTAATTTTTGAGGCAGAAGAAGTAGTAATTAAATATATAGATAACCATGGTTAGCTTGTGGGGTTGGTTCGATTTTATATATTATTGGTTTAACTTATTAATTTTTAGTTTTTAAATATGTTAAATCAATCACAAACCAATAAGATATTTTTTTGATTTATCGATTTTGGTCCTTAACGGTATAGTTTTGATCTACCCAATAAGAAAATACTCATAAAATAAATATATGTCTAACACTTTGACGCAATACGATGAGATACAATAAAACAAACAAATCAATTGTGCACCTAAACTTAATAATATGCAATATATGATCTCATATTCTAATTTACTTTCCAATAGAATAATCATATATTGGAAACTAAGCATATACATGACTTACAAGTATCAATTTAGTATCACGTGATATTAAATTATTAACATTTAATATTTATGAAGGGATAAAGTAGTAAATAATTAGTCTTAATGGGTTATTGGTATATCTAATAATCCAGTACTAAAAATTAAAATCGAATCGATAACCCGATAATTTTCTTTTGTAAAACCATTAAACTCATTAACCCAGTAATCCAATAACAACAAACCAATAACATTTTTTTCAGTTCGATTTTTGTACAGCCCTACTAGAAATCATTTAAATTTGTGGATAATTAATCTCTTAAAATAAATGGCATAATATATAAATATTTTCTTTAATTTGGCTTCATCTGATGTTTATATCCTTCAATTTTGGTTGTGCACATTGTTATCCCTCAGTAAGGAAAATTTTGAGATTGAATAAATAAATTTTGTCCAAAAAATTTATCTATCAAATTGTTTTTGAAGCCGAGCAAGCGACGACGATGCAAGGGGGTCCATTTATTTGACTCTTTAGGAGTTAGAGAAAGTATTTCCTCATATAAGGACAACACTTTTCTTGTATTTTACAAATGACTCTTTATTTCCCTTTAGTTAGTTCCCCACATTTAATCATTGTCTTTCAATCTCCATTTCCTTTCATTTCCTTTCGATCTTCATTTCCCAATTCACGTTTATTACTTAAACCCAACAAACATTATACACTTAAACTTATATAAAATTGAACAAGTAGGCACATGTGTCCTATGTGGCATAATATATGCAGTACTCCACATAGGACATAAATTGTCACATAGGACGCATATGTCTATTGTTCAATTCTATACAAATTAAAATGCCTATTTTTAAAACACAAATGTCAGCTGAAAATAATTAGTAAAGAGTATGTTCATCTATTATGCCATATACAATTAACAAATGTAACATATTTTATATGATTAACTTGTTTATAAAAATAAGAACTTGATCGAAAACATACCTACATACATAAACTTCTCTGGAATTTGAATAATATGAATAATTTGTTATATGTTCAAGTACTTTATTAATTAAAACATCCCATAATCAAAGTGATTAAAAAGAATTACTGTACAAATTTATGAATTGATCGACATTCCGTCATAATTAAAAGAAGAAGAAGAAGGAGGTCATCAATTGTGCTATTGAAAGTTTGTTTTCCAAACTTTTAAAAGGTGAGAAATATTTATTTAAAAACAAAATACTACTCATTTATTTTAGAGATTGAAGATATTTGACCAAGTTTTTGTTAAAATGAAGCAAGTGTTTTCAAATAGTAGCATAGATTTTCAAACGTTGAAATAAAAGTTGAAAAAATATGTCCAAAAGATAAGTATTTTGATTTTTTAGGAACAAAAATACACATATAAAAAAAAACATACTTACCAAACTAATTAGTATAGTAACTTATCTGCTAAATTAGAAAGTTATTAGTTTTATTTTAAACTATTGATTATGTTAAAATATCAGTTTATTTAACTAACAAAATTATTGACAAGAATATAGGGCTCTTGTTACCAGATTAAGAATGTAAGTTGAATTAGTCAATTAAAAAAACTTTAAGTAATGACTCGTACCAAATTTAATTAATATATTTGAATTTTTTTTTAATTTTATATCTAAATTATTGGAAGTGTGAGTTTATCATACTATAAGTGATAGTTTAGGTATGAAACTCAAACTCCCAATAATTTAGATATAAAATTAAAAATATATATATAATTTAAATATGTATTTGATATATATATTTTTTTAATGAACAAACGGCCACTTGATCTCTTCATCAACGATCCTAAAAAAGACAACATTGTTTTCAAAGGAGAAAAAAACTGTAAATTCGGAAAAAACAATAGAGAAGTACCTGCAGAAAGTGGTGGCGTTACGAGGATCCGTAAAGTCGGTGTTGAGAAAAAGATCAACAATTGTGTCGCACGCGCTTAAGAAGTGAGAGTGTGAAAGATCAAAATGAGGCAATGTGTGGGTCCCACTCCGGTACTCTTGGATTAGACATTTCTGGAAAGTTTTTCCTTTTTTTGCTATTATTCCAATTTCCTTTTCTGAAACCAACACCCTTCTCTCCTCTGTTGTGGACCTGACTCACAATAATTCTCAAATTAGTTTTATTCCTAATATACCCTTATTTCATATTCCCAGTTTCCCAAAGCGCTGAATTCTAGTTGCAAAAGAAAATGACTAATCCGAGAGTGTAGTTGGATGGACTTACACCATAATTTTAAAAAAAATATCATGTATTCTTAAGTTTATAACAAAAGAAAATTGAATTGGAAACATCATAATTATTTATCTTATTTAACATGAATATCTTTGTAATAATTATTATAATTGTAGTATGTTTTCTTGCGTGACTGTCTATTTAGTTATTTCATTTATATTCTAATTACTGGCATGATCCATGTTATTATTTCTATATTTTTTTTTTATATCAATTATTTTTGAAAGATTTTACTGAATATGTTGTTGTTGTCATTGTTTATACCCATCATTAGGAGCTCCCAACCTTCTTTTTTTTCTAGTCAAACTCCAATTCACTATTTTAGAATTTGAAGTGAGGAGTGCTTATCATTCAAACAATTATCTTAATGTTGAATATACTAAAATTTCCAAATAGTCAAACATTTTGTATTATCCACAATCTATTGTTGTTTATTTTTTAAAAAGGTCAAATATGCTTTTTGATGTCTTCAAATTTCAAGCACAACAAGAAGTTATATATGTTACTTTCGATTGAAATTAAAAATTGAAATTATGTTTGAACTTTCGATTAACAAAATATATTGACATTTTTTTTTAGAGAAATGTGGAAGTTGTTTATATGATAGTCTAATTTTTTATATCTGTCTTAATTTTTCTTTAGTATAAAGCAGATTATATGAATTTTGATTAATATTTCCTTCGTTCACTTGTCACTATTTCACCTGCTAAGGTCAAACTATATGAATTTTGACCAACATTCTAAGATACATTTTTTCAACATATTAATATGAGAAGGATTGCAACTTATATCAATTTTCGTATAGTTTTCAATCATTTAAATTTCAGAAATATTTTGAAGTCTAGTTAAGTTAACCTCGAAGAGTGAAATAACAACAAGTAATAGTGAATAGAGAAAATATTTTAAAATATAATTTTCCTTCATATTTTGATTTGATAAATTTTTCAACTTATAATATTTTTTAATATAATTAAAAATATACGATTGTTGATATTTTTTCTAGATATTTCTATGTGAAAATTGTGTAAATAAAATAGATAAAGAATACAAAAAGGAAATGTAAGAGAGGAAGGAAGTGATAAAGAGTAATTGTCTAACGTGGGAGTGGATGAAAGAAAAAGGAAATGAGAATTAGCGTAACCTAATAAAGGTAATAGCGTAATAACTCATCCATTCTATTGGTCTATTTCCATTACTAGATATTTTATTAAAATATAATATTCAAATTCAAATAATGACAGAAAGAAAAATTCAAGAATAGATGGAGAAGAAGAAAATGCTTTTCGATTGTGTTAACGTCGGAAAGTTGCCTAAGAAAGGGACGTTTCTTTTTCCTACTCCTGCTTTTTTGTTTTAATTTTTTATATAATATATTAAAATAATAAAATTAAATTATATTTTAATATTTTTTATATGTGTTAAAGGGTTGGTTATTGGTCAAAATCAAAATCAAATCAATTTAATTTGATTTTTAAATTCTCAAAACAAAACCAACCCAATTACTATATACATTTGTCGATTTAGTTGTTATCTGTTTCGGTTTAGTTGGATTTGGTTATTAACCATACACAAAAATAAAAATAATAATACATTTAAAATGGAGAAAAAGTAATAACAATTCATTCAAAATGAAAGATAGTTAAAAGGATTGATATTATAAAACTTTAAATTTACCAGCAAAAAAGTTTCAAATTCATCATTTTGGCCTAGAAGAAAACGATAGTGACATCCACCACCTCCCCCCCCCCCCCCCCAGCCCATATATACAAATATATTTATATAATTATATATTTAATTATATATATATAAAAAAAATAGGTAATGAAATAAAAAATAGATCATTTCCTTTTTCGTATTTTTATAATTTATTATTTTAATTTTTGTCTTATTTATATGCCAAATGTCATCTTTTAATTTGTCACTTTGCCACATCAGTGCAAGTGAATTACACACACTTTATATTTTTTGCCAAATCAGCATTTTGTGTTTAATATGTACATATTTTGAATAGTTTAGGTGTTCAATAGGAACAAACCTTAGTTGAGATGTCTAAGTAAAAAATACGGACAAGTTTAATCTATCGATGACTTACGCCTTTAATTATACATAGAATATTTTTATTCATTGGTTGGTTTCATGTATTAAAAATAGCATGCATACCATACATTGCAAACAAAAATTTATTTATACAAATATCTGTCATATTTATGATGAAAAAGATGTAAAAACATTTTGAGGGATAATTAATTCTTTAACCATGCTACTTCATGCATTAATTCTTCTTGCATTATTAATATATAAAAATTCATAATATTAATAATACACATCTTAATACAAAATTATATCAAACATATTATTATTAATACATGCATTACTTTTACTAATACGTTTTACGAAACAATCTGTAAGTTACTTCAAAAAATTTATCTCAAGTCGAACGAATAACTTTAAGATTGAAAAAAATGTTAATTTAACTATTTTGTTTTTTCTTTGAAAGGAAAATAATAATATAATAAAATGAGATATAACTAGATTTGGAGATGAGTAAAGTTACTGGTGGCACACAGTTCTTCTTTCATAAAAGCGTGTAAAGAGTTTGGTTAAAAACGCTAGACTACTGCACTGCAAGAAGGGGGAAAAAGTGAATGAACTAAGATACAAAAGCAAAAGTATTTATGAATGATTGAACAGGAGAGAAAAGCCAAGTTACTAGGGACAAGAAATAATAAAAGTGGGGTTGGAAAAAATTTATTCACAAATAATTTATTTTTTTTAAAAAGAATATGTACTCTTTTCAGTTCTTTTTATATATCGTTCTTATGTCATTTTACAAAATCCTGACATATATTGTTCTTATTACAAGAATTAAAATAACAATTAATGTACACTAAATAAAGACAAAATAATAAAGTGTTGATATATACAAAAATCAAAGGGAGTATCATTTAAGGCTCGTTTGTCAAGATGCATCGAAAAATAAAGTATATATTAATTTTGTGTATTATTAATAGTTTATTTAATATATTTACACACACTCTTATTATCTAAATTTAAGTACAATTTACTATTGGACATACTCATCTACTATCATTTCCAAATTTAATGTTATTCTTTAAGTCTATTTGTATGTTTTGTACGTGGAAAAGCAAAAAATATTGATCATTGATGGCTGAAGAGAGAAGAAAAAATAGATAATGAAGAAAATTTGTTACAATTAGAGATATAATAGGGAGAAGAAATTTCAAATTGTTTGAAATTTTTAAAATTTGGGAGATATTAATATCGATTTATTTTGCGTGATTTGTGAAACTGACATTTAATTTTAACTTTAATTTCCTGTTTAAATGTTAGAATTAATATATCCGAATGACATAAATTTGAAAAAATATTTGTAAATTGAAAAAGGATAGGGATAAGATATAATGTGCTCCTTACACAATGAAATTTATATAAGTTATAGTTATTTTAATATGTCTTGCCTTAGTTAATAAATAAAAAATCATAGTAATAGTAATGCAAGAGTTCTTCGTGCATGCATTAATAAGATTAAAATTATAATTGTCCATTAACACTTCTTCCACATTCTTTTCAATATATTATATAATATATATTATTTTTAATAGACTAAATCAAATGATGCATAAGAAATAATCTTATCATAATAACTAAAAATACATTATCGTACTAATGTGCTATATTTTGCCTATTTGTACACACACACACTACCAAATAACGCCTTAATTAATCATATATATTTAATATAATTTCATAAAGTAAAGTTTAAAAAAGTAAAATGCGTTGAAACTTTAACTCTTTCTTAAAGATATAAAAGTTATTTTTCATAAACCCTTGACACCCAAAAAACAATATATCATTGATCATGTTTAGTACATTCATTAATTTAATTTAGATATTAGACCTGGGTAAAAAAAAATTAATATAAATATTAGGGATGGCAAAAATAAATTTTATTCGTTCAATTTTTTTTAAGTCCCATTTACAAGCTTAACCCATATTAATTCACTAAAAATTGCATGAATGTGAAATCTAGATTGACTCAAGAGAAATCTTATCAAAATATTTTTTATGTATAATTTGATATGTTTGATATAATCACAACAAAGAAAAAAAATTAATTTTATTATATACTAAAATATTACAAATAAATAAATAAAACATAATAAAAATTGAATTGAGTTGGATCTTTCCCGTTCTATAGGTCATTATCCAAATCGTTTTGACCCAAGTAAATTTAAATTTAATTGAATCTTCAATTGTTTAATATTTTAACATAATATATTTAATTTAAATTTAATTCAATCCGTCCAATTATAACCGCTAATAAATACTTTATTAGTGTTTTATGTCTGCTTTTAGGTATTATTCTAAAAGTGGGCTAGTCCATGTCTGTATTGGGCAGCTGAGAGTGGAATAGTACAAAATCAAGTGAAATACTACTACAAGTAGTTAATAGTGGGAACATTTATCTATCATATCTAACCCTATCTCTCTCCACTAACTTTTTTTCTTCTTCTAACTCCTCCTAACAAACTTAACCTCTCTATAAGTCGTAGGTTTCATGTTCTTTCTTTCTTTTTTTATTGACCTGTTGTTCGATGTTCGATATCTAGTATTTATATTGAAATTTAATTATATTCGGAGTCATGCTAAGTAGGATTTTAGAAAAATATTCTCTATCAAAAAGAATTTCTTTTTCAGAACTCAAATTCGAAATATTTAGTTATAATAAAAGTAGTCTCATCCGCTGCACCACGTCCACTGATTCAATTATTCTCAACATAACCCTTTTTTTATTTATCATCATTATTCTATGATATATTTATTCAACTCCACGCATCTATTTTAGGCAGACAGAGAGAAAGCAAGGAATAGAACTAGAGGGAGAGAGAGAATATTTGAAAGTTTAGGAAACTGAAAACAAGTCCTTTTGTAGCAATAGCCATAACCCACCTCCCCTCCCTAGTACCCCACCCATAAAAAATCTCAAAATTTTCAACTGTTTTCCATTTTGTAGTGTTTGGATTTGGGGATTTGTTGTAGAGAGAAATGTGGGATCTAAATGAATCAGAAGGAGGTTGCTTTCCTCCTATAGAGCTTGAAGGCGATGGTGAGAAAGGTAAACGGGTCGGATCCGTTTCCAATTCAAGTTCATCGGCAGTTGCTATTGATGATATTTCTGAGGAGGAAGATGGTGAAAGAGGGAAGAAAAAGAGAAGCAGCAAAATTTTCGGGTTCTCAGTTGTGGGCCATGGTAACGGAGATGAAGAACAGCCGGTAACCCGGCAGTTTTTTCCGGTTGATGAGTCTGAAACGGGGGGTGCTGTTGCTAATAATGGATCCCCGAATTTTCCGAGAGCTCACTGGGTTGGAGTTCAATTTTACCAAACGGAGACACTTGGCAACACGGGATTGGCGAAGCCTGTAGATGTGGTTCAGCAGCAGCAGCCTATTAAGAAGAGCCGCCGTGGACCAAGGTCTAGAAGCTCACAGTACCGTGGGGTTACCTTCTACCGGAGAACTGGACGCTGGGAATCTCACATATGGTGAGCCATTATACCAAAAATTATCTAAGCATTTTTCTCTACTGTGAATTTGGGTTTCATTTTTTTATTGTTCTCATTTACTAAAATAATCTTTCAGGGACTGTGGAAAGCAAGTTTATCTAGGTATGTGATCTTCATTTAAGCTACTATTAATTACTATTATTATCATTTGTTGTAGAATTAATCTGTTTTTGTTAACGGGTCTCTGTGTAGGCGGATTTGATACTGCACATGCAGCAGCACGGTGAGCTCTGGTGTTTTCAATTTCTCGATGATTCGAACTCACAATCAGAGCATTTGAGATTTTTTGTCGGTTATTAGCTTTATTTTTCTTTGCTAACTTTTCTTTTTAATCTGTAATGATAATTTTTTGTACTAAAAATACAGTGCATACGATAGGGCAGCTATCAAATTCCGTGGTGTAGAGGCCGACATAAACTTTAGCTTAGAGGATTACGAGTCCGATTTGAAACAGGTAATTTCATGATCAGAGCAGTGTGACAGATTAGGAAAAAGTGTGTGTTTTATGACGTTCCTTTTTTAATTTATTTAATTTCTGTGTGGCTGTCTAGTTGGAGTGCTTTTCGTCTTATCTCGAACAGTGATTTTACCTTATCTTCGACAGTTGTTTGCTTTACATTTTGGTGTCTAACAGTTAATTAAGTGGACAACATCTAATTGAGTTTTTTTCTCATATATTGTTTGTATGTATGGTGCAGATGACAAATTTAACAAAGGAAGAATTTGTGCATGTGCTTCGGAGACAGAGTACTGGTTTTCCGAGGGGAAGCTCCAAGTATAGAGGGGTGACTTTGCACAAATGTGGTAGATGGGAAGCTAGAATGGGACAGTTCTTAGGCAAAAAGTAAACAGAATATAACAAAGAATAATAAAAATCCTATCCTCATTTTATTATTCTTCTGGAATGGTGAAATCCATTTTCAAAGGAATAATCCTTTAGCTATTAATAACTTTTCTTTTTTCCATTTTTTTCTTTGAATAGGTATGTTTATTTGGGCCTCTTTGATACTGAGATTGAAGCTGCCAGGTTGCGGAATTTATTATTTCTACTTAACCTTACCTTAATTGCTTGCCAGGCATTTAAATTACTGAATAAATAATGTTTGCTTTTTTTTTAATACAGAGCTTATGACAAAGCTGCCATCAAGTGTAACGGGAAGGATGCAGTTACTAACTTTGATCCAAGCATTTATGAAAATGAACTAAACTCAATTGGTAAATACCATTGCTTTCAATTTGGTGAGTTGGATTTATTTTTCAAAAGAAGTTTCATTAATGTGATTTTCCAGAATCTATTGGCAACGCGGCAGATCACAATCTGGATTTAAGTTTGGGTGGTTCAAGCTCAAAGCACGGTATTTGCGAAATGGGGGATAATAGAGGTCAAAATCCTTCATCTATGCATTTGGATATTGATTGGAGGCGCCATGGTTTAAGGCCTGAGGTATACTTAAATTGCTATATCTTGTTTTTGGTGCGATTTTTTTCTTCTCTCTTATGCAACATTTTTTTTAATTTCCAGAAGCAATCTGCCTTAATTGATGCTCAAAGAAGAGATAATGGATACAATGCGACAGAAACCTTGCAACTTTTGAGCCAGACGCACTTGCATTCTCCGGTCTCCTCGAGGCATAATAACAATAGTCAAGTGCAACGGTTTGGCCAATTTATGAGACCTGGTGATCAATCACATATGATTCAAATGTTTCCACCGCAATTTGGTTCATCAAATTATCAAGTGAATATCCTATTTGATAATGTAGCTTTTTCTCTTTTCCAATCAAGCTTTCTCATTTGTTTTAAAAAAAGAAATTGCTGTATCATGATACAGATTCAATTTCCAAGCGGCAGCAATGGAGGCAGAATTGGAGCTACAAGTATCGGAGATTTATCGCTCGCTACGAGCAATGGTTCTTCACAGTGGCAATCGAATTTTCCTCCTCAAATATTCGCAGCTGCTGCAGCATCATCAGGATTCCCCCAGCAGATAGTAAGACCTCAAAATTGGTCCTTAGAAAATGGCTTCCATCATTCACTCATGAGACCCTCTTGACCATTTCATGACTTGCCATTTTTTCTTCTTGTGTTTTTATAAGCTAATTTGTAAAGAGTAAAGGGTTGAATTTCTTGATACTCCATACATTACCCAAGGCTCTTGGTTGGAACCAAGAAAAAAAATTAGAAAACAAGGACAGACAAAAGTTTTGGGAAAAAGTGTCTCCTCGTTAATTTGTCCAATACTAACTGAAGGGCAAGTTGTTCAACTAGGCTTGTATTAGATTCTTCTGACTATGAACTGCCAATTTGCCCATTTGTACTCGCATACTTTTGGCGTTTCTCATGCAGTATTTGAGTATACTCCCTCCGTCCATCCTTAGTTGCCCACTATATTATTTTGAGATGTCCAACAATACTTATTCAGTTTATGAAATTAAGAAATAATTTTACTTCTAGTTCATAATTTACTCTTATTATTAATTATAGTTATTCTCCTATTACAGTTTTCAAGACATTATCTTTATTATATTCAAAGGGTGATTTGGTAAATTACTCCAATATATCATTTATTACTTCTTAATCTATGTCAAGTTTATAGAGGACAAGTAAAGATGGACGGAGGGAATATTTTAGATTATTCCCTTATTTTTGTCTTATTGGTAATAATAGGCTAACTACCTCGAATTCCCATTTGAGTAATGGCGGAAAGTCTTTAATCCTTTAATTGTTGTTCACTTCCTGAGTTTTCTTATGGAGATGGAATTAATTTTTAAAAAATAGGAGTTGGCGTGTGGCTACAAATCTCTATTATTTCTTTTTAATTTTATTTGGAAATAATGAAATTGGAGTGGAAGATAGTTATGCTTGGTTAAATTTTTTTTGCAAAGCATATTTGAAATAATGTTTATACTTCTGTGTTTGCAGTAGACTTTGAAGTTGAAATTTAGAATTGTGTTTGGATATAAATTTTACTTCCAATAGAATTGAAGATTTGAGAGTAAAAGTCTCAGAATCCCAAAATTGACCTTGAAAAAATATCTGAGATTATATCTTGAGAATTTGATCAAATTTCAAAATCAAATGGATGTTTGAAAACAAATTTTGAAAATCTTATAAAAAAAACCTATAACTAAGACACTAACTTAATGAGCTAAATAGAACACAAAGTGAAAAGTGACTTAGAAAAGGAGTTTCAACAATTTGCAAACTGAATTTAGCATTTTCATGACCAAGCATGGTAACAACCTATCCAGTATAGTTACATAATAGAAGTTTGGGAGAGTAGAATGTTCACAATTTCTCAGGTTCGAGTATGGATATGGAATCGTCTTTGTTAGGAAGCACTTTACCTGCACGGTGGGACTTTTGGCCAAAATTGAATAGGAATTGCAATGCGGGTGCAGGGTGAATTGAGCTTAACCCACAAAATTTCTAAATCACCCCTCCGCACTTTACAATTTTTTTCACACTTTAAATTCGCTCCGCATAGTTCTAAATCCACACTGCACCTGCCCCATTGTCATCCCTAAAATTCAAATTAATTGAGTTTCAATATGAATATCGAAGATCAAATAGAAAATAAAAGTGAATAATTTTTTTATAGGCAAACTGGGCCAATGAGAAATTTGTGGGAAAGTGAAAATGCACGTCTTTGGGGTAATTGATCTAGAATGAGTAAATAAAAAGTAGTACTCCTAAACTCTATGACAAGTACGAGACGAGTGTTTCGATTAGATAATGCATATAGGAACAGGAGTCAATGTTTTCATATTTGTTATGAAAAAGCAGAGTGAAAAGAAAAGTGGGAAAGTAAAGAGATGTACAAAATGGGATTATTTTGTTTTGTGGGGAAACAGATGAATTGTCACACTCATTGCTTGTCCTTTGAATCAGTTCTATTGACTAATATATGTGTCAGACCAATGCCTAATTACGGTGACAACGACTTAACCTAACTTTCAAAGGACGTATTTAACACCTTCTGGTTTATCATGATTTCATAATATATGGTATAGTATTATATTGTATAGTATATATTATTTAAAAAAACTATATGAGTTGCTACTGTTTAATCATAATTTGTTATTTGATTTGATTATATGGTACTGAATTGTAACTTATAAATAGGGAAACATACAAGGTAATATATCTCATATCCATACAAACAACATAAGAAAATAAAAAGTAAGAACTTTAAAAAAAGAGAATCTCAAAAAATATACTACAACGTGAAAGAAAAGACGAGAGGCGGAAAAGAAGTTTTAATAGTTGATGTGGAGGGAAATAAGTAATACAAAAACATATATATTAGGGTAAAGTTTAATAAAGGATAAAATTAGAATTATTTAAATTTAAATAAGAATATAATTGGAAAAAAAATAAGAGAACCATGAGATACCACCAATTTGTTGGTTTCAAAAAGTAAGGATTTTCATGGTTATATTATCATGGGACTAAATCATACTATACCATGTAATTAATAAAACAATCAAAACAAATATCGTTCTCTTAATAACCAAGCATACCATATCATACCATGAAAATCACCATCCAAACAACTTGTAAGTGGTAAACCTATAGGGTTGTTATTCTATATCTATACGTAGATATGATTATTAGTCAAGTTTCATCTAATACAACATTAATTCATTGTGAATTGAATTGTTTTAATGTAGGCAATCTTATCTATTTTGCGGAGATAAATAAATTGTTTTTAAATAAAATATTTAATAAAATTTAAATTATTTGTTTAATGAGAGACATTTATTATCCTTTTTAATTCTATACCGAAATAAATTTTGTTAATCTCTAGCTTTAGAATATAGTGGGTGATAAGATTAGTCGTGTCTTTATATCATGTATTATCATCACTCGTCTTATTTATATTAGTTTTACCATATTTATATATTATCATGTGTTTTTCGTTATTAGTCGTTCTTTTTTTTTCTTTTCCCTTTTCATATATCTAGTTTATTCTGCTTATAGATTTTTAAGACGAAAATTTCCAGAAAACAGCCTCTCTACCTCTGTGAGGTAGTGATAAGGTCTGGCGTACATTTTACCCTCCTCAGACTCCACTCGTGAAATTTCACTGTGTATATTGTTATTGTACCAAAGATCAATTTTATTTCATTTTATCAGTATTATGTATTAATTTTTTACTAAGATTATTCATCTTTATTTTATTTGGAGTTTCAGACACAAGAGTTTTATTTGAAAAAAAAAATTGTTGTTTTATAAGTGAGAGTCAATATTACTTGAAGTTTTCTATTTTTGAATAAAATATTTAACAAAAGTAAATTATTTTTTAAATAAAAATATTTATTATCCTCTTTTTTATTCTATGTCAAAGATCAATTTCATTTTATTTATCGATATTATAACTAATTTTTTATCAAAATTGTTCAGCTTTATTTAATTTGAAGTTTCAGACACAAGAATTATTTGGAAACTAAATTTGATGTTTTATAAGCGAGAATCAATATTACTTGAAATTTTCTATTTCTCAATAAAACATTTAATGAAAGTAAAATATTTTTTAAATAAGAGACATTTCTTATTCCCTTTTTTATTCTGCATCAAACATCAATTTCGTTCCATTTTATCGATATTATGTATTAATTTTTTACCAAGATTATTCATCTTTATTTTATTTAAAGTTTCAGACACAAGAATTTTATTTGAAATTTTTTTTGATGCTTAACAAGTAAGAATCGATATTACTTGAAATTTTCTAACCCTGAATAAAACATTTAATGAAAGTAAATTATTTTTTAAATAAGAGACATTTATTATCCTTTTTTTAATTCTATTTTAAAGATCAATTTCATTTCAAATTAGTGATATTATGTATTAATTTTTTTATCAAGATTATTCATCTTTGTTTTATTTAAAGTTTCAGACACAAGAATTTTATTTGGAAAAGAATTTTGATGCTTTATAAGTGAGATTATTTTTCGAATTTCGAATTATTTGAAATAATCTTCAATATTATTACAAGTATATCTACAGACATACCTGATCACCAACTAAGGGCCCAACTGTCTTTTCTGGATTTAGTAGTTTCTACAGCTAGTAGTTTCTATAATTGAGTAGTTTGTCAGGGGTTGCAGTACAAAAATAAAATTTATTTATAAAAAAAAACATTATAAATCGTTTAAGGACGAGAATAAATTAACCAATTGATATGTGTAACCTTGTTGTCCAACTTCCAATTCAATATTATACTAAGGTCGTATGAAATAATTTCTAAAATAATTGGGAGGGATTGCATCATCTAGGCCGTCATACTTTATTATAATAATAATACCAAACCTTCTATTTTCGTCCACTCTTGGTTATTAAATTACTTACATTGAATTAACAATTTAGAATTATAATGCAGTACAAGTCACAAAATAGGATTTTGTACTACTTGCGTTTTACTTTTATATTGAGATAGACATAAAGAAAGGGTGGTGGAGACAAGAATAATTTTATAAAAAAAAAGTCTGTACGTATTCTCTTTTTTAATTGAAAAACAAATAATTATCTATATTTTAAATTGTTTCAAAAAAATAAAAAATAGCACTCTTGATGTGATTTTGACCACACAAGCTGAATTTTATATTTGGTCTGGCACACACACTGAAATAGACTCCAAATAAAATAAGAGTTGAATTCCATTACTAGCATTTAATTTTCTAATTAGGTGGGGACTGAACTGAATAAGGGTCGTTATAGTTAGAGTTAAAAGTGAGTGTGTATATATATATAGCTGTGATTAATTATTTCACCTTTTATTGCATGTAAAGTAATATATATATATATATAAAATTTATGATTTAGAGGAATTGTTTGATAGCTAATTAGATTTATACAAGTATTAGTAATATAGAAATTATTTATAAAGAATCCATGTATTATTATGTATGAATCACTTATACATGTATTAGTTATTCCACCTTTTATTCTACATAAAATAATTCATAAATTATCTCAAAATTTATACATGAATTAGTTAAGTAAGATTTTAAATTACAAACAAAATATTGTATTAATTTTATAAATGAATAATTTGCCTCACAACCAACTACAAGACATGGTAATATCAAAACTGAGACAAGAGTATTATATATGAAAAGTAAAATGGAAATGAATGGTCAGTAAAAAGGACAGAAGAAGAAAACTGCAGCACATGACTTTGTTAGATTCTTTGCATTGCATAGGATCCCCGAAACTCTTGTAAATATCCTCAGACAAATTACATTCATTCACGTTTTTGTCCTTATATATACACACACATGTACCAACAATTCCTTCAGTAGTTTAATTTTACTTTTACTGTCACACTACTTATTATTAGTACTATACTTGCCACATTAGGTAATTACGACTAGTAATTAATCAAATAAATCACCAGATCAGTTTTTTTGTATTGCCATTTCACGTGAGATGAAGTGACATATAAAGCAAACAATGTATTTGGTGTGGCAGAAAACATTTTTCGAGAAAATAGTTTTAAATTTTTAAGATTTGGTTGTCAAAATAAGTTCTTTTAAAATCGAAGAAAATGATTCTTTATGATTTTTATTGAAATATAATTTATTGATATATTTTAATAAAATTTAATAAAATAAATAACTTATTCTTTTAAAAAATCATTTAAAATAATTGTATTTCAATAAAATAACTAAGATAGGCATCTTATTATTTTTTTAAAAAAAGAATTATTTTAAAATATAAATTTCTATCTCAACAAAATCTGCTGATAAAAATTATTTCAATTGGTTGGGTAATTTTTTAAGTGATATATTAATAGCTGAGTAATTTTTGAGTTAGAAATAAAATTGAGTGACTTTATGTGAAAAAACTCTTAGATAATTGATTTTTCATGAAAAAAAAATTAATTGAATAATTTTATAACTATAAAAATATAATTTTTTTTTATAAAAAACTGTTATTAATTGAGTGATCAGATGATGTATCAATTGTTATAGTGCCGAAGACAGCCAAAAAAGTATTCACTCTTTTCTCTTTGATTCATTTTTTTATTGTCTATTATTCTTGCTTATTGTTTTGGAGAATTCACTAACAAGTAATTTAGTATTTAAGAACATATCATTTGATCACAATAATTTATGTACCCTTAAACCAGTGAAATAAATTCGGTTGTTATTATAAATCTTTGATATAAGGGTAAACAAATTAGCGGTGACTAGGAAAAGAAAGTATTGTTCAATGTTAAAGCATGGAGAATATTTTTTTTTTCCATTCGATATTTGGTATTCATATTGAACTTTCACTACATTCGGATTCATGCCGGGTAGAGTTCTATTTAGGAGAAAATACTTCCTACCAAAATTTTTTCATTCACAGAGCTTGGACCAACCTCTGGTCAAGGAAGGAGCAGCCTCATTCATTATACCACATCTTTTGTTAATGGAGAATATTCAAAAGAGTGAAAACATGAGCATTCCGTACCAAGATTTTTTTATTCACAGAGCTTGAATCCAGCCTCTAATCAAGGGAGAAACAGTGTCATCCGCTACAATACATTTTTTGGTGGTGTAGAATATTGAAAGGAGTGAAAACATGTTTTGGGATTCCTTAATTGCCGAACTTTTAGGCATATTTATATTATTGGAATTCTTCTTGGTCCGACACAATTTTTTTAAAATTATTAGATATCTAATTTTTAGTAAATTAGTGTTATTAATATCAATTTCAAATTCTAATTTTGATGATTATTATTTATATAATTATTTTTGGTCATAAACACGTTGCTGACTGTGTTCGGCGTCATGCGTAACGTGTACTAATTTTCTATATTTAGTATTAGGGTGTATATTATTATAAAAGCATATCTTAAAAATGTTGTTGTACAATATGGATTTTCTATTTTCTAGACTAGACTATAGGCCACATTCAACATATTTTTCCAGCTTTTTCATTTTTATTTTCTGTAACATATCATACAATAGAATATGTCTTTTAACAAAAAAATTATTTATAACGTTGCTGCACTAAATTGTAAGTTGAATTGTTAAATATATCATCAAAAGATGTATGTGGTGCAGTAAATGAAATTATTCTTCCCTTAACAAAATGTCTCAAATTCAACACTTGAGTATGAAAAAATCCTTCACACTATCAATAAATTTGTACAAAACACGATTTCAAATATAATTGGACAAATAAAAACTCTTACTTTTTTTAATAAGAAAAACCAAAACCAAAAGCTGTCATCACTGTGGTATATCTTATCTCCATACATTTTGGATATGTTTAAACAGTAACAAAGCCCAAATCGGAAATTATTTTTTCATTTCTATGACTTCAATCTTTTCACTCAATTAATTCAATTAAGCTACGTCCAGATTCACACTTTATCCTTCACGAAAAATTGAACAACAAATACCTAAATTCCAAATAATTAATTTCTTTGAAGGGAACAAAAATACAAAATAATAACTAGTAATTAAATACTCGTGAAGTTATCATCGGTTGCCATTTTTTTTAAGCCGAGAACCTTATTGTAATATTCAAGGAGAAGTTAAAGTATTTAATCGGACAGTTAATTATATTCATCATGCATATATTTATTATTTTAAATATATATAGTATATTAATATATAAAAAGGTATATATTTGCTGACTATTATTATTTTGACACGCAGCTATTTATGTCATTTTCATCTAAATTAATTGCCAACTTAGCAGTCCTTTGAAACTTGCTGAGTTTTCTCTTGTATCTTATACTTATATATTCTACATAGTAATGTCATGGTAGAGTTTCAAATTTTACCAGAGAATCATCATAATACTACGCAATTGTTCACCAGTTAATTTACCGTATTTTTATATAGTTTTTATTTTATTTTATCGATTTTCAAAAAAACATAACATGATAATTAAAAAGAAATAAATAGAGTAATATAGGAAATGTTGTAAAAGAAGCTATATATAGCAACATAGAGGAGGGATAGGAACAATAAAAGAGTTTACTTAAATAGCTAAATTGATGTAGCTAACACACAATTACTATTAGTAGTATATTAGCATTGCCACTACGTACACTAGGCAGCTGATTTTTAGCCTAAACCTACTATGCACCTCCTCAACTTCTAACAATATTAGAATAAATATGATTGTGTTTTTTAATTTTGTCATATTGAAAACCCAAGAGTAGCTTTATATAGGATGAAATAATGAATATCAAGCAAATTGCCAAATTTAAATGTCTCCCTGAGTTGTCCTACCTATTACATTAACACCTCACTAAAACCAACGTTTTCTAGCCACACACGCCTTGTATGTTAGCCAACAACTAGAGCCTAGCTTAATCCCAACCCTTCCAAAAGGAATATTAATATCTTTCAAATTGTTTCAAGAGATTTTAAATAATATAAATAATTTTATAATATATCTAAATCATGACCAAATTTTTAAATGTTAAATTTCGTGTCTAATCAAACTATGTCATATAAATTGAAACTAGAGAACATAATTGAAATTTGCGAGTATATGTATATGTGTTTGTTACTTATTAAGAAATGCGAATAAGCAGACAGCTTTCTGTCAACATGTTTACTTCTTCGACATTACTTTGTGGGACCCACAGAAATATTTTGCGGGTTCCTTGATTTAATATTTCTAAAGCAGCTTGATTATATTTCTTCAGCTGCTTCAACTATGATTTTACGATATTAGCTCTAATAAACTATTACTATAATTCTATTAATAACTCAATTTTTTTAAAATACATATAAAAAATTTATTGGCATTACAAAAATCGGAATAAAACAATACATATTGAGCCTGTACAAACACAGGGCTTCGAAACTAATATGTATATATATATATATATACACACACACTTGACAACCTATAATCCCTAACCAACTATGGAGCTACTGGCTACAGTACATTTGATATTTCCTACGAAATCGTCTACGACAAGCTATTTGGTTGAAATTGGCTAAAATCTGGATCATAACTGAACCTGCCAAATTTATACTAAATTTTAATTGTTGTATTTGTTCTTTTATAAAATTTTAATATCTAATAAAATTACTTTTTTCTTATTATGACTATAAATAACATATCAAACAAAAAAAATATTTTTTTAAAAATATTTTGATAAATTTTTTTTTCCTGAGTTAATTTAAACTATATATTAATTGAATTTTTAATGAATTGAAATAAATTAATCTAATAAATAATAATCTGTCCAAACATAAATGTTGGAAGCTTGGGGTTGCCACCCCTACTACTAATTAATCTGTTGCAACTTTAAAAAGATATTTTTAGTCCCTGTTTATACGGATTTAAAGAAGAAAGGAGTATAGGTTATAATAGTTGTTCAATAGGAACAGCACTGTCAATCAAATGATAATTAATCCACAAGTACACACTTAAATAATTACTCATTTATTTCATTTTGTATACAAAACATTTAGGATTTCCTTTTTGTCCTAATAAGCACAAACAACACATCTAACAATATTTCAGGGTATTAAGACAAAATGTTTTTTGCGTGGAATTAAGTTATTAAAATAATTATTTACACAATAAATAGTTTATTTTTTTTATTTTTCATTTAAAATGGTCGTTTGGCCAATATGTCTCCACCAAATAAAGCCATTTGCCTGTTTTGATTCCCTTAACAGTGGATTTGGCTAGTTGGCCTTTTTCTTTCCTTTCTTTTAAATTGATTTTTTTTTTTTTTGTTGTGCTATCTTAAAATAAAATTCGAAGAAATTTCTTTTCAAAGTTTAATTTTTTTTTTGTTTTTCTTTTTTTAAAAGCTTTTTCCCCCTTTGTAGTTGTTTTCACATCTTCTGAAAAAAAAAAATAGGGGAAAAAACCTAACTAATCAGTTTTTTAAAAATAATTACATATATATATATATATATATATAACGCATTAATTGATTATCAGTTATGACATTAAAAATATTTACCTTCAATTTTAAATATAAAGGTAATCCAACGTGTAACCAAATGATTCACTTCCTTTTTTTTTTTTTAGTAACGATCAATATTCCATAATAAATTTTAATATATAAAATAATCCACTTCCTAATATTTTTCTTAAAACATTTCTATCTTCCTTAACTGAATGGAAATACTCCCAATTCTACATCTATTATATTTAGCATATATAATCCTATTCAACAATTAAAATGCATAGCATTAGTAATTAATTGGCGGAAAAGGATATCTATAATATGTTTTATTGTAAGTTATTATATTAAATATTTCAATAATTCTAGTATAATTATTAATATATCCATAACCTTATTAGTATAATTATTATTCTCACAATAATACTGGTATAATTAATAATATATATTATTATATTCATAATATTATTGGTATATTTATTATACTCATAGGATTAGTGATATAATTATTGAAGTGAAAGAGAAAGTATAATAACTGAGGCCAAAAAGAATTCTTAAGTAAGGTAAATTGATAATCTATCATAAGCATTGAATTAGGAATTATAATTATCTCTTTTATTCTTTAAAATTGATATATACGTAAAAAAAAAAACGTTATATCTGTAATATAAAAAAAGTACTATTATATATGTAATAAAGTCTTAAAAAGGGTCTTAGCAAGTAATTTTCCCCCCAAAAAATACTTGTGTCATTTTACTATATCTTGTTTATTCTCTTATTTATTTATGGTAGGAATGCATGATAATCGAATAAAATATCGATATTGATATATTACATAATCAATTATACAATATTTATACACGATTATGCATCATTTACATAATATTGATACATTATACACCTGTTTATATAATATCGATATATGTTTATATGTAATTTATACAATACTGATATACGTTCACATATTATTTATATAAAATTGATACATTCTAATACACAATTTCTATGTCCGTGAAAAAGTGATATGCTTGACTAGTTTTGACTTTTGATTATCAACTTATTGCAGCCCTTCGTCTTTGTTCGAATTCTAGAATGGATAATGTTAATAGATTTACACACATTGAGTTTAAAAAAATAGGAACATTTTATTTTTATTTTTTACCTTTACTTGTCTAGTTTGAAACTATACACATACATATACTTGGACTTTCTATTTTCTCCTCATTTGTCTGTTATTTTTCTTGTATGTACTGATCTCTTTCCTACCTTCCACTGATTGTCATACTTTCGGCCCACAAGAGAGCCATTTGGGCCTCTCCTTTTTGTGGACGATGAGAAAAGGCGGCCCATTAAATCTTTTTGGGCCTTACTTTTTTGTCGACAACGAAAAAGCGGGCCATCGACTTTTTCGCCAACAAGAAGTAGTTGGTAAAGATGATTAGACATACTCGACAGTTGATAGCTATCCTCATGTCATGTTTTTATGAGAAATTTTAGTGCTTTAATAGACTATTTGAGCTAATTTAAATGCATTGATTGAATTAATAAATTAGTTTTTTCAAACTTTATCCAAATGCTAGTTAGTTGAGATGTATGAAGTCAAGATGAATATGACAATGATTATATACCTTAAACAGTCGTTTGGTGCGAGTTATAAGCTATAATAATCTTAGAATAAAATGTAAGATTATTTTATCTTATGTTTGGTTAGAAGTATTTGATAGTCCTTGAATTATTTATCTCACTATTTTGGCTTTGGTGATGGGATAAGTTATCACATATACATGGTAGAAAAACTTATCCCGGGATAACTTATCTCTGATTAATATCATGGGATAATATGTTTGGTGTGAAAGATAAAAATAAATAGTCATGGGATAAAAAATAATGAAGAGATAAAATTTTGATATCTTGTTTGGTTGCCAAGTTTGGATAACTTATCCCATCATTTATAGCATAGTGATACGATAAGTTATTCGATTATCTCATATATATGGTATGATAATTAATCCCAGCATAGCTAATCCTGGGATAAATTGTTCTCAACCAAAGGATAAGTCATCTAGTTTTACCAAGTTAATGTCTTATAATTTATTTAATCATAAGGAAAACTACTCGAATAAAACTCTTTTTCCTCATTATTATAGTTATATATAACATATCTAACGGGTAAAAATGTTAAAATTTAAACTTTTCTGATAAAGTTTCTTATTTTTCAAGTTGAATTACATATTTAATATAAATCAACTCAATTTTTAAATAAAATGAGTTAATAAATAAATAAATTATTTATCAATTTAATTTAAATAAATTAAACCAATCATATTTTCATGAATTAATTTTTTCACGACTTAACCTTAACGTGTTTTAGCAACTAGCAATAATGAACTTAAAAAGGAAGCCACTAGAGCATCCATTTAAAGACCAACTATGAAGTCACATCTTCCAACGAATATGACAGGCTCTGCGCCTTAGAAAAAAGGGTATCCCAAGTTGATTTCGATGCACTATAAGTAGGTATCACGGCTAGTTTAATTTACACAACCTCACGAGAAAATTGACATTTGATACCACCTCACTTTGTGATAAAGTTTGTGAAAAGATATTTAGCTAAAATGAAAATATTCGGTCGAAATAACAATCGTCATGCAAAAATTAGAAAATTAAACTTAAGATGATCATGAGTAAAAAGACAAATGAAAAATATATCGAGAAGAGACATAAATATGTAATATGATTCGGTCAATCGATTTACATCCACGAAGATGAAATGAACAATCTACTCTCGTACAAAATATCGGGAAAAATAACCTTACAGATTCACTCATAATAAAAAGAGATTCACATAGATATTAATGTAGCACTTGTTACATTGCGGATGCTACTAAGTCGGAAAAAATTGACTTCTAGACTCGTAAAAAGATGATAATTTTGTGTTTTTCTTCCCCAAAAGAAAAATTCAATTCTAATTAAAAAAACAAAAAACAAAAACTCCAGGCAAATACCCATTACAATTAAGGGGCAAATGCTATGCATTGTTAAACTTTTTAATTCCTCCTTAAAAACTTGATTAATTCATCAAGCTTTATTGTTTAACAAACACAAGGTACCATTTAGTCTTCCATACTTATTAGTGTTGAGAGTAGATATACATGTATTAAATGTCATAATTTAAATTCAAATTGAAATCTTTTTGTCAACCTTTGCATAGTGGAAAAGTTAAATATTGCTATACGAAATTTTGAATATAAAAATTTAAAACACACGAAAATGTCAGGCAAATTTAACCTCTATGATGTATATATAAAAAAATAATTTAATTTTATATATATAATTTTAATTTTTCAATAAAAAGAATTTCCACGTGGCTCCGGCTTGCGTTCTCGTTACGAGAATGAGATACGTAGTAGGGAAAGAGCAGTAGCTAATTTAGATATGATGGTATTATTATTATTATAAAGTACATGCAATTCAATAAATTTGTGGAACCATAAGTCTCAGTGCTTATAAAAGCAATCAATAATGTGTTGTTATTGCGCGTGGGACCTAGCTCACCTTTTCTCCGCCAACTCCTGTCAATTTAAATTATACCATCGTTATAAATTTAATTTATTTAAAAAGTATTTTTTAATAATTCTTAATTTTCAATTTTAATTAAATAATATTTTAATATTTTGATACATTCTATATTTTTTTAATTTTTAAAATTATAATTATTTAAATACTATATCAAGTCAAATTAAATAATTAGTCTCTTAGAATGTGAAGCATGCCATCACTATTACAATAATTTCTAAATCAACAACCATCACATACAGTATTACATATTGCTAAGTTTTAAAAAAGAAAACTACTCTAAATTTAATGAAGTGTTTACACAACGTGATTAACCAAATAGTGCAAGAGAATAACAGGGAATATGATTGAAGCAGAAGATGGTTTTTGAGGCGTGATATTACTCGTATACATATTAAAAAAAATATAAATAATTTCCTTCAGATTTTTTTATATTTATAAAACTTAAGAGATAACGTTTCATAATAGTCATGTTTTTTTATGAACAGATGGAGTTTTATAATAGTCGTGTTTTTTTACGAACAAATAACTTTTCATATTAATCATGTTCTTCCATGAACAAACTCGTCTGTTCAATTTAAAACCTCTCCATATTACAAAATATTCAACAAACCTCCTTTCCTGGCTTTCGTAGGATCTAAGAATTCACTATGCCTAATAAACATTATTAAAGAAAGTATTGTTTCAACAAAAAGCTTCAAAATCATAAGCACTATGAAGTTAATAAGGGTTTGACTAGCTAACTAAAATTTTGGTATGTAGGGGCCCAAGTATAACACAATATTATGCTTGCACAGTTGCACTAATTTAATGCTATTTCAAGACAATAACACCATAGGTTTTTAAATTGCCTATAGAAGTTCGCTTGGTGTAGTAGAATCTTATCATAAGGTGTACATTAATTATGTCGATTATATATTATTTTTTATCGACTTTTTTGCTTTGTTATTTTAAATGAATATGATATATTAATTAAAATAGAAATGGTACAGTGTACAATACTAAAATAGTACCTAGTATTGTTTGTGTCATAATTTATTTCATACAAAAATAATACTAAACTAAGTGTATAATATTATCAAATAAAAAATTAAATAATATCAGTAAATTTAATGTTTGATTATAGATTTTTAAATATTTTTGACAAGTCATTTTTTGAATGAAGATCTGAATGAAGTTCTACTATGCATTTGCCATACTTTTGAGCAAAATGTTTGACTTTTTTGAAAGATATGATTTGTACCTATAATTTTAAAGACTACCCATAAGCTTATATTATAATTTTATAATAGAAATGTTCCATTAGAAAAATAACCATATAACATAATCAATGACAATCGATAACAACAACACTATAGGCAAGATCAATACATTGATCACATACAAGCTAAGCAATACAACTCGTATTGTACGGTTTGAGCATATTAAATCTCCCAAGAGCTTCAATTATAGATTTTTGATCAATGGAAGATGACAAAAATAGAAGATTTGCGATTATCACAAATAGAGTTGTGAAAACAGGTTCCCAACTCCATCCAGGCCAAGTCTCGTAGGTCAAGGAATCTAAAGTTACAAAATTATTTATTAAACTCTAAATTATTTTTCTAATGATTTGTTATTTATTTATTTATTAAAAAACATAATCCTATATGATACCATGGGGATCAATATACCTTCAAAATATCAAAGAGGATTGAACTCATTTTATATGATATCGATATGGTATATATATACCATCAAAGTATATTTCATAATATTTATGTCAGAGCGAAATAAAAATGGATAAATGAGATAAGAAGGTAAATAGTTTAACCCGTGGATCAATTAAAAATTTAAATAATTTGGATTGACTTCATTCAAATTAAGCCTACTTGTATACTTTTTCCTAATTTTAAATGAATTTGAAAAATATTATTCCAACCATATCTCAATGACAAGTTATTGAATCCACTCATGAGCTAAGCTCGTTTTGATCGCTCTAATCACAAATGAGTAGCTAGAAATTAATGAATTTGCCAAAAAAAATATTACTCCGTATTTTCTGTAGTACCGCCCACTTAAAACTCGCCTTTTTAGCTGGAGATTTTCGACAATACAACAAATATCAAGAATTTGAAAATATAGTAAAAAAAGTGAGGAGATCAAATTTTGTCCCATAAACAAGTCAAGATCAGCAGTGGGGACAATATAGCGACAGTGACACTTCTCTCCACCCACATAAGAACCCTGTGAGTGGTTAACAGTTGACACTCACCTCCTTCTCCCTGACGCTCCGTCAACCTAAAGCAACCCGCCAAACTTTTTCTCCCTTTGTACCCCTTCATTGCCCGGCCCGGCCCGACCCAGATCCAGTTATCGACATCCTCTCAAATCATAGTCCTTGGGCATTTGCTTTGCAAATGATGGTTAGGTAGGATCGACAATATAAGTGTAGTATGATTTGAAAATGATGTTTTACTAGTATTTTTTCTACTGTTTATTTATTTTGTTTGTAGTTGGATTTTTCATTTGCATTGTTTGTTTTCCGGCAGATTCATGAACTGGTCGAAGTTAATGTTCAGCTATCAGATGTTTCAATGTAACCCCTGTTTTTTTTTCTTTTCTAATGAACTTGTTTGCTCTATTTTTTTGTTTACTGTTTTGGGATGTTGTTGTTCTGCATTTTGATACATAAGATGTTATCATAGAAAAGGCCAAAAATCGTGTGCGTGTATTCACTTTTTTTTTTTTTTTAAATTGAAATATCATGTAAGATCATCTTCATCACTTTTATGCAGAAGAAATTTATTCAAATATTGCATATTGCATTAGCAAATGACATTTATGTAGAAATGATTGTTGATAGAGTTGTACATTGACTTTCTGGAAATTACTCTAGTAATGGATCTAATACATTAATTCACATCACTGTGTTGAGTGCCAATGATTTAAATATCAGATTTGTGCTGTTGACTCCGGGAAGCACTTTTAAATTGTATCTCCTTCTTTATATTTCGCCTGTTAGACTGAGATTATCACTTTCTTTGAGGATTTTGGGTGTTTATTGAGAAAATTTTCATAGATTTACAGGAGGGGGGTGGAGGTCGCGGATTGGGGTAGAAGGTCAATAGGTAGTGGTATGTTGTCTTGCTTTCCGAAGGGTTTAGGTTTGATGGTGTCTGTCATAGTATTAGCCTTATTCTTGCAGTGTCTTGCTTTTGATTTCTATCATCATATATTGTTAATGGTGTTTCGGTTATTGCACTACTTTGTTGTTGTAACTGTTTCCTTATTAGTTGCTATGTTTTCTTCACTGTCGTTTTCCCTTTTCATACCTACTTTGAACCGATGGTCACCGAAAATAGCCTCTCTATCTCCATGAGGTAGGGATAAGGTTTCCGTACACAACAAAGATTTATATATATTGTTGTTGTTGTAATTTCATAGATTTTATTGTGGAAGTGTTCTATTGTGAAATTGCTACTATCTTAAAAGAAATTTTTCCATGCAGGTATTTGGTTGTATCTATGTAGTTGAGAGAAGACTTGAGTAACATTTTGGATAAATAAGACCACACCTGAAGATATCCCGAAAGACAATGGATCACAGATCATGGCCCTGGAAGAAAAGATCCACAGAAAAGAACATGGTCGTTGAAGACAAAGCAAATCTTTCTTTGAGAAGAAATGACGAAGAGGTAAACATAGCATAATCGGTTTAATTATTTGTTTCTGTTCATTGCCCAATTTATTTAGCATGTCAGTCAAATCTGATTCCCATAAGTTCAGATGGCCTAGTATTCATTACATATTCAATTTCCCTGGTAATATGAGTTTTAAGAAACTTTGCTTTTGACTGCAAATTGATTAGAGATATTGGGTAAATAAATGACCAGGGCCCAATTACTAGGCACATTAACTTGTTGGGGGATTTATTCTGGTGGATTAAAGTTTAACTATAAGTGATGAAGTCGAAGAATATGTTTCATTGGGTATGTTGTTGTCGTTGTGGAAGTCGAAGAATATGCTAGCTTTATTGAAGCAAATAATCCTTTCATATCCAATATTTGATAGTTTATTATGGCTTTGAGTGTACTATCTTATGAGTTAAGAAAGGCAAATACAAAACATAATTTGAAATGATCTCTGGATAAGTGGAAGTTGGACCTATTCATACAAAAGCCACTTTTGAAGGGGAATTATCAAATATTCTAATGTTTGAGAAACACTTCCACCACAGGCATCTTTTTCACCATCCAAACCTTTACTACCTGAAGAAACAATACATTCATTATTAGAGTGGGTTACAGTCCCACATGGTTGGGGAATGGACTAGTTTTATTTAATGGACTTAGGCTATCCGCTCCTCATGAGCTAGCTTCTTGGGTTGATTAGCCATAGTATCATATCTTTATATGGTATTAGAGCTAGCTCTGCCACCGTTTGGCTCCTCAGTTATGTTGTTCAAGCTCCGGTTGACAGTCTGGGTGTGCAGGGGCGTTGGAGTGGGTTAGATTCCCGCATTGGTTGGGAAATGGACTGGTGGTCTCATTATATAGACTTGGTCAATCCTCTTCTCAAGAGCATGCCCTTGAGGCCGGGTTAAGCTCGGTTGCCATATCTTTACATGGTAGGAGAGCCTAATTCTTTTCTGTTTAGGTTTCTGGTCCATGCTCCAGTTGGGCCTGAGCATGAAGGGAAGTGTTAGCGTCCCGCATTGGTTGGGAAGGGAATGGTAGTTTGCTTGTATGACTTAGGTAATCCTCATGAGCTAACTTTCAAAGTTGAGTTAAACCCAGTGTCATATCTCTACATTCATAAAATAAAATTAGAATCCGTTTGCATATTCTCTCTTTCTCTTTTCTCCCATTTCTTCTGATGGGTGGGCAAGCTGAACTCCAAACTGGCTCGATAACCCACTGCGCCACCTTGACGAGAAACTTTAAACCTGATAAGCTGAGGATGTATCTGGATGAATGCATCTGCTGCTAAAAGCAGAAGAAATGACGATCCAGCTTGAACATGATGAATCTTCTATACTTACATGAGCTTTAGCTTTTTGGTCAATGACGGTCTTATATGCAATGAACCAGCTTACCTACTCTTCTATTTACAGACCATATCCAGTGATAAAGCCGATCTAGAAAGAGAGCTGAAGGTTGTGACTGACAAGCTTTCTTCTGCCCTGGTGGAATGTCATGCTAAAGATGATTTTGCACAGAAACAGATGAAAATTGCACAGGAAGCAATTGCAGGTAATCATAGCTAATTTACCATTATATTTGTATATTCATGTATTTAGCTTCTTTTTTAGTATCTTTTTTTTATTGTTTTACATTCTATCCTCTCTAGAGTCACAAAAATGCAGTTTTCTTGTCCAATGTTGTCATTTATGAATGATATATGTAGGCTGGGAGAAGACTGAAACTGAAGCAAGATTGCTAAAGCAAGAACTAGAAAAAGCTCTACAGCAGAGCATAGCTGGTGAAGAGAGATTAGTTAACTTGGATGCAGCACTCAAGGAATGCATGCAGCAGTTGCGTTTCATTCGAGATGAGCAGGACAACAGGATACATGATGCAGTATCCAACGCATCGAAAGAATTTGAAAAAACAAGGACTCTCCTTGAGAAAAACTTAGCAGATGCTGGGCAGAAGCTTTCCCGATTACGTTCTGAGAACACTCAACTTAGTATGGCTCTTATGGCAAAGGAGAAGGCAACAGGTCATTTAAAAGGACAAGTAGCTCGGGCAGAAGCAGATTTCAGTGCCTTGAAGATGCGGCTGGAATCTGTGGAAAAAGATAATGCTTCTCTGCGGTATGAGGTACGGGTCCTTGAAAAGGAGCTTGAGATCCGGAATGAGGAGAGAGAAGTTAATCGCCGAACAGCTGATGTTGCTCATAAGCAACATCTGGAGAGTGTGAAGAAAATTGCACAACTGGACTCAGAATGTCAAAGGCTACGCATCCTTGTTAGAAAGAGGTTGCCAGGCCCTGCTGCCTTGGCCAAAATGAAGAATGAAGTTGAGATGCTGGGGAAGGATCATCCTAAAATAAGGAGAAGGAAGTCAAATCCGTCTCCAAATGGTTCTGTAGATTTAAATTTAGAGACGGCTCCGGATACTCCGAACAGAAAAATTAACTTCCTCTCTGAGCAATTATGCATGATGGAAGAGGAAAATAGGACTCTGAAGGAAGCCCTTAACAAAAGAGCTAATGAACTCAAACTTTCTAGGATGACAAATGCTCAAACAATTGCTGAATCAGAAAAATATCTTCCCTTTGCGCAGGAACTATCTGTGACATCACTGTCTGATATGGGCAGTGATGACATAGGTGGCTGTTCCGAGTCTTGGGCTTCTGCACTAATGTCGGAACTGGAGCATTTCAAAATTGAGAAGCAAATAGGTCCACCTTCATCTATAAGTGTAGGAGCTTCAGATATAAATCTGATGGATGACTTTGCAGAGATGGAAAAATTAGCCATCGAGTCTACAGTTAACCCTCTGGGAGATGTTCATCATGCCTTACCGAGGGAAAATGGAAGTGGGGGTGCTTTAGATTCTCACATATGTTCTCATTTTTCAGAAGCAGATAGTACAGAGAGGGTTCCTGTGAGAGATCGTTATCTTTCGAGCAATGATAACCAGTCAAAAGCAACATTGACAAATAATGCTTCTGGTGGAGTTGAAAACATTCTGAAAATGCTCTTGGAGCATGGACATGTAACCCAAAGAAACCCATATGAAATACTGGAAGATATCAGAACTGCTCTGGCACAGAAGTATCCCTCAAGGAAGAACCCCATCGAAGCAAATGAAAGTGCAATGGAAACTGATGTTACATGTTCTCCCAACAATGGTGAGTGTAAGGACATACATACAGGAACTGTTGATAATGTCTCATCAGAAAGAAAGTGTGAACCGGACATGTCATTTATAGGTACATCGATTAATAAGGTTATTGATATCATAGAAGGCATCAATATACCCTCGACAGATGATAGTATTCCAGAAATCTTATCTCACAATGGTAATAGACTTCTACCATATGAAAGTGCATCAAAGGAGACATCCTACATGGTTCGTGTTTTCCAGTGGAAATCTTCAGAACTCTCTGCTATTGTTCAAGAATTTGTCCAAACTTGCCGTGATTTATTGAACGGAAAGGTTCACATTGAGAAGTTTACTGAAAGATTAACTTGGACCCTGGAATGGATTGTGAACCACTGTTTTTCCCTTCAAGATGTTTCAAGCATGAAGGATACTATAAAAAACCATTTTGACTGGGAAATGGAAACTGGGGTAATTAATCCCATCTTTGAATTTGATAAACTTCAGACTGAAAGGGGAAACTCATTATACTCTCCTGCTTTTTCCTCACTTGGTCGGATGAGATCTTCGCCGGAGAAAGTTCTACCATCCGTAGATAATGATAGTCAATTACCGAAAGATGAGTTTCTGGAAGAGGGACCTACAAAGGTGGATTTGGAAGGCAAACTGCAAGCAGAAACTCTCCGGAGTGATTCGTTGATGGTTCAACTTCAGGAATCAGAGAAAACAATCAAAAGCCTGGAAAAAGAAGTAGAAAATCTCAGACAGTCAAAGGGGATGATTGAGGATCAAATTGAGAAAGAAAAGATGGTGAAAGAAGACCTTGAGATGCAATTCAATGCAGCTAAACTGGAACTGAATAAAGCTTGCCGAAAGGCTTGCTGTTCAGAGAAGGAACTCGAGAACCAAAATAAGTCCAATAAGATGCTCGAGTCTACTTGTCATTTGCTTCATCTGCAGCAAGAAAGGTACATCTGATGCTTTTGTAAGTTTCTTAGAAGTAGTTGTCAAGGGGCTTTTCTTTACCTGAAACATGTAACTTGCAGCAGGGAAAAAATGGAGTTATCAGAGAATGCTGAGGTGGACACTGAGGAAAAGCTTCTTCAAAGTGTAAGTTCCCATTAGCTCCAGACTTCAATTAGATTACCTCAGGCCTTACAGATCAAATTTCTAGATGCATGTTTCTTCATTTCCACGCAGATTGGTGATGTTTTTGAGATTCATGTTATGGAATAATGTACTCCAATATAGCATAGATTTGCAGAACAATTCAAACTTCTTAAAAGAGTCAATATTTAGTTGATATGACTCATTTGTATCGGAGAACTAGAAGAGTTTTGTGTTTGCCAAAATAACCAAATAAAAATCAGTCAAACTTCTAAAAACCAAAAATATAGTCTTGTAAATGATATCATATATCTCATTGCCTTTCAAGAAGTAGTCGAGTTGTGTAACTCTCTATCAAACATGTAACCATAAACATTTTGTTCAATTTTGTAGGATCGAGAGATCACTGCAGCTTCAGAAAAGTTGGCCGAGTGTCAAGAGACTATTCTAAACCTAGGGAAGCAGTTGAAGGCATTGGCCTCGCCTGGGGATGCTGCTCTCTTTGATAAGGTGATATCTACAAGTTCAGAAACAACTAGTGGTACCGTGACAACCCCAAAGAAGAGTTTTGGACGTCGTTCATCTCTTCTTGACAAAATGCTAGCTGAGGACGATGAAATGGGGTCTCCTACTACCAAGGAAGTCATTCTGGATTCCAAAAGAAATAGTTTATCAAATGTTGATGAATCAGTGAAACAACCAGAAAAGTCTCAATTGACAAATGGGAGTATGCATTCAGGATATGAAGCTGTTACTGGCTCCCTGCCTATTGTACCTAGCAAGAAAAGAAATATTCTTGGATTGTGGAGGAAGTTATTGCGAAAAGGTAAGAAAAATAGTAGCATGACGAAACTTAAGGTATGACCTGCATGAATGCCGTTTGAAGCTGCAGGCCTGTTGTTTCTGGTGATGTTTATGCTTTCATTCATGGCTTGGTTGGCGCAGAAAACAATGTTTTCTTTTCTCGACTCTCTATCTCCCTACCTTTTGTCCTCTTTTTCTTCCACTTTTTGCATTCTATATGTGGTATACTGTATATGAAACTGGAACCACTCAACGTCAATGGTATAGTGTTTCTATTGCAAAAAATGATACTAGGGATGAAACTTCACGAATCTTGATGGATGAACCATGTTTGACGTGCTTCATATTTGCCAAGTATGCTACTTGAGTAATGTGTACTTGGAAAAAGAGAACAACTGAGATATCGTGGAAATAAATTAATTGTGCACTTATACAAGTAAAAACAATTATGAATTGCAAATCGAACCAAAAAAAAAAAAAGAAGCCTGGTATAGGATGCACCCAAGTGAATTAATTGCACAATGTAAAGTGAATCAGATGCGACTGAGCATGAGTATTTTCCAGTCAACATCTGTAAATGATCTTCTGCGGAAGTGGTTCATTCATTTTACCATAGCCAGTAAACAGATGCTTGGATCGCCAAACATACTTCACACCTGCTTCAACTTCAATGCAAGATATTTTTATCACATATTGCTTTTATTTTTTGGGTCTTTTACAATTGACCCCCGTGTGAGAGAAGAGACCAAGATTGGGGGTGCATATTTCAAAAGGACTGCTGTGAAGTCTCTTCTTGTTCAACTGGAAAGAATTAGAGTACACTCTACCAGAGTCAAAAACTGAGGGGGCCAATAATTAGGACTCATACGGAGTCTAGTGTAAAATAATATCTAATATTCAGCTAGGTTACTGGTAATTCAGTCTCTGTAAACCACAAAGTTTGCAACTTCATGCAGCCCCGCCTCCTTGTAGCATTCAGCAACCCTTTCCGCGCAATCGTCCCACGTACCGTCAACAGAAGCTAGATCCAACAAGAAAGCAGCTTCATCCAATGCCACCTGCAAAATGGGTATGGGATGAAAAAGGAACATAAGTCTTTCTTCTTTTTAACAAGGAATAGGCTCTAGGTCGGCGCTGAAATTTACAAAGAGAAATCATTTTCATATGCAAACACATTTGAATTCAAATTGAATAGAGAGTGATACCTGAGCAGGTTGCTTCCCTTTCTTTAGATCAGCTTGCCTACCCTCCTCGGTTATTTTCTCTTTGATATACTCAATTTGTTCATCTTCCCATTCAGCCATATTAGCAACTTCCTGCAATAAAGAGATCAGCAAATAGACCTAGTATCAGCGTGCTGCAAAAGGCAAGAAGAAATTGGTTGGATCAAGGAATGGCGTACATGGTACTCGCAACCCAAAGTCCACCATGGTGATTTTAAAGCCCCCCTAGCAGCATCTTTAGCTTCTATATTGCGCCCAACCCTAGAGAAGAAGAGAACAATATATGTTGTAGAAATAGCTTCTTTTATAAATATACAAATTTATGGAGGAAGAAAAACTATGAGATATACAGACTTCAGCAAAACTTCAGCATTAAAGACAAAAGGCCGGGCGAATCCTGGAAAATGCTCCTTCTTTGTATAAAATTCTCCCGTCACCAAAGCTGAAATCTTCCAACAGCACATATATATCACCCAAATGCTATGAATTGACATTGCTTACTGGAAATAAACACTTTCTTACATTGTCTCCATTGTCAAAATGCTGCTTAATTCTGCGCTCAAGTACGTCTGGAAACAAGCCAACCTAGAGAGAATATCAATAGGTGCAATTAGCTTGAGTCACAATGACCAACATCAAGATATTGCCGCATACATCCTTCCTTCTACCTTCTTCAATATATAAGTATCTAAGCTTGAAATTTTTGATGCTCTTAAATCACCCTTCTCATAAAGTTTTTTTCCAGTACCAGCTAAAATCCGGAACAATTCATCCGCTCTTTCTTGATTTCCATTTGCATCTTCCTCCACCAAGACCCTGTGAATGTACTGATCAACCTATAGCATGGTAAAAGGAAAGGTGAGATAAATTTGTGCATGCATGCTACCAAAGCAGAATGCAAGAGATACCATGTAAAATTAGGTCTTGAGCCTAACTCACACCCCAAAAGCTAGCTCAAAGGAAGGAGGATTACCCAAGCCTTATAAAGAGTTCACCCATCTCATTATCCACCAATGTGGGACTTTTGTCATTCCTCAACAAAAGCAATTAACCCTCACAACATATCCAGATCCCAAGTAGTAGAGCAAGTTCATAGTAGCTTACATTCTTAGCTAATAGCCACACACCATACTTGCGCACTTCTACCAATGGCATCTCCATGCTGTGGACAATAAGGATATAAATCAAATACAAAAATATTTTTCCCCTTTTTCTCTGGGAACAATTAGGAGAAAAGACAAAAAAACAAGAGAAACACCCAAAAAGTAGAATAGAGATATCCACAAAACTCAGCATCTTTGATGAATTATATTACCCAGATGGGGCAGTTGGCCATCGTAACAGTGCAGTTACAGAATCTACAAAAGAAAAGAAGGGAAAAAATGAACATAGAAGCACACTTTCAACTTTAGAAAAGCTTGATATCAGATCCAATTCCCACCATACCTGAACTCCTTCTGGAAAGAGGAATCACAAGAGGAATCAGCCCTTGCTTGGCACCAGGAGAAATTATTTCCTCGCCTATCATGAGGAGTTGAGCAGTGCATAAGATTCTTAGTGACCATCAGAAATCAGTTATGTTGGTAATCAAACTGTCATCTCTCCGGAGTTTAAAGATTATATCAATAACAACCTATGCCAAATGTCTCAGTTAAGTAAGCCTAAGAAAGGATATAGACAAGTCTTTGTCAGGGGTACAAGGTCATCCTATGACACTTCCTAAATATCAAGTAACCAAAGGAAGCAAAAGATTACCGTAACTTGACCACCCAGACACCTTAAGTTTCGATACCGAAATTTACGCCTAACAATAACATACATTGAAGAGGACCTACAGGTAAGGGGAAGTACTAATGTAGTAACTTTTGACTAGAACTAGAAACACTCATCACAAGTTATATCGTGATATAAACATGAAAAAAGGTAAGTTTCCAGTATACCTGTAGAGAGCTATGATCAGGAATAAAATAGTTTAAGCCAGCTTCTCCATTTAACATTTTGCTTCTTTTTTTTTTTTAACTAACAGAAGCATACTCAGATTAATCAGAATTTAAAACATACAATTAGATTGCCTCACCTCTCACCTGGAGGATTTTGAGAAGTTCATTCAAATGCTCCGGTGCTTGAGTTGCAGCTACATCTTTGATAAATGAAACATGGTCTGCATTGCAAAAATCCCACTGTTCTCATATCAAGTACCAATTCGTGCAACTAAAACACATGTGAATTGGTGTAATAGCAACCAACTAGTATCAAATCAAACTACACAAAAAAAAAAAAACCTCAGCGCACTGAGCCAACTCATACTAACATGGCGCTGCAATGGAAAATAGTGAATTGGAAAATCCTTATTTCATTTCAAGTATATCAATCAACTAGAGCTCATTAGTAGACACCGGCAATTGGCTGGACAATACATGTACAAATCAACACGTAGAAATATTTGTACGTTTGCAGTTATCTTTACCTGGAGAGGAAGATGAATAGCATCGGAGTGCTGGTCGGCAGCGGCCAAAGAAAATGCCCGGAAATGCGACGGCGCGTGGACATCCAAAACTCACTCCACCACCCAACTTCATTATCTTTCCTGATAATTACTTGTGTGTTGCTGATGGTTATAGTCAATAGTGGAAAACTAAAACTGACTAATGATTTAAATGGGCTGGGCTGACTTCAACTTTAAACCACAACTCTTTGGGCTGATTTTCACAAATAGCCTTTTCATTAGTGTTCCCTTTAGATTGGGTTCTTGTGTTAAAAGCTGTGAAAAATATAGACCTTCAAAAATTTCATGAGACTGTTAAATAAAGTTTGCAATGACTTACCAAATTTTAGTTCCTGATATAATTTTATTTTCATAAAATTTTCAGTTTGCTAAAAAAAACAAAATTTGGACCATGATTTTTAAAGTTTGCAAGTTGCAAAAAATGGAATTTGCTAAATAATTGATCTAAAAAAAAATTATAAACAGTGAAGAAAAATAACTTAATTATGCTCTTTAGCTACAGTTTTGTCTAATTATGCTTCATTACTATGCTGAGTAATTATTGGGCTAGTAAAATTAGTATTCTAATAATTACATTAATTTTCAATGGATTTTCAAACAAACCCAAAATGTAGCATATACTAATTTTACTTCTATTCTACGCAAATAGAAAAATTATTTTATGATAGACTAAACCTTTTAATTCAAATGAAACATATCAAATCAGACATGAAAAAAATACAATAGAAAATAAACCATATAGAAAATAATGAAGAATAAACAGTAGTAATCTCAAAATAATACGATAATCAAAACAAAAAAAATAACATGTAATGATAAAGTAGAAGAATATGATAGATAATAAGAGAACAACAACAATACTAGCAAGGACAATCAAATAACGCTCGACTATCGACTAACCTTCTAGCTTAATTTTCAATTTCTATAACTTCTTCGCTAAGATCATATTCTTTATAAATTATAATAAACGTACGTATCTTATTTCTAATTTTCAATTTCTATAATCTTTTAGCTAAGCCATATTCTTTATAAAATATACTAAATGTACTTATTTAATCATTTCTCTCATCAATCACATTCTTATTCGATAATTTCTACTTCTTCTCGCACCCACTTTAACCAGCTTCGTGTACTTTTTTACTGAACATTCGTGTATTTTTCTTCACAACCGGGAACCAAAAAATTAGAGGTGACTATCATCAATCGATAGAAAAAATTTCCAGCATAGTTAGATGACCCCAAATGCTGACACGTGGCTACAATTCAAAATTATATGCCTAGAGCGCGGTTCCGAAAGAAAATAAAAACAGATACCCAATTGCTCCCTCAGGTGCTTCTCGTTCTTTTCACCCATAAATCCCTCAGTTGCTTCTCGTTCTTTTCACCCACAAATCCAAAACTCTAGGGTTTCAACTGCGGTCCGCAAATCCTTTCATCCTCTCGCTCTCTCTGGTGTTTTGTTGGACTCCGATCTCTATTGGGAACTCCATCGAGGAATCGAGCTTAACAGCTGCGTCTTAAGCTTCTCCAATTGGAATGGCGGCCCCTTCTTCAGTTCTCATTGGCCAAATTACCGTTGATCTTCCGGTAAAGTTCTTATTCCCATTATTGGCTGACTGTTTTTTCAATTGCTTTTAAGTGAATTGTGAATAAGATTGATGATTCTTTGTTTTGATGAAAATTGTATTTTGCGCTGAGTTAAGGGCTATGACTGTTGATTTTACTGCTTCTAAGGAGCGACTGATCTTCTCAGTTGTTATTCCTAGAGCTCACACAAGGCTGTTGGCTAATCTAGTTCGTGAAGTTAGGAGTATATGGTGCTTCATTAATGGAATTTTGCATCTAATTTGTGGCTTCGTCTTTTGGTTTATGATTCATTGACCCACTGCTGTTTGTGTTCATAAAAAGTAAAGATGCTTTCCATCTCTCAGACTTTACCTGTTACGAGACACATTGATGAGTAAAACAACCCTAGACAAATTTTAAAGTTCCCATGTGTCTCATAACAGGTAAAGTCCGAGAGAAATGGCAAGGATTTTTACTTTTTATGAACACAGACAGCAGCCGGTCAATAATTCATCAACCAAAAGATGAAGCTACAAATTAGATGCAAAATTCCATTAATGGGAGATAATTCTCAAAAAAAAAAAAAAGTAAAAAAAGGGAAATTTTGCAGGAATGTAAGGCATCAACAACAACATACCCAATGTAATCCTGCAGATAGAATCTGATGAGGATAGAGGGTGTGCATACCTTACCCTCCCTCGGTAGTGATAAAAAGACTGTTGTTGATAGACCCTTTGGCACAATATCAAGCATATAAAACAATTTGAAAATAAGAATACATAAATAAGAGTAGTAACAACAATGAGATACCCCCTTCTTAGCCTGAACTTTTTGGACTTTAGAGTTTGTCTTCAAACTTTCACCTCATATTAATTCTGCCGCGAATCTCATTATCATTTCTATGCCATCTGCGAATAACATAAACCATGATACCTCACATTGGATATGCCACATCAGTACATCCTTAACCCTTGCAAAAAGGAACAAGCATGTACTGATGCGGCATATCCAAGGTGAGGTATCATGGTTTATGTTATTCGCAGATGGCATAGAAATGATAATGAGATTCGCGGCAGAATTAATATGAGCTGAAAGTTTGAAGACAAACTCTAAACTCTAGATAATTTTATTTACTTTTTATCATAGGTTCTTCATATTTAAATAGCCTTTAATTGATTTTTGACAGAGAGGGTCAAGTGCAAAGCACATTCAATAGTTGTGTTAAGATGGTCAGTCAAACTACCACAACTAAGATTGTGGAGTTTTCTTGATATAAGCTTAATAAATGTGTTTTTTTTGCAATCGACAAGTAAATTAATGAGAACAGAACGCAGAAAAGTTGAGAACAGAACGCAGAAAAGTGGAAGTATTTTTTTAGTGTCGAGCTTAATTAGTTTACTCAATAATGTGTATTTTTCATACTGCACATACAAATTGTACAAGCAATAAGGACATACGAGCTTTTTTGAAATAAGCAGAAATTTTTAAAGAATTAACAAAATATATGTGATAAAATCTGTAGGAAAACAGAAGAAGCACATATTACTTTAGTGGTGCATTTTTGTGAACATGCATATTAGTAGCTTCTTAACAGACATAGCTCAAGAATCTTCACAGGTCTTCTGCTTGTGTCATTCATCTTATGCAATTTTAGTTTCTAGTTGGAATATAAGTAATTTAATGGTTGTCCAATGAAGAGCTGGACATGATATGATAAATTTCGCTTAAGCTGATGCAGCATTTAAGAACAACATTTACAAAGCATCAAGCTATAAAATGAAAAGCTTCAAATGACAGAAATATCCCCAAATACAATAACAATTTCAAATGCCACCCATGTCGACAGTAAGGTACTTGCTAACTGCCTCTTATAAAATAGGAAAAATTACGCGGATAAGCAAATATATACTAGTTAATTAGCTAACATAGCTATAGTTTGAATTAACTACGGCTTGTGTCAACCATTAACTATAATTATAGTTTGAATTTTGTATAATTTGCACAATTTATATCAATGTTGTTTGTGAATCAAATTGTATAGCGAATATACAAATATTGCAAGTTGTATATCGAATCATACAAATGTTGTGCACAAATTGTATAACGAAATATACTTGCGAATTGTATAGTGAATTATATAAACATATACAAACGCTGCACGAATTATACAAATGCTGCTATAACTATAGTTACGAAATATAATTATTCAAGCTATAACTATGAATCATAATTTAGGTATTTTTGAGTGGCTATATGTATTCCTCTATAAAATATCAGCTATAAAATTCCTTTGTAACATTATTTTTTTAATCTCAATTTATGTGATATTAATATATTTTGTAAATTTTTAAGTTGTTTATGTTATTTTAAAATAATGTATATTACCTAACAAATTTATGTTGCACATATGAAATTTAGTGAGTCAATCAAAATTTTATTTAGTTTTTAAATATTTTAAGTTATTGATATATTGTAATTTATAAATACGTTTTATATAAATTCTAAATAGTGTATGTTATCTTTTTTTCTTAAATTTTGTAGCATTAATAGAATTTCAAGAACCATTTAAATTTTTTATATATCTTTTACATTTTAAATTGGTAATTATTGTATAATACTTTTAACATCATTTCAAGTAATACATATGAACCTTTTTTTGTTTATTTATATTATTTTCTAAAAATATTCCTTTTTTGACACAAATATCATCATCGAAAGATATTAAAATAATTATTTAATTTTTATTTGTTCAATTTAAAAAGAAAGACATAATTTATCATTTTGTATTTGTTTCATCCTAATTCTAATATTTGTATTACTTAAATAATTGATTAGGGTGATATAGTAAAATCACAGTTTAAGTAGTTGAGAAAATGATTTATTAGGGGTAATATGACAAAATCACAGTTGAAGCAACTAAGAAAATAATTAATAAAAATGATAAAATAAAAATAAGCAACCTAAGCAGACAACTGAAGTAGGCATGTCAATTGTCAACTGCCTGCTTAAACGGACACATCAATCAACAGTTTTCTGCTTAACTATCTGCTTAAGCAACAACTTAAACAATCTAAAAAATATATAAAAAGTTTGATTGACTTTCAAAATTCTGTTAATGCCACATAAATTGAGACAGAGAGAGTGACATATATTATTTAAAAATTTCGTAAAACAAATTTGTAAATCACAATAAAGAATAATTTTAGATATTTAAAAGTCATATAAAAAATTTAATTTATCCTCAAAATTCTATTAGAGCTACATAATTGGGACAAATCAAGTAATGTGTATGATTTGGAAATTATTTTAAAAAATATTATAATAAAATAAATAATAATTTAAAATATCTAAAACTTATATTTAAAATTATTTTTTGATTCTCCAATTCTATAATCACATAAATTAGAAAAGAAAAATAATATATATTCCACTCGTGCAATGCAATAACAGATCGCCATGGACGGAAAAGAGCTCGAAGGAGGACTTTCCAACTTATCAAAGAAAGAATTGACCGACAAAATTGCTAGGCTAAAAAGGTCTCTGTCCAGCAGCATTGGTGCTAGGTTACCCGATGGAGGTGAAAAACTTAGGGCACATATCAAACTGCACGAGGATGTATTGAAAGAGAGGAAATGGGTCGGTCCCGATCAGGTTTGATTTTGACTTTTATACAATTCCTCTTTGTTTATGGCGGATTAATTTCATAGTTCTATTTCTACTATTGTGTGTTTGAGGAGCTTTTTCACACATATAAGATAGTAATCGAGTTGTCAATCAAATATGTGGATCTAGATCATAAAAATTCAAAAACTTATAAAATAAACAAATTTAGACGAAAAACGGAAAAATTACGAATATATCTCTCAAACTAATTAAAATCTCAGTTGCTTCTCTTTCTTTTCACCCACAAATCCAAAGGTCGGCAAATCATTTCTTGCTGTCACTCTCTCTGGGTTTTTGTTGGACCCCGATTTGTATTCTGAGCTCTATCGAGGAATCGAGCGTAACAGCTGCTTCTTAAGCTTCGCCTATTGGAATGGCGGGCTCTTCTTCGCTTCTCATTGGTCAACTTACTGTTGATCTTCCGGTAAAGTTATTATTCCCATTATTGGCTGACTATTTTTTCAATTGCTTTTAATTGATTTGTGAATAAGATTGATGATTCTTTGTTTTGATGAAAATTGTATTTTGCGCTGAGTTAAGGGCTATGACTGTTGATTTTACTGTCTCTAAGGAGCGACTGATCTGCTCAGTTTTATTCCTAGAGCTCATTCAAGGCTGTTGGCTAATCTAGTTCGTGAAGTTAGGAGTATATGGTGCTATATTAATGAAATTTTGCATCTAATTTGTGGCTTCGTCGCTTGGTTGATGATTCATTGACCCACTGTTGTCTGTGTTCATAAGAAGAAAGATGCTTGGCATCTCTCTCGGACTTTACCTGTTACCAGACACATTGATGAGTACAACCACCCTAGACAAATTTTAAAGTAAAAATGGGAAATTTTGCAGGAATGTAAGGTATCAACAACAACATATCCAATGTAATCCCACAAATAGGATCTTGTGAGGGTAAAGTATACGCATATCTTACCCTACTTTGTAGTGATAAAAAGACTGTTGCCGATAAACCCTTTGGCTCAATATCAAGCATATAGAAACAATTTGAAAATAAGAACATATAAATAAGAGTAGTCGCCAAGGGCCTGTGCACCCCCGGGATTAGTCGAGGCTCTAAGAGACTCGGACACCCGGTGCAAATAAATAAATAAAAAATAATAGTAACAACAATGAGATACCCAAAGACCCGGAAACTATGATTACAGTGCTCATACAATTGTTAAGGTTGTCTAAGAGCCTTTTTAGATTGTCTTTTGACTTTTGTCATTAGAATTCTAACTTATGGCTTTTGGCTTGTATTTATCCTTTTGGCTCAAAATCAAGTGCTTATATGCACCTTTTTATTAACTTAACCACTCAAAAAATACTTAAAAGTACTTAAAATGAACTAATCCAAATAATCTCTCAGTACAACAATCAAACTTAGTTGTGAGAAAGCGAAAGAACGCTCAACCACCAACTAACGTTCCACCTTAATCTGCCACCTCCAAACCCGTCTATCTAAGATCATGTTCTTGGTAAGCTCAAAATGTGGCATGTTTTGTCTAATTACCTCCCTCTAATACTTCCTCAGCGTACCTTTTAACATTTTTGATGCCTACCACTGTCAACCTCTCGGACCTTCTCATAGGGGTATCTACACTTTTCCTTTCCACATGTCCTAATCATCTTAAGCCTTACTTTCATCTTGTCCACCGGGAAGGCCATTCTAGCCTTGTTTTGAACACCATTATTTCTAATCTTATCTCTTCTGGTAATCTACCTCAACATCCCTATCTTTGCAACTTTTATCTTCAGAACATGCTATTGACTGGTCAACACTTTGTCTCATACAACGTAGTTGGTCTAACCACGACTTTGTAGATCTTACCTTTAGGTTTTGATAGTATGTTCTCAAGACTGTGGAGGCGAGCCTTTATTTTGTCTACCCTACACCAGTTTGTGAAAGGCAATCGCCTTTTTGCCAATGGCGAGAGGCGAGGCAAAGCAACCTTTCATCGCCTTTTAGCTTTGTGGCGAGGCGATCTTCAAAAGGCGACACCATGGCGACAATGGCAACAAAGGCGATAAAGGCATCACCTTTTGTATTTCTCAAAAAAACCGACTAATTTAGGATGTTTTAAAATTGAAAGGTAATTTTAGGGGTTTATTTCCAAATTTGCACAGTTGTACTCTTAGACTTAGACTGCGGCTCCAACCAAATAACCCGACTAGACTTCTTCAACAACTAGCCAAACATTTCTGGAGACCCCAAAGTCCAACCAATATGCATTTTTTCTTTTCTTCTTCAAATTTCATCTTCCTGTGTTTCTTTTTTCTCCTTCTTCTTTAGACTTTAGGGTTGCTTCTAGCTCTGGTTTTTTCCTTCACTATTGACTTTGGTTTTGTTTTTTCTCATTCAAGTTCTAGACTTTTGGTATCTACTATCTATTTTCAATTTTTAAATAGAAATAGTTGCTAACAAGTTATTGAGATTGAGATTTTGATTATTTGTAAACCCTCAGGGGTTGGCTTGGTGGTAATTGACTTGAGTCTTGGGGTTTGCTCCCTTTCAAGGTCTCAAGATTGAAATCCACTGGGTGCAAACAATTTCTGAGGGCCATCGGACTGGGTAAAACCTGAATTAACCGTGGCGCACTTGGGGGAAACTCCTTGCCGAGGGCCTGTGCACCCCCGGGATTGGTCGGGGCTCAAAGAGACTCGGACACCCGGTGCAATGCAATTTTCTTTTTTGATTATTTGTATATGCAATTAAATGTTTTAATTTTTTGGTGTTAATTGATGCCGTACTTCAATAAGGCGAGCGCCTTGCTGCTCGCATTGCCTTGTGGCGAGACAGACCCTTGTCGCCTTTAGCTGTCCAAAACACTGCCCTACACCAATTCAATGTGTGATACCATCATCAGTCTTTGCTTTACCTCGAATTAAAAACCTCAGATACTTGAAACATCCTCTCTTGAGGATGACCTGAGTCAAGCGTTACTTCCATGCCAACCTTGTACAATGGAATCAATGAACTTACACCCCAGTATTCAGTTTAGGACCTTCTTAGCCTGGACTTTTTGGACTTTAGATTTGTCTCCAAACTGTCAGCCTCACATTAATTTTGCCACGAGTCTCATAATCATTTCTATGCCATCTGCAAATAACATAAACCATGATACCTCACCTTGGATATGCCACATCAGTACATCCTTAACCCTTGCAAAAAGGAACAGGCTAAGCATCAATTTCTAGTGCAATCCAGTCATGACCGAGAAGTGCCTAGAGTCCCCTCTCACTATCCACACCTAGTTTTAGCTCTGTTGTTCGTGTCCTCAATCATCCTAGTGAAGCCACAAGTACACCTCTAGCCTCCAAGCATCTCCAAGAACCTCCCTTGAGACTTTGTCGTAAGTCTTCTCTAGGTCAATGACACCATTTGTGAACAAGCACCAATACCGGAGAGAATCTGGCTGCTGTGAGAAATAACTATATTTGACTTACTCATCGTTTATTAACCTGGCTGCTGCGAGTTGCTTCCATTTGCGTGAAGGATAATCTGGTAGATCATGCTGCAGTGGTCATAGGATTGTGCTTGTTAACCTAGGATTTTTGATGTGCGATTATATAAAAGAAATTTGGTTACTCACATTACCAAGTGCAATTTTCTTCTTGTTCTCTCTCTAGTTGGTGTTTATTTCCATTTAATTTCATAGAGTATGGTGGCCTATCCCATTTCTTGATTGGACTTGTTTATATTGGAGAGAACCTTTCCCCCAAGTATGGTGTTTAATATTTATTTAGAACCATTGTTTTGTCACTTCAAGTGATGCAAAGCAAGGATCATATCTTCATAGTTGAAGTCATGAACTTCAACAAAGTGTAAGCTTCATATTTCATACATGATTGGTGAATTGCATAGTTTGTAACTTCACTTCTTGCACTTGGTTAGTGCTGATTCTTTTCTAATACAATCCCAAAAAAGAAAAAAAACACGGTGTAGGCTTCAAATAATAACATGCAAAGTGATCACAACTAGAAGTGATCAGTTCTTTAAATCTTAACTTCTAGAAAATTGATTAATACCAGCATTATTTTACTTTGATGCTATCATTAGTTATTTTAGTCTATTCTATTATTTCTGTAGTTCATATGTGTTTGGTACTTATTAATACTTGAATTGTGCGCTTCTCCTCAAAAAAGAATGCACTTCATTTCTCGCTTTTCGCTTCAAGGTCGATGACCGTTGTCGGTTTTTTGTGCTTTTTGCTTTGAAAAATACTAGCAATTTTGATGTTTCTTAAAAAAAAAACCACACTGGCTATTGAGTTATCAGTTAAGATAATGATGATGTTGCAATAGTTGAGGTGCGAACAAAACACCAGCACTTGAAAAAAAATGGCAGTGTTGGAAGTTGGGTGTGTGTAGATTCATAGTCTTTATAGAAATAGAAATAGGAATATATAGTTCTATTTAGAATTTGAATAGGAATAGTATGTTGTTTCCTAGTTGGACTTGGATTAGATTGTAGTATCTATAAATAGGGTCTTTATGTAATAATGTAGATACAGAAGTCAATAATATATTTTTCTCTCATATTTCTCAGTCTTCTTGGGATTTCCTTTTATTACCACATCTGTTGACAATTGGTTTGTAGAACCATAATTTATATTCCAACAATGTCTTTCTGATAATTATTTCCCTATCCTCAGTTCCTTTCTGCTCACCGCATTGTCCTGGTGGCTTACACTTCTGACTTTGTGGAAAGGAAAACTATTTGTCAATCTTATTCTCCATGTTTACCATTTTCTTGTCACCCTTCGTTATATAGTTGTGTTTCCTTTTGTGACTTGTTATGTGACTTATGTCATCCACCGCTATACTGCTTTGGACAGATTGATGCACCTGAAGGAACAACCTTCGAAACTGATGAAGTATTATCCTTTATTGAATCTTTGAAGGAAACATTTGCTTCTCAACGTGCTGATCATGTAAAGGTGTGTTTTATGAATTGTTAGTTTTCTCCCACTTCCCTCAATGTTTTGTTGTGTATTTTGATTAAGGTGCTTTTAAAAGGTTTGAACAAAAGGGAATTGTTTTCTCCACTTCCAGGAAAGGGCAGAAGAGAATGCACAAAAGTTGTATGATATGACAACAAATCTTTTGAAGTTGTTGACAGAGAGAAGAAATCTTATAGGTCATGGTGCGGATATTAGCGTTGATCTTCTGTCTAAGAGACAGCAGGACATAATTAACATCCAAGCTGGGATTGGTTCCAGCAATGGAGATAATGATAGCAATAGTCTTAAAGATGATGGATATGCCTCTTCTGAAATTCTTCTTGGATGTAGCATTGCTGCATGTCCCATTAAACTTCCGGCAGTAAGAAGAGTGCCTCGATGTACTACATGGGTATTTTTGGATAGGTATGTTTAATTACCTTGATGGACAAATCATGTGGTCTTCAAGTTTGATTTGTGCCTCTCTTTTTCCTTGTGTACTCAATATTAGCTTGCTTCCTATATAAAATTTGAGGTTTTTTCATCATTTCCAGTATGGGGTGCTGAATGTCTAACCCATATATTTCTTGATAATCTTCAACCTACAGTTCACAAATTATTTTCCTTATGGAATACTTTTTAGGTATCTACTGTTGCATCTGAATGATCTTCAATCATCTGTGTTCATTATCATTGAATTTTCAACCTTATGCTCACCCTTTACAGAGGCTTTGATCTTAGTGTCTTGTGTTTGTTATCATTGAATTTCATACCATCTGCTTCTGGACTCTGCATAATTACTGATCCTCTAGGCCTTGGAAATGTTTTATTTTGCATCGTGGAATTTCATTTGATGCTTGTTCTCAGAAGGATGTCAGCTTGACCTACTTGATTAGTATGCTAATGCCATTTAAATGGTTTCCTCCTTGGTGGGAATAATATAAATATTTCATCCTTGTTTTATATATTAGTTTCTCTTGTTTTGGCTGATGGCCTATTGAGTCCGTCTCAATGTCCCTCTCTCCTTCTATAGCTTCTTTCCAACGAGGGTGGGGAGTCTTTGGTTTTTTGGTGGTCTTTTGGTTTTATGTTTTCAGTAACATTGTAAATCACAATACTTATAATCCAAGATTTCATCATTCTTGTTGAAGATTATGTTCCTCCTTTAATGTATCCCACCTCCCTTGTTGTGTGGAAGACTCAGACTTAAACCATTAGACTATAGCCTTTGCGATCATTGAAGATTAATAGTTTTCTGGTTAGTTGAAATTGTTGTGATCCCACTTTGACTGGTGCAGAAATCAGATTATGACCGGGGATCAATCATTGGTTGGTCGTAGAAGAATTTATTATGACCAGAACGGCGGAGAAACTCTAATTTGCAGTGATAGCGAGGAAGAAGTATTTGAAGACAAGCAAGAAAAGAGGGAGTTTGTAGAGTCTGAAGATTTTATGCTGAGGTTGGTATAATTAGGCTATGTGAAGTACTGGATTTAATTGTGCCCTACTATGTTTTTTTCTGCTGTAGCAGAATCAGCAATCAGAACATTCATTCACCTTATGACAATCAAATCAATTTTTTCCTGGAGTCTAGCTCCATATTCAGATAGAGAATTTTTTCCTACTACATATGTCATGGTAGTCGTAAATATATATCCATTATTTGCTATTCTTGTCTCTCTTAAGTAGTAGTGTTGCCTATTATTTTGCCTAGAACAGTGAGCTCACTACCATTTTTCAGATTTTACACTGTCTTAACTGTAATAAAGATCATTGTTCAGTTGATGTCAAATACAGATCTCTTCTGTTTTAGCCTTTTCTCTTGCCATTCATCTTTGTGATCAATTAATTAAAAGAGCAGTTTCTTAAAATCTTAATTTCTTTCACAAAGATCCCGTTTGAAACTCATTTCAGGAGGTTTCAACTTGTAAGCCTTTTCTCTTGCCATTTATCTCTGTGATCAATTAATTAAAAGAGCAGTTTCTTAAAATCTTAATTTCTTTCACAAAGATCCCATTTGAAACTCATTTCAGGAGGTTTCAACTTGTACATATGAAATGTGTTTAAATCTTTTATTATTTGGAATGGCATGCCATACGGAAAGGGTCCACCTGGTTTTGAGCTTGGAGCATGGCTTATATATGATTTTCATTATGGTCTGCCATTTCTTAGTGGGTTGTTTGAAAAATGTTGTTTTTAAGTACCGGTTAAGTTAATATTTGTTGGCATTTCATATAATGTGCTATCTAATCCAATATGTGGCTAAGATGATGTATCTGTTACTTATTTGCAGGTTAACTATCAACAAATTTGGCCTGTCTGATAGAGTGTTAGAATTGTTAGGGCAGTGCTTGTCTAGAAATCCCAGTGAAGTCAAGGTACACACTTGGTTCAGAGAACAACTATACTTTGTTATTCTTTTACAAAAAAAACAAACCAACCACAATCTGTTATTAATCTCTTATTATCGAATTAAACTGCTCACAATGCAAACTCTTGTCCAGCTGTTGCCCATTTGGTTTTTGCTGGCTTTACAGAGATAAATTACCATCAAATGTCTATCTTACAGGCTAGATATGAAGATCTTGTTCAGGACAAAAGTGAATGCTCCTCAAAGAATGAGAGCATATACAAAGATCTTGGTGCTGCTCTAGATTCTTATGACAGACTATTTTGTCGTCGATGCCTTGTATGTATACACTGTTGCTTCAATTCTTTGCTTTTTTTCTGCTTCATACTTTTTCTTCTGAATATACTTCTATCTTTTTTCTCGTTTTTCCCTTACTTGCAGATTTTTGATTGTCGATTACATGGATGTTCACAGGAGCTGATTTTTCCGGTACGTGAATGACTATATAACCAATGTTTTAGTATCTCAGAACTTTGTACATTTGAAATGGATTCTTATAGTGTTTTTTACTCCTTATATTCACAAGGCTGAAAAACAATTGCCATGGTGCTCTCCTGACGTGGATGAGGATTCCTCTTGTCCAAATTGCTATCGCTTGGTATCTTGCTCCTCTTCTTTTATGTAATTTCCGTTGACATCAATGTTGCCCTGACCTGAATTTATTACTTTATAAACAACTATCATTTCTTAGTAGGGGTATGCACTTGTTCTTTACTCCTATTTTGGCATCAATACCTACTAACATTCTGAGCCCTTTTACTCATTTCTGGTCATCAAAAAGGAAATCAAAGATGGATTGACCTCCCCTCAGTTTGCTAATCATGGAGAAAACCATGTCCGGCCATCTGAAAATGCTAATAATACTCAGGTGCCTGGTAAGGAGCATCCGTCAAGGACATCAAATTCTTGCGAACGTGGAAGGGTTTCATTGAATGCAAAGAACATCTCTGAAAACATTGATTCAGAACTTAGGCTGTTATGTGACATAACTACCGCCAGTGAAAAAAATGGGATGAGTTATGAGGACACATTGAGGAAGAAAGGGTTTGTGGATGACACTACCTGCAGTCAAACAGATGGTGACAAACCATGGACACCATTTGAAAAAGCTCTCTTTGAAAAAGGTCTGGAAGTGTTTGGTCGGAACAGGTCAGTTAACTTTAAATTACTCTTTGCAATTAAATCTACTCCGGTTCTTGTCAATTCTTTGACTTTGTATGCCTTGTTTCTCTACAGTATATCTTCTATAATATCTTCAGAACACTCGAACACTGTCTAAGTTTTGTCTATAAAGAAGTTGTGTTAGCTTTTTTATGAAATTCATGCTAGTTCTCAATAGGCAAACTAGAACTTGCAAATTTCCTCTGTAAGTTCCTGAACTAAGTCATAAATGGCAATCAGATTTTTCAGGTTTGATGATTGTGTGTGCATTCAATTCCTGTTTGACTTGTCAATGCTCTCCTAGACGAATGAAAATGCACGACTTGTATTTTTTCACAGCTGATTATTTACCTGACTTAAGCACATTGTTTGTCATACAGCTGTAGGATTGCTCGAAATCTGCTGACTGGTTTTAAAACTTGCTGGGAGGTGTTCCAGTATATGAACAATTCTGAGAATAAGCTATCACTAGTAAGTGATGGGCTGAATGGAATGTTTCAACCCTCTTTTAAGGGTGATGGCCATACAATCATGGTTAGTATATTGGCTTTGTTCATCAGCATGTTGCTTTGCATTCTTGTTGAACAGTAGTAATATTATTACTAGCCCACGTAGGTTGATGCTGTTTTTAATTCAATTTCAGGGTAATCAACCACGGAGAAGATCTAGATTCTTACATAGAAGAGGTAGAGGTCGCCGCTTAAAATTCACAGGAAAATCAGCTGGATATAATGCACTTAGGAAAAGAATATCTGACAGGAAAGACAAACTTGGCGGTCACTATAATCCATGTAATTGCCAGGCACCTTGTGGAAAAGAGTGTCCTTGTATCATTAATGGGACCAGCTGTGAAAAGTACTGCGGGTACGCTCCATTTTTCTTGAGTAGCTCAATAATGTAGGGCCTTGGCTGTGGCTATAAATTATTCTTATGAAGTCTACTAAGAGCCTGTTTGGAAAGCCACCATGTAATTGAGATTTGGTGTAATTGAGTGTAATTATGTTCTTTGACCTGTTTGGCAGGCTAAGTAATTACTTGACGAGACAGTTTTTGAGTGTAGTTACACTCTTCATTTTCCAAAGGAGGGTAAGGAATTGGTGTAGTTACATCACGTAATTACATGAAACTTTTGAAATTCTTTTCTTCCTTTTATTTTTATTTTTATTATTTTAAATTTTTTTATTTCTATTATTCTAATATTTTCTAAAAGTATTTTTTATTATTTTTATTTTAGTTTCTTCTCATTCTCAATTTTTTACTTCTTCATGTGAACTCCTTGTTTAGTGTTAGTGTCTGGTTTTTGTATACTGTCTAGATTTTTTGTATACAGAATTCTGTTGCTTACTGTTTTGGTTTGTTGTATACTGTTTAGATTTTTTTGCTCAGTATTTTTGCTTGCTCACTGTTGTTCTTTGAATCCTGTAGTTGGCGTACTGTATTTGGGCTCAATATTGTTCTTTTATTTTTTTGGTGTAGAATTTAGTTGTTAGGGAGTTTTTAAATTGATCACTGTCTACCATTTTTTCTGAATATATTCTTTGCTACTTTGATTTTTTTTATATATTGAGTTATTCGTTTGGTATACTTTATATTTTACTGTTTCTGAATTTATTGGGTTGTTTATATTTTGGTTCCTGATCTTGGGAGCTTAGTTTTCTATTACTTCATAAGTTTGGTGGCATCAGTATCTAATGATAGTCTAGGGTCATGTCGTTGGTTGGGGTTGGGGTCGGGGGTAAGGGGTAGGGGTGGTGAGAGGGTCACGGGCTTATTTAAGTGAGGATATCGTCGTGGAATATAGGATCACTAACAGGGAAATCCATAGAGTTAGTAAAATGTCTTAAGAGGAGACATATTAATATAGCGTGTGTCCAGGAGACCATATAGGTAGGTACCAAAGCTTGGGACGTTGATGGGTTTAAGCTGTGGTACTCGGGTGGTTCTGGGGATAGAGATGGTATAGGTATCCTAGTAGACGAGAACCTTAGGGATTATGTGGTTGAGGTTGGGAGGGTTAATGATAGGATGATGTTTATCAAAGTCGTGGTTGGTAGGCATGTAGTGAACGTAGTTAGTGCTTATGCGCCCCAAGTAGGCATAGATGAGGAAGTCAAAGGCTCTTTTGGGAAGACTTGGATGAGGTTGTGCAACGCATACCGAAGATTGAAAAAATCTTCATTGGGGGTGACTTTAATGAGCATATCGGGGCAACCACTAGCGGGTTTGAAGATGTTCATGGAGGCTTTGGTTTTGGGGAGAGGAGTGGAGATGGGACGTCTCTCTTAGATTTTGCCAAAACCTTTGAGTTAGTTGTTGCTAACTCATGTTTCTCGAAGAGGGAAAACCACTTGGTTACCTTCCGTAGTACGGTAGCTAAAACTCAAATTGATTATCTACTTCTCCAAAAAGGCAATAAAAGTCTGGAAGAATTGTAAGGTTATTCCGAGTGAAAATATTTTCACTCAACATAGGCTAGTGATGGATTTAGTGATCAAGAGAGTAAAGAAGAAGAAAGTTATTTACGCTCAACCAAGGATTAAATAGGGATGCCTTACTCCTGCCCTTTCTCGAGAGATGGAAGAAAAGTTGAGAAACTTAGAGGCTTGGAGTAGTGGTGGAAATATGAACAATATGTGTGACACTACTGCTGGTTGCATTAGAAAGGTAGCTACCGAGGTACTAGGGGTTTCGAGAGGGACCTTTGGTGGATGTCAGGACAATTGGTGGTGGAATGATGAAGATTCAGGGCAAAGGGAAAGATAAGAAGGTTGCTTACACGAAGTGGTTGGAGTGTAGGGATGAGGATGAAAAACGAAGGCTTAAGGAAATCGATAAGACGGCTAAGTCAGAAGCAAAAATGGCAGTGACGAGTGCGAATACAACAATGTTTGAGCGCCTATATGAGGAGCTAAGTGATAAATGCGGGGACAAGAGATTGTATAGGCTCGCTAAAGAGAGAGAAGGAAAGCTCGCGATTTGGACCAAGTGAAGTGCATCAAGGATGAGGAGGGTGAGGTGTTGGTGGATGACACTTCCATTAAACTAAGGTGGCAAACTTACTTTCATAAGCTCTTAATGAAAAAGGAGATACAAATATTGAGCTGGGTAAGTTGGCACACTCCGAAAATCATCGTGATTTTGTTTATTGCAGGCGGTTCAGAGTTGAGGAGGTTAAAAGGGCTATTAGTAAGATGAAGAGAAGGAGGGCGATTAGACCCAATGAGATTTCGGTAGATTTTTGGATGAACATGGTCAAAGATGGCATAGATTGGTTGACTAGACTGTTCAATGCTATTATGAAGACCGCCAAGATGCCTGATGAATGGAGTAGTACAATGGTTCCATTGTACAAGAACAAGGGGGGATATTCAAAACTGTAACAATTACAGGGGTATCAAGTTGTTAAGTCACACTATGAAGGTCTAGAAGAGAGTGGTGGAGATGAGGGTGAGAAGAGTAGTGTCTATTTCGGAGAATCAGTTTGGATTCATACCGGGTGGTCGACTACTGAAGCAATGCATCTTGTTATGAGGTTAGTGGAGAAATATAAAGAAAGAAAGAAGGACCTTCATATGGTGTTTATTAATCTCGAGAAGGCCTATGAAAAACTTCCAAGGGATGTCCTTTGGAGGTGTCTTGAGGTGAAAGGTGTCTCAAGGACATATATCAGGGCGATTAAGGACATGTACGACGGAATCAAAACTCGAGTAAGAACGGTGGGAGGAGACTCAGAGTATTTTCTTATTGAGATGAGACTCCTTCAAAGATCTGTATTTGCATATTTATTTTTCTAAATATAAATCTTTAAAAACAGCATGCATGTAATTACAATGTAATTGCATTGTGGTGGACAAACAGGACAGAGTAATTGCTAGGTTGGTAAATTTACTACCCTAATAATTACATCAATTCCAGTTACTGGGTGGCTTTCCCAACAGACCCTAAACCTTTTCATTGTGTCTTGGGTTTTGTTTGTCATTTTCTTTTGATGTCTCTTATATGTGCCTATATTAATTATTTCGGCTTCTATGCTTCTTCATTCTTTTATGCTAGATGCAAGAGTTTCGAGAATTGCAAGAATCAATTTCGTGGTTGTTTTTGCGGAAAAGGCCAGTGTAGAAGCAGACAATGCCCTTGCTTTGCTGCAGGCAGGGAATGCGATCCTGATGTTTGCCGACATTGTTGGATCAGGTGAGCTCCCGATAATGCTTTAAATTTGTTGGCTGTATTTATCTAGTTCCTGAATGTTGGTGATATAAGTTTGCAGTGTCAAACTGGAAGTATTTCTAGTGCCTATGAGCATCTATGCTTTCAGATTCCCCATCTTTGGTGCACCTTCTTGTTGTTAGTGGTTGCTAATTTCCATTCATCTTGCATTTTGAGATCTTGTATTGTCCCTCCATGCTCTCAGCCTTCTTTATTGACAGCCTAAACTGTGATTTTCAAATTGCATGTGCCAAGCTAACACACTTAAGGGGTTGTTTGGTTCATGGACTGGTTATGCTAGGCTTGTAATGTGTGAATTGTTATGCATTGAATATTTAAGAAGGGTTTGATATGCAGTGATAATTATGAAGGGACTGCTATTCTGTGGATAGTAATGTGATTGTTAGCTGTGAACAATAATATAGGGGTTGTTATAAAATATCTATATTAAAGGTAATTTTTTTGATATATTCTTATTGATGTATTCTTAATATGCATATTCTTATTCTAAGGCCTAGACTAACTCAATTCCTACCAACTTGGGATTGTTAGTATGAATCCTCACCGACCATGCTGGTCCTATCTTTAGACTATTCCTCCCAGGGTGGAATAATACCACAGACTGTTGTAGAGTTAATTAGGTAAAATCAAATGCCACATTGGTTATGCGGAAGTTTTTATGAAATTTTCAGAGATTATGTTTGTAATCATAATTTTATTTTTTTCTTATCATGGTAATGTTCTATATATTAACAAGTACAGTATACCAACCATGAAGTCTCCCAAAGAGACAATTACAGAATAGAGGAAACTTCCTATCTATTGTTGTTTCTTACATGTAATCTACAACATCAAATGTATCTTATTTTACACTAATCCCATTTACACCAAAAATAATAAAGGGTTAAGCAATTCATCCTCATCTTCTAGATATTGTGTTGCTATCCTGGAAACACCTCTTGTTTCTCTCTATGCATCCTACCAAATATATGGTGGGACATTCTCCATTGCTCGTTCTGGTTGGATAAAATTCCTTCTTGTCCCAATTGTCTAGTGCCTCCTTAACTCCTTTGTGTTTCCTGGCATTGGCACCATGTATCTGATTCCCCTCATATTGCTGAAGATTTTCCAAATATAATCTGTCCACTTGTGGCGTAAAAATTATAATTTTATGTTGCAAATAGACATTGTATTAGTTATGCAAAACTTTATAGTTGTGCAATCAATTGATTCCTAAAAAGCATAAGCTATTACAACAAATTCACTGAGTTATCTTCATTAACCATACTTAACTGAACCATCTATATAACATTTAGCTTTTTCTCTCCCTAAACTGAACAACTTTATAGTTTTATTAGATGGTTGTTAATTATTTATTGCTAAGTTCGTGACAACTGACGAGCAAGCTTTTCAATCTTGTGTGAATGATGAATAAAGAATTAAAAGGTCATTTTGTTGTAGTATTGGAGTAGTAAATCGCGAAAATCTCATATAAGAAAATATAGTGTTTGGTTGGCCGTGTAAGAAAAATAATCTCATCACTAATGCAACATTTGGATGGTAGTGTTAAATAAACGTATCAAGTTATGCAAAAATCTATTTATTATCTACATCAGACGTAATATGAAATATAAATGCATGTATAAGCAATGGGGATTAAGCTTTTTAAAAACAAAAATGCGCTTTTGAAGTAAGTAATTCATGTATAACAATCCCTCCATTATTAATCAACTTATAACAACCCTTCATTATTAATCACTGCATAGAAGCAATCATTATATTCATTTTCAAAAAAAAAAAAAAGAAGCAATCATTATATTTAAAAACCCGCATAACTAGTAAAATAAAACAGTAATCCCTAATTTGTTCTTTTTAATATCCTTCATTTTCTGTTATAAAGCTTTTTACGTGTGTGTTATTTGGCTCTTGTAGCTGTGGTGATGGGACCCTCGATATTCCTCCACAAAGAGGTGACAGTAATGACTGCCGTAACATGAAGCTTCTTCTCAAACAACATCAAAGGGTAATTATCAGTATTTATTTGTGAAGGATAGTCTGTTATTCTTATTCCAAGTTAGTGGTTGCCACTAAGATAAGTTATTATTATTATCTGTTCTTCCTTCTGTTCTCCAAGTTTTATTAGATGGATAAAGTTTGAATTTGGCATCATCGGCTTCTAAGTTTTGGTATTAACCAGTTCTTTTAGTTGAACCTTTGATTCATGTCAGAGGTTATGTTTTCATCTAATATGGTGTTGAATTAAATGAAGCTTCTCTCAGTATCTTGGGGTATTTTTTGAGAGAGGAAGTTTTAGGTATCTTGGGTACATAGTTCAAGGAGATGGGAAAATCGACGACAATGTTGCACATCATATTGGAGTGGAGTGGGTGAAATAAAGGTTCACATCAGAGTTCGTGTGTAAAGAATGTGTCGCCAAGATTTAAGTATAAGTTAAACGGAGTGGTGATTAAACCAATATTGTTGTATGAAGCAAGTGTTGGCCAGTCTAGAACGGCCACATACAGAAATTGGTGGACAAGAGTGCAAGTGGTAGCAAAGGGCCATCAAGGTGGCATGTTTCACTTGGCTAGCAAGAGAAGCAGTTTTGACACAGGAAAAGGAAGTTTTCCATGTTTTCTAGATGCTATTTATGTGGGGAAGAGGTTGAGACACTCAACCAGCTGTTTCTCCAGTGCGAAATAACATACCAGCTGTGGAGGATTTTCATTAGTCTCAGTTTTGCTTGGGATATGCCCAACAGAATCACACATCTTTTGTACAGTTTGGGAGAAGTAGAGGTGGGAGCTGCAGATAGTGATAAATGGAAGATTGTCCCAACTTGTATTTGGTGGACTGTTTTGCTAGAAAGAAATGCTAGATGTCATGAGTGTAAGAGCTGTGTTCTTCAAAAGATCAAACTAAATTGTATCAGGCTTTTTTGCTTCTGGTGTAAATAGACACATTTAGAGTACACTGAATCCATTATAGATATCCTAGGTTCATGCTAGGATTCAGATTCAGTTTCTTACTTTTTTGACAAGCTGTAACTATGGTTTTCAGTGCAACCTATGTACTGGTCCTATGAATATACACAAATGTTACCTTCTCAAGGGGAAAAAAATGGAAGAGGTGAAAAGAGCAGTGGTGTTGCGCGATAATAAGCCTTGTGCCTATATAGTTTCTCATTGGCTTTCTTGTAGCAGTGGTGGACACTATTGTCGAGTTCCAATGAAAGAGGTGATTTCGAAAATATTTGAACGCTGCTTTCATTGTCATTATTCATATGAAAAGAGAAGAATCTATGAGTATGAAGGATTAAAAGCTTATTAGTCTAGTAATAGGCATTTGTAAGATTTTTTCTAAGGTTCTCTTTATTAGAATTAAAATGTGTCAGATAAGATGGTTTCTACATCAAAGAATGCTTTCATGGAGGGAAGATCGATTATGAATGCATCTCTAGTGGCGGACAAGATGAGGGAAGCAAGAATGTTATCTTTCTGACATAAGAAGAAGAGGTGCATTGATGCGCCGTAAGGAGGTGTGAGAGGTTTGTTATAACAAGAGAAGTGGAGGTAGGCTGAAGAAGAACTAAAGAAAGATGATTGGACTGGATATGTCAAGCTCGAGCCTTCACCCCGGATGTGGCCGACTCACAAAAATTGTTTCTAGACCTAAGTGAACCACTTGGCCTGGTTGCCTACTCAGCAGATGATTCAAATATCATAATAAGCTAAATTGGACTTAAGAATACTATATCTGAATACAACGACGACATACCCAGTGGAATCCCCCAAGTGGGGTCTGGGGAGGGTAGAATGTACGCAGACCTTACCACTACCTCATAGAAGTAGAGAGGCTGTTTCCTAGGAACCCTCGTCTCATTGTCAATGTCAAACATGTTATAGTACAAAATCTTAACCCCAAATAAAGAACTGAATGATATCAATCTAGTCCATGAAGCATCTAGAGTACTGTTTCTGGAATAGGTATAGTGACAAGCCACAACTGCCCCTAACTAAAGAAAAAAAAACAATTGAAACCGAAGTAATGACATAAAGATATCTCTGATTGTAAAGAGGCCTTACTAATGGCCAAGTAGAAAAGCTAGATCTTCAACGGTGCATCTGGTGAAGATCTCTATCACCCGTATTTGCATTTGGAAAGGATGCAGGTTGAAATGAAATTAGTACATGGAATGTACGGGCATGTAAAATGACCAAAAGGATTTTATGATAAGTTACTCAACTTTAAACTTAGCACTGAACTAGCTCTATTAATAAATGTATGCTATGCAAAAAAAATCATAAAACACTTTTGAAGAATGCAACTCATCATATAGAATTAAAAATAGCTCTTAAAACTTGGGGAGTTTCTTTAACCGACAACCACCACTATATGCTTTATGATGACATAACGTCTTGTCCATGTTGCCAGAGCCAGCCAATACGTTGCCCCAAGGTAAAGGAAGAACTTAACTTATAGATCCATCTTGTAGGCCTTCTTAGAGGCAAGTGAGGAGTCGTACAAAATTGGCACGTGGCTACGTAAATTATGAGTTTGAGTTATTATTTTTACCATATTGGTGCTCAATACTTTTCCTAAAGACAGTTCATTGTGCTTATGCTCATCCTACACCCTGGACATGGTCGCCATGCAAAAACCATTTTTGGACCTAAGTGAACTACTTGGCTTGGTTACCTACCCAGTGGAAGACTCAAATATCATAATAAGCTATAATGGCCTTAATAAAACTGAAATTGAGTCTTAAAGGAAAATCAATGCCAAACATGTAATAGTATAGAATCTTAACCCTAAACAAAGAACTAAATGATACTAATCTAGTATGAAGCTTCTAGAGTATTGTTTTTGGTTTAGGTGTCATGACAGGCCACAGTTACACCTAACTAAAGAAAAAAAGTGAAGCTGAAGTTATGACGTAAAGATGCCCCTAACTGCAAAGAAGCCTCACAAATGGCTAAAGTTGGATCTTCAACGGTGCGCTTGTTGAAGATTCCTATCATATGTGTTTGCATTATTAAAGGATGCAGGTCAAAACGACATCAGTACATGTACTAGCGTGTAAAATGGCCAAAAGGATTTGAACTAGCTCAATTAATAAAAGTGTGCTATGCTAGAAAAAAACATGAATATTATTTTAAAGAATGCAACTCATTGTACAGAAATAAAGATAGCACTTAAAACCTGAGGAGTTTTTTTTTCAATCGACAATCACCACCATGAACTTTGTGATGATATAATGTCTTGCTCACGTTGCCAGAGCCATTCAATCCTTGCCAGGGTAAAGGGAAAACTAACTTATGGATCCATCTTGTAGGCCTTCTCAGAGGCAAGTGAGGAGTGGTACAAAGTTGGTACGATCATATTCTATGCTGGCTACGTAATCTATGAGTTTGAGTTGTTATTACTCTTACCATATCAGTGCTCAATTATATTCCCACAAACAGTTTATTATGTTCAATTATGTGAACTTGCTCAACTTCTCACAGTCTCTTTGAAACTCAGTTCACTTTAATATTTCTCAGCTTATTAATACATGCAAAAATATAAGTGATGCTTCTTAGCTTAATCTCAAAATATGTGGTAGATGTACTCACTTCTACACACAAGAAAAAATGGTTATTCATCTTCTTAGTTCCTGTTCAGGATATAATTTGTAATACGCTTCTATTTCAACCCGAAAGCAGGGGACTTGGTAAACTTTATGATTTCTTGAAAGTTTGTATAAATGTAAACTAAATTTATGGCCTTTCTATCCAACTCGACAATGTAGTAGTCTACAAACAATAATGCTTCAAATACAACACATAATATATATAAGATTTAAGAAATCATGCCTGAAAGCTTGAAGAGGGAATTAAACTAAACTCCAGATTTCAATTGGGTGAATAAGCAAGTGTTAAGGTACTAAAACGATCTTAGTTCGAAGTTTGAAAGCCTCACATACTTGTAGCACGAAAAGCTGTTGAAGAATTTGGAAGATTTTTCTCAAAACCGAGCCTTTCTTCCCCTTGTTGATCTCCTCCTTAGAAGCTTTACGTGTTTTTGAAAGAGAAATTGACATCAAGCTCTGATATCGAGCGAAATGCTATCCCAAAACGACATGCCTTTAATCCGGTAAGGGTGGGGAAAGATCAAAATACCCCTACATCCAACCAACAAACTCCCCTGTACGGGACCTTATACAGGCCGTACAAAGTAATATAGACTGTATAGAGGTTTGTGGGAGGAAGCTTGTTATAAGGGTCTTGGACAGTGGCTACGTGCAGGGTCCACAAGCTCCCACACGTTCCATACAAGGGATCACGGCCCGTGGTGGGGGTCGTGGTCAGGGGACTTTGTTCCTTGGGCTAAGGCTGGTTCCGCGAGACCCTGTGTGGCCCGTATAATGGACCACAGGTGGTGGACCCAGTTGTGGCTCTTTAGGAATTTTCAAGGCTGCCCCACGAGTCCGTACACGGCCCGTAAAACTTTCTGCTGCCCTTGTGGGCCCTCCTGAAGGGTACCTGGGGCCTGAAAATTGAATTTTTCTCTGGGGAACTTTCTTTTAAACTCGATTTACGACTTTTCCACTTGGTGGTGGGGTGTTACATATAGTCAGCTCCCAAAGGCAGACCTAGATTGGTTGCTAGGAAAGAACCTATTTCACAGGCCATTATATGTGTCAATTCCCGGAAGAATCTTGCTCTTCAACATGTTAATATGGAGCCCTGAAACAATTTCAAAGAGCATAATAGTCAAGTTTAGATACTGCAGTTGGAACATTGCTGCCACACAGGATATCAAAATGTCATCCGCATAGAGCAGGTGAGAGACACTAATAGAGTGGTTTGGCCTGCTTTCCATCTAGAACCCTTTATTTCAATGATTGAGAATTGCTAGCATCTTGCTGAAACTTCCCATGGCCAGTAAGAATAGACAAGGGGAGAGGGTCTCCTTGTCTTGTTCCTTTCTGATGAGAATAAAAAGCCAACTGGCTCCCTCTTTACCAGTATAGATTACTTGTCACTGGTGAGAATATGTTTAATCCACCTGCTTCCAAATCCCATTTGACTCAATAGCAAGCAAGACCAGTTGACTTTATCAAATGCCTTCTCCACATCCAGCTTACACGTAATCGTAGGGTTCACTTTTAAGTCTCCCATCAAGCAGTTAATTAGCTATTAGAGAAGCTTTGGCAGTCTGTCGATTCTTGATGGCAGTCTGTTCCCCTGACACAAGCTTCCGACTTTTGTTGTTTTTATTGTTGAATCATGTCTTCTCTGCTTGCCAGCTAGTTTCTTAGTTCACATACAACCATTTTACTTGTGCTCGTTAGTACCTTTTATAATGTTCAATTGTTTTGAAATCTAGTAATTGGCTAAATTCGTCCCTGTTTTTGCAATAGTTGATCTTATCTTGCTGATATTTTGATGCTTTGGATAGGATTAAATTATTTTAATATAAGAATTGAAACCTGCAGTGAAGAAAATAGATCTTATAACTAATTTACCTGCAAAAGTTAGTTCATTGAGTGTTACTGGTATTATGAAAAGCCAGAATAGGGATGAGTTTGGCTCAGAAACCATGGGAAGAAAATGAACGATGAACCTTGAACCTAACTCATTTTCAACAGTTAGCTGTGAAAGGAGGATTGCCCAAGACCCTAAAATGAATTACCTATTCCCCAAAGCCCAAATCAATGTAGGACAATTGAACAAACAGAAAGATGGTCAGTTTAATGGATCCAACTTTATTTGAGTATTTATTTTTATGTGTAGTTCATTTTGTATGCTTTGGACAATATCTTGATATTTGTTTTCTTAGCAAGACATTGTATTGGACAAAGCTGAATTAAATTGAATAAATACTACAAACAACAACAACATACATAGTGGAATCCCACAAGTGGGGTTTGGGGAAGGTAAAAATGTACGCAAACCTTATCACTACCTCATAGAGATAGAGAGACTGTTTCCGGAAAACCCTCGTATAAATGAATCAAGTCCCATAAGTAGAAGATACTAGATATGAAAAAAGGGAAAAAAAGGAACATGAAGGAAAAAAAAGAATTTCTAATAATGCAAAGCTAATGATAGTTTGTAAATACGCTAAAATTAAAAAAATATAGGACTAATAATGACAACACAAGATATCGACCTACCCCTACTAGCCTACTAGTCCTCTACCCTAATACCCGACCTCCACTCTTTCCTATCTAAGGTCATGTCCTCAGTGAGATGAGCTTTTGCCATATCTTGTCTGATCACCTCCCCCAATACTTCTTTGGTCTACCTCTACCCCTCCGTGTAACCCCTAAATTCAATCTCTCACACCTCCAAACAGGAGCATCGATACTCCTTCTCTGCACATGTCCAAACCAACGCAGTCTCGCTTCCTTCATCTTGTCAGCCACAGGGGCCACCTCTAACTTCTCCCGGATGATCTCATTCCTAATCCTATCACTCTTGGTATGTTCACACATCCATCTCAACACCCTCTTCCCCACAACCTGTATCTTCTGAACATGTGCATTTTTAATTGGCCAACACTCCACCCCATATAGCAAAGATGATCTAAATAATGTATCATCTCACTTTACGGTCTTGTAAGGCTTTTAAAAAGTGTTCCACACCCTTTTATTCTTCACCCTTCCTGTTCATGTATTATCTTTAGAGCTGCTGTAGTGTAAGAATGAGGGTTTTCAAGTTCCCATTTTAGGCCAATTGTTATTCCTTGCTTTAATTTTTGCAGGTTCTTCTTGGACGGTCTGATGTGTCTGGATGGGGTGCTTTCTTGAAGGTAATATATAAGAACAGTTTATGCTTTCTCTCTTTCTGCACATCCTTGTTGTTTTGGGGCTTACGTTTAGTATTACTCACAGAATAGTGTTGGAAAACACGAATACCTCGGGGAATATACCGGTGAAATAATCTCACACCAAGAAGCTGATAGGCGTGGAAAGATTTATGATCGTATAGATTCATCGTTTCTCTTCAATTTGGATGACCAGGCATGAGAAACAACTTGCCCTTCATACCTTGTTAAGTTAGTCCATAGGGTAGGGCCTCAACTGTGGACTGACGCAAATCACTTGTCCTTTGTGCATGTAGTCTGTGCTTGATGCTTATCGGAAGGGCAACAAGTTGAAGTTCGCAAACCATTCTCCTGATCCAAATTGCTACTCCAAGGTAATTGCTGAAATTTGCATAGGCACTACCTAGATTGGTTTGCCCATGGTAGATTCAATGATGCTCAATTAACTTTTTGACAGGTTATCAGTTCGGGTGGAGATAACAGAGTTGGTATATTTGCCGCACGAAAAATTTGTGCAGGAGAGGAGCTCTTCTATGATTATCGTTATGCGCCAGAAACAGCACATGTCTGGGCAAGAAAGCCTGAGGCACCCACTACAAGAAAGTAAGCTTGCAAGGACATTTTATAAATGTCATATTAAGTTACATTAGACATTTGTTTTACTTTTGGCATTAACGTCTGAAATTTCTATGTTGAATTTTCTGACATCTAAGTAAATGTTGGTAAAATATTTACGACATTCCAACTTTACCTTTTTTTAAAAAAAATTACGACATTTATTTATGACATTTGTGAAATGTCACATTAAAATATCCAACACATAGGTTAATGTCGTCTAATGACATTTCTTTACTACTTTTACCAAATTTCAGCATTATATGTTTAGCTTATTGTTTATGACATTTTTAGAAGTGTTTGGAATTTTTTGAAGTGTTACTGACACTAATACTAATATGTTTAACACATACTAAAAATGTCAACAATGGTTTCTTCTAACTTAACATGAAATCATAAGCATCCAAATTCAAATAATATACCATTATATCTACAAATTTCATTAGCTATAAATGACATAAACGGGGATCATATATTTGAAAACAGAAGTTCTCTTCAACTAATTCGATGAATAATAATCTGTAATATCTACAGTTAACAATGTCCTTGATCTCTTTTAACTTTACATGAAAGCATAACCATCTAAATTCGAATAATATACCTATAAATTTCAGTTAACTATAGAAAACATAATGGGGATCATATGTGAAAAAATAAGAGTTCTCTTTTAACATTCGAGCAAAATCTAACTAATTTTGGAACAACAAAAGATATCTTCATTCTACAATTCTTCCTCCACTCTTTCAGCACCTACTTCTGTGGGTTCCTTCCAATTTAATTGTTTTAGTTTATTTGATAGCCTCTTGGATGGGGTTGCAAGTGACTGATTGTCGCAACCCGTGTTGTTATACAGCAAATCAACTAGGAAGTAATTAAAAGTTAACAGTAAACCTCATAGTTACTTGCACGGACATTTTCATGTAGCGAATATTATTAAAAGTGCAACTTCCTTAAAATCATCCATTTAAATATCCAATAGAGGCAACCAATAGTGATATCCTTTTAATTATCCAATAGATGCAACCAATGGTGGTCAATGAATTCGAAAACAAAAACATTAGGTGATTTCTTCCCACCTGTTCTATCCTTGGTGGATAGAGTTTCCTTATACCCGTAGCTAGTGGTAGGTGATAGGTTTCTAACGAATTAGTCAAGGTATAGAAGCTATAGCCTAGACAATGCAATTATGAAAAAAAAAACACTCAACTATGTATTGTCCGTTTAAGAAACACACAAATAAGTTATGAATTCTTATAAACAATGAATTGATCATTGGTTTATGACTTGGTAATTTAAAACTCATTATAATTGCATTACTTTCGAGTTTCAATTTATGATGTACTAACATACATAACCTGTTTTCTACCTGTTAGGGTGACTAGATCCCACATTGGTTGGGGAATGAATTGGTAGTATGTTTATATAGACTTAAGCAATCCTCCACTCATGAGCTAGTTTTTGGGGTTGAGTTAGACTGAGGTCCATATCTTCATATGGTATCTGAGCCAGGTCCATTCTCTTTTGGACTCTTGGTCCACGCTCTAGTTGGGTCTGGGCGTGGAAGGGGTGTCAGGACCAAACAAATAAATATTTATTGTTATAGTAGAAATATGTCCCAGGAAACAGCGTCTCTACCTTGTGAGGTAGTGGTAAGGTCTGCGTATATTCTACCCTCCCCAGACCCTACTTGTGGAATTCCACTAGGTATGTTATTGTGATTATTGTTTTGTTATAGTAGAAGTATCACACAAATTTCTCAAGGGAAACAATATTCCCTCCGTCCATCTTTACTTGTTCTTTATTGACTTGGCACAGGAATTAAGAAATGGTAAATAACAGAGGTAAACCAAATCACCATTTAAATACAATAAATATAATGTCTTGAAATATGTAATAGGAAAATGATTATAATTAATGATAAAATTAGTGCTTTAGATGGCGAAAGGCGACAAGGGTTTGCGTTGCCAAGCAGCGAGGCGCTCGCCTTTTGAAATACGATGTCAATTAATATAAAAAATTAAAATATTTAACTACATATATATATATAATGAAAATCTCAATCTCAACAACATATTAGCAAATATTTGAATTCAAAAATAGAAAATAGATAGTAAATACTAAAAGTCTAGAACTTGAATAAGGAAAAAACAAAATAAAAGTCAAAATAGCAAGGAAAAGAATAGAGGTAAAAGTAGCTCTGAAGTCTAAATTAGAAGAAGGAAAAAAGAAACACAGGAAGAAGAAACCTAAGAAGAAGAAAAGAAGAAATTCTTATTAGTTGGACTTTGAAGTCCCGAAAAAGTTTGGCGGGTCGTCGATGTCAGGTTGTTTAGTTGGAGTCGTAGTCTAGGGCTTAGAGTGAAATTATGCAAATTTGGAAAGAAAACCCTAAAATTTCCTTTTGACATTTTAATCCTAAATTGGTTGCTTTTTCAAAAGAAAAATGCAAAAGGCGACGCCTTTGTAGCTATGGCATCGCCTTTTGAAGATCGCCTTGCCACAAAGCTTTAAGGCGATGAAGCGTCACCTCGCCTCACCATTGGCAACGAGGCGGTCGCCTTTCACAATATTGGATAAGTGTAAATTAGGAACTAAGTGAAAAATTATATCTTGATTTCATGAATTGGACAAGTATTGTTGGACATTCCAAAATAGTATAGTGGACAAGTAAAGATGGACGGAGGGAGTAATTAACGAAAAAATTTTCAAACTATATGCTGCTGTATATAATTCATTGACAAAAGCTGCAAGCAAATATTTGTGCGATTTCTGTTACTTCTGTAGCACAAGAAAATAAGAAGTTAGATGAATGAATTTTCCATTTTATATTGGTTGTTGGTCCACTTATTTCTTATCTTTTATATTTGTTTTTCTATTTTCTTCGTTTATTCGCACTTCTTTCCTCCTCAAGTTCCTTCTTCGTCAAGTTTAAAATGTTGATAGAACAATATATAAAAAACTTAAGAGTTAGCTCAAGTGAAATTACTCTATGAATCAGACCGATCATAGATGCAGCTAGTGCATTGTATCATAAAAGAACATAAATATATGTGAGCAACTAAATATATGCATCTTTTTTCCTTGATTGTTTGTTAAAAGCATTATTATTTTATTACCATATCTAGGGAAACAGAAATATAGTGAAATCAACCTTTGGACTTCTTTTCTAGGAAATAAGTAGCGTACATTTAGATCCAAACTTCACTGATAGTAGCGTGCAATTGGTGCACTAAACCAATCACCACATCCTATGGGGTAAGCATCTGAAAGTCCATCAGAGCTCACTGGGAAGACTTCGCAAGAAATTTTGAGATCGCTCCTTGAAATGGTAGGGGCACTACTTTCTTCTTGTCTGACCTCTGGATTGGACAGGAACCTTTAAGAATTGCTTTCCTGATATTTATAGTATAACCTCAAGACCAGAGGCTACTATCAGTGAAGTTAGGGATCTAAATGGGGTTGGAATATCTCGCTCAGAGGAGGACTCAATGACTGGGAAATGGAGTTAACAACTTTTCTGCAAACTATAGGAGGAGGGAGGTATATCTCTGAAGTTGAGGACACCATAATTTGGAAGGGAAGGGGTAAGAAGGTATACACTGTCAGGGGAGCGTATGCTTACTTTGAAAATGAGGACCAACCTAAGACAGATCGGCCCTGGAAGCAGATCGAGAGGGCCAAAGTTCCTTGCAAGGTCAACTGCTTTTCTTGGATTATAGCTAGAAAGCGTGGCTTACTCTTGAGAAAATTCGGAGAAGGGGATGGCATCTGAGCTCTAGATGCTTATTATGCAAGCCACTGTTGAGAACAACAGCCATCTCTTCATCACTATGGTTATACCTCACAATGTTTGCAGCTTTTTCTCGTTCAGCAAACCTTAAATAGGTGACGCCTGGGAAGCCTTTGAGCTTCTGATCACTTGGGACCAAGCAGGGAGCAATATTAGGCAAAAGAAATGCTGGAGAGCTATTCCTGCGTGTATTTGGTGGACCATTTGAATGGCAAGGAATAACAGATTTTATGAGAGCAATTCTATCCAGTATGTTAAGAAGAATTGCATTATGAACTTAAATTTTGGTGTAAAGGATTTTGTACAGAGGAGGCTTATACTAGACTTTCTAGAAGAAAATCTAGGATAGATCTAAAACATGTAATCTTTCAAAAACTTTAAATCTAAACTTAGGTAGGTAGAGAACCCAACAATCTTGTTGCAACAACACGATGCTTTGAAGGAATTATGACACCTTCATTCAAAACAGAATGGGAAGACAAAAGGAGGGAAATAGTAGAATGTCATCGCAAAGTTGGAGAATTTGTTTGCTATAACTTCGGCAACGATGCTTATGTTTTCATTGAAACTCCAAGCCTTTGAATTTGAATAATGGTTCCTAACATGAAGTAGAGGCTACACAGGAGAAGTTCGCCTAGCTGGATTTATGTTCACACGAACCTTGGCCTTTCAGGCCATTCAAAAATTTAATTAGCAACTATAAATTGCCATTAGTGTTCTTTTAGTCGAAAGAGTAAGGACTATTTTGTGTTCTTGTTTATTCATATTAGTTGCATGTGTAACAATTTTTATAAAAATAAATTTAGTTTGAAGGAGGTCGTTGAACATAAACATAATTTTTCTAAAAGTTACGTAATAATATTAAGAATATGTTCTTAAGAAGTCGTTTAGTAGGAGGCATTAGAAAAGATAGTTGCATACATTAATTCCGTGTATTACAATATCTTGTTTGGTACACTTTTTCAACTTATATGTATACCTAATGCTTGCAAAAGTTATACGCTCTATTTGGTATTATTTATGTATAAAATACATAGATGACTTGGTATTAGCAATGTAAGAGGTTCTCGTGCATGCGTTAACATGGTTAAAGATAGAATTACCCTAAGTTGCGCGGACTCTTCACTTTCAATGCTGCACCCGTGTAGGATTCTCCAAAAATACACTACTTTTGGGGAATCCGACACGCACCCATTGACATTTTTTATGAGTCCGAGCGACGTAGGAATTGCCCCTCTAAACCTTTCCCACATCCTTTTCACTGTTTTTGTGGAGGGTATTTTTCTAAATAGTTCCTTCTTTATTAAAATTATGCAATGCATATTATTTTTGATACACTAAACCAAACATTGCATAAAAGATAGTCTCAACATAACTAATGCAAGCATAACTAATACCAACATTACTAATTTAGGACTATATTTACACCCTACCGTGCTACCCTAAGTATGTCGTTTTCTTCTATAGACATGGGTGTTCCTAAATTCTTGTATATGATGAATATTGAACTTATTTAACGGAGCTCCCACGGAAGGGTAAAAATAAAAAGTTTAACAATATTGTAAGAAACGTAAAGATCATGCATGAGGAGACAAGAATATGCTGTCCCTAACAAAGATAACTGAAAAGCAAGAACGAAACTCAAATACGACCTTAGAAAGTAGTCCAGAAAGATCAAAGCATCGGATCTATTTCAAAGAGTTTATTCTACTTATCTATCTGTTGCAGATGCCTTCTAAGCAAGTAGCTCAAATGTATAACACGATGATCATTAACAAAATATCATATTTGACCAAATTGATAATTTTCTACAGAGAACAACAAAAACCATTTGAGAAATGTAAATATGTTGTAGTTTCAAGTCAACATTATACACTTCCATAAAGTGACAGATAAAATCTCAAAAGGTTATATATTAATACTAATGCATGTTAACAGACAGTGTATTAGTTCTTTTACCAGTGGAAAGCATAAAAGATGTAAAGTTGGAAAGTGAAAAGGTTTGAAATGTAAAAAATAAAAAATAAGATAGTTTACGCAGAATGTGAAAAGTTACATGGTTATAGAATTAAACTAACAAAACAAAACTAAAATGTCAAAAGACTGATTAAATAGCTGAAGATGAAAACCTCTTCCCATTAAATAGTAGACTGACATTAAGTGGTGATAGAACTGCTCTTAGTTTAATTGATGAAGTATTTCATAGTGATGCCATGCGAATTGGGCTCATGCCAAAAGTAAAAGAATGTGATGAAGAGATCACAGAAAGTGCATCTGAAAGCTAATAATATATCACAAGAACATGCTTAATTATTATCAATTTTATTTATTTAAGAGCAAGCGAAGATTTGTATAAATATTGCTGGAAGATGATGCTCTCCAAAATAATGAATAAACATGATAATTAATAGAAGATGAAAATAACTCCAAGAAAGTAAACTGACCATGGTAATTGCTTTGGCAGATACATAAAACTTTCCATTTCGTTGATATACTTACCTTTTAATCGATTCATTTATCATTTAGTAATAGGTAAATTTACTACTCCCTTCATTTCAATTTGTTTGTTGACTTGGCATGGAGTTTAAGTAGAGTTAAACTTTTGATTCTTGTGGTCTAAAACTAAAGATATGTAAAATGTACCAAAATCCCTTTTAATCACATGTCATGTGGAAATTAAGTAAGAATTAAAGAGTTGTAAAAAAAAGACATTTTTTAAAATGGACTAAAAGAAAAGCAAGACAAATAAATTGAAATAAAGGGAGTATTTGGTAAAAAATTAGTATAGGTCGTCTTTAAATGAGGGATAAAAATGTTGTTCAACTCATAAGATTCAAGATATTATAGTTTACTTCATCAAAAAAAATCTTAAAGATATTATAGTAAAGGGAAACATTTGAGTAGAGGTAAGCACTTAACCAAAAACGTAGTACCCTTTTATGAGAACATTTGAGAATTACCAGTAGTAGTGATATAACTTACTGATCCTCTATGACCTGGTGAGATTCACATATCTGCTAATGGAGCACGACTCTGAACTTTGAGAAATTGATCGGTGTGCTGTAAAGGGATATGAAGTAAGTCCAAAAGGAAATTCCCCGTACGTTTTCTGTGTTGCTTTAGATTTCCCAATTGAAAAAAATAAACTATCTTCTGATAAAAATGAATCTATCAGCAGCAAGATAAAACAGAGCTCTTGCTTCTCTTTTAAGAGATTTCATAGAAAACAATCGCCAGCTAAAACAGTTCCATTAACATCACAGCCACCGACGGTTGAGATGCTAGGGTTTTTGAGAGAAGAATGCTTGAGAACTCTTTTTCTTCTTTTTCTAAGAGAACTGTAGATAAGTCTGATACTCTTTACTTCCATTTTTAGAACTTTAAAATTGTAAATGTATGAGAATTTCCTCGGTCTCTAAATTTCCCTCTATTTGCTTGTAGATGTCTCTAAATGCCGACTAATATTGTGGGCTTTGCATGAAAAGTCCCAATAACTTGGACATTTTTAATCAAATTCATTAATTTTATGACATTTTTCTTAAAATGTCAATAAATGATATTTAATATACATGTCAATAGTTAAATGTTGTCGTAGGCCTACTTTCTTGAAATGTCTAGTCTAGGGTAAAAAAAGAAGATTGTAAAGTTCCAGTTTTAGGCTAATTGTAATTCCTTACATTAATTTGCAGGTTCTTTTTGGAAGATCTAATGTGTCTGGCTGGGGTGCTTTCTTGTAGGTAATCTCTAAAACCATTGTTATGCCTTTTCTTTCTGTCTTCCTATCCTTGTTATTTTTTGGCTCATGTTTAGCATTACTTACAGAATAATGTTGGAGAGCACGAAAACCTTGGGGAGTATAGTGGTGAAATAATCTCACACCATGAAGCTCTAAGGGTGGGATAATTTATGGATCGTGAAAAATTGTTCGTTTTCTGGCATGAGAAACTACTTTCCCTTCATACCTTGTTTAAGTTAGTCCATAGCGTAGGGCCTCAACTGTGGTCTTACGTGAATCACTTGTCTTGTGTACATGTAGTTTGTGCTTGATGCTTATTGGTGGAAGGGTGACAAGTTGCAGTTCACAAACCATTCTCCTGATCCAAGTTGCTATCCCAAGGTAATTGCTGAAATTTTCGTAAGCATTCCTTGGATTGGTTTGTCTATGTTATATTCAATTATGCTCAATTAACTCTTTGACAGGTTATTATGGCGGTTGGAATCACAGAGTTGGTATATTTACCAAAGTATTTGTGCAGGAGAGGATCTATTCTATGATTATCATTATGAGCCAGATACAGTACCCGCCTGGGAAAGTTATGGTTATCATTATCATCTATTTCTAAGAAAGAGTTTTACTGTTCCTTCAAGTGCCTTGCTTTTTTATCGACTCATTCTTTTACCAACAAGATATTATCTACATTGACCATTTGATTGACCTCGTGATCCATTCTTTTTAGGGATTTTGGTTGTTGTTATGAGCAAACTATGTGGTTCAAACTCTGACAAATGGACTGAAGACAAGACAATGATTCTTATATATATCCCACATGATGATTTGAGGAAGTATGGATTTAATGGTTCTACCCTTAGTGTTCCTTGTTGTATTTAAGTTATAGATGAGTTTTGGATAAAATCTGGCAAGAAGAAGCTTATGACAAACACCAAATCAAGTTCAAATGCAACAGATTAAGGATAGAACAAAAAATATTTGAGGCCATCCTTCAACGTGTCTCCGGATATGATTGGGATCCTGAAAATAAGCAATTACTCGCCATATGAGATTTGGGCGAATCATGTATTGGTAAGTTGGCTAGATGAGTAGAAGTATGTATGTTCTATATATGCACATTGAGCTAACATATTGTTTCAATATTTTATGGAAAAAGAAAGGGGGGAAAAAAACACAACCAAGTACCGATACAAAGGGATTCAATACTTTGGCTTGTTGCAAGAGACATTTAGAAAATCATTTGCTGCAGGGGTGTGTGGTATACAGTACCATGCTTGTTTCCCCACAACGATCAAATAAGCAACTGGAATGGATAAAGAACTTGTATCTTGTGATGACCACCCTGATGATATTGGTCTACGCATGCATAAGTATTTGTTCCTCGGATAGGAAAAGTGGACTATATGACTGATCAATTCATTGCAACTGATGATGGCACATCTACATGGCAAAGAAAAGGCCGTGCTGCAGCTATTGACATCATGCATGAATCTTTTAGTGAACATTTGAAGTAGAAAGACGAGGTGGAAGCAAAAGAATTTTTCACATGGATATCTACTTTGAGCAACTCGTCATTACGGAATTTTTTGGAAATTTGTTGTATTGATGATAAAGAATGTTTTTTGGTTGTGCCTCACTTGCATGACCCCGGCTTTCGCAAGATGTTTGTCCATATGACTGAAAAATGACAAATTAAATGGGTTAAGGATCTCAGACAAATTTGAGAAAAATGATGGTTGTAATTGGTTATGTTGTACTTTATTGCGATGAAACACTATCTTTATATGTGTGTGATGATTATCTTTGTGTAACAATTTCTTATGGCAAGTTTGCTTGATGTGCGGATCCTTACAAATGTCTTCAGTTGTAGTCTGATATTTCATTAAGTCATGTTTCTTTGTTTGTTCATTTTGTTAGGTTGTCTGATAAAGTACTATAATTGTTGACACTGTATTATTTTAATTTTCGCAGGTTGCTTGTGTGTCCATTGAAAATATGAGCATATCCAGCTATGTCACTGAGTCAGATGGCAAAACATTGAGGATTACATCTTTTGCATTGTAGTTTCTGATCAGTGTGAACAGATTGCGGAGAACATAGGTTGTTATCTTGCACGCTGCTAGTTACATCTAAGCCTGGTATGACATGGGTTGTTGATCTTCTTTGGGGATATCACATGCATATATATGTATCCATACGTTTCTATCCTGAAACATTTTGTCGGATAATCCATATGATAAAATGAAACAATTTATTGCCAACCAACTATCGAGTGATGCATGTTTGAACTAACTGGCATGTTAGGAGAGCTGATAATGCATGCAATTAGTCAACTGGCACCAACACTTATGTCCAAAAAACATGTTCGGAATACATACAGATTCGATATAGTAGCTGCTTTTGGGTTTTACTTCAAGGTAAAATCTTAAGCTATCAATTCAACACTTACTGTTAATACTTGAGAAGTCTTTAATTTTCCATGTTGTAATAGTTATAAATGGGGAGTGCAATATTTCAGATTAGTTTCTTCAAACTGTTGGATAATTTGATTATTTCAAAAGTTGATTATATCCATATGCTTGTTTAGCTTCAACAGTTCTATGTTCTTGTTTGGTAGGATTGTATTGGTGCAATTAATGGGATAGATGTACAAGGGGAGTTCCGAAGATATAAGCAGCAAGCATGTCTTAACCAGGATTAACTTTTCAAAATGTCAGATGTACAAGGGGAGTTCAAAAGAAATAAGCAGCAGGCATGTCTTAAACCACAAAGGATAAATTATTGCAAAATGTGTGGTTCATCGTTACTGCAGCTGGTTAGGAAGGTACTGCACTTAATAGAGTGTTTGAAAATGTGATTGTTGACCTATTGGCGAAATTTCTGTTTCCACTACACGGTATACATCTTGAAATACATATTTTTTTTAATGTTTGTAAGCTAGTTTGAGTGATTACATTTATTTTATTTTGATAGATAAATATTACAAAAGAAAATGATGTTATTTGCAAGACGAGAGAGGGAGTGAGAACCAAAATATGATAAAGAGTTATTTAACCATAGGCATTCCTCTCTATGCTGTGTGATTGGAAGAATATTCGGATCATGGAGAAGTAGATTCAGAATGTTACGACAAGGCAAGAACAATTATGTAGACACACAAGATAGATTGTAATTGCTATTTTTTTGCAAACAATGGTGGAATATTTACAGTGTGTGAACATGATATTGTTGTTGGCACCGAGAACAATTGATGGGGATAACCATGCTTTTTCATCTTCTCAAGCAGCTGATCGAGAAATGCATGCTTGAAAATACAAGATTGTTCACACAATGTGATAGAATCATTTTAAAAATAGCTACTTAATAGTGTTGTTGACATTTTACGATTATCTTTATGAGGTACTATTCTTTTAGGAAAACTATAAATTAGTCACATTCGATTCTGCTATCCTTTAGAAATTTGGGGATGTAAATTATATCAAGAGAAACCATATTCAAATTTTAGATATTTTTCTTTGAAAAAGTACAACAAAATGCATCTCTAATTTTCACTTCAAAAATTTTAAATAAAATGAGAAAATACTTAGTTGCCTAAATCTGACTAGAAGTCGTATGTAGGTGCAACTAAAGGCTAAGACATTAATTTCTCGCTGAATATATCTGCCGCCAAAACATGATTGACTAAATTACGTTTTTGCCTTATTTTATTATCCAAATATTGATAAGATAACATAGTTTTTTGGTGTAAATAAATGGCAGTGGATTATCCTGTCTTAATCACACTCATGTAAACCTTGCTGAAGTCGATGCTGGTCTCATTTCTCACCTGTTGCCTAACAATTTCTACGTGTTTAAATTTCAAGTGTTTTTCTGTGTTTGAAGCGTCAAGCCGTCACTTGGCTGAATTTCGTGTACGCAATCCGCAGTTTTGAGCAATATAGGTAGGAATGTGAAACGGCGGTTGAGCTGCATTCAAGAATGTTAAAGTGTCATTGATTCGCTTCAATGAGTATATTTGAGTTGGGCTGAACGCATATTGTAATCTAATGGAAATTTTACACAAATAGACAACTTTTGTCCAATATTTACATATTTCATTTTATTTACAAAACTAGCAACATAATTACCAAACTATGCATTAACTTTTTCTGTCAACGGATTAAATGAAGTCATTTTTTTTTTTAATTTTTGTCACGTCGGCCGTCGACATTAAATGCTGAGGTGACATCACCAACTTTTTTATTTATTGTGTCTAGGATGCATTAATTAGTTTATTTCCCCCCCCCCCCCCCCCCCATTTTTTTTAATTATCCGGTCAACATATATATATATATATTTTTTTTAAAAAAAAAGCAAATGAAGGGGTGGCATTAAATGTGATGGGACGGCATGTCAGCCTCGACTGACGCGCCGGTTAAATCAGCCAGCGCGTCCCCCCATGTGTTCAAATATACTCTTCCAAACGCCATTTCATGTCATTTTTCTTTTTGTTCTTCAGGTGTTTTTGTTCTCATTTCTTCTCCTCCGATATTTATCAGGTATGTTCTTCTATTTTTGTTGTTTTTTTCTAATTTTTATGCTTTGCAATGGTTACATGGTATACATATTTGTTAAGTGGATTATCAACCTTATTTGTTTGGGTTGTATGTTGGTGTGCGGTTTGGGGTGCGAAATGACTAGGTCACATTTTCTTTTTGTGATTTTAATGTTTATTGTTTGAAATGGTGAAATCTTATACTTTATTGGTAGGCCGTAGGTTCTTTTTTTATTTTGATGCTGTTTTTAGGGTTTTGGGGGTGCCAATGTGTGAATGTCTATCCTTGTGCCAACATTTTGAAATGCTTTTTTTTTAGGCATTTTTATCTCGGAAATAACTGAAATTTGGTTTTTTCTAATCTTTTATACTTTATAATGGTTATATGATATGCATATTGTCAAGTGGATTATCAACTATGTTTTGTTGGGTTTCTATAGTGGTTGATGTTTTTGGGTACGAAATGGGGTCGGTCCCTTTTTTTTTGTAATTTCATAATTATTGGTAGGCCATATGCCCTTTGTTTTTGTTTTTGTCCTAAATTTATTTTGTTTTTGTGGTTTTTTTTTTTTTGAAAAAATTGTAGTGTTTACCATTAAAAGAATCATGGACGTTACACCCACTAGGAAAAGCCCAAGGCTTTCAACTCTGAAAAGGGATCGTCAGCAGGTTTGGTGGTCCAACGAGGCAAGCTGTGCACGTAGGTGAAAGCAAAAGGGTCCCGGTGTCTAAGTATGTTCCTAGGAGGAAGTCATAGTTTTAATGTAAAGTTGGACAAAAAAAAATTTTGTATATCAGTATGTCCTGGTGGTGTAATTTTTGTTTCAGATTTTTTTTGTTAATTTTTTATTCCCTTGCAGTAATTGTTATCATGTGATTAAAAAAAAATTCATGCCCATTTATTCTGGTGTCATTTTGATAACACCCCTAATTAACCTTTAATCAACTCATGGATTACGTTGAATTACTATTATGTGCCAACAAGCAGAATTTGTTAAATTCATAATTTTAACTTCATACCATAAAGTGTTCGGTTCCAGATTTCTTTTCCCCTTTTTAAAATATATGTAAATTCAAGTAAAACCATGAATTTTAACTACATACCAGAAATTCAACTTTTTTAAGAAGTTACATAAACATCAATAAACCATGAATAAAATCAAATGAAACACCAAACTAGACACCAAACAATTAGCCGAGTTAACCACTTAAAAATACCAGAAACCAAAGTACCAACATGGTATACCATGAATTTTGCGTAAAAGATTTAGTACCTGTATTTACAGAACCAAATCACATACCCAAATTTAAACAAGTGACATGTCATTCTAAGGATTTTTCCAAAAAACAAATAACAGATACACCACAAGGTTGTTATACCATTTTGGAACTAGTTTTACACAAACCACCTGACGTGCTTTTTGTTTTTTCAAATTCCCTTACCTTTTAGGAAAGTTACATAAACATCAATAAACCATGAATACAACCAGATGAAACACCAAACAAGACACCAAACAACTGGGCGAGTTAACCACTTAAAAATATCAGAAACCAAAGTACCAACATGGTATACCATGAATTTTCCAAAAAACAAAACACACATACACACCATTGAAATCAAACAACACTATTATGACACTCAAACCATTTCCCTCCAAGTAGTACAATATTATTATGGCACCTTTTCATATGTCCATGAAGTACACTAACTTAATAATAACCTAGGATATCTAGGTTGTTGAAATGAGTTTCCCATCAAATCACATTAAATACACTACTTTAAAAAATGGACACAAATTAAAATATTTTTGATACACTACCAAACACTATTATTTCTCATTACATTTTTTTGGATTTTCTTATTTATATTATATAGATTTTCCTTGAATTATTTTTAAACCTTTTTTTTCACACTAAATTATTTTACATACTTTAATCCTTCACGAATAATCTATAACATATGAAAAATTTTAAAATACATTTTTAAACGCCTTCATGTTTCTTTTTTTTTCGGCGGTTTTTCTCATCATTTATACATACATATATATATTTTTAAAATATATATATATATGACGTGTCGTGAAACATAGCTTATGGTGTGCCAGATGGTTGTTCACGTCGAATTAACATTCATTTACACCGTGGGTATTACTATGCATGTGAATAGTGGGCTGACTGACTTTAATGTGATTTCCCTTTTCTCACATTTCCCAACATTGTCATATCACATCAACCATTACACCAATCATTTTTTAAAAATACTCTCTTTCCTACTTATGTAATTAAATTTGCTAGTTTAGTTGTAATTTTTAAAACCTTGCTAGGGCCATGTAATTTTCATTAACTTTTTGTATATTTGTGAAAAATCTCCAATCTAATCCATCCTATTCTTAAAAAAGTTTTAAATTCAATATTTATTTTTTAAGATTTGTTTGATATCTAATCTTTATAAAACGAATAAAAAGAATATACCAAACAATAAAAGGATGTCTATAAAATTGCTTATACGAAATTTCTCATGGGTAATATAAACAAGTTGGGCGAGTCATGCCATCCTTAATTATAGGGTTACCGAACTGTTCATTGTAAAGTGGGGCGCCATTCCCCATTTGAAACATTGAAGAAAAATAATTGTGCCCTCTTTTTTTATTAAGTCCAACAAATCAAACTGTGTCCCACCACCACGTGAAAAAGGAAACCCCACTAGAACTTACTATAAAGTTGAGCCAATAATATTTGGCAGCACAAGCACGATTGAATGGCAGACTTTCAGTCGGAGAGCCAAAATTTTACTTTTTTTCCAACACACTTTTACTTATCATTTTTTCACTTTTTAAACTTAACTTGACTAAAAACTAAATTGAAATAATTAAACTTAATAAAAATCTAAAATTTAGATGATTGAAAACTTTACAAAAAATGCTAAAAATTGCAATCTTCCTCTCATATTAATATGATGAAAAATTACGTTTTAAAATTTTGGTTGAAATTTATATAGTTTAACCTCGATAAATAAAATAATGACAAGTAAAAGTGACATTCATTACTAATTGAAATTACGGCAGCTTCATACTGAAAATCACCAACCAGATAAAGCTAAAAGTTAACAAAGTGAAAATTACGAATTAATGGATTCAAACTTCTATGCAACAAAACACAAGAAATTGATAATCAAGAATCTGATCATTTTACCACAGCTTATGACGATTAGAATTATTTTGCGGAGTGCATGGTAAAAAAATCAAATTGAAAAAAAAATAACATTTAGCATAAAGTCAAATTGTGAATAAAAGATAATCTTAACATGATTAATATTATTAATGTATAATATTCATAAATATTATTATATACTTTGCCAAATGACCTGTGTTGTTTATGAGTATTGTTATTTTTAAACTAGAAGATTAGTAGATTTTAGCATCCCCACCAGTAAGCTTAAGCTAATTGCCCTTGCCTCAAGTTAAAAATTACTTCCGTCCTATTTTAGTTGTTAGAATAAAGTTTTTATTATAATTTTTTAGAGAATTTAATAATGAATACAATTTAATTAATACAATCCTATTAAAATGACTGATATTTTCTAAAAATTGTAACAATTGAATTTTTCACATTTAAGATGACTTATTATTAAGAACAAAGTTGAAAAGAAGTGATTAATAACTAAATTGCAATAACTATTTTTATATACTTACCCGATAACTAAAAAATAGAAAGGAGAAAATAACCAACAATATATATAGGACTATAGGAGTAATAAAGTTGGGTTCAGCAGTTGGCAGACAGTGAAGAGATGCACAAAAATTGGCATCTTCTTTGTCGTCTCTCATAAATCTCACTGTTTCTATTTCTTGACTTTTTGCCTTTTCTCTTTTCTCAATCTTCTTCTTTTCCTTTTATACATGCCACTATAATTGTTTTATCAATATAGTGTTTTTTTCTTTCAATATCTCGACAACTCCCGCGCTGTCGTGTTGTTCGGAGGAGCACACTATGTGGAGAAGACACAGCACAGGAGGAAGAGGCACAAATGGTTACCTCATTTTTTTGCTGTGTCACTTAGCTGTCTACTGCTCACTCATTACTTGTTACACTGCGTGTTCCAATGGGAATTGCCAGGTTCCTCTCTCTCTCTTGTTATATACCTTACTTTATGAGAAATTATTGGAGGGAAAATGCTCTTTTCTTTTATTTTTGTATGTTTGCGGTCTGTAAACGCAATTCTTGTATGAATTCGTGAACCCCATTTGCAGATCCGTGCAATTTTCAATTTTCATTTGTGGATTTCAGCTGAAATTTCATGAATATTACAGCTTCTTGATTCATGTGCTTCGGCTGCCGACTGTGGACCTTCTTTATACTGTGGTAATTGCCCTGAGTTGGGAAAGAATCAGCCTTTTTGCATCAGGGGACAAGCTATAGAACCCACTTCCGTTGTAAGCTTCTTCCTAACTTTCTTTATTATACTATGCAATCTCTGCTTTCTAAACTGAGGTCTACTCGAAAACAGCCTCTCTGATAGGGATAAGGTCTGCATACAGTCTCTTCATACAGTCTATCCCTCCCTCACTCGTGGTAGTACATTGAATATTATGTTTTTTTTTTTGTTGTTGAGTAAGGGTGATGTATAAATGCTTTTGTTCTTTTTTGGACTTGGCAATGGACAGATTAGTGGATTGCCCTTCAACAAATACTCGTGGCTGGTGACCCATAATGCCTTTTCAATTGTAAATGCACCACTATTGACAGGCCCTCAGAGAATTACATTCTATAATCAAGAAGACACAGTCACAAACCAATTGAGAGTATGTATGGTTTCTTATATTTGTCCAACTTCATTTTTCTGATATTCCTGTTCAAGGACATGAGTTTCTTATGATGTTTACACATTGCTGTTTATTTCATGTATCCTTTTAGAATGGAGTGAGGGGATTGATGCTGGATATGTACGATTTTGAGAATGATATATGGCTCTGTCACTCATTTCGTGGACAATGTTACAACTTCACTGCCTTTGTAATGTTATCCAATCCTTCTCTTCTATCACTGTGAGATAGCTTTTGAGTAGTTCTTATGATGTTAATACGTAAAGTTTGCTTTCTAGGAACCGGCTATCAACACGCTGAAAGAGGTGGAAGCATTTTTGAGTGCAAATCCTACAGAAATAGTCACCATCATAATTGAGGATTATGTGCATTCCCCAAAGGGTTTAACAAGGGTATTTGCTGATGCTGGGTTGGACAAGTATTGGTTTCCTGTTTCTAAGATGCCAAAAAAGGGTGATGATTGGCCCACTGTGAATGATATGGTTAAAAAAAATTATCGTTTGTTGGTTTTTACTTCTGATTCTTCGAAGGAAGCTGCTGAAGGAATTGCATACCAGTGGAGATACATGGTTGAAAATGAGCGTAAGTTCTAAATCAGTGTGCTCTTTTTGGTGATTCTGGTTTGTGGGTTGGTTCTTTAGCAATCATATGTGGTAATGATGTTTCAGCTGGAGACCCTGGAGTGGTGCCTGGCTCATGCTCCAGTCGTAAGGAATCGAAGGCACTTAATTCCAGAAGTGCCTCTTTGTTTCTGATGAATTACTTTCCCACAGTTGCCGTACAAAATGGAGCCTGCAAAGAGCATTCAACTCAACTTGTTGATACGGTTGGTGCCTGTTACAAAGCAGCAGGAAACGTGATGCCCAACTATGTTGCTGTAAACTTTTACATGGTAGTAAAATATTTTCTGCTTACCGATGCTAGTGCAAAATTACTAAAGATGTGCAATATGACTGATGCAAAAAATCCTGCAGAGAAGTGATGGAGGAGGAGTTTTTGATGTTTTAGATCGAATGAACGGCCAGACGCTTTGTGGTTGTCCCACTGTCACGGCATGCCAGGTTTCCCCATATTTTCTTGTATATTGGATATTTGGATAATTGTTGTAGTTGTAAACATGTGTCTATGCGCCAAAGATTCACACTATGAAGAGAGTTAGGAGGAAGAATCATAATTGAAATTTTCTTTAGTAGCTGATTCTGAGTTTGAATTATGTGACCTGTAGGCTGTATGTGACTCATTTTTTCAATATGGAGTAGAAATAGCAACGTACGAAAAAAGGTTCAAGTCCACAATTAGAAATAGCTTTTGAAGAAAAATTCTAGATGAGAAATATCATACTACTTATGTGATTTATCAAATCACAGGGGCTTGAAACATCACTTTTGCATATATAATTTTTGTGATTAAACAAATTTGATGTTTTATTCACTGTAGAAGTGGTGGGGCTAGCCCATGATATTTAACATTCTCCTTGCATGATAGATATTTTTTTTAACCATTAGCAGGAGAGTTAACTTGCACCATCTTTTGCCTCTATATGGTCAGAAAGCTCCGATATAGGATGTTCCTTCCTAGTCCCCTTTGTAACCTATGTCTCAAAATAAAAATGTGCAATATGATGACTACCCTGGAAGATCTGATCTTAAACATGGCTTGATGAGTGATGTAATCTTTTGATACTAATCTTTGATAAAATTTGGAAGATTTGTGCTGGAAGGATATTGGCATGATTGAACCAACAAAATTCTCTAGCATTGATCTGGTTATATAGCTTCATTAGCTGCTATTATGATAAATTGCTTTCACCTTCATGGATATTGCAAACATTCTGAGGGATCTATTATATATAGATTTGAGCTTAAAGAGTTTTGTTGGTCAAACAATTCTTCAGAAATATAGGGTCATCACTGAGATGCTCAACAGTAGCCTTTAAGAAGTGCATATCTTAATATAGTGACCAGCTATATGCTTGACAATTTCTTCTCGGATGACATATCTGAGCGTGTCTCATTATCACTCTGTTGGTTCCAACTAAAATGTCTTTGCTTTGTTTAACTTTGTTATTAAGAGAAAAATTGAGACAACGAATTGTTTATGATTTTTTGGGGGCATACATAGGTTCACTTTTCCTTTTCAGAAAACAGAATCGAGAAAAGCTGTATTAAGATGAGTAATAATAGGCACCATGTACTATTTTGAAATATCCATTAGTTAAAGTTTGCCTTTTGAGAAAGTTGACACTACATTGTAGCAGACCAATATGTGAAGGTTCATATTCAATTTGGGAAGGAGGGAATAGTTCACATTTGGGTAATAAACTGTTAAGGAAGATTTAATAAGTACCACTTGAAGTTTAGGGAAAAGAAAACATGGTTGTACTTGATTTACTTTGGGGTGACAAGGATGCAGCCTTTAAGTTGTTACCAAAAAATAACATTGAAGCGCTGATGCTTAGATGAACTTACTCTTTCGCAGGCCGGTGTACATTTTGGAGTTTGTAGGAATACTACTGCACCAAATGAAACTCCAACGGCAACCAATAATGCCGGAATGTTTTCAGGGTCCGTGCAATTAACAGGCCATGCTTCAGCAATCCACTTTTCCAGTATCCTATACCTATTTTCACTGTCATCTGTAATGATGTTGTTTCTATTATGAGAAGAAAGAGAGAGAGCTACATACAGACGTTTACATGAGTTTCGTCGGATGCTCTATTTCTACTATATTTTCGTGTGTAGAATTATGGAGTCGGAATAGGTACAGTATACACTAGAATCCCACTTCGGCATGTTAGAGATGATTAACATTCAGCTTGACATTTTCCTAGTAAAAAAGAACTTGTAATTTTACAGAGGATTTGATATAGAAGTAGGCAAGGGGTTGGAGAAGAGTAACAATATGTAGCAGGTACTTTATCACATCCCATGTCATTTTCTAGTTGCCAGTTTTTTTCCTTTGGTATGATGACAATGGTAGTCTTATTCAAGTGAATTTTGGTTAACTTCAGTATGAAAATGTAAGTCTTGCTATATTGCCTCTCTGAGTTTCTTGAATTAGTTTGACAATTGAAGATGCCATGCATGAAAATAGATGTCTATTTGGAGGACGTGATAACAGAAAATTCTTGGGTAATTCAACTATTTTGGTTTTATTTTCAGTTGAGTGGTTACTGGTTACTACTTTTAACAGTGTGGCATTTTAGACCACTCAATACTGCGACAAGGTTTCTATCATGTGATACTTAAGCGCGACGAAAGCTCTATGAATTGGAATGAGCACTGCAGAAATTCTTAGGATTTTAGATTCCAAATGAATCATCTGACAAGGAGAAATGGTCTTTTAATATTTTCTAGCAGATCAGATCTTTTCAGAAGCAGTTCTGCAGGGGCAATCGTCCAAACAATTACAAAGAACCATAAAAACAATCTGTACAAAGCATTATTGTTCAATGAAACAATTGATAAGCTGTACACAAGAAATAATGCAATAAGAATCCAGGTAGATGACCACTTAAAGACAAAGGTCACATAGGAACTTAGAGGCTCTTCAAAAGACAGCAATATTAGGCAGCATGCCTTTAGGTTCGATTTGTAGGGCTGGGCTAATTGTGAGTAGGCCAATAAAGCAGTCCACAGTCACCCTCATGCCCCATGCATTAATAGACTCTAGCTTGCGGCATTTATTTACCAAAGCTAGAAGCCCATTCTCAGTTACATGCCGGCAGCCCCACAGCACAATAGACTGCGAAAGAGATGGCAAGTGTTAGTACCTTAAAAATCCGTAGACGATGTATTTTCGAATTATATGAGGTTAGAAACTGCTAAGGAATTGATGATGCAACCTTAAGGTGTGAAATTTTCAGAGACTTACCTTCAAGTGTGGGCAACTACCAGCAATAGCAAACAAGGATGTGTCTGTTATAAATGTACCACCAATATTCAGATGCTGTAGAGAATTAGCTCTGGAGATCTGTCAAAAAAAAAAAAAAACCTAAATGAGGCAACAGTCTATTTGAACTTTTCATAAGCAGCTATTTCACCCACAAGTACAGGCAGGGAAAGCCTCATTCTTACAATCTTGCAGTGCATTTTGCTTCATAGATGGGAAATAGCAAATGTAAAAGTTCACTAAGACTGGAGTAACACGTGAGCTTCAGAACTTTTGGGGTTTATTCAAAATTAGAAGCTCCGAGACCAGAGAATAAGAACCAGGATGAGTTGTGGTTAGCAAAACTTAAAGTGGAATATTAGAAAAAAGGATGGCTTTCCAGAGACAGACGTGGCAATGACTTACAAATACTCTTCAGTTTCATTATGTATTTATGTAATAGAAAGATGTCAATTAGAGTTTGGTACTCCCACCAGATCAACAGATGAAACTCAAAACATTTAAACTCGATCATTCCCCATAGATTAACTAATTAAGCTGCTTCATCTGTATTCAACAAGTCGTCACAATTCTTGTCAATTGCAGCCTCCAGAACAAAGAACATTAACCTTCTACTCAGGATTTTGATAAACAATTCTTTCCCGTTCTTCTGTTTTTTGTTTTATGTAAAGCAGCATGAGATTCCAACGGTATATTCTAAAGGGAAGTGTAGCAGATTGAATGGGTGAATAAATCTGTCCTCTAATTAGCATATGGTTCCCTTGCTTATTCTTAAAGCAATTTTAAGTACATATGAGGTAACCAGATAGCTCCAGCTCCTCATCCATCAACCTTTTTCCTTACAAACATCTTACTTATTTCTGGAATAAAAAATATGCGTGCAAATCCACAAAATTAAAGGGGCGAAAGTTCAAAATGATGTTATCAAAATATCTTGAAGTAAAGATGATAACAACAGACATGAACCTCTAAAACAATAACATCTAACCAGACCTACTTAATATCACAGATCAAGGACATGATAAACAATGAGGATGACATACCAGCTGAACGACACCTGTGTCTGTGATCCCAGTGGTGCCCCATAAAGATAGTGATGATAGGTTGCTAACACATTTAGCAGTTGACAATTGGTACAGTCCACGATCTGTTATTTGACAACCCCAACGGCTCCTTGAACTGAAGATAGTATACAAGTCAGAATAGTACCAACACAGAAGACCTCCCTAATCATAACAATATTGCATTTTTGAACAATAAAGATCCAAAGTTAAAACAACCAAAAAGCACGAAAAGATTGCAAATATTTGTGCATCGACAATTACTCAACAAACTTCCATTGTCAATTGTTAGTAGCATAAATCATAAGAATGCCTCCGAAACATAACATCTGCAAGAATACCTCTATATCGGATTAGGTGCCCACGAATGTTGCTTCAGGATGGTTAAGAAAGCATAGAACTCATATATATGTAACGACTAATAATAATAGCTATAACTCAATCGAGTTTCTCACAAAATATGATCTCTTCAAATGTATAACTTTTTAATACCAGCAACTCCATATGATTAGATGGCTTCATCGATCTAGAGGTTGTCATATAACGGATCAAAGAGTGAGCATTTACCAGATATGATGATGTTGTGAATCTATTAATGGCACATAGTCTAAACTAGCCAGATTTCCAAAAGTTGAAATGAAAGGATGACCTTTCAGCTTTGCTCTATCTTACTTGAGATAGACTAAAGCAGAAACTGATTAGTCTGATTGCCGAACTTGAAAAGAAGACTATCAATGGTCTAAACGTGGCTATAAAAGATTGGACAAATCCTAGTAATGTTAATCCAAGAACGTTACTCAATACTACTATAAGCATTCTCATTACAGATACCTCAAAATCCTTTTTGATTCAATCATTACCAATCGATATTCAGATAAAAGAGTATGCTATGAGAGGAAATAAATTTACTTGCAACAAGAAAATAGTACAAAATTACTATTATAAGCTCTCAAAGTCATACATGTCAAGTTCCTTGAGACTGTAAGCATGAAGCACAAGGCGAGTAGTAGAATCATCATCCACTTTCCATCCTGAAAAACTCAAACTTTCTCTTCTCGCTAAGGATTCTTTCACCCCCTGTCTCCATTTCTTGCACACAGCACTGGTCCTACAACAAGTACCAAAAAAAGAAAACGACAAATAAACACAAAGACCAAATTAACAAAAAAGGGGGAAATAAAGAGAAGAACAAAAGAAGCTGAAATTAACTGAGCCAAATCTTTGAAACAAGTAAGCAGAGCAAAAATGTGCGCCAAGAGGTCAAAGGGGAGTCTATCAATTGGCCTGTTTTGGTCATCTAATTCTTCAAACCCTTTTCTTTTCATGATGGAAGAAACAAATTAAAGCACAAAAAATGAAATTCAGAAACAACAAGGTGCTTCAAAAAATTCAACAAAACTCAAGAAGATGAAGTTTTCAAGAAGAAGAAAAGGGGAAGAAGTCGTGATTATGTAAGCTGTGGAACAGAGAAATAATACTCATGAAAAAAGGTACAAGTAGGAGAGAGAAAGAAGAGGATGAAAATAAAGTGTGGTCATCTTTTCGTCATGTCAATTCACTTATGTAAATATACTACGATACATTTCTAGATGCAGTAGCTTTTAGAATCTTCATAAAGTGTTCGACTTGTTACTGAATCAGATTACTAGGTTCCAGCTAATAAACTAGCTCGTCATTTTAGTCCAAATATGAGAACATCATGTACTACTAATTGAATAGAAGATGGCCAGACTAAAAAATTTCTTTCCCTCACCTAACTTAACATACCATTTTTTAATTATGAGGATTAATTTAAAGATAAAAAATCGTTCGCGCCCCTTGTGAAGCCAAAGAAGGGCAATAAAGAAAAAGTAATTAAGTTCATTCAAATTGATTCTTACTGTTAGATACGAAACTTCAGTTAATAACTCTTCTAATTTATTTTAGATCGATGTATAGACTTCAATTTAAAGTGTTTGTGTCTTTGCGTAATCATCATAACTGAGAAGGGCAGCTTTGACTTTTTAGTTCGTTAATAACGTTACGTTTAGCTTTCGTGCGTCGACTGATTTTGGGCATTACACGTGGGTTATGGGTTGCCTTTCCTCTTTGCGAGGAACTCTCATTTTTCTCGGTGGCAACTCCGTCACATTTTGTATAAATCATTTGATTTAACATAATATTTAAAAAATTTAAAAAATTTTAAAATTTATGTCCTAAAATATCTTTTAGATAAATGTGTAGTCATAAATTATTCAAAAGAATTTTTTTTAAATTAAAATATTTCTAAATTAATAAAGTAATATTTTTTACATACTGATAAAATAGAAAAGAGTACACATAAAATGGGATAGAAAAAATATTTTTTTTTTCAAATTGTCTTTTCACTTCATATTTATGAGTTAAAAGCCATGCTTTAGGATTTTTAACTTTTGACATTTTTATCAACTTTTAGTCAAAAGTGATAAAAAGTAGTTTTGATTTAAAAACACGAAAAATAAATTCATCTGAATAGGCTTTTAGTATCTTCTTTTAACCTTTCCATTTTCTAGTAGATACAAATATATATATGATCCTCTATGTTGTAAACTAACACGACTTGATACCTTTTTCTTGTTTAAGAGATAATTATGCCGAGAAAAAACAATAGAAGTTTTATTTATTAATTCATTTTGTGACTGACAAAATCCAATTTATGTACAGTATTTTGAATAACTTTTTGCAAATAGTCTCATTTTTGTCGTTAGTTCGCTTGTATAGTTGTATGTACGATGTAACTTATTTTGCAGCATGAGTTATTCAAATGTAATTGAAAATGAAGCAACATCTACTCCAATTTAGGGAGGCATATTTCTGTAGAGAAAACATGGGGTTAGAAACTTCATAAGGTTGCCATATCAGAACAGAACGCCACAACTTCATTTGCATGAAGACAATTTGCATTGGACCTCTAATTCAGCTGGGCTGGCCCAGAGAAATGGGCTTATGTATCAAAAGATGACAGTGGGTTACTCTGAAGTCCAAAATCTCAAGCCAAATTCCAACCAAGTAAAGCTCAATTCCAATCTTACTCCTCCCCAGCCTGGTTGATCTGAAATTGAGAATCTGGATTATCATTTGGGCATTTGTGTAGACTTGGGTGAGCGCTGCATCTAGCTAGTCTACTACTACTAGTGTATTTCTCCCAGCATTAGCCATTTTTGGTTTCTTCTTTAGGAAATGACAACTTCTACTTGTTTAAACTTTTTCTTTTTGTCCTAAATTGCATTTTCTACTAATTTTAGTCATTGGTGTGACGTATCTGATTCCCAACTAGCGTCACTCATCAGATGGCACATTGTAACTTAATTTACTTGAACTTTTGTTCTTATTTACCAAAATACATTTATGAAATTAATTAGTAAGTACACAGACAATGACCCTTCTAACCAGAACTAAAAATAAAAGACAAATAATGAATGATTCTAAACAATCCTCCATTGACATGTGCAAGACCAGTGCGATGCCTTCCATTCTTGGATATATTTTAACTGATGCGGCGACACAAGGTGATGCCATCACCAACAGGAAGCTGGCATATTTCGATTCTGGGATCATCAGCCAAGGCCTTGTTGAGTTCCAATACGAAATCCCTATAATACCTAACGTATTTCCTGAGGGGTGCATCTGGTGGTGCTACAACCGATCCATTCCATAGGGTGTTGTCATAGCCAATTAGTCCACCAACCTTAACCAAGTCGATTAATCTCTTGTGATAGTTCAAGTAGTTGTCTTTGTCAGCGTCCACAAATATGAAATCATATGTTCCATGATACTTGCCCTGTTAATCATATACAAACATCAACATTAGTAATCATAGACAGGTTCTGAATTTATTTATTTGTTGTTATGTTCATGGGAATTTTGGTACTTACGTCTTCAATCATTTGGTCAAGAACAGGAAGTGCAGGGCCTTCTCTGAATTCAATTTTGTGAGCTAGTCCAGCTTTTTCAATTACTGGAAGACCAATCTCATAGTTATCCCGATTGATATCCATGGCTAGAATCTGAATTAATTGCAGCAGATTAGTACAATTTATAAGTTCAATTATCATTTGCTAGAATATGAACATATTAGTATAAGCTAATTACCTTGCCATCATCGGGAAGAGCCATGGCAGTAGCAAGAAGAGAGTAACCAGTAAAAACACCAATCTCCATAGTATTCTTGGCATTGATGAGTTTGAGAAGCATATTCAAGAATTGTCCTTCATCGGCAGAGGTGGTCATAATGTTCCTGTTATATTCCACCAAATGAAGATTTCATACTTAGTTCCAGCTACAATATTTATTCTACTAATCATGAATCTGTTGATTCTATCATCCAGGTGGATGAAGCAAAGTGAAAAAATGAGCAGGAGAAAGTTACCAAGGGTGTTTTGCAGTAATCTCTCTTAGCTCTTTCATGGCTTCGGGCTCTCTTGGATACACGCTTGTTTCAAGAATGTACTGTTCAAACACAAATCAAACAATTTATTAATTTCTTGTATGACAATGTGAACGAATAGTGGTATGTGGGGTTTAATTTGCTTACTTGATAAAGCGCATCGCTTTGCAAGAGACTCTTATGTCCAACTTCTTGGTGCCTTCCATTTTCTCCATTGCTTGCCATTGCTAGCTGCTTGTGGATATTTGTAAAAGCTATCTTTTTGTTTCTTAAGAAGATTAGTCTTAGGTAAGCAACCTGCTTTCGGAGAGACGAAAATGGCTTAATTTATAGTAGTAGAAAACAAGAGAGACGTATTGTAAAGAGTGGAGAGGTTGTTTGGGGGACAATGATTGGAAGTTGGTGAAGTCTCCTACTCTCCTTCCTACTTCTACAATTTGTCCAATTGACCAACTCCTTTTTTTGACCACCAAACAATACCCACCACCAGCCTCTCACTTTCCTTATTTCAAATTAAGTTACTTTCCTTGACGAATTCAGAGTGAAAGGTATTCTTTATTTGAAGAGAGTCATGTCAAGTGGACATCAACATTTAATGCATTGCTTATATTTTCTTAAGACAGCTCTAGGATAAGTAAATACATTTGAGCATGACTTAGAACTGGTAATTTGACATGGAATTATTTTACTATGTTCTTAAGTTTGTTGGTGCTTGTTTAAGAGAAGAATATTTTCTTTAAAAAATATTGTTAAAGGTATAATGATTATTTATTTTGAGGAGATAAGAGGGAGTTGCTCGGATAGTAAGTAGTCCTCACTTTCAACGGTTGAGAGTTCGAGTCATTAAGAGAGCAAAAAGGATGGGAGCTCCTATGGGCAGGGTGTTTTTTAAAAAAGAAAAGATCATTTATTTTGAGAATGAGAAATTCAAAACTACATGACGTATTCTTTTAGATTCTGAGAAATCAAATGGTATTAATTATTTTTAAACAACGAATTTCTACGAGGTATCTTATTCTGACATTAGTCAACCTGATTCTTGTACTGATACAAAGTAGTAACAAATATATTTGAGATGAAGTGTGTAAATCAAGAAGTTCTAAAATAGAATCCTAAATGCACAGATGGAAACCAAAAGTGCACTTATAATTTGTGGTTTCAAATGTAACATGCCAAATCTATAGCTATATGAGCATGCCATTGAAAGTAAATGAAAAGTTTATAATTAAAGTCTTGAATATTAAACTGTGTTATTGTAAGAAAATTAATTGAGAAAGAGAAAATGTCATCTAAAATTAATTATAGAGAGTAGTTTTGATATTGCTATCACATTGCCAAATTAATGTAATTTGCTTGTATATATATGGTGTTTTTTTTTTTTTTGGACGCAACGCCGGAATCTCAAGTAGGCAACTCCTCCCCACCCTGGTTAGTCTGAAATTGGGAATTCAAAATTTTGCACAAATAATTTTTTTTTTGCAGGTTGGTGTTTATATTTTACTCCTGTAATTAGATGATTTGAATGTAAGACGACCACGCGACATAATATTTCAAAGTTATGTCGATATAAGTAATGTCATGCGCCTGTTCAAAATAATGTCCATATGATATACTTTTTGAACAAGTTATGCCTCACCCCCACGTATTTGAGCAAGTTACGTCCTGCCAAACTACTCTAGCAAATTTACAACAAAACATGGATAAAAGACAAATAGCAGCTTGAAACGATCCTATTTGTGCAAATCTCCCTTGATAATTTGGTTGATTTTAGTGTATTGGTTCAATTTTGGTTCGAAACTGCATTTCCCACCAGTTTAGTCATGCCGTTGCAATGGGATGGTTGGAATTTTTCTGATAAGTAGTCTCGTATTTGAGCTCCTATGAATAGAAAAATTTCTCAAAAAAGGGCTTTGCAATGCACGAATCTGGATTGTAATCTGAAAATAAGAATCTCATTGCCAGTATTTGCCATATGAAATTTGCTTGTGTATGGATGGTGTACTTTCTTTTCTCCAATACGAATTTGTGTAATGCAATTGGGAAGAAGTAACATAAACTAGTCCAATTTAGACTATAGTCCAGAATATCAAGCAGGCGTACTCCTCCCCAATATGAAATTGAGATTTCAGAAATTCGCCAGAATGTGATACTTTGAGGACTGGGCATATGGCATTTAGGACATTCGATCTTTGAGCATGAATTTCCTTTTTATTTATAAAAATACATTGTGAAATAAACTGTAGGCAAAATAGACAATGCAACTCTTGCCAATAGACAGAACTATAAAGAAAACAAAAAACAGAAAAATAAATGAATAACTAAAAACAGGGGATTTAAAAATGATAAAATCCTCCGTTGTCATGAACCCTGTGGCATGCCTTTCATTGTTGGTTGCCACCACTACCACTGTATAAATAATTTAACTGATGCGACGACAAAGGGTGATGCCATCACCAACAGGAAGCTGGCAGATTTCAATTCTGGGATCGGCAGCCAAGGCCTTGTTGAGTTCCAGAACAAAATCCCTATAGTATCTAACGTATTTCCTGAGGGGTGCATCGGGTGGTGCCACTACTGATCCGTTCCATAGGGTGTTGTCATAGCCAATTAGTCCACCAACCTTGACCAAGTCGATCAATCTCTTGTGATAGTTCAAGTAGTTGTCTTTGTCAGCGTCCACAAATATGAAATCATATGTTCCATGGTATTTGCCCTGTTATAAAAATTTATTCAAAAGAGTGGTTAACATTAACCATCATAGACAAGTTACCAATATATTTATTTGTCGACATGTCTCATGGGATTTTAGGTACTTACGTCTTCAATCATTTGGTCAAGAACAGGAAGTGCAGGACCTTCTCTGAATTCAATTTTGTGTGCTAGACCGGCCTTCTCAATTACCGGAAGACCAATCTCATAGTTATCCCGATTGATATCCATGGCTAGAATCTGAACCAATTGTAGCAGATTAGTACAATTTATAAGTTCAAATATCATTTGCCAGATTGCAAGCATATTAGTATAAGCCAATTACCTTGCCATCTTCGGGAAGAGCCATGGCAGTTGCCAGCAGAGAGTAACCAGTAAAAACACCAATCTCCATAGTGTTCTTGGCATTGATGAGTTTGAGAAGCATATTCAAGAATTGTCCTTCATCGGCAGAGGTGGTCATAATGTTCCTGTTTTGTTCCACCAAATGAAGATTTGATACTTAGTTGCAGCTACAATACTCATTCTACTTTATCATGAATCCATTGATGCTATCATCCAGGTGGATGAATTAAGGTGAAAAAAATTAGCAGGAGAAAGTTACCAAGGGTGTTTTGCAGTAATCTCTCGTAGCTCTTTCATGGCTTCGGGCTCTCTTGGGTACACGCTTGTTTCAAGAATGTACTGTCCAAACACAAATCAAACGATTTATAAATTTCTTGTATGACAATGTGAACGAAAAGTGGTATGTGGGATTTAATTTGCTTACTTGATAAAGGGCATCGCTTTGCAAGAGACTCTTGTGTCCAACTTCTTGGTGTCTTCCATTTTCTCCATTGCTTGCCATTTCTAGCTGCTTGTGGATATTTTCAAAAGCTATCTTTTGTTTCTGGAGTAGATTAATCTTAGGTAAGCGACCTGCTTTAGGAGAGACGAAAATGGCTTAATTTATAGTAGTAGAAAACAAGATTGTAAAGAGTGGAGGGGTTGTTTGGGTGACAATGATTGGAAGTTGGTGAATATTTGGCTCTTTCTTCTACAGTTTCTTGGAGAATACAGCCAAACGACCAACTCCTTTTTTGACTTACAGATCCATTACTTAACAATACTCACCACCAACCTCTCACTTTCCCTAGTCCAGATTAGGCTCCTTTCTTTGACAAATTCAGTTGAAAAGTATTCTCTACTAGTCGACTCATGTCAAGTGGACAATGCATTGCGGATATTTCCTAAAGAAAACTCTAGGATTACTACTAACTCCGTGAACAGAATGATAATAATTAAAAGTAGTTGGTTACTGACTTAAAACTGGTACTTCTATGAAATTGTTGTCATACAAATAATGAGTGAAGAACTTTTGTTAAACCAATTTATTAAAGGATGACTATATTGAGTCTAAGTAACATACACCGTAGTCAGGTTGCTAACTATGCAATTGTGTGACAAGTAGAATATCTTATTTTGAATGACCCGATGGTTACAATATATAGAACTTAAACTTATATTTATTTATATTGAGGTTGAGATTAATTTCTACCCTTCTGTAGAAGCTTTCACCATTTTCCATTCCTTTGATGACTCGAACCCATAAACTTGGGATTGGAGGTGAATGGTGTTTACCATCCGAGTAATTCTCTTGTCGAGATTGAGAAATTCAATCTTATATGTTGTATTTATTTTAATTTCTCAGAGCTCAGATATTATTTTAGACAATGAATTTCTATGAGTAATCTTATTTTGCATTGGTCCATTTGATTCTTATAGTGATACAGATTAACCAATATATTTGAGATACGGGGGTAAATCAAAGGGATCAAAATAAGGACTAGTTTAACCACGTTTTTCCTGATTTTTCAAAGTTTAAACCACTTTTTCCCTAATTGGTCAACTGTTTTAATTTTTCAAAGTTATGCCGCTTGGCCCAATTGCCTCGACCAGAAAAATTACTCTTAATAGCCTGATCATCTTGGTGAAAATCTCTTGTGGATTTGGTAGGTTTTTAGTGCACTGTCCCAAAAAATAGAACAATTGTCTCATTTAGAAATTTTTTGATCCATATGTTTTAGGTGAAGGAGTGGATGCTTCTGGCCTGTTGCTGATTCTTTTCTTCTTCCGATTTTTTTGGGTTAAGGAGTTTCAATAGACTAAAAGTCGCTCTTCAATCCGCAGCGACAATGCATCAAATGAGAACGAACCATTTTGTATATGGAAGCCATTGAGAGATGCATCTAACTAATCAATTTTTAGTAGTAAAAGTTTGGAGATGAACAGCTTTTACTTGTTCAAACGTTTTTTTTTTGTTTGAAACTGCATTTTTGCACCAGTTTGGTCATGGGTGTCACCTAACAAGTTTCCACTAGCCCCATTGACATATACCATTTTGGATATTTCCATCTATGAACTTGAATTTCTTTTTTATTTAACAAAATACATTGTGAAATAAGCATTAGGTAACACCGCAATGCAACCTTTGCCAGATTACAGAACTAAAGAAAAAAATATACAAACAAATGAGTAAAACAGGGGATTTCAAAAATGATAAATCCTCCATTGTCAAGACTCAGGAGCCCTGTAGCATGCTTTTCATTTTTGGGTGCCTCCAATGGTACTATATGAATATTTTAACTGATGCGACGACAAAGGGTGATGCCATCACCAACAGGAAGCTGGCAAATTTCGATTCTGGGATCAGCAGCCAAGGCCTTGTTGAGTTCCAATACGAAATCCCTATAATACCTAACATATTTCCTGAGGGGTGCATCGGGTGGTGCCACAACTGATCCGTTCCATAGGGTGTTGTCATAGCCAATTAGTCCACCAACCTTGACCAAGTCGATCAATCTCTTGTGATAGTTCAAGTAGTTGTCTTTGTCAGCATCCACAAATATGAAATCATATGATCCATGATATTTGCCCTGTTACGGAAATTGATAAACAAACATTAACAACCATAGACAAGTTTTTAATCAATTCGCTTATTGTTATATATGCATGGCATTTTAGGTACTTACATCTTCAATCATTTGGTCAAGAACAGGAAGTGCAGGGCCTTCTCTGAAATCAATTTTGTGTGCTAGACCGGCCTTTTCAATTACTGGAAGACCAATCTCATAGTTATCCCGATTGATATCCATGGCTAGAATCTGAATCAATTGCAGCAGATTAGTACAGTTTATAAGTTCAACTGTCATTTGTTAGATTGCGAGCATATTAGTATAAGCTAATTACCTTGCCATCATCGGGAAGAGCCATGGCAGTAGCAAGAAGAGAGTAACCAGTAAAAACACCAATCTCCATAGTATTCTTGGCATTGATGAGTTTGAGAAGCATATTCAAGAATTGTCCTTCATCGGCAGAGGTGGTCATGATGTTCCTGTTTTTTCCCGCAAATGAAGATTTCATACTTAGCTCCAGCTACAATACTTAAGTATCCAATCGGATGAATTGAAATGGAATAATGTGTAGGAGAAAGTTACCAAGGATGTTTTGCAGTAATCTCTCTTAGCTCTTTCATGGCTTCAGGTTCTCTTGGATACACACTTGTTTCAAGAATGTACTGTTCAAACACAAATCAAACAATTTATTAAGATCAACATGTTCATAGAAAGTTTTGCCCTAGTAAATTAATTTTTTGTATGATAATATGGATGAAAAGTGGTATGTAGCCTTGCATGTATTTACCTGATAAAGAGCATCACTTTGCAAGAGACTCTTGTGTCCAACTTCTTGATGTCTTCCGTTTTCTCCATTGCTTGCCATTGCTAGCTGCTTGTGGATATTTTTCAACAATCCCTTTGTTATTGAAATAGATAAAAAGTCTTTAGTAAGCAACCTGCTTTAGGATAGATGAAAATAGCTGAATTTATAGTAGTGGAAAAGAAGAGGTACATGTAAGAGTGGTTGGCTGAAAACGACAGGAAGTTGGTGAAGCTTCTTCCTATTATATATAAAATTTGTGGGACAATACAGCCAATTGAACAAACTCCTTTTTTGTTTTGACTTTCACTATCCATTACCTACCAATACCCACTAACCAGCTCTTACTTTCCCATATTTCAAATTTCATTATATAATTTATGGGTTTTCTTTGACAAAATTAGGATCGAAAGAATTCTTTATTTGGAGGAAATCATGTCAAGCGGACAACGCACAGCTGATTTTTTCTTCTTAAAAAGCTTTGCGATTAGTATAACTGTGAAAAAACAATACATCCACAAATGAGGTGTTGAAAAGGTATAGTACACAAATTTTATTCCTAACTTGTCAAATACAATAAATCAAAATAGTTATAAGAAAAGGATGATCAGGAAGCGATGCAAATATGGCAACAACTTAATGAGGAAAGCTTTATACAACATTCAAATGAAGAAACAGAAAAATAATGACAATAATATCAAGCGATACAGAACAAAAATACACAACTAATAGTAACAGATATCAAAAGGTAATAACCATGATAGGTAATAAACTACATGTAATTATGTTTGGCCGTTGTTATTTGGATCAGATTTTAATTTGTTGTAAAAGAAAATTAAGTTTCAAAAATTAGTCTGAGAGAAATTTCACACCACTCACAAAAGGTTAAATAATTTTTCAAGTAAAATGCATGTTCAAACACAATTTCAAAAATTCAAATTTTAAATTTTAACTTAAAAATCTATGACCAAACGTGAGCTGATGTTAACATATAGAAAGTTCCACCAATTTTTGAGAGCCACTCCTTCTAGAATGCATGGTTTAAGCTTAAATTATAGAATGCTATCATATGGATTAACTAGTGAACTTATCACGCTTCGTGTGATTATTTAAAACAAAACTTTTGTCGATGTGTCATTTCACATGGTATAGGAATATTACTTTTTCACTAATATTGCATATTGTTAATTTTCGAAACTATCAAAATTGGATCTTCTCAATTCTAGATATTCTTGAAATTTACCTAAGTGTCATTTATAATTTGCTTGCAGCCGCAGCGCTATCTTACAGACCATGAAAAATAGCTTTTGTTTACGACATTTGTTCAAGAAAAATATCTAATGTGTCCGAAAGCAACGTCTGAAAAATGTTGAAAGGAATAACCACAGAACATTTTTTTAAAAAAAAAAAATAAAAAAAAACTGTGTTACTGACTACTAACTAGATATTTAATTTTCCAATTAAATATTAACTTAATTTGTTAAGAGATGCTAATAAGTAGCTAATTAAGGAGTACAAAAATTTATTTAATGATAGGACTTATCATTTATACCAGTCCATCTCATTCAAACAAATAAACGAAAAATCAGAAAAAAGAAAAGTCGCCTGATATGAATGTGTATGACATGACAAAAACATGTTCTTCTTTTCGTGGAAAACTGGAAAAGATTAGTTATAGTCGGAAGTCATTTTCTTTACGGCGCTCTCATTTTTAACTTCATATTGTTGCTCCAACAAATATTTATTAGTTTTTCATTGATTTGATACATAAATAAAGAAGTAATAAATGATATACCTAATTTTATCAAATCACTTTTATAAAATATAAGTCAACTAAATATTGAAAAATAAATATTATTTAATAATAAAAATAAAATATACAGAATTTTTTATCAAAGTAAGCTATTATTTAAATCAATTCATCAAAATAATATGTTTTTTAAAAAATTTACAAAACTAGTATAAATGTATTTCTCAACAACGTTTTAGATTACGTTTTATTTAACAATATCAACTTAAAAAAATTTACTGACGTTTTATAATATGTTACTAATGTTACTGAAAGTAACATTTCTTAAGAATTCAATAATTTAGTTATAACATATTAATGACGCCAATATTTTAACTTAAAAATGTTACTGATAGTGACGTATGGCGAATCCACAAACTAACCCCTATAGTCGCAGTCTATTATGTTCTTTCGATATGGAGAAAAACATACTGAACACCGCAATTAGACTGATTTTTTTCAACTACCATAGTTCTACTTTAATGAAAGCATATTCATCCCTTTTTGCTGAGTATCAGTTTCCTTCGATGTCAAGTTCTCATTTAATAAGCTGCATTTTTTTTCAATCAACTTAGCCATTTTAAAGTTAAAACATTACTGTTAAAATTTCTTTTTAGTTAAAATGTATTATAGCTAAATTTACAAGATTCAATTCTATATTTACAAGAATCATTGCCTGTGATTGAATTCTTAAGAAACGTTACTGTGACTAACATTTTAGGAGTAAAACATGTCTTAGAGTAACGTATTATAAACCGTTACTGTGAGTAACGTATTATGCTAAAAATGTTACTCATAGTAATGTTTCTTAAGCTAACACCGTAAGTTAACATCGTTAATAAAATGTAACTTAAAACGTTATTAAAAAATACATTTATACTAGTTTTGTAAAATTCTCAAAAGGACATATTACTTTGATGAATTGATTTAAATAATGGATAGCTTTGGTCAAAAATTCAAATACACCAAATAATAAATTATTCATTAATTTAATAAACTGAATTAATATTGTTAGATATTTTAAAATAATATATTGAATAAATAAAAATAGACAGACAAAACATTATCGATCTTTAATAATACTAAAAAAAAGTCAAAACGTTTTAATTTATTGTATCATCTTAATAGATACATTGTATCATCTTCATAGATACATTTTCAAAAAGAAGTCAAAACGTTCTAATTTACTAACATTTTATCATCTTAATAGATACATTTTCAAAAAATATTCTTCGGAAAAACAGTTTCTAAAAAATGACTTGCCAAATATGCTAAAAGTTTGGTGAGTGGACCAAGGCTGCCATTCTTGATTCCACTTCAAACTCTCTTCGTCTTATTTTAATTAAATTTATGAAGTAATATATATATATATATATTAAAAAATTTAAAGATAAAATTTATGTCAGACTTTCCACTATTGTCTTTTGTAAAATCATAAATGTATAGTGTAATATCTCCTAGAAAATATAAAATTTCAATAAATGAAATGACAAATGTGAAAAAAATCTCAAAAATTCAATTAATTTAGGACGGGAGAAGTATTATACAACAAGTGAACAACCGAGGAAACTTTAGATAGATTTGATGGTAAAATTTATTCATTTTTTAAGAATAAATTTTTATTTTATTTAAGAATTATTATTTGGTCATAAAATATATAAATATAATCTGAAATGATGAAAAACAGTTTATAACATGTTTTTTAATTCATTTTTCAATTTTAAATTTATATCTAAGTACATTCAATTAAGCATAAACAGTATTTCAAATATTCTTTGCAAAAAGATAACAAAAACAACTCCTTAAACTTCAATTTCATAAATTTCCAATAAATTAAGAAAATATTTGAAATATATGGCCAAACACCTACTTCATAACCAAGTGGATGGGGTCATCTTTTTTTCCCCACTTTTCATTTTGTGCTCTCCTGGTCGTCACATTAAAAAGCGCGCGCGGGGGGTGGGGGGGTGGAGTGTTAAAGGAATAAAACACTCCTTTAACATTTTTATTTGATTATTATTTCTTCTGTTTTAATTTGTCTATTTGATTTTAAATTGATATACAATATTAAATTTGATAGAATAATTACCTACTTACACTCCTTTATTTATTATATTTTTCATTATTCTCACCTATTTTCAAAAATCTCAAAAACTTCTTATTTTCGTCCGGATACCATAATTAAGTAACCTGGATAAATTAAATATTGATTCTTAAATTATCTCTATGTTTAATGAATTATGTTTTAAATATTACCTGTAAATACTTAAAAATCTTAATTTTTGTATTCGAAATTAAATTAATATATCAGATTGCTATATTTTTTTAAAAAAATTATAAATTAAAAAAAATAGAAAAGAAAAATGATAATTAACTTTTTATATTATGTGATTTACGTAAAACCCTACAAATCTGATTGCAGACCCTTCTGGTTATCTTTTTTCTTAATTTGATTTGATATTGGTCCGGATCATTTTTGGCTGAGTCTTGTAATTTTCATTTTTGTTATAAAAGAAAGGGCCTTGAGCCCATCCATTTGAATTTTTGTTAAAAAAAAAAACACTCGACATAACATTTAAAAAAGTATGTGAGAGGTATAAAAGTATTATTTGATCTTATGATGTTAAATATGTCGTAGAAAATTATAAATTAAGAGTAGTAAAAAAAAATACATTCTTATTTAAGTCAACAAAAAAATAAAATAAACGAATTAAAATGAGTAGGTGTAGTTGGTAAGCCCTTTTCCTTAATTTATTCACCCAATTCACAAGGTGGGCGGTTGTTGGTACGTTGAAAGAGTCAGAGAACTTTTTTTTTATGACAATGTAATTGGGAGACAAAAATGTAGCTTCAATGAATTGATCTTTTCCAAATGTCTTATGAGTTCAAGATTCTATATCTTTAAAAAATCAAGGTGAATAACGAAATGCTTCCGTTTTATAACAACAATAATAACATATTCATTGTACAAATGAGAAATATTTTTGTTTCATAGATTTCAAATTTCATTTGTGCATAACCTATATTTGTAGTTATCTTAATTATATCGATAGAGATGTAATAAACTCTAAATATTAAATACACCGGCGAATCATTAAACTTATTAATAAATTATATTTAGCTATATGAATTGTGATTTATTCCAATTAAACAATATTTGAACACATAGCAAAATATTTCTATAATGATACACTTCCGAATTCGATCCAACTCAACTCATGAATTTTAAAAGTATTTTTACATATTTTCTCAAGCGTTATTATTTAGATACTTTAATCACATGAATAAATTATCTCTTTTAGATATAGATATAATGTTATACACATTAATTTTTATAAGCCATAAAACCGTGCACTTGTTCCAATTGAGGTTGATAAATTGTTAGTTAATTTGTTTCATTGTCATTGTGTATTTAATTAAGTCTCATAATTTAAGAATTGAAAAAGAAAGAAGCACCATGTCAACAAGAACAACACGTCACCGAGGGAAAAATAAGAATAACAAAATAAATAATTGTTTTTTGAATATAAAACTATATAGACTTTTATTGAATTGACCAAAAAATATATAATGAAACTAACGGAACAGTGAATACTTGAAAAATAATTTATTTATTTATTTTAAAAAGAAGGGAATCAATTATTGGAGCCTTCTGACTTCTAACTGAAAATAGGTTACGCGATTCTTTCATATAATTGAACATGATAAGTTGGAAATTCATGCATTTTCCCTCTATTATTAAACATTTTGACTTCATAGCTAGTTTACTTGCATTATTCATCATTGATTTTTCAGTCAACGCCCTTGATGGCTGATGCAACATTGAATATCGGCGAGAATGATATCAAGCACATTTTCAAGTTATATTCGATAAAATATTCTTGTCCATTAAAAATTTGAAATAACTCTATAAGTTCGCACAATTTCAAAATGACAACACCGGAAACATACTAATGACTAATCAAAATAAAATCTGAAGTATCTATAATTCATTGACAGTTTTTCAACTTTATGTTATATATAATAATCCAGATTTGCGGATAGAGATTATTACGAAGAATGTGAATCATGGACGTTAACGAAGGACGAGACTAAAAGACTATCCCCTCATTTCACTTATCCCATCTAATTTGTATTTATAAAATATTATAGCACAAGCTATTTAAGCTCTCAAACTTTTGCTTTTCAAGTGACATTATTGGATAACTATGTCAGAGATAATTCAAATTACAACTTAATAATATGTATTTATTCTCTAATTAGTTTTTTGCTTTGCAGCCTATTAATTGTTTTGATGATTTTCATTACCAAATTACTCAGCATCAAGTTGTGTGCCCTTAATCACAAATTCAATTGTTTATATTGCTACACACATGCCGATGCTATTTATATTTCATAGCGGCAACCACATAAGTTATTTCACTTTGAGAAATTTTTATTTGAATAGATTTTATTATAATCCGCAATTTAGCATTTCTGACTCGAATGTATATTCAATGGTCTAGATCACGGCCACCTATCTATTAGCATAAAGTTGATTTATCCGTCTATTTGTCATCTTTATTCATATGAGGTATATTATATATTGACAAGTATCATAAATTAGACTGATTTTTAACGGAAGGTGAAGAAGAAGCAGGAAATGTAGAAGCTGATGGGAGAAAATGATATCTTTTCATTCACTTAACAGCACAGTAGTTAATTACATAGTAGAGTATTTATAGAAGTTAACTAGAGTTAGTTTATTAACTGCAGTCAACTACACATTAACTAACTACTCCATTAATTGCGTAACTAATTGACTAACAACTTCCTAACTAACTTGTTAACAACTAACTGATTACATAACTACTAATTAGTGTGAAGTACTAATGCTGTTATTCTCTATAGATTTATTCATTACAAAAATATTTCTCAACCATTTATGATATTCACGTAATATATATATGCTAATATAATATCATAAAAATTGATTTATTTGCACTACAACAAAAAAATAGAAAATGACGATGAATTTTGGCAGCGAATTATTTTCCATTGCTACGTAATAATGAATTAGCGACAAAATTATTATTCCAACAATATTTAACGACGATTAGATGGAATTGCAATTATGAAACACAATAGATAATCAATAAATAAAGGAGTGTATCCTCTATTATAATTTAAGGGCAAAAATAAAAATATATTGCAAAATATTAGTGCCACCATTTTAACTACGAAATTAGCAATGGAAACATTAGCGATAGATTTAGCACGAAATATCCATCATCAGTAATATTTTATTTATTTAATATCAATTATACAGAATTTTTTCCCCCTTAATAAATGTTTTCTTTATATTTTTTGTAAAAAAATGTTTTGAGTACAATGTTCATATTCAGATGTAATTAAATATAACCTCAAACGAAATACAAATTTTAAGTTTCTTTTGAAATACAATATCAAGTTAAATTTTGAAACTTTTCTCACTTAACATTGATTTTTAAATAAAATAAAAAATAATTTTAAAAAATAAATAAATTTTATGATCAAAGCATGTCCTTTGATACTTCTTAAAATTTTAGAGATCAAAATATGTCCTTTGATGCTTTTGTGTACTTCCCTCAAACAAATATGATCTTTATCAATCTGGGACCAGAGGATAAAGACTCAATGTCAGAGTGCAAGAAGTGTTGAGATCATCATTGACTTTGTGAATACTACTGGTAATTACTACTTCCATCCTCTCAGTTTAGTTAGTATTTTTTAGTTTGATATGATATTTAAATTTTTTTAATATAAAATAATTTTTAAATATTTATTTGATAGTAAATTAAATTATTAAAGATAAAAAAATAAAATTAAATTATTTTTAATTATGATTTTCTTAAATAAATTTAAAGAATATCAAATAAAATGATACGAAAAGAATAATACTCATACTAATATAATGAATAAGCATTTTTATCCTTTCTGATAGACCTCTCGATCGCGTAACAATCAAGTATCTAAAATAAATGAATAGTAAAGAATCTATATTAAAATTAATTATTGGAGAATAAAAGTAACACTTACAAATTACATAATATAATGATCAAAACCAAGAGACAATAAAATTATGTTTTCTTAAAGATAATAACAAAATTAGACGATGTTCAACTGCATATTAGGAGTATACGTGGTATAATGAAAAATATTTTTTGAGAAAATCTTTTTCTATAGATTGTTTTTTCTTAAAAAAACAAATGAGCTCCTTCCTAGTTTTCTAATGTTTTTGTTAATTAAGCATGAACATTTATATGTTACTCTCCTTATTTTATTTTATGTGATATTATTTAATTTGAAATAATTTTTTTAAAAAAAAGACTTATGCATTTGTGATCTAAAATAACTTTTAGATGCTTGATTATTTTTTAAAGGATAAATATGAAAATTTTAAAATTAGATTGTTTATAATTATAATAAGATAGACATACCTTTTGAGACATATTTAAAAAAAAAAAGTTATGTCACATAAAATGAGATAGATGAAATATTTTTATCATAATATTATGAAGGCGAAATGCGATGGAGACTGAAGGTTGGAGGAATTAGACTACGAAGGAGATAATAAACTTGAAATATTATTTCAGCATTTTACTTTTCCTATTTTTATATAAAAAAAAAATATTTTTATCATTTTAAAAAATAAAGTTTCAATTTTTTACTTAATTATAACAAAAAGAGAAAAATATTTTTCTCGGTACCAAACACTTGACACGTCCCCCATCCAAAAGCCTCGGGAAATCAGCAAAAGGCAATTTGCTTGCCGTGTGCAGAAATCGGATAAGTGACGGTTGATGATGCCTACTTTTCATACTTACAGTGGTCCTGCATGTAGACTAGATATCTACTTATGGATACGTAATCTTCTTATCCAATTGGATATAGCCACGTTTTCTATTACAAGAAAATCTACTGCGACTAAAAAGGTATAGTTGTATATCTTTAAAAAGCAATAAATTAAATAACAATTTTATACATCACGTTTTGGATATATCCTCTCTAGTCTAGTGAATTGTTAGGATGTAAACACTGGTTAACAAAATTATTTTAAAACAAAAATAAAATGTTACTTTCCTCTTGATCTCGTCCAGATTCTTTTGTTATCGGCTCTGAACTTTTTCTTTCTAGTTTTTTTCACCTTTCTTATCGGTTAGGTAGCTCAATCCTCTCGACTTCATCACCTGTAAAATTAGAGAACAAGTTCATCGTACATATATAGGTTGTTACAATTTTAAGACAAGTGATTGGAACTCAACAAAGTGTACAGTTTTTCAATTTTGATTTCAATTTTTCAACTCTTTGGAAAAATAAAGTGAGAATGACTATAACAAACTTAGATTAAAAATTAAGTGATAAATTATTTCTTAATTTATTAAATTGGACAAGTAAATATAAATGCTTGTCTTTAATAAAATGTAAGAATAGACGGAGAGAGTAAATGGCAAAACTGATAATTTCGTTAATGATGTTGAAGATTTAGTAAATAAATATTAAAAGTAATTTGTGGCCTATAAATATATACAATATCGTACTTTTTCTGTTTATTTTTATTTGTTACTATTTCGTTTTTTGATGTCAACTTAACTAAATTTCAAAACTTTAGATGGTTGAAAACTATATGAAAAATATTATAAGTTGCAATTCTTTTCATATTAATATAATAAAAAAATACATATTAACAAAAAAAGATTAAAATTTATATAATTTGAGCTCAATAAGTTAAATAAGGATAAGCAGAGGAAGTATAATCTTTTAACGATGAATTGACATCATTCATTTCTGGTTACGCCACGATACTTGTATGAATGAAGTGTTTTCTAGTAGTCATTTACGTTCTTTCTCAAAAGAACAAAAATGAAGAAAAAGTATTACCCGCTTTTAGGTGTCTGATTTTAGCTAACTCTATATGGGAAAGCGACTAGTCAATATAATTGTGGAATCAAATGATTTTTCTGCTGCCATTTTTCCATCTTTCATTGAATTGGTAAGTGAGAAAAAGCAGGCAAACGTGTTCTCTTCATCAGATTAATCAACTCCCTACATACATAGCCTGCGACTACAAAGGCTATCAATCAATTGAAACAAGGAAATGGAGTCGGTTTGATGAAAACTATGGTTATTAATGTGGCCTTTCTCTTGCTTCTTCCTTCAGTTATTAGGGAAGGAAAAAAAAAAAGATCTAAGGAGCCATTTGTCCATGATTTTTTTTTTTAATATTGTTTTTTGGTTACATATTGCCTAACCTTTTTTTTTTTTAACAAAAAAAATAGTTTAAAATTTGAGAAAAATAATTTTGACCAATTATGACAATTATTTTTCCACTCACAATTTTGTACTTTAATTTAGGTTAAATTCGTATTCAACTACAATTTCAATTTTCACATCCAATCTTTTCCCCTAAACTTTCAAATAGGAGTATATAACTAGTATTTGTTCCTTTTTTGAATATTATTTGATTCGTTTACTTTTAGTTATCAAATTTTGATTTAGCACATTTATTAAAAAAATAATTATTGATATCACAAGTTTACCATTTTTTTATACCTATTCAATACTTAAATAATGCGACACTCTTTGCTTATCAAGAGGTTATTTGAATAAACTTCCAAAATGTATATAAAAGATAACAAAGCTACAATTCTGCCTACAACAATCTAATGAAAAAATATTAAATAAAATCTATATAAATTGAATCTCAAACAGCAAAAATTGGCATAAATTGGAACCCAAGGAGTAATCCCTCTGTTGCATTTTAATTGTTGTAGCTTTTATTTTTAAAGTCAAACTATATAATTTTGACTTTTTTTTCATCATATTAATAAATAAAAAATTACAATTAATAATATTTTTTTATAATTTTTAAATATTTGAATTTTTATTTTAAAATATTAAACTAATTTAATTTTAAAATTAATCAAATTAATTTTAAAAAAAACGTAACATGACAACCAGTGAGAGGGATGAAATATTTATTTTGTACAAGAAGTGGTGAGCACTAAGCAGCAACCGTGAGGTAAAAATAGTCTAGAAAACAGAGAGAAGTCAAAAAGAGAGCACAAATGGATACTGAAATGGAGCAAGTGGAGCGTTCGTATATACTCTCTCTGGAACTGAGCTAGTTGAAGAGCATGTCTACAATTGTGGCTTCACGTGTGCCAGAAAGCTGCCTTCACCTGACACTGTTATGATATAAAACAACTCCCTCCGCCTCGATTTTGTGTCTTAATTTGATTGGATAAAGAATTTTTAATAAAAAATATTATACTCCTGACCACTCAAATTAGAACTATATACAATCTTTTAAATATTAAAACACGTAAATAAGAAAAATAAAACACTTAAATTGGTACAATGGGAAGTGCTCCTATCAACTCTTTCAAGTTCTTTCATTTAGATTTTGCAGTTTACCAACTTCCCTAATGCTTCAGTTCTCAGAAGAAAAAGAAGACTAGTCAAAGTCTAAACAACTTGCTAGCATACCCCTGCGCTGTTTCTCTTTCTGTAATTTCTACTTAATTTAATAGATGTTCAATTAAGACGTTAATTCAATTGGTTTGTTCACTTTAATGCGAATCCGCGCACACTCTGGCCTATGTCTGCCTCTACTGTTAAGTTACCTAAGCATGGTTGGCTAATAAATACACGCTCGTTCGGTGCATATATACCCACTAAAATTGTCACTTAACTCCCAGACGACGCAAATATAAAGAGTGTGCAAGTGGATATATGCACATAAGAAAAGTTAGCTAGTTCTGCTCAATGCTAAACTTGATCTTTCTGGCTTTTGTAATGCTGTGATAAAAAAATCTGCACATCTATATTCCTATAATGGCTAACAACAATGTGTATCATAACAATGCGAAGTTTTCTTTGACTGATCCTGACCCTGAACCGGATGATATTTCTGTTTTCCTTCGTCATATTCTACTTCCTTCTTCATCTTCGTCTTCATCCAATTTTTTGGGTGATGAAATGCAATACTCCTCATCATTACCCCATCTTATGCCTAAAAATCAACAATGCAATTTGTCTTCCATGATGAATCCATCGGCTGGCGGCATCTTGTTGTCTTCTTCTGGGGCTTATAATGTGCCTGCGAGTGCAACAAATGTTTCTTCTTCATCTGTTGGGACCATGGACAACGATCCAGATGAGTATGAATGTGAAAGTGAGGTATTTCTGCACTTCCTACTAAATTCGTTTCGATTAATGAGTTTTATTTTAATTTCCAAATTTCATGTTTACTTTTATTGCGCTGGTATATTTCCGATTTTATGCGATAATAGGGATTTTAAACGCAGGATGGTACAGAGTATTTGGGGACGGAAGCTTCAGTACAACCGCCACCATCTCGTAACACGTCCAAGAGAAGCAGAGCAGCTGAAGTGCATAATTTATCTGAAAAGGTTGGTTCTTCTTGTTGAGTAAGTTTTGTTTATGATTATCATTCTTTGATCCCATGATTTCATAAGTACAATAAATTCTGTGCTAAGGGTCATAAATTGAACTCTCTAAGTTTATTTATATATTGAATATGATTTGCAGAGGAGAAGAAGCAGGATTAATGAAAAGATGAAAGCATTGCAAAAACTTATTCCAAATGCAAACAAGGTGAGGTGTTTCATATTTAGCAATTTTGAATGATTCTTGACGCTATAAGAATGATTTATAACCATTTAAAGATTGATTGAGAGTTAACTATTTTCTGATGGATTTTCGACAGACTGACAAGGCTTCAATGCTTGATGAAGCAATTGAGTATCTCAAGCAGCTTCAGCTCCAAGTACAGGTCTGATGGTTTTGTATGAAATTTGCTACATGTGATTTATTTGGTATGACGAGGAGTTATTTTCTGTGATAATATTTTCGGGAAAAAAATGTTTTTAAGATTGACAAAAAATAGATAGAATATTGTGCTGATTGGCTTAAGTGATGTGAATTCAAAGTCCAGATAGTTGCAACAAAAACGAGTGGCAACACCAAAATGACTTCTTCCTGGAAACATTTTTGTGGAAAATGACCTCTGTCGTACCAATCAAACTTTGTTCCTTCACTTAGGAGTGGTGAAATAGGCTAGAGTATTGTGTTAAAGACCTAACAGAAATGTCTTCGTTGCGTTTAATTTCTATTACCAATATCTCATTGAATAAAGGAGTTAAAAGAGATAAGTGTATATTGGTGGCGATTCCATCTAAATTCAGAGTATTAGCTGAGGAGCTAGATCCTCTCTGCCTTTGTCTTGCCTGGTTCGTTCGCCAATTAAATAGATTGATGAACAAAACCAGCATTTTTAGGAGGACAGACATTCTTTGTTTGATGACAGCTGAAGAGATTAATGACCTTTCGGTTCCTGTTTATGTTTTCTGGCTCTGAAAGTATTGAACGCCTTGATTATACTGGGATACAGCTTTCCACACCAATGCATTGTGTTTTAAGAAATAACCATTCTAGCTCTTTCAAGACCTGATCAAATACCTATTTTCTCGCATCTGAATAATGTTGGCTTTCTTTTTTGCAATTTTGGATAGGAACTAATGCCATGTGTTATTTCTAATTGCTCAGTATGCAGATAACACTTCTTCTCCTTAATTTGACGATCAGTTGGCTTGAATATGTTGGTGGATAACTTTGAATGAAATAACCAACTCCTTTTCTATGATAATGTTAACTCATAATAAAAGAGTAGAGAAAATGAAACTGGTTACACTCATATTGGATTCACTTTAGTAACTGATAGTGGAAATAATACAGAAGATAAACTTGGATACACTACTATTAGATTTAGCCACATTCTGCAGTTATTGGGCTACATTCTGTTTGGGATTCATTACTTTTTTGTTGTCGAAATTTCTAGTGGCTAATCAATTAATTGATCAGGCCATTTCCTAGATTGGTTCTAGATCGGGTTATCTGTTCATAACACTTGTTAGTCTGATTAAGTGATATGATTTATAGCATAACAATGTACTTCAATCTTTAGATGTTGACAATGAGAAACGGGTTAAACATGTATCCTCTGGGCCTGCCACGAGTGCTACAACAAAATCAACTCTCCCAGCCAAAAATGGGTTTGTGCGAGGGGAATGGATTCACAATTGCTAAAGTGGCTGGGGATCTCCAAGTAAACCAAGACCCCTTGTTAAATGCCATTTTAAATCCAGCTGAAAATTGTACAGAAACTAAGCTAACTCCAGTGACAACTATGTCAAATACAAACCACTCAGACAATGCTTTTGAGCCAGAGTCCTCGATGAATATTCACCTTGATCCATTTCAGCTCTCAAGATCTACCAGCAAGGTATGTTGGATACATGACGTATTTGAATGGCTTTTCTGGAAATGCAGATTAAGGGATCAATATTTCCACCCATCTGACATTCACATTCTGTCTGTAAAGGAAATTTGGAGGGAGGATTGTTTGCATCTATATGGAATGAATGAGCAAACGACCAAAACTGCATCGATTGGTAGATTATTTGCTTGGCATTCTTACCTAATTGACAATTTTTGCCTTGTATCCTGGTCTCCTTACCATTTTCTATTTCATTGTATTATAGGAGCAAATGTGGAATTCTCAGTTCCCTTTGATACCGATGCATCTAGCCTGAAGAGAAACAGTCGGGAAGCCTGTTTGCTTCGATATCAGTTTGGTACTGTCAATGAGACCAATCTGGATACCGACCAACTTCTTCCCCCACAACTATATAGGTAGGTAACTCTCATTACACCTGTGCTCTTCCATAGCAATGAATTTTGTCTCTATTCCTAAATTTCCTTTTCTATTGTTGGTCACGTCGGAAGCAGTACTTATGTTGACATTATCTAAAGTGAATGCAGCAACTTCTGAAGTTTTGGCCTCCATCACCCTGCTGGATTTTGTTGGAAGTAATGAGACATGCGTCTTGCTGCTTAGGATATTATTTCATGGTGTTAACTTTTGGGCTCAAAAGCCATTGTATTGAATGAATCAGTTCTGCATTGCTTATGCGGAGAAGTTGGAATATAAATGTAAAGATTGGACTATGTTCTATCTAGTTAGGAAATAAGAAAATTAACATTAGGCATAGAATATGTTTCTTGATTATTCACAGTCCTCCAACTAATCTGAAGATGGTATTATTGCTATCAAAGATGAATCTAGGTTTAAAGTTTATGGATTTTAATGGAGACCTCAAATCAATACCACTATAACAATGGGATTCATGTTCAAATATTTGGTAAATTTTTAGATATATATACAAGAACGGGGTAAAGGTAATGGGTTCACATGAACCACTAACACTCTGGATCCACCCAAGGATGAATTAAAGCGGGCTACGCACAAGAAACAGTAACTCTTGTAGGTTTATATAAACATATCTTCGTTGAAGATTATACATTCTTCTTTTCTTGTTTGAGAAAAATTAAATGATTGCTGTATTATTTTATTCATACAGTTGCTGCCGTTTCTCAAAAGAATAAGTTGCATTTCTTTCATTCAGTAATGGTTCATTGCGTTTATACTTAGCATGCTATTATATCTTGAAAATTATCATGTGAATTGAGATAGAAAAGAGGGTATTGTGGACCAATGCAAAACTCATTTTGCTTCTTCCATTTTGTAGTGTCTATCATTTATTTAAAGCTACCTTGCTCAGTTGTTTGAAATTTCCATTCAACGAATATGCGGATGTATTCACCTAAATATTTTTCCTTGTTTGTCTTCTTATTTGACGTGTAAATAATGAACACGGAATCCAAGAATACGCCATTTAAAAAATAATTTGGATTTTTGGGATTTTCGCTCAGTTAATATACAATATTCCACAAAATATCCTTCATTCTATTTAGTTGCCAGATATACTAAAAATAATTTTTTCAAAATAGTTGTCAATTTAGATGATCAAGAGAATTAATTATTTTTTTTCAACTTAGCCCTGTGCATTAATTATTATAGAATCAAGATGTACGTATATAGATAAAAGTTGAATTACTCATAAGAAATATATTAGTTCTAGTTCAATTTTCTTAAGTATTGTATTAAATCTTATCATGATAATTAAAATGAGACAGAGGAAGTATTTTTGTTAAATCGCATTAATCAAACAAAAGTTCAAGAACCAAAATTTAAGTAATGCTACTAACTCAGCACGGTCCTCTTCATTTTTTTCCGTGTAAAAAAAAAAAAAGTAATTTGCAATTCATTTGTTAAAGAATTGACTGCAAAGGAGAACTTGAAAGAAAACTGAAGTTGATTGACTTGCAGCAATAGGAAGAAAAATTCTCGTCTAATCACTTAGTTTGAAATTTGAATCGTGTCGACCAAGAACAGAAAATTTACTTTGAACGTGTCAATTGGGAAGGGAGAGATGGTTCGCTGGAAAAATATTTCTTTCTCATCGATGAAACATATATTATTTAATTTATCTTTTTTATTTTGCTATTATTATTTAACGGAAAGTAAATTCTTCCCTCCGTGGTCGAAAACACCCTAATCCCTGGTTTGGATGGTTGTTACCCGTTGTATTGTAATATATTTTTTTAGTTTAAATACAATGATTAGTACATTGTTACTTATATTTTACTGTATCGTATCGTTTAAATCCATTGTTAGGTAACAACGAAAAGATCTATTTTATGTAACGACCGACTTGATGTAGTTGCGTTGTTACTTTAATAATATTTTCTCGTTTTTTACTTTATTTATTATTCAATAATTCTAATTTATCATTTATCCTATCTTTTCATGGTGTCTACCACACCCCGTACAATTTCTTGTAGGTTTCATCCAAATTATGTATATACGACATTATGTAACAACAAAGAATAATATAATACAATATATTACAACACAGTACAATACATTATGATACAATACATAACAATCATCCAAAAAAAGTGTAAGTGAAGGGAGATGCGGTGTATATTATTCATCCAAAAATTATATCGTATAGAGAAAATAAGTATTAATTACTATAAGCGTATATTTAATTTTATACGCTCTTAAGACAATTCAAAAAAATTGTACATTTCTCATCAAATTTCTAGCTATATCATCGAAGAAATCAATTGTGACGCTAGCTAAGGAACAGACAAAAAGAAACTAAAGTAGTGGTGTTAATACATTGCAACTTTGTAATTGGAAAAATTATGCCCACAGGTCCCTTATTCCTTTTTTGTGATGAATGAAAAAATGGGGACATTTATTGGGTTACATTATGCAAAGGAAATATAGATTCCTTTTTTCCGGGAAAAACACACACACTCTATTCTATAAGGGGACAAGAAAAGAAACAATGAAAATTCAATGTATGGTACGAGAGATTTGTATAACCAAATTATAATCTTTATAAAAAGAATAATAGTTACTCATTTTAATTTCAAATTAATTGAAGTAAGTTATATTAGTTCTAATGAGTTATATCGTTACATTTAAATTTATTCTATAAAGATCAATATAATTTCGTCCAACAAAATATCCTTTATATAGATTTTTTTTAATTCATTATATCATATTTTTCTGTGTATGCAAAGATTTTAAAGGATTGACAACACTTTTTTCTCTCTGAATATTTACCAATTCTCCAAGTTCCAACATCAGAGTGAGTAAAAAATGAAGTGTTGAAACTTAAAAAGTAGAGTTTTTAAAATTGCATTTAAACCTATATTTTATTTGAATTTTGTTTTAAAAAAATTTGTAGGTAGAAAGTGAAATTTCTTTCGTTTGAAAACTTAATATTCTTCTTCTGAAAATAGTTTTTAAAAATTTAATCCATAATATATTATCAAACAAGCTAAAAAAAAAATTCCTCACCCCAAAACATATAAATAATACTCTCTCCTTCTATTTAAAGAAGAATAACTTACTTTCTTTTTTAGTTCGTTTAAAAAAGAAAGATCTCTTTCCTTTTCTGCAACACTTTAATTTCAATTTTTCATCCGTAAGATCACAAGATTAAGTGACATTTTTTAATACTTTTGGAATAACTTTAATTTATTAATTTATTTTAAACTCTGAGACAAATCAAATTAGATTTTTCTTTTTTAAATGTACCAAGTACAATAGATAGAAAAGAGTAGAGATCGTGTATTAAAGTAGCAGACTAATAGGTCAGTACAGATAGGTTGATGTCTGACCATGGGGTATAGTAGGATAGTAGGTTTAGTCGTGTCTTTATACTTTGAATTGTCATTGTTCGTCTTTATATGTTGATTTTATCGTACTTGAATATTATCATGTGTTTATGAAGTAATAATAAAGGGTACGAATATTATATGCTCCTCATATGAAATTTCATTTGATGTGATGTTGTTTTCGTTGAAGCACAACAGAGGACCCACTTGTTGTGTGGACTTCCCAGTCCAATTCTTCGACAAAAACTAAAAAAAAAAGACTTGCAGTCCAAACTCCAAAGTAACCCAACCCAAACGTCAATCCAAGCCGCCAGTGCGCCTTTTCAGTATTCTCTAAAGTTAAGGCAAAAGCAAGAAAGCAAGCTCTAATAAAGTCCGCTCTAATCCTTGGCGCTCCTCGTCTTTATATATGTTCGTCTTTTCCCAGTTTTGTTTGTAACGGTCTCAACAAATTCTCCCTGTTCCCGTAAAACCGAATTTCAACTGTGCTAACCCTAGGAACTTTGTAGACGAAGACAATTATGGCTGAAACTATACCTAATGGCCGGCCCGAGAGTGCCAATATTGATGGACCGACCAATCCTATGGTTACGCCTATTTTGACAGATCTCTATCAGTTCACTATGGCTTATGCTTACTGGAAAGCTGGAAAACACAATGAACGAGCCGTGTAAGTATTCAATTTCGGTTCTAATTTCTCTATAGTTTCATTTACATTATTCGTTTGATGTTCTGATGTGGTTGATCATTTACTTAATGGTCAAAAATGGATGCTTAACTTCGATATTTTAGCCGTGTGGAAGAAGCATTTCTGTTTGCTCAGCAAGCGGATTTTTTTTTTCAGCAAGAGGATTAAGCTGATTATTTAAGTATATGGTTATATTTTCAGGTTTGACTTGTATTTTCGGAGGAATCCGTTTGGCGGTGAATATACAATATATGCTGGTTTAGAAGAGTGCATAAAATTTATTGCTAATTTTAAATTTACTGAGGATGAGATAGCCTTTATCAGGTCATCGTTGCCCTCGTCATGTGAGGTAAAGTTGTTATTAACGAGCAAATATGAAGACATAATGTGTGATTGAGTTAACTTTTTAGGCTGATAGTTTGAATTCTTCTATCTGAATTAAGATATCATGCGGTCATCTGTTTTCCTCTTCTCCTTTTCTGTTATCCTCTATTTTTGGATTTTTCTAAGGTTATTATTCAAATTTTATCTGTAAAATTTGGGAGCAAATGCTTTCCTGACGCACTTATCTTTCACTGGCCAAAATATGGTAATAAATAATGCATACAGTAGAGGAAATGGTAAGACTGAAGGGTCATTTTGAATCGTTGCATTTATTTTAGATGTTCTACAGGGAACATATAAATATGTAACTCGATAAAGTGGGAAAAGATATCCTTATGTTTGTTGCAGAAGATATTTCGTAAACCTAAATGCTTCTAAGGTTGAGAGCCTTTTATCTTTCTGCCTAACAGTTGTGGTTATGTCTAATTAATGCAACTGTACATCTTTCTTCTTTGGGAAGTCCTGCCCTATGTCATGAACATGTCATCCCAGTATGTTTGAGATGATCAAGCTGTGATTGATGCTCCATCTGGTCATGCTTTTATACTACTTCATCGACTCCCTCTTGTTTATTCACTTCCGATTTTGCCAACTTATAAAAATATTACTGTGCACTGTTCAATATTTGTATAGGAGGACATGGGCCCATAATTTGGGTTTTGTGTTGAAGACAAATAGATTAAAAGATGAAGTTCAATTGGGAAGTGTAAAAGTAAATCTTTAATGAAACTATTGTGGTATTTAAAAGGTATTACACTTCTGACTTATTAAAAGTAATTGGGAAATCTAAAGGGAAATATGTTTCAGTATACTTCAAAGATTTTTTTGCAGTGCTGAGGATTGTGAGTGCTTGACCATAAGCATATTAATGGATTATGTAGGATGGCTTCTTCGAATACCTTCGAAGGCTTGACTGTTCGGATATTGAGATATATTCTATTTCCGAAGGATCAGTAGTTTTTCCCAAGGTACCGCTGATGAGGATTGAAGGACCAGTCGCTGTGAGTTGCAATAACACTATCCTTTATTAGTGCTTGCTTTTGAAGCATCCCAACAGGGTTGTCTGTTGGATCTTCTCATGTTCATCTTTAATATGCTTGATGATTGCTTTTTCTCAAAGGTGGTTCAACTACTGGAAACGCCATTTGTAAACCTCATAAACTATGCATCACTAGTTACTACTAATGCTGCAAGACACCGTTTTGTTGCTGGAAGGTCCAAAGTATTGCTTGAATTTGGGCTTAGGAGAGCACAGGTTGTTTATCTTTCCTTTTGGTATATTTAAAATCTCTATGATGTACAAACTGTGAACAAACTTTTGTACCTTCATGAGTAGGGTCCTGATGGTGGTATATCGGCATCAAAGTATTGCTACATGGGAGGATTTGACGCAACAAGGTGATTTCGTGTTTATTTCTCTGTGTCTCCATGAAATGCATCACTTATCTTATTCATTGAGATGTGGATTTCTACGTTCATTATATTTTATTAAAAATTTAGAGACTCAAGACAGTAGTAAACACACAAAATTCTACTACTATGTTTGGTTTAATTTGGATTTTGAAGAACTCTTAAATGTGCAGTCCACCAACCACTGTACTTTCTGAGAAGCAAGTTCCTTTAGATTCAATTTTCTTTCAACATGTAAAAGAACATTTTGTAAGCTCTTCCAAAAATGAAGCCTACATATTCCGAAGGATCTGCAACTGTGTGTCACATGTTGTTTGATTCTTATTCAAGGAGCAAGATCACGGGGGATCTTGATATGAGTGCGTTAACGTCAGTAAAGATCAATTAAAAAGCACATTTACGTGTCACTGTGCCCATCAGATAAACTGTTGCTAACTTTTTCCAATGATAGAACTAGAAAATCAATTAATTGTTCAAGGACCAATTTGATTCATAAGATGGATGGTTAAAATTGAAAAAAAAACTATGCTGCAGTTTTACGTTTGAATGCTGCGTTACTGCAACCTAATGTTTTTTTTTTCCTGGTTATGTTTATCATATAGATAAGGAAATACAGCTTCTTTTTGTAAGTTAGAACACCGCGACACTACTTTGTACCTATTGGTGTTTTGATTCTTTTAATCATATCCAAGCCTGGAAGATCACTGTGTTTTTGTGATTTGACAGCAATGTGGCCGCTGGAAAGCTGTTTGGAATCCCACTCCGAGGAACGCATTCCCATGCCTTTGTTAGCTCATTTCTGGTAGGTGCAATCTTCAAAACGGCTTTACCTTCCCTTGAAATAAGTGAGATCTGTGTGATATCAATGTGCTCTGACAGTTTGTCCAGCCCTGTTTATTCAAGATGATAATTTTTTAAAGATCTAGTCTTTTGTCGGTGCATAGTAAGAAACATGTCTTAGGCTAGTAAAATGCTCCATTCAAATTATCATTTTAGTCCTTTCAACGAAAGTTAGTTTGTCTTCAGATACCAATCTACTATTATTATTACCATTTATCATTATTACAGTCGTTTTGAAGGTGTAGTTACCACATCTATTTTCTTTCCGGCCAATTTAATGCTGACATAATCATTTCATATGTAACACATATAGGATACAATATTGTGAATTTGATTCTGAAAAGATGATGTTGGCTGTTAAACAAATTACTTAAACTCTTTAATAGAGTCATTCACTATCGTAAGTGGAATGTTCTTTCGTATACTTATAGTAACTATTGTTACTTTTTTTTTTATTTTGATTGTTTCTGCGATTACATGGATCATATCTATTTATACAAATACCTTTATGATTTCCGCTCATATGTATTGATAGGGTACATAAATGCTTGTATATACGCAATTGGTTTATGCGACAATTGTAGTTTCTTCCTCAATGTCATCGAGTGTCCTCAGTTGAATATATTAGTCAATGCATAATTGCACATAGCCCAAGCACAAGCTCATATGAATTTATGTGCATTGGAATGGCAAGCTTAGAGCTAAGTATTGGTATACATACGATCAATTGATTTTCCATCCGACTTATCAAAAAATACAAAAGTAATGATCTTTTATCCAGATTTCAGCTAGAACCCTTTGTTGATATGTGAGTTGTAATTTGTGAAACTCATTAGGTCATGTTCTCTTTGTGGATACTAATTTCCCCAAGTTTTATTACTATCAATTGTTTGTCCGGTGCACTTTGTCTTGCTTCTTTATGAATAAAGACAGGTAATTGAATATTCAAATGTTGATTTCTAGATGCCTAGTACTTCTTTTGCTCTGGATTGTGCACTGAACGTCTTCTACTTGCTTGAAGTCATCTGTTATCTAACTTCATCCTTATAACGCAGAGCCCAGATGAGATCATAGAGAAATCACTTCAACATCATGATGGTTCTAGTGTTTGTGAGGATTTTGTTAGTCTGGTACAGACATGGCTTGATAAGTTAAAGGTATTAACAATCTCATTCTTTTGATATACTAGTTAGATCATCAAATATTTATTTAAGTCTTCCATTTAATGTATTCTTGGAATCTGACCTTTTTGATGTATGCGATCTGATAAATCATGTTAGTTCTCTATATTATTATCACCTCTACATTCTTAAAAAAAAATTGTTATCACCTCTTTCATTTCAAATATCATTTAGCTTTGACACAATTTTCACCTTTTCATTCCAATATACTGAACTAAGCTTTTAATGTTCCTTACCAAACCTGCTCAAAATTCACAGTGTCAAGAGCAGACGTGGTTCGATTGATTGTCAGAGTGTCAATGATTGTCAGTGTTTAATAATATAGGCACAATCTCTGTAACCATTTGATTGCCAAAAGGGAGTGTGATGGATATATTCTTTCATTTAATTCTGCTTAACCCCTACAGATAGCTGAACTTGTCCAGATTACTGGATATGTGCCTAATATGTATGATTCCACTGACACAAATTATGTCCACTCAGGTGATTTATGTGCTCAGAGGTAGCTAATGCTGCTAGGTTCCCTTCCTCAGGGTTGCATAACATTACGAAGATGATCTGCATGCTTTTTTTATGATTGATAACTATGAAATAATTTTGTCAATGAGTCTTCTCTTCGTACTCTGACAATGAGGCTGGAAAGTGTATTATGAATCTCATGTGGGCCTTCCCTTAATTTTGTACAAAGTTTAAAAACCCTTGTAGCATCATTAGAGTATTTCCTTCTTTGGATATATCAAGCATTTGCTACTCTGTCAATATACACTGGAATCTGCTTCTCTTCCATTTTGAGCATGAATATCATTGATGTGGTAACTCTTTGATCTTTTCAGTGGTCACACTTATTAGGTGGAATTTTCAGCGAGACAAACCAAAGTGAGTTAGCAGCTTTCGCCTCATATGCACTTGCATTTCCTGGAAGCTTTTTGGCCCTTGTAGACACTTATGATGTAAGTACAACTTGTGGACATGTGATTTTTCTCTGTATTATGTGATACTTGGCGTGGTCATCTAAAACCATAAACATGCAGTTTGTAGAGCCAAAACATGGTCAATAATCTTACCTTGAAAGAGAAGTACATACTCGTGATGATATTTATATATCAGGCTAGACATAGAATCTTTATGGATTTGAAGTTTGAAGTAATATTCAGCTAGTAATGTTGTTTCTACTAAGTTGTACTCATGCTGTATCTCCCTTTGTTCTTCCTTTACAATGTGATCGTTGATAACGCTTGAATGTACTATAACAGGTCATGAGAAGTGGTCTTCCAAATTTTTGTGCAGTTGCTCTTGCACTTAATGATTTGGGGTAAGCTGTTTGCATGATGAATTCTATTTGGATTGTAAAATTGCCTTTCTTTTATGTGTGTCTTGGTTCCTCATGAGATGCTTAATTTTCTGGAAAGGTGTAGTGTCATGATATTTTCAGGGATTAAAAAGGGTATGCCAACTGGAATTCCTAATCTTTTAATTTGTGTTAATATGATGGTGTTTAGCTTGTGTTATTTTCTTTTACTTAATGAACATGAAAGAATGATTAGCCTAGAAAGAAATCCGTGAAATTTTGAAATAAACTAACTGTGAATCTGCCCCCACCTCCCACCACCACACACACACAACTTTTAACAAAGAAAGAGGTGCAAACACGTGAAGTTGTCCAGGGTCATCAAAAGTTCGAGGGCCTTTTGTCCATGAGATACTTCCATCTTAGTTTGGAAACGCGTGCCCCTCCTCTTAGTATTTTCAAGATGATATGTAATTATTTACGCTAGTTATATATGTGTGGATCTGACAAGGGAGGGATAACCTGGTGGAGAGGACTCTCCACATCTACCATGAGGTTAGAGTTCAAATTACCCATGGAACAAAGTAGGAAACTGGTGATTATCGACTCCTGGGCAGAAGGGGTTCCTGGGAGAGGGAGGAAGTTAGTTGTCCATATCTGAAAAAAAAAAGGTTTATATATGTGGACTTCATCGGTTAGATGAACCACACATGTACTTGTACAATAAATTTTCTTCAGACAATCTTGGTGTGTTATTGATGAAAGATATTTACTCATCAAAAAAATGAGAAACATATTTGGACCTCTTATTACAATCGATAGTGCAGAAAATTTCTATTTCACAATTACACACGAGCTATCCATTTTCTTAATTTAAGAGCTTGTAATAGATGTTCTCCCCTTTGCGGTCCTGATCAATAAATTTGTTTTTTGAGTAAATTTGTGGGATTACATGGGGTTATGTTATCGTATTTCTTTAAGCTTGAATTTTTGCTATGTTTTAACTTGTTTGTTTCTACTTTCTGATGGTGATTTTCTAGTGTATTCACTTTCTCCTTTGCACCCATGCCTTCTATATTTTGTTTTCACGCTATTTAGTATTAACATACTACTATGCAGGTATAAAGCAGTGGGCATTAGACTAGACTCTGGTGATCTTGCTTATCAGTCATGCGAAGCTAGGAAATTCTTCTGTGCTATTGAAAAAGAATTTGGATTGCCTGGTTTTGGAAAGACAAGTATCACAGCTAGCAATGATCTTAATGAAGAAACTCTGGATGCACTAAATAAACAAGTGAGATCATTAGGATCCTCTCACATACTGCTACTATCTTGTGCTAGTCATTCTTATTTTCCATGTTCTACTCTCTGTGAATGATTTTTAGTCCAGTTGACACCTCTCTAGATTTTTGTGTTTCACTAAGTTGTTAATCTGGTGGCATTTTCCGGATCAAGAGGATATTCATGCAAAAAATTAATAGTTTACATCAATGTTATCTTCAATGCATATAGTTTAGGTTCATCGCCTGAGAATGAAGTATGATAAGAAAAATTATCTCTAGCTTGAATTATAAGTTGGCTTCCGTACTAGCTCCTTGGAAACAGCCTCTGGCATTGATGTAAACTATATGCATTGAAGATAATATTGATGTAAACTATTAATAGCTCCTTGGAAACAGCCTCTGGCTTGAGAATGAAGTACAATAGACCCTTGTGGTCTGCCCTTACTTGGAACCTGTGCATAGCAGGAGCTCTAGTGCACCTGGTTTGCCCTTCTTACGTACTAGCTCCCTCAGGATTTTTGTGGACATAAACAGCTCTAGTAGAAATAAATTCATAACCTCCTACTGGTGGACAAAAGAACATCCTTGTTCATTCATAGTTAATGGAAAGGTAGAAAGACCAAATATTTTGCCTATGTTGGAAAGTGGAGGCGTGAATATTCTACCTAAGTTGACATCTCATTTTATAACCTCAAATTAATGTTTAAGTTTATAGCTTGATTGTTGGTTCTCGTGCCAATTGGCTTTCATTTTTCTCCTTCAGTAAAGCTACATCAAGTCATCAACTGACTTATTCTTTATACAGGGTCACGAGGTTGATGCATTTGGTATTGGAACTCATTTAGTTACCTGTTATGCTCAAGCTGCTCTGGGTGTTGTTTTCAAGTTAGTCGAAATAAACAATCAGCCTAGAATCAAACTTTCTGAAGACGTATCAAAGGTCTGCGAAAGCTATGGATATTCATTTGGCATTTAGATCAGTGCGGAAGTTCATAATTTCTTGTTTCTAGGTCTCTATTCCCTGCAAAAAACGGTGTTACAGATTGTATGGGAAGGAAGGATACCCGCTTGTAGACATAATGACTGGTGAAAATGAGCCACATCCTAAGGTGATTTATGAGGCTCGTCTTACTGATATCCTAATAGTTCTTTCTGATATTTAATCCATTGTCAATTTTAACTTGGACAATAGATACACTTTTGTTGGTATGAAAAACCAGATATTGGATAACCTTTTCCCTGCAATTTGACAGGTAGGTGAACGAATTTTGTGCCGCCACCCATTTAGTGAATCTAAAAGGGCATACGTAGTGCCGCAGCGTGTTGAGGAGCTTTTAAAGTGCTTTTGGCCTGGAAATTCAGGTAAGGAAACCTTCCATAACAGCTGCTCCTTAAGATCATGCACAATGTCGACTAATGAATGGTGGTTTGTCATTCTGAAGATAAAACAAGAGAAGACCTTCCTCCACTGAAGGAGATCAGGGAAAGATGCATTGAACAACTGGACCAAATGCGACCAGATCACATGAGACGGCTGAACCCAACTCCATATAAGGTAAGTACCAATTATTCTCCTTTTTTTTCCTCACAAAAGAAAAAGGAAATTGGGGTTAGGGGTAGTGGAGAAGGAGATTACAAGGTGGAAAATTGACCCCTCACAACAAAGTGAAAGTTCAGACAGCCAATTAACTAAGCTAATTCCCCAATTTGTACTTATTCTCTTGTCTAAGCTGAAGTGCTTTTTTTTTTTCTTTCAAAGTTTGCTGGTTTTGATTGAATTATTGTTGTGCAGGTTAGTGTAAGTGCAAAGTTGTATGATTTCATCCATTTCCTCTGGCTCAATGAAGCACCTGTTGGGGAGTTGCAGTAAACCATGAATGAGAAGTTTGAGGGCTTAAACAGGATCTTTCATAGATACTTCTAGGTTTACATGTGTATCTTCTTTCTCATGTGGATTAAATTTTACATAAAGTTATCAACAAAGGAAAGTCCAGTCCTTTTTTTTCCCCTCTGATGATGTTCCGAGTCCATTGTATAAGCTTCCTTTGAAAAGGTCAATAAAAGTGCATAGTTATTTTACTCCTCGCAAGTGCGTGGGGATAAAACTGGATATGTAATCATCCATGGGCACAGCTTATAATTGTGATTAAGATAACTGAGCTAAAATTCAATAACTAGAAAAAGTTTCAGTAGAATAATTATGGAATTTCATTATTGTTAGTTAGCTCCTTGTCCCGATGCCAATAAGACATTTTTCAAATTATTTACACTGGATATCACAATGTAGTACAGTTGCAGTATTAACCTTGCTAGAACAAGGCATCAAGCTGCACCCAACTGTAGGCACATCTATCCCGGAACTTCTCTACAGTTGATGCTGCTGCTTCAACCATGGGCCGTATCCTAACAAGCTCCTTCTCTACTTGTATTCTCATGTTACTCTCTACCTGCCACTCAAAAAGACAATAGATCATCAACTTCCTCACTTGAGAGGGGAAATCGAAAACAAAGAGGACATCCACATTGATGAATTCACGCAGATGGGGCCAGAGACAACCTTCTCAATGCAGCGCACAGTGTCTAAGATATAGCAGAAATATGTAAGCTGTTTGTAAAGATCTGCTTCCGTATACTGCCAGGGTGAATTGTGCACAAGTTTTATCAGTAATCAGCTAAAACAAATAGCGCAGGTTAACCTAAGAGACGATTCAAGATATATCAGAAAGTAAACCTGTTTTAATAAATGTCCGTTACAACGGGGATAATTTGGACAAACAGTTCCTCTCTCTGAGTCCCCAATGACTCGCAGGTTCAGGCTACGAGTTGTGCAGTTGCAAGTTTCATCATCGCACTGAAAAGAACAAAATGGGTTTAGTTAGACTGGTGCTGTCCAGCAAGCTCGTCAAAGCAATAGCTGCAAAATATAGAAGCATATACCATCATCACTCCTTTATAGTATGTTGAAATAAAGCCTTCTACTTGCCTTTTAACCTGTCAAGGATGACATTACAACATGAGTCTAAGGATACAAGCATCAATCAGCCTGTCATTAGTTACTTAGAGACACATGTAAATCAAGATAGTATTACCTTTCTTTCCAAAAGAACGAGAAAATAACATGAAGCAAGAATATCCTCAAGTGTATTCAACTTTTTACGGTGATGACTTCAAAAAGATAATGGTTACCAAAGGAGAAGGGGAAATCATGGAAATGAAAGGTTGAGAACGCAAGAAAAATAAACCTGGTGCCAAGTAATCACCAATTTGGGGGAAGAAGGTGAAAATGACACCAACAGAACCACAGAAGTAAAGATTTCAAATTAGAAACTTTAGAGATGCTTTTGTCTAATGGGTAACTTGGTGTAACCACAAGGCAACCTAAAGGCTCAAAGCGCTTTATTGCTACCTATACTCATACTGAGAACGAAGCAGTTGTAAGAAAAATCAACAGCACTAATGCAGTTCTCCATGATTGCATGTTCTAACATTTTAGACGACAGAAAGCATACGACAAAAAGTAGTTGAGATGATTGTGTAAGGAATAGTTGAAAGTCAAAACATTACCTGATTTGCTATCAATGCTGAAGATATCTTCCCCTCACTCTCCTCTGGGCATTTAGGACAACTAAATCTTTCCCAGACTTTGCTGGCGGCTCCTCCTACTTGCAAGTCTGCTGGCTTTTGATAAATTGATGAACATATGGAACTAAATATAGGTGCACACTCAAAAGAGCTGGAGCAGCTGGGGCATGTCAAAGTCAAAGGCTCACAACCCCGAAATCTGCATTTAGCATTGTCAGAAGAAAAATATGTTCATATAATGCAGAAGATAGCATATCAAAATGTAAGCTAAAAAATGTGGGAGAGTTGGCGCAGAGAGAGGTGAAGCAGAAAAAGTGTGAAAGGAAACTGATACCATAAAGAAACAGTTCAAAGAAATCAGAGAGAGTTGCACAAACAGTAACCAATATGAATTAAGTATATGAAAGGGAAGCACCTTCAACCAGCACTAAAGATAAAAGGAAAGATAAACTTTCTCTGAAAGAGATTGATACCTCTCTTCATCGTCTACTGCACATAGAAGCACATTCGAGGGATCATCATTGATTGCTTCACTTGATTTATTTTGGAACTGAAGAGAAAGTTGAACGATAAAGCTATTTGTCAAAATTATGTCAATGTTGAATTAACGTCAGTTAGGAAAGTTGTTATTTACCTTGGATGAATCTAGTCCTAAGCAATCAGCCAGACGTGCTGGGCTAGTACCCTGAATTGATGCACATAGACGAGATATTACAGGATGTATCTGTGACATGAAAATGGTTCACAGTTAGGTGGAATCACAAGATATGCCCACATAAGAACGAACATTAGCCATTAAAATTGTTCAAAAGGAGTAAACTGCAAATACCTGTTGTGCAAGGTAATAATCAATGTCTACCATCCACTTTCCATTGTCTTTTTTAAGTTCATCTGGATGCCTAGCCCGCTGAGCAATTCCCACAGAGGTACTTGAACCATTCCCCTGCAAATGTGTGTAACAACTGCATGTTAAGACAACAGAAACCAAAAGAAAAATCTGGATTTCATTGCATTGACCATTAATAATAGGAAATAAACCTGCTCACAGCAGATGACATATGGTACTGTATCACCAGCAGAGCAACCAGTAACATAGCCACTTTTCTTCAACCTAAGTGCTACCTACAGATGTAGAGAATGACAATGTTAACTCTTAGTTAGAAAGTAAGCTATAAATGGTGAAAACATAGAAAGGTAAAAGTAGAGATGTTTAGTGTTGCAGTTCTTTAGTCTGAGACATGAATTGATCAAAGAACTCTTCATACTTACTTCAACATGAGGTTGACTTTTAGCATCAGGATAGGTTTCAGGTGGTTTAGTCAATGATTTGGTGATCACATATTTTTCCAGCTCAATTTGCCCATTCCTCATTTCTTCCTGTACCTGCAGAAGAAACAGACAAATTCAAGAATAATCACAGTAAGTGCTAGGGCTAGATCACAAAAATAAAACTAAAATGAGCTGATTGACTCTCCAGGTGCAAAAGTAGCAGCTGGATTTTCCCTCCACCAGAATGAAAAAGACTGGCTGTAGATAAAGATTGCAGGCTGCACAGCAAATCTTGGAACAACACTAGCAAGACAATAGTGGAGATGCACAGAGAATGTACGGTAGAAAGCAGTAGCTACTCAATGATTGAGGTACCAAGAGACACAGGCAGGGGGACTGGCTGGGAGGAGGGGGTGGGGACCATACTGGTGGAACTCCCTGAAGAGAAGCCATAAGCAAAGAGTTGCTCCTGGATATATTCTCAATCCTGAAGAGAATATCCTATAATATTTTTTTGATTAAGAGTATAGCCTACAAGATAAACTAAACTGCATTCAATATGAAAGCTGCAGGAACCATTTCAACTCCTGGTTTATGATATTCTATATCATTGGGAATGCTACCTTCATAAGTGCATTATGTATTGATTCAACAACATCCTCACAGGACCTGCAACCATTAAAGACACGTAAATCATTCAGTACTGAGCAATCACATGTATGAAGATATGAGAAGAAGAAAGAAACAAGGTCACAACAAGATGTACCCGCCGGACAGTATTTGGCTCAGGCAGTAATCTCCCAATTCCTTTGACAGCAAGCTCCAGTCACGACGCACCATATCAAGACCTTTTTTCTCAATAACCTAAAAAAAGAGTCAGCAACATGGAGTAGTTAGAGAATTATTTCACGAAAGTTAGAAAGGATTCAGCTTTGAGCAACATGCAATAGCTACCTCATAGGGCTTTCCGTCCCTAAACTGCACTTTTACAGCTGCATATTTCTTTTTCTTGAGAAGCAGCATTCTCTTGTACAGACCATCAAGATCAATCTCTAAGCACCTGTATTTCTTGTTAACCTATAGAAGAGGATGCACTTTCAAATGATGAATCCTAGTTGATTAGGAAAATACATATGATTACTACTCATAATTTTTTCTTTGTAGAGAGATCCTAATTTCCAAGCAAAGTTAATAAATACTTGTATAAAATTAATTGAAAAAAATACAAAGAAAAGGGTAGTGGGAGCATTTGTTCTATATGTACGAATCCAAATATTGAGGATGTTTACTCAAATTAAAGCATAAACCAGCCTCAACAGGAATTCTAGCTTTTTACCATCTGCAAATAATAGAAATATACCACATCAATTCATTTGTAAGGATGATGAGATCCCATTGATGAGGAAAAGGACCGTATCAGTAGTTCTGATTTTATGTATGAACAGTTCCTCAGTGACTTGTTCATTTGCAACTAAATTTGTGCACCAGCTAAAAGTGAGACAACCTGGAAAAAGTCTCCTTACGGTTTTACCAGTATGTAAATCTTAAATTCTTAGGTAAAGATCTTATATAAGGCAATGAAGAATGCTTTGCACATAGAGAAAAGATAAAAGAGTGCAAGTGCTATCACAAGACGGTGAGAGCAGAAGTAGAAAACTTATTCACAGGAGGCTCACAAGCTTCCACAACACATGAGGTAGAAAAGTATAAATTTCTCTATAACCCGGGGGGGGGGGGGGGGGCGCGCAATCGATACCAACCTCTTGAATAACTTTGGCAGCAATTACTTTGGATTTCTCAATGTCATCAAGTCCACTATAAATCATAATCGAATCTGTGTCACCATAGATAACCTGATTCATAAGAGAACAATTGGTTCAAGGACCAAATTTGACATTTAGACAGGACAAAAAAACAGCAAATTCCACGAGCCAAAAACCTCCAGGTTTAATGAATTCTGAACTAGGTCAACAGTACTCTGTAAAATTTCCCTTCCCTGCAAAACAAAATAGAGATGTTAGACATGCAGTCATTAAATAAGATATACAACAGTTCAGGAAAAGTGAGCTTCCTACTTGTGAGGTTATAAGCTCTGCTAGCGACTTCGCGTAGAATCTTGAATTAGAGAATCCTAGACACCCATACATACTGCAGTAAAATTTTATCACCTCAGGAACAATATCTCCAACAATAAGACAAATGATGATGAAGCAAGTAGCTCAAGTATATACGATGTGTGTGTGTGTGTATAACAAAAACAGTGAGACCTGTTTGCTGTAAGCTTCAGAGCTTGTTGCTGTATGTCAAACTGTTGGGCCTTGAGGCCAGATGCTGTTTTTAACCATGACTTGACCATTCTTCTCCTCTCAACCAAATTCTTAAGCAACTGCAAGATTCACCACAAAAAGACACGAGTATATGTCACCTTCAAGAATTGTCTAGAATGCTTGATTACGTGCCATGTATTCTGCACGTAACCATAAACATAGAAGAAGTCTAAATTAAATGATGAAAGACTAGCTCAAAGTTAGATGGGATCAACGAACTGATGCAGTATATGAAACCAAACCAACAAAAATTCTCATACACAAAGTATGTATATGTTAAAAACTTCCCACCAAATAGTCCTTAAAAGTTTTGTGGTAAACTATCCCGGGCATGCACTTAATCCTTTATAGAAGATGCAAAAGTGCTTGGCTTAATTACATTGCTGGGAAGCCAATTCGGAAAATTTGCCCAGGGAGGTATCAAAATATGCAATCAAGTATGACGTACTTACCTCTGGTAAAAGTCCCATTCTTTTGCTAGATGGCAAATGAGGAACTGATCCATCCAGAGACCTTTCAACTGTTGTGAAACAAATATTGTATTCCTAAAGATGAAAAGAATTAAAGAGGAAATTTAAGTATGAAACTTGTATTATAAGATGCAAGCATCAGCAATTGACATCACCTTGGTAACAAATAGTGATGGCAATAAATATTAAGAATATGGAACCTTACAACCTAGCTAGCAGCTGGTTGTAGCAAAAGTTCAGTTGATGTTCCCCTTCTAAAGAAAGGGCAAGGGAAGAGAAGAAATAAGGGGTAAATAATGATCGTGGGAAGGAGAGGGATAGATATATTAAAAATAACTAACCTGAATAATGGATGGGTATAGACTGTTGAAGTCCAGTAGCAGAATGTACTTATCATATAAACCTCTTTTTGGCTCCAAAACTAATCCACCAGAGTAGGAAGGCCCCTTTTTTGCTTTCCCATGGTTGATGTCCAGAATCCCACCTTCAATATTTGGATCATCACCATCGACAGGATCAGTTTCTTTGCCCTCATCACCGTGGTTCAACTTCCGTTTTGTAATTTTAGCTTCTCTTGCATAAGAAGAAAATTTGTCTGGCACTATGAATTTCTTAGCGTGGAATGCATGCAACAAAAGGTATTCTACTCTTTGTGCCCGAGCACCCTGAAATAAAAATAAATTAACACCGACTAAGTCCCAATAAAATCCAGAAAGTTGGTCTCATGAACATAAAGCAGGTTTTGTAACAATTCACCTGAAGAGTTTTTCCCCAAAGGTTACCACTAATATTGGTCAGCTGACGAGTTAGGGGAAGAACACTTAAATGAAACATGAGTTCCATTGATAACCATGCATCAGTTTCTCCGCATTCAATCTGCAAAGATCACAAATGCTCATCAAGATGCTAATTAGAGGGAAATATCAGTTTTGTGTGTATCGGACAAATTATTACATCAGCAAATTCATTCTAGAAGGACGAAACAAGGCCCAGCCTTACATATTAACTAGAAATGAAATTAGCATATTGAAAGCTACAAATTAAACTGCTCCATGACAATCTGTCAATGTTAAATCTTTACTGCATAAAGGTGTGCTTATGCCATAATGCTTCAACATGTGAACTCTATTATTGTTTGAGTCTAGCTGTTGAAAATCCCATCAGCAGTAATTTTTGTTGGTGATGGTGTGATACGATGTATTCTAACGGTTCAGCAAAACAATAGAATCTTTACTGCATAAAGGTGTGCTTATGCTATATTGCTTCAACATGTGAACTCTGTTATTGTTTGAGTCTAGCTGTTGAAAATCCCATCAGCAGTAATTTTTGTTGGTTATGGAGTCGTACGATGTATTCTAACAGTTCAGCAAAACAATAAACAGCAAAATGCAGCTGGCCCATCTGTTATGTAAAGAGTTCACACTTTCTTTTAGATGTTGACAGCAAATTCCATACTAGACCTAAACACAGATAACTCTCCCTATGCTAATAGAAAAGAGAGCAACTGGATAAGAAAAGTTGCTAAATCAGAATCAGAACCTACAAGTTTCAACAGGGAGTCAGCAGCCTGAAACATCTGAGGCACGTCATGGGGAGAAATCTCCTTCCTATCTTTGTTCAGTTGATTCTTCACAAGGTGTGTCAATGAATAACTAACCTGAAAGTGAATGTAGTTAAACCAAAAGTTACGAATTTCAAATATAAAATTATGCAGCTATCTCAAATATAGATTAATGAGTAGTAATTGTACCTCCTTTAATAAATCACGAGAAGATAAATAGGTATCACACAGGAGACGCCCAGCAATACAAGACATAATCCCCGGACTTGCTCCTGAGCCAAAAAGTGTACTGCCCTTGGTAAGCTTTGGCATGACAGAACGCTTAAGGCGACCTATTTTTGACCACATACTGCTGGGAACTTTGCAGGCCTGCAGAAATTGATAGCTCCCAAGGAACAATAAGCAGGAAGCTATATCAGAGATTTTTTTAATTCTGAGAATTAAGAAATACAGAAAAACTTTAATGTTTTATTTCTGAGATAACTGAAAATTCATAGCATTTATTTAAAGCTAAGCATTACTTGGAAATCTCAATGTAGTTGTGTATAAATAGTATGACAGATATGACAAGAACACAGAGAATCCTATATAAAGATCAGAAAAGAAATGTTGGATTCTGTGGATCATGTCTTCTAAAAGATTTTAAAGATCACTACTATGGACGATGGAATGTATTAATTTAACACAAACCTGAAATCTATGAAGAAGAACATCCAAGTCAAAGCCAGATATGTTATGGCCAATAAGCACGTCACTGTCCAATTTATGCAACTCAATCATCAACCGGTTTAATAATGCCCTTTCACTGATTTTACAAAAAAAATTGTAAGCTTTGAGCAACTCAAATGAAAAACAGATAAAAGGTATAGGCAATATGTTAATTACCCAATGAACTTGCCTGCTCTCAGAACTAATAACATTTGATCCAGCTTTTGCATTTCTCTCTGCTGCTTCCTTTGTAAATCCCATAGGAAATATGCCTCCCTCAAGCTTGCGCACAACAGTAAAATGAGAAAGCATCCCTGGCTTTGTCCATTCAGATGTTAACATGGGTGCATCAATCTGCAAAACATGTTCTTTTAGCGAAACTTCAAGGAAAATCTTGTCAAGCCCATACAAGCAAACTAAATGTGTTCTTTTTTCTTTTGCCCATTACCAGATATAACATTTTTATTTCATTGATACCGAGCAACAACATAACGAATGTAATCTCATGGAGGGCAGGGAAATTATATGTAGGCCTTGCCCCTACCTAGGTAGAGAACTTGTTTCCGATAGACCCTCAACTCAAGAGAAAAAATAGTTCATAGTAGAGAAAGGAATAACGGAAATAAAAAAAGTCAGGGCAAGATGCTAAAGACAACCTTACAAATCAACCTGAACAAGGTACAACAAGAATCAAAGTACAAAACGAAACAACAATAACCAAACTCAAAGGACAAGAAACCACAGGGGTTACACTATGACTAATAGTATAGAGAAATAAGCAACATAACCCGTAACTATACAACTAGCCTTCTACAGTAATCCGTGACCTCCATAACCCCCATTTAAGATCATGTCCTCAATAAAGCATATCCTATCTAATCACCCTTCCCTAATAATTTTTCAATCTACCTCTACCTCTCTTGAAACCATCCATAGCCAACCTTTTACTCCTCTATACTTGAGCATCTGTGCATCTCCTTGGCACATGTTTGAACCATCTCAGCCTCATTTCTTGCAACTTGTCCTCTATCGAGGCCACGTTGCCTTGTCACGGATATCTTCATTCCTGATCTGATCAATTCTACTATGTCCATACATACATCTCAACAACCTCATTCTCCACAACTTTCATCTTTTGAACATGAGAGTTCTTGACTAGCCAATACTTCCGCTCATCGCAAGATATTCTAGCTAACCACCACTTTGTAAAACTTGTCGTGAAGTTGTTGCAGGAGACTTTATTTATGCCACTTGTGCATCATACAAGGTCTTATCTACCAAACCAATAAATCCCCAATAAACCATAAAAATTTAACTTCCCAGGAAAAAGACCCTATGTAAGCTGAAAGATCCTCGATAAGCGAGATCTCATTTTCCCTTGATCTAACTTGCCATAAGTTGAAAGATTTGCCTAGGCTCGAGTTACCATAATGTTTACTTTATAACTCATAATCAGGTAAAGAATTGATATGTAGAACCGATGCACAAAGCACATTATAGATGACAACTCGGGTAATAAACATGGTTGATGTTAGAGTAGCAATAGAAACAAGAATAATATCTATGATCCTACTTAGAATAGGAATAGGATTAGTATATAGAATCCTACTTGAAAAAGGATTGTATTATAGAATCCTAGTGGGAAAAAGAGTCTAATATAGTATCTATAAATAGAGTCTCAATGTAATAATGCAGAGACAATAATTCAATAATATTCTTCTCCAATATTTCTCACATGATATTAGAGTTTCTACGATCTTGGTAGAAAATTAAAAAAGAAAGGTAGAGAATAACAAAAAAATGGTTTCGTTGCTGGCAAGGCGGCTATAACCTATATATGCCGCCCATCTAGCCATTGGTTACGTTAACCAAACTAAGGCCAATGATATATACATGAACCTCATATTCAGAGAAAGAAAACTCAATCAGATAGGTCACCATGCGTTAATTTCGGTGATTTTTAAAGGTTGTTTTATGTCAACCCCATAACTGTCAGTGTTAGAGTAGCACCATATCATCTTTCCAGTAACTACTTTCTTATATCTAATTTGTGTAGTATCGTGCCATTTTTCCAGTGACTACTTTTTCATATTTAATTTGTGATGCACAGTGTCATATTTGTTTCTAAAATCTTATTATTGTAGGCATGTGTCATCATTCCAAGCATATCTATACAATTTCTCTTTTTCAGTAGGGTTTGCCGTCAATATGATTCTACCTATATAATTGCTATTTTCCAGTAGGGTCATACCATCATTCCAACCCCACCAATATAATTTACTTTCTCAATAGGGTCGTGTCATCATTCCAACCCTATCCATATAATTTTATTTCTCAATTTATGACCACTTTCAGCTATAAAATCTAAGAATTTAACGCATGAGCGTTCTGACCAGTTTTAAAGTGACTTTCTTAGAGCAATTTCAAGATGATCCATGTTGCCATTCTCCATTGACCTTCTAATCAGTTGAACATTAAGAATGTTTTTTCCATGATGATCTCAAGGAAGAAATCTATACAAAGCAACAACCTAATTTTGTTGCTCAGGGGGAATCTAGTAGCCTTGTATATTGTATAAGTCACTCTATGGTATGAAATAGTCTTCCGAGCTTGGTTTGAAAAGTTCAACACTACAATTCTAGAATTTGTTATTCTGTGTTTTATAGATATTATGCATCAAATTCGGTATTTCATGAGAAGACTAAGCACATTGAGATTGACTGGCATTATGCATCAAATTCATTATTTCATGAGAAGACTAAACACATTGAGATTGATTGTCAATTTTGTGAAGTTGAGTGATCAACTTGCAGATATCTTACCAAGCTCTTCATCAGTCGTCATATTAATTACATTGGTAACAAGCTAAGTACATATAACTTGTATGCATCAGCTTCAAGCAAGTGTTAAAGTAGGAATGGAAACAAGAATAATATCTACGATCCTACTTAAAATAGCAAGAGGATTAGTGAATAGAATCCTACTTGGAAAAGGATTGTATTATAGTATCCCGATTAGAAAAGGAGTTTTATATAGTATATATAAATAGAGCCTCAATGTAATAATGTAGAGACAACAATTCAATAATATTCTTCTCCAATATTTCTCACAGTTGAGCTCCATTTACATGTTTAGGTGCACTGGATGAGTTAAATAACCATCGGAAGATCCAACAATTCCTTATATTACTTTTAAAAAAAGATTGTCTTCCGATATCCTAAAAACAAATATCTCAGATCAGACAGTTATTGGCAAAAGAAACTAGCGTCGTGGACATTACCTTGGCACTGTGACAGCAAATGACAGATGCAGAGACAATTTCATTAATATTTTGCTTTTGGTTGATGATAGTTTTCAGATTTATTGCTGTAACAACCACTGGAGGGATCTCAGCAACATTCTTAGAGGACATGGAGATTTGAATGTCTTTTGGACTATCTACAATGACCTCAAATTTACACCAGCTCACCTGCGCAGAACAAAGAGAAGTTAAGAAAAATAGGCCAGGTGAACCACCTAAAGAAAAATTAGGGGATGTGAAGTTGCTTTGATGGCCTTACACGTTGAGTAGTAGGACAACTAGAGAATTTCGAAATTGATAGCCATGAAGGTCCTTTTATTTTCCTCTTGATCAGGAATAGCTCCATTGCACTGCACATAATAAACACGGCTTGTATAACATCACAGAGGTGCAAGAAATTCAAAGCAAGGAAAATATCCAAGTATTTTTTATCAGGGGTGGGAGGTGGGGGTGGGGGTGGAGTTGGGGGGTTGGGATGAGGTCTTTAAGTATAACTGATGGATTCACAGCTGGAGCCAACATTCCACAGAAATTAGAGCAAATCTCAAAATATACTATTGGTCTTGAGCTCTTTCGGTTAATACTTTCTACTGAAGAATGCAGCACCCAGTTGAATTGATGCAAAAAGTAGTCTTCATAAAGAGAGATCATACAAATAAGGAAGCTTGTCATCCAAAATATACTTGGAATGAGTACCATGAAAATGTAAACTAGAGAAGTCACTGGAAATATACCTGGAATGAGTACCAAGCAAGGCAGTAAAGTTTTCTCCCCTGAGATCTGATGGAAGTGGTGGATCCTGAAATGACAAAGTTCAAAATAGGTAAGGGGAAGACATGACACAAAAATGTGACTTAACAGATAAAATCTGGATGAGAGCTTGAACTTGGAATTACAGAATCCATAATATTTGAAAGAGTAAGTTGTACATAATGCTCAAATCACTTAAGTACATAATAAATAGCAAATGTACCTTGAAAGGATAGGTAATCTTAAGGACAAAATTCTCCCCCCGAGGTACATCAGATCGTTCAAATGCATAATTTCTCTACAAATGTAGCAGCGCAATAAGTAACAAAAAGAAAAAGAGAAGAAACAAATGGTGCAGCACAATGCAATAAGTAAAATTTACAGAATACAATTTGCAAGTATATTGCGCGTCAAACCTTCACCGGAGCCATGCTAAAACTTGAAATGTTATGTTCTAGTAGTTTATTTCTACACTCAGCCTTCAATCCTGATGCCATCTCCTGGAGACAAATTTGCGAGGGGCGGAATAAGTGAGCAGTATGTAGAAAAAAATATGATTACATGAAAGGAGAAGGCACTTCAAGAGATTACATGCAACTGACTAAGGAAGGCAGAGGGAGAGATTTGAGACTCTTCGACGTCTCTGGAGAGCTTTGAGATCTCATCACCACTAAATACAGAACCATTAGGGACTGCATAAACACATCTTTGCATGTTCTTCACAACAATACAGCAACTATGGTATGTACCTCCAGCTTTCACCTGCGCTCAAATAACAAAACTCATCTATCAATTATAAATATGGCATGGTATTCTATGTTGTTCAATTGTCACTTTCAAATTTATACTACAAAATTCCCAAGTCCCTAAACTGAATAAAAGGCCTAATAAGTTAACAGTAAGCTATATAGAGGTATAATCTCCAATATTGAAACATGTACAAGCATGTTTATTTTACTTGATAATAGAAGCTAAGATCCAAATAAGGTGCATAGCAAAAGATAAACAAAATGGCGTCCAAGCATAATGATGCAGAACACGTGATTATCAGCAAAGTTGACTAAAATAGAGACACCAGATTTTAGAAGGTGTAAGTACAGCTGTAGCTCATTCAAATCGGAATAGAAAAGGAACACATAAACACAAAGCTTTCCAAAGTACCTTCCCGAAGAGATAAATATTTCCAGCATTTGTACCATACAGCTCTTCATGGGCATCAAGTACGAAGAAAGGCAATGATCCATCAGAATCCAACTCAAAATCTGTTTTCTCTTCAGTGTTTACAAGTTTCACCCCAGGTTCATTGATCCTGCTACCTGCATTCCTTAAAGCCTGCCATTCAGCAGTAGCACTCAAGCCTGGATCCTTTTCCTCTTTAATTTTAGCATTTAGTGCAAATGCTTTTTTTTCCACCGAGGGATCCGACTTCACTACAGCACAATTTACTACAGTGTCATCATCCCTCGTTCCCACCGTAGACAAATCATCTGATTTTACTGCTTTCTCCTCTTGCATTTCAACATCTAAAACCTCACTATTTTGAATATCTTTAGCGAAATCATTTGATTCATGAGTAGTAATTTTAGGTAAGCCACCTGAAATAGACTCGCCATTTTGAACAGTAACACCCTTCACTTCCTGACTAATTGTGAAATCAACCTTGTCAGCTATGGGCTTTTCAGTTTTAACATTAAACAAGTTGGAACTAGCAATTGAACTCCTGGAAGCCTGCAGCGAGTTAGAATTTCCCCTTCGCCTTTGCTCCCTATCAGCCTCATCAGGAGCAAATTCAGCCATAACATCAGCTAGAATGCTTTCGCACGACAAATTCCTAGCCTTATCGTCCTTCTTAAACACTGAAGAGGTGAACAGATTAGAAATTCTTTGCTTACCCATCAATGCTGCAGCAGCTGAAAGCGCAGCTGATGGCTTTTTTGTTATCTGCTGTTTCTTCTCCGATGCCTTCTTCTTGTTCTTCGGCCTCTCATTCTCACCTTCAGATCCGTCGGACGATAACACGCCGGCAACTGACCAATCCTCTTCCTGGCCTTCATCTCCATACCCTAAACCATTGTCATCAACAATAAATCCCCGAGCTGCTTCGCGGCGCTTAGCGACTATGTCATTGTACTCATCGTCCTCGACTATATCGTAAATTGGTTCATCTATCTTGACCTGTAAACCACCGTTCTCAGTGGAACGGCGACCACCCGTCCGGAGAGCTTTGATCCGCTCAAGCGCCTCTGCCCTTTTACCGCCGCTTGTTTTCCTGCTAGAGCGCCTTCCTTCGACTTTTGGCTCCTCGTCCGACATTTTCTTGTCCCTGTAAACCAAAATTTCTCTCTTGGAGATCTGAAAATGCAGTGATGAAAAGAGAACAATTGAAAATGCAGTTGATGATGACAAAAATGGCGGGAACATTTTGCTTTCGCGCCAGAAGCCCTATTGGGCCTCCCAGCTTTAAAATATATTGGACTGGATTATAAGTGCTAGCCCAATTTGACTTTTCTATTTTGACTGTTTTTCTCCCGAAAATTACGCAGAAAAGTCTTATAAAAATGTTCCCTTACTTGAATCAAAAATATATTTGCCCTCTATACCTTAAATATTTTTATAAAAAATTATCTATGCTCAATTTTCTCTCAATTTTTTTATTTTTCTCCATAGAGTATATTTTATAGTATTTATGTTGACGTCAGACACGAAATAAAAAGAGGTAAGTGGGTAAGCAAGTAAATAGTTTGGGTCATGGATAAATAATTTAGATTGGGTCTATTAAAAATAAATAATTTCAAATTACGTCTATTTTGTGTACTTTTTCCTAATTTCAAATATATACAAAAAAATTAATTAATTTACGATAAATGTAGTCTATGTTTTATTTATGTAAAAAATAGTTCCAAATCAGTAAAATTATATATGACTATATAATATAACTTGCCAGAATTATAAAAAATATATACATGCCTATTCACCCTCAGCGTAAGTGCTAGCCCAATTTGACACTTCTATTTTTAATGTTTTCCTCCCTATTTGTCAATGAAGACGCCCTATTCGGCCTCCCAGCTTCAAAACATTGGACTGGACTATGAAGTGCTAACCAAAATTTTCTTTTATTATTCTTATTTTGTTTCCTCAATTTTTAAATATTTCCCTTTTAACCTCTTCTACATATTTCAAACCGTAGATTTAAGACATTGGCAGTTCACTAATTTTTTATTTTATAGTTATTGGTTAACAAAATAATAATTTAATATCCTACTTAAAAGATTTGTTCTTGAATCTTATCAACGTGTTATGTGCGTATGGATGTTTCTAGACATCCATTGTCGGAAGATTTTTTCTTTGACGGTGTGAAATTACTATTCTACCTTTGGTCGTCTTGACTTGACTTTTTTAAATAAAAAAAATAAAAAAAAATATATATATAATATACAATATTAGACAATATCAATGATGCAAATGAATAATCTTTTAGCAAAGAAAAAAAGATTAATATGGGTTGGGGTAGGGGTTTAGAACTAAATTTGGGGAGGCGACATTTTAATTTGAATGGGCGTGTGTGGGTATTAGTTTTTGCCCATAAATAAATTTTTTGAATATAGAAAAATACCATTCCTTATGTGGGTATTCCATTGCCTGTGGAATGGATTCTGTGGTTCCTATACTTCGAACAAAAGCTAGAATGGCAAAACCATGAACGAAGAAAGATATTAGAAAAAAATATATTCGCTATGAGGCCTCAATTCTTGAACGGAAATAATATCAAAAGGCTCCGTCCTTCCATCCCCGGGATAGAAAGAGAGAGAGGGCTACACTTTTGGTTATTTATGTTATTCAAGAGTTGAACAAAGCTTTTTTCATATTGTCAAAGAATAAAAATTTGAAAAATAAAAATAGATGGCGAATGTCTTGTCAAAGTTTGAAATTACGTTTCAATGATGTGATGAAACAAATTATTAGAACTTGATGGTGGTCTACCGCATTTTTGTTTCCTTCCTGTATGATATTCTTTTTAATTTTCTATATCCATATTAAAAACGATTAAATTTGGAATAACTACTTGGATACATGAGTCCGCTTTATTAATTAGCTGCTATAATAACTAGAATAAACTCATAAAGCGGAAAGTTTATGTTTTCACTCGATGCATCACAGGCACGAGTTCTAGATAAGTTAGAAGAGCTAATCGCATTTGATGAATGCAATAATTGTAAGTTGAAATAAAAAGAAGTATGAAAAAGTCAATCTGTAATTAAAATAATTCAATTTCCGTTGGCATTTCCTTGCGCCAATATGTGTCTACACACATTTTAATTACAAACTCATGTAAACACATCAATCTCCGATAAGTGAAGAAGCTCAACCAGTAAATACAAGATAAATAAAAAAATAAAAGATGAGGAGGAGGATCGTCATTCTGCTCCGTGTTATGAAATGTGTCTGCTCTGGAAATTTGAGTATAAACTGTTGGAGAATGAAGCAATTAGACGTGGATAAGAAGAATTGCCGCAAAAATTGTGCCAATCAACCAATGAAGTGGTTTACTTATGTCTGAATGAGATTTATTGTTGCCACCTTGTGATGTTCCTGTAGATACCGCTTGTGCTGGTGGTGGCGGTGATAACAATGGTGCCTCGCATTTGCGCAATGTACCATTTGCCTGCTTATCAAGAAAGAAATCAATATATCTTTCCATGGGAAAGACAAGAATAATGCAAAAGAGAATTCAATTCTGTAAGTGTAAAATAGAACGTACAAATCAAGACCGGTTGGTTATACAGGTAAACGAGAGAGAGGAAAAAAAAAACCTACATTAATAGTTCTGGTAGCAGCAATAACACAATCAAGTGTGCGTCTAATTCACTACTTTTCCACATTAGATTATTTGCACGCTGCTTATTATCAAATTCGAATGCATTCTTGGCCTAAATGGTCAAAAGTATTTGCTTTTGTATGGAATGCAGGAACTTTTCAAGTTATTATTGCAACAGGTATTCTTGTTAGAATTTGCATCTTAGCTGAACTGACGCGATCCATTTAGTTTCTAGGTGGAAAGGGAGTATAGTATCAAGAGCGCTCAAGAAAAGCAGGAAAATAAATACTAAATCCTGCTAGAATGATTTTCTAATATTGTCAGTTTTATGTTCATTTTAGCAGTTAACGTCAAAGGAAGCTAGTAAACCTTGCAATAGGCAATACTGCTACAGTTACAAGTTAATTGGCCATTTGCTTGATCTACAGCTTCTGGAGCTCCACCGCCATCACTTCTCTGCATCAGTAAGTAAAAATTCATAATGTTCTTATGGTGATTGGTGAACAAGAGATAATTTAAGCAAAGAACATAATTATGGAGATTATACCCGATAAAAATCAACAGCAATAAAATTTGGCCATCTTTTGCCAGCTACTTCAAAGCAAGTCTTCGTCATAGCAACTAGAGGAGCAGAATTATCCAAACAAGATCCGGTTGTGTTGGGATTATCAGGAAAATAATTCTGCAGAACCAAGGAAATTGATGATGTACTCAAAGCAGATGATTCAGAACGACTTTGACAAGAACCATCTTTCATCCCGCCATTTCCATCTGCAGGACATACAGTAAACATGTCAAGACATCAATAGTTTGAGCAAACATGTCTAGTGAGTAGTGATACCAAATGTAATTAAAACGAGCTAGTGAAGTTGCAACTTGCAAATACAAGAAAATTTACACAAGGACCAACTTATGCCATTCCGAAACCAAAAACGATGTTGATTGGCACAAGGCCCCTTGTCTAGTTCTGAAGCGTTGCCTCTTCTAACACTTGAAAGTTAATGCAGTTCAACATAACAAGATCTCACATGAGCTGCTAATTAAATCGTGTATGCAGATATTTCTAGATACACAAAGTATGTCATACAAGGAAAGTGGAAAGCAACATAAGCATTAAATTAGACAAAGACTATTAACTCACATTGGTTTTCTACAACGTATCTCCACTCATAAGCAATGCCCTCAGAAGCCTCCTTTGATGATTTAGAGGTGAAGACTACAAGACGTTGATTCTGCTTGACCATGTCATCCACTGTAGGCCAATCTTCTCCTTTTCGGGGCATACGAGAAACTGGAAACCAGTACTTATTTAGACCAGAAGCATTAAAAACCTTGCTCAAGCCCTTTGGAGATGAGACATAGTCTTCAATAAAGATTGTGACAATCTCTGATGGATTTTTTTCGAGAAACCCTCGAATTTCTTTCAGTGAATTGATTGCAGGTTGCTTAAATGATCCAGAAATTAAGTTGCATCAATCAGCAAGAACAAGAATGCTATATGAGTACTGAATCAGCTAATCAAGTATAACTAGGATGTGTTAGAACACTTACAAATGCTGTAACATTGTAACACTTTCCACCAAATGAGTGACAAAGCCAGATGTCATTGTTGAAATCATACATATCAAGCATAAGTCCTCGAACGCCATTCTACAGACAATAAAATCAATTTTTTTAGCAGAAATTTTCACTTCAGTAATTTTAGGACTTGAGAAGCTAACGATTTCTCTGTTTAAGTTATCGTAGTAAATGTCAATGTACAAAATACAACTGCTGTCTGAAATGGTCATCACATATTTCCCAATAGCATATTTTACCTTTTGTACTGGAGCAGTTCTCCGATTAGTTAAATCACACAGATCTTAATTTGCCAAGAACAATTTCTTTTTTTTAATAAAAAAGGGATCGCGCCGCAGCTGCTACCCTTTGGTACGCATAGGGTAAACCCTAGCTCCTATGCAATAGCTCGCAAACCACATAGGAAAGGTAATCTGCACTAGGCAAGCCCGGTGTGACGAGCTCGACCCAGAAGGAAAACCCCTTGCTTTCGCTGGCAAGGGGTTTCGAAGAACAAAATCTTTTTAAGTCTCCAAAGATCTTTACGTCGAAAAAGTGGGGAATAAAGATAGCAGTTTTATCTCATAATTTGATATATTACTTGAATTATAAAGCTAAAGTAGACTCCACAGAGCACCCATTAGGAAATTAGCATGTGGACAATTTTGATGAGATGTTAGGTGAGAAAACACATGCTTATGTCCTAAGCAAAGTAATATTGCAATTATTTATTACCATTTACCAATCTAATCTGACTTTTTTCCTTCTCCTACCTAAAAGAGTTCATCTTTTAGAGTTACATATTCCATCTTTTTGCATTAAACTGTTCAACTTTTTTTTTTTTCCACATCCTCTGCCTAGAAGAGCAAATTTTTTGAACTTCTGCATCTCATTAGGCTTCTTTTAATAAATATTCAGATGTTCACCAACGTAAGAACTTCAGTAGCCAAGCAATTGAAGTACTAAAATTTCCCAAATATTCAGTTCATTATTAGAGAAAAATAGAGCAAATCACCTCGAGCTGACTAGTAATGGAATCTTCCTGGTTGGTCGGCGCAAGAAGATCAGACCCGGTTGCAGATTTTGACCCGGAAATTGCAAACGAGTTGTGGGTCGTCAGCCACGAATACTTGTTGAATGGCAAACCTTTTACCTTTCAACCACAAAAATAAAAGTAAAAATTCAATATCACCATTATTGAAAAAAGAAAAAACAAGTGAAATAATTGAATTTGGAGTTATAATATATGAATTCACCTTGGTGGTAGGAAGAGTGGGTCGAATGCGAGTACATCTGGGTCGGGTATTGCCATTAGCAGGACAAGTGGAACAGAGTAGACCTTCATCACAATTACTGTTGGTACAAGTTTCTCCAACCTGTAATAAATCAAAATTCCAAATAAATAACAGAAATTGAAAGAACAAATTCATGAGAAGAAGTAAATAATCAATGAGTACCTTTAGGCAAGAACAATGGTGGAATAAGAAAGAAACGGCAATACATACAAGAAGAAACTTAATAGGTAGACGGATGATCTCCTACAAAATAGGAACAAAAAATAAAAAGAGGATTTTTTTTTAAATAATGAAAATTACAATTAAGAGTAATGGACAGCAAGAAATTGAGATTAAGAAATTGCATGCCTGCATCATGTAGGCCTCTAATTTCTGACTTTTTTTCTTCTCTCTCCCCCCCAAAAAATCCCCTAAATCGGATTTTATAAGCTACGTTTCGGTCTACTTATCCCTCTTTTTAGGATTTTTAAAAATAAAAACAGTTAGTTTTACTTTTACTAGGATGCCGACGGCTGTCCAGATATGTCCAAATACCGCGTCTTTACTGGCCAAAAATCGTAAGTTAAAATAATTCAACTTACGATTTTTTATTTATTTTTATTTTTTAACTTAAAAATATTATTTTATTTTAAAAACTGTTTTTGCTTTTAAAAAAAATTAAAAAAATAAGCCAATTCAAAAGAGTCTTTTGGCGTTTATGTAAGCCCGTTATTCAGAAGTTTTGGGAAATTTTGCCTAATCGGAGTGCTTTTTCTTTTTAATCTTTAAGCCTTTCTTTTTTAATCTCCCCTAAACCCCTTTTATAATTAAGATTTAGTATGTTTCAACGGGTGCAAATAATTTGCTTAAAAATCGGTTCAATTGATTTATTTCACAGTAATAAATATTTATAGCAGTAACTAATAAAAATAGTAAGTGTCCAATTATAGTATGTTACTTTTCGTATAGGACATGAAAACTAATTCGAGTATTTCAAAACTATTTATAATAAATATTTATAACTTTTGTCCTATTTTATTATAGCCAAAATATTTGTCACTTTTAAAAATTAAATTTATTTATAATTCTACCCTTGCTATTAAGAAGGTCAAAAGGTTATTAATAATACTCAATTTTGAATTAATAAGAGTATAAAGTGAGGTGGATTAAATGGGTAAATATTACTCGGCTTCTTGAACGGGGTATCACTTCTAAAGATGAATAATAATATTTTTTTTATTTCACACCCTTTATTACAACATGTTATCATCGTCACATCTTTTGTAGCCAAATAAAATTAAGGCCTTATTGAATTTTCTCAAATCACGCCTTCGATGATTGCTTCAATTTATACCGAGCTTTCTTCGATGTACATTCTTTATGCGACTCCCCTGTTCTTTCATATCCAGGATGCTATATCTACTTACACCTCCTCATGCGAGTCTTCTACTAATAGATATACCATATTTTGTATTCTTTGTATTGATTAGTTTTATATTTTGACTTTTCTTAGTAAAAATTTCAAATTTTATCAATGGATTATTTCTTTATTCTAAAAAAAAATGAAAAATGGGAGAGGAAATTGTAAGTTAGAAAATCAAGTTTTTACAAGTAAGCAGTCAATCAACTAAACAACTATTATTCCTCGGTATTACTCACTTCATTCCCTTTTAAGTGAACTTCTTAAAGATTTGGTTAGGTGTGTGCAAAAATTAAATCAATCAATAAAACAAATCAAATAAAAATATTATTGGGTTGTTAGAGTAGTCAATTCTTAATAATTTTATAAAAAAATTATCGAGTTATTGGTTCGATAAAAGTTTTTTAATATTGAATTATTGGATAGACCGATAACTCATTAAAATAATAGTAATTTATTACTTTGTCCCTACATAAATATTAAACACTAATATCAATATCTTATTGGTTACTATTTTTGTCATTTAGCTTTCAATTCACGCTATTATCTTAGTTCTTTTATTTGTGTTGCATTTGAATAGTTCTTTCATGTTAGTTAATATTGTTACTTTTTTACAAGCACTTTATAAAGTTGTATAATTGTATTGTTACGCCAAATTATTGAAGAGATCATATAATTATTTAACAAATATTTTCTTATTGGGTAAACAGATGGCGAATTGTTAAAGATCAATCGACGAAAAAAATATCTCATTGATTTAGATTATTAATTTAACACATTTTAAAATTCAAAACAAATAAATCGAACCGATAAAATATAAACTCAACTGCACAACTTAGATTTGACAAACCTATAATAAACTCAATAACAATAATTAAATGTCTATTTTACTTTTAAAAAATTAAAATTAATAAATGCCACGTTGTTTAATGTAAAGATTTTTCAGAAGACTTTAAAAACTTTAATCAAAACTTACTAGACAAGGATAATTTTAAAAGAACATATATGATATTGATTTATTAAATATTACTATTTTTAAGACCAACTAAAAAATTGTTTAAAGAGAAATAGAAGGAATTTCTTATTTTCTTTGGTACCTTTGTATTGTAACTTAGAAAATGAAAGTTTGGCACTTTTCTATCAATTCGTTTGAACAATTTATATCTGGAAGAAGGTCAGTAATGTGACATCTTCCCTATAGCTGCCCCCTTGTAATTACTTCCTTTCCTCTTATACTTTTCTTTTCTCCGTCATTTTAGTCTATCCACATTTTATTCAGTAATTAAATTAACTCAAACACTTTTAGTAATTTCATAATTCTTAAAAACAATATGCTTGAATTATACTTTCATTGTTTCATTTTAAGATAATGTTAAAAATAGTAATTGTCGACTTTTTAAAATAACAATTATTTTTGAATAATTTTTTTAGGTTGAAGTGAACGATGAAATGAGAAGGATGAATAAATGGTGCGTGAAATGACATTTACTAAATTCAAAAATTTGAAAATTAAGTGTTTGCGGGAGTCTAATTCAATCAACTTCTAGAAGATAATTTTTTTTTGAGTCGTTAATGTGAGTTTGGTTTATTCATCAATCGAAATTAATCCGTGTTTTAAAAAAATTGAGCTATAATATTTTAACATTCATTTAAGAACAAATTTTTTTAGCCTGCTCTGAGTAAATTCAATAATCCGCAAGGCTTGAACAAGGTAGCTTAGATTGATCTATGAACTAGATAAAAAATAACTAAAAATAAAATAAAATAAATAAAGTGTTAAAAATAGAAAAAAGGATGAGTCTACTTAAATCTTCAATCATCATATATAAATTTATAAAGTTCAAAAATTCAAATATTATTTGATACTTATTCTAAAAAAATGTGAATCGTACTTTTATAATCAAATAAATAGCTTACAAATAAAAACAAAAATAAAAAATTAAATGATCACACAAATAATTTTTTAATCTTTTCGTGTTAACAAAAAGAACATGCAATTGTCAAACAAAATTACTTTTGTTCTTTGAATTTTTGGGTAATTCTTACAATTAAAATTTACAAGGATCGACTTTTTAATTTTCTTGCATTCTTGAATCTTGATAACTCCACTTTCTTGCATTCTTGAATTTTGATAACTGAATCTGGCTTCAAGCTCGTCCTTTAGCAACATGAACCTATGTGGTTCTACATCAGAAATTCAACAGACTAGCAACTCCAGTGTGTTTGGAAGAATGAACTCCTCATCTCCTTTTGGTGGTAAATACTTTTGTTATGACATTTTTCAGCTTGCATGATGACATCCAAACCAAAAAGAATAGCCTGTGCAATTTTCTCCAAGAAAAAGTCACTGTGCAACTTTCTGTAGTTAAAAGGTGTCTCTGTTCTAGCTTGACTTTGAAGCATTAATATCTCTTACCAATTGAATTTTTCATAAAATGCTATCTCATATCTGTCTAAATACGCACATAAAGAAAAACCACCTAAGCTATTTCATGGGAATGACCTATAGACACTATTTGAATACGTTGTTCTCATGATTTCTGATTAAGTACAGCTTTCTTTCTTGCCAGTGGTCCAGATGAGGATTGGCATATATATATATATAATGTAGATGCTACACTTAATGCTACCAATTTCATGAAAGGAGAGCTATCATATTTACTTTTGTAGAGCAGTGAGATGGCTTTGGAATTGGTTGAAAAGCTAAATCTGATCCTTGTGAAAGTATCTGTGCACATTGAGCTGTACTCTTCTCCAAAAACGTTAGTAATAAGTGCAATACCTAAGTGGGATTTCTTCTGGTGGGTAGTGTTATTGCTTACTATTTTTGAAACCGAACTTGTGCCAGCTATTGGTTCTTATAGTTGTCTTTAAGTGATTAACAATTCTATTCAATCTGCTTTCCTAACTGCAGGACCAGTAGCGTTCAGAGCAACAATGTATGCTACATCTGGTCAAACACAAAACATACCTCTGGGCTTGTCCACTTCACGGTCATTTGGAAAGAAATATAACGTTAATAGTGTGGCCAATGAACCTCTGTTGTAGTCCAGGGGTGCCAATGTCTCAGAATCTTCCATACTCAGATCTCCAAGAGTTCCTTCATTTGGTGTTTCAAGCAACTCACACTTTGGCCCCCAAAGATTTGATTCCTATTCCTTTGGCCAACCAGTAGGGAGCCAAGGTTTACTTTATTGTCCATTTTCTCATGTAGGAGCAGATTAATCAACATCTTGAGGGAGAATTTTGTTTTGTAATCTAGACCATTATATACCCTTCGATGTGCATAACTATATGCATTGATCTGAAATCCTTGTTGAGCTTTTATTAAATACTGCTAAGTACTATTTTTTCCTACATTATATTTTTGGATATCCTAAGTGTTTAATCTTAGATCAAATTTGCTAATCAGGAAAAGAAAGTACAACACCTTTGATTCAGAGCTCTGGTTTTGGAAAATCAGCATTTGGTAGTAATCAGAAAGGAAGTAGAACATCATCATACATTGCAACTCCAGAGATGGGTAGCATGTTGGGATGTGGAGCCTGATTAATGTGTAAATGTTCTTTTTATATATAACGATCTCTAGATTTACTAAAACTATCTTGATTCTTGAATTGTTCTTCAAAATCACAGAGTGTTGTTATAATCGATCCTAACACAGCACATTACCCGGTGGTGCAAACATTCAATCCATTTGCGGAATGCAGACATATAAAGATAAAAGCCTGGAGGAGTTGAGGTTTGAAGATTACCAGTTAGGTGATAAAGGTATCCTTGACTCGTTCTCATATAGTAACAACCTACTTTTTAATTTCTCCACTTTTGTGCGTTCTTGATAACTGAATCTGCGTATGTTCCTCTCTTTTTCTTTTTTGGTCCTTCGTTTATTCTTCTTAGTGGGTCTCATACTTTGGTTCTAGTTAGTTGATCTATAGTTTATGTGGTTTAATTTCTCCTTCTCCATATCCATGATATATACTTGAGAACATGAAGATTTGTTTCTATATATTGAGAAAGCTTTACTTTCAGCAATTTCCCATGTTTATGATCGTGAAGAGTTCTTTGTATTATACTCTCTCCGCATCAATTTATTTGTTTTGTTTTGACTTGATAGGAGTTTAAGAAAGTAAGGAAGACTTAGAATGTATCAAAATCTTTAATCATTAGGTCTTAAATCATGCCATGCGAAAGTTGGAATTAAAACGTTATAAAACAGGAAAGAAGCATTCTTTTTGAAATGGACTAAAAAGAACAGTAAAACAAATAAAGTACACACTCATAAGAAAGACCACATAAGCTATTGCATGGGGATGACCTATAGAGACTCTTTGAATATGTTTTCCCGTTATTTCTCTGCCAAATGGATTAAAGTACAACTTTCTTTCTTGCCTGTGGTCCAGGCGAGGATTGATATGTATAGATTCTACACTTAATATTGGAATTTCATGAAAGGAGAGATCATATTTACTTTTCTAGACCAGCAACGGCTAAGGAATTGGTTAAAAAGCTAAATCTGCTCCGTGTGAAAGTAGCTATGCACATTGAACTGTATTCTTCTCCAAAAATGTTAGTATAACAGCAGTATCTCAGTGGGATTTCTTGTGTCAGCTATTGATGCCTTGTAGTTGTCTTTAAATAGTGATCTGCAAATCAATTCAATCTGCTTTCCTAACTGCAAGGACATTAACCTTTAATGCAGCAATGCACGCTACTTCTGGTCAAACACAAAACATATGTCTGGGTTCATCCACTTTACCGACATTTGAAAAAATATATAACGTTAATACCGTGGCCAACAAACCTCTGTTGTGATCCAGGGATACCGTGGCCAGCATAAGTTGCCACTTCAGAACAGAAATACAAATCTACAAGTGATAAACCAAAGGTGAGAAGCTCCAACGTGCATAGTTCCTCCTATGAAGGAGTTGATATCAAAGGAGAAGGAAGAAGCTGGTCTTTGTTGCCAATGCCTCGTGAAGGACTTTGTGGTAGGAAGACATGGGAATGGAAGCATCAAGTTGGGAGAAACAGATGCCCGGAAGCTTGATCTCGATTCTGCTGTCCAGTTCAATCATCGTGAAGTAATCATGTATACAGGGGCGGACCTAGGGTGGGATGCCCTCGACGAAAAATTACAATATATATATATATATATATATATATATATATATATTAAATTTTCTATATTTGATATATATTTAAACTTGAACCATTAACAATAATTAAAGTATAGTATAATGGTAGTTTTTTTTTAAATAAACCCTCATGCTCGAGGTCCAAATCCCACTTATTTTTAGCTTCTGAGATGAAGAATAGCAGATAATTTGCTATATGTATGAGATGAAGAAGCCTCCAGTTGAGATAACTGTCCTTAATGTCAGATGCATCAGCAGATCGACTGGGAAGGTGTACAGAGATGGACCAATGGTGAACAAGTACAGAGATATGCTTATTTTCACAATTTGCTCAGTTTAGTCTTACAGAGATATGCTTATTTTTACAGAGATATGCTTATTTTTACAATTTGCTCAGTTTATTCTTACATAGATATGCTTATTTTTACAATATGCTGATCAATTTGAAGCAGTCCCGTTATGAATTGTTAAGACATTCTTCAACTGACATTTTTACAATTTGCTCACTTTAATGGTGTCCCACTTTGGTCCCAAGTAGTTATCACTGGAAAGTTTGTTCATTGATTTGTGGATCTCTTGCCAAGTCTTAAATTATCTCCACATGCGAGTGACTATTTTTATCTAATCTTCACACGCAGGTCTGAAAATAGATACACCAATATGATTTTCTATATCTATTGTCTAATTCTCTAATGGCGTTTGCCGCTTAATACCTAGCATAATCATTTTTAAAATATAGGTGGAGGGTATACGGTAGTAGTAGGATATTGTAAAACAATTTTCAATAAGTTAGGGATATTTTGTATCCTTTTTTCTTTTTTATAAAATATAAATTTTATAGGTCAAGTTTTAAACTTCTAAAATTTAAAATAACAAATTTTGAAAAACTCTGCCTTTCTAGTAAGATTTGAGACACGAAATCAAAATTTTCAATTGAAGTTGAAACTTTGTTCAAATGTCAATGAACAAACAGTAGTTTTAAATTTGAACTCTAAATTGCATGATTAAATGTTATCTAGAAATGTTCTCATGTACTGTAACTTTTTTCTGCTATTGTAAGGTAATAATGATAAAAATAAATATAACTAAAACAATGCTCAGTCTGTAACAAAAAGTATAACTTTTTAATTAGTTTACGTGAGTTGTGTTTAAACTTATTAAAATAACGGTGAATATTTTATTCATTTTATATAAATAAAATTTAGGGTCAAATCATGAGTTCCGACAGATTTTAAATGGTTTGGTGCATTAACCTTTGAAGGGTGCTTTGTTTAAATTTTATCTTGTTCATGAAGGGTTTATTTCACTGTTTGTTCTCTTTTAAGGAAAAGCAGTTTGTTATTTTTTTTAAAAAATAACGGGTATTTTTGCCTTTTTATTATTTTAAAATAAGAATCATTTTACATAATAAAAAAGAATTAATTTTTTTCTTTCAAAATTATTTTTATTTTAATGTATGAAATTTTACATCATTAAAACCCAAGATAGTAAAGCATTTTTTGTTTTCTAGAAATGATAGTGTGTCCAGGCTCATAACACTACATTTAAAATGAAGAAAGTATATAAAACCTAAAAAATTATAAATTGCATCTTAAAATTGCACGAAAAAATTAATCTACATGCTGATATTTCTCATACATATTTTGAACAAAAAATGCATAGCCGAAAAATTGATAAGAAATTATATAATGATCTAAATGAATAATCTATGAAATAACAGCCCAACAATGAGAAGTCATAACCATCTTTTCTAATCTCCTAATTCCAAATCAAATGTACATAATTAAACAACATAATTGCTTAGAATAGAACAAGAAGTTTTATATCAATTAATTCTATGATACGTCTTATTTTTTATATTACATGTATTGAGTAACTCTGTTCATCAAAATTTGACTAGAAAGTAAAAAAAATCATCCAATAATTTTACCTTTACTGTAATTTAAACACAAAAAATACTTCTTTACCCACTGCAATTCTATTTGTATTGTAAGAAGAAAAGACAAAATTAAAAAAATAGGGAAGCTACCAGTGCATTGCCTCTAATAAAGTCAAAATTAAATCTATAATTTTTGGTAGTAAAATTGACCTTTTTCTGGGTGTGGTTTAGCTGGAAATATAAATAATAATAAAAGAAATTTTTACACAAATAACAACTTTCACCCCCAAAATTACACTTTAAAATTTATTTATCAAAATACTAAAAAAAAACACACTCTTTTTCATTTTCCAACACTATTATATCATACCACACACCACAATAATCACACTCAAAACACTCTCTCTCCTAAATTTGTAAATAAAGTTGGTATTTTATATGGTATTTTTCAATGATTCGGTAGGGGCATGTAATTTTTATCCAAAAACTTGATATTTTTGAAAACTCCCCATAATAAAAAGACATAATAATAGTTATTGCTCACATATTTTTTAAAAAAATAGATATAAAGATAATATTACTATATTACCTTTCAAATATATTAAATTTAATATTTTTAAACATATATTAAATAGTATTTATAGCAAGGATAAATTTGATACAAATGGATAAATATTCATTGATTTTTCAAACTAAACAAATATTGTTAATCATCCATTTTTAATATAATGAATAAGTAAAAATAAACCGTAGGAATAGTACTTTCTTAATCTATTTTCTTGATAAAACAAATAAAAATAAAAAATTATTTTTAAGGAATTGGATTAATAAAAGTCCGGGGAGGAAGTACTAATTTTCAAATTATTTCTCAATGAATGAGGTGACTTATAGAGTAATAATTAGAGGTCAAGTAGTAAAATTATCATACTCCATTATTTATTGTTCGATAAAAAATACTAAATTAGATGAGCTGCATACATATAAATTACTATATGATTTGATCAAAACTCCAAGTGGCACCTGATAATAAAAAAAAGTTTTTAACATTAATTTTTTCCTGTGAGAGATACTCTTGGTCTCCTATCTCCATGCCGTTCCGTCCCTCAATTAACTGCACTTGCACGCAATATTTGGCATACAAAACAAAATAAACAAACTAGGACCAACGTGGGTGTTGGACTTTTCTATTACTAGTACTTCATTATTTCCTCCTTAGAGTCAGTAGTGATCAGCCTAGATCTACTACTATCTCTATCATTTCTCCTCCTCTTCCCATTCCGCAAAATTTACTACATTAACAATGTCGTCCACGCATCATGCTAAGACGGATTCGGAGGTGACGAGTTTAGCTCCGTCATCTCCGAATCGGCCCGTTTACTACGTCCAGAGCCCGTCAAGAGATTCGCATGATGGGGAAAAGACTACTAATTCCTTCCACTCCACTCCCATACTCAGTCCAATGGGCTCACCGGGCCGACAGTCCCGGGACTCGTCTTCGACGCGTTATTCGGGCTCGCTGAAGCCCGGTTCGCAGAAGTCGAGCAATGGGTCTAGAAGCAACAGCGGGAGACACCATAATCATCGTCATCGGAAGGGAGATAAACAGCGATGGAAAGAATTTGATGCTATAGAAGAAGAAGGACTACTTGATGACGATGCCTATAGTAAAGGTGTCCCTAGACGCTGTTATTTCTTGGCTTTTGTTGTTGGATTCTTTTTGCTGTTCACTTTCTTTTCTTTGATCTTGTGGGGTGCCAGCAGAAATCAGAAACCTGTCGTTACCATGAAGGTAATTCATTTCCTTCTGGATCAGAAAAACAATAATTGGTAACCGTACAAAACTATAGTACTAATATGCTGCATTGTACAACAAGTGTGTATATAACTTAAATCCGATCGATACCTAGATCCGGTTTTTTCATTCAGTTACTTAAATTTGTTTGTGCAGAGTATTTCATTTAATGAATTTGGGGTTCAAGCTGGCATGGACTTCTCTGGAGTTGCAACAGAGATGGTGTCAATGAATTCCACAGTGAAGCTGATATTCCGCAATACAGGCACATTTTTTGGGGTGCATGTAACGTCTACGCCTCTCGTTCTTTCCTTTTCACAGCTCACTCTTGCTACTGGAACGGTAAGTAGTCAATTACTTATATTATTTTTCAATTCATATTGTACCTTGATCCATGTACTTAGAAAAGAATTGTATATTCTATTGTCTACAATTAGATGAGATCACTTATTATAAAACAACTACATCATAAATCTCTTGATAATTATTACTTGATCTCTAGTTAAATTATATCTTTTTATAATTTTTTAAGTTATTATGTATGAATAAGAGAAATAAGGGAGAGAATCACAAGGTGAGAAATTGAACTCTAGCTCATCAACATGCTATTATGAGCTACTAAGATCTCTCGGTTAAATTGTATTTAACTAACATGCTATTATGAGTAAAAATTCATTTATACTGTAACTTTTTTTTTTCCCATTGATGAATAAGTAAGATGTTGAATGTGTGTTTGACTAGAGCAGATAAACAAATTTTACCAAAGAAGAAAAAGTCAGAGGACAGTAAATGTGGCATTGATAGGAAATAAAATACCCTTGTATGGAGGAGGAGTGGACTTGATGAGCAAGGAGGGTAAACCAACAGCACCAGTTTCTTTGAGCTTAGATTTCATGGTTCGAGCCAGGGCTTATGTTTTAGGAAGAGTTGTGAAGCCCAAATTCTACAAGAGGGTTCAATGCAACCTTGTAATGGACCCTAAGAAAATGAACGTTGCAATCAAGTTGAAGAAATCCTGCACCTATATATGACGTATAAGTTACTAATCAAGAAACAGACCACCAAACACGCACGGCGGTGTAACAAAGACAAACAAGGCAAGTGCTTGCTAGCTGCTAAGTTTTGTTATTTTTCAAATGTTTGAATTATTATAGAGGAAAATGAGGTGTGGCTGCCAGGTTATTTTGTCGCTTATGATTGTGGTATTGAGTGAATTTTAAATGCCCTTTGAGGAAAATCATAAACCTAGAAACTGATGTACTTATATTTTTTATTTTTATTTTTACATGGTTTGGTTCATTCAAATAATATTTGTACTAGTAACATGCTATCGCTTAATATTTCTTATCACGATAATTAAGAAAACTCTTATTGTCGGTCAATGTAAGCAATAATTTATTTTATTAGTTTATTTTTATTTGTTATATTTAGATTTAATATAATTATTAAAAAAATAATATTATAAACATAATAATATCACCACACTACACCTATTACTTAATGTTTAGTGAAGTATTAAATTTTGAAAAATAATTTGAGGAATAAATAAGTAATGCTAAAAATAAAATATGAGAAAAGTTAATTATAGTTTCTTAATATGTTAAAATTGAAAAATCTATTTTTAAAATAATGAATACCAGATATTGCTCAATTTTATAATAATCTTCAAGATTAAATTGCTCAATTTGATATTGACACTTACCCAAAAAGTCATTATGTTTATCAAATTTAAATAACAGATATTAAAAAAAGAACATATGTAAGACAGTAAGAGCAGTGAAACTAGGTACCGTTTGGTCCAAAAAAATTTATAAAAATTTGGGAATTTTTTTTAAAAGTGGTGTTTAGTCATAAAATTTGATAAATATATATTTTTTTTAAAAATCAAGTTTTCAGATACTAGAAAAAAACTTAATATTTGGAAACTCTCGTGGTATTTGAGAAGTTTTAAATAGTAAAATATTGACTTCCCTATTTTTATGAAATACTTATCATTTATTTATTTCAATTAATATTTATTTATGTCCTTCAAAAAAAGTTTTGAATTATAATTTTGAGTGGCTAGTTTGAGAAAACAGAATAATTTACTTTTAATATATTATAATTCCAATTGAATTGGTGACAAGTTTGAGTATGCGATCAATGTATTAATCTTGCTGATATTATTATTGATTGTTTATGTTTTGTTAACGAACATGATCATTATAAAATAATAATATAAATTTATGGATACTTTTAATAATTTTTAGAACTTACGAGTATAAATTATTCTATATTATTTAAAATAGTAAAATATTTTTGAGAAAAATTTGAAGCCAAATACACAAATCAAGAATATTTGAGAATTTCGGGTCAAATGCTAACCGGCAGATTTTGGAGAATCTTCTTCCCCAATTTTCGCCCGAATTAGTTTCCTTCATTCAAAAAAGTCTTCTTCTCCAATTTGGTGATGTCTCAATCATCTTTCATAGGACTATGTATGCTAGTAGAACCACCTGCATTTCATGTGATTGGCTATTGCAATGTTGACCAAATTATCCTAATCGGACGGATCTCTATTCTATAGGGTTGAACCGCTTGAAGCTTGATGTGTCTTTCTTACACACATAAATAGACACTGGCAAGGAAAACCAATAATCGATAAGTAGGTCGAAAGTTCGCAGGGGTCGTGCTGTTGTCCAACAACTTCATCAGGTAGGTCGAAGCATCGAGTCATATTAGAATGGGGTGAAGTGGGAAAAGAAATATGTGTGGTGCTAAAATTTAGGCAGAGCTGGGGGAAATATTGTTATTACTCAAATCAAGGATAGACAGATATTTCAAACTTGTCCAACTATGTAATTAATTTGTATGTAAATGTGAATACATTTTACATGAAGTTGATGTAAAATCTAGCTTGAATCATAGTTAAATAGCTCCAAATTTTAAATTTGAACTCCGCTCAACGCTTCGATATCATCCGCTCAAAACCAATTTGCGGTGTGATTTTTCTCTAATATTATCCTAATGGCCTAATTTCGATTGGTAATGCTATGGCCTTAGGCCTCTAGCTCTACATCTAGTTGACTCCTACTCAAAAGTTGAAAGTATAATGGTTTGGCCCATTAAAAACAATTCAATATTTTGGGCTACTATATTGAAATGTGGGAGGAGGAGGCAGTGGACCAAGGGCCTAAAATATTAGGAGCGCTTGTTACAACTTGCAAGTGATAAGCCAGAAATTGAGTTATTCACACAAATGTCCTGTTTTGGGATGATATTTCATTTTTATCCTCAAATTTGATGGTCTATAATATTTGTTAGTTCATTCTTCAGTCAACCAATCCAAAACAGATGCAAACATAAGTGTTGCAATATGGACCTAAAATAATTCAATTCATCTGAGCTCAATTGATCAACACAAGCAAGTATGAAAGACAATCTGACATGTCAGATATGATTTGTGAAAAAACTGAACAAGATTAACTAGATTTGTCAATGTGGGACTTGCAAACGGTTCGTAGAATGAAGATTGTACTTAAAGTTGTTGATCCACACGACATGGCTTGCAAACAAGGTAAGTTTGTTAATTTGACATGACTTGTGAAGAATTAAAAGATCCATAGAATGAAAATTGTACTCAAAGTCATTGTCGCGCGATATAACTAGTAAACATGCAAATTTAAAGACGAGTAGAACGTAGATTATATTTAAACTCGTGATTCAATCAACATAACTTATTAAAGATTAATTTTTCATCATTTCAAATGTGTAGTAGCGAGGTTACTTTTAAAATGCAAATAAACCCAAGTAAAATTGACTTTCAAGCAAGAATCAGAATGGTGCTTGTGGAATATTCTTTGGTCCATGTTCTTAAAGATTACATTTGGGTATTTTAGTCAGAATAATGATACTAGAAAGTTATGTTATTCTTGTAGGGCTTAGGCTAGTAATAAATGTAAAAATTAGGAACATGTGAAGATGCCCAAATTGAGGGGATCCAACTTGCAAAGATTCCTAGTCCAATTGTCACATCATTAAATATGAAAATTAACTTCCTTTTAACAGATAAAGCAACTGGAATTGTTAAATTCAATCCTGACATCTTGCAATTTGCAAATGCTTAGGAAGTTGCAAAGCCACTTGCAACTGTAGATGGACTAACAAAGAATTCATTCTAAGATCATTTTTGTACCCCAAATATGTATTCCTTTCTTCAAAATTGATTGGGCAAGTTGATCTTTCTTTATTTGGGAAATAAAAAGAAGAATATACATTATCCATTCTCACGTCACATTACTTGCCTTTTGGAATTAGGATTGCATCGCTTCCATAATCATAATATATCCTGGCGAAATAAGATTTTCACTAAGAGAATTTAAATAATGAAGAAGTTGGAATAGTTGAAGAATTGTTGATCAAAGTTCAGGACGAATGTTTGAAATTTTTTTATATTTGTCCTTTTATTTATTGAAGTTTTATATTTTCTACGAGATAAATTACACTACTTGCAAACCTACATTTATGATTTCACAAATGGTAATAGTGAAACGTATAATTTTAATTTATGTCATTAAATATTTTTCTTCTCACAGATTAAGTTAATATGGGACCAGCGGCAGAGCCACATAGAGATGAGGAAGTTCATCCGAACCCCATTCGACGAAATATTAAAATATTTTTTATGTAAATATAATAGATATTGAACCCCCTTTGAAATCTCTTAATTAAAATTCTGGCTCCGCCAATGTAGGGGAGAGAGGAAATAGTAGGTTATAATAGGTATATTATAAAACAGTTAATGTGAACTAAAGTCAGACTCAAAACAAAGCAAAGATGCGAATTGAATATCAACTTTTACTTTTATCCCTTCACAAGGATTTGGGTTTGTTATTAATGAAATTATGAATACATAACCTGTTAAGAATTCCATCATATTATACACTTTTCCTCCTATTTTTTATAATTATAAGAGATAAGGGAAACAAATCAAAAGGAGAAAGGCTGCATCTAGTCATGAATTTATTGTCATAATCTAAAGGACTGCAACTTATGCCGAAAGGGTTTTATCCGTTTATTAGTAGTTGATGATGAAGCACTTTATACTACGTATTCATATTTGTCTACTCAGCCAATGATTTAATGGGAGAAAGTTGCAACTTGCTGAATGATTGCGTATGATTTTATTCATCATTCTGGGCACAAAAAATTTCTTTTTTTAAAAAAAAAAAAACTGCAGCTCATCCACTGCCGTTCTACAATTCCCATTTTTCCAAGTAACCAAGTTGTTCAATAACTTCATTCACTATTTACGGCTATAAAAAGATTTTAAAAAAAAAACTGTACACTTTGTTGAGTCCCAATCACAACCTATATATGTACGATGAACTTGATTTCTAATTTTACAGATAATGAAGTAGAAAAAAATTGACCTGTCTAACCAATAAGGTTAAAAGAAAAAAAAATCAGAGCTGATAACAAAAAATCTTCAGTACTCTGGAAAATCTAAATACTATTCTGGGTTTTCTATGACTAATTTAAAAATAATTTGATAAAGATAGACATCACCGAATGCTGACCCAGTCATCATCAGCATCGCACCATTCAGATTGTCTGAGTTCATTCATTAATCCTCTAAGCCTTTCAATCGGCGATGTGGATAATGACCCGCCGCTAAAATTCAGTAATTCTTGAATTGCCGGGGAGGGCAGTGATGTAATTGAACATGTTACTGAGGCCCAATCTGGGAAATCAAATGGGCACCTTGGAGATGTTGAAGGGGTGCCATTGTAGCATCTTTCGTCATTTAATGTAACAGTGTCATCTTGATTAGCAACAAAGGGGTGGTTTAGAAGCATCTCGGCCGTCCATCTCGTTTTCGGGTCCTTCACGAAGCATTTTCCCAGAAAATCTTTTCCTTCTTCCGATAACTTCGTGGGAAATTCAGGCAACTCATCACCAACTCCAATTTTCATCAATAATTGGGTTAAATCTGAGTAACCCCAGACCGGAACTCCTGCTGCCATCTCAGCAATCGCGCACCCAAGTGCCCAGATATCGGCGGGAGTGTCCTGTTCGCCGGCGGTAACCATTTCCGGCGACATGTACAGTGGGGTACCCCTCAATTCACATCGCAGTTTATCATCTCTTATTGATTTGGCTTTCTTCGCCAGCCCAAAATCAGCGATTTTGACTTGTCCATCTTCGCCTAAAAGAATGTTCGGAAGTTTAATGTCGCAGTGAACATATCCACTCTTGTGAATATAGTGTAGTCCTTTCAATAACGCCTTAGTGTATTTCCTGATTTCAATCTCCGGCAACTTACAATCACCGGAATTCTTGAGCTTTTCCGACAAGGCACCCCCTGAAGCATACTCCAACAAGACATTGTACAATTTTTCGCCTTTTTCATATGTATAGCTGTCGCCAAAACAGCGAATAACGTGGGGGCAACAGTTGAGCTCATCCAAGATCAGCTTCTCGTTGATGAGGGTTGCAGAGGAGGAAGCTGCAGATGATTTGACCACCATCGATGGAAGAAGATGAGTGTTGTGGAATCTGGATATTGCAAAATTGACTTTGCCGAAGCTACCATGGCCTACTGCTTCACCTCGAACCCAATCCATTGATATATTTACCCAAAGTATTTTGAGTGAAAATTTTGGTATTTTAGGCTTTCTGTTAAAGAAGGAAAGAAGAAAAGAGAACAGAGGAAACCGCGAATTTTGCTTCACATGAGAGACTTCTATATATAGTGCAGGGTGAATTTATTTATATTTTTTCATTTTTAAATAAATTTTTTATAACGAGTGAACAGTGACGAATACACGCATCAGGGATTGATTTTTTTTATTTTTTTTTGAAATACATAGATCAGAGAGACAAAAATAATTAAAATATACAGAAAATAAATAAATAAAAAAGACATGTGACTATGGTAAGATATTTTTTTCCTTCTTTTGCTTTTCTTCCTAATTTCACTTAAACAACGGACATCAACGTGGTCCTTATCTAGTAAATTATACTTCTTTTTTATTTTTAATATTTTTTATTTAATTGTTCATTATTTGAAAAATAAATTTTCACTATTCCTTATCTTTTTTATTTTAACATAAAACCAAAAAAATAATATTTTTTATTATTAAATTATTTTCATAAAATCTAAGTAATACTAAACATTAGTGAATAAAAATAGTGTTCTTATATAGAGATATCAATTTTTTTTCGAATAAAAGTAAACGGGAAATTCAAGTATTGATTTAAAAGATTTCAATTTTTTATAAAAATGTGCGCGGCTTATAGTGAGAAACAATTATTTTAAATTTACTGATTAAATTACAACAACAGTGAAATCCCTCAAATGAGTTTTTGGGAGGGTAAAATGTATATAAACTTAATCGAAAAACTGATTTTCAATTAAATTAATAGTTGTGAAAATCTGGACCCCATGAGGATCGGATTGTGAAGGTTATGAAATCTCTCAAGTGACCACCTACCATTAATATATATATATAAAAACAATTAATAAAACTGATGATCACATTTTAAACATCTTTTCTCAACCAACAAAATACAAAAAAAGAAAAAGAACAAAAGGTCAGTTTTCAATCAGAGAATAAAGTGGACGGTTTGTGTCACGGTTAAATTGTGAATTGAATTTGAATCGTACGAAATTGTTTGTACAAACATAATGGCTAATTGGAGACTCTAAAAGTCGCAGCCTTTTTTGGCACTCTTCATGGCTCTTGTGGCTCCTTTCTCAATCTTACTATCATTCACAAATTTATTTGTCAACGCAAATTGCATTTATTTTGACTCTTCATTAAAATAATAATAAACAATCTACTTATTATTAGTAGTAAGTACTGTATTATTATTTGTTGTGGATCATGTTATTCAAATTGTACGTACCCTAAATTATATTGTTATGATACCTTGCGTCTAGAAACAAAAGATTTTATCAGTTTGTTGAGATAATTCAATTTAACGTGCTCAAACAAAAACGAAAATTCTAAGACCAATTTCTTTTAGTTGTGTTCTTATACTTAATAATGTGAATTGATAAATTTTGTAAACATGTATACACGTTAATTCAGACTTAGAATAATAAAACACTTTTTTTGCTGAACGAAAATTTGTTAATATCTAGATGAAAAAGTTAGAATAAAGATCCACTTTGACTTTTAGTAAAATCAACGTGTAGGTCCATATTAGACTGAGAGTATGTTATGATGTCGGTGTTCACACTAATCAATTAAAGCATAATATGTATTTTTTTTCACTTAATCATGATTAATTAACACATTATTATTTTATTAAATCAATTAACTGTAGTAAGTCGAATTAATGAGGTGTAGGAGGGGCATGAGATAATTAAAAGCAAGATACTGAAATATAGCCAAGTTCTACGGACAATTTCAGGCAACAAGAAAGAAAAGAAGAAGAAATTGATATTTTTCTGTTGATGAAAATAATGAATCCATGTTGTGCTAAACAATAGAAAGAAGATTAATTGGTTTTGGTGGAGTTGGTTATTGAAATTAGGAATAAGTTATGTGTAGAGTATGGACACACGATACCCCAGCCATATCTCATATGGAACACATAATTGTACCACGCTTCCCATATTTTTTGTTTTTAATTCTTTACTTCAGTAGCTAGATAAAAATAATTGAAATCACAAGAGATTACATTCATAATTCAATTGTAACCTCCAAGTCAATAAGACGTTTAAAATGAAATTATCGAGTAACTTGTAAATTTTAAAATGTTTTCTCGCTTGTAAAATATTCATTTGTTTCAAAATAAATAATAATTTTATCTTTTATTTTATCTCAAAATAAGTAACGGTTAATATAATCAGGAAGTACTAGTTTTTTCTTCCCAAATCACCTTTATTTGTTTAAATACATGAAATTTTATATTATTAAGAGTCACTTCTTTCTTTAAGACATTTAATTATGTGTAAAATATTAAAACACTTCTTAATTTCTTAAGGGATACTCCCTTAGTCCTTTTTTAATTGTCACGTTGCATTTTTCAAAAATCAGTTTGACTAATTTTCAAAATTAAATTAGTTTAAATTAATTAGATATTTTAAAATAAAAATTTAGATATTCAAAAATTATGAGAAAAACATTATTGATTGTAATTTTTAAATATGAATATAATTAAAAATGTCAGTTAAAATTTATATAGCTTGACTCCTAAAAAAATATAAATTTATTTCGAAGGGACGATTATATATATAATAATGACTGTAAAGATTAAAAAGGAAAAAAGAGGTGAGCAATATTCCGCCGCTTTGCGGCAGAGACAGCATCAGCTTTGGTTGCCGGTGATTGCGGTTGCAAAAGGTACTGTAGGCACAGAATGGTAGCGTTGAAAAAGCCCGCATTTTGATTGCTTGTAAATAAGGAGAATAATAAAGCCATTGGAAAGAGATCTCCTAGCTTCTACTTTACCCCTCATAATAATGCTAATTGCCCTTAGTTTTCGTGACATACACATAATGTTCATTCATTTGGTCTAAGAAATTTCCTTCAAACATATATACATATACTGAATTATGTCTAAAAACAACAAATCATGCCAGAGTTAATAATATCTCTTGTTAACTTGAAAATCGTGTAAAAATATATAAAATTTAAATATTAAATTCGCACGATAAAATCTGTTGAATAGTTTGTAATATGGGGAGTCTTCCTCATTGGTGTTGAGAAAGACTTTCTCGAGCTTATTTAAGGTCAGAACCATATAATCTAAAAAGTGAGTAAAAGCTTGTATATATATACATATAGTATATATATACACATTTAATTATATATCTAAATTTTAAATTACTTGGACTTGGGGCTTGGCAAGGGCTAGGTCGAACCTTGAATTAAATAAAAACTTATTTTAGTATTTTTTTAATTAATTTATTTATTTAAAATTTAAATGAATATTCAAGCTTTAATTCAAACAAAATAGTTGTGTCTGTTAAGAAAAGGAGCAACTCTTCTGAAAAACTCCTTAACGGACTCTATAAATACGATGAACTCCATAATGTAGCGTAATTCAATTGCATACGTATTTTATGCTTGTTAAAAAATATATATAGATAATTACTCTTGAAAGATAGTGATTTTTCATGCCTCAAAATGTACCATTCATTTATCGGTAAATTTTCTTTGACAGAATCGACCATGGCAGTGTACATGGAAATGAGTCTTATCACTATAGGAGTGTGTATGATTAAACAACCAAAAATATATAACTCCACATCATTGGAATAAGTGCAGTGAACTGCAACGATCACATGTTGGCATGTTCTTCCCCAAAACATATACTAGTATTGTATATGACGGCAACAGATAATTGATTCTGCCTTCCTATTGGTTATTTAAACAACTGTAAGGCTCGAATTTTGCGTCTAAAAACAACTTGCCTATAGCCTCAGGACCTTTTCATTTGCAATTTGCATTTCTGATGATTCCCATGATAAGTAACTTTTCTTAATTATTTTCTTGTGGCTTATAAATAAACAAGATTAGAAAAGTAGCTCTTTCTAGAACAATCTCATTTGACAAAGATTAGCATATCACGTGCCACCTACCTTATTTCCAGTCATGAAAGCCTGACAAAATTAACTGTTTCCAACTGTTTGAATTGGAGATTCTTTTTTCCTTTTTAGGTTGTTTCCACTCTTTCCAAGTAATTAGATAAGGCGAAAACCCCATCTTCCTTCGACTTTCTCAAATTTGAATACTTCTATAGTACTCTTTTTTCCAAAAAAATGATAGCCAGTTCAGATTACAAGATTACAAAAGTTAGTGAAATGTTCAATTGAGTTTGCACAATTTGCTTTTGAAGATTTCCTAAATCATTTTACAAAGTTTTACCCTTTAATAACGTAGAAACTCTAAAAAGAAATTGATCTCGCTGTTTCATATTAACTTAATTTTTAATTTTTTTTTCATTGTTTAAAATATCAAAGCTAAAGATGAATATTTCAAAATTTTTCTATCTTTGTCCTTTCATTCAGTGGCGGAATTATGATTATCAATAAGAAAGTTCAAATTCTGAAAAAGTAGCCATGCGAACTAATCAAAGGAGGTTCAACATCTACTATATGCATATAGAAAATTATTTTAACCATGTATCAATACTCAATAGTATAATTTATTGTCAAAGATTCGGATGAACCCCCTATCAAAAGGGATAGCTTCGCCGTTGCTTTCATTTATTGAAGTTTTATATTGTCTAAAAGATAAATTAGACTACTTAAAATTATTTTTATGATTTTACAAAAAATAATAGTGAAAAATATGATTTAAATTATGTTTTTTTGATATTTTTAATATGTGTGCATTGCTGAGAGAGTAACATTGTGTAAATTTAAGAAATATCCTCTAACTAGCCGGCCAATTCTTTTTTTTTTTTTTTTGAACGTGATTGAGAATGTGGGAATAGATCTTTACCTTGCAACTATGTTAGACAAAAAAAAAAAAAAGGATCTTTTTTGTTAACATACAAAATTTTTAAAGTTGACCCCACAAAGCAGGGATGGTGATGGTTAGGAAATTTTCGAAATGGATACTCTACCACTCATTATATATTTATTTTTTAAAAATAAAAATGTATGTCCCATATTTCCCTTCAATTATTACTCACAATCACATTTTTAAACATCCCAATAAAAAAAATAACAAAAAAAAATGTCAAACCAGACCACACAATGGTGAAAAGTTGCTATCACAGTCAAATTGTTGTTACATTCATTACGGCTAATAGGTGCGGTCCAAAAAATCACAGCATCTTTGACTTCTATCTATTCCTAACACAATAATTACAAGCTTTAGCATTGTTAATTCTCTTTAATTACTATTGCTACTGTTCTGCAGTATTTTATTATAATCCCATATAAAGAGAGGATTATAATTAGTGGCACTCTTCATGGTTCTAATGTGCTCTTGCACGCTTTTCTTTTCTTGGTTTTTTTTTTCACGTGAATAAATATATAGTAGTTAATTAGCTAATATAGCTATAATTTGAATTAATTACGATTCACGGCAAACATATAACTATAATTACAATTTGAGTTTTGTATAATTTATCCGATTTATACAAAAGCTGAGCGCGAATCAAATTGTATACTAAAATATACAAACACTTTGAATTGTATACCAAATTATACAAATGTTGTACATGAATTGTATATCGAAATATACGAACATTACACGAAAATTGCGAATTGTCTAGCAAATTATATAAATGTAGCACGAATTATACTAACACTGCTATAACTATAGTTATGAAGTGTGATTAACCAAACTAAAACTATGAACCATAATTAGACTTTATATGTTTATCATTTATGAAATTAACTATTTTTCTTTTTATCCATTTCAATGCAAATTGAATTTGACTGATCCCAAAAGTAAAAAAGAGTAGTAAAAGTTTCCATGTTGAAATTTTTGGGGTAGGTAGGGACTTAAAAGGGGAGTGGAGAGCATTATATGTAATTATTCATACCAAAACAGATTATTATATTTGTACATTTAAATTATGAGATATATCTTCCAAGAAGTATGTAGCAACCGACAGCTATATCTATTGGTTGGCTAATCATTGATTTTATAGTTCATTGCTTGTATAAAAAACTGGTAATCTCTTGTTGACATGGATACCAAATCTGGTGTTTTGTATTTTAGTACTAATTATTTCTTTAAGAGAAGGATGGTATGGTTTTAAACCTCCAAAACGTGCTAACATACTCGTAAAACATGTGATTTAAAATCAAGAGTACATTTCACGTTCTTGATTTAAAGTAATATACATGTTTGATGTAGTTAATTGTAAGAATAATTGAGGTACACTTAGACATGTAGTTAAATTGATTTTTTGTATAGTGAACAAAGAAAATAGTATATATAGTTATTAAAGAAGTATATGAACGCACGATTTCATGTGGAACTATTTGGTGTCTTTCTTCAGAAAATCAGAGTTTTAACAAAAGAGAGATTTATGTTTTGGATGTTTAGTAGAAAAACAATAAGTTCTTTTAAAAAAAAATTAAACTCTAACAACTAGCTTACCGAAATTTTAAAGCAGTGTCACCTAATTGAGTACCTACTAATTACTACCTGGATAACTTTTCATACCGTAATAAATATTTTGAAGAGGAATTTTGGAGCAACGATAAAATTAAATATGTGTGATCAATAAGTCATGAAACAGTTTATGCTAGCATCAAGGTTGACTTCTTACATCACAGTCCTTGTACCCTATTTGAATGCAGAGTGCCCTCATGCGCTAGCTAGGCTGCACCCTTACAAAAATATAGCTAGTAAAGTTTGTGTAAATAAGATATCTTGCAGCAGTTACTTGGAACTTTTAGCATGAAATTTCAAATTGTTGCCTTGTGATTTGTGTTAATGGGCAGAGAATACTTGGCAACTTGGCTTACCATCAATAACAAGAGAAACCGCTTATTCTGTCGCGTATAAAACTAAAAATCAATTTTACTAGCTTTTGGTTTATCCCTCATAAAGTCATTCGTCTTTTGTTTACTTGACACACTTATTAAGTTCCATTTCGTCTAGTCAAAGAAATTCAATTGCATTTAGAAAACTTGACAAGTTCAGTACCACCTCCAGTCCACTTTCTCCTCAATCACAATCATATAGGAGGAAACCCAATTGCATAATAAGCTAAGCTACCATATGAAGTTGAGAAGATTAGTAGCACGTCTATTCCATTTTAAATGTATGGACATATATAGATTTGAAATAAATAGTCCTACCAGTTACATGCTCCCAATTTGCACCATACAAACGAAATGTCAATGTGAAAATGATTTATAGGTGAGGGGGTCCACAGCACAAAGGCCATGATCAGTGCTCATGCAAGTGATTGTAGCTGTGATTAAAGATCACATCATGGGATTTGCGCAGTGCATTGTAGCAATCACATGTTGGCATGTTCTTCCCCAAATATTGCATGAAGCCAACATATAATTTTAATTTATATAAATCCGATTCCTATACTAGTATAGTATTGCCATGCAAGATTTGCGGCTAAAAAGGCATGGGATTTCTCAACTTGCAAATTGCAAGTTCTGAGGATTCTCATAAATGTATCAACTGAGGAAAATGACGTTTTCAAGAATTCAATAAAAAATCTTATGTCTCAAAAGATTTGCCCTTCATGTGCTGCTTACCTTATTTCTGCTCTGAACAATTTGTTAAAAAGGGAGTATAACTTCCCATTTTTAGGCCTATACAGAATCTCCACTTTCACCCCTCTTTCCTGTTTCAATTTCTTCCTCTCTTTCCAAGCAATATAAAATATGAAGATATTTTGCCCATCAACAGCTAGGAATATATGATTATTAAATCAGAAAAAAGAAAGGTTAGGGGGTCCATTTAATGGCAAAATCAAAATTTTTAATTTTTATTTTTACTTGTGCATTACTTTAAAATAGATTTTACTTTTGAACATATCAAAAAAAAAGTTTTAAAAAATAATAATTCTATTTTCCCCTCAAGAAACTTGTAAAATCTATAATGTAAAAGTAAAGGAGGATAGCCGTTTTTGTTAACCTGCAAATCAAACGCAGACCTTCTTCCTTGACTTTCACAATTTGAACGGGACCACTTTAATACTACTCCTATGTTTCATAAAAATAAAATTTACACTATAAACTAACAAGTGAGCCCCCAAAAATATTAAAACTCAAATATTTTTAATTAAAATTAGTTTGGAAAACAGTACTTATTTCACTGCCATGCTTTTGGAACAAAAGAAATATTACTAGAAGTATGAAGAAACAAAATAATTGCATTATGTTTTATATACAATGAAATATGATTTATGTACAAAAGATATTGACCTAATCGGTAATTTTCTAAAAGATATTCAAAAAACAGAGCTGCTAGGTACAAAAAAAAGATCTGCAACTCTGTAATTTTGACTCTTTTTCAGGCTCCTTTAAACCTCAATAAATGATTCGACATCATCTAACGCTGACCCAACCATCAGCGACCGACCAGTCAGATTCAGGTCTGATTTCACCACTTAACAGTACTCGCAGCCTTTCAGCCGGCGTTGTGGACCATGACCCGCCATTCATATTCAGCAATTCTTGAATTGCCGGCGAGGGTAGGGATGTAATTTGACATGTTACTGTTGATTCAACAGAGTCGTCAGATACCCAATCTGGGAAATCAAATGGGCACCTCGGAGATGTTGAAGGGCTGCTGCTGTAGCATACTTCGTCATTCAATGCAACAGTGTCATCTTGATCAGCAACAAACGGATGTTTTAGAAGCATCTCAGCCGTCCATCTCTTTTTCGGGTCCTTCACGAAGCATTTTTCAAGAAAATCTTTTCCTTCTTCCGATAACTTCGTGGGAAATTCAGGCAACTCATCACCAACTCCAATTTTCATCAATAATTGGGTTAAATCTGAGTAACTCCACACAGGAACTCCTGCTGCCATCTCAGCAATTATACACCCAAGTGCCCAGATATCGGCGGGAGTTCCCTGTTCGCCGGCAGTGACCATTTCCGGCGACATGTACAGTGGGGTACCTCTCAATTCACATACCAATTTTTCATCTTTTATTGATTCGACTCTCTTTGCCAACCCAAAATCAGCGATTTTGACTTGACCATCTTCGCCTAGAAGGATGTTCTGAGGTTTGATATCACAGTGAACATAGCCACATTTGTGGATATAGTGTAGTCCTATCAATAAGGCCTTCGTATATTTCTTGATTTCAATCTCCGTCAACTTACGATCACCGGAATTCTTGAGCTTTTCCGACAGAGCACCTCCAGGGGCATACTCCAGTAAGACATTGTACAATTTTTCGCCATTTTCGTAGGTATAGTTTTCACCAAGGCAATTGATGATTTGTGGGCAACCCTTGATCTCATCCAAAATTAGCTTCTCGTTCATCAGAGTAGCTGAGCGAGAAGCTGGAGAAGATTTGACCACCATAACCTGAGTGCTCTGTTTTCTGGGTACTGCTAAACTGACTTTGCCGAAGCTTCCATGGCCTATAGCTTCACCTCTTATCCAATCCATTTGCTGTTATTTTTTGTAAATAGATGTTTCTTTAGCTGAAATTTGGTAATTCAAGATTTCTGTTATAGAAGGAAAGAAGATATCTGCAATTCACATCGAACTCTGTTTTACACGGCTCTTCTATATATAGCGTGGGGGAATTTCGTTCCTTCACTTTTTTTCTTTTTTTTGCCTTTTTTTAAAATTGTATTAATGTTTCCACAAGTATTAAATGAATATATGCGCCTACTGATTTAATCATAAATAGTACAAGTTGTGATAGTGGCAATAATAATAGAATAAAAAAGAACACGTGATAGCTGAAAGATCTTTCTTCGTAATTTGGCCAAACAGTTTATAAATCAATTTTAGAATCCCGGTCCAATGAATCTTGGTCTATGTCAGCAAGTCTAAAGAGGTTAAATTAAAATCATGATATTTTAGTTACATGATCATCTATTTAAGAAATTGACTTATACAAGATTTGAAAGAAGAATTAAAGCAATCTTCCAGAGATATGAAAACCATCTTTTGTACTTTATAAACTAAGCTTTTTTTTTCTTTTTTATTTGGTCAAACCGAAAAAAATTTAATAATATGGTTTATTTTTAGATTGTCAATTTTTACAATAATGTGGTTTATTTTTTATGGAACGTAATATTGATTTTTCTTTCCAATAGTATGAGTAGTTATGTGTTATATATGAGTCTTGGATATTACAAATGTCTTATAATTTTGACCAAAAAGAGTGTGTTCAGGTGTGCTAGATATTCTTATTTTTAAATTTGAAGAAGAAGAAGCAAAGATCTTTTCCATTTACGTACTAAAATTGAAATTTACAACCCCACAAGAATGGGATGGTGATGGTTAGCAAACTCTGCCACTAGTGAGTTTATTGAACGTAGCACACTCTATTCAGGGTCACATTTTGAATATCCCAATCAACAAAATGCAAAACAAAACGAAAGTGGTCTCCATCAACAAATTGTATCTTCTCAAAGTATTATTGTACATGAATGATGGCTTGTAGGTGTGTCCAAAAGTCACATAGTACACCCTTCTTTGTTTAAATTTATGCGTTTTGACTTGTCACGATGTTTAAGAAAAAGAGGAAGACTTTTGAAACTTGTGATCTAAAATTATTCTTAGATATTTGTGTGGCTGAGGATAAAAGAGAAATTTTAAAGTTGAATTATTTTCAATTTAAGTAAGATAATATTCTTTTTTTTAAACGAATAAAAAAGGAAAGGACGTAATTCAAAATGGGACAGAGGAGTGATATTTTTCTCTTACTTTATGGTTTCTGGCAAAAAATAGCTACCACTCAATCCCTCAATTCTCATCCTTTTCTACTTTAGCATCATCTTGTTGGTATGGTACTCTTTTTAATTACTAGCCACTACTAACACAGTACTACTATTTACATGTCCATTTCAATATTGCAAATTGCAAACCTTCATGGCTCTAGTGGACTTTGGTGCTCTTTTTACAGTTAATTCCACAATATTTATTGCTGTGCTAATTGCGTTTTGACTAATCTTAAACTAAAGATTAACTCCTAAAAAGGTAGCGGTCCTCGCCATTCATTTTAACGGCAGAAACAATAACAATTCACCACTTGCTGAGAAATTTCATACGCGAAAACTTTATATGTTATAAAAAATGACTTGAAGTTTCTTTACTTTTTTTCCCCACTTTGGTTGGGGGGTTTCATTTGGTCATGGAAGTATATATTAATTGTTAAATATCTGGTCAACAACTTAATCAACCCCCACCCCCGTCTTTCCCAATCGAAATTCACATTTATACATTATAGGTTGGTATATATGCATTTTATTATTAAAATAAAATATTATGTGCATATATTAGTGGTATAAATTATGATAGAAATGTTATTAGTTTTTGTAACTTATATGACCATTAGTGGCTTATAACTCATGTTATCACTAATCTATGTTCTACCGTATTAGTGTCTTGTAATTCATGTAACCTCCAAGACATGATTGCTCCATTCATACACTTACATCAATATCCACATTAATCCTATTCAAGACAAGGATGAATTCTCACCTATAAATAGTGGTGTTTCTTCCTTTGTGAAGATGCAATAAATGAATGGAGAGGAAAAATGTGAAGTGTGAATAAAATATTGTAGTGTGTGGTGAAATGTGCAATAGTGAAAGAGAGAGTTGAGAGAAAGAAAATATTCTAAGTCTTTAACTATATTCACTATACAAAAGAGAGTAATTTATACGTTGAAGGAAGGTGTTTTTGTGTGGAGCTTTGGACTCTTAAACTAATCCGGAGTTGTTTGAGTCATACAACATTGTTGAACTATTGTATCCTTGAGGGAACAAGTCAAGAGTATTACTGTTAAATTGGTGTAGATTATGCCGCAATGGGCTTGAATCTTTTAGTACGTGTGGATGTTGCATTTCGAGGTGAATAGTTCACATTTAGTCAACATTATGCCCAAAGGATAAATAATGAGGATAACTTCTAGTTGGAATCAAAGGCGGAGCTAGAAGCTCAGTAACTTTTGCTCAAATAGTATATTTATATTAAAAAATATTTTTATTAATATTTGAAATTATCGTTGAAAAATTCACAATCTATAAAATTAAAATTCTGACTTCGCTTGTCGAAAAAAGAACAATCGTAAAGAAAGAATTTGGTGGGGATTGCTACTGAAACTAGGAATATAGAGAGGCGATATTATTCGCAGTGGTGGTTCATGTGGAAATAATTATCACAACCACGCGAATCCAGTCAAATTAGGAACTATATTATATCTTTTTAAATCCTACTAATATTATTAAGGCGAAAATGTCAGCTGATTAGGAGCATGTTCATGTATCGAGGACTACTAAGTTAATTCCCAATGCTAGTACAATGATACGAATTCGAAAAAGAAATCCATATTTAAAACATAAAATGGATTAATTAATTGGGAAGTAATTGTTTAAATTATTTAATTAATTGCTTTGCGGCGCGCCGGCAGGAATAGCTGATTTTGCGCAAAGGCGGTGACTGGGATTATACGTAAAAGGAACAGAATAGAATGGTATGCCTTAACAAATAACAAGTGAATATTGTCTGATTTTTCATGCGTATGGACCAGATTTCCTTACTTTTTGGTTTACCCATCCAAATTATATTCCGCTAATTCTGTTGCTTCGTTTTGTTGCTCATTATTCACCATCTTCATTTCTTTTGTATTAAGAAAGATGAATGCACTAAATAATGTTTCTCCATTTTTTTTTTCACTCTCACTTAACGGAGGTTAACCAATTAAGTAGATAAAACGCGGATAAAGTTAACGAGCGGGCTAGATCTGTTGGGTTAGCATAACCTAACTCGTGGTTTAGCAAGGTTGGGATAACATTTTTGGAGCCCATTAAAAAATAGATTTTTTATCTTGACCTAAATAAGCTTGCTGATTTGTAGAGCTTTTGTAATATAGGTTGAGCGGATCCATGGGTCGAATTTAAAAATAAAATATAGTATTAAAAATAACAAGAGTTCAAACTCAAAGTTCAATTTAAAAAAGATTAAATAATTTTTTATAATAAGTACTAGTGAAACTAATATCATGTAATATTGACCTATTACTATTTGTTTTAATATTTTTTAATAATAATTTCATTCAAAATTTTATAAAAAAAAATACTTGTAAAAATATGGGTTGACCCGGAAAGGCCCACTCTCCATGTACCGATAGCTAGGCTAGCTGCTTTCTGGTCCACAAAAGAAAAATGGGCCAGTCCGACCTAGCCTGTCAGATTTCAAAATATATTTGAGCTAGCTCGGATGGGGTGAACCGACTCATATTGATAAATGTATTGAGAAGTTTTGATTTTCTTTTTTCAATTTTTCTACTCAATTATTAAGATATGAGTGTGATTGTGAGCATCATTTCATGTTTCCAATTTCAATGAATATGGTCACTTCCTTCATTCTACCATATTCTCGCATTCAGAAATCAAATAATAGTAACAAGAAATCGAATCGGAAAAATGAACACACAACCCTTGCGTTGATTATAACTAAATATTCTCTTCTCGCATTTCAAAAGAAATGAAGACCACGTAAAAATTGCTTTTATTTCTTTAAAATGTTTTTTGTATGAGATAAAATTTATTATATTACGTGACAAATCAAAAAGTGATACATGTTAATAAGGATTATCGAGTAAACAAGATTTCGAGAGATTCATTTTACAATGGAAGCATCTAAGAGAAGGCACAATGTAAAATCACACCTTTGAGGATGTGATAAATAAAGATAAAAAAACAATAAGAGTGATAGAGGGGTCAGGTGCGTGAGATGAGCATGTATATATTTGAATAGTGTAGAAATATTTGATGACACTATCAACGATCTTGACCCATAATATAGTCATTATTTTTGATACTTTAGGCCTTTAGTGGGACTTTATTAGCTAAGGCATCATTGTTATAACTTATAAAGAGTCTATTTTCATACAAAGAGATTTAAATTCCAACAATATTACTCTATCTTCAGCACTTTAATCTATTAATTTCCTCAATTTTATACGGTGTGAATAATCTTAGAATCACAGTTTTTTTACCCTCGAAAATAATAGCTCGCATACCAAAACTTATGAATTTATTTTCTACGTTCTTTATTGCTTTCAGTTTATTTTGATGTCTTTCCTAATTTATTATACTAGACCTCATATAAATTACTATAAACAATGTATCATCACCTAAAGAGGAAACATTTAATTTGTTTATAGTGGCGGTGCTCAAATGAGTAAGTGTAAGAAAAAGATGAGAGAGAGTAATAAATTAGAATTAATGAGTGGCTGTAACAGTGTAACAACAAACACAACTTGGCATAAGTTGCTCCTCAAATTTTGCATGATCAGGATTCATGACAAATATATTCTTCCCGTTAAAAAAAATTGACTTACTTTCTCTTTTAGTTTATTTTAAAAAAATAATTTTTTCTCTTTTATGGTAAAATTTTAATTTCAATTTTCACGTGGTATGTAGGATCACAAGATTAAAAGACATTTTGATACATTAGACATAACTTTAAATGAGAACTACAAAATTAAAAAATTCTCTTTATTTTTTAAATTTTATATCAAATCAAATTACATTATTTTTTTTAAAACGGAAAAAAAATAATATTTGATCGTGTCAGTGAACCTATCTTAGTGGATGTTTAATGTAACGCATCTTATCGCTGGCAGTTTTGGTGATTTCCCAACTTGGCGAACGTCATCTTCTTTTACAATTTGCATTTATGAGGAATCCCATAACTAATCCCATTATTATGTATATTTTTGGTACAAATTGCGTATTACACATTTTAAGAAAGTGGCCCTGGCAGTGCATGCTTTAAACTTTTTTTGACATACATACGCTGACACTTTAAATTTTGTGATGTATTTAGGTTTATTGCTTAAATATAAAGTTTTATCATAGGTTACTAATCAAAGTTTATTAGTAAATAATTATTGAGTAACGAATTTCCAGACTAATTGAATTTTTCTAATTTTATCCTTATTCCTTGGAGAATACACAGAATTAATAGTTAACAAAAAAGGTACTGTGGTTGTCACATGTTTAGTTGCAAGTTGCAAAGCAGACTCTGCATTTGTATGTACACATGATATACTAAAACCGCCCACAGAAAAATACACTGTTTTTCCCCTCTCCTGTTTTTAATTTCTTCATTTCACAAGCAAGATATACATCACACCTTTTTGAGACAGTTATTACTACTACTATTACTATATATGAAAATTTGGTCCATCCACTTAACAAAAGTCATGCAAATCTTTTTAAAAATAGTAAAGAGTATTGGGAAGAGGGGAGTGTTTTGTGCCATAGTTAAAGTAGCATGAACCTGCAGCCGCTTCCCCAATTCTAGTCCAATCATATCTCACCTCTCTTAACTTAAAGCATCCATTATATTATTCCTTTTACTTCCTCCATGCATTTTTACTTGTCTCTGTACTATTTTGCATTGTCCAGTTTATGAAATCAATAGAAAATTTTACTCTTAGTTTCTAATTTACATATAACATTAATTGTAATTATTTCTCAATTATATTTTTTAAAATATTATATTCAAAGGATAATTTTATAAAATTACCCTTATTATTTACTAGAAATAAGTAAAGATGGACGGTGGGAATATATTCCCTTAAATCGATGAGGTATGCCTTCTTCCTTTGACTTTCTCTGTTTTAATTAATGCTTTCAATACAACTTCTACCTAACAACTTGTGTTATACATTTATATTGATTTTTCTAAATTATAGTCCAACCTGATGATATTTGTTTGAAAATTTTATGTTTTGCTACAGTGAAATGTTATTGTATATGTATATTGATAATGAAAGCTTAGATCTCATTTAACTGTAATAAATAAAAATATATAGAAAATTAATTTTATATACCAAAAAGAAGGAATATATTTTTCAACAAATTTAACAAAACTAAATAAATAGAAAAAGTGTCTAGTTGGATTGGCTTATTTTAGGTATATTAAAGTGAAAATAGTTTTTAACTAATTTTAAAGTATTTGGGTAAAATTTAAAAGTACTTATAAACGCTCATTTTTAAGCCAAAACAACCAATATAAGTCAAAAGTATAAGTTATGACATTTTACTTATAGGTCATACACCAATAACTAATCCAAATAGGCCCAAAGTATGACTATACACGGGTAACTCTAGTAGCTTTTTCTCATGAAGTTATTCACAACAAATTAATATCATTCACTTTTGCTTTTTAAGATATAGGTATTTGAAGTTTATTATGTGCATAATATACGTAATGATAATCATAAATATTTATTTGTATACATGATATATTTCTTAAAAATGTTATTCCACAATATTTGAACATTGTTGGAGTAGCGGGGTAATTCTACCTACAGAGAGCGCACAATTATAATGTATGTCACTGACGTTATATGTAGCATATTGTAACAGATAAAATAAAATATAAAATAATATATAAAAAATCAGACAATTAAAATGAAATGTAATTATAACGGTGTATGCAGCCACTCTATATAGAGAGTGAAGCATACACAACCTTATTCATATCTTATGATTAGATAGAGAACTATCTTCTTAAGTAAATAAAAAATTTCAGATAAAATTATTATCTTTCTACCTGAAACAATTTATTTTAAAGTTCCCACTTATTAAATGTATTATACTTTCATATATAAAATTCCACATTTCTTTTAAGAATTTTTTTTCCTTATATAATATGCACAATCAACAGTGACACTAATTATGTGGTCTCTTAAGCTAGTTAATTATTTTGGTTCCAATTAGTTAATGCACTGAAAGCCAGTGTTTGACCAGTCCATGACACTCACAACTGGGTTATTAAGAAGAGATAATTGGGTTATTGAATTACTTTTACTTGGGATATATACTAGATACCTGGAATCTTTTGCTGAAAGTGTTAGCTCCACAATTAAAACATGGGAAAAAGTGAAAATGATGTTTCTATTATATTGCTGAATGTGTTAGCTCTCCCATATTTCTTTCTATTCCTTGATGGTAACGAAAATGATGTTTCAAAAGTGAAAAACGTGGGGGGAAGAAATGCAATAAAAATTTATTCATGTATGTATATACTTTCTTTCTTAATTTCTGTCCAACTTTTTATTTTTTGAGATTCTAATTATCTAAGTTTTGATCATTAAATTTGAATGTATTCAAATTGACGTTAGAAAGTTGCAACTTATTATTTTTAAATGTTTAAATTTCATTTTTAAGATATTGAGTTAATTTAATCAAAATATAGCTACCCAGATTAGTCAATTTGACTGACGGAATTAAAAAAGTATCCTCATTTATGATGAGTAGAATCTAGTCTCTCAGCTGTGCAAATTAGATGCAAAGGAGAATCAACTTGATATGCATGGGAAAAACTCCATATCAATTATTTTTACTGTCCCAATTTAGTTGTCAGGGTAAGGATTGACATATTTTTTAAGAAAAAATTAATAAGATATGTAAGTTGACTAAAATAACCCTGACTAAAATTGTACCCTAACAAATAGAGTTTCCACATTTAAGAGTAGTATTTACTAAGGGTAGAACTGGAAAAAAAAAGTGATTAATTGTTTCTTGATTCTTTAAATTGACAAGTAATTTGGGACAATCACTTTTAGCAACCCAGACAACTAAATTGGGACAGAGGGAGTATAAAATAACCCTAATTAAGAGGTTAAATATCTATAATCAGCTATTAATATAATATCCAAATAAAATCATGTGATGAATTGAAACCAAACTTGGACTTCATTATCAATTATCAAATATTACAGCTAGTTGAAGAGTTTCAAAATGGAAGTACTCTGTTGACTATCAAAAAAAGAAACCCCTCCAACCCCCAACCCACACGACGAAGTCTTATAAAGTCAGAATTTGGGAGTAAATAATAGTCAAATAGTAGTGACATTCATGCACATACCCTTGTATTTTTCATTCAGTATTTGACTGAATTTCATACCCTAATTCACATACCACGTGTTAGTTGATATAATTAGACCAAACATGATAAGTAAACTGAATGGAAGGTGCTTAGAAATTTCATTCTTCAACTTTGGTTTCTTTTTCCCTACCAATTAACATCAAAATTGTGCACGCCCTTGCTTGAACTTTCCTGCTACCTAATTGATGTTCACATTATTACCCAAAAACGCCTACATCGCTGGAGTTGCTACCTATATTCCTTATTTGAAAGGTATTACTTCTCCGTTCCCATTTTGTGGTAGGTAGTTTGAATGGATACTGAATTTAAGATAGATATAGACTTTTTTTAAGACCTTTCCTCAAAAGTAAATATATTATATGCATGTGGGGTGTTTGAAACTTAGGACTTTAAACATATATAATATTTGCGTTGTTATAAAACTATAATAAAGATATAAGAAGTGTGTTATTCTTTTGAAATAGACTAAAAAGTAAATGTATAGAATAAATTGAAACATGTATGTTCTGGTATTCTTTTAGTACTAGTGTTTAATATTTAAAAAACGAGACAAGTATTGAAAACATCTCTAAATTTGAGGAAAATTATTAATTTTATCTTTGAGCTATTAACGGTCCTAAAAACACCCATGTACTTAACTAACTAAACTTAAATACATTTCTGATTTGCACATAATATAACAATTGGCTTCAAATTTTTATAGGAGCATGGAGTTATTAATAAAAAAACTGAGAAATGTGTCAGAAACATTCTTAAATTTGACGAGATTTTAGGAGTATATTCATCCATGTTGCAAGGCATAGAATGTATTTAAGTTTAGTTAATCAAGTAAAACGGTATTTTTAAAATTGTCAATAATTTATGAATTTCAGAGTATTTTTCGTATTTCACTTTAAAAATTGAATATCTTTTTTGTTGAACTATGATTTTACCAAAATATGTTGTGATATTTATTTTGACAAATTTATTTTGAAGTTCTAAAATATTTTTTTAAAAAAATATTGCGTACGCTATCGTACTTCCAAGCAACTTTTATCAATTGGTGGAGGGAATATTTATTACAAAACTACGTCGATAATTGGCATTCAGCTTCAATGGATAAGCATATGCCTTTGAATGGTTATCTTAATCAACTCTTATGATAACCCTAAAAAGTTGGTCAATTCCCAAGTCTAATAACAGGTAAGAACAAGTAAATAATGTAAAAAAATAAATTAGGATTCATGCACATACATCCGATTGTGATTGCTTGTATTTGATTCCATTTTGACCAAATTATAGTTAGGACCGACAGGAATCAAGTATCATGCAGAAGCTAGTAAGGTAAACCTCGATCATGACTATGAAGATAAACAAGAAACATACTATAAAGAGACACAAATATTTAACGTGATTCGATCAACGGACCTACGTCCACAAGAGAAGATAGGCAATTCATTATATTAGAAGATATATGATATCGAGAGAAATAAACTCACTAATCCACTTGGAACACAAGGAGGTCCATCCAATCATTAACATAACACTTGTGACTCACTATATTTCTCCCTACTCAAAACTCTCAAGCCCTATTGGCTACATAATGAATACTGCTAAGTTAGAAGAAATTAACTTCTATTTATAAAGTCATAAAGAATTTACCAAATGAAAAGAAATTCTATTTCCCTCACACATCACATGTTATAAAATTAATTGGAGGGGTCAGAATACGACACATTGACACGCTAAAATCTAAAACCAAACTGATAGGAAAGTGCATGGAAACAGAGTCACGGAAACTTCAAAATTGTGCACGGCTGCTAACTTCCCAAATAGCCGACAGTAAAATTACTGTAGCAACAAAAACGTGCGACAATATCAGTGGACATTAAGCTAAGAATCGTCATTGATCGCAGCATTAAGAATAGGAGATGTTTTATCCCATAGTTATTTGACAGAAATATTCACTATTCAGGGCAACAACAATAATATATTCGGTGGAATCTCATAAGGCGGGGTCTGGAAAGGATAAAATATACGTAGATCTTACCACTACTTAATGAGATAGAAAGGTTATTTCGAAAAGATCCCGTCTTACTATTCAGGATAAATCGAATGAAATTAGAATAAGATCGTAAAATAATAATCAAACTTAGTAACAACTTAATAACAAAATTAAGAAAATAAGCTCTCTGTAACTGTACATGTTGATGAGTTTGAATCCATCGTCATCATATAGAAATTCATGTATCTATTATGTACAAAAAATTGAACGAATTGGCTAGCAAAAACTTTCAGAAATCTGAATCTATCCAATGCTCATCTATGACTAATTTTTTTAACTGTAAGATTGACATCATCTAATGTTGACCCAACCATCAGCAGTAGACCATTCAGATTCAGGTCCACGTTCATCCACTAATCCCCGCAGCCTCTCCGACCATGAACCCTCGCTGAAGTTCATCGATTCTTGAAATGCCGGCGAGGGCAGTGATGTAATTGAACATGTTACTGTTGATTCAGCAGAGTCATTAGATACCCAATCTGGGAAATCAAATGGGCACCTAGGAGACGTTGAAGGGGTTCCACTGCAGCATCTTTCGTTATTCAATGTAACAGTATCATCTTGATCAGCAACAAAGGGATGTTTTAGAAGCATCTCAGCCGTCCATCTCTTTCTTGGGTCTTTCATGAAGCATTTTCCAAGAAAATCTTTTCCTTCTTCCGACAATTTTTCAGGAATTTCAGGAAATTGATCACACAATCCAATTGTCATCAACAATTTAGTAATATCTGAACATCTCCACACTGGATCACCAGTTGCCATTTCCGCCACCACACAGCCAAGTGCCCAGATATCAGCCGGAGTGTCCTGTTCGCCTCCGGTCACCATTTCAGGTGACATGTACAGCGGAGTACCTCTCAATTCACATCGCAATTTATCATCTTTCGTTGATTCAGACCTCTTTGCCAATCCAAAATCAGCGATTTTTACTTGACCATTTTCCCCTAAAAGAATGTTCGGAAGCTTAATGTCACAGTGAACATACCCATTCTTGTGGATATAATGAATTCCTCTGAGTAACCCCTTGGTGTACTTCCTGACTTCAAATTCCGGCAACCTATGATCACCGGAATTCTTTAACCTATCCGACAAAGCACCCCCAGAAGCATACTCCAATAAGACATTGTACAACTTTTCACCATTTTCATAAGTATAACTGTCACCAAAACAATAGATGATTTCTGGGCATTCCTTAAGTTCATCCAAGATGATCTTCTCGTTCATCAGAGTAGCTGAGGAGTAAGCTGAAGAAGACTTAACCACCATTAATGGAGAAAACAGAGCACTCTGGTTTCTGGGTATTGCAAAACTCACTTTGCCAAAGCTTCCATGGCCTACTGTTTCACCTCTAACCCAATCCATTTTTTTGGTTTAAGCTGAAATTTTGTAATTTTAGGTTTCTTTTGTTGGAGAAAAGAAGAAGAGAACTATGAGCTCTGTTTTAGGAAGCTGACTTGTATATATAGCGTGTGGGGTTTATAATTTTCTTTTAATTTTCGAAATTCCTATTTGATGGCTATATATTAAATGAATTAATGTGAACACAAGCAGTGACGAACACATGTGCGTATTGAGCTTTTTTTTTTTTTCTTTTTAATAGTCAAGTTGTACAAAAGAAAAAATTAAATTAAATTAAAAAATGAGCACGTGATTGTGCAAAAGATGTTTTTACCTAATTTGGGTTTCTAACACCGGTCATTATTTTTAGAACCGTCCACTCAATCAAGCCTTGATATTTTTTTTTTTAATAAATTACACTTTGCTAATAAAACTAAAATTTTTTATTGTTATATGTCGAGGAAATTCGAGCTTAGTTCAAAATTGTACGTTGGTAATTTCCTAACAAATGTGGTTGATAGAATTTATCGTCAATTTGACAAGTTACTCGTGGATACTCCCTCTTTCCGATTTAATAATTAATAATTTTAAAATATTCAAAAGACAAATAAATAATTTGATTGACTCTTAAAAATTTGAATATACTACTTTCTCTGTCTCATTTTATGTGGAGCCCTTTGAATTTGCAGTGTATTTTGAAGAAAAAGTTTTGAAACTTGTATTTTAAAATCATTTTTAGATAATTGTGTGACTGAAAATCATTTCATTAAAGGTAAAAGAAGAATTTTAAAATTAAATTATTTCCAATTAAAGTAAGATAATATTTTTTTAGGAATGAATCTAAAAGGAAACGATGTCACATAAAATGTGACGGAGGGGAAAAAATATTTGTTTATTATTTGGTGCAAGAATTTCAGAACACGTGATTGTTGAGGTGATTGTAACTTTTTGTCTCTTTTATACGTGTTCGTTTGAGTAATCCCTCGAATGGCTACTCTACGTGTAATTATTAAATTCATATTAATAATCATGCCCAACATTTTAAACATCTTAAATAGCACAGCAAGTTTTATTAGACCAATTATAATCCCCCAAATCCCAACATTGAAAGAGTTTAAATTTGCTAAATGTAGCCTTTGGATAATAAGAAGATTAGTTCCTACAAATTATAACTCGCTAAAAAAGGTTTCTGCCTTTTTGAGTTATTTAAAAGATAGCAACATAATAAGTGAAATTCGTAGTCGTGTAAAAAAAGTTGACGATGCCAGCACGTAGGTTTATAAGTATATACACAAACTTTACATGCGAAACAAAGTATAAATTGTTTGATTTGTAATGGCTTTGGAGTGAATGGATGAAATGTACTGTCTAGTGAATATCCAACATACTTCCTCCCACCTGCTACACACACTCTTTCCCAACCGACAATTCATATCTTATTATAAGCATAAGGCAACCCACAGCTTTAATTTCATTTCTTAACCATCTTTTTATCTCTCCTTTAAGTGTTGGATAATAATCTATATTTGATCGGAACATCCCTTTTATAATTAAAGAGAGAGAGAGAGATATGTTTCATGGTTTTAGCATCCTAAACGTGCTAAAATGTTCCTAAAAATGCAATGTTTATTATTTTCTTTATCCTATTTTATGTGATATATTGATAATTTTTTATTTGATATAATATTTAAAAAAAATGAAGATTTTTAAAACTTAGGACCAAACTTGAAATTTTTGAGGAAAAAATGGGGTTAGACTTTTTGGCTAAAAAACTTGGCAAATGATTTTTGGGAAATTGCCAAGTTCCCAAATACTAGAAGAAAAAAAAGTAGTATTTGGGAACTTCGAAGACACTTGAAAAGTTTTGAATATTTAAAATTATCCAAAACTTTTACATTTTATAAAAAAAAACACCAATCGTTCATTGATTCAAACTAAATATTAATCTATCAATTTACTCCATTAACATGACCAACCAACCCATTTAGGATGTGGGAAGCTCTTATAAAAGAATAGTTTGTTACTACAACTTTTGGAAAAAAATCGTTTGAGTGAGAACATTGGAAAAAAGAATAATTTATTTTCAGTGTAATTAATGTATTGATCTTACCCATATTGTTATTTTATTATTATTGATTGTTATCAATTATGTTATGAGGTTATCTTTTTAATGGAATATGTTCACTATAGAATGGTAAGACAAACTTATGAGATTTTTAAAAATAATTTTTAGAACTTATGGGTATAAATTATATTCGTTGAAATAGACAAATATTTTTTTGGAAAAACTTGGAGCCAAACGTATGGTGCAACTTCAGCAAAACTTGCTAAGAATATTTGGGAACCTGGGGCCAAATGCTTACTTAGATAATTGTGTGGCCCGGATCCATTTCATAAGGGTAAATGGAAATTTGAAAGATAAATTGATTCTAATTATTGTACAGTGACAATTTCTTTGACATAAACTAAAAAGGAAAGAGTGTTACATAAAATGGGACAAAGGGAGTTTATTTTATTTTTTTAAAAAGGATAATTCACGGAAGGAGTCACTTAATCATTGCTAATTAAGTAATTACTGGTGTTATGCAGAATTAGTAAACGTATACTGACGACCAGAGGTTCAAGATTTTGTTCACACTAGATGGATCACGTTTGGTCAAAGTTTTTTTTTCACATGATTTCTTAAAGTGAAGAATATAGTAGCACAACTTGTGAAGGAAAAATAGTTTAATTTAATTTGGTCGTGTTCAATATTATGTAACTTAGTATAGTTCACGGTCTTCACACTTGTAATCTAGATTTCTTAGCACAATTTGTAAACAAATTAAATTAGTTAAGCTCAAAGTAAAAGTTAAAATGTATCACACATAATATAACTTAGATTATCTAATACTTGTATTGAATGTGTACCAATTTCCAGATGTAAAATGACAATGTCTTACATGAAATAGTTAAATTTCTTTTTCTAACGGAAATTATGCTAGTTATTATTCCCTTCATCCTATTTTATATGACAACGTTTGACTTGACACGATATTTAAGAAAAGAAGAAATTTTTTTAAAACTTATGGTCTGAAATCATCCACAGATGACATACTTTTTAGGACGAACTAAAAAAGAAATGATGTCACATAAAATGAGACGGAAGAAGTAATATATATGATCAAGGTAGAAGAAAACCTCAAAAATAAGAAAGAACAAATTAAAAGAGGGGTTATCGATCTAGTACACTCAAATGATGTGATAGGATATATTAAATGTTAAAAATTAAGGAAAATTGTCTGATCAAACAAAAGAAATTGGGACATGCTGTCCTCAATGAAAAGAAAGGTAAAGTAGCCGTGCATTCTTTGCCAAACGTTTGAAAAGAGATACAAATTTGATGGGGTTTGTTAATGAGATTGTGACTAAGTTTTCATATCTCAACACATGGGAATCCAAGGTTAGGAACTATTTTGTTAATTGCATGTAAAAGTTATCACATGATAATCCAAAACTTATAATTAATTCGTTAAGACTAAATCAATTTGTAACTTGTACAAAACAAAAAAATGCTCAGGGTGTTGTATATAATCAAGAATGGAATATGAGTGTACAGGGTTCATTCTAATCGCTTTCATCAGAAAATTAATTGTGTATAAAAAGGATATAAGTCTTTTGTATATAAAGTAGAAGTTAATTTCGCATGAAAAAAAGGCTTACAACTCATACGTAAGCATCTAAATTTGTCCTCATTTTTCACTTAGACACTTAAACTAAGACAATTTCCTAATAAACACCTCAACTGCTAAGATTTGATCCTAATAGATACCCCAACTTGCAACTATTTATTTTTGACAAAAAAAAAAGAGTACGATTAACATGAAAAAGGATAAAAGTGTTTAATGAGATCAAATCTTAGCAACTGAGGTGTCTATAAGAAAGTTGTCTTAGTTTAAGTGTCTAAGTGAAAAATGAGGACAAATTTAGGCGTCTGTTTATGAGTTAAGCCAAAAAATCTTAATTCCGTAGCTAATTATTTATAACTTGAATAAAAGAAAATGGCGTAAGAAAGAATTGTGAGCTTTGCGGCAAAAACACCTGATTTTGCGGAAGGCTTCTCGTCTTGTCGGTTTGGAAATGGTGTTGAAGGCAGAGGGGAAGAAAAAAAGGCTCAATTTGATGCCTTGCCAAAAATGAGGGAAACCAGTAATACATTCTGTTGGGGATAAGAAACCAGATTTGTTTTGATTTACCCCTCCAATTGATATTGCCCTTGTTTTTCTTTAGACTGACATAACTTTTAGACATGTCTTTTATATAAAAAAAGAAAAAAATAGTCTGATGCAATGCGTGGAGTCTGAACTCTATTGACAAAAAACTATTCTATGCCGTCTTAAGAGGATGATGTCTTTTATAGTCTTTGGCGAAGATTTTCTTGCTTTAATTTTCAGTTTTTCTAGCTTCAATGACTTTGTGGAAAAAGTATTATAAATTGAGTGATTTTGTTAATACCAAATAAATATAGGTGATTTTACTAAATAATTAGCTATAATTGAGAAACTTATAAGTAATTCACTCAAAAATATAGCTATGTCATCTTAATTACTATAACAAGCAAGGGCGGAGCTAATCCTTTTTTAGGGGGTTCATTCGAATCCCATGGAAAGTTATACTATCTATACATGGTTAAAATGTTTTTATATATATATATATAGCAGATGTCTAACTCCCTTTTAACTAATTCGTATTATTATTTTTTTAGATTTTAAACCCCTTGATAATAAGGTCGGCTCCATCACTGATAATGTGGGAGCAGGGGAGTGTTTTATTCCATAGTTAAAGGAGGATGAACCTACTTTATCACCTACAGCTGATTTCACTATTCTGGGTCAAACAAAAAATTACGTATTCCTACTTGGAGCATCCACAATATTCATTTATTATTCGAGCTTAAGATGAAAAATTAAAACATGGGTGATGGGACATAAGTTCTACTTTTAAAATCGAGAGAAATAATATTCTGGATAGAGACAAATTAAGAATCATCTTATGGAACATTGGCCAAAATTTAACTTTTAAATCTTGAGGGTGCCATCTTAATTGAAGTGTATTTGATTGAATATTGACTAAATTCCATTCCTCAAATATCACATGTTAAATTTACGATTCCTAACTTTGGTTCAATTCATTTGTCCAGGTAATTCCTTCAAAATTTCTTGAAAACACGTGCAAAAATAAAGTGGCCACTGACATTTAACAAGAACTTAGCTTAAAACTATAGTCCATTTTAGAAAGTTTAATTATTATTTGAGTATTTAAACAATCATACTCCTTTCGATTTGTTTTCTTACTACTGAAGCTATTGCACTTTTCTAATTATTGGTTCAAAAAATTTCATATTTATCTTAATTTTCAGATTTTTTTTGTATACCTTGTATATTATAGGAAATCAGAATGTGTTCAGTCGGAAAATGTTTTTTAGAATTTAGCGTATACTTGGTATCCATGGAAAGAGAAATCATTGGTGGTTTGATTTGAGGGGTGGCAAAAGGACAGGATAAGTCAAATTTGAACAGATCATAATGATGAAGAATCAATTCAATTTAAATTTGTTCGGGTCAAAAAAATTGGATAACGATTATAAAAAGGGTCAAGACTTAACCCAACGCAAAGTTTACTAAATTTTATTTGTTCTTTTATAATATTTTCGTAATTAATAAACTATTTTTCTTTGTTATGATTATACATAGCATATCAAATTTAAAAAATAAATTTATTTTAACAAATTTCTTTTGAGTCAATTTGAGTTTATATATCCACCCAATTTTTAATAAGTTAAAATGGAATGAGTTAAACTAATAAATAGGTGGATCGATGATCTACCAAAATTTAAATAGATTGAACCGATTTAGCATATTAGATTTTTCCGCCCTATAATTATTAATATATTTCTTGGCTGCTAAGAAATGTACATACACCAAAAGGGGTCGGTTCGCCGAATGTAAATTTGTGGTTAGCGGACCCCATGGCCCATGTTACGTTGAAGGCACATGGACTAGGAGCCATGTTTGATTGAGCTTCCTTAAGAAAATCAAATCTTCCATAAAGATTTTTTTTAGAGATAAATGTCTAAGAAAAGTTGATTTTATCTAGATTAGGTTGAAACTCCAAATATAAGATACGAAGATTATTACAAATAAAAGATTAATATGGCAAAAGAGTTTAAAAGACAAATCTGGAAGGGTCAATATCAACTAAAAAGGCATACCTCTTTAGCAATTTCAACAGTCACTGTTTTGCTTCGCGATACTGTAAGCAATTTAACAATTGTTATCTCTATCTCTTATGCTTATCCTTTTACTACTTTTCAATCAATTGAATTTTGATTAAGACTTTTAATGCATCCTCAACACCCCTCATATTTTATGAATGTAAATCAATTCTTTTTTCTAGTTCTAGAAAATAAACAACTAGGTTGACCTGATGAGGTTGACCTGACCCATAATAATTTTGACTTCCACCTCAGAACATGACTTGAAAGTACCTCTACTAGGGTCCAAGTTGACCGGGTTATATGTTACCAACTAACTTTGGTTGGGCTTTAAAGTATCTTTTTCATATTGGGCCACATTGAAAGGCGAGCCTCCATTCGTCCGGTTCAATCCAATCCATTTCAGTTCTTCTTGGGCCAGCCTGCTACATATTTACCTTTATTGTCATTTTTAAAGTTTTCTCTTACTCTTTTACTTATTATTTCCTCTTGCTTTATTACTGAAACTAGTTTAGTGTACGTGTTTTGCACGTATGTATCTTATTGATTTAAAAATTATATATAAATAATATTTGTCATTAAAATAAATAAAATATTCGTATAAACAAAATAAAATAGATATTATTAATGTGATGCAATAGTTTAATCTAATAAGAAGAGTCAAAGATGAGAATTACTTATCATATAGAGATATATTATTAGTTTATGAATACATAAAGTAGTAATTTTTGAAGTTGAAAAGTTAGAAGTTAAATAACTTAATTTAAAAAAAGACGCAAAAATATAAAATTCTAATTCAAAAGTTAATCTTGAAACAAAATAAATAAAAGATAAAATAATAAATTAAGGGACATAGCAAAAAGATGATTTTGTCTAAAGCAGAGTATTTTAGTAAAGGACGAAAAGTTTAACAACATTTCTAAAAGTCTTTACACTTTTAATTTAGAAGAGTCTTCACACTTTTAATATAATATAAGTATATATTACTGCACCATGATTTGGGATATATATTTTAATTTTGTAAATGGACAATTAATTTGAAATATATATTTTTTAAAAATTAACTAATTATACAAACATTCATATCATACTTACTAATTCCCCTTATAGTTTGAAATAATTATTCATCATCTCATTAATTAATAATTTCATATCAAATTTTAAGTGAGATTATACTATATTTTTGTGATCAAATACATTTTAAAATTCCCATACATGGGAAAGAGCGTATAACATAACTAGTGTATTCAAAATATATGTAAAACACACTAAATGAATCAAGATACATTTTGCAGTATATATAGGAAGAGAGTGAGACGACATAGGAGGGTAAGGGGGAGAGTGAGTTCAAAATTTGATACGAATGATAATATCGCAAACTCAGGAAAAAGCATATAATTAAATCATAAACTAGTGAAATTTGTGTTTCTGCCCCCCCCCCCCCCCCCCTTTTTTTTTTAGTAATATGGACAAAGTAATATGAGACCAACTTCGTACTTAATTACCAACTATAATATAGTGTATTTTAACTTGTACTATTTTCGTCTCATATTATATGGATATTTTTCCATACATATTTATCTCATATTTTATGGGCACTTACTAAATTATGATAGAATTAATTATTTTTTCTCATTTTACTCCACCATTAATTAGTGCATTAAAAAAATTTTCTAACTTAATTTAATGTACATTGATATAAATAAAAGGATAAAATTTACTAGAGCATTGATAATTTCTTAATAATCGAGTAAAAGAAAAGTGCAATATGAGACCGAAGGAGTAGCTGGTAATAACGTACGCATCACTTTTAGAAGTACTAAAAAAAAGGGACCAATAGATAGTTATTTTTCTTTTTTATTAATAGTAACTAATAGAATGACATAGTAAAATTAGGTAGATACTTTACTAACCATCGAAAAATTAAGTAGACATATTATTGTAATAAAATAATTAAATAATAGTTAATAGAAATGACGTAAAAATATTGACGTTGTTGAAGCGTTGTAGTCACATGCATGCTTCAAGCAGCTGCAGGCAGCTGAAATGCTCAACTCTACACAATAATTTAAATAATAATTAATAGAAATGACATAATAAATTTAAGTAGACACTTTAATAAGCTCCACAAAATTCAATAGACACGTTATTATATTTTCATAGTTGAAGTTGATGAAAAAATAATTCAATGATAGTTAATAAAAATGACGTAAAAATATTGACGTTGTTAAGGAATCTCGAAAGTTAAATTTAAGATATCAGATCAAACCAGCAGCTCAATAATCACCTAATTGCTTTAGCTAGCTGACTACTTGAATCAGGGAGGCACAACGATTCCGAGAGAATGTATAATCATAACAGAAGTAAAGTGGTCGTTAAAATGAAACGTATAAATAGAAAGGGGAAAATTAGAGTGAATGTATAGGAGCTCTGAAAACACAGACACAATGCGACTACCCAAAAGACACAACAATTTCATTTGAGAACACCAAACATCAGTCGATAAGTAGCAGATCTAGCACAAATTAAAGAAGCCCGGCCAGCTCCCAAATTCCCAAGCTGTATCACAAAAATAAAGGTAGTATACAACGAAGAACATTCATAGATCATAAACAATAAATAGAAAATTGAGTTGAATTTTTCATCTCCGGCAACGAGTAATAGCAGAGCAACCTCTAGTGTAAGGATGAGCTGGACCTGTAGCATGATAACAGTGGTGTGTGTAATACGATCTGCCAGAGCGCGGTGGGCAGGGGATTCTATTAGCTGATAATGCCCCATACGAAATGTAGTATTTCACCATTCTGTGCCACAATAGAGATCTACCATTTCCAGCGAATTGCATCTCATCATCCTCTTTGTCTTCGTATAAAGACGATACCGACATTGGCAACTCAAAATCTTCACTCACCACTTGCTCAAAACCAAATGTATCAACTTGTGCTTCGATGACAATTGCATTCTTGGTCATGGTAGTGAACAAAAAGAAGACGAGGAAGAAAAGTATTGGAGAATCCATGAGTAGTGAGGTTAATTTGCTCTAAAGCAAAAAATTGGTGGTACTATGAATTTGGGATTTGTTTTTGTGGTAATTGGAATACAGCTAGGTAAGTCGTACGTGTTTAAACTTGTGGGGGTCCGTATATCAATTAAGGCTGCATTGTCTCGGTAAGAGTGCACCTACTGTAACCTCTCGTCAATTAATTCTTGCTGCTACATTTGCGGTTAGGTTATCAACTTTCTTTTAATGCTGAGGGCTCACACTTTTTTTTATTTACTCCTTTTTACCTCCTTAATTTTGTGCCAATGCATGCTAAGTAACACCTTAGAGTTAAAATACTTCGATATTTGCCTCCCTTGAAGCAGATGTTACTCATTCCGTTTCTCGAACAAGGCTCCTCTCTATTTCTTTTCTCTTCATTTTTTTAAAATTTTAAATTAATAATTGACACATAACGTAAATTAGATTGATGGCTAAAATTAAATTGACAATTTTGCCCTTTCCACTTAATGACATAAATTAATTAAATTTTAATCATTAAATTTAATTTATGTCTTGTGTCAACTATCAAGATAGAAATTTGGGAAAATAGAGACGGAGGAAATGCAGAAAGCCTCCTCCCTGTCTTAAATTAATTGTCACTGTTTTTTTTTTTTACATACTTTAAAAAAGGATTAATAAAGTGGTTTTTTGTGTTATATTATCTTTATTTATGTTCTAAAGTATAATTTGAATTTTATTTTAGTGAGGTATTTGTACTTTTTAAAAATAATTATTGTACTAAGAATAAAATTTAAAAAAGAAATAATTACTCTTGGATTTATTCGTTTTGTTTATCAGTATTTATTAGCTCTGTATAAGCATGTTTTATTCCGATGTTGCAACAAATTTTGAAATAATTGTTTAAATATTCACGTGAATTCGACACTTTATCCGGACTATAATATTGTGAGTGAATAATAACACTTATTAGAAGCTACAACCACCAACACCGATCCCTACCACTTATTAATTGTTGTCAATCATCACCGTCAATTACTTTTTCCATCCATATTAATGGATATCTTACTGTAAATATTTATTCTATATTTTATAATTATTTAATAGAATTAATTTTAAAAAAAATTATTTTATTCTTATCATTAATATGATTTTTGAGAATTCAAACAAATTTATAAACTCAAAAATTTAATATGTATAGATATAAATAAAGGATAATATAGTAAAATTAATTAATATATTAATAATTTCATAATCATTATGCATAACAGAAAATATCGATATAATATAAAACGGAGAGAATACCAAACACTACTAGCTACTTTCCAAAAACCACCATTACATACTATATATCCACCTTGACTGCCAACTGCGCTTCCATCACCAGCATTCACCACTAACCTAAAAGGCGCAACAAAATCGAAGGATTCATAAAAGACACTATTATTAGGCTATTAAAAATTAGTTTAGAATAAAATTTCATAATTAAATTACAAAAATTTCATTCAATTATGGAGTAGTGAAGAAATATAAAAAATTTAATTACCTTACTCTCTTTACGTTCAACCGTAGTTATCCACTGTTAAATTAATATAGAGATTAATAAACAATAAATGATAGTAGACAAGTATTGTTTTATTTTTAGCATAATGAACAAATAAAGATGAACAAAAAGAATAACTTTTTAACTATAAATTTCATAATTAATTTCATGTATTCCGGGATCTCTACACGATCAAATAAATTGATAGAAGAAAAAGAGTTTACATTGTATGCGTGCACAAATAAAAGGAGAAAAGAAAAAAAAAAAAGATGTCGTTGGAGATATCTGAGACAGCAACCAGAGTTGTTTCAAACAGGTGGGTCTGAAAAGTGAAATGCCTCGTTGGTCTAAAGATCTCATTAGTTGTTCTTCTTGTTGCTTGTTTACTCTTTTTGGAAAGAACCAGACATTTGTATGTGTAATTTCATGTGCAACTTGCTAAGCAATTCTAATTTAATATCATATCACTAGCTAATTATTGTGGGTCGATTCTATGACAAATATTTCTGGAATAAGGGTGGGTCAACGGCGTTAGAAAAAAAATAAGTGTCTTAGGTCCTTAAATTTGAGAGATCTCATTATTTATTTTTTAATAATAATAGGTTATTATTTACAATAAAGATTATTTATGTCGTATCGAAAGAAAGAATTATTAGAATAAATTTGGCATATCTGAAGTATAATTATGTGATCAATTGAAAAAATTATTCAATGAAATTAATTATAATTTTTTTAAAATAATTTTGCATCTCAAAGAGATAGAAATAAAATTCATAAGAAAATATATTAATTTATTTTTTTTAAGTTTAAGGCCTCCATTTGAGATTTTGCCTTAGGCCACTAATGTGTTTAAGCCGTCCCTGCATAGAATAAAAGTACAAAATATTTTGATACCAAGGCAAATGGCATTTCTGTCACCAAAATTTCGCCCCATCTTTAATTTTCTCAATCAAAGGAATACTGTCAATTCAAAGTCAATTCCTAAAAGAAACTTGATCATCATAGTGAAATGTTATTATAGGAATATCAAATTATCATTAAAATCAGTAGAACAGACAGATCATCTCATGATGTTGAAACTGAATTAGTAAAATAAGTAGTTACTATTGATCCTAAACAAGGTCATTTGGAGATTCTTAGCACCCGCAGATGCCAATATATCCAGATGGTAAGAACATAGTACTCCATAGCGTCTATTCACCTCATAGGCAAAACTCGATTAGTAATTTATTTTTTTAAAAAATGAAGTCATAATTAAAACAGAAATACATTTATGACTGTGCTAGGAAAATGAAAGCCAAGAAAGTCTTATCACAGAAAATATCAACAGATCTACTCAACAGTACAAGAACCCAAACCTATTAAATCCAAAATGTCCAACTCTGCTGACCATTTGCGTTGCAAGACTGGAAGTACAAATACAAAGATAACATCCCACAAACTAAGAATCGGTACAAACAGAAGAGAAACCTAAAACTAGCCTTGTTTTGGGGTTCAGGGATGAGGGGTAAATTAAAGTAACACACACCATTTAGCCAAATCTTTACAAAAAGTTCTCATTAGCATGATCATGACGCCGCGTAGATATGTTATTTTTTTCCTTTTATGTTAACTAAGCATTTGTGCACTAGAGTTCATGGATGAATGAGGCTGGCATGCCCTAATAGCACTTGAATTATAATTCATTGGCCCTGGTGATGACATTGCTGTCGAAAATCCAGCAACCATAGGCCTATTATTAACCGCCGCTTGCTCTAAAGATTGAAGTTGCTTCTTTAGAAACTTAACATAATGAACAGCCTCATCTAACATTGAAGCAGTGTCCATTTTGGTTCCACCAGGGACTAGTCTTTGCAAAATCCTTATCCTTTCGCTTATTCGTTCCCTCCGATGCCTCGCAGCCACACTCTGTGGATCCTTCGATATTTTAACATTCTTTCTTTTGGGAGGCTTAACTGATTCGGGATCAATGTGAATCGGCTGCATCATCGCGATACGAAAAATCATCTCCCTCATGGCCTCCATAGAATTTCTCCTCTGTAAACATGAGTAGTCATTTCCACTACCATGAGCCGATGCAATAATATCATCAATGGATGAAAGAATTGGCACCGCCGCGGGCTCTTCAATGGGATTGCCCATGAATGAGAAATTGGATGGAGGGGAGTTCATTAGGTAATTGGAGTTATGGAGTGGTGGTTGCAAGGGTATCATTTCAATATTGCTATTGGAGAATCCAAGTTCTAGTGACTGAGCAATATCCTGTAAATCCATGATTTGTTTGTAAGGCAAAAGAAAAAAACAGGGGATATATAGAAATATGAGGAAATGAAAAGCAAATATTACTTAGAATCAAAGATGGGCTAAAAGGATTCAGGGGATACCACTATGAGAAATGTTCCTTTGAGCACAGCATGGAATTGTCAGTGCTATGTGCCTATATATGACAAGTTGTGACCTACTCCTATGTTTTTATATTACCTAAATCCTTACTATATTCCAAAGAATACGCAATGATACAGACCACTCTACTTATTTTATTTATTTATTTTCTTTATATCATAAGTAGGTAATTTCACATTTACAAAAGCTTAAGCCATAGTGTCAAGAAGAAATGAGGAAGATTATCACAAGTACATAATTGTTATGTAAATATAATAAGGGGAATGCGTTTGAGTAAAGGTGCATGAACCAAAAAATGCAACCATCACTAAGAGTTAAAACAGAGGTATGGTCCTGGGGATGAAAAACTATAGATTTGCCTTTAGAGAAATTAACTTGAAAAAACTCAAAGGGTAACCCCACAACACATGACATCTGTCAGAAGGATAACAAGTCCGGTTTCAGAAATGGGGTAGTCAAGAAAGATGAACTTACCTGTAAAGTAGGCCATCTTTCCCCCCCCTTAATTTCTACATTGAGGCACTGATCTAGAGGCATGGCAGAGCTACAAATTCTAATGAGTTCAGTATTAATCCTTAAATAATGGTAAAAAATACAGATGAAAAATCATTTTTTTGCGTATTTATATTGGAACTATTTATCAAAATATGCCTCGAAATTAATGAGTCAAACTACCATGTGGATGAAATTTTTATGAGCAAATTAAGTTGTCATGAGTTTTTCTAGTGATTGTTCAAACACTATGTCTAGTGAGTTACAAGATGTGTTTTGATAAATAATTAATGATCCTTGAAGCAAAAATCAAACATTTAATAGTTCAAGAATTCACAAAAGAAATACTTCAATGTGGCTTTTGCCATTACCTCTAATTGTTTTAATTAAGCCCCGCATTTGAAAGTATAAGAAATATTAATTGGACAAGTCATAAATATAATGATCGATTTAAATTCATAAATTTCAAATATCGAACCATGGAGGGCAGAAGTAGAGCATGCATCCTGCTACTGCAATATAATGATGCTTCCATGGCACGCATCTCGATCTCGATTTAGGAAGTTCTTGAGAAGTTTGCTTAGTTGGACCAACCCTCTGCTCCTTTCAACTTCAGAAAATGACCCAAACATTGAAATTTAACTGCCTGGTAAAACACTAGATGGTCTCACTATTTTTTACATCATGAAAATGCTGGCCCAAACTCCCCTTACAAGTTACGGCTTTTTCTGAAATACTCTGCTTGCTCAATCAGATCACCGCAGCAAGCAATGTTTTTATAGTACTCGAAAACTTAATCATTTTCAGTGTTTATACAAAATTGCATTAGTTAATAGTTACAGAATGGAGGGTCAATTCTACGAATAGTTTCACATTTTATTTAATCAAAATTGTTAATCTATTTTTCATATGAAAATTTTAAGTGACTAAACAAGAGTGAGGTTTAGGAGTCCGGTAATTCACATTTTATTTAATCAAAATTATTAAACTATTTTTCATATGAAAATTTTAAGCGACTAAAACAAGAGTGAGGTTTAGGAGTTCAAAAATTCTAGGAAAGAAAAGAAACTTTTGATGATAGAAGGATTTGGGCATGGGAAAACTACCATCAGGTAAAATCTTGTTCTGATACCATATAAAATTAGGTCTTGGGCCTAACTCATACCTCAAAAGCTAGCTCAAATAAAAAAGGATTGTCCAAAGCTTTTACGAAGTTCTCTCATCTGATTAACCATCAATGTGAGACTTTATTCATTCTTCAACACCTTCCTTAGTTCCATATCACTGAGCCTGCGAGCTATCAATTAGTTTTGTGAGGAGTTGACAAGTTAATATATATATATATATATATATATATATATATATTTATTTAATATTTTAAATATAAATATAAATACAGGGCGACAAAAAAAATTATTGGAGTAAGTCGAATCTACGAACACCACCTAGCTCTGCCTCTCCATCACTAATTAAAATCACACAAACGAAGTTGTAAAGTGGAATCATCATTTGACTCGAGATTAGCTGAAACAGTATAGCATTATGAAAACTTTTTACGGAAATTAATATGTTTATAAAAAATTTGCAAAAACTGGACATGACTCTCGACTTTAATTTTTTTTCGTTTCGCTTTTAATATGATACGTTGGCGAATTGAGAGACCATTTAGTTACGAACTAGATTAACGACTTTGTGAATATTTAAATAAGTTGAGTGACATTTTCATGATTAAAAAAATAATTTATCGCTTTTAATACAATAAGGAGAAGCTAAATAGTCATATGTGTTAGACTATTGATGGTTATGGTTAAAAAATAAATTGAATCGCAATTCCAATCTAATTCATTAAAAAAAATTGTTATTTTGTTTTGATTTAGTTTTTAAATTTTGAAAGTTGATGCTATTTGATTTGGTTGAAAAATTACACGATAATAACCAAATCGAACCGAAAAATTATATATACAAATTTTGTATTTATAAATTATTCATAAATAATATATAGTAAATTTTCTGTTAGATTTTAATTAACTTAAACTTTTAACTTACCATTTATATTTGAAAATTCTCTTATTAGTGTTTTAGCATGTACCCCCTCCTCCAGATAGTTATTTGATTGTTAAGCTTGGATTTTTTTTATGAAGATTTGATCTTTGGTGTATAACGACTTTAACTATGCTTAACTAGATTTAGCATTGCTTAACTAAATTATTTTGTTCAAAGAAATAATAACTCTCGTACTAATGCTTAATTGGATTCACAATAATTTTTTTGTGGATTGTTCTTATACCGGGTGTCTATGTCTATTAAAATGTGTATGCCCTCGATAAACTTATTACTTTTAAATTTAAAAAAAAAAATCGAACCAAATTGATTATTATTTTTTTAATTTGATTTTAAAATCAACTAAAAATAATCTGATTATAATTTTAATGAATAATTAATTTAAATCCAACTATGAACTCTCCCGATCAATTAAAACATTTTCCAAAATAATGACCTGTAAATATTGAGATAGCTTTGGATCTCACCAAAAAAAGAAAATGGTCAGAGGAATGAATACAGGGAAGGTAATCAGAAATCAGAATGGGGCCTACGCACTTTGTTTTGGATTCAGCAATAGCTTATATTTAGGGTAAATTATTCTATCCGCCCTCCGTAAAATTATAAATATATCATACGATCAATAACAATAATATATACTCAATGTATCTTCATACAATAAAGTTTATAAATTATCAACAAATTAGTAAAATCCTAATTCTATAATTTGACAAGAGTAGCAATTAATAATTTCTTCATCATGACACAAAGCAACCCAATTTTCCTCATAAGCTGATCAATTTGGAATCAGAAAAAGTCCCAACCCCATATCATTCTTGGCTTTACTATTTTAATAGTATTTCTTTTCTACAGTACCCCCATCAACTTAGCCAATGAGCTTCGGGGCGGAGGTTCATTTGAACTCTCTTCGATTTATATATGACTAAAATAATTTTTTATATGTATATAATATATGTTGAACCCTCTTCGACAAATTTGTATGATTATTTTTTCAGATTTTGAATTCCCTCAGCGACAATGATGACTTCGCCACGGAGCCCTATATCCTACCAATCTAATATTATGTCATAGGAAAATGTCTATATATTCTAAATAATTGCACTGGGTAGGACGTATCCTCTAAAGATTTAAATATTTCTCATCAGCAATGTTTAGATAATATATACAATAGTAAGTAACATATATATAAAGTATTGTTCTGCAAGTGGTTCCAAAGATAACTTACTTTTTTCCTTTATTTATTTTCCCCTTCCCAAAAGAGAATTTTTAAAACATGAAGCCATCTAGATGAAAACGAAGAATCCACAGCTGGTTTCAATATCACTAACAACAATTATGCTTCGATACGAAACAAATTTGGATCGACTATATGATATAATTATCACTAGTCGTATCAGTAGATTAAAAAATAAATAATAAAGGAAGGATCTCAAATGCATGCATGTAATTAATCTAGAAGACTCGAATGTGTTAGGACAATATAAATAATATGAAATTTGATATTTGTTGGATGGCACTGTCTCATGATTGATGATATATATTTATTATAAAGGAGTATGGAGAGCGTTATGATCCCTCTAAACCGACAGTGGAGGAGTCACCTTTACAAAATTTTGAAGGAAAAAGAAGTCACTTTTACATATATATATATAAATAGCGCTTTGATTTAAGGTACTAATTAGTTTTAGTAGTAAGAGATTAATTTTTTTATGAACCTTTTATGCGGTTAATCTCTTGAAGGTTAACTGATTATGTAATGATTATGTAGGAGTTTGGGTTGAGCTCCAAATAGGGGTAGGCGGTGTTTGGGTCATTCGGATGGGATATAATTTCGATTCAGATTTGAAAATGTTATAATCTAAATAAATTTGAATATTAAATTTTTTATTTCTATTAATTAATATGGTTCACTCACTATATATTTAAAGTTATCAACTCAATGACAATAAATTGAAGATATGAGAGAGAAAAAAATTATCCTATCTTGATTTGTCAAAAATAATTACTAAAAATAAAACTAGAATTTTTTTTACAATTAAAAGTAAATAAAAGGAGTAATTGAAGCTGAGAAAAATACATCCCATTCACCATCAACTGACAACCACAAATCATTCATTGTTTTCACCCTTGTGTCATGTCATATCCAGGAGAAATAAAATTTAGAAGGTTAATGTACAATAGATAGGATATTGTTGGACCTTCTGACTCATAAGTATTGGATACATAGGTAGGACTAAATAAACAGTGTGAAAATTTTGGATATTTAAAAGTTCAAAGTACCAAATGTAATATCCAAATTGCATCTATTTAGTTAAATAAAATTCCCAACCAATGGTTACCAACTAGCGCCCATGGCCTAATGGATAAGGCGCTTGACTTCTAATCAAGCGATTGTGGGTTCGAGTCCCACTGGGCGTGAGCTTTTTTGGTCCATCCCTGCCTATTCTATGTTTATTGGGCCTAGTACTAGCAATTGGGCTGCTCTGATAGATAATTGCAAACTGTGAGAATGAGGAAACAACAATTAAGTCCATGGAGAATGCTACAAGCTGTGGAGGAACTTAAGGAGATTGTCAATGAAAAAGAAATGTTATTGGGACATTGCCTCAAGGAGCTAATAACAGATTTTTCGATAATCCGTTGCTGAATAGGATTAGGAAATGAACAAGTAAATGAGAGTTGACAGATGCCACAAATTAATTTTGACCCTCTTTGACATAGACAATTAGATGCTATTATGTGCCCTAAGTAATTGTCTATTTGTCACTAGCAGGCAAGTAATCACCAAGCAGTTACAATTTTCTGTAAACAATCTAAAGCATTTTATACGTGAAAATTAGGTTTAAAAAGTCTGCAATCAAATCGAATTGATAATCGATACAAAATCAACAGAAATGAAGTATATGGGGCCTAGAATGAGGCCAGAGAAAGAGTAAGAGATGGAAGACCAGATGAGTATGACAGAATAGAACACAATCATTTTAACTAGTACCAACTGCCAAGTTATTTCTCATCAAAAATATATTTAAAAGTAAAAGCTAAAGTAGTTGGTCAACTGAACTATTAAAATTGAAAAAGTTTTAATTGTGCTTAATCAAGTTTTGGGCTTAAATGTGTGTATCATTTTTTAAAATATAAATTAGATAATGTCATTGGATAGAGAGGTATTTGGACTAGTATGTTTCTAGAGAAATTTTTGCATACAGAGATATTTTGTCATACACTTCGTGCATAACGTTTGTATCTATACAATTTATGGTGTTTGTATATTTAACTATACAATTTGATTCGCGCACAACTTTTGTATAAATCGCACGAATTATACACAACTTAAACTATAATTATAGCTAATTATTTGCCGTGAGTCGTTATTAATTTAAACTATAATTTTATTAGTTGATTAATTCATATGTATTTACTTATTCGCATAATTTATCAATTAGAGCATAATCTATGGAATATTTGCACGGGCTATTTGCCATGACTTCTTTCCAATTTCTTTTTATACCTTGCCAATTCGTTTCAAAGTAAAATAAATATTTAAAATAATAATAATAATAATAATAATAATAATAATAATAATAATAATAATAATAATAATAAAGTATAATTTATAAATGCATACTGTGTTAGATAGAAATTTTCATAAATCTCGATTTTTTGCCAAATTGCTAAAATTATCAACTTTTTGAAGGCGAATGATACATAAAGTGTTCCGATTGATACGTAATTAAAGAGTCCTAGTAATTTAAGTTTGTTGGGTTAAATAAGGAAAACTAACTAACTCTTAAATTGTGACTCCTTAATTAGCGCTATATTTTAGTATAGTATTCTGATCAGTGTCAATCACTTATTAATTACTCAATCTTTCACATTTAATTTACAATTTCAAAATTATGCCCTTTTTTTGCATCATCTCAAAAAACAAAGAGACTGTAAACACATGTTGTGTATTTGTGTAATTTTTCATTAAATAAATGCAATAACATTAGTTGTTATCCCCTAAGCGATTATTAGTCTCGAACTTTAGCTTTGATAAATTGGGAAAATTAAGTTTATACCCCCTTTGAAGAAAATTATATATGTCCATATACCCTTTTACATTTTATGTTCCTCTACTATTAAAATTCTCGCGCTAACGTCGTGTTGATGTCAGCATCCACCTTATATGATTACCAAGAGGATATATACATATACTGACAAATATCACGGAGGATTAAACTCAGTTTTATATGATGCCGATATGGTATAAATATACCGACAACGCATCACAAAGAATATATTTCTACTAATTTAGAATTTAATAAATAAGTTTGTAACTTTAGTATTTTCTCTTAATTATTTTATTTATTAAAAAAAGAAGTTAAAATTATATGATACTAATAGGGTATCAATATATCGACGGAATGTCACAAAAATACATTTTCTACCAATTTAGAGTTTAATAAATAATTTTGTAACTTTATTAATTTTCTAAGCCTATACAATGCTAATATAGTATAAATATGCCGACGGAATATCACAACGAATATATTCTTAGAGCTTAATAATTTCTTTATTTGTTTCTTAAAAAAAAAACATAAACCTGTATGATACTATCAATATACCGCCACGGTTTCACAAAAGATTGAACTCATTCTATATGATACCAGTATGATGTATATATATATCCCTGGAATATCACAGAGGACTATCTCATAGTATTCATGATATCGGGGTGAAACAAAAAGAGAAAAATAAGGTAACAAGGATAAATGATTTGAATTTAATTCATTAAAGATAAATATTTTCATATTATGTCAATTTTGTGTAATTTTTATGGTAGTGAAAAACATTGCATTATATATGTACCACCACAAAGTAGATTAAAACTCATAACACATCATCTCTTTCAAATATGATGTTGAATATATTATTGTACATACCACCTCATACTTAAAATGTGCCAGTGGGGATTTTTATTATATAAAAAAAGTCTAAAGGATTTGTATTATGTCATGCGCCAACTTGAGAGGATTAACATAACTACAAAAAGTCAATGCAAAACAGCTATACATATTTTTATACTTAGTGCTGCAAGTACTTTGTATCTTTGGATAATATTTTTTTCTTCCTGTAATTATCAAAGATAATCCCAATACCAGCTTCATTTTATGATTTTGAATTTATAAAATTAGCAGTAGGTTCAACCTAATTATTTCTTTTTATAAAAAAAATAATCCGTTAGTTTGAGGAATTGATCTGAAAATAATCCGTTATTATGGCGGCAGATCTAAGAAGAAAGTGATGTCTGGTAAAAAAAAATATTGGTAAAATTCACCTTTTTAATGCTTTATTAGGTTGTTTAGAATTTAATGAAAAAATTTCTTCAGTTCTTTTAACTCTTTTTGGTGATGGTATAAATAACATTTTTTTCGATCTTAATTTATGTGGCACGATATCTTTTAAATTTTGCGATACAAATAAGTTTTTCTTTGACGATAAATTTTTATGTATTTTTAAATATCTTTACGAATTGTTGTAAGTTAATTTTTTTTTATGTAATTTTATGTCCACCTTATAAAAAAAAGTCTTAACATCCATCCAGTTTTAAGTTATGGTTTGATTTTCTTATTAGATCGATGGGAGGAAAGAACATTTTCCTTTTTGCATCATGTCGAATACATTTAAAATTATGTATATTAAATATTTGCGGAAATTGCAAAAAATGTTATAAGATAAAGAAGAAATATATGTGTTCGTTTGATATGATGTATAAGAATAATGCTAAAACAAATATGCTTTATTATAAATACTTGCAACAATTCTGTTTGCGTTATTTAGATAAAAATAGATTCTAAAATAAAATATTGACAATATAATTTTGATTTAATGGCAAAAGGTATATTGTTAGTCTCTTGATAGATTCAATCACGTAAATTGAGAGATTAAGTAAATTAACAACTTGAGATAAACGAAAGGATTAAAGCAATTATGGTTGATTGGTTGATCCAATTTCATCAAATTTGAACTTAATTCTAAATTTCTTTTATCTCACAATCAACATTGTTGATCGCTGCTTAAATTAGTTATGAGATACAATATTTATTAATACTATGTAAAGATTTATTATTTATTTTAATATCAGTTGCTACTTTTTAATACTGTTGTTCTTCTTGTGTACATAATTTTATTAATTAACGTAATATACATGTGTAAAGCACGTAATCATCTTTTTATTATTTTTTAAAAATTATTATATTATTCATTTAATAAAATTAAATATAATAAACATAATAAAAGTTAAATGACTTTTTCTTTCTTATTATGATTAAATTCCTACACAAAGAGTCTTTTTTCAACTAAAACAAACTTGATTTATAGAGAAAAGAAAATAGACTAAAAAAAATTCAAATAAAAATAATAAAAAGTTTAAAAAAACCTATAAACCTAATAACAAGAAGACCGGACATCAAAGCGATAGAGCAAGGAAGGCATAGCCAAAAAAAGATATAAATGCTACATATGCCGCGAGCCACTAATGACGTTCAAACAAAGGTAATTTTTTTTTTTTTGAAATCCCTACAATAATTCACAAGTTCTAATTTTTTGGCGGGTTTTAATTTTTTCAGAGAGAGTTTAAATTTTTTTTTCCATTTTGTACAAAACCCTTGCTACATTGCAGCCGTCGGCGCTACATTAGCTTAGGTATTTCCTTAGCTTATGCATTCTTAGACTTGTTTTTAGGTTGTAAACACATCTGGTTTTACATCATCTATGCATGTAATGTATATTTCCCCCAATTTGTATATTTGCTTTTCTTACAAAATAGAGATTTATAAGTGTATATTTTTATTAATTTAATCACACATGTATAAGTTCCTGCACATTTTATACAATTTATTATATGTATTTTTCTGATTTAAGCCATATATATAAGTTCCAACATAGTTTATATGTTTTCTAATTTAAGCCCATATGTATAAGCCCCACATGTATAAATTCCTGCACATTTTATACAATTTCTGATATGCATTTTTCTGATTTAAGCCCCATATTTATAAGTTCTAGCAAATTTTATACAATTTCTGATATCTGGGCAAGAATAAAATTCTTTTGTATAAGTATACACTTATCTGTTTGCAATAAAAATACACAATTCCATGCATATATATATATATATATACACTTTCCCCCAAAATTTTAATGTTTCAGATGCTTTTTTATACACAAGAAAAAAATGAAAATATTATAATTGAACCTTTTTCTTTTTTTGGACAAAAGAAAATCTATTTTTTATTGACAATGGAACCCCTTTTATTTTTGGGACGAATGAGTTCAATTAGGAACCGTTTATGGAACCGTTTCCATAATTAATAACTGAAAAGTCTATTTTTTAATGAACAAGGAGTTAAATTTTTGGTTTTATACCTTACAAAAAAACGGCTTTATACATTTCCTTTGGCATGACCAAAGTTAGAAAACGTAATTTTAGAAACATTAGCTATTTTAGGTACTGGACAAGAAAATAATTTTCTGTACCAACTTAAAAATAATGTTACTTTATATTGATTGAAAATAATTTATTTTTATTTTTTTACGCTTAATAAAATGATTCTCATCAATATAAATACTTAGAAATTATTTTACACCAGTCTTTCCTTGTTTCTTAAATATGGTACTAAATCAAACAGGGATATTACATCTAAAATAGGGAATGTCAAAATAATTTAGTACCATATTTAAGAAAATTATGGTACATACGTATGTACCTCCAGATATATATCCTCTTCTAGCTTGCTCCATATATTTCAAACACAACCTTCTCTTTTCCTTGTTCGTTTTTCTTTTCGCAAAACAAATAGCAGTATTTTGTATATATATCAACATCCTGCAGAATGGGTAGCAGTAGTTGCAACAAGTCATTTTGCAGCAACTATATGCTTCTAAAGCCAGAAGAATGTAGTGTATCAGATTTGGCACGAATATTGTTTTCCAGTAAAAATATAGGACAAAAAGAATTCGTAGATGTAGACTGGCCTAACCAAGAATTCATCACGACTAAGGAGCCTTTGTCACGTAGATGGGTGTTTTTTATTTCCATCCTAGTCCAAAAGGTTTTAATCAAAATCGCTAAACCTTTGGCAGGTTTCGGTAATGCAATTGAGTATTGGCTTAACCTTCAAAACGTAAACGGCGGATTCTTCCGTCTTGTTTACAACTCCTTAAGAGGTACATACTTACTGTCTCAATTTATGTTACACTTTTCGATTTATCTCATTGTTGACTTATGATTTGTAGGTAAAACTGTAGTACCGGATAAGGAATCAGCGGCTTACTTGTCATTTACTGGAAATTTGGATAAAAGAGTTGATCTGGATATTAATAGTGTTGAAGTTGGAGGTAGAATATACGATGAAGCCATCAGCATAATGGCTGCAAAAGCAGCTTACGAGAACAAAGCATGGATAAAAACTACAGTCAACGATCACTGGAAGGTAAACTACCTACCTATCTAACATATTGGGTGTGTTTGGTACGAATGAAAATGTTTTCTTGAAAAATATAACAAGATGTTTATCTTTTTTATATGTTTATTAGGTACAATTAAATTTGTTTTTGAAGTTTAAACTATAAGAAATAAAGTGTTGATGCTCGGCAGGTATACGATTAAAAGTTAAAAATCGTAAGCTAAATAATGATAAGTAAATAAAGAATTAAGATAACCTATATTGATTCGATTCTAGCGAGATGATGAGCTTATAAGATAACCTATTACTTAGAAATTGTTTGAATTTTTTGTCCTTCGTTAAAAAACTCTGCTTTCACCATAATTAAACTTAATTTTTCTCGCTTTAATCACGCACAAAGCGCGTACAATAAGACTAATTTACTAAAAAAATAATAGTATTCAATAGAGTAATTTGATCTCCATTATCGCTACAAGGTGGCGATCTTACAGCTTTTATATATATGAATCATTTTGTTAACAATGGATGCCAATAATTATTTATTGAATTTGTTTTTTCTATTTTTATTAAGAAAATTATTTTTGTAATTATTAGGATTTATTTTCTTTAAAGATGTATATATACTTTTTTCACTACTTAAACATCAAAATTTGAAAATATTGTAATACACCCATTTTTTCCTCTTCCTTTTCCCCTTGTAATAAAAAGAATGTGCTCAGTTCTTGCCTCTTAATTTTATGCAGATGAATTTCGTGGGCTCCTTTGACTTCTGGAACGGTAAGATATATATGTGTAAATTTTTGCAAACATTTGGAATAATATAATAAAATTACCTTCGTTTGTTAATTTTGTAGTAACATATAACTCATTCTACTATTGGAAATGGTATAATAAGATCCAAGTTTTATTTAATTATTTTGTATTAGTAAAATCAGCTTAGTATTGCCATATCACAACAATATATTTTGACTAATAATTTAATGACTAGACACATAATGTTTGAAGTTAAACTAAAAATAAATATAATTTAACATTTTAACCAATAGGATTATCCTATTCATGATCCCAACCATTGAGATAAGTCTTGCCTATTGATAAAAAATAAATAACTTTAGAGTCTTAAGTAACTCATGAGATTACCATATGAAAGAGACTAACTTAAAATCCACTCACAATAATTGTGGGACCCTGACACCTAATTAAAGCATCAATTAGGTACAATGATCATCGTCAACAATAAATTAATAATATTATGATCATCATTAACAATGTACTAATTAATACTCTACTAGAATAATAGTGTTGTTGTCATTAGTTAACAGTTAACAAGATCTGCGTGGGAATCAAATGTCTGTCATGGCGATTTTCATGTCATATTTTAAAGCTAAACATTCTGCACAAATATTTATCCATACTCATGATATAGGTATAACTTAAAAGTTACTAATTCTCTCCGTCCTAATTTATGTGACACTTTTAGAATTTTAAATCTATTTTTTACCGTAAATTTTTCGTATATCATTTAAATATTTTAAATTTTCAATTATTATAACTGCTAATACTTTTTATATAGTTTACAAATATATATATATATTTCAATTGAAAATAAAATTGAAGATTCTATATAAATTTGTAATCAAACTTAAACAGTTTACTTTTCAAAACTCAAAAGTGTCACGAGTACAGGAAAAATGACTTAAGGTGAAAGAACTTATCTACCTTAGACTACCTATTTATCTTTTCTCTATCTCTAAAATTGTAAAATTAGATTTGGACCTAATTCATATCCAAAATACTAACTCAAAAAATAGATAATCATTCAAATTTTATAAGGAGTCAGACATATCTCATTAACCGCCAATGTGAGACTCTGGTCATTCTTCAATAAAAACTTTAATGGATCAGGTTTTACCCTCTCCTTTTTTCTTTTTTCCGAATTTTTTTTCATTTTTTCCCCTGGATTTTAACAGATTATCAGCAGAAAGCGACAACACAAGCATTCGTGCTTCAAGATAAAAATGTTGATCCGGAGCTGATTGTTGTTGCATTTAGGGGAACAGAATTTTTCAATTCAGATGATTGGATCTCCGACTTTAATCTCTCTTGGTACGACATTCCCGGCATGGGTAAAGTCCATGCCGGATTTATGAAAGCTCTTGGCTTACAAAAGAGCCTCGGATGGCCTAAAGATATTGTACAAACAAATGATAATCAGCCATCTCCAGCTTACTATTTCCTAAGAAAATTGCTCAAACAACTTCTGGAGAAAAATGAAAAGGCAAGGTTTGTGGTTACTGGTCACAGCTTAGGTGGAGCACTTGCAATTTTGTTTCCAGCAATATTGGCATTCCATGAGGAATCTTGGCTGTTGAAAAGATTAAGGGGCATTTATACATTTGGGCAACCAAGAGTTGGAGATGAAAATTTTGCCGAGTATATGAAGGAGCAACTAGCAAAACATGAGGTTCCCTACTATAGGGTTGTGTACAGCAATGACATGGTACCAAGATTGCCGTATGATAATTCTATGTTCATGTTCAAGCACTTTGGAACGTGCATCTATTACAATAGCCTTTACAATGAAAAAGTAAGTACTCTTTCAACCTTTTTTTTTCAACGACTGTCATGTATCAAATTAAGTCAATACAAATTTAATCCTGAATCTTATCCTTTAACTCTAAATCCTGAATTCACGGGAAAATATGCATAATAATGCAGATTATAGGTGAGGAACCAGACAAGAACGGCCTCACGCTGTTGCTGTTTTTACCAAAGATGTTAAATGCGGCTTGGGAGCTCATCAGAAGCTGTTATCTACCATGTGTAAACGGGCGGAATTACAAGGAAGGCGGGCTTCTTGTTTTCATTAGAGTAATAGGCTTGCTACTCCCAGGCATACCAGCTCATTGTCCTCAGGATTATGTTAATGCTACCAGGCTCGGATCACTGAAAACGTCTCAAAGTATCAAAACATTGGCATAGTTATGGATTCATTACCAAGTTTCTGCCTTTTATAACTAACTTTTACCCTCCCTTTTAGTTTTTCCTTGCATCAACGTAGAGATTTAATTGACTTGAACCGTGTCTCGGAAAACTTTTCATTATATCTAATGGAATATATTTTGGGATATGCTATATATATTTTTTCTGTCTACGTTGAAGAATATCAAAAATCTCATGTTGATGGTTAATGAAATGAGTGGACTCTTTATAAATATTGGGCAATCCTTCAAGCCGTTAGGCCCAAGATCCTAATTGCACAATATATAGTCTCAAGCATCTTACACGAGTGATTCACCTTGGAAGAGGCCTAAGGGGAAAGTAGGGTTGGGTTTGGTTTTTGTCTAAAATCAAAGACAGAACGAAAGGTAATTTGGCGGTTCGGTTCGGTTTGGTTTTGTCAAAAAAAAAAAGAATAAACCATTGGTTTTTCGGTTCAATCTTCGATTTTTTTCGATTTTTAAAAATAAATTTTTAAAGTAAAATAATATGTTGGATAAAGACATATCATTGTATAGATATGCTAAACAATTGGTAAAGAGTAAAGTTTGGATTAGTACAATTATCACAATATAAGAACTACAATTATCACCAAGAAAATTGCAAACATATGTTCTAGAAAAACAAATATCAAATATTCCTTGGAAGGTTCAAGTCAATTATGTGTAGCCAAAAGAAATTATCAAACGATTATCAAATACTCCTTGAAGTATTAATTAGTTGCAGGTGACAGTAGCCAAAAGATTTCTCCTAGGAAGCTTCAAATCTATGTTTCTTTCGTGCAACAAGAAAGACTTTCCTTCTTAGCCATGTAGCCTATAAAGTATAAACGACGTAGTATAGCAAAATTGGTTTTTGACAGTTCGGTTCGATTTTAGAAGACCAAAACCGAAACCGAAATCGCACAAAATCGATTCGGTTCAATTTTTTGTGTTCACTTTCGATTTTTTACAGTGCGTTTTTTTTGGTATTTTTCGATCGATTTTAGTTCGATTTTCAGTTTTTGATTTTACGGACCCACCCTTAGGTGAAAGAGCCAAAAGACCCAATGGGTGAAGTACAATCAATTTAATTTCAATAGGCCCAATTTTTATTTTTATTTTGTGTAATTTTTAGAAATCCCATTCAGGTTTTTAAAAATACCCAAAAATCACGACTCTTTTCCTAATTACAAAAAATGCCGACTTTTTGTTTGTTTTTGATACCTGGAGGCGTCATTGCGCTTAATAAGGAAAAAAATTTTCTGCCAACTATGTAGATCCCTTAATATGGTAACTGTAAGAGAGAAAATATTAAAATAAAAAATAAATTTAAAAACGGCTCTAAAAATGGAAAAAATTATAATTTAAATTGTGATTGACATTAATTAGACTTCTATACAAAAAAAATTGTACTAATTATATCTTTTAATAAAAATATAGATTCTTCAATATAAAAAATAAATGGATAATGATAAAGAAAATTGACATATTCTCTATGTATTATTTTATACAAAATTGATGAAGAAAGCTCCCCTCTATTTTTCTCAAATTTCTATCTTGATATAGCACGTAACATTTAAATTTATTGAAGTATCAATTTTACTTAATTTGTTAGGTATCCACATCAACTTTCAAAATCCCCAAGTCAAATAGGTATCAATTTGACAAACTAACCGGTGTGAATATCAAGAAATAAATTACTTAACTATCAATCTTACTAAACTTGTTAGGTATCCACATCCACTTTCAGAACCGCAAAAATTGGGTATCAATTTGACAATCCAAACAGAGTACATCTCAAGAAATCAATTACTTACGTATAAAATTTAGTTAATTTGTTAGGTTCCCACATCAACTTTCAAGCACCTAAAAATTAGGTATCAAATTGACCCAGTGTATAATATCAAGAAGTCAAATACTTATGGATCAAATTTACTTAATTTGTTAGGTATCCACATCAACTTTCAAAACCCCCAAGAATTAGGTATCAAAATGACAAACAAAAGCAGTGTAAATATGCGTCAGTAATACATTCTTACCGTTGTGGTGGTCGACATTGGCAGTGTCGACTTCTTCACCACCTTCGAACACTTCTTGTGTAAGGCCAAGACTAAATGAAGGTATGGGTTCCATTGTTGATTGAAAGAAAATCTAAAGAAATTTCTAATAATGGGGGTCAGGATGGAGATAATGGGATTGAAAACTGAAAAAAGAGAGGAAGGAGAAAGAAATTGAAAACTGAAAAAAGAGAGAAGAAGAATGAAAACTGAAAAAAAGGAAATTTAAATCTTCCCATGGAAACTGTAAGAGAGAGAAAATATTTTTTTAAAAAAATTCAAAAATGGCTTAAAAATGGAAAAATTAAAATTTAAAAAAATGAGAAAAAATGATTTAAAAAAAATAAAAAAACTGCTTTAAAAAAGGAAAATGTTTAATTTGAAAAGTGTTTAACATTAATTAGACATCTACACCTAATAAAATTTCCAATTATAACTCTTAATAAAAGAATATATTCTTTAAGTATCAAAAATAAGTTGAAAAAATTTAAAAGATGGAATTTACGTAATTTTTAAAAAATATTGGAATAGTTTAATATTTGGAAAAAAAAAAGTTATGTAATTTCATAATTTTTACTTTTATTTTTACCGTCAATCATATACTACCAAAACAGACAGCATCAAAACGTATATTATTGCTTTTAAATCAATGAATCTCTTCATGATTTGAATAGAAGAAAATATCGGTGCAATAGTTCCTATTGTCTTAGTCAATATTTGGACTTAAGTTTTCTATTGCGAACATAATAATTAATCTTTTATGATATGAATTCAGATAATGTTATTTGGTGGACCTCTGTTTAAATTAATTTTTTAATGAAGTCGTGATATATGAAATATTGCACAACGGCATTTGGTACTATTTAAAATTAAATCTCGGAGAGGAGAATTATCGGATTTTTATAAAGAGATTACTCATTTCATGAATTATTAATATAAGACTTTTTTTATTCTTTAATAAATATGATATACATAAAATCGTATCTTTTGGATTATTTTTTTTCGTTTAATTTCATAGATGATCCAAATAAATCAAAAGGAGGTTACCTCTTTTTATTTTTATAATGAAAATTAGCCATCACACATCTATACACGTTTACACATGATCACGTTTACGTATTTTCTTCTAGAGTTAAATGAATAAAAAAAGGGATACTTGCTATAATTTGTTAACTGGAGCAAGCTTGAAGATGAAGAACTGAAGAGAAATTGGAAGAGAAATGAGTAGAAATCTTCTGAATCTTATTTCTCAAATGTGCAGATTACAGCTCAATATATATAGGGTCAGTTAATGACCTCTTAACAGATTCTTAACAACTAACTAACCCTCTAACAAACTTATTAACTACTTAATAAGGAAAAAGACCAAACTACCCTTCTATTATCTGACTCAGCAGCTTGTATTAATATATACATATATATTTCAACACCCCTCCTCAAGCTGATGGGCTGAACAGATCCTTAACTCCAAGTTGAGTTAGTAGATATTCATGTTGAGCTCTTCCCAATCCTTTTGTCAATATGTCAGCCAACTGATTTGTTGTAGAGATGTGACTAGTTTTAATAACTCCTTGTTTGATCCTTTCTCTCACAAAATGACAATCTATATCTATATGCTTTGTTCTTTCATGAAAAATGGGGTTGGCAGCAATTTGAATGGCTGCTTTACTGTCACATACTAGTTGAACTGGTGTTTGAACTTCCACTCCAAGTTCTTTGAACAGCCCAATCAACCAAGTGATTTCTGCTGAAGCTGAAGCCATGCTTCTAAACTCTGCTTCTGCTGAACTTCTGGAGACTGTGTCTTGTTTCTTTGACTTCCATGATATGAGTGCTTCTCCAAACTTGACAATATACCCTGTTACTGATCTCCTGGTTTGAAGACATGAACCCCAATCTGAGTCACAATATCCAGTTAGACAGCTAGTATCTTGTGCTGGCATGAACAAACCAAGACCAGGTGAGCTTTTGATATACTTAACCACCCTCAATGCTGCTTCCATGTGGGAGTTCTTTGGCCTGTGCATAAACTGACTGAGCAATTGTACTGAAAATGATAGGTCAGGTCTGGTCATAGTCAGATATAGTAGCCTTCCTACTAGTCTTTGATAGGAACCAGGATCCTTAAGTAATGGATCAGTTATTTCCTTGTTGAAACATTGATCAAATTCCTCAGATGTGAGCTTTTGATTCACTTCAAGTGGTGTACCTGCTGGTTTGGAGCCACTTAATCCTGCTTCAGCTATGAGTTCTAGAGCATATTTTCTTTGAGACATCACAATCCCCTTTTCTGATCTAGCCACTTCTATTCCAAGAAAGAACTTCAGTTCACCCAAATCCTTCATTTTGAACTTTGTCTGTAGGTCAGTCTTTGTAAGATTCAGCAGTTCCTTATTACTGCCTGTGATCAATATATCATCTACATATACAAGAACTATTGTAGTATCCCTTCCATCCTTCCTGGTGAATAGAGAATAGTCAAAGTGACTTTGTTTAAATCCCATGTCTTCCAATGCTTCTGTCAGTTTCTTGTTCCACTGTCTTGGAGCTTGTTTAAGACCATATAATGACTTCTGAAGTTTGCAGACCTTAGAGTTGTCCCCCTGTCTAGCAAACCCATCAGGAAGTTTCATGTACACCTCCTCCATAAGATCACCATTCAAGAAGGCATTATGAACATCCATCTGGAATATGTACCAATTCTTTGAGGCTGCAAGTGCAATTACTGACCTCACAGTGACCATTTTTGCTACTGGTGAGAATGTTTCAGTGTAATCTACTCCTTCCTTTTGGCTGAATCCTTTTGCAACTAATCTGGCTTTGAATCTCTCTACTTCTCCTGAAGCTTTGTATTTTACTTTGAATATCCACTTACACCCAATAGGAGCCTTATTTTGAGGTAAGTCAACAATAGTCCAGGTGTTGTTTTCTTCTAGAGCCTGTATTTCTGATTTCATGGCTTCCACCCATCTAGGATCACTTGCTGCTTCCTTGAAGGACTGAGGTTCATGATGAATAGAGTATGATGATAGAGCCTGTGAATAGGATGGACTCACATTGCTGTAATTGACTACAGAGTTTATAGGGTAGTTACAGGGTGATTTTCTGGTTGAAGTCACATAGTCTTGTAGCCAAATAGGAGGTCTATGTTGTCTAGTGGATTTTCTAGACTCAGTGTGGTTTTGGTTCTGATTGGTTGCTTCAGTTTGATCTTGAGATGTTGGATTAGGAGTATCTGATGTATTGGAAATATCTGATGATGTTTGAGTGTGTAGGTTATTTGGTATATGTGATTGTGGAGCTAATAGGTCTAATACAGGAAAAATAGGATTGATAGGTCCTTTCATGTGTTTGAAAGGGAATATATCTTCCTTGAACACCACATTCCTGCTGACTATCATAGAATTTTGGACTAAATCAAACAGTTTGTAGCCCTTCTGTGTATCAGAATACCCCATGAGTACTGCAGGGATGGCTCTAGATGCAAATTTATCAGATTCCTTAGGAGTAGTTGCATAGCACAAGCAACCAAACACTCTGAGATGAGATATGTTTGGTGCTTGCATATGTAAGATCTCATAAGGAGTTTGATATTCAACAACTCTAGAAGGAGTTCTATTGAGAATATAAACTGCAGTACTTACACACTCTCCCCAAAACCTTAGAGGAACTTCTGCTTGAAACCTGAGGGACCTGGCCATATCAAGAATAGTCCTGTGTCTTCTTTCAGCTATACCATTCTGTTGAGGAGTATATACACAGGTGGTTTGATGCTGAATTCCCAGATCAGTAAGAAAACTCTGAAGTGCAATATTGAGAAATTCACAGCCATTATCTGTTCTAAGAGTCTTAACAGTGGATGAGAACATATTTCTGACTTTATTGATGAAATTCTTCAAGACTACAATTGTGTCAGACTTAGAATGGATTAGAAATATCCAAGTATATCTGGAAAAATCATCTACTAAAGTGACAAAATATCTCTTGTCATCATAGGTAGGATATCTATAGGGACCCCATACATCACAATGTACTAATTCAAAGATAGACTTAGACTTTGAACTTCTGATAGGAAAAGGTAGTTTAGTTTGTTTGGCTAGGGGACACACAGTTCCTTCCATCCTTCCTGGTGAATAGAGAATAGTCAAAGTGACTTTGTTTAAATCCCATGTCTTCCAATGCTTCTGTCAGTTTCTTGTTCCACTGTCTTGGAGCTTGTTTAAGACCATATAATGACTTCTGAAGTTTGCAGACCTTAGAGTTGTCCCCCTGTCTAGCAAACCCATCAGGAAGTTTCATGTACACCTCCTCCATAAGATCACCATTCAAGAAGGCATTATGAACATCCATCTGGAATATGTACCAATTCTTTGAGGCTGCAAGTGCAATTACTGACCTCACAGTGACCATTTTTGCTACTGGTGAGAATGTTTCAGTGTAATCTACTCCTTCCTTTTGGCTGAATCCTTTTGCAACTAATCTGGCTTTGAATCTCTCTACTTCTCCTGAAGCTTTGTATTTTACTTTGAATATCCACTTACACCCAATAGGAGCCTTATTTTGAGGTAAGTCAACAATAGTCCAGGTGTTGTTTTCTTCTAGAGCCTGTATTTCTGATTTCATGGCTTCCACCCATCTAGGATCACTTGCTGCTTCCTTGAAGGACTGAGGTTCATGATGAATAGAGTATGATGATAGAGCCTGTGAATAGGATGGACTCACATTGCTGTAATTGACTACAGAGTTTATAGGGTAGTTACAGGGTGATTTTCTGGTTGAAGTCACATAGTCTTGTAGCCAAATAGGAGGTCTATGTTGTCTAGTGGATTTTCTAGACTCAGTGTGGTTTTGGTTCTGATTGGTTGCTTCAGTTTGATCTTGAGATGTTGGATTAGGAGTATCTGATGTATTGGAAATATCTGATGATGTTTGAGTGTGTAGGTTATTTGGTATATGTGATTGTGGAGCTAATAGGTCTAATACAGGAAAAATAGGATTGATAGGTCCTTTCATGTGTTTGAAAGGGAATATATCTTCCTTGAACACCACATTCCTGCTGACTATCATAGAATTTTGGACTAAATCAAACAGTTTGTAGCCCTTCTGTGTATCAGAATACCCCATGAGTACTGCAGGGATGGCTCTAGATGCAAATTTATCAGATTCCTTAGGAGTAGTTGCATAGCACAAGCAACCAAACACTCTGAGATGAGATATGTTTGGTGCTTGCATATGTAAGATCTCATAAGGAGTTTGATATTCAACAACTCTAGAAGGAGTTCTATTGAGAATATAAACTGCAGTACTTACACACTCTCCCCAAAACCTTAGAGGAACTTCTGCTTGAAACCTGAGGGACCTGGCCATATCAAGAATAGTCCTGTGTCTTCTTTCAGCTATACCATTCTGTTGAGGAGTATATACACAGGTGGTTTGATGCTGAATTCCCAGATCAGTAAGAAAACTCTGAAGTGCAATATTGAGAAATTCACAGCCATTATCTGTTCTAAGAGTCTTAACAGTGGATGAGAACATATTTCTGACTTTATTGATGAAATTCTTCAAGACTACAATTGTGTCAGACTTAGAATGGATTAGAAATATCCAAGTATATCTGGAAAAATCATCTACTAAAGTGACAAAATATCTCTTGTCATCATAGGTAGGATATCTATAGGGACCCCATACATCACAATGTACTAATTCAAAGATAGACTTAGACTTTGAACTTCTGATAGGAAAAGGTAGTTTAGTTTGTTTGGCTAGGGGACACACAGTACAATTTGAATGAGAACTTTGAGATAAATGTTGTAATTCACTATGTTTCCTTATTACTTCTGTAGGAGAATGGCCTAGTCTTAGATGCCACAAGAGAGAATCACCAGGTAATTGGGATATGACTTCATTAACACTTCCACACCAGTTTGTTGGACTTGTAGTTGGTTTTGATCTTCCTTGAAGTATATACAAACCTTGATGTTCCCTACCAATCCCCTTGACCAGTCCAGTGTAAAGATCCTGTAATATGAAGAAATCAGGAAAGAATGCTGCTGAGCATTTTAGTTCCTTAGTGAGTTGAGACACTGATAGAAGGTTATATTTAAAGTCAGGAATGAATAACACATTGCTAATATCCTGATCATTAAATATAGTTGACCTTCCTGTATGTGAAACTGTAACCATATTCCCATTTGGAAGTTGGACCATGCCTCTTTGATTAGTTGGTATAAGTTGACACTCTTTTAGTGTTTTCAGATTTGCTGTCATGTGATTTGAAGCACCTGTATCTACAATCCAATTATCACTAATGTAATTGGACATAGATGAAAATAGGATACCTGCTGCAGCTGTTCCAGTAGATGCCTTATCATTCATACCATTGTTCAACATTTGAACCACTTGCTGATATTGGTCAGGAGTAAAGTAAGGCTTCATTTGGTTCCTCATTTGTGTCTCATCTCTGTTGTGTATATCACCTTGTTGTGCTTGCAGTTGACTTGCAATAGGCATGAGTCCCTTTTGATACCTCTGTTGAGACAGGTAGCTACAGGAGTTACCATCTGTACCTGTGTTTGTATTGAATACATCCACATGATTTGCATAAGGTCTGGGGTTCTCAGTGTGTCCTGCATTGTAAGTATTGTAGTGTGATGATCCTCCCTTCTTTCTATTTTTCCAATTTGGAGGATATCCTACCACTCTATAACAAGTCTCCTTTGTGTGTCCTTTGAATCCACACACTTCACATATAATTTGTGGCCTCTTATTCTTTACAATCTCAGTTGTATTTTGACTTGAGGACCTACTATTGCTGAACATTGCTGATATACCCCCATCAACACTATCACTGATATGGACTGACTGTGTGAAATTTGCAAGGTTTCTCTGGCTTTCCTGATCAATAATCATGGCATATGCCTTGTTCAAACTAGGTGTTGGACTCATCATCATAATCTGATTTCTAGCTTGTGAGTAAGACTCATTTAACCCCATTAAGAATTGAAGTAATCTCTGATATTCAAAATGTTGAACATAGCTTCTAGATTCTGGACATGCACACCCTGGACATGGAATTATAGCATCAAATTCATCCCATAGGTCTCTCATCTTTGAAAAGTAGTCAGATACAGATGATGTTCCCTGGGTGAGAGTATGAATTTCTCTATGTAGATACAGGGCCCTCGATCCATTCACCTTATTAAATCTTTCCTTCAGATCCTCCCAAACTTTGCATGCATCTACAGCATACACTACACTACTCAGCAGACCTGGTTTCACAGCATTCATAATCCACGAGAGGACTACAGCATTCACCTTTTCCCACTGATCGTGATATAGAGGATCAAACTTCGACTTAGGAAATCTACCATCCACAAAACCTAACTTACTTTTCCCAATTAATCCAATCCTCATAGACCTACTCCACAGAGAGTAATTATCAGATCCTGTTAGTTGGATTGAGATTAGATTGCTACCTGGAGTATCCGTAGGTTGTAAGTATAGCGGATGATTGTGATCTATCACTGGAAAGGCTGGAATTGCATTATCCCTCCTTCGACTGGGTTCTCCTTCTTCACCCTCCATAGCTTCTATTCCTCTGAGCTTGCTGTCTGTGTTTAGCTTCTTCAGGAGCTAAATTTTCAGGCCAATCGAGCCCGCTCTGATACCATGTTAACTGGAGCAAGCTTGAAGATGAAGAACTGAAGAGAAATTGGAAGAGAAATGAGTAGAAATCTTCTGAATCTTATTTCTCAAATGTGCAGATTACAGCTCAATATATATAGGGTCAGTTAATGACCTCTTAACAGATTCTTAACAACTAACTAACCCTCTAACAAACTTATTAACTACTTAATAAGGAAAAAGACCAAACTACCCTTCTATTATCTGACTCAGCAGCTTGTATTAATATATACATATATATTTCAACATAATTAACTTTGATTCTTAAATATTACTCTTATTTAAAATATAATCATGCCAAAAATCTACAGGTTGGCGGGACAGTACCGTATATCTCGTCTATAATGGTTCAATGACTCTAATTCGCATTTATTTATTAAAAATATTAGATTAATCAAATTATATTATCATCCAATAATTTTTTTATTTTATATAAAAAAAATTACTTTTACTGTAAATGATATTTTATATTTTTTTAAAAAATTTATTAATATTAGAAAATGAGGCTCTCAAATTTGGAGGCCTAGTAAATAAAACTGCATCTTTTCCCCGTGTAAGATTTCCCAGAGTCAACAAACTAATGCCAGGATGAAATCACCTTTTTGTTTTCGCAGTATCTATTTACTTTTTTTTTTAAAAAAAAAAGCACATGTAACACGTTTAGACATGTCTAAATATAATAATATTTCTTTATGTAGAACTTTGATTCATAAATATACTTACTTGCTCATTTAAAAAAAAAATAAAATAATCCATTTATATATATTCTCATTATATAACCTTTTTAATTACTATGATCGGTTAATCGGCCAACAAAATCACTTGTAATAAACAAGATAGGCTCTTAAATTTGGAGGCCCCACTAAATAAAACTGCATCGTTTCCTTGTGTAAGATTTCTCCAGGGTCATCCAATTATAATTGCCACTGCTACCTGCAGGATGAGATCACCTTTTTTTTTTAAAAAAAAAAAACAGCACATGTAACACGTTTAGCTTTTGAAAATAGTTTCTGCAGCTCTGTAAACGCACATCATTTTGTTATAGCAATAAATTTACAACTATTTAAAAAAGTATTATCAAAATTTTACAACATGAAGCAAAAATGTATTTATTTAGCTATAACATTGAATTTTAAAGCATTTTTTGTGGCTATAAAATTACTCTTGGTGCAATACCTCCAATGGCATAGTGAAAACCGTACGTTTAGGTACAGTTATTTTGTTGTGGCAATAAATTTGTAGCTATTTGAAAATTTAGTGCCACAAAAATTTTATAATTTGAAGCAAAATTTCAAGTAATTTTTTTGGCTATAAAATTACTATTGCTACAACATTAAACTTGTAGCATAAGCGTATAGATTTAGCTATGACATTTTATTGAATCAATAAACTTAGTTATTTGGGTAATTACTGTCACAAAATTTTATAACTTGAATAAAAATATTTATCTATAGCTATAGTATTTTATTTTAAGTATTTTTATGGCTAAAAAAAAAAACTATTGATATAATAACTAACCATACAAATTTAATTTTTGAGGCTACTATTGAGTATTATTCACGATTTAAATTCATAGCAATAGATGCATAATATTATAATAATTTAGGATCACAAATTTAAAAAAATATTTTTATTTTATTAAACTTCACGTCAAATCAAAATCAAATCATTCTATTACTTTTAAGACAAAGGGAGGACTATTTAAATTTAATCATGACCAAAGTTTAATAGGGATGGTGGAACAGTAGTGTATAATGTCACTACAATGTCAACACTTAGTTGGATGATTGTCATTTATTATATTACATATTTTATTTATTAATTTAAATATAATATTTATTTTAATTGCTATTTAAATTTTATTATAGCTATATTGTTTAATTTAATCATTAGATGGCGATAAAAAAATTATTTTTTGTGACAACTGGCTTTGTGTAATCGCATTATTGCAACTTTTTTTCGTTCATCTTGTCTTTACTATTTGTTTAGTAATTCTATTATATTTTTTATTTTAACCTTTTTATATTTACTCTACCGTGTAGTCTTGTATTCTGCCCTTTTTGATTGGTTTATCCGTGGATATGTGATATTATGTAATAACGAAAAAAATAATATAATTTGTTGAATTGCGATTCAGGTGAGATTCAACTTTTGATTCACTTATGGGATATAGGTGGTTCGGGTGGGACCACCACGACTCCTCTCTTCTCGAAAATCCATCCATACATCTTTATCGGTGTGTAGATAGCTATCTCTCGAGCACAAGTTTATATTCGACCTCAATGGAAAATAAAATAGAGCATCTAAAAACATATTTTCATAGACCAAGAACTACGAGTTCAAATATTCATTAAATCAATACAGTACAATGTAATATAATACTATAATATAAAACAATAGGTATGATTAAAAAAAATGACAATCTAATGGATACTTTTTTCGCAAACTTTAAATGTCAAAGATAAAAATTTGGTAAGATATTTTGTGAAGCCTCTGGAGTCTTTTTCTAAAAAGAATTGTAAGTCGCCCAATTATGTATCCAAGGGACTAATATTTAATTAGGATAACAATTAGGGTCTGGACATGAATAATAAATTTCTGTACTCCACCTATGTCTCTCCAGTTTCAAATAAACATAATGAAGAGTCTGAAATCAAAGTTTCCTATTGTACGTACTCCTCCGACTTGGACGGTGGTTTTCTTGTGATTTCATATGCTATTGTATGGTATCAAACAGTATTGTACATATAATATTTGGATAGATTATACGAATTTCTATTGTTTAATAATAATTTATTGTTTGATTTAACTGTATGATATTGTATCATAACTTATAAATTTACAAAAATATCCTTAATTACTATAAATATTATTTATCAATAGTTTTTAATAACTTTTTTAAAAAATAAATACATGAGTAGGGAAACATACAAGCTAATATATCTTCATTCTATACAAACAATACAAGAAAATAAAAAAAATAAGAACTTTTAAATAAACGAGCCTCAAAAAATACACTAAAGCGTGAAAGAAAAGACAGAAGGTGGAAAAGAAGTTTCAAAAGTTGATGCGGAGAAAGTAATAAAAAAATAATACATATATTAAGGTAAAGTTTAATAAAGAATAAAAGATAAATTATAATTATTTAAATTTAAATAAGGATATAATTGAAAAAAAAATAACAGATCATGAAACAAAACCATACCATACCATATAATTAATGAAACAATAAAAAAAAATATTTTCCTCTTAATAACCTTACTACGAAAAACCACCATCCAAACAAGCCGTAACTAGTAGTAGTAGTATAAATAGATCCATATATCTCAAACTGAAATGCACATCTCTTCAATAAATGAAACACTCTATTAAATAATCATCCATCTGCAAAATGGGTAGCAGCAGTTGCAACAAGTCTTTCTGCAGCAACTATATGCTTCTAAAGCCAGAAGAATGTAGTGTATCAGATTTGGCACGAATATTGTTTTCCAGTAAAAATCTAGGACAAAGAGAATTCGTAGATTGTCCTAATGAAGAAATGACTAAGGAGCCTTTGTCACGTAGATGGGTTATTTTTATCTCCATTCTAGTCCAGAAAATTTTACTCGCAACTGCTAAACCTTTGGCAGGGTTCGGTAATGCAGTTGAATATTGGCTTAACCTTCAAAACGTCAACGGCGGATTCTTCCGTCTTGTCTTCAACTCCTTAAGAGGTGCATATACATACATACTACATTTTTTGTCTCAATTTACGTGACATATTTGGTATTTTAGAATTTTCTAGTTGGTTTTCTATAGGTAAAGCTGTATTACCGAATAAGGAATCGGCAGCCTACTTGTCATTCATTGGACATTTGGATAAAAGAGTTGAACTGGAGAGTGTTGAAGGACGTAGAAGATACGATGAGGCGATCAGCATGATGGCTGCAAAAGCAGCTTACGAGAACAAAGCATGGATTGAAACTATAGTCAATGATCACTGGAAGGTAAACTACCTAGCTACCATATTGACTGTGTTTTGTTTTTCGTAAATAATCTATTTTATGTGATAATTTTTGGTTTGAATAGTATCTACGAATTTTTTTAAAAAAAATTATGATCTAAAATAATTTGAGAAGGACTAAAAACAAAGGAAGCCATATAAAATGGAACTCAGAGATGCCCAAGGTCCAAGAAAATGTTTGTAACTTTTTTTGCAACCCAAACATAAGAAAAATTGAAAAATATTTTCATGCACCCATTTTATCTTCTCTCTTTCCCTTGTAAGCGAAAGGATGTGCTCAGATCTTGCCTTTCAATTTTATGCAGATGGATCTGGTGGGTTCCTTTGACTTCTGGAATGGTAAGATAGATTTATATAATAATAATGTATTAACTTTTGCAAATATTGGTGGTTAATCTTGTGCAAGTGTTCGATTACAGAAAATATAAAGTTAGCTTTTTCTATTTTTGTTTTGTAGTAAAATAAAACTCATTCTACAATTGGAAATGGTATATTAAGATCTAAGTTTTATTAATTATTTTGTAATATAAAAATCATATTACTATGCTATATCACACTACTATACTCTTAAGTCAGAAGCATTTTCAGTAATAATTTAATGACGTTACACATAATGTTTGAAGTAAATATATATATATATATATATATATATATATATATATATTTAACCCAACATTTAAATATATATAGGATTATCCTATCCATGATCCTAAACATTGAGATGTATCTTTCGTTAGATATTGTTTGATTTGGCATGATGTTTAAGGATTTTTTTTTTTTTGAAATTTATGATTTAAAACAATCATGAGATATGTGTATAATTATAAATCATTTTATCAAGGGTAAAAAAGTAAATATAAAATAAAGTATTTCTAACTATTGCAATGTGATATTTTTTTAAAGTTTAACTTGAAAAGAAAAAGACGACACGTAAAATGTGACAAAATAAAGTAATTTTTTTTGTGTCTTGCTAGCTTATGAGATGAGACAAATGAGTCTTACTTAAGTGATTGAGCATCTCCATCAGCAATTGATAAATTAAATATTCAAATCATATTGAAAGATACTTTCTCCTTTTACAAAAATGATCCCTTTTTTTATAAGTATTATATTTAATTTTATTTTTTCACACACTATGACTAAGGTTACAAAATTAAAAAATATTTTGATACATTTAATATAACTTTAATTTAAAATTATAACATTTAATTTATTTATTTTTCTAAATTTTGTACCATATCAAACAAAATCATTCATTTCAAAATAGAAGAGCTAAGTTATAGTATTATTGATCTTTGACTAAGCTAAAGTGGAAAAGGAAACCTCTAGAGACGAAATTGGCCAAAGGGCCATAACCAGGAGACGGAATAATGCATTCACACGGGTTGTGGGATCCAGACACCTCATCAATCACGTGCACTCATCGTCATCAACAGTACAATAATACTGCGATTGTTGTTAGTCAACATATTATTGACTTCTTTATGATCTTCTTTTATCTGTATTTCGTATTAATTTTACAAACAAAAAAATTAAGATGAAAGAAGTTATTTTTCTAATATATTTTTTTTCAAAAGTACACACTTAGATCTCATAAATTAACGGTTCTTTTTCTTCTTTCTTCCGAATTTTTTTAATTTTTTTCCTGGATTTTAACAGATTATCAAGAAAAAGCTACAACACAAGCATTCGTGCTTCAAGATAAAAATGTTGATCCGGAGCTGATTGTTGTTGCATTTAGAGGAACAGAATTTTTCAATTCAGATGATTGGATCTCCGACTTTAATCTCTCTTGGTACGACATTCCCGGCATGGGCAAAGTCCATGCAGGATTTATGAAAGCTCTCGGCTTACAAAAGAGCCTCGGATGGCCTAAAGATATTATACAAACAAATAATAATCAGTCACCTCCAGCTTACTATTTCCTAAGAAAATTGCTCAAACAACTTCTGGAGAAAAATGAGAAGGCAAGGTTTGTGGTTACTGGTCACAGCTTAGGTGGAGCACTTGCAATTTTGTTTCCAGCAATATTGGCATTCCATGAGGAATCTTGGCTGTTGAAAAGATTAAGGGGCATTTATACATTTGGGCAACCAAGAGTTGGAGATGAAACTTTTGTTGAGTATATGAAGGAGCAATTAACAAAACATGAGGTTCCCTACTATAGGGTTGTCTACAGCAATGACATGGTAACAAGATTGCCGTATGATAATTCTACTTTCATGTTCAAGCACTTTGGAACGTGCATCTATTACAACAGCCTTTACAATGAAAAAGCAAGTACTCTTTCAACCCTTTTTTTTTTAACGACAAGTGTGTCAAATTTAGTCCATGAAAATATAATTTTGATGAATATTTAGTATATCTTGTCATGAGCAAATATTAGGCTATAGCCCTGCCCAATAATCATTCTAACCTATCTCAATTCATCCAAATATGACTCAATCTGCCCATTTGACATTCTTATTATGTAACACAATGCATACCAAAACATTGGGCAAATTGCTTTTAAGTAGACTTGTATCAACATATGCAAAAGATAAAATTGCAATATACATATATATAATAAGATCTGTTATTCTATACCATTAACTTCAAATCCTGAATTATCCTCTAAATTTATAGGAAAACTATGACGATTAATTATGTATGGTGTTTGAATAATGCAGATTTTAAGTGAAGAACCAGACAAGAATGGCTTCGCTCTGTTACTGTTTATACCAAAGATGTTAAATGCAGCTTGGGAGCTGATGAGAAGCTTTATTATACCATGTATAAACGGACGGAAGTATATGGAAGGTGGGCTTCTTCTATTCATGAGAGTGGTGGGCTTACTACTCCCAGGCATACCTGCTCATTGTCCTCAGGATTATGTTAACTCTACCAGGCTCGGATCATCCGATCACTCTTATGCCATTGAAAATGCTGCAAAGTATCAAAAGATTGGCATAGTCCCAGCATAATTATGAATTAATTAGCAAGTGTGTGCCTTTTTATTGGGAAAGAAAAAAGAATCTTCATCTCTGCTGTATGACTAATTTTTTTAATTACCGTGTTATGCATTATTTAATCAGACTTCCCAATGTAGAAGTTACTTTGGCTAATCCTATAAGTCTTGAAGATAAACAACATAGTTTTGATCTGGATCAAAAAGATCGTCTAGATAGTGTGTACAAGCAGATTTCCACGATTTCACTCTTAGAATCCTTTTCATGTGCCTTCACAAGTTTTTAGCGTGGAAGAGGAAAAAAAAATCCAAAAGACTCATTGAGGGAGAACAATATATTAGTATATTGCTAATTTCTTCTTCCTTAAGCTAAATAAAGTCGATGGAAATGAATAACTATACATGAAGGACCCTGGTTATAACTAAGCTAGTACTTAATGATGTTATTGCAATTTGATCTTCCAAGATTCAGAAAAAAATTGATCCAATTACTATCGTCATTTAATCAGACACATCATGGAACGTCTGAGTAGCAAGAAATATCTTCAACTGAAACCGGATGAAGCAAGTCTTTTGGATCTCATACGTATTCTGTTCTCAGGCAACCTTGAGAGCAAAGAATTCATAGAATGTTTGAGAGTGAAAGAGATAGCCTTCGAGCGTCGAGGATACATCTTTCTCTCTGTGTTCGTGCAAAAAGCACTTCAATTTATCTCAAAGCCTCTGTCTTTATTAGGTTCAACTTCAGAGAGCTGCCTAAATCTTCTTGCCAGTTACCAAAGCCTTCCTACGTTGTTGTTGAGGATTTTACAAGGTTAGATGACAGTCGATTTGTTCTAAATTCCGGTTTAATATTTCTTAAATTGAAGTTAATCTGGATTATTGTTGGTAGGGAAGGTAGAGATGCCAGATAAAGAGTCAGCTAGCTATCTCTCGGCTATAGGATTTATAGACCAAAGAGTGAATTGTCATAAGAAGTTCAAACCAGGGGAGAAAACATATATCGTTGCGCTTTCTGCAGTAGCATCAAAAGTAGCCTATGAGAATAAAGCCTTCATCCGAGCAACTGTTGAAGATCAATGGAAGGTCATCTAACTCACATTTCAGTAAGCTAATTCAATTAGCAGGAACAAAAAGAATTAGAGTACTGTTTAAAAAACTTGTGTCCTGTATTTGCTAGTACTAATTGGTCATCTAGCTCATATATACCAGTTAAGTCAATCACCATTTCGTTGGACTACTGCCTTCTAGTACTAATATGTACATACTTTGCTGTTCTATGCAGATGGATTTGTTGGGTGCCTATGATTTTTGGAATGGTAAGATAGGCACACAAGCTAATTAGAAGGATTGATACGATAGCTTAAGTAATGTGCAAAATTGTTATACATTAACGAATTTTCAACTCTTTTCTCACTAGTTGGAACTGAGCAAGAAGATCTAAAGGAGTAGAGTTTCTCTAATCTAACACAAATTTCGTTTGGCAGACTATCACCAACAGAAATCAACTCAAGGATTCATATTTCATGATAAAAAACCCAGTCCAGACATAATAATTGTGGCATTTAGAGGGACAGATCTCTTCGATTCAGATGATTGGAGTACTGATTTCGACATATCTTGGTACGAATTCCACGGCATGGGCAAAGTCCACAGCGGTTTCATGAAGGCTCTGGGCTTACAGAAAGATAATACTTGGCCTCCCAATATCACACAAGACGCCCAACGCCCAACAGCATACTACACAGTCAGGGAAAAGCTAAGAGACCTCTTTCAGAAAAATAAGCAAACTAAGTTTGTCCTAACAGGACACAGCTTAGGTGGTGCGCTTGCAGTTCTTTTTGCAGCAGTTCTTGCATTGCACAATGAGGCTTTTATACTGGAAAGATTGGAAGCAATTTACACATTTGGGCAGCCAAGGGTAGGCAATGCCGAGTTTGGCGATTTCATGAAGGAAAATTTCAGGAATTATGGCATTGGTTACTATAGATTTGTTTACAGTCATGATATTGTGACCAGATTACCCTATGATAACACTGCCCTGCTTTTTAAGCACTTCGGAACATGCGTTTACTATAGCAGCATATATGAAGGAAAGGTTAGTACGGAGAGAATATTTTAAGATCTACCTGTTGATTTCTCGTATTGTCACTCAACTAACACTTGTAATTATTTCGGAAAGACATCTAACCAAAGAATCGTATTTGTTTCTTTTAACTTGTTTAATTTTCAAGGTTACTAATTGAACTTTTGCATTATAGATTGTGCCAGAACAACCATGCAAGAATTATTTTTCTGTGAGATCAATAATATCAAAGAGGGTGGATGCATTGTGGGAGTTGGTGAGAAGCTTTCTTCTTCCATATTTGTATGGAGCAGAATACAGAGAAAATTTACTTCTATTAGGTTGTATGGACTAGTATTTCCCGGCACGCCGGCTCATGGTCCCCAAGACTATATTAATGCAATTTGTTTGGGAGATGCTACTTTGTTCACCAATGCTAGTAGATGATCTTGACAAATGACAATTATCATCTACTTTCATGCCTTGTTGGAAGAAAAATGGATATTGTTTCAGCATGAATCAAGAATTCACATACTTTTATATTATGAAAATTTACATATTAATGTAACAAAGATTTATTTAGCACAACTCTTTTGAAGCTTGTAATTATGTATTTATCACATTTTCCCTTATATAAGAAAGGGCAGTTCACCTGCCTATGTCATCATCCTTATTTTGTCATTTTACATGGAACCAAGTAAAGAGCTATTTTGATTTGAGGTTAAATTTTACGTGATTACAATAAAAACTTTAATCTTTCCCACTTTTTCCTTTCCTTATTCGATGACCAAAAATAGAGTTAGAATGTTGTGTTGAGTAGTAATAAGAGTGGTTCTGATTCTCATACTCTTTGTAATGTTGACTATGCTATTGAAATTGTATTTTATTTATACAAAACAGTGGAGGGCTATAGGATAGACTCAAACAAGTTTATAAATAGATCTGGCTGATTTTTAATTCGCTAAAGGAGAAAAATACTTTTAAAGTATGTGAGTAATTATTTTTGTTGTTAGTAAATGAGTCAAAAATGATATTTTCCTTTTCTAATGATGATTTTTCTTAATTAGAAAATGCTTATGCTACTTCAATTTTAAAAAAAATTATCACTTAAAAGGTATATTGAATTATTCTATTTTAATTGCTAAAATGAGATTACAAAGCAAAATAATTTTTTCCGTTATTATATGGGGCATATAAAAATATTTTGTGGCCTTTTACATTTAATCTTAGTCGTGCCTTCAAGTGCTTAATTATATTTTTTTTAATTGCTTCAATTATGATTTTATAATATTACCCATTACAGACTATTTTTTTTGTTGCTTTAACTTTGTTTTTATTATATTACCCTAATTAATTATTTTAAGTCATGTAAATACTAGAATAGGATAAGACAAACACAAAAATATAAATTAAATCTTACTTTTTAAACTGAAAAAATAAAATTAAATAACCATTTTAATGATTATATTTATATCAAAAAAGAAGTACTGTTAAAAAAATATAATATAAATAAATTAAAAAGTTTATATATATTACTTGAATGATGTAAAAAGTAATATTACAATAATGGTCAATTAAAAGATTTAGTTTCTCAAAATTTTATACTGCAACATAAAAAACTATTTATCTCAAAAAATAATGGCGAGATAATTTCCATTGAGGGATTCTATAACAAATTCGAGAGGGGCTATAATTGTAATTTTAAATCATAGGCATCGTCTGGGTATATATATTTAAGAGATCCTAAGCCCTGAAGGGATTTTATAGAAAACAGGGGACAGATAGGAGCGGTGGCTTGGGGTTTGAAGGAGCTGAGCGGCGCGAGGAAGAGCGAGCGAGCGGAGTGAGAGAGCGAGTTAGGGTTTTGTAAATCGGAATCACGAAGGTCAGTGGAGCGCGTAAATCTAATTTAGTACTCGTTGTGATTTTAATTTCCTTTGGTATCTGAAAGATCTAGAGAAATCGGTGAGTTTGTTATGAAAATATGACGATGATGATAATATTTGTGTGTGAGAAAGAGGTGTGTGTATGTTACGTGCAGGAAGAATCGTCGTGTGTGAGCGATTCAGTTATAGAGAGAGGTGTGGTGAGATCGCGAGAGCGAGTTGAGTGTATATCCAACGATTTCCACTCTCCGCTAATCAATTTGTCAGACAAGTGGTCGTTACCATGTCGGAGAGGAAGCTCGTGGTAAGTCTTGATTTTCATTGCATGTTTTTGCCTTTAATTACATCTTAAATCTTAATGCGATTGCTACTTGACTTGATTTTAGGTTTTAGGCATCCCGTGGGACGTGGATACAGAAGGTCTAAGGGAATATATGATCAAATATGGAGACTTGGAGGACTGTATTGTGATGAAGGTAAGTCTACGCAGCTACTTGGACTTTTATGATATGTATTATTTCAGATATACAGCAGTTCCAAAGGCTTTAATGGACTAACTGGGTAGAATTCAACCAAGAACGTGTCCCAAATTGCTTATTTCTTGTAAACCATAGTTGTTTCTTTCTGAGAAATGGGTCTTAGAAGATAATTGTCTCTAGGAGATTGCATTGGGTTCTTTCTTGATAAGGTAAACACATGTATTCATCATCTCCATGGAGATGCTTGTATCAATATTTACAATTGCAGAAGGCCTTTTGAATTTCTGAAGGAATATAGTGCTCCAAGAATCACCAACAGCATACAAGTGCTCCAAGGTCCACAACAACATACAAAGTGCTTCAAGGACCTAATAACAATAATGTCAGATAGGACTAGATGCTACCATTTGTGTGCTCTTACTTTACATGATTGTGTTTGTCTCCAATGTATTCATTGTTGCCCATTTCTTTTGTTCTTGATAATAGATTAAATGCCTCAACTTATACTTGACCCCAATTTTTGTGCCACTTTTTCCTTTCTAGTCATTTAAAAATGACATCTCCCTATATTTGGTAACAAAGGTAACTTTAAACTACCAATTTTACCCCTAATGAGATGATGTATAGACACGAAAATCTATAGCTTATTTTAGACCACAAGCTCCAAAAGTCCTCGTTTGTTTCTTTAATTAATTTAGTGCCCCAATCAAACTCCTTCTCATAAATTGGGACGGAGGGATTATCAAACTTGGTCATGTTTGTGTACTTTGATTCTGGTGTGGTTTCTCTATCACTTCATTGATTGCTTTTCTGCCAAGTTTAAACATAAAATCAACTGTGTATCCAGAGGTTGATCTTTTTTTACCAATTTCTAAAAAAGTATGTTGTCTAGTTTATGTAGATATAATATAGAAAAAGGTATAAATACTCCCTCAACTATAGGTGAAATCCCAACGACACACTTTAACTATGCAGGGTTACATTACCAGCTAAACTATTTTAAAGTATTAATAAATACATCCTTTGGTGTTGAGGTGGCACAAAGAACGAGTTCACTCGCTTGGAAACATGTGAGAAATGACAAAAAAGAAGTGCTAAAAATCTAAGTAGTATGGACACATGTTCATTTTTAATTGACGTTTCTACAATTTTTTTTATTAGCATAATTAATCAACATTAAAACTTAAGTTTTTTTTTTAATTCATGTTTTTTCAATAGTGTCAAATTTTATCATTTTTGAAATTCAATTAATTTTTTCACAGCATAATTAAATTGCCAGAGAATTTTTTGGGTGTTCTTTATCAATTTGTATAGTATTGGGAGAAATTTTTCTGTTCATTTTAATTCTTTACTCAAAACACATGACATGAAATTTACTAATAAGGGAAAAATATTTGCATATTAGGGATTTAAATTTTGGCAATGTATAAACAACACAATGTGTTAAAGCCCATTTTCCGTAAAAAAAGTTCTTCAATCCCCCAACCCCCAAAATTATCCATGTCGTACTTCAACCCCACCTCGCCCCCGCTTCAGTTCTCCATCGTTATAACATCCCACCCCGTCCCCACTTCAATTCCTTCAGTTTTCCATCCTAATAATATCCAGCCTCCTCTTCTCTTCCCACGACCATTACTTCACCTTGCCCAAACAAATTTGATTGAGAAATAATTGTGTTTCTCAACCCAAATTCAACCAAAAATAATATTTTGACTTTCAATTCTTTTCAGATTTAGAGTTCCAATTTTGAAGCTACATGAAATGCCTCTTTCAAATTTTGGCCTAAAGTGTCTTCATTATACTTTTAAAATAATTCAGGGGTAATGGACCCATGTATAGTTAAGGTATGTCACTTGGATTTCACCTTTAGTTTGGGGGGTGGGGGTGGGGTGTTCCTTATGCCTTCTCCCTATAATATTTATGCATTTAGGCGTTGAAGCTTAAATGTTCTTTCTTGTGCAAAGTTTCTCTTCATCTTAATGAAGAAGACTAATGAGTATTGATCTTCATCTAGGAACGTGCTACTGGTCGTTCTCGTGGATTCGGCTATGTGACATTTGCTACGGTTGAGGATGCTAAGGTGATTTTCATGTCGTTGTTGCAATCATCTTTGCTTACTGGTCGCAAGTAAAACTTTTTTACATTTTGTATTGTGCTGTGTGGTTTCGGTGCGTACTTGACTCCCTATTCTTATGGATTTGCATGATGCAGAATGCATTGTCTAAGGAGCACTTTCTTGGAAACAGAATGCTAGAAGTGAAAGTGGCGACACCAAAGGTGCAATGCTCTTACACTTCATGACAAAAATTTCTTTGTTACTTCAGTATTCCATCCAATCTGTGTTGGTACTATCTAGGCTGACTATTAATATATTGCACTGGCTTGAGTTGATTAAGATGGGACAACTGGCATGGTTTTCTATTGATTTCTTCATTTAGTTGGACATGAAAATTGCATTTTATCAAGTGAAAGCCCATTTTTATAGTCATGTGCCTCTAATTGTCTTAGTTAAGATCTAATATAGATGCTACTCAATTCTTTTGGCAGGAGGAGATGAGGGCTCCTGCAAAGAAAGTGACCAGGATTTTCGTCGCTAGGATTCCTCCATCTGTGTCTGAAGCTACTTTCAGAGGGTATTTGTGAAGAATTGCTTGATTAAGATTATTTCTAGCTGGTTGGTTGTTCATTATTCGAATTTGATATCCTTATTTGATTTTTTTTTGCAGTTATTTTGAGAAGTATGGTGAAATAACAGATCTATACATGCCAAAGGTTCCCCTGTCTCTTCGTGACATTATTATTACATATTTGTGCTGTAGTGTTCTGGCATTAAATTATAGAATTCATGAAGTATTAATTTATTTTACCCAATCTGCAGGATCCATCAACCAAGGGACATCGTGGAATCGGGTTTATTACTTTTGCAAATGCTGGTATGTCTCCCATCCTTTTTTTCTTTTGCAGTTATTTTTCTCTATTTTCCATGTATTTCCTGGCCACATTCATTTATTCCTCTGCCTAATATCTAGCTACTAGGAACAGTTTTTCAATTAAAATTAAGAAGTTTATTTTTGGCAGGTATTGTATTTGATAGATAGTGCCTGTGAAAATCCCGTGTATCTGTCTTTCTATGGTTTTATGTAGGGACTTGCTTCGGCACTCTTATATTGCAGGGAAGAAAAACATGGAGTGTTGTAGTTGCAGATATTGTTTTCCTTCTCTCTACTGTGACATGCTATGATTTTCTCTTAATCTGTTTGCAGTGCATTCAGGATGTAACTGCTCTGACAAGCGCTCAATTAAAGCATTTAATTCTTAAAATCTGGCTCAATCAGTTTACCTTGATTCGTTATAAATTCATTTAATTGTTTTATGCATTAATCCATTACTCCTAAAAATTCACTGTCTTGATATTAAACACTTGTGATTTTGGAATTGGAATAAACAACTCATTGGTCAGGTGTAGAAGTCTTCGTCCAACAACGGTAAATAAAAACAATTTGGGGATCAACAATTTGTCATTAATTCCACCATCGGTATATTGCCTTTCTTGGTGATTACTTTGAACCTAATCATGGGATGATGAGAAATGAATTTGACATTTGAAGAGTTTCTACTGTTGATGAACAGAATTTCTTTTGATCTCAGTCTTGATTCATCCTCTAGCTTTTGTGTCAATTTGTATACACCACCCCACTGGCAGTCAAATTATACATTCTAGGTATTTTGAGTTATATCGTACCCCTTTTAGCAGTCTTGTAATTGTGCTTCATCTCAGAAGAACTTTTCCTAAAGAATCAGTTTCCGTTGTGATTTTGTCTAGGGGTGTGGTAGCTACCGCCTTGTTATTATCTTTTCACCAGGGTAGAGGCAGGGCAGTCTCGTACATATGCTTAACATTTCTTCTGCAGACTGCAGTTTCTAGTCAGTTTTGTAATGATTTTCCTTTGAATCGAGTAACTGTTGGTTTCTTTGTCCAGAATCAGTTGATGACCTGATGAGTGACACCCACGAACTGGGAGGTTCCACAATTGTGGTTGACCGAGCAACACCCAAGGCAAGTTATGCATAACCATATTTTGATGTATCTCTAGTGTGATTCCAGATGTCATTTTCACATGTTCTGTGATGTTTTATTAAAATTTACATTTTCTGCTGATGATCCAGGAAGAAGATTTCAGACCTGTTAGCCGGATGTCTCAGGGTGGAGGATATGGTGCATATAATGCATATATTAGTGCAACCACTAGATATGCTGCGCTTGGTGCTCCCACCTTATATGATCATCCTAGTTCTATGTATGGAAGTAAGTAAACAACAACGAAGAATAAATAGTGACAAATATATCTTAAGCATGACACAACATTAATCATGTCTCTTAGTAAACCACACATTTTTTTGTCCTAAGAGAATTTAATTAAATAAATCAGGAGGTGGAGGAGGATTTCCATCTCGTGGCAGCATGGGCCACAAGATCTTTGTTGGTCGACTGCCACAAGAGGCAACAACTGAAGATCTTCGCCAGTATTTTGGTAGATTTGGCCGTGTTTTAGATGTCTATGTTCCGAAGGTAAAAAAATATCTTATTATACAGCTTCTTTGGTAGCAGATCTCGTCTGAAATAACTTAGTAACTTGTATAATTCTGTTAAGATGGTAATGCTTATCTGGTGTAGGATCCCAGAAGACCAGGGCACAGAGGGTTCGGTTTTGTTACATTTGCTGACGATGGTGTTGCGGATCGTGTTTCTCGAAGGCCTCATGAGATATGTGGACATCAGGTATTTGTTGGGATTACAGGAGCCAGCTTCTTTATCTTTTGTCTCTCCATTCCCCAATGAAAACCATAGACCCTTGAAGTATCAGTTGATCTGATTTTGAAATGAGACCATGGATGTGGAGAATGCTTGGTGAGGACCAGATGGGGGGGAAATTCTTGTCCATTTTTTAGAGTCACTTGCTGGTGATATCTTAAAACTCCCTCGCTATTGCTTAGGATGTTCTGTGGGCATTATAAGATTGTTTGGAAGGTTAACTATATAGCTAAACTTAGAGCTGTGAAACTGACCTGGCCATTTACCTGGGATGTACTGCAATGAGGCCCACTAGAGCATTGTTCTGAAGATGATAGAGTTGTGACTGCTTGCTTTGTAAACCAAAATATATACATTAATGTGAAGTTAGCCTTTGGGAAGTTTGAACTTTACCTTCCTAAAAGTAGAGCAGATTAAAGGTGTACCCTTTTGCCTTTCACTAATATCAGTGACCTTCATGTTATGTTAACGAGGCTTATTCCTAGTTTCTACCTTGCTTTTTAGGTTGCAATTGATTCTGCCACTCCCCTTGATGATGCTGGTCCAAGTAATAATTACATGATGGATCCTCCTCCTCCTCCTCCTCCTGAAGCTTATGGAGGATATGGTGGACCTATGCGTACCACCTATGGCAGGATGTATGGGGGCCTAGATTATGATGATGTAAGTATTTGAACCTTGCTTGGCTATTTGATAAAATTTCTGTCGTCTTGTCTTTAACTTTGACCTCTATAATAGAATTGCTTTTATTGTTAACATTATTGCCATGGAAAGGCATTTTCTGTTTCAACTTGATTTTTTCTTTGGAATATTTTGAACTTCCAATCCTCCCCTCCCTCACCAGAGAGAAACGGTCAGTAACTGGACCTTCTTCCTGAGTCTTTCAGCTGTGCTGCCTTGACAATAATTTAGTTGGGAAAATTTGTTCTCCTTGTCTGGCTGACCTGAGCACGACAATGTGACGTGATGCTTTTCGTATAAACACATGTTTGCGGCATCTTCCCATTGTTTTAGTGCAGTGAATTCATATTTTACCATCCTAGGAAAAAATGCCTCTTTCCTCTGTTTCTTTTCTCCAAGTTTATTTTACATCTATATAGTAGCTTTATTTTACATCTATTGAATAGATGAGAATTCAGATGTTAACCTTTAAATGTGTGATTTTTTCTGGTTCTGACAGTGGGGTTATGGCCTGGGTGGTGGGAGACCTTCAAGAGCAGATATGAGATACAGGCCCTACTAGCTGGCCTGCGCGGAGCGGCCCCAGTAGCTGTGTTGCAGGAAGTCAGAAGCTGTCTGAATTTCTAATGGGTGACACAGAGATGTCATATTTATCTCTGCTTCTTAGGCGGACATCATAATACATGTGCTACTGATATTTCCTTGATTTAATCCAAGGAGCAGTGCTGATAGATTGTGCAATTTACTTCATATGTAATCCTTTGTACTATTAAATTGTCAAAGAAATAAAGACAGTGTTATTTCATATCCAGAAGTATGAAAGTAGTGAAGCAACATAACCAATTGGGTAATGTTTTATGCTCATGGCTGAATTTTTTTTTGGAAAACCGCTCAGAGAGATTAGTACTTGCCTGGATGTTGTGGAACAGCGGAAGTGGGGAATTTAGAATGCTTCTGCTCTCCCCGAAATTCCCTTTATTAAGGAGTGGTGTTTTTGAAAAGAAGTTAATTGCAGCTTTTAAATACAGCTGATTACTGTCAAAAATTTGCATCATTCGAATTTTTGAAGACTGAAATCTGTCAAAAATTATTTGAAGAGTAGTATTCCACTTGAACTGTGAGTCTGTGACACAGAGTGCTTTATGAAATGAATTTTACAAAAGAAAAGATTTCTAGCTTTTCTTGATAATAGGTGGTTTGGTCCAGTGAAATATATATATATATATATATATATAGTAAGGGTCATAACCAGTCTTGGCGTATTTGCATATCCATGGTCGTGGAGATATCGACTGTATAAAATTCCACCAGACGCGGAGACAAGGCCTAAATACATAGCCAACAAGTACGTTGAATACTAAAGCAGTCAGCCGAGTTATTCGTTCTTTGGATAGCCAATAACAACTGACGCTCTAGATTTGATAAGAACCTACAACGACTTGAATTTTGCTTCAGAACGCCTGTAAACATATCAAGGGATGCGGCAAACAAAGCAACTGCTAAATGAACTAATCTTGAAATACTCCCTAAACGGAATGATTCCCTGGGAATCCCTTCGAGACTGACTATCTGAAGTTGCACGTCTCATATCTTGGGCCTTCAACTGAGCATGTCTAAGCTTGTTCAGAATCTTATCCATGGATGCCGACCTCTTCTTTTCTAGTTTCATCTGAAATGCAAATAATAGTTTTAAGTCTTTTGATGCTTGTCCTATCTTTTTGACAAGTAGTAAGTGTGAATAAATATATGTGCATATTTATGTCGGACAGACCTCAAGCTTTTGAATTTCTGCTTCAGCTTTGGCCTTCTGCAAGTTCTCCCAAGCAGCGATTCTTGCTTCCTCTCTTTGTGACCTTCATAAAATGAATATGTATTTATCGCATAGGAACATACATATTGCCAAAAGAATGTTCATCAATCTTTTATTTGGGACTCTAGCACTATAATGAAGGCTGTGTATTTCGCGACTTTGTCCAAATACTTTCTACAAACTTATGGAGAATTACCCTTCGGGGATGAACAAAGATAGCCTGCCCTAGCAAACATAAGAAGCATAAATAAGGTTGAAATGCGTGCTTACTTTGACATGCTTTTTGCTCCATCTGCAACATCCCATGGTGAAATAGACTCACTCACATCTGGTAATCCTTTCTTGGGTTTCCTCAACCGGCTTTTCCGAGATAGCCCTGAAATGGGGGCTCCTTTGTCAACCTGCACGTCTCTAATCTCGACTGTAGTAGCATGCTGCTTGCTCTGCTCCACTCCAGGAGGGTTTGAAGATGAACTTTCTTTGGAAGAAGCATGTGTGCTGCCATCAGTGCTCATTTGTGTTGCCATGTCTCTCCTCGAAACTGCACAGGAAACAGAATCTGGCTCCTTGGTGTCACCATCTGGCCATTGGATTCATGATCAACAACACAATATCATTAAATTATAGTGGTGTACTTTACTAAATACAAGTCTTTCTCCCAACATCTTGCGTGTAGGTGATTATGGTGGAATGAGAAAGGGACTGAGTGTAGTTAAGAGACATCATTAATCTCAAAACGTCATATTTAAATGATCTAACACTACTTGCAATCGTAGCATAAGAAGAAAATTATTCATCTAAATCAGTTATTCAACTGCATACTGATTTTGCATCTGTCTTATCACATAATTGTTGGTTCATATGATAGAAAATCCTCATGCTTAGATCTTATGTTACATGAAATATCGTCATCATCTCTTTCTAGTACCTTTATGAGGAGGGTTGCTTGACTTTCTGTTTTAGCTATCAAATTTTTGGATTACTTGTTACAAGATGCATGAATTACTGATTCATTTTTTATTTTTTATGCATCAGTGATTAGTTATTCCCTTTACCAATTCTTTAATCTGCAGGCTATAACTTCTCAATTGTCAACTTGGAGACTAGATTGTTACTTAGTTAAGTTGATTTAAATACATTTAAACTTGACATAGAGACAATAGGACCATTGGGGGCCTCTTTTGCAAGAACTAAAAATGCCATTGCTTATGCTATTTGACAACAAATTAAGATTGAATAAAATTACGGCAAAAACCAAGGGAACTTATTGCATAACAATCAACATTCAACAGATGGGATTCGAGGTTAGCTCACAAGGTGAACCCCTCATCCTTCACAAGTTGGTGAGGGAATTAACCTGCGATGTGCTATCCTACTATGCTTCCTCCACCCTTCCATAAACAACATATCCATGTAATCTCATAGGTGGGCTCTAGGGAGGGTAACACGGACACAGATCTTATCCCTACCTTGGCAGGTAAACAAGCTGTTTAAAAATACAGAATCAAAGAGGATATAACAAATAATGAAAAAATATTACTCAGCATTTAGAGAAAAGAACAATGTAACATAACGGATGCGTATAACCTTCTTTTCTTGGCAAGATGCACACAATTCATAATGAGTAATGAGTAATTCCATATGCAGAAGCTAATGCAGAAGACATGTGCTATGATAAGGGGGATAAAGCAGGCAAATTATCAGCAAACAGGATGAAATGCATACCTGGGGAACTTGGTACTGAAGATTCACTGAACAAATCCGACAAACCAGGAGCACTAGTTGCTCGTGCCATACTATTCTCAGCATATAGACTACCAGAGTTTCCGCCAGTGCCAGCACCAGCACCATAATGAATGGATACACCATCAGGCACCAGTACACCTGTTGTAAATGGCGAACTTGCAATGAAGTTACTTATACTTCCACCTTCTAAGATTGGAACAGAGGGCGAATAGTTTGGTAAGTACATAAGGCCAGGCGCCCCAAGCGGTCCACTTTTTGACTTGGGGCGCCTGTAGGGTTGCGCGTTTGGAGTCCTCCAAACGCCATAACTTGACACAGGGCTAGTAATCCACCTTTCAGCATCATCCCATTTTGAAGGAACTGTCCTTCCACTATTGAAAGGCATCAATGCAGTGGTACTAATATGCCTCCTGCCACTGTTAGCCGGCAATGGGACTCGTTCAGAACTCCAGCCCTTCTGAAATCCTCTGACATTATTATCTCCATATTCTGGTGTTGCTGGGCTTGTATATAAACCCGAATTCGTCAAGGAAGTAGATTTCTGCTTCATGACTCTCAATAATGGCAAAATGCAAGCCACATTGTTGCTTCCCTTGTTGAATCTTGGAACAATGACCTTAACCAATTGGGCAAGAAATTAGAGACCATAAATCTAAACTAGACCTTTTACTATCATACCACCACTACATATCCAAAAGTAAGAAATGCTGCCCAGGTATGGCCTCATTTTGTCTTGAACAACACAAAATTACTCTCAAGAAAACTATAAAGATACCTAAATCTTGAAATTTGTGGTCAATTTTGGCAATTAAGTAATTTGGAGGTCACAGTCTTCATAAGTCAGGACCACTGGAAAAGTGGTAATGGTCAGTAGTAGAACAAATTTATTACTAGTAGATTCAAAAGAAAATTGACAACTGAACAAAATTTTATTGACAACTGAACAAAAATTTCATCTGCTTCCTAGAGCTCAGTTGGTTGACTGATTTCTCTGTAATCCTCTCCCCTTTTTCCGTAATGAAATAATTAAAAAAATGGACAAAAACTTACAGAGGAGACGATTTGAAGCCCCCCCTTAAGTTCAATTAACAGCTTTTTCCGTCCCCAGAAGGTCAGAACAAGAGGTACAAATAATCAACCAGCAAAAAAGTTGGCTATTCCTATTGACACTTATGGACCTCTATATACACAAGGTTAAAAAGGAAAAAGTGCACGTTGCAGGACTCTTAAAAGGATGAGAAGCAAAAGCACAAAAAGTTTCAAACTTTTAAAGCAAATGTTGATTGAGTAGCTTACCCCTTTAACTACTAATGCAGAAGAGTTCAGCTTTTATCAACTTCTGTTGTGATGCTCGCAGCTGATGAGAGTGTGAAGAAAAGGTATTGGCTGTGACATCCTAAACAATTATTTAATCCCCAGAGAGAGAGAGAGAGGAAAAAACAAGAAAGGAATAAACAAATGAAAGAAGGGGTCATCAAATGTGAAAAAAATCAAGAACTTAATAATGTAGATTATAGGGACAGGATATTTTTCATTTAAAGGGGTTTTCAATGATTATGGGATGTTTGATGATTGGTCTCACTAGGAACGGAGCTTGGGTAGAGCCATTAATAGGGGTTAGATTCGTTGAGCTGGACTGATTTAATCGTGATTTAGTAGAGTTGGATTAAAATTTTTAAATGAGTTTTAAAAATTTTAGTTTGAACAAGCTAGCTAATTTGTAAGGCTTTTGCAATATGAATTGGGTGGATTCATGGATCAAATTTAAAAATAGTTAAAAATAACAAGAGATCAAACTCAAAGTCATTTAAAAATTTAAATTATTAAAATTAAATACAAATTATGTTTTTAGAATATGTAATATTAATACTAATACCATATAATATTGTCGCGTTGCTATTTTTTAAATATATTTATATTATAATTTAATTTAAATTTTTATAATATATATATATATATATATATATATATATATACACTTGTAAAAATATGGATTGACCTGGCAAGGCTGACAACCCGCGTATTAATGGGGTGAGCTACCTATTTTCTGGCCCACAAAAAAAAAGATCAGTTTGACCTGACCCATCAAATTTCAAAGTTTGAATGGGGTAGATTAACCCGTATTGATAGCTTACTGATAGGATTTAGGGGTTCATTAATGTGATTAAATATGAAATTATATTATTTATATATATAATAAATATTAAATTCTTTCAATTTTTTCAACTTATTTACTTTTTTTATATAATATATTTTAAGTCTCTTGATAAAAAATTTGACCTTGCTAATTTAGTGAAAAAAGTGGTAGGAGAGTGAGATTCTTGTAGCGTAAAGCAACATTAAATGTGAGTGGGGTTTTGTAAGTATCGAAAAGGAGAGCCAAGAAATGGGTGAGAGTTGGCACACATAAGTTTGTCCTAAATATATGGGCATTCCCACGTGACTTAAATTTGGGAGGAGCATTGCCCCTAATTCCATGCATTTCTTTTCATTTTTACTTTTCTTTAAAAAAAAAATAACACATTTCAATTATTTCATTGTGCATCTCTTACTTTTCGTTAGTATATGCATAGAATAATTTTGCCCATTAAAATTTAACTTAATGCTTGATTATTATTTTTTATCCACTGTTGAGTTATGAAGGTCCTATCACATTTATCATGTGATGGAATTTTTGATGAAGAACGTCTATTGCATTTATTAACATCAAAGAAGAGATAAAATTCTTCTTCTTTTGATTTTAAATCAGGAACAGATTATTGGCCATTAAGCGTTATGTACTCCCTCGTGGGCTGTATTTGGGGAGATATACTTGCATCTTCTATAGTCTATCAACTTTATGAACGGTTAAGCCACATTCTAATATACTTTATCCATCCCTTTTTAATTGTCATGTTTCACTTTTCAAAAGTCAATCTGACTAATTACCAAAATTAAATTAGATTATATTAATTTAATATTTTAAAATAAAAAGTTTAAATATTCAAAAATTATACTACAAGTATTACTGATTGCAATATTTTTTATATCATATTATTAAAATATTACTCAAAATTTATATAGTCTGACTCAATAAAAAAAAATGATTCTTTACTTCTCCTTATCTTTGAACAGTTTTTGAGGTGGGGGCCTGTAAATAGGAAGGAAAAAAGATAATATTTGCTGACAATTATACCCTACATTGAATGATTCTAGAGGAGTTCAAAATAAATAGGCAGAAATTCCTAGGGTCCTACCATACGTTGCTAAAACAGCTTATAAGTATGTGATTATTGCAAAATAATTAATGATACTTTCACTAAAATATATGGTTAAGCATCTCCCATTTTATGAGACTCTTACCTTCTATTCCAATTTTTTACTTGGTATAACTGATGAGTTTTTTTTTTAACGATGACACGCTACGAAAAATAAAAAGATATGAATTTCAAGAATTAATTTTTGTCATGTGATATACATTAAATAGTCTAACCTATTGCGTCAATCTATAAAATAAAATAAAATAATGGATATCGAGTTGAAAGTGGTATCTTTTAGTTTTGGTCCTTAAAAAGGAAAAATTATGCGGATAAGCAAATATATATTATTTAATTAGCTAACATAGCTATAGTTTGAATGAATTATGACTTGCGACAAACATCAAGCTGTAATTACAGTTTGAGTTTTGTATAATTCGCACGATTTATACAAACGCTATGCGCGAATCAAATTGTATAGCGAATTATATAAATGTATAGTGAAATATACAAACGTTATACAAAAATAGTGAATTGTATAGCGAATTATACAAATGTTCCGCGAATTATACAAGTGTTGTTGTAACTACAGTTACGAAATGTAATTACCCAAACTATAACTATGAAGCATAAATTAAGTTTTATACGTTGACATAATTAATCTGACCAGTTATATTATAAAAATGATATACTCGAAAGAAAACAAGTCATATAATAGTATATGACAAAGTATTTTTTTCTAGAATAAGCTAGCATGGAGGCCTAGCTATGTTTTACAGTGTTGGGAAAAGTTTTCTTGAAAACACTAATCTAATCTTATGAAAAGAACATATAGAAAGTATTGTAGCAAGGCCACATAGTTCATTATATCTTAGGACCATAATTGACATTCAATTATTTAATAATTCAAAAGTTTGAAACAGAAAAGGGACCCCCACAAACAAACAAACTAAGATGAAAGTACATTGCACATGAGAAGTTCCTTTCTTTGTTGGGAATATATAGTCCCACAATTTTAATTTAGCTAATAGAAATATAAAAATCTTGCTTAATTATATAGCTGTGAAAGCAATATCTCCTTTAATCCAAAATCTTATCCTAGCTAAACAGTAGAAGTGGACAATTAATTCCAGTGTACATTGGTTCTTCTTTTGGAAAAGAGAGAAATGGGTTAAATTTGGAATTATAATATTTAAAGTAAAGTAGCAAGTTACTTTATGATTTTCAATTGTCACACACAAACTATTTTAATTTGTTAAGGAAGTAAGCATTTATTTAGAATTGCTAGAAAAGGAAATTATTTTTCACTAAAGGAAGGGAAATGGGAAATGAGAAATGATCTCCCTCTTTTAATTTCACCGTCTAAGCAATTACCTATGATACGTAATAATCATTTTGTTCAAAATGATTTTCGTTTATCAAACAAACCCTTAATTTCTCTCAAACAATTTAAGGGTTTGAATTATGTTATCGTTATAATATCGACTTCATGCTATCAAAAGATGAAACTTTTAAGTGTATATGTATTTATGTGTGTGTATAAATTTAATAATTTAGACAATATATAAATTTTATGACAAATTTAAAATCCGTAAACCAACAAATAAATTTGAAATAATTAAATCACATATTTGATGAACTAGGTAAATTGTCCTCGCTTCGCGCGGGATTGAATCATCCTAATCAAGTCAGATTGTTAAACATATTAAAATTAAGAAGCTCGACGCATATCATTTTGATCAATTAATGTCTATGAATATAGACCTAAGAGAATATTACCATTAAGGCTTTCAGCCTGCATATATTAAGATTTCTCTATTTTACGAAAATTTGCCTCCCCTTATCCCCATTTTGAGTGTCTTTAATTCAACTGTTCTGAATCATACATTAAGTAACTTAATCTTTATTTAAGTTTGCAACGAAAATAGGTTAAATAATAAATCCTCATGAACTTCCTGAAGTGCTTTAGAGTTGTAAAAAATTTTAAGCACCTCAACTAAACCGATGGTTGAATGGACATAAGTCTATTTTCCCTGACTGGTTATCAAGTGATGATAGGTTAATTTAGTACCATTTCAATTGTAATGGAAGTAGGAAATTGAGAAGGGGAGAGGAACTGAAAAGTTTGAGAAAATTCGTATTGACTAAAGGGTTTAAGTGTCGGGCCGTTTTGAATGGAATAGGCGAAGCCTCGCCATTTTTATTTGGCATCTCTTAGGCGGCAAACTTTAACGTAAGAAGCGTATATATATATATAAAAGACAAATATAAATGTTAGCTTGTACGTAATCGGGATGATATTCTTAAAGAAATATCTATATTCTTAATAGTAAATTTTATTTTAATTATTAGTAGGAAAGACGTTTCTAAAAATATCTGGACGAGGAAACAGAGACGTTTTAGTTTCACACCACATGATTGCCTTGCAACAACAAACCACATGGATGAAGACTTGGATAAAGTTGTCAACCACAAATAATCAAAAAATAAAATCCAAAACCAGATTTTATTTCCCTCAACAATTTATAAAATTAGTCAACTAAATCACTCTTAGGAACTTATTTCATATTTTTAGTGAGAAGAAAATCATGAAACAATAATAATAATACGATTTTAAATATCTGTAAAAATGTAATACTAACTTATTTTTATGTCGAATTATTTTATGGTTATGATTTGGACTACGTTGTGCAGTGTATGCCATGTAATCTCTTTTCAATGTTCTTTATTGTTTTTGTAAGTTAGTAAATTGCAAAATATCCTAAATTCCATGTTAGTGAAACATCACTAATAAATGTATCTGAACATATTTTGAATTATTACATTTTTAAATAGTGTTTTAATATTATTACGAGGTTATTTTACATAATTTTGTTTTTGTGAAAATGACTTATTAATGATAGTTTAATCATAACCACTGTATAATCACTAGTCAATTAATGCTACTACAACCATTAATTGAATTCTCCTACATAGCCTACTAGTTAGGAAGGTTCCGTCTATTACACGGGCGCAATCTTATTAAGTGTAAGATAAATATTTAATAAATATTATTAATATTAATTAATTTTAAGTTTGGTAATTAAATAACTTTAAATCTTTTTTTTTTTTTTTACAAATCTAATATGAAAAAAGTCAATGAGACTCCCAAATTGAATTATCATTTTGTCATTTAGTGTTGATTTTTATTCAAAATAGTTATAAAATATATACAAATATTATTGACACTTGAAATAACAAACTATAATTGAAGTATATGAATTTAAAGATAAAGATTATAATTAAAGCGGGTCTTTTGATTTCTTAAAAAATTATACACCAATGATATTAAAATAAAAAAATAATTGCTTTTTTTTCTATATGAAGAGGCCTATTGAGATATTCATAATTAAAATATTTTTTTACTCAAAATAGGTACAAAATATACACAAATATTATCAACATTCAAAATAATAAAGATATAATTAAAAAATATGAATTTAAAACAATATCCATAGCTAAAGTGAATCCCATAATTATAATAAAATTATATAATTAATTAAATTAAAGTAAGATAAAAAACAACTTTTTTTGACTCTTACAAAAATAACTTTACTAAAGCATAAGACATGCCCACTTCAACCTCAACCCTCTCTTATTATATAACAGTAAAAAGAAGAAAACATTAGCTATCAAAAAGAATTTCAGTAACAAAACTTCGACAAGTGGCATTTTTCACACATCAAGAAAGCAAAAAGTAAAAATAAAAGCTCCAGCGGAGAGGTTTTAAAAAATAATCTTGAAACTCGGTTTAATAGCAGGAGGACTCTATCTATCACGCTCGTTTCGTAGTTAATTAGAATCACACAAATATTAATAATATCCGGTATGAATTAATTATGAGGAAATTTTTATATTATTTTACATAGAAATGAATTATTTATGTATTATTTGTTCATATAATATTCTTCATTTCATCTACTTCTAGATTATAAATCAAATATTATATTAATTTTATATATAAATAATGTATTCCTTAATTAATTATAAAATATAATAATAGAATTTAGTAACCGGAAAATTCATTTCCAAATCAGATATCAAAGGAGCCTTGTGATTTTAAAACATTGCTAGACTGATGAAGATGCATAATAGATCACTAGAAGCACAGTGAAGAAAAAAAAGAGGAAAATAAATATTGACCATAGATGAGTGAACAAGCGTCAAACATCTGCCTCAGCTTAGTAACCCAAAGAAGCAACAGTGACAAGCCACCTGGCCATGGAATCTGCATCACTGGTCCTGCTTCATGGCCATGGATTGGTTCTCAATCTTCCTCTGCCCCACCACCAACTATCACCCACAAATTTCCACTTCACTATTCAAACAAATACCCCAACTAACAATCTTTAGCCTAATTAACAATTTCCACAAATGATCTCACTTCTTCTTTTCACTGAATCATATATTAGTTGTTTGGTTCACAACCTTTCTTGTCCCACCACCATTCTCACTATTTTCCACTTCCTTTGGCCTAATTAAACAATTTCAATAAAAATCTTCTTTTCTTCATCTTTTCACTAAATCATATATTGGAAGAGAAACCCCAAGTCTTTTCTTGAACTGGGATTTAAGTAAAAGATGTATTCAACCGCGTTTTACTCTTCAGTTCATCCGTCCACTTCAGTTTGTTCAAGAAAGCAGCTGCCTTTATTGATTTCCAAGGACTTCCCTGCGGAGTTTTATCATTCTTCACCTTGCAGGAGCTTGGAAAATGGGCATGTCAAGAAGGTCAAAGGAGTAAAAGCAACACTAGCTGAAGCTCCGGTTACTCCTACAGAGAAGAGTGGCTCTGGGGTTTACGGTGATTTGAAGGTTCCACAGAAGAAGTTGAAAGTACTTGTTGCGGGTGGTGGGATTGGAGGGTTAGTTTTTGCTTTGGCAGCAAAGAAAAAGGGGTTTGATGTGTTGGTGTTTGAGAGGGATTTAAGTGCCATCAGAGGAGAGGGGCAATATAGAGGTCCAATTCAGATACAGAGCAATGCATTGGCTGCTTTGGAAGCAATTGATATGGATGTTGCTGAAGAAATCATGAATGCTGGCTGCATCACTGGTCAAAGGATTAATGGCTTGGTTGATGGTATTTCTGGAAACTGGTAAATTCACATCACTCTGATTTCTTTGTGCTAATTAAGTGCTTGTGTGACTTTTGCACTACTGTATTATTATTTTTCCAAATCTTTTCTGTTATCCTTTTCTTGAGCGAGGGTCATTCGAAAATAATCTCTTTGGCATATCTTGAGCTTGAGCGAGGGTATTTCGAAAATAATTGCAAGTAATTACACTGATATATTGTTGTAATTATGTGCTTGCCTGAAGAGAAACTCTTCGTGTTATTTAACAGTAACAATGATACATAAGCTTTTACTTAGGATAATAGAAGAAAATAATAAATTAGTTGAAATATTTAGTCTTTTAGAAAACTATACTGAAATTAGTAGAGGAGATATAATTCATTTAGTCAAAAGTTTATCGAATCATAGTTGTCAAACTTATTCCAGAAAAGAATCCATGTTTACCTTCAATCAGTTTATTGAGACATAGTCATAATGTATAAGTTCCTTTAGTTCTTGAACTGCACAGATTGACAATAGTTGGGTATCAGGTATTGCAAGTTTGATACATTCACTCCAGCAGTGGAACGTGGACTTCCTGTGACAAGAGTCATCAGCCGCATGACTTTGCAGCAGATCCTTGCACGTGCAGTTGGGGAGGATATAATTATGAATGAAAGTAATGTAGTAAACTTTGAAGATGATGGGGAGAAGGTAATGTTTGATTTTGATCTTTTTGTTTTCTGCTATTCTCAAAATATCAAGAAAGATTATAACTTTCGTTAGTTTCATTTAAGATTGTGTAGATTAGTGTTAACAGTAGCCAATTGTTGTGTCTCATTCATTAGTTTTAATTATAGCTTCTCATGTTTGTGTGTAATCAGGTTACCGTGATTCTTGAGAATGGACAACAATATACAGGCGATCTTCTTGTTGGTGCTGATGGCATAAGGTCTAAGGTATGCAAAATCAGTCTCATTCTATTTTCTTTTATTGTTGCTGTTTCGGTTAATTACAAGGATACAGTAACTTCTTCATATGTTGCTTTGAGATTGTGGTCCAGATTTAAAAAATGTGAATCTGTATTGTGCAGTGAGCCTTTGTTGATTATTTCTACTTGGAGTAGAAGATCTCAAACATTGGCATTTTATTGTAGGTACGGACTAATTTGTTCGGACCCAGTGAAGCTACTTACTCTGGCTACACTTGTTATACCGGAATTGCAGATTTTGTGCCTGCTGATATTGAGACAGTTGGGTATGATATTCTTACTTATGGAATTGTGGTTTCCCTCTTCATGTCCTTATCTCTGTTGATCCCATTATGCTCACACTGTGTTTTTTAATAATAGAAATTAAACGGAGATTTCTTTTCTGAAGGTACCGAGTCTTTTTGGGCCACAAACAGTACTTTGTTTCTTCAGATGTGGGTGGAGGCAAGATGCAGTGGTATGCATTTCACAATGAACCAGCTGGCGGTGTGGATGCTCCAAACGGTAAAATTCTCAGGCTGCTTAAAACTATTTATTATAGTTCAGGATATTGATGTAGTAGAAGACATTTTTGAATGTTCGACTTGTTATGTAACTGCAATTTTAACCAACCCAAGGGGTTTCTTAAGGATTTTTACTCATTGAGACCTGATTATAGTAATGCAATAAGGCAAAGAAGAACTCAAGAGGATTCAAATGAGATAGATTCAATAAATTATAAGTTGGAAAGCTTTGAATTGTAGTGCTGATTTGTATACAAAATTAATTTTTGTAAGCAGTTGCACCCTAATTCATCCACTTAATTTCGGAGGAGTTTCAGAGAACGATGCACCACTATTTTTTGTATTTACTCATAGATGTGAGGTCCTTACTTCACCACAGAAATTGTTTATTAACTTGTAGATGAAAGTAAAAGATTGTTATTAAAGTAGAATCTATTAGAGAGGAAGTCTGATCGGGTAGTGTGAAAAACAAAGTCAAAACTGATAACGTTTCAAGTAACATACGTGCTTACACAGCATTTCTTGTAGACTTTGTCAGTGGAAAGAAGAATATGGTCATCAGATCTTTTTCTATTAGTCCTCCAAGATTCCTTTGTCCCTCTTTTGCCATATATTTGAAGAATGCCTCTTCTCTTTCTCTTGCCCCTCTCCCTTGCCTGCAACCATTAAAGAGGGAAAGGCATGTTAATATTTATATTCGTCTTCTTGTTACATTGGTGGTTCAATATTTTCTCTGTTCAAGCTGCAGGTAAAAAAGAAAGATTGCTTAAAATATTTGGGGGATGGTGCGACAATGTTATAGACCTATTAGTTGCCACAGATGAAGATGCAATTCTTCGTCGTGACATCTATGATAGACCGCCAACCTTTAGTTGGGGAAGAGGTCGTGTCACATTGCTTGGGGACTCTGTCCATGCTATGCAGCCTAATTTGGGTCAAGGGGGATGCATGGCCATAGAGGTACACTCTTTATATTAGCCTTTGTGTGACTTCACTTGATTAATATGCAGGGATCCCTCTTGAGTGTTATGAAATTTATCTAGATCTTTATCATGAGAAGACATATCTATGTTTCTCTCCATCTACCTGTACTTTACATTGTTTCTGTAAATAGGGGTAACATATATGGAAAAAATTGGGTTAAATATGTCCGTGTAAGCAAGCATGGAGTTTAAAATGGATCATCTAGTGCTCTTTGTGCATTGTCTTTGTCAAATACACTTATTATTGAAAGGTTGTGTACACCACTGAATTTTTCCTTGTACGACTGCAGGATAGCTATCAACTAGCACTGGAACTTGACAAAGCATGGAGCCGAAGTGCTGAGTCAGGAAGCCCTGTGGATATCATCTCATCTTTAAGGAGGTAATCCATTATTTAGTGGCTCAAATACTGTATAGTGGCTGGTCAAGTACAGTTACAACTTCATGGTAAACTGAAGATGGATTCTGCTGTTTCTGCCAGTTAGCTGATCCTTTTATCATTTCCCCTGTCCACAGCTATGAAAGTGCTAGAAAACTTCGAGTTGGAGTTATCCATGGACTGGCTAGAATGGCTGCAATCATGGCCTCAACTTACAAGGCTTATCTTGGTGTTGGACTTGGTCCATTATCAGTATGGAGATCTGTCTACACTTGAAATATGAGTAGCTAATTTGTTTGATCTCGTACTCTTCTTTCATATATATATGGTTTTCTATTACTTTGCAGTTTTTGACCAAGTATAGGATACCACATCCTGGAAGAGTTGGTGGAAGAGTATTTATTGACTTGGGAATGCCTCTAATGCTAAGTTGGGTTCTAGGAGGCAACGGGTACGTATATGCAAGCCTTTTCTTGCTACAATATTTTAAGCATGATCTTGGTTTCCTCATGTCCTCAGCCAATAGCTGGAAAGTAAAATTGCAAAGCCAAAGATATATTTTTGCTTCTAATGCTTGCAGTGAACCCTGCCTTTTATCACAGTTCAATAGTTCATGATTATTCTGTTTAGTCAGAACTTTATTCTTCTATTATATTCAAAGCTTCAAATGTAATCTCTTTTTTTTTTTGGGTCTGTGACCGGGGGGGGGTTTATAAGTTTCAGGGGAAAGACGAGAAATATTAGAGATCGACCCTTCCTATTGTTGGGCAATGTCAATTGTCGAGCAATTGATTTACTGGATTTTTCAGTATCTGGCATTAAACCTTTGAAGAGATTATTTACAATAAGTCAAGTGCCATCATGCGAATCCTTTCTCAAAAAAGAAAAAAACAAGTGCCAGAATGTGAATCCATGATGAGTTGACTGGATTCTTGTCAGGTGATATACGAAGTCGTTTGACTCGGGTTTTCTTTTCTTGCAGGGACAAGCTTGAAGGCAGAATACTACATTGCAGGCTATCTGAGAAAGTATGTAGCATTCACTCAGCATAGGAGCACATAAAAAATTGTGTTTTCCATTGTTACATAATTAACAAGTATTAATTTTATGGGAATACTAATATACTGTATTGTGGTGATGAAGGCAAATGACCAACTGAGAACATGGTTTGAAGATGATGATGCTTTAGAGCGTGCTACTAATGCAGAGTGAGTTTGACACACATAATATTTACAAATTTCATTTTTATGTATGTCCGGTTTTTCTAGTTTGTTTGCTAAATTTGATGCTTTTTATCTTTCAGGTGGTTACTGTTACCTGCAGGGCATGGCACTTCTGCTTTAGAAGCTATTGTTTTAAGCAGAGATGAGAATATTCCTTGCACCATCGGGTATGCTTTTCGGTTATTGTTTATTGGATTTAAGATTGCTCATAGCTGGCTGTTACGTCTTTAGTACAGAATAATCTTCATTATTATTTGGTTTATGTAAGCAGAATGGTTCTCTACTTCTAAAGATTTACAACATTCAAATGGTTCGAGTCACTTTATTGGAAATAAGATTTAAAGCAAAGAGTCTAAAGCTAACACAAGATTTCTCTTTCTTAATCTGAACTCTTATTACTTAAAGCTCTTTACGTATACATAATTATTCAAAGATCAAATCATTGTGGTGCATCAATTGCAAATATCGCACCATCAATCTCCTCTAATTAACATATCCGATCCATGTGCATACTTCCAAAACTGCGAAACAGACAGGAAATGAATGTCACCTGGCTGTAAAGGGAGAATGTATAATGCGGAATTGTTTTGTTGTAAGAGCCACTGATGACGTTTTGGTTTCAGGTCCGTCTCACATGCAAACATTCCTGGAAAATCAATAGTTGTGCCTTTGCCACAGGTGATTGTCATATGATTCTATAGCTAAGACATTCTGCTGGTGAATGCATGATTGGATTGTCAAATTTCTTTTTTAATCTCAGGTGTCTGAAATGCACGCCCGGATTTCCTTCAAAGATGGAGCATTTTTTGTAACTGATTTGGGAAGTGAACATGGTACTTGGGTTGCAGAGTAAGCTCCATATGTTCCTGTATACAACTCTACTGCACTTATGGAAGACAAAAATTAACGATTGTTCTGCATTGTGTAGTAACGAAGGAAGAAGATACCGGCTTTCTCCAAACTTCCCTATACGTTTTCATTCATCAGATGTTATCGAATTTGGCTCTGATAAGGTGAGATTCCTCAAAAAGCTTTACAGAAAGCGTTGGCATTAGCATTATTCATTTAAATCTGTTTGTTCATGTTTGTGCAGGCAGCATTTCGTGTAAAGGCAATGAAATTGCCTCCAAACACTACTGGAAGGAAGGAAGAGCGCGAAGTAGTGGGGGCAGCTTAAAGCTTGACCTGATATAAACGGGAAATTGTACAGCATCTTATAGCAACATCAGATGAGCAATTTAAGCATAGCTAATTTTGTATACTGTAGGTTTTAGAAGATTGATTAAAAAAACAGAGATACATTGATTATTTGGCTTTGAGAAAGTCATGGTCATTGTTTCTTTCTACCATTGCTAAAAATATACTGCTTTATGTATATACAATTATAGTTTTGAATCCTGCTGGGTAAATTTCTTATATATATTTAGTAGTTCAAGTTGAGACCTTGGGTGTCCTTGGTACGAAGGAAAATATACAAAGATATATATGATCAACTTTTCTTTATTTTTTTTTTTTAATGGAGAAGTATAATTTTTGATACCCATTAGAAAGACAGTCCCACCCCAAATTCAAGTTTTTCCTAGTAGACTACACAAACAGTTCAATTTTTCCAGATTTGAAGACATGTCCAATTTTCCATTTTTCAATTTAGAACTCCAGAAATTTCAAACAAGAACATATTTTTTATAAGTTATAACAGCTAATTTGAAGTGTAAAAAGCAGACAATAGACCTAACATACCACCTTTGGCATTTCAAGGGCATTTTGATCATTTTAAACCTACTTTTGTGCATTTTTGGCTTGTTCTCTAGACTACAGTAGGAGTATAATGGGATGGTTTGGCTTGTTGTGTTTTAGAAATTATATTTCCCTCGTCTTATTTTTTGTAGCACCTTTTGACTTGATAAATGTCACGGTATATAAAAAAAAAACTTTTGAAACTAGTGATTTAAAACAATTCTTAGATACTTGTGCGACTAAGAAATATTTTATTAAAGGTAAAAGGAAACTTTTAAATTTAAATTGTTTCTAATTAGAGTAAGTGATATTCTTTTTGGGATAGACTAGAAAGGAAAGGGCGACATGTAAAATAGGACAGAGGGAGTACCGTTTCACCTTTTCGGATATTTTATAATGTATAACCAAAATCAAATTTTTAAAAGTCATCCCATCATATCTGCTTCTGTTTAGTATAGGTATGACTTGGTTAATTTTTAATTTTTTTTGGTATTTTTAAAATATCAAGTCAAAGTACACCATCATTATAGTATTTCTTTCACAAGTATGTTTTTGAAGAAACACTTTAATCTTCGCTAAGATGCCAAGAACGTAATACCTCGTCGCCTATTGTTTGATCTAAAACTTTCAATAGAAGTGTTTGCGTAGGTTTTGTCTCATTATTTGATGGAATATTTATAATAGTATATTTTAATTTTAAACCTAATTAATCTAAGGTTAATTAAAGGGTAAAGGCCCAAAGTTGTCCCAGTTATCAGAGGCTTAGGATGTAGGTTATATTTATATCTAAAAAACATTATAAAATATATTCATATATTAATTTAAGATACTGGTAATATATAAAATATATTTGTACACATGTAAGATTATTCAATTCAGTCTGAAAATTTTTAATTTTATTTTATAAATTAAAAAATATCCCAATCGGGGCAATTATAAGCTTAAATGAAATTACATGATTTTATTTAAAAAACTATATTAATTAATTTAATACAATTAGATTTCAATAATTTAATTGATTTTTTCATATTCTAGTCGTGGGTTTTGGATAACAAAAATATCTTTTACCATATGGCCCAGCATAGTATTGTGCTAAAAACGTGCTAAAATATACTATTGGCTGAAGAAATATGTTGTTGTAGCTGTCGTACTGATTTTATGTGCCCTTGACCAGTTTGCCCTTTAAGTAAATGTCATTTTGCATATATATAAAATTAATTAATACATTTATAGTTTAAATTAATTACGCACACAATAAATATCTAATTGCAATTACAGTTTTAATTTTTGTATAATTCATGCAATTTATACAAACATTATGCGCAATTACATGGAAGCTATGTGCAAATCAAATTGTATACTGAAATATGCAAAAACTACAAATTATATAGCGAATTATACAAATATTATGCATGAATTTTATAGCGAAATATACAAATGTTATACAAAAATGTGAATTGTATTGCGAATTATACAAATATATACAAACGTTTCGTGAATTATGCAAATATTACTATAACTATAGTTACAAAATGTAATTATTCAAAATATATTTTTAAATACTATATGCGAAAATTCCCGTACCTTCAATAGAAACACATAGGCCTCACAATGTTTTTATAGTTTTCTGTTTATTTTTCTCTGTTTATTATTTGAAACTTAATTTTTTATTTTTAGTTATTATTATTAACACATCAAGAAAAATATTTATTTCCTTGTCTACCCTTAATATTAATTATTTAATCCCGAACATATCTGCTTTGGCATCTACGTACGCTTTGATCATTTTTCTGTGATTTCTTCGTTTTCATTTGTTAATGTTTTTTTTTTTAATTGTTTATATATTTAAAAGTTATATAAAAAATATTATAAATCACGACAATTAATAATCTAAAATATTTTTAAAACATATAAAAAGATTTGCTTACTCTTGAAATTGTAATGATACAACATAAATTGAGATAGGCAAGTAACATGTATTATTTAAAAATGGCATATAAAGTAATATAAACCTCTACCCTGAAATATTTAATAACACATAAAAGAATATATGGATTTACTCTTAAAATTCTATCTATGTCATATAAATTAAGACAAAAAGAGTAATATATATTATCTAAAAATTATATAAAAATATTATAAATTATAATAATTAATAATTTAAAATATTTAAAAATCATATAAAAATTTAGATGACTCTCCAATTCAAAACATATAAATAAATTTAGCTGACTCCGAACTCTTATGCCTAGTAGCCAAAAACAAGGAGAGCCACACCGACAGTCATCCTATCACATGTCCTTCTCAACATATATTCATAGATAAAGACTCCTTATAAAAAAATAAATTCCTTTTTGGGGGGATGGTTACAATCAAAATTACTCCCTCTATGTTTATTTTACTTATTCACTGTTATAAAAAATAAATTTTTATTTTATTTATTAATTTTAATATATTTAAAAATAAAAAATAGTTTTTATACACTATTTTATTACTAATTTTTTAAATATTTAATACTAAATATTAATTAACACAAAATAATTATATTATCTATTAATTATTATTTTCTTAATGGGTGTATCTCGGAATATTACAAGTAAAATGAAGGGAGAAAGTAAAATCTAGGGTAATTTGATGGTCAACCTGTAATTATACACATTGATGACAGATATCTTGGAGTATTTCGTGTTATTTCTTTCTGCTACAAAGTTACTTTTTAGTGTTTTATATTAAAAAGTTAGTGGTCATAAGTTATTTTTTAAATTGTATTGATTAAATAATTTTAATTTTTGATTGAAAATATTTATTAAAAATACTTGAATTTACAAATACGTAGGCCTTTGAACAGTTCTAATCTTAATTTACATTATTTCTCAATCAAATCTTTCATTATCCACATAAAAATGCATATAATTAATTTTAAAAACTTAAAATATAAATTTCTACAGTTAATCTTCAAATTGGATATCTATAAGTTTTAAAAAGAATTTAACATTTATTTCTATTCATGATAACCCCAATAACTGTATAACTTAAGTAAGTCCACGAGCACGTGCATATTATGTAAAGTTGGATATTTTAGCACTCCCATCTAAAATAATATTTCAATGGTCATATCAATATAAGGTACACTTTTGAATGGACAAAAAAATTCAGATTTAATCAATTAAAAACATCCAATAAATCAAAACAGAAATAACATGACTCATAAACCCAAGTAGGGCCCATGGGTACTGTAGCTTTTTCATTACCAAAATACTACTTAATAATTTAACTAACATGAAAATTTTCATCAGGGAGGAAGTACTTTCATGCAGCAATATGCTACAACGTTCTTGAAATTATTTAATATCAATAAGCTGCTCCTTTGTGCCTTATTAATTATTACTAAGTAATCAGTAATCAGTAATCGTAAAATGGAAATATACAAATACACCATGCAAAGAAAACAAATCAAACGAACTAAACACTTGATATAAATTACTTTGGCAGTTTGGCCTGGTTGAGATCTTCCTTGTCCCACCAAGACCCTCAGTTACTTTGGCCTAATTAACAATTTTCTTGACTGAATCATACTACATTGGAAGAGAAGCCCAAGTCTTTTCTTGAACTGAAATGAAATCAACAGTGTTTTACACTTCAGTTTTTTCAAGAAAGCAGATGCCTTTATTGATTTCCAAGGAATTTCCTGCAGAGTTGTATCATTCTTCAACTCGCAGGAGCTTGGAAAATGGGCATATCAAGAATGCCAAAGGAATAAAAGCCACACTAGCTGAAGCTCCTCTTACTCCTACAAAGAAGAGTGGCTCTGGGGTTAATGTTGTTCCACAAAAGAAGTTGAAAGTACTTGTGGCGGGTGGTGGGATTGGAGGGTTAGTTTTTGCCTTGGCAGCAAAGAAAAAGGGGTTTGATGTGTTGGTATTTGAGAGGGATTTAAGTGCCATCAGAGGAGAGGGACAATATAGAGGTCCAATTCAGATACAGAGCAATGCATTGGCTGCTTTGGAAACAATTGATATGGATGCTGCTGAAGAAATCATGAATGCTGGCTGCATCACTGGTCAAAGGATTAGTGGCTTGGTTGATGGTATTTCTGGCAACTGGTAAATTCTCATCACCCTGATTTCTTTGTGCTAATTAATGGCTTTTTCGCTGCGTATTTTCTTGAGATAATGTCTCAAAATGGTCATTCAACTATGCGTTTTTTCACTACCGTATTTTCTGAGAACAGAGTGCATAACCATCTGAGATATTATTTCATTTTTCAAAAACAATCTGTATACTCCATCCTCCGCCCACCACATTGATATGTTGTTGTAGTTATGTGCTTGTCTGAAGAGAGACTCTTCGTGTTATTTAACGGTAACAATCATTCATAAGCTTTTACTTGGGATAATCTAAGAAATTAATAAAATTATTTAGTCTTTCAGAAAATTCTACTGAAATCAGCAGAGGGAAAATAATTCATTTAATCAAAAGTTTATTGAGTCATTGTTATCCAACTTATTCCAGAAAAAGATCCATCTATACCTTCAATCAGAGTATGAGCATCTTTATTGAGAGAACTTTCTCTAGTTCTTGAACTAGACAGAGTGACAATAGTTGGGTATCAGGTATTGCAAGTTTGATACGTATACTCCAGCAGTGGAACGTGGACTCCCTGTGACAAGAGTCATCAGCCGCATGACTTTGCAGCAGATCCTTGCACGTGCTGTTGGGGAGGATATTATTATGAATGGAAGTAAAGTTGTAGACTTTGAGGATGATGGAGAGAAGGTATCTGCTATTCTAAAAATATCAAGAAAGATTATAACTTTTGTTAGTTTCATTTAAGATTGTCTCAACAGTAGCTAATTGATGTGTCTTACAAATCAATTTTCATTATATCTCCTCATGTTTGTGTGAAATCAGGTTACTGTGGTTCTTGAGAATGGACAACAATATACAGGTGATCTTCTGGTTGGTGCTGATGGCATAAGGTCTAAGGTATTCAAAATCCGTCTCATTCAATGTCCTTCTACTTTGGGTAATTACATAGATAGAGTAACTTGTTCACATGTTACTTTGAGATTTTGGTCCAGGTTAAAAATTTGACTCTCAAACATTGGCATTTTATATAGGTACGGACTAATTTGTTCGGACCCAGTGAAGCTACTTACTCTGGCTACACTTGCTATACTGGAGTTATAGATTTTGTTCCTGCTGATATTGAGATAGTTGGGTATGGTATTCTTACTTATCGGATTGTGTTTTCTCTCTTCATGTCCTTATCTCTGCTGATGCCTGGTCCCCTTATGCTCATGCTATGTTTTCATAGTAGAGGTTAAACATTTCTTTTCTGAAGGTTCCGAATCTTTTTGGGCCACAAGCATTACTTTGTTTCTTCAGATGTGGGGGGAGGCAAGATTCAGTGGTATGCATTTCTCAATGAACCAGCTGGTGGTGTGGATGCTCCAAACGGTAAACTTTTGGTTTCTTGGGGATTTCTTCTTATTGGGACTGATTATAGTGTTGTAATAAGGTAAAGAAGAACTCAAGATTAGAATAAGATAGATTCAACGAATCATGAGTTGGAAAGTTTTGAATTGAAATCCTGAATGTACTTAATTCCTGAAGCGTTTCAGGGAATGATGCCACCACAATTGTTTGTATCTACTCATAGATGTGAGGTCTTTGCGTCGCCACAGAAATTGTTTATTAATTCGTAGGTGAAAGGCATGAGCTTTTATATCGTTGTAGTGATAACAGCTTGGGTAGAAGAATCACAAACTTTTGGAGAGTTAGTGCTGCATGAGATGAGTATGTTATCATGACATTTATATTGCCACTATGATGCTCCAGAGGTTGGGAAATATTTGTAGTCATCTTGTCATTACATTGTTTCTTCAATATTATATCTGTTCATGTTGCAGGTAAAAAGAAAAGATTGCTTAAAATATTTGGGGGATGGTGCGACAATGTTATAGACCTATTAGTTGCCACAGATGAAGATGCAATTCTTCGTCGTGACATCTATGATAGACCACCGACTTTTAACTGGGGAAGAGGTCGTGTTACATTGCTTGGGGACTCTGTCCATGCTATGCAGCCTAATTTGGGTCAAGGGGGATGCATGGCCATAGAGGTACACTTTTTATATTAGCCCACATATTACTGAAAGGTCGTCTACGCCTCTAAAGTTTTCCTGGTACGGCTACAGGATAGCTATCAACTAGCACTGGAACTTGACAAAGCATGGAGCCGAAGTTCTGAGTCAGGAAGCCCCGTGGATATCATCTCATCTTTAAGGAGGTAATCCATTATTTATTGACACAACCGCTGTGTTGTGGTTGATCGAGTAAGGATTGCAACATCATGATAATTGAAAATTTCAATTGCAATTGGCTGAATGGATTGATTTGAACAGCTGCTGTTTCTGCCTGTTAATTAAATGATCCTTCTATGATTTTCCTTGTCCACAGCTACGAAAGTGCTAGAAAACTTCGAGTTGGAGTAATCCATGGACTGGCTAGAATGTCTGCAAACTTGGCATCTGCTTACAAGGCTTATCTTGGCACCGGACTTGGTCCATTATCAGTATAGAAATTTGTCTATATTTGATATATGAATAACTAATTTGTCTGATTTATTTGAGCTCTTCTTATAGATATATGGTTTTCTATTATTATTTTTGCAGTTTTTGACCAAATACAGGATACCACATCCTGGAATAGTATGTGCAAGAGTAATTATTGACTTGGCAATGCCTCTGATGTTAAGTTGGCTTCTACAAGGAAACAGGTAGGAATTTGCAAACCTTTTGTTGGTTCAATATTCTTTTTGAAATTCAAGTTATAATACATTTTGATATAATATGTCCTCTGAGTGGGGCTTCTTTTTCTTGCAGTGACAAGATTGAAGGCAGAATACAACATTGCAGGCTATCTGAGAAAGTATGTAGCTTAACGAATTATTCACTCAGCACAGCATAAAATTTTTGTGGTTGCCATTGTTACGTAATTAACAAGAATGATTTTTATGGGAGTATTAAATTAATATACCGTATTGTGGTGATGAAGGCAAAAAAATGGCTTGATGATGATGATGCTTTAGAGCGTGCTACTGATGCAGAGTGAGTTCCAGGCTAATTTAGACCATATTCCATAACTAGTTTACACACAGGTAGATTGCTGTGAGATTTCAGTAAAAAGAATGAGTTTCTTTTGAAAAGTATTTTCCATGAAATTAGTTTGTGTTATATTAATAAAAGTGTTTTCACGTGTGTTTTTCTCAAAAATATTTTTGGTAAAAGCTACATGTTTGAGCTTCGGTATAACTCCGTCTTTTACTTTTGGTAAATTATCACTTGATTTTATACTACCTTCACTTCTGTCTTTTGACGTTGTGCCTCCTCTGCTTCTCACCATCAACTACGTTAACACACTAAAACAGTCTACAATTACAGCCGCTTATTCAATCGCAATGGCTTCTCCCCTGTACACGCACATCATTCGCTGTGAATCACAGTTAGACTCCTGCTTACGTTACGGTACACCTCCGCCGTTACTCTTAGTTAATTATCCCTTGATTTCCTACCATCTTATATTCATCTATTGCCAATGTGAATTCGTGCAAAATTTCACTATTCATAAATTTCAGAAGTCTCAACCTGTAACTTATGTCCATTGTCTACTACTGGGATATTTGTTTAGATAAGTTTGTCATAATTTCAGTACGTTTCAGTTAATTAGTGTTTCGTGGAGACATTGAATTTTGTTGAAGTTTTGTTTTGATTAAATCAGTGATGCTGATACTTCGGAAAAAATAAATAAATAAAGAGAAAAACAGAGTACCAACTGGCCATCATGAATCTACAGACAAATTCTCTAATGAATTTTTATCAGAAGAATTCGGAAGGTTAACTATTCGTCAAAAATCGGAAGGTTGTTACCAGCACTTTTTAGGCCCAAATGGCCCTTTGGGCCTAAAGACTAGAAGTCCAAACAATTTGGTGCTCTGACCCGTTTTCGCTCCTCTTTCTCCATTACCAAACCATATTGTCTTCAATTGTATTAGTAGTGTTGTTGCCTTATTTAGTTCTAAATGTCCCTGTTTTATTTTTATATTTATTTACTCTGCTGCAAAATAGGAAAGGAAGTAATAGCTCAGCTCTTTTTAAAAAAAAAAATTGTCAACATGATTTCTATTGAATTAATTTGGACTATATATTAGTCCAAATTTTGAGGATTGAAATGAGTGAAGCTAATAAATGAGAGAGTCAATAATCAATTTAAATTTGAGGCGGATTATGATATCATAGGTTACATTTATCCGAGAATTATGAGTTAAGTTATTATGGTGTTGCTTCCCGGGTGCAATTATTGGGATCAAATAGGAAAGGATACTCTAAATCATAGAACTATAATGAAATATACGATCAACCAATATTTATCGAATTTGAAAAAGAATCGGAAGAAATGATCTGAAGTAACAGAAAGAAAAGCAGCGACTGGAGTGGGAAAGTCAGAGTTGAAAAGAGAATTTCTCACTTCTTTCTCTCATTCAAAATCGTTCATCTCATATAACTCCTAAGTGATGTTTTTCTAAAAAAAAATCAATTTTTTTATTTTTTATTATCTTCCTCGTATATGTATAAGATCGAATCCATTTCGAAATTAGGAATTCAATAAAGGAATGCTTAAGATTTTATATAACGTCTAGACATAATTTTAGAGACATTCAATTGACCATTTTGGGTCTGGTGCAATAACCTTTGGAACACGTCTAATGAAAGTGTTCCTACAACCCAATCTACAAGGCGATGAGTACCTAGTTTAATTTCATGTGAAAGAGTAGAAGACCGAAGCCAATTGAAACCTCTAATGTTCCTTCCCCACTTCCTCAGATTAATTAATCTGGGAGTAGTCTTGTCTTGTCATGTCTTTAGCTATGTTACGTGTACCCAAAAGCAATTTCATTTTCATTTTCTTTATTTTACTTCAACCCTTCAACATCTTCACATGGCAATTGGGGAAAATGGCGTCAATTAGCTTGGCCTTAATTAGTATTGTACTGCCGCCATTCATGATGCACCTCCACCTATGAACATAACGAACTTTGTAAGAAACAAAGTAACTTTGCAACATTTCACGGACCAGAAGACAGACTAAGGCCACTCTCCACCGCTTATTCAGACAAAAAGACAAATTTCATTTAATGCTCCATTCCCCTCATAACACTTATACTTTATTCCCCAAAAAACAATGGGAAGGTGAAAAGAGAACAGATCAAGATCGAGTTGCTAGCTTAATTATGTAGTAACAATTATACATCATGCGACTTATTTCTTTATGTAACCTTCTCTTTTTCCCACTTCCATCCAACTTTTGAAAAGGTCTTCAAATGTCATCGAGCTATTAAAAATGGTATAAAAATAATATTTATCTATTCATTGCGCTTAAAATAATTTTGTCATCCAATATTTACCCCTTTTTTAAACATAATATTAATTAAATAATTTTTTTAAATATGTGGCAACCATCTATTGTTACATTTAAATATTTAAATTAATTATAAATCAAATTCGACCCGTCTCAACTTTAGCTAAACTCGACCCTTAATCCTAACCCACCCCAAAATTAACCCCTTACCCATTAATTACCTTTAATGGAGGAAATCAAATTGAGAGAAAATGGGGGGAAACGTAAAGTGAATTTGATATTTTTCAACTTTGTTTGTTTTAATTTAATTAATGGGTAATGCGTTAATTTTGGGCGGGTCAAGGTTAAAGGGTAAGTTGAATTTGGTTTATAATTAACTTTAAATAATTAAATTGTAACCAATAAATCGTCGTCACATGTTTGGAAAAAAATATTTAAATTGTTATATTAATATTCTATTTAAAAAAAAAAGAGTCAATATTAAAATTAAAATTGGATGACAATGATATTTTAGATTCAATAAATAAATGAAAAGAATATTTTGAGCCCACTAGGTAAATAAAATATATTTTTATGCTATTTTTAATAGTTTAAAGACATTTTAATCAAAAAAAAATCAAGTATGTGAATTTATATATCCTTCTTTTGTTGGAAGAAAATATTCATTTCTTGGGCTGGTCAAAAGAGGAAAACCTCGTTCCATCTCAAAATCTAGAAACATTTAATAACTAAGAGTGAGCTTCATTAATTGTATGTGTAATATTTAATTAATATGGAAGGCACGTCAGCCTCTGCAACATCATCACCCTATAGAGAAGGGGGCACATGATGATCACGAGCCTATGCCAGTAAATTGACCCGACGGTTGGTGACCGTTGCACCATTTATTCCTCATAAAACATTTACCAACTCTATTTATCGCAAGTCTGGATAAATAAAAAAAATCACTTACTTTTTTTATTTTATATTAATTTAATTTTTAAAAGTTTTTTTAATTATTTAAAGTTCAAAATAAATATTTTTAAAAAAATTATTTATTTTTTTATTAATTAAAATTTTATATTTTTCAAGAGATAAATTACTTCACTTACAATATCATATTATGATTTCACAAAGTATAATTAAAAATTATAATTCAAATTATATTAAATATTTTTCTTAATATGCATATATTATTTTACAAATTAAGTTAATATGAAATTAAAGAGAGTACTATTTTTCCTTCTAAAGTTTCACCTCTTGATTTCTCATTTTCTTCGTGTGATTACTATACCACATATTTGGATGCTTTGCGAGTAAATCTAATATTTATATATATGTATATAAAAAAAAATTAATATTTATCTATTTAATATAACATTTTCAACAAAAAATAACAATTGAAACCTTTTCAATAGAGATAATTAAGCGACTAATATTTTTTTATTTTACTTAGAAATAAGATAGGCCGATAGTGTACATATACGAACAGTTGGCAAAGCTGAGAACTTTGAATTTACATTTCTCTTCTAATAAGGTTAATTCCAAATTAACGACTACGACAATTACATAATTCATGCTGTATAAATATCATTAGTACTTTCTAAAGTTAAAGTCAGTGGGTTCAAATTACCTACCACTAACAATTTCTATTTAAGTTAGTTTGGTTTGATATTTAAAAAATTCAAACCAATTCAATTTATGTACCTAGCTAATTCATGTAAATCAAATATTTACATAAAATAATAAATAATTTTTTTTATAACTTATTTCTACAGTATTAATGTCTACATTATTTTAACCCAATCGACCTTTCTATGGGTTCAAATTACCGCCAACGTACGGCTCCAACCCCACTTGGCTCTTCATATTTCCTTAGATTTTCTTCATCGTTTAATCATAGCCTTTGAAAGGATTCCTTTGTTTGGCTAGAAGACCAGTCAATTTGAAATTTAGTCAAGTACAGAATAGTTATTACCTGCCCCTCACATTATGACTCCCAAAGCAATTGTAATTTTGTTCATTTAGAGGAATTTTTTTTTTCTAAGTCATGATTTAACTTCTCTTTTTGTTATGACATGATATAAGAAATGATTATGAAGAGCCTTTTGGCATAGGCTTCCTCTCGAAGCAAATAAATGATCACTACTTAAATTTTTTGTCGCGACAGGATGACACACAGATAATTCTACCTGAAAACAAAGAGTGCTCAGTTTCCCTAGGAATGAATCATGATGACACTTGTCAAAATAAAGCTTATCGGCACATTTAGAGGAAAAGAAAAAAGGTTTTCATTGTATTGTAGGATGATTACATTTTGAATAACCTTGAAATAAAACAACAGTCATTTCAAGGGTAAAATCTCAATATATACATATATATATTTTAATTGAGAGTTTCTTTTGCTTAATCTTCCCTTTCCTGAAATTTCTCCATGATTCAAAGGTTGGTGGCGGCGTATTTCTCGAAGTAGGATGATGTTGACCTCCTTGAGCCGTATTTTGATCTCTTTATGAATATCCCCAGAATTCATGAGATACTTGAGATCTCCATCACTTGATGAATACCCCAAGAATTTGTAAAATATCTGAGACTTTGATATCTTTATGAATACCCTAAGAATTTGTAAGATATCTGAAGTATTATTTTAAGGAGATATAATACCCTTTATATAAGCATGAATTAAAATATACGATAGAGTAGCCTTTAAGAGACTGACGGAAGAATTACTTAGGATAATCCAAGTATTAATGCGCTCCCAAAAAGAATGGCGTTCTGGTTTGATTGATAATAAAGTACCAAAGCAATAATATATAATGTCTAATATTGGATGCTTTAAAGTGGCAAGTGGCCCCTACTAGCTAAGTACTACCATGTTGATGCTTTGGTGAGTATTAGCCGTTGCCTGGATTTTGTTCAGCTTAGCATTGAGTACCTCTTACTTTCCTTTATCAAAGCTTAGCTACACATGTTGGAGAAAAGAAAAAAAATAAACAAACACTTAGCTATACATTTTAAGATGTCATGTTTCTACTTTTCAAAAAGCCATGTCCCTCTCACCTTTCACCCTGCCCGATCATCCTTTTTTTCTTCTGGTTTCTATTCGTACTATGTTTACTCCCTCCCATCCTAGCGTTGTTGCGTCTTAAATTTTGGATTAGATTTTAAAAGATTATCTTTTTAAATATTTGCTTTGTTTTGAAATTTTGATTTCTTAAATATTTTCAAGTTCCTATAATTTGGCTCATTTTTGGACTTCCACTCATAATTTTAGGAAAAAAATCAAAGTAAAATGCATATCTAAACATAATTTAAAATTTGAAAAATTACAACTTTTTAAAATTCATTCAATTTTAACTTCGAAATATATATCAAAACTCGAGCTTAAGTTAGCGTTTCGCCCTAAATTTTGAAATATTCTTTGCAACCGGGTTATCTTGGCAAGTTTGCGTGAAGTTTCACCTTGCGTTTGGCTCCAAATTTTTGCCAGAATATTTGATCATTTAAAAAGATATGATTTATACTCGTAAGTTCTAAAAACTATTAAAAATGTCTTTTTAAGTTTTGTATTATCATTCTGTAATGAATATGTTTTGTTAAAAAATAACCTTATAACATAATTGACAACAGTCAACAACAACAAAATAACAATATTGGCGAGATCAATACATTAACCACATGCTCAAACTTGTCTGATTCAGTTGAAAGTATAATTTATTAAAAGAAAATTATTATTTTTTCTCAATCTTGTCATTCAAATCATAATTTAAACTTTTGTGAAAAATATTAGTTGAAAAAATAAATAATGAATTATTTTTCATAAAATATAAAAAAATTTAGAATAATTTTTAAATACTTAAAACTTTCCAAATACTATCTCCAATTTCCAAACACTAGTTTGTTCTAGTATTTGAGAATTCTTCAATTATATTTACAAAATTTATGGCCCGGGAGAGTGGATCCCCTTAGAGAAGGCGGATCCAGAGCAATTTATTCGAAAATATTTGATTCTGTAGAAAAATTAATTAACATTTATTGCTTTCTTTTGCAAATTTCATCTTTACTGCTTAGATTAAAGGAGCATCTTCATTAAGTACAATATTTAAAAGAGAAATAAAGGAGTAAGGGATAATTACACTTTTGGTTTTTCGGTTAGTGATGAATTTTGACATTGGCCCTTGAATTCTTATAATATTTTTGAATTATATTACTTTTAAATATGAAATAAAAGTGCAAATCTAATATAATGCATTGATAATTGACTGGTTTAGCACTTGATAATTCATTAAAGTTGTGAGAATTCACAGTCTCAGGGATAAAAGAAATGCACATATAAATTAATTAAAGATTAAATATGCCAAATCAAAAATGACAAGGACCAAAATCAGAATTTGTCAACATTTAAAGGACTCAAACTGCTAATTTCCCGAAAAGATAATTTAGACAAATACTCTTATTATATGTTCTTACCAAAATCAGAATTTGTCATATTAATTAAGTAGCTCTGTTAAGGTAGTCGGATTATTAGTTTTTTTTATCTTGCCAAGTATAACAAAATTTCAACTAATAAAGGAAAATAATATGTTTTGTAACCTCTAATTGGAATGTCTTAATTAGAAGAATAATTTGGCAAATAAACGCGATTATACCAATGTACTATTATCACTACCAAACTATTGTCATTTTGTACCATATATATGTGTATATATGATCGTAACAGCTGACCAAGACAATAATGTTGTCTAGTACTATATAATTCTTTATTTTGAATTTATTTTTCTCTTTTTGAAAAATTTGATATTACAAGGAAAACGTATCTATTTTTGGGGCTTGCTATTTTTGAGACGAGTGTCTTTCGCAAGTAGCCTCGCTATCTCTATGAGATAGTGATAAAATTTGCATACATTTTATCCTCTCCAAATTCTACCTGTGGGATTCCACCGGGTACAATCACAATGGGTAGTCAACACTGGCTCCATGATAAACATTCCTGTCTAACTTCAATAAGATAGAAACACAAATTCTTAAAAATGGAAAGAAACAGTAATAAAACCAATTGTTTAGCATATTACCTTCATAAGTTTACCATTCTAAATTTGAATAAATACTAAAAAAATTGTAGAATGTGAATAGCCCCCACCAGTAGGCAGCATTAGTGTTTCCCCACCACAACCACCACATCTATAAACTAATCCATTCTAGCTGTACGGTTAGTCCTATTATATCAATCTTACAAGCCAACTCACGTGCTGCTCCACTTTTTAACTGAATTTGCTTCTCTTCTACATTTCTTTTTGGTAATACTCTTTGCATTATTGTCTTCAAATTTTAAACTTTGAAATTCAAATTCTTTTACATGATTTCAAAATCAAACTTTGGTAAGTTCTTGTTGTCATTGTCTCTGTCTATTGATCCATTCTAATTGAATCTCTAACCTTTGTTCTCTGCCTAGGTTCACTTCCAATTTTATTGAACAACTTTCAAATTAACATAAATGTTACTTTTTGGGGGATTTTTCAAAACAAAAAACAGTCCATAACAATGATTATCAAGAAAGTGATCCAGAAAATTCACATTAAAGCAGGGAAAGTTGCAAAGTTTGGTGAATAGCTAGCTGACAGATCATAATTTTTATCCATAGATACCTATGACTTGTTTTTTTGGAATCTGACAGTTAGAATTGACTCAAATTACTCTTGATGCTGGCTTATGTAGTTTTTGGCGGAGTAGTTGAGAGATTGTGTCTAACAAGTACAAGTCAGATGGTTTGTAAATTTAAGAAAGTCATTTCTATGAGAGCATATCAAAGAAAGTAAATCAAACAATATGCAATTGAGCATAAACTAGTACTTAAAATTTATCCACCAATCTAATGGGGAAGAAGTTCGGGGACATAATTCCTAAAATACTTTTAATTAAAAGACAAATTGACTAATTAGTTTGTGAAAGTCAAGGAAATAATCTCTCTAACGATCTCATCACTTTGACTTGTATAATGAGTTAAGTGAAAAAAAGACAAAGTGTAAACAAGATTTATTTAATTTTAGTACAACTAAACATACTATATCTAACAGTGGGAACAAAGAGAGACCTTCCAACACTACAACTAGGAATGAAGAAACCAAATAAAAACAAAAGCAAGAGAGAGAGAGAGAGCCGGAATAATTGAAGGTTTCAAAAGCAAAGTAACACCTTGTTGTTGTGTCTCTCAAAAGCCAAACTAGGAGATGTTTTTCAAGTGTCAGCCTTCCTCTGCCCCTATTATACTCATACAAAACCTTCCCAAATTCCAAAGTAAAAAATATAAAGTAGTATTGTACACATTGCTATCTATCCCTTTCCCCAGTGTCTATAACTCAAAAGACTCTGCCTATCCTCAAAAGAATACTCACTCCCTTTCACTTGCTACTCCCCTTCTCCCAATCCATAATTTCCACGCAATGTTTCAATTTATTTTAATCCAACAATTGCTCCATAATTAAACTAACTCCACACTTTATATAGTTTTTTAAAAAAAAAAACAGACGGAGGGATGTTTATATTTGAATTCTAAATTCACGTATAGGCTTTTGCGCATCCCAAGAAATAAAAACTGAAACAAAAGCAGAAATTTTCTTACTGAATTTCCTGCCTCCGCACAATTTGCCAAACAGCACGAGCATCCTCATTTATTACACTGACAATTATCCAAACGACGTCGTCGACTCGCTATCGCTTACCTCGAAAGCAATAACACTGTCCCACGCCCCACCTCCTACTGCAAATAACTCAAACCCTTATCATAGGCCATTCATTTTATTCATATTTTCTTTAACATCAAATTAATTTATTTTTCCTGATTATTAAAAATAATTGAATTCAACAACAAATAAACTATATTCCGTGTTAATTTTGAAGAGGGCAATTTAGGTTCAACTTAATAAAGTCATTTTTTAATAGATTTTTAATGCAAATAAGATAAGGAATAATGTAAACAACAATTTCAACGAATCCAAATATGAAATAAGTCTATATGAAACGATAATTAGAGTGGATAAGAAAAGGCCTAAACACAATAAATAATATGAAATGGAATAATTACCATTCTAAGTTTTGAAGAGGGAGGGACCTAAAGCAACGTCTCTTTTTCCTGATGAGAAAGGCACACACGTGCATTCCCCCTAATCGAAAACCGTGCCACCTTAATCCTTACCACTACTCATTATTAGTAGTAGAATAAGTTTTTTACCACAACACTTGCAGCTGTCTAACATTTAACATTTTTACCAACAAGTTTTTATATTCCAATAAGGAAAAACAGAGAACTTAATACACTTTCTCCTAATTTTTTCCACCTTTCAAATTCTTTGTACTTTTAAATAATACATCAACGCGTATTTTCTTTTCTTTTTTTGCCTCTAAATATCAATTGTACCCAAAAAGAGGCATTATACCAAACCCGAGGTTTCGAAAATCTAAAAAGGAACATGAAAAAAGGAATCTCGATGTTTGCCGGTAGCCTGTTAACCGATTCTATGATGATGACCGCGAACGGGTTACCGACTCAGCCAATTTCCCGATTCTTTCCGCCAACTCCGGTGAAAGTTTCTTCGCCGGTTTCTTTTCCTTTTCCGGTCGATAATCAAACCCCAATGCGTAAGAAACTTCTTCGGAGCTCCACCCGGCTTTACGGAGCGAATCCGAGAACCGATCCGCTTTTACCAGGAGAGCATCCAGAACCGCTTGATTATCTAACAATATCATTTCACCTTCGAAGAATCCAGATGCTGATACTTGTACAATCTCTTTCACATCCGATTCAGCCCACCCGCCTTCTTTCAGAACCGACCCGATATTATCTACGTACTCATCGACCCAATTAGGTATTTTGGATTTGGACATTTCGAAGTACCTTTCTGGTGAGGTTGAACATGATGATGACGAATTCGAGTTCCTCCGCCTTCGATCTACGGCAGCGTCGCTCCAGAACTCCACCCAACGCGGCGTCCGACCACCGGAAAACGTATCGAGACTTCTCCTTGAGAAGGTAGATGACGAACCAGCTGATTTATCGCTTAAAGAGCGTTGTTTTGAGAGAATCTGAGGATCTGAACCTTGGAACAAAGATGATTCACGATCAAAGAAGTCGGATAAATCAAATCCGCAACAGAAAATCCGGTTTTCGTCCACGTAGAAAATTGGGTTGCCAGCTAAACAAGGATTGCAAGGAATGTAACAATGGTTGAAAATAGGTATGAGAAGTGGAGCTCTTTTGAGAGCATTTCTTGCTATCTTAATTGCTCTTTCTGGTTCACATGGCCTAGGACCCCATGATTTAGACCACAGAGCATTACGGGCTATATGGAACGAAATTGCAGCGATGGGTAAATCAATAGAAGCACGAAGCTGAAACCGGGCCGGACCAGTAGAGCGCCAGTCAGGAAAACCAGGCCCGATGGGTAAACCGGCGGAGAGAACGGCTTTTAAGTCAGGTGGAAAAGCAAACCCAAACTCAGCTTCGGCTCTAGCAAACTCCACATCTGATAACCCAGTTTGAACCTGGATACCAGAGCTCTTGAGGTGAGATATAACTTTATCAGCAAGGGAGGAAAAGGAGAGAAGACTATTCCGGGGAGGCACCGGAGTGGAAGGAGAAGAAGCAGCGGCTCTTGCTGAGAGACGCCGGAGCCCGGCTAAGTGAGCCGGATTCAACCCGGTCATCCTCCGGTCTACGTCGACCATTGTTAATTCAAGTACCCGGTCGGAAGAGTATTGAAAAAATCCGATCACAACGATCAACGGTTTTCGTTTAACAGAAACGGGGAAAATGGAGCAAAAGCGACTGTGTAAACGGCAGAGAAGTGAAATTGGGGAAAAGAAGAAGTTAGAGATTTTTGGATCTTAGAGAAAGTTAAGGATATTTATAGCAAGTTTCTAGAGTGGGGTCCCACTTTAAAGATTTTCGAAATAGACCTCTTTTTCTTTTTACTTTTTTCTTTTTCTCGCTATAAATTATGGAAATGACACCATTACTTTTAATTACGCCTTCAATTTAATTAATACTTGAACTTCTCTACCACATTCTACAAATATGGGAGTACAATAGCAATTAAAAAAATTATCATAAGTTCAAAAATAGTAGTTACCCTCAGTTTGAAATAAAATCGAATCTCAATATACCTTCTTTGTAAATAAAATTATTGAAGGAGCATATAAATGGGAAGAAAATTAAAGCATATCAGGATTCAATCCCACAATAGAAATAAAAATGTAATTTCTTTTAAGTTTTGATGTGCAATTACCTATTTTTATTTATCTAATATATAGCAGTAGAATCTGAAACGGTGAACATATGGAAAATGATTTACTTTTATTATCATATTTTAGGAAAAAAAGTTCTTGGAACAACCTCAAATATGGGAAAATAACTAATATGGAAAATGATTTACTATAGACAGATCATGAGGGTCCTCTTTTTATTATTCTTAATTTATTGGATTTTTTTTGTTTTGGTAGAATTATATTTGGTATTTTACAATACAAATTCCTAGATGAAAAGCCTTCATAATTTATTTAGAAAAAAGTGTAGTATTGAGGTCCATACTATGAAGTAACAGGTAGCTAGTGGGATAAGTAAAATGTAGCATTGAGGTCAATTAATAATTACGTAAAAGAGCCGTTTTTAAGGGGAACGGCACGTTGTCTTGTTGAAGAGGACCTATTTTGTAGTCCACTTTGTAATTTTATTTTTGTTAAAAAATAACAATACTCCGTCTTCCTCCCACGTGAAATTCTTTGACTTGGCACGGTGTCTAAGAGAAAGATGAAGATTTTTAAAATTTATAATCTAAAATGACATGGTGTCTAAGAAAAAAATGGAGACTTTTAAAATTTGTGATGTAAAATCATTTTTAAATATTGTGTGGCTGAGAATCATTTCACTAAGGAGAAAAAGAGAATTTTAAAGGTAAATTATTTCCAATTAAAGTAATGTGACATTTTTTTGAAAACGGATCAAAAAGAAAAAGATTTCAAGAAGAGAGTATTAATTATTATTTTTTGACAATTTTTTAGTTTTAAATTTTTTGACTAAAATATTACGATTATTTGGACTGTATATTAAATTTATTTTCTAAGCAAAAGAGCATTGAAATACTCACGGAATTTTTTGGTCGTGTAATTACCACTTTGATATGACTTATAAAAGGTACTAATGTAAGGCTTTATTTTAAATTTTGAATTGTCCAAAATCTTGCTATTTTAATTTCCTAGAGAGAAAAATAAGTTACGGTAACAATTTTATTTTCGCTTTAAACATGCTATATTAAAGCAATCTCTATTATATATTTTTTACCATTTCGATTTAATTATATTTCAATTCTAACTTTGTTTACTGCACCAAAATATAATAGGATTCTAAATTGGGATAAATGGATTAGAAAAAAAAAGACTATTATTGATGAAGGAAATGTATCACAAACTTACAATGCCACAAAGGATTTGTAAGTATACACAAATGGATTGTATTTATTATTGACGTAATAATTTATAAGTAGTGGATTTTCTTACGAATAGAAACTTCGTTTTAACTTTCAAGGGTAAAGTTAAAAAAGGAATTTTCACTTACTTTAAAGCCCTTTAGATTGAATAAAGAAGAGAAAATAGTTGACTACATGAAATATTAAAGACTTAAAGCCTAACTTTTTTTACTTCCTTCTTTCTCCCTTCCAACTCTTTTTCCCTATCCAAAGTAAAGTGAAAAGAAGTAACTGGCTAATGTTTGGCTATAAATTTCTAAATAATTTTTATGAATTATTTTGGATAAAGTTTCAAGTGAATTTTCATCATATGTTTAGTCCTAAATTTTGAAGGTTGGCGTTTAAAAATAATATATGATTTATATTTATAAGTTTTGAAAACTACTAAAAATATTCATAAGTTTGGATTATCATTTTATAATTTAATAAGTTTCGCAATGTCATAACAACGAACACAATTAATATGTATTTGAAAAAAAAAAGGAAAAGAACAAAGGGAAGATACCATTGATTAATATATGAAAAATTACTATCACTATTTGTAATTGGAACTGACTTCAGAGAGCAAACTGTAATAAAAATTGTATAAAATATGTATATAACTGGCTAGATGTTATATAGCAAATTAGGATTTAAAATTTAGTTCAAAACTATACATAAATTATGAGTGTTTTAGTATAATATAAGTTTTTGGGATAATTTTTTTCTAGAACTTGTGAAATTGGTATGTTTGCCAAATGAATTTGCCAAGTAATGACAAATTATATGGCCCAACGCTAGTTATCAAGTTTTTGTCTAAATATATTTATGGTCGAACAACATTAAAGTATGTAACAAAAAAAAGACAATGTAAAAAAATCATTTTCCTTAATTTGCGAACTGAAATTTACGTAGATGTTATAAGACATGGATATTAATTGAATTTAACTCAATCGCTAAAATTAATATTTGAATTGAATTCGCTAAGCCAAAAGTATAATATTATATTAAAGTCAAATTCATTTTGATTATAAATTTACTTAATATTGAATCATAATGTTATATTGTTGACGCTCAAAATATCAAAAAAAACTGACTTTTGAAATTAGTTATGCTCAAAAACTTTTTCTTATTTTGATACTAGCTAGAGTTCAATAAAAAGATCACACAAATTAATGGTCTTGAATTTTTAATTTTACCACCGATAGCTGCTCAAAAATCTTCAAGATCAAAACTCAAAAGTATTGTTAAGCTTAAAGTTTTGCTGATGAACCAACTCAAAAGTTATTATTATATATATTACCCGAGCCAAATTCATTTGTATATTTAATTCACTCATTATTGAATTCTCGTATTATATTATTCTATATTAATTATGCTTTAATTTTAGCATTTGATTATTGGGAGTAATTTAATTTGTAGAGTCGGTTTAAGAAAATATTCACATGAAGTAAAGTGATGATTTGCTGGCACGAGACTACCATGAAGTATTAGCAATTCTCTAATCACCTAACCACCGCCCTTTGTAATAACTTCATTCACCTTCAAAAAAAACACAACAATTTAATTTCTCAAGTCGTTGGATCAATGTTTTGTCTGACAGGATTTCACGTGTTCAATTCTTTAATAATCTCCAAGTAGTGCTTCAAACATTATTTCCAGTAAACTAAATCTATTAAGATGATTAGTACTTACGTTTATTAAAAAAAAAATCCTGCCACTAACGGTTACTTTTCAAACCAAATACGTTCAAACATTGATCCAACTGACAACTTCTCCTAGTTGACACAAAAAAAAGGACGTAAATTAGGCCAGAAAGTTACTAGTACTAATTTATACCGAATGGAACGTTTTATTGTTTAATTAATAAGGCCAAATATTTTTACGCAATTAATTTACTTGAGAATTTAAATGCCCATATTCAATCTGTTAGTAATTAAAATGATGTAACGACAAATGGCTGTCATCGTTTCAAATAGAAGCTATTTTGTTTTTCCGTACTATATATACAAAAGTAATTGTATGTGGAGGTACCATTAAAGGATGTGATGCACTGGATGGAGTTATTCATCCTTTAACTAGAGGTCTCAGATTCGAGCCATGGGTATAAAAAAATCCTTGGTAAGGAGTGTTTTCTCCCAAATATGATCCTAAGCCGTATGAATTCAGATTGAATACTGAACACTGAGTAAAAAATTGAAAATAAATAATTGCATGCGGAGGTGCTGACATGACATTTACTAATTGTTTCACCAAGAAATTCTAAATATATAGTATATATGACTGGCCATTCATATCTATAGTTAAATTTTCGGTTTGAATTAGTTATACACTATTTGGCCCAATGTATTTGGCAGTAAGCAGGTAAATAGAAGTCAACGTTTATAGGTTGCGCTAGGTAATATATATTGACAAATGGTATTTCCAAAATTTTAAGGAAAGATAGTATACATATTAGAAATATATATAAACACAAAAAAATAATTACATATAAAAAATATAATTTTTTATCAAAAATGAATTCAGATAAATCTTTCCAATCTTATTTGGCTCTATCCCTACTCATGCCATAAGCTATATGGAAGTCCATGTAATGTCAAAAAGGATGCATCTAGTCAAAATCTATAACGCAGAAGGAACAAAATAACCATACTGTATTTGGAAGAGAAGGATAAGTCCTCACTCTTTAGGGTGCATAGATGAATAACAAGTACGCAGCTATGGGAGTTGATAGTTCATTACACACTTAGTCTTGTAATTATGTAATGTTTAGTAGTTAGTTAGCTTGATAGTCAATTAATTAGTTTGTTAATTAGTTAGAAGTTAGTTAGTGATGACAGCCAGCAACCGTGATGCCTAACTGCCTCACATGTATATATAAATGCACTTTTTGTGCTTCATTGTGAATAATCTCAATTCTCCCAAATTCCTTTCTCTCATCGATGTTCAATAGTATCCTTTATAGATTTGACAAAATTCAAATATACATATAATATATTTGTGTTGAAAAATCTATTTACTATGTATAAATAATCTATTTTAAACGCAATAATTAACCGTCATGTCCTCGAATCTACAATACATTAACTTAAAATTTGGGATCGACCCCCTCCTAAAAATCCTAGTAATCTAATGTCCATGAATTAGGGGGTCCACTAAGAATTTTGTTTTTTTGAATTTGTAAAATCGTAGTGGAGAGCCATTGCTTTCGTGTCTTCTCCAGATCTGTTCCCTCAACTAGTGATTGGTCACATAATAGGGAATTATATATGGCCAAATATAATTCACTCTTGTCAATTTAGTATGCAGAATACATCGTAAAAAATTATCTTAATTCATTAACCATCAATGTGGGACTTCTTTCATTCTTCAATACCTCACCTCATGCCCAATGCTTAGCAATTGATGCGCAAGCAATTTTAATTTTTTCGGAGACCCAGCATTGGGTAAAATACGTCCTGCTCTGATACCATGTAAAATTAGGTCTTGCGACTAATTGACACCCCAAAAGCTAGGCGCAAGACCTAATTTTACCTACATCACTTTCTCAATGAAAAAGACAAATGAACTTATTAATTGGACAACATAAGTCATTAACATATCACTTTCTGTACGATGTTGATTTTAATTTAATTAAGCTTCTGTCTTGTGGGGGTCGTTTGGGGAGCTCATAGAGGGCAACTAAGTAATGATTTTATTTGAATCCAATGTACTTAATAATTTTCTTTAAGCAATGATATATATTAGTAAAATATAGAGGGTTTTATAGAGAGTCCTACTTGTAAAATAATGAATAATTTGGTAGTATACTTAATACAATCCCAAACCTTTTTATTTAATATTAATAAATAAAGGGGCAAACTATATAGAAAATTCCTACAGAGATTCACATTTCCATGTGCTGATTATAATTTTTTCTAAAAAAATTGCTTCATCAAGAGAGGTAGGCTCTGTGGGAACAAATCTATCATTGCTAATTAATATATATAATTCAGACGTCGGTTTCGGAAAATACGGATTGCGCTTCATTAATTCATTATTTATTAGAAAATCACAACATTTCGAATAAAAAATGATAACTCTAAGGATCCTTAAGAAACCACTTGCTGAATAATATTTATTTAATGTGAACATATTATTAGATAACGAACAAGCCTAGATTAATAGGGACATCATAAAAGCAACGTCACGATGAAATGATGTTTTATCAACGACAGACGCAAAGTTTCTAAATATTTATAACAATGATTACATAAAAGATCAACTAAGGGCGTGTCCAATGGCTAGTGAGGTAGGTGATAATCAGCGGACGAGATTATCATGGTTCAAATCTCAATAAAGACAAATTCACCGTAAGTCGAGTTATTCAATAACCAATTGGTGGAAGTTAGCAATTAATTAAAGAGATATAATTAAGTAAAAAAATGATTAAAATGTACTTTCTTAAAGAATTAATTCTTGACAAAGAGGCGTGTGGAATATATAATTAAATAAATAAAAATGTATTCTCTTTAGCTAAGTACATCTCAAACTTTTAAATGACATGGCCAATCACATGCAGTTTCGACATCAATGACTTTACATATACTTGTAAGACGTGTAATTCTTGACACGTACTTCTCAAACTTATAAATATGACATGGCCGATCACATGCATTTCGACATTAATAACTAGAACATGCAGTTTCGACATCAATTACTTCACATACTAGAAAGACGAGTACAAGCTGACACACACTTCACAATTATCTTTTAAGAAATAACAATTAGTGAGAATATTTTCCTACCTTGTTAGCTAGCTAGTTGGAATACGTATATATAGTGGCTGTCAATTTCAAGAGTATGGAAATATAGCCTAGAGCATTGTAGGTGGAACCCAGTAATTTGATATGTCAATGGCCCAAACTTGATAACTTCTGATGGACTTAAGCAAAGGAGGCATCATTTTTTTTGCTTTTCCACCATGACATTAAAAAAATTGGAACTTATAACCTAAAAGTAAATAAATACAAGTGGTGCTCCTTTTTCTGCGCTCGTGTGGTGATTGCCTTTTGTTCTAATCTATTGAAAGTTCTATCTTGCTACATGTCTTACCTAAGAAAAGATAGGTACAAACCTATAAGTAAAAAGTTGTATGAGTATAGAAGATTAAAGTTGACAAATGGGCATAGATCCCTTTCAATTCATTTAATGGGATACCTTGCTTTTGATCAGATTGGAATAAAGCAAAGTTTTCATTTCATCAAAGTAAAGTTTTGATAAAAATGAATCTCGTGTGTGTACAGGAGACATTACATTTTTCCCTTTCTTTTCTGATCGATCACAAACGTGAAAGAATTAATTATGAAGGAAAGGTACCTAAAATGATAAATTATAGAGGGGGATAAAAAAAAGGACAACTTTTGGATAAGAAATAAAAGACATTACTCCTACGAAAGTTTCTATCAGCCTCTTTAATTAGCTTTAAAGAAGATGCAAAAACCAAAGGGTACGAAAAGAAATTGTTGACTAGTTATTCACAACTAGACAAAGATTTTTAATTTGGTGTTACTTAAATTTATCAATAATGTATTTTATGTGCTAATAACCTATAAAACGCATTCACTAGATATGTTTTCGTAAAAAGTGCAACTTGAATATGTCTTATAAGTTAATAAAATATTTCTCCATAAAACGTAGTAATTGAATGTGTTTTATGTGTTAATGACCTATTTGTTTATAAAAGGCACTCAAAAATGTGTTTTGTGAGGTAAAAAATCTATTTGTTCATAGAAGGAACTTAAGGAATGCATTTTATGTGATAATAACCTATTTGCTCATAAAAGGAACTCAATGAATATGTTTTATGTATTAATAATCTATTTGTTCATAAAACGAATTCGTAAATGCATTTTATGTGTTAATAACCTATTTGTTAATTTGGTATTACCTAAATTTATCGATGATGTCTTCTCAGGGGAAAATCATTAAATAATATGTAATAGAGTGGGGTGGAAACTTGAAAATAATTTGCATCTACCATTTCTTGTCTTCATATGGGCAATATTTTCAATTGAAACCATAAGTGGTGGCTAGCTGGTCTGGACCAAATTTGAATACATGCACTAATTAAGCTAGAATATTTTGAGATAACATGTGGATCGATGTAACCTTCTTAAGTTGTTTTGACTTTGGACTAGGCTTATAAATTCATTTAAATACTATATAAGTATACTTTTTGTCTTGAATCATTCGTAGTATTGCTGAAGTTCAAAATTGGGTACCACAATCATGTGGTGGTCGATAAGCATGTCAAGAAAATTTTAAGCTGACTTGGTTGCTTAATGTTTCTTTACATACTTGAAATGAAGATGATTTTACAACTCTTAAAGTAACTAAATTGAAACTTGCACAAGAATTTCTTATTTTAATTATTAGACTGTCGTAAGTCATAATATAACTCCAAAATTTATTTATAGGGTGAGCTAATGAGAGAGCACATTTAACTAATTTATTATATTATATAAGTTTGACATTTAACATCATGTTGAATTTGTGTAATATCACATCTAAACATTTAAAATTTAAATTGTTGATAAAGAGCACTTAATCATCATATGTCTCAATCATAATTAAGCCGAATTAATATCACAGATAGTTACTTAACTATGGATTGTTTTCATAAAAAGTCACTTAACTTTCATTTTTAACCTCAAAGTCACTAAACCATGAATTTTTTTCACAAAAAGTCACTTAACTTTGATTTTTAATTCAAAAGTCACGTAACTATCAATATTTTACTCTCAAAGTCACTCTACCTATTTAATTAATTTTTATTTCTAATTAATATTTTAAAAACTAAAAATATATCTATTTAATGATCCGCCCCACCTAACCCGACCCGTTAAAATATAATATGAACCCAATAATTGGACCCTTGTCAATACTTGGTCCAAGTACTGCCTAGTAGTTCAAGAAAGCTATTAATCATCTTTTTTTATGGAATTGAAAACTGCCCTCTGCTGGTTTCACATGAGTCTGGAATAGTGTTTTTTCGATATCCATTCCTCTAACAGGGGCAGGGACTTCAGCTCTAACATGAAAAATGAAGAAGCTACATCAAAATGTCTGAAAAATGATTGGCTTTATACAGGGGATGTAGCAGTTATTCATCCAGATGGGTACTTGGAAATAAAAGACAGATCAAAAGTAAAATTTGGACTACAAAACATTTGCTGAGACTGATGGCTGATATTGAGAAGTGGAGGAAAGGTTGAATTTGAAAAATTAAAAAATGCGCAGAGAAGGAGAAGAGAGAGATTAGTTTGGGGAATAATTAATAAAGGGTTAACTATTGGGCCATCTTATATTTTAGCGGGGGGTCATTAAGTGGTTTAAATGAATATATTTTTAATTTTTAAAATATTAATTAGAAATAAAAATTAATTATTTAGGTTGAGTGACTTTGAGAGTAAAATATTGATAGTTAAGTGACTTTTTGTGAAAAGAATTCATAGTTGAGTGACTTGCGAGTTAAAAATAAAAATTGAGTGACTAGTCCATAGTTAAATGACTATTTATGATATTAACTCTAATCGAGCCATATAGATCGATGATGAGTTCATATAATTTAGCTAAATTATTGGATTTCATTACGTCTATCTAAGTGCTTGATGACAATATAACTTGTCTTACATGAATACCACACAGCCAAATAAAGCAGCACATGATGACTCCAACATACAATATTCAGTTGGAAAACAAGAGCAATAAGTTAACTAGATTTGTATGACAAAATTAGGAAGCAAAATGTGACAACCCTAATGCTACTAGAAACTATTGCAATCAATGAAAAAAAATTCACAAATTAAATTTGTAGTGGAGATCTAGAACCCAAAGGAGACAAGACAAAACCCTTTGCAAAGAACTTGGAAGAAGATGATAAAACTCTAGTGTTTACATGGCCATGAATTTTCCATAGGGGTCCATTACATTATTTGATTTTGGAAGATTGTGGAACAATAGATGGAACCATTGGTTCCTCTTGTCCTACCAAAATCTATACATACTTGTTCCCCTTAACCTTTGATTAGTATTCTATCACTTCATTTTTGTCTCTCCAATTAGGTACAATCACAATGTTTTGTTGCTTTTCTTATTTATGAGATAACAGTTGATTAATTCACACGTAAGTATAGGTCTAAAAGAGCATTTCATTATTGAATGATTTAAAATTATTGCCAAATTTGTGTCAACTTGGTCCATTTAGTTATCACTTTCTTATAGGAAAAGACAGATGAATTTAATTCGATCACTTTTAAACCTTTCACATGGAAATTTAACCCGTAAGGCCTCCGATTAGTACACTGCATGTGCCCAACACCCTCAAACTTTTTAATTTTATATTTATTCAATCATTTTAATGTAAAAATGATTATTAACGTGTTTATATCAAACACACTAATTATATATTACCAGTTTCAATACCATTGTCCACTTTTATCTGAGTACGTAATTTATGTGTATCAGTTATAATAGATTGGTAGGAGTAGTCGTATTTTTATATCCTGTGTTATCATTATTCATTTTATATTTGCTAATTTTTAGTAATTTACATTGTTCTTTTCCCCTTTTATTCCATATCTAGTATATTTTTGCTTATTGGGCTTGATTCTTGAGATGAGAGATTCCCGAAAACAGTCTCTCTATCTCTATGAGATAATGATATAATCTGCGTATATATTGTTCTTTAGCTACTTTTCATCATCCAAATAGGCTTAAAGCTTTTAAATAAGATAGATTAAACTGTTCAACATGCATGTCACGAAAGTTGGTTGAGATCCAAAATTGAAACAATTTAAACTTGGATGCAACTTATTATTAAAAAGAAATTAGCAATAATAATACACAATCAAGTAGAGATGGTCACACTTGTACACGAGTAGAATCATGTTATATGGTGGACCCCCAACACACTTGCAATATTTCTTATAGCCAATATAGGATAGAAAATTAATAATTACAAAGATCCTAAAGAGATTCGGCCTTGCATGTGCATCGTCAACCGTCCTACAATTAATTAACTAATTAATATAGATTAAATTATCTAATTACACTTCTTTATTTATCATATTTTTCATTATTTTCATTCATTCTCAAAAAAAAAAATTCTTCTTTCTATCCGGATACATTAATTCGGTAATTTGGATACATTAATTCTGATTCGTAAATTATCTCTATGTTTAATGTATCATGCTTTAAATGTTACCCGCTAATACTTAAAAACTCTAATTTTTGTATTCGGAACTGAATTAATGTATTCAAATTGTCATATTCTTTAAGGGATTTCTGCAAATTGAAAAATAGTAATTAACTTTTTATAATATCTGAGTTATGTAAACCTTAAATTAATATACATTTAAATTATGAGAAAATTTATTTGTTACTTTATACAATATGAAATAACTAATACATTGGCACAACTCCTAATTGGTTAATCAAGAATAGTAGTCCTTTTTAATAGAAAATTAAAAAATAATATACAAGAGCTGTGGGAATAATGAGTCCTTAAAAGCCTAACAGAAGTCGTTTTACGGAAAATATGGATTGCCCTTGATTACTTGATTTTTTTTTTTAATTAGAAAAAGTGATCATAACCTCAACAATATAATACGAAAGGCTCACATACAAGATGATCCTCCAGAAAACCATTGATTACGTATTTTATTAATGGGAAAGCATACTAGCTAGACATATAGATTACCAACCTAGATTACTAGGGTAATATTAAATAAAGGAATTAAGAAAAAAAAAAGTTCCTAAAAATATTATAAGCTAATTATAATTACAGAAAAGATTTCCAAACTAAATCTCGAAAGTGCCTGTCAATTTCAAGAGTGCTAACACATATACTCGTACATTGGTGGAACCCGATTTTGTTATGTCTAAAGAATAATAATTAAAAACTTGTAATAGAGCTAAGCAAAGGATGAATGATTTTTTTGTTGCTGGGTTGGGTGGGTGGGTAGGTACTTTTCATAATGGAATTAAGAAATTAACTGATAATCTAAAAGTAAACACTCTCCCTGTTCCAATTCGTTTTATCTTATTTTCTTTTTAGTCTATTATAAAAATAACGTTTGTTTCCTTTTTTGCCAACTCTTTAATCACACGACATGTTTAGTTACAAGGTTAAAGGGAATTTTGATATATTCTATATATCTTTAGTTAAAGGCTACAAGAGTGAAAAATTTTATTTACTCTTGTCAAGTCAAAATCAGACAAATAAAATATAATGTGAGTGCCTGTACTAAGTGTACACGATTCCCCTTTAATTTTTCTTTGACAGTGTGGTGGTTGCCTTTTGTTGTAATCTAATATTGAAAGGGCTCTCTAGGTGACTAGCCAACTCTATGTCATTAGTCTTGAAAGAAAAAGAAGAAAAAAAGTCGATTAGCGCTAAATGTGATGGATACCCTATAACTAAAAAGGTTGTTGGAACCAAATAAAAGTTGCATGAGAATAGAAGACTAAGGTTATACAAAGGGAGCATCACCTTCTTCATTTAATTTAATTTAATGGGATCACAGGGATACTTTGTTGTTGATTGGATTGGAATAAAGCAAAGTTCTCAAATCAAAGTAAAAGGCTTCCTAAAACAAATCCCATATGTGTATGCAGTTGCATTTTCCCTTTTCTTTCTGATTACAACTCATGTGAATGAATGAAAAAGGAATAGCTTTTGGATAAGGAATTAGAGTATCTCACAAATTTCCGTCAACTCATTTGTTATAATAATTTGATTGTTAGACAAGATTTTAGGTAGTAATCGAATCGAATCGATCAATCCATCATATCAGCTGAGTTGGGTTTGGTTTAATCGGGGATGGCACAAGCACAATTACAAAATCATATATACAGTCTCCAAGCCTATATTTCAATAATTTAAGTTTGACATATGATCTAAAGTATCTAACTACACATCCGCTACCCAATTATAAATCACCCAGATTCATTTGATAATCTCCATTCTCCAACTACTTCAAACATTTATTTTTCTTGATAAACCAAAAATAATAGGAAGAGTTTTAGTAGTTGATTAAAATATCTGCACTAACGGTTACGTTTCAGTTGGGCCAAAAAAAAAAAAGGAATCTGGCCCAAAAGTTAAGTTATTCCGTACAGTAATATTGCCTAGGTATTAATTTACAAGAAACTTTCAAAAATGACTATTGTTTGGACTTAATAAGCGATTTATAACTAAGAAGCAAGTGAAAATGAGAGAGAGGATAGAGGCGGAAGAGAGATTGAATACTTATGGTATTCATTTTGTATTTCGTAACAAATTGTATTTGCACTCACCATTTGTTGCCTTGTTTATTTGTATTATGTGTTACCCTGAGTATGTATCTGTATTTAAATTTATTGCCTTGTCTGCTTGTATTTATATTTGTATTTGTTACCATCTGTTGCCTTGAAAAAATTGTCATTTGGATTTGTATCATTGAAACATACCATTTGTATTTGTAATCGTATTCATTTGTTGCCTTGTATATTAGTATTAGACTAATATAGGAAAGGTTGTATTTGTTCTAGACTAATATAAGGGACGCGAAAGAGAGAATGAGAGAAGCAAGTGAGAGAGGGCAAAAGAGAGAGAAGAGAGGTGAGAGAAACGGGATAAGAGGAAGAGAGGAGATAAATGTACTATAAAATTCTATTATGTAATTATAAATAATAATTATTTTAAACTGCATATATATATACATATATAACATACTTGCCATATTATACAACTTTCCCAAACCGAATGGAACCTTCTATAAAAATAAGTTGAGTTTATATAAAATTAATAATTCCCAGATATATTTCCAAAATTAACTTAGTAATTTAATTGCACGTTAAAATTTTCAAGCCGTTTGCCACTTGACCAATATAAAAGATGGTAACCCATTTCAAAATGACGGAATGAAAAATGGTAACTATATGTAACGTTGAAAGATAAAACACCGTCATTTCAAAATTCAAATGGAAGCCACTTTGACTTTGTTTTTGTTTTTATTTTATACAGTGAGATAATGAAGCAATTGCATGTGGAAGTGTTGACATTAACATTTCGTAATTGTTTGACTAAGAAATCTTTTATTATATATATCATGGCCATTCATACTTGTCGGCTTCGATCAAGTATATACTAAATTTTCGATTCAAGTTAGTTATACGCACTATTTGACCCAAATTATTTAGGATGCTTTGGTTGCTCCATGTATAAACAAAACTAAGCACAAATTTCTTATAAAAAAAGATTTTAAACCTTCAGTATGTTAGAAAAATAACAAGTGGCTGTTCTGGTCGAACAAAATGAGAGAATTCTACAACGTATATATATTTTTTTATATTATCATGTCATCTAAAAGATAATAGTAATTGATATAATTATAATACATTAGATTGGTTGAAAATGATGTAGTTAATAAAAGAAAAAGATAAAATAAAAGCTCCTTCATATATATATAATACTACTCACTCTAGCTATCCCAATTTATGTGGTTAGCATTTATTTTTTTTCATTCTAAAAAAGAATGTCAAAAAATAATATAACTTTAAACTTTTATTTTTATTGGCACAATAATAACTAAGATTTGTTTTGGATCGGATCACAAACTTAATCTAATGATATCACAAAAAATTGAGACGAATAAAATAATTTATTATATTACGTAATAGGAGAACGTATCTTTTTTTTTTTAATCAATGGGCTAAAATAAAAAAGTAATAAATTTCATAAACATAACCATAAGTTGTAGTAATAAATTTACGTAAGCACTATATACATAGATTGTATGTATATCTTATTGGTAATAATATTATTTTGTTGTACATTTAGCTAAATAAAAAGCAGCTACACGTATTTATTATTTTTACATAGAAAAGGAGAGGAGTGAATTGGTTGGATTTGTAGGACATAGGAATAACAGGTACGTAATATTCACATCACTTATGGCTCGTGCCAAAGGTATGGAAGTCTAAGAAATGTCACAAAAGTTGTACATAGTCAAAATCTATAACGGGGGGACCAAAAAACTTTAATTTCGAAGAACAGGATGATCCTCGTGAGAGGATGTATAATAAATTCAATTTATACATTCAACAAGATTCAATAATTTTGATAGAGACGATATATTTCTATTGAGAAGTCCACTTGTTATATATGTATAAATAATCTATCTCAAAATTCAATAAATTGTCATGTGTTAAAATTCAAAATCTATAAATTTAAAAATTCTAGTCGAGTTTTAAAAAAACAGATTCAATAATGGCCATGCATTAGGGGTCCACTATTCACAATTCCTTCATTTATATGTTTATTTAAATCACTGACCCTTAACTACCCTATCGAAGATTGCGATTTCTCACTATGTTACGTTGCTTTTCTTATTAAATCATTCATTAAGGTGCTACAGTTGATTAACACACACGTAAGAACTTCTCATTTAATAGTGATCCAACTATATATTGAAAATATGGCCAAATATAATTCTCCTTCTCATTTTAGTTCGTAGGTTACATCACTTTCTTACTGAAAAAGACAAATAACTTGACCACTTAAATCATTAACATGGATTTTGTGTAAAAATCTTGATTTTAATTTAATTAATTAAGCTTCAGTTTTGGGGTGGTTGAAGTGGTCATGGAGGGCAATTCAGTATAGATATTGTCTACTTAATTGAACCCACTGGACTTAATTTATTCTTCAGTAATGATATAAAGTAGTAAAATATATATACACTCTTTAATTAATGATGGTCGCATTTGTACAATAATGAATCTTTTGTTTGGTCTACCTTAACAGAATTCCAGACATTTTTTTTAGGAAAAATTATGTGGATAATCAAATATATACTAGTTAATTAGCTAATATAATTATAGTTTGAATTAATTATGACTTGTGACAAACATCTAGCTGTAATTTACAGTTTGAGTTTTGTATAATTTACGTGATTTATACGAAAGTTGTGCGCGATTATACAAAAGTTGTGCGCAAAATATACAAACATTGTGAATTGTATAACAAATTATACAAACATTGTGCACGAATTGTATAGTGAAATATATAAACAAACGGTATACAAAAACTGCGAACCGTATAGCGAATTATACAAATGTTGCGGGAATTATACAAACATTACTATAATTATAATTACGACATGTAATTACCCAAGTTATAGCTATGAAATATAATTACGCTTCATATCATTGATGAAATTTGCTGCTTCTTTTTTTAATATCAACAAACACTGGAAATTGTAGAGAAATTTCCTACAGACAAATACATTTCCATGTGCTGCTTATAATTGAAAGAAAAAAAAACGACTTCATCAAGAGAGCTAAGATATGTAGGAACAAATCTATCATTGAAAATTAAATACTAATATACTAAGCTAGAAGAGCTATAATTACTAAAGCCTAATATGATTAATAAGTAGGTTTCGAAAAATAAGGATCCTCAAGAAATCAATTGATTGAATATATAGTACTGTATTTATTTTAATGTGAACATATTAGATAGATAACCAGACCATATTATAGGAAGATATCATAAAGCAACACAATGAAATGATGTTTAATTTTATTAAGGACAAATATTAACGTATAACAATGATTACATTAAAGATCAACTAAGGGTGTGTCCAATGGTCACTCAATTGGTGATAATCAGTGGTATATGTCGTCATTCAAATCTCAGCATAGATAAAGTGATTATTGAACTAGCAATTTAATTGTTAAGGATAATGTGTGCTCCCTTAAAAAATTAGGCCTGCACATAAAGGGATGTGTATTGCATACGACTACATAATAAACCATTTCGAACTTTTAGTTTATAGGCTAAAGCTATAAATTAAAATTGGAAAATAAACATAATTAGGCAAACGCCTGATATATATTTACATTATACAATTATAGTTAGATTTTGTTGCTATAATTAGAGTTTTGCTGCTATTTTTTCTCTATTCTCTTCCTCTCTTTCGCCTCTCTTTTATCGCTTTCTGCAATTTCTTGCAGATATACAATTACAAATATATACCAGCTGCATATATACAATTATTTTGACAAGTATACATAATCAATTCGACAAATATACATATACAATTCGTCTGTCTCCACTCTCGCTCGCCTCTCTCCTCCCTCTCCCAATCTCACTAGCCAGATATACAAATATATATATATTAATTACACATATACAATTATTTGACAGATATACACATACAATTTGACAAATATACATATACAATTTGACGAATATACATATATAATTCGTCTCTCTCCTCCTTCTCTTGATCTTGCTCACCTCTCTCCTCCTCTTCAGGTCACATAGCCAAGGTTATATTGTGTAATATGTAAAATATAGCTATTTGACCATATTAAATTTCAAACCTAGATTATTTATGAGAATTCCCCATTAAAATTTTTTAACTTTTGACTAATAAATTATAAGTCAAAAATGAATCCAACCATGTTCTTAATTTGTCATGTCAAGGGCCCAAACTTGATAACTTCTTATGGACTTGAGCAAAGGAGGCATCATTTTTTTGCTTTTTCGTCTGTGAGATTGAAAAAAATGGTAATTTAACTACTTATAAATATCTACAAAGTGGTACTCCTTTTTCTAGGCTCCTGTGGAGATTGCCTTTTATTCTTAATTTTAATGTATATTGCCTCCATTGCTAGATTCACGAATTACAATTTGTATAAGAATTGAAAATACAATTATTTTATAAATATTTCTTTTTCAAAGAATAATACAAACCCCTCTTTATCTCTTGGGTTAACATTCAATGATTCATTTCTTTAATTATTTCAATAATATCTATTTTTAGTTTTAAATCTTTTCTTTCTCCTTCCTAGTCGTTGGTTCCCCTAATTTTGCAATTCACTTTCAGGTAAATCACCAAAAGGTGTGCAAACATTATATATATTTTTAAAGGGTTGTATATGCTTCTGCTTTTTCATAGTTTCATAAGGTTTCTTCACTTTTTGATTTCCCGACTAATGCAATAGTTTTTCTTAAATTATGAGTTGTCAAACCCTATCAAAGAGGATCACTTGAGGTATTCAATTGTATGATAAAATTATTCATTATCATCCATCATCCTTTTGAGTCTAACTCAAAATTTGACTTTTGATTATGAAGCTGGATGTTTTTAGTTTAGTGGTAGTATCCATTATGTGTTTTTAAGATAGGGAAAAAGGTTAAAAGTGTTAAGTTTTTATTGTAGAGTTGAAATTTATACATCTTATATTTTTATATAAATTTAATTTGTATAATCTATAGTTAAATTTTGATCGTAAAGTTGAAATTTATATATCTTCTAGTTTTATATAAATTTAATTAGTATAATCTATACTTTTACATAGTTATTTTATATAGTAATTCATCTGTATATACTTGCTTATATATGTTAATGCATCTGTATATACAAAGTCTCACATTTTATACACTAATTTATATTGTTGTCAATATACACACAATTCACTACTAGTATATATAAATTCTAAACTCATTTTTATATATCATGATAGATAAATCTAAATAAATTGAATATATTTTGTACATATCCAATTTTTGGATACTAGATATACAGGGAAAAATATAAACTATTAACATTACATACAAAGCACATATTAACACATACATATACATTTGTAAATTTATAGATTTTTTATTACAACCATTGGCATTATATTTATATATATACAAAACTATAGGAATATATAATCAACTCTTACTGATATAACTTCACCAATATACTTATGCAAAAGAAGAAAAAAAAAAAAAAAACTCACACATATCTCACATGTGCATTTATATATTATTGAATAGACCTATCTTCGACAATAAAATTCACAACGAATTAAATTTTTTAGCATAGAATTACCTCATAAAGAAAAAATAAAATGATACAAGTAATTATATGGAAATAATTTTTTAAAGTTAAAATTTGTTGGAAGGTGGATAAATGTTAGATATATTGAGCTTCGTATTCGATTATATATATAAAGAGACAGTTAGTTAAAAAAGTGAAATTAAATCGTATATTATTTTTAGTTATGTAATTATTTGTCACCTCATTGCTAAGTAAACGTGATACTAAAGTACAAAATAGTGAATGATAATTAAAATTAAAGAATTAGAATTTACATAAATAATGTTATAACTATTTGTATAGACGAATAATAAGTCATTACATATTATCTATTTTACTTTTGCATATTTTTAAAATATTAATACGAACAAAGTATTTCAATTAAATTTTTGATTATCATGCACAATCCTTTTCAATTCTTTAGGGAGGTACTATATTTATTTTAATTCTCAAAGGCAAAAAAAAGTTTTACCCTCAAAGTTGTTGGTAAAGCAAAATTGCCCCCTTCATCTGCGTCTCCCAACAGAAACCCTAGAGAGAGTATGGCGGATGAAGCGGAAGACGCCATTCTGACATATCTCAAAGACAATGACGAGATTTCGAATTCTGCAAAATTTGCAGAGGATTTTAAGTTCAGCCACGAAGAAATCGTCAATGTAATCCGCCGACTTCATGGCTTTAGATTGGTGGATGCGCAGGTACTTTGTTAGTCTTTCTATAGTAGAATTCCGTTTTATTTTGTCCTGATTCATTTCAGTATTCAATTTCATTTGGTATATTCAAATTTGATTTGAGAAATGAATAAGCGTACTGCTTTACTAGCATTAGAGCTTAACTCTGTTCATTTTTTGAAATTATAGGCATTGTATCCATTATATTTTTAAAATTATAGGTTTACATCTACTCTTTGTTTCAATTTTAGTAATTTTTTATCTATTATCCCATAGTAGGTTTGTATCTACTAATGCAGTCAATTGAATGCAATATTTATCTTTTGGAGGTAGACTCACCTTGGTATATGGTACAGTGTTTACTTAAGCAATGTTCCTTATTCCTATCCCCTGTTCTGCGAAAAAAAGATTCAGTAAGCTCAGATGTGATTTCATTTGGGAAGGAAATTCTGACCAGAGAAACTTGCATTCTGTTAACAATGTGGTGGTGTGAGGGTGAAGTGTACAGTGTTTACTTAAACAATGTTTACAATATAGGTTAGTGTTTACTTAAGCTATGTTCCTTATTCCCATCCCCTGTTCTGCAAAGAAAGGATTCAGTAAGCTCAGATGTGATTTCATTTGGGAAGGAAATTCTGACCAAGAAAGTTGCATTTTGTTTACAATACCTTGGTGTGAGGGTGAAGTGTATTGAGCTCCAAAGCAAAAGCTTTCCCTATAAATGGCTCTGAATTAGATTTGGAAAATTATATAACTCCTAAATTGCCTATATTGCTTAGGTTGCAGCTAGTAATGCTTGTTTGACGTTATAAACTTCAAATTTGAGTTTTTTCTTTATGCTTAGATGCTTTTTCTTGAGAAGCCTGTGGAAAAACCAGTCATTCATTCTCCAATTGCAAACCAAGTGTTGCAAATTTTGTCACTGTTTTTAAGCCTTTTTGTAGTACACCGGGTTAGGCCAAAGGAGATAAGAAGTTTGCTGATTATTCCTCAGAGCAGGAGCACCCATGAATATTGAAGATGATTTGGAAGATCACACCTCATTATGCAGTATGTGGACTCTTGGCTGGAGAGGAACAAAATACGTTCTCTGAGGGGAAGATAGATCATATTTCTTTTATAAAACATAGGTTTTACATAATTTATTCTTTTGTTATGGGGGCTGTAAGGTAGAAATATGAATTACCTTCAAGGTTTTACCGAAGACATGAGGATATAGTGGAGAACTGTAATGTTCAGCTATTTTTTACTCCATTCAATACCATCTTGGTACTGATTTTAATAAAGATTTCTTTCTGGCTTTATATAAAAACATTTGTACAAATCATTGGAAAATAGCTTTATATGAAGCAATATTTGAATTTATTGAATTGTGCAGGATATTAGGAGAGAGAGATGGGTGCTTACTGAAGAGGGGAAAACTTATGCTGCCGCAGGTTCTCCAGAATTTCAACTTTTCTCAGTGATACCACCAGAGGGAATTGCGCGGGAGGAGTTGCAGGTGGCAGCATATTTCTTGGTTTTAGTGTTTTTACTAAGTTATTTTTATGCATCATTTCAGATTGCTTTTACATCAAACAGAACAAAATTATAATGGTCGAAAAGATTCAAAAAGAATAGGGGAAGTCATAATAATTTTAAAGGACCTCATTAAACTAGCAGGTTTTTGTATGTACTCATTTTCATTGTTTAGTGAATGTTCTTTTGGCTAAGTGCTTATCTGGATGCAGAAAAAATTGGATCCTGCAGTTTATAAAATTGGTTGCCAACAAGCTATAAAGAACAAGTGGGTGGAGATGGCGAAGACACATGTTTCAAGGAAGGTACAGTAGGCAAATACATAGGGTGTAGTTTTGCTCCTTTTATCTTATTTTATTGGAAGTGTACTTTTCATCCTCCTGTATATGTCTAATATATCATTCTTTGTTATGACGACAAATCTTTTAGTTGATGAAAGCATGTACCGTCTCCCAACCCTTGCTAAAATAGAATTTTATAACCTTTGGTACCAAAAGATTATTTTCTGGTTTTCAGTAATTAATGCAAGCTTACTTCTTTGTTGCTTGCTTGTCTCTCATTTGAAGTAGCTTATCTCGGTCTCTCAATCACCAAACTTGCCCGACACAATTCATTTTGATAGGTAGAAGTATTCCTCTCTTGCAACTTTAATTTTGTTTTCAACATCACTCTACTTAAACCTTTTAAACACCATAATAATCTACTTTCTTCTCCTATCCCTTCTACTTTAGTTTGTAAGTACAAAAATATATCTATAGAGTCTTCCTGACGATTAGGACCCAAGTGGCTTCAATACTATTTAGAGCAAAATATGTGGAAATTTATGAGTAGTGATCCTTCGGTATAAGGTCTTTTTCGTGACCCTTCTGCTATAAGGTCTTTTCTTAATCAAAAAAAATAGGTGAGATAAATAGACCAGTTTCATCATGTTACCGCACCAAAATGATGAATGGCAGTTTATCTATTCCTTGATTCCCAGTAGTTCTTGCTTGGGAAACTAGGGTAGTCAAATAATCATGAATCCCCTCAAGCCTCACAATGACCATGAAGGACCGGAAAAGCCTTTATTACTTGGTTAGTACCAGTTCTTTAGCTATAATAAAGTGCCATTTCTAGCCTATATTCAACATTATTAAATTGTAACTGTCCTTCAACTTCCCTTGTGACGTTCCCAGGATTTTTCTGTTTCTCCATCTATGTTTTGTTTTTGCTTATTGTTGGCCATCTACTTCAGTTCATAGCATGGGACCCTCTTTCGTTTTGCTGTTTCTTTCCTTATCCGTATTTGTTGAATGAGGTCTCTAAGAACTGTAATGTAGAGACAGCTAGTGAAGGTGCATCAATATGTGCTTCTTTTGATACTTCCTACAGTGATCTATCTTCTAGTCTACTTGTTGACTTCATGCAGGTCCAACATGTTGATGACAAAGTTAAAGATTTGCTGTTGCGGATACAAAATGATGAGGTATATAGTTTTGTAGTCAGTGGTTATGTTATTTCCCGACCCTTCATTTTTTGCACACCTTTCATCTCTACTAATCACTCCTCCTACACACAGGAAATTAGTCCTGGTTTTGTCGCTAAATTACATTAATCAATATGTATTTAACAAAGCAATGCTTTGCAGGCTGTTAATCAAGAGGATATTGATGCTTTAAAGCGAAGAAAACTAATAATTCAGCAGTAATTATCTTTTCTTCAATATCCTTTCTCCAGCACTTGATGTTTACAAGATTTAATCTTACAGTTACCCTAATGCGTGTTCAAATGCTGATTCTTAAATATGTTTCTTACTGCTGCTCTTTCTAGGGTTTGGAAAGGAAATTCTGTAAGAAAAGGTCCCGAATATGCCCCGAAAAGGAAAAGAGCAGCTACTGATCTCACTCGGGAAAATTTACAGAGGTAACTTTCTGACTCATTTGGAAAGAGTAGATAATATTTGGAAATTACTTATAAAAAAATGTTTAATACATTTACTGATGAGTTGTCTTCCTTGATGATGGATGATTTTTAGTTGCTGCTTGAGTTTAAAAAACTGTTTGCGTTTGAATTTGAACTGAAATATATTTCCGTTCCTTGTTTCTTTTAGAACAAGTGTCAATAGAATAGGATTTTCCTTGCCCCCAAGGCCTAGCTCAAGTGGCAAAGGGTGGAGGATTTGTGGCTGAGGTCACAGGTTCAAGCCCCACACCATACAAAGCGAAGCCTGGTATTTAAGTGGAGAAGGGTAGAGGGTCGAGCCCATTATCCACTGAGTTTAGAAGGTTGTGGTTGGTCCAAATGGCGGGCCACAGACGGATTTCTTGGTTATTAAAAAAAAGGGATTTTCCTCATAAAAAGATAGCTAGGTCATTCAGCTATGCGCTCAGTTCTGATTAAATTATTGGAAAAACTAGTATTTTGGAATGTGATACGGTCCGACCAAAAGCTTCTGGGTATGCCTAAATAGGGAACTTGTATCAATTGCTTAGGCAGTTTGAGCATATTTTCAGTTTGTAATTTTGACGAAGGTCATCATGTCGCATAATGCATGTCGTACAATCAACTTCCAAGCTATATAGAATCAGAAGTGCAAACTCCAAAACAATGTCCTCGTGTTTGAACTATTAATTGAAGAGTTGGTAAATGCTGCATAATTTACTCTAATGCCAAAAATTGATGGAGTTTGACATTGTCCTTGAGTTTGATAACTCCCAACATGTGGATCTCCAGGGAAGTGTCCCTTTTTAGCTTATTTTTCAGGTTTGAACTCTAGAACTTATGCTTGAGAGTTCTTACTATGTGGAGTTTCACATGTAGGAGTTTTGAGTTCCAAGACATCATGCTGGAGTTTCACATGTTGGAGTTTCGAACTCCAAGACATTGTGCTTGAGTTTTTTTTTCGTGTTTTAGCTTTTACAGTATTTTACTTCCATATAAAGAAAATAGTAGCTTCTGCTAGTTTTCAAATGTGGTCTCTTTTCAATTACTAGCCAAAAAAGTGGTCTGCAGTTGCTACTTTTATGTTTTAAAGAAACCAAATTCATGGGCTAGTTAAATGGGAAAAGTTGCAATATGTAGTTTTTAACAGATGGCTTCAGAGTGTTTACTATTTATTTCATTCAAATTTTATGTGTTTGAATAATTCATCTAAGTAGGGCTCCACCAATTCCACAATACACGAAGCATTTAGTTTGTTTTCGTGTTAACATATGTCGTTTGTTCCTTTGAAGGGGTGATTGGAAGGAATTGGAGTTTAAAGAATACAACTTCAGTGCTAAAGGTCAGCCAGTTGAAGGTGGCCATCTTCATCCATTGCTTAAGGCATGTTTCTGTTCCTTTTTTCAATATTGATTGTTGTTGTGGCCTTAAGTTGATTTTATTCTGTTAGCTAACTAAATTGTCTTCTCTCACGTGTTGATGAAATCCTACCATCTTGTTGCAGGTTAGACGGCAGGTACAAACAATTTTTCTTAATATGGGGTATGACTAAATGACCTTTTCTCATGTCTATATATGGAGGCTGTATATATATGGAGGCTGTATAAATGCATGCATATGTGTGTAGATGAATTTGTGTCTCTATATTTATATATTCAGTCATTTATTTGGAAACTCTCTGTAGTGGATTATAAGTGCAAAATTTCATTTGAATTGTGCAGGTTTGAGGAGATGCCGACAAATAATTATGTCGAAAGCAGGTAAGCTATTATTTATTTTGGTAGTCTTTTCCACGGTCGTAAATACAAGTGAGAGTGCTTCAAAATTGATGGAACATCCAGGATTCCCAAAGAAAAATGTTGTTAGGCTATATGAAACAATATGTAAAAGTTATTTATCTCCTTGTCTCTTTACTTTTTTCCCGAATAATTGGAGTGGACATTTTCTTTGCATGGCTCTTATATAGAGGTTGATATGTAAATATTTGAATTAATCCTACTTTATCCTCCATTAGAGATGCATGTTTTAGCTGTTGTCAATTTACTTGCTAAAATTCCTACTTCCCAGTACATAACAGTCTCAATTTATTAAATACTATTTTTCATGTTGAACATTCATGAGCTTCTGATGGCGAACAATCAAATCTATTGAAAATGGAATCTAAGATATAGCTATTGAACATTCATGAGCTTTCAAAATCAAATTGACGGTAAACCATCAAATTTTACTTGCCAAGTAAACAGTTTAGGAGTCTTCTCTATTTAGTGGTTATTTGTGCACTGTCATGTTTCGTTCTTAGTAAAGATTGCAAGGATTAGTATTTGTTTCGATCCTTGTCTAAGAAGTATACGTCAATGTGGCTGGTCATAATTTGCAGTTTTTGGAACTTCGATGCACTTTTCCAGCCCCAACAGCACCCTGCCCGTGATTCACATGATACATTCTTTTTGAAAGGTTAGTTTGGCTTTACATTTATCTGTCTCATTTGAGTTTCTTCTAAATGAATCATCTGTTTGATATTGTGTAGTGCCTTCCTCTACAAAGATGCTGCCAGAAGATTATGTTGAGCGGGTTAAAAAAATTCATGAATATGGTGGTTACCAGTCCAGGGGGTATGGTTTAATATTGCCAATCCGTAACTCAATGTCACTTACACTAGTCAAGGTTTTTACATTCGTATAGTCAGTATTTAACAGTGCTTCTTGCTTAGATATGGGTATGATTGGAAAAGAGAGGAAGCGGACAAGAATCTTTTGCGGACACACACTACTGCTGTTTCGTCAAGAATGTTGTACGCATTAGCTCAGGTCTAAATGGCTAACCATATTCAGAATCATAGTTTCATATATATATATATATATATATATTACTTCGTGCATTTCAAATCTGTGCGACACAATATTGCAGAAGCCATTCGCCCCCAAGAAGTACTATTCTATAGATCGTGTTTTCAGAAATGAAGCAGTTGATCGAACACATCTTGCTGAATTTCATCAGATTGAAGGTTGTTGGATAGTTATACAAATTTCGTGTCCTTATATCTTCTTGTTCCTTGATATATTTTTTTCTTGTTCTTTTATGATACCAAACCTTAGCTCAGATAGACACTGGTCCTTGAAGTGCCTGCAAAACTGATTTATTGTCCCAAGTCCCAACGACTGGTTTAATTCCTCATAATAGAATTATAATGAACCTTGCTTTAGATACTTCTGTGAACATTGGCTTGATTTCTGTTAGGTCGGGAAAGTGGGGAAGAGTATTTCTATTAAGTATCGTGACAGCACATTATCGAAGATCCAATACCTCTTGACATATTACAATTAGGGTGCAGTTTGGTTCACAGACTAATTATACAAAGATGGTTATGTGAATACTAATGCAGGAGTTGTTATGTGGTGAATCATAATTACATAGATTGTTATGTAGAGATATGCTTATTCCATTATTTCATGCATAAATTTTCACGAGTTGTGTTAGCAAAGTATAGTTTGATACAGGCTAAACACTCTATTAGTTATCCATAGTTTTATACTGGGCACTGAATGTTCTGTTAGTTATACAAAGCTTAAATTAGCAAACCAGTATTTTATGTCATAAACCAAATGTTACAGAGTCCTACAATGCCAATATGTGGCTCTAGATTGTACATGCTTCATAGCTCATTGGTGATAAGTACTACATGGCCAGTGTGAGCTTACTTTTTTTTCTTTTAAACTTCCGTCTATGGTAGTGAGCTACTGAAACTATTTTTACCAGCTAAAAGATCTTCTCAAGTAGATACAAAAGAATGGAGGTTGCGTATTAGGTAGAAGGTTAGTAGGGAGAGTGTTGTCTTGCCATGTGACATTACTTATGCTATTATGATTGTTTTGTTATTACTCTTTGATTATTTTGCTACTTCACACTGCTCTTCATTTTAGCGGTTATTTTATATCTATTATTTTTTCCTTTTAATTGGGGCAGACACATTTGAGCCGATGGTCCAGCCTCTCTATCTCCATGAGATAGTGGTAAGGTCTGTGTACACTCTATCCTCCCCTAATTCTACTTTGTAGGATTTCACCGGGTATATCGTTGTAAAAAAATTTCTCAAGTAGCAATTTCTTTCACCTGTTTTTTATGTTTTAGATTTCATGTTTGGGTGTATCATATATGACTTACCGAGTGACTGCTACAGTGTGGAATACCTTTATAATTTTGTAATAGTAATTGCATGAAAAGCATAAGGCCAATTTATTTGGCATCCATCCTTTCACTCCTTTCCCCTTTTACTTAACTGGTAGTCTGCTAGCCTTTCTTGGCATAGTCGTACTAGGTTGAATTTGATACTGGCATTGACAGAAGTCTGAGTGGTACTTATGCTGTGTTCAATTTTCTCATGTTTGGTTGGTCAAAATATTTGGAGAACAATTTCTAGGAAAATAATAGAAGTATGGAAAACGAGTTTCAAACGTGGTATTTCATATTGGTTGTGTCTTCTTTTCCCCCATCACACCTCATCTTCAACCCTACTTCCATAGTCACTATCCCCACCCCCTACCCCCACCTCTCATCTTGTCCAAATCATATACAAATGCTTTTAGAAACTTCTTTCAAGAAAATATTTTCCTCCATACCGAACATACCCTTAGTCAACATATTTTTGCGTCTGTGTAAAATACTATACAGTAACAGATCATCTCAAGCTATCTTTTCATATTCAAACATGATACTTGTGTTGAACTCTGCATTAGGTAGTTGTTTAAGTATATCTAAATTCTGTATCTACATTTTATTCCTGTTAACAGTTTCACGAACATATTGTCATGTTTTCTTTTTCCAGGCTTAGTATGTGATCGTGGACTTACTCTTGGTGATCTGATTGGTGTTCTTCATGACTTCTTTTCACGTCTAGGTGATCAACACACACTATGCTTTATTCTTGCTTATGTTTAATTTTTGGTACATCTGTCTGCTCAAGTCTTGTTTTCATAGAAAAGATAAAGCTTGCATTGATATCATGTCCAACTCAATCTACATGATCTTTCAATTTGAGAGGGCTTATTGTTTATTTATTTTTTATTTGCACCGGGTGTCCGAGTCTCTTTGAGCTCCGACTAATCCCGGGGGTGCACAGGCCCTCGGTAAGGAGTTTCCCGCAAGTGCTTTGAGAGGGCTTATTAGTGGTTAACTTTTCTTTTTTTAATTACAGGAATGTCCAAGCTTCGGTTCAAACCTGCTTATAATCCTTATACTGAGCCCAGCATGGAAATTTTCAGGTTGTAGTAGTATATTTGATGTGAATGAACAATTTTTCAACTCAACATTTATTTCATATCCTTTTGTTTTGTCAGCTACCATGAAGGCTTTAAGAAATGGGTGGAAGTTGGAAATTCTGGTATGTTTAGGCCTGAAATGCTGCTTCCTATGGGTCTGCCAGAAGATGTTCGGGTTATTGCCTGGGGCCTTTCCCTTGAGAGGTATATGAACTGTTAGCAGCAACATGTTCTTATTTATACATTAAAATTAACTTCCTGTATTTTACAGAACTCGGAGTTGTTTTCATGTTAGATCTTATTAGTTATTCACCTGTAAGGAGAAATGGTAGCCATAGTAAAGCGACACTTGTGTGCATTTTTCTCTTTAGCCATACCATCTGAAAGCATGCTGTAGCAAGAAAGAGTCCAAAGTTTAATGTGTATTTGTTAACCATGTTACTTGTGCAAACATGTGATAGTTAAATGTTCAAGGTTTGGATCCCTGGATCATTTGCATGTTGTGGTTGATTACTCACGAGGGAGGGACAAGAGGGTGTAGATATGGTCTCTTTGTTGGTTTGGATCGATATTTTCTGCTTTTATTGGGCATTCCATGTAATAAATTATGTTCACATGTTTGATTGAAGATTATTTTGCTCGTCTTTGTGCCAGGCCCACCATGATTCTCTATGGAATTGACAACATCAGAGATCTTTTTGGTCCCAAGGTATAATTGGCACTTCGTTAATCAACTTTGGTAGGTTTCTCAACGATGCCAAATGTTTGACCTTGGTTCTTTTTCCTTTTTGCAGGTGGATCTAGGTCTCATCAAAAGAAATCCAATATGCCGGCTTGGACTTTAGTAATACAACATTCTTGACTTGTGGGGATCCATTCTTTCACGCGTCACGCCCTTGATGGTTGACATAAGATTTTTCTGCTGGGCAATTAAGTTGAAGATCATTTCCCTACACAGTAGGAAAATTCTTGCTGGTATTGATGGTAGAAGTTTTTATTAATACAAATGTGAAGATTAAATATCAGATGGTTGAGGGTTGTATTCAAGTTTTGATGTTATAACTTAGATTTGTGCTCATTTAGTTCCTTCACAATACTTTTTGGGGCATCTAATGACAGGTTGATATGTTGAATTGCTCCTTAAATCACAACTCTAAATCAGATTCTCTTGAGAATAGTATCTCAGATTGCTCATTAATTAGGAGTGGTGTTCTCATAAAATCACTCAGCTTTTACCTAGGAAGTCTCCCCATCAATTTAAATAATTTTTATTTTAAGTTTCTTAGAAATAAAAGGTGCTCATTTTAACCACCTCACTAAGATAATTATATATATATATATATATATATTTACCAAGACTTTTTAAAATTTAGATGCATTTAAAACAATATTTAAGATATTTTACATGAAAGTAACTATTCTTTTGATGACATGTGACTTAATCATTTCAACGAGTTAGGACAAACTATCCATTCGTTCCTCTCTCTACTTAATTTTAACTTATTGAAATTCATAATATGATACATAATGCTACTCTAATTTTTATCATATCTAACACTCTGTTTGGATTGTTCTGAATTGTTTCATAATGTAATGTATTGGGTTGTATCATATTGTATCGTATGATATTATTTTAGTGACTACCATACCAAATTGATCGTTACACAAAATGAGTTCTCATTGTTACCTAACGATGAAATTAAATGATATAATACGATAAAATTTAAGTAACAATTATACCATAGTATTTAAAATTAACAATAGGGTAACAACCATCAAAGGGTGAGAAACATTAAAATTTTCGTTAGTGTCATTACTTGTTCAAAGATTGACAGAGTGGGTACTTAATTTTAAGCTAATTTCCCTATAACATACGCAGCTACCTTCTCGTTTCTTACAAAATTTAATGGGAAAAACATTAAATTAACTAAATGATTTTCAAGAGTTTAAACTTAAAAACATTAAATAAGATTAAATAACTATTTTAAAAAAAACTTTCGATTGACTTTTGTAGCAGCTAGGCGGATGCGGATTAAAACACTACATGTTGAATAGAAGGAAATGAACTGGTAAAGACCTCGTACATTATTTTAAGACCTCTTGTGTAAAGTTTTAGAAAATAGAGATTTCTTATAGAGCAAATACATACTGCTATGAATAAAATGGTAAAAGAATACACAATCAATTTACCCCGACGACACATGCAAATAACGCTCAATAGATATCGAGGAAAAGTTTACTTGCTTTGATACAACGCTTTTGGTTAATCGCTCACTCGTATAACCTGCTACACTCAAGTATGTACATTCTCACCTGATCTGATTTGCTTCCATGTAAACAGAGACGGAAGGGGTAATAATTTAGGGGTTATGGATATGGGCCACAAATTCTGGAGTGATTCATCATCCTATTAAAAGCAACTGAAATAATTGATTTATCACGATAAATAATATCCTCCATCATGAATTTCAGAAGCAACTAACAACGATAAACACAACACAGGAATAAAAGTTCACACCAACAACCCAAATTAAGCTTCAGCTGTAAGTTTACCAGTACAACAATACATCAGTGAAATATATTGCCCACGGCTAACACTGGTTACCTTGAGAAGGTTTATGCATCCTGTCGTGCCTGAAGCATCAGTATCTTGATCGTCTCCTACTGCAATATAGCTCATGTAAAAATCATTAAGCACATCATAACCAAATGGTGGAACACACGATTGAAACTCACCGAGGTGAACGAGACCGGGAAATAGAACGAGAAAGAGAGCGTGAACCAGAGTGAGAACTTGAAGGTGAATGTGAGCGAGAGCGCGACCGTGAGCCAGACCTTGAACGTGAACGATATCTACGAGAACTCCTTTCTCTGCTGGGACTCCGGCTACGTCTGTGCCTTCATCCATTGAACATAATTCAGTTGCTAGCAGTGAAAGACAATAATTTGCAAAGAAATATGGTGAGAAAGTCGAACAAATTTTTCTTTAAAAAAACTGAACAGAAGAATGACACTGCTAAATATTGTTCAATTTGAATGCAGAACTATCAAGTATAACCTGATAAAGAAAACAATTAGTACATAACAGAAATGGTTTGTGGAGCACAAGATCACTTCATGCCTATTAGAGACAAGGTGGTGGGCGGAACTTTCTGAATTTTCTTCTAAAGATGCTTCTGTTAGTTGGCAATGTTAGAAGCTTCTTCGGCTAGAAACTGAGGTACGAGAGACTAGCAAATATCCTCCAAGTGTTAATATGGCTGGTTCAGAAAGAAGAACCACATACTTCTGGGGGATTGGAGAAGTTGTCAACTGGGTGGGGGTCAAATGAGAAGGTTAAACGGGTTGAGTAATTAAACTAATCTACTCGACACATTCATATTTTTGCTTTGGGACAAAGTGGGTTAGTTCAATATAGAGTAGCAATGGATCATCACTCAATTCGTCCAACTCGAACCATAAATAGGAAACTACATCCTTACCCACGTATCAACAGAAACTGCAGAACAATGCACCAAGCACTCGACAATAATCCAACCACATAACTTCAATTTTGCATTTCCCGAAAATGCAAGCAAAAGCAATAATGTTCGTTCTCACTTCATTGACACTTCTGCTATCCCACTTTACATAAGATTTAAGTCATTAGAGAAATAATTTTTTCCTTGACTAGAAAGGAACCTCAGCTGAAATACCTAACTGCACCAGTACAATTTTTTCAAACATTTGAAATACTTTAATTATAGAATGGCATTTTCTAGTATGTCTATGTAATTTTAAGATCAGTAAATTTTGTTCTAAAAGAATATGAAGTAAAGCCAATTCACACTACACCTATGAGTAAATTGTAACAGTGAACCACAAGTTCTTCAGGAGGTCTCGAGCAACAAATGAAACCAGGGACTGATTTTCTCCGTCTTAACTATATGAATTCGTAACTTTAGCAGTCTGCCAGTCTCAAATAAAACCAACTTTCTCTACTTATCACTTATTTTCGAGTTTGTTACGATCTCAAATGAGACTTCTCCGTCAAACAACAACAAATGCATTTTAGAAGAAAAACAAACCAATCTCTGATACTGGCTGGTCTTCTGCTAAGAAGGTTAGGGCTCTCACATATCTGATATTGAGGGACCAACCGCAGCTCTGGTATCAGAACTCTTTGAAAAGGGTTCCACCTAGAGCACGACTGATGAGAGATGGAGATGCAGATGAAGGCTAAGGCTGAAGAGAGCTGTGCATGTGCACTTGCCGCGGAGGAACAGAAGTGAACCAACAACTAAAGGAAGCTTTGCTTTGAATCATTAGGTTGATCTTGTTTTACGTTAACCCTCATTATTAGATTATTTGAAAAGTCTGTATGATCTCAACCCATTTTAATTCATTCATCTGCTCTTTAGTTACTCTCCCACCAAATCACCGAATCTACAACGGATGGGGGGTAAGAAACTAACACAAGTTTCCCACGTGAATAGATGACAAATTTTCTAGACAGGAACGACACCCTCTAGCTCCACCAGCATGCATCTTGTAGACAGGCATTGCTCAAATTCTAATCAAGAAATTCCGGAACCTTTTTATATTAAGGAAAAAACAAGGATAAAGGGCAAAGGAACATTAGATCATCAACTCCATGAATGTTTCCTTCTGACAAATTCAACTCTCTTACAAATCAAGTACAGTATAACAAAAAACCTGAGAATCTGAGTATTAGTACCTTCGAGGCGAACGGCTGTAACTTCTACTACGGCTTCGGCGACGATACCGGCTTACTCGGCTTGTCTCTGCCAACTTTTCAAGCCTCTGTTTCTCTTGTTCTCTTTTCTTAGCAATTTCAATAGCTGTATCTTTCTTGACTGCAAAAGATATCATTTAGGTAAAATGTAAAACCCATTGTATGTAAGCAATATGATCCATAAAACCCATTGTATGCAAACAATATGATCCATATAGTCATCATACAAAAAGAAGAATGACTAGATCTTTTCATAAAAAAAAGAAGAGAGGTGAAGTGCCCATTCTTGTTATATTGCTGCATGTATAGAAGACAAACAGTTTACTCCTGAGATGCGCATGAAGTAATGTATACTTTGTTTGTTCAATTGTTTGCTCATAATCCGCTTAAGTCTCTCCTGAGGTGTTTCCTTCTTTTCACCCTGCTGTTTAGACAGGCTTGAACTAATAGTTGTCTTGTTTAACTTTGATAGTGCTGAGGACGCACTGCCAAGACCACAAAAAAAAAAAAAGAGAATACGAATTAGTTTGTTTTTTAAGGAGAATCATACACAAGCTCACACAAATATGTATTTGTTGGTGGGGGTTGGGGTGCGGCAGTGGGGGCCAAAGAACAAACAGCCAAATGAACAGAAAGTGAAAGAGCGTTAGAAGGCGCACCTTGTTGGTGTTTTCAACATTTGGCCACTCTTATCCTTATCAATAGATACCCCAGATGCAGGATCTACATGGAGGGCCTCAAGAATACGACCAGTTGGTGGCCTGCAGAAAAGTGAGATTTTAAACAAGAAATGCTTCATGTTATCATGCAAACTGAACATCATCAAGTAAGTTCAATTCAGGGAAAATGAGCTTCGGAATGGAGACTTGCTCCCTCTTCCCCTTGACAGTTATTCGAACAGGTGTAAATGGTGATATATTCTAAACCATATTAAGTTCCTCAGCTAACAAATGGATCAAAAGCTGCAGCAGAGAAAAGACTGTCCAATCTAGCTTTGCAAGAATTAAAGATCAAGTGCTCCGACCGGTTTAATGGATCAGTTCGAGACGGAGGAGATGGTGGTGGAGAATATCCTTCTATTTTAGGCTTGTTCTCATCATCTGCGCCACCAAATTCAGTAATGTATTCTATCTTCGGAGTTCTCTCCTTGGGTTGGTAAATATCATCAGATTTTCCTCCACGTTCGTAACGCCTTGAATGGGGAGGCGAGTATGAGAGAGACCTTGACCTGGATCTGTGCAGATGGAAAAAATGATTAAGCCAACATTAGACAGACCACTGACCATTTAAAAGTGCATAAATAAAATACAAAACATAACCAACCGTCTGGAACGTGAATAAGCTTCATATGTTGGACTTCGTCGAGATTCACTGCATATAGAAATAGAGAAAACAACGTGAGGGGACAAGTCATACAACTGGGATTCTAACCTGATTTTAAGTATACACGAGCAAGTGTGATAGATGCAAAAGAACTAGAGTACCGATAGGGATCATGATGGAGAACTCTACTTCCGGTGATACGGGCTGTTTCTCTTTCCCTCTCCCTTTCTAATTGAGAAGCCTTTCTTCTCTCTTTGCGACTCAGCTTTCTCTGCAAGGCATGATTAGTATGATAGCATATCTAAAATTTAGCAACAACTAAGTCTGGATTTAGCCAACTTACTATTGCAGGATCTCCCTTGATAACTTCTCTTTGCCTCCTTTCTTCCTCCTTGGCCTTCTTGTCCATGTAGACAAGCCATCCATACCTTTTCACTCCATAATCTTTGGCAATTGACTCCATCACTTCATCGTTGCTATCATCACTGTTAAAATCCTCTTCCTCCTCCTCCTCCTCCTCATCCTCATCGCCATCTTCTTCGCCATCTGAAAAGTGAGATGCGTCTTTCCCCTCTCCATCATATGAGAAACCCACTTGTGAATATGACCCCTTGCTCACTGAAGGCTGAGAAAGTTGAGGTCTGCAATGCTGAGAATTTTAGAAAGCAACAACTGTCTAGCAAACTAGACTATTTAATGTAAGTATGTAACATCTCAGTTGAGAAGTGTTGTATCACAGAACACCAAGAAAACCCACAAACAAATAAACAAGTTTTAAATAATCGCAACACACTCACAGCTGAAGTCATTTAAGATATTATATATTACCAGTAAAACACTGTACTAAACAATCATCTCTATAGCAAACATTTAATTAAACATCAAAACAAAAGACAGAAGGGGATATTTTTCAATAATACAAAATCATTGTCAACTCCTTCAAACATACTCCTATTCTCTCTTTCCCTATTACCACAGGAGGCTAATGCAGCAACGTCCCATCCCCTCAGTGTTCTTTTACACTTTCTATAGGCCAAATGTGCAACACTTACTTGACAGAGTTCTTTAATATCTTGGAGTTATTAGTGATCATCTCTAACCAAAAAAAGAGTGATTATGAACTAATTAAATATTATGTACTAGTTACAACATTGTATACCACAACTTTAAGCAAACAAAAATTCAAAACGCTACACAAAATATGTAACGCGATGATCGACAAGTTCGGGTCAAATGAAGCTAAACAGATTTCACTTTGGGCCAACACCATGAAGAGTATTTTATGTTGTTCAAGAAAACTTTCACATTTTCTTCTTCCTACTCTTTTTTTATTGATCTTTGGCACTTCAAAGAGTAGGGGAAGTGGACAAATGGCAACTAAAAGGCAAAAGACCTAAAGGTGAAAAATAAGGACAGAAAATAGAAACCTGTCAGAGCCAAGAAGTGCAGTGGTCTTAGCCTCCATCTCCTGATTAACATGTTGCATACCCTCTTCGTCTTTAACTGTCAATACATAGTGTTAACTCGGGCAGAGAATGTGGTCCCAATAAATATGGAGAATTAATTCTAAATGACTAATAAGAAAGAAATAGCCTATATGAATAGCAAAATGTAAGGATAGTCAAAAAAACCAAAAAAGTACCGACATCCTCTACGCCGATGCTTAATTAAATCCCGATAACGCTGAAAATTAACAAACTCTTCTAGTTCTTCCTCTTCCTCTGTTCTTTCTGGGGCACGACGATGTCGGGAATTAGCATCACGAATAAAATCAAGAAGAGCACGACCATCAAATCTGTAGGATGATAGTCAAAATGTCAATCATGTGAAGAGCTGAATCTCCTACGACTATCAGCATTCTATCATTGTAAGAGTTGTGAAATAGTGACCTGTCAATCAAAATGTCCTGTTTCCCGTTCCAAGGTATCCTGATACATATACAAAGAAATAAGCACTTAAAAGAACATGTAACCATAACAAGAATGTAAATTTTATCGAATACTATTTGAGGCTAGAACAAGAATGATAAGCATCACAACCTAAATCTTAACTAGTTTCAAATGTTCTGATGACTTTGGATCAGTAAACATCGAAACTTAGGTAACCATGAAAGTAAAATGCCTCAGCACAACAACAATACTTTTAGGACGTATTATTTCATCAGGGGGAAAGTGGAGACGTCTAGAAGTATAATATCAAAGAATGTGAGCTTGAAAACAAGATGGTGGTAGTAAGAGTTGCCTACTAGTATCCTTATAGGAAATCATGACAGTAAAATGCCTCAGCACAATAAGTATACTTTTAGGGAGTATTATTTCATCAAGGAGAAAGTGGAGAGATAGAAGTATAATATCAAAGAATGTGAGCTTGAAAACAAGATGGTGGTAGTGTGAGTTGCCTACTAGTATCCTTATTTATGGACTGTTACTTCTAAAGTAGGCATGTACAATTCAACTCTTGGAAGCAATGGAACTTAGCTGGTGATTCCAATCAAATCAGAAATTTATCAAATGAATCGTTAAAAAACGTGAAATAAGAATGTTAGTTCCCTGCAAACATGCTTCCTTATGTATGATAGTTCAAATTAGCCAAAAATTCATCTGTTTTCTATACAATAATTGAATAATCAATATCTACCGTGTTTCATTGTTTTATACTTCTTGCTTTCCAATTTTTATGGAATTTCCCGTATTGAAATTTCTCAAAATATCTGATACAATTCCACTAATAATAAAATTCAGTACATTTTGTTTATTCGAATTCGTTTAACCAATTCATATTTTAAATTGTTCTCTCTATTCACTAATAAGCTGGATCAAAACCTTAACTCCGAGTCAAGCCCTAGGATTACTTGAACGGAAAAACAAAAACATGAAAAAAAAAATCATACATGCCCTGCTGATCCTCGGTGGCTTGATAAAGAGCGTCGTCGCGGTAGATACGACAGCGAGAGCCGATGGCTTGAATGGATTGCTGGGGATCGCCACGGCGTTTAGCGAGATAGATGGCCCGTCTCTGAGCTCTCTTACGAGCCGCGTCCATCATATCGTGGACTTTTTTCTCCGACCTTCGAGCTTCGTGCCACATCTTTCTTCTTCTTCGGACCTAATTTGCAGGTGAAGAATCGGAACTGGAAACCCTAACACTCTCCCTCACTTCCTTTCCCTGCGATTAATAACGCTATCAGTTTTATTAGGGAATTTAAAGAATTTCAGTCTAAAATTATCCCTTATCTTCTATAATAGATCTATTTTGATTCTTTAAATACAATACGAGCATTTTTCATCTCTTAATTTTGCATAAAATCGAACATATTTAGTCCACCTAACATAATTATATTAAAAGTTAAAGGCAGTGGCAATTTTTTTAAGGAAAAAGGGTAACTGTTAAATATTTAAAATAAAAATTGTTCCTCCTTAATAATTTGATTCAAAAATATTTTTAATATTAATATTTTAGTCCAAAAGTACTCTTGTCATTAATAGTTTGATCCAAAAATATCCTTTTTATTACTAAATAGGTCAAAAATGCCTTTTTTAAAATAAATATAGTATCTTTTTTCTTTTTAGACATATTATGTTTCGTATAAAAAAATACTTTTTTTTGTTGCATTTCTTGTAATCACTTTAATGAATAAAAATGTAAAAAAATAAATTTTTTTCTTGAGATCTCATTTTATTGATTAGAATAGAATGTTATATGCTTATAATAAATAATATATATAATAAATATAAGATCATAGTAAACTCATTCTTAATTTTTATTTAGATAATCATAAAAAAATAATTATAATAAAACAAGAAATATCTTTATTTAAAAAAAAAAATTCCCAATTGAAGTAGGATAGCTATTTGCTAATAAAAAAATATTATTAGAAAAAAAATGTGTTCAAAAACATGATAAATAATAAATTTATTTGAAAAAAAAGTATTTTTTATCCATTAAATAATTATAAAGACATTTTTAAATCAAAGTATTAATGATAAAAATATTTCTAAACCACAAAGAACATTTTATTCATTTTACATGATTTAAAGACATGTTTAACCCTTTTTAAGTGACAATGCTATTTCTTTCACGTTTGATATGCACTTTTTTATTTTTTGTCTTTTTTAGATTTAATATAATAATAACTATTTATATCAAAAGATAATATACTTTACAATGCAACAATCTTTCCCACTCAAAAATAGTAAATATTTTTTTAAGCATAACAAAATTACCTTAAAGTGCAACAATACAACCTTAAAAAAACAACTGTAATAAATCAAAACATACAATAAACAATTCTTCAAAGTAAGTGCTCAATCTAGTGGCACAAAAAAAATAAAAAATCGTCAAAGCTAAATTGTTTCTTCTAATTTGGCCTCAAATTTTATGCTTCAAAAGATTCTAAGTTTGAGTCATAACTCATAAGAATAAAAGTTTCTAGAGATAACAGATGAGAAAAAAAAAATTACATTTAACATTAATTTTTCAAATTTAAAATTTTGTGAAAAATTCATAAATTTTAAATCCACCTCTAAAAATGACATTATTCATTAGCATGTGTGTTAGTTATGTCAAACTATTTAGATAATTACACACACATAAATTCGTGTAAGCCCAGGTGTCTCTCCAACTTTAAAAAGGTTAGTTTGGTAGTTTGTTAGAGCCATGTATGTATTAATATTGTAAAAATTAATTATGAGGAAATTTTTGCAACTATTTTATACAAATTCACATTACTGTTTTTGTCTAAGTATATTTGTCTATTGTTGATTTGATGACACGCGAATTAAGAAACAGTAAATGATAAGGGTAATTTTATCAAATAATTCTTTGAATATAACAAATACAATGTCTTGAAAAATATAATTGAAATGACTATAATTAATGATGAGGATAAATTATGAATTGAGTTAAAATTATCTTTTGATTTTATAAAGTGGATTAGTATTGTTAGACATCTATTCAGGGGTCATTTGGTTGCAACATGTTATTCAGGATAACTAATCCCGGGATAAATTAGCTTGGGATAAGTTATCCCATGGGATAAATAGTCCAATCATCACCATCAAACTGCTACTCCTTTTTTTTTCGTTTTTAAACTTCAACGAATCCTATTTTGTTTGGTCAACAAATGGAAAATGGATTTACGAAAAAGATACCAACTGTTAGTAACAATCGATGAGTTTATAGTTGTTCAACTTTTTGTTTGTTTATATTAATCCCAAAAGAATAAAAAGGACAAAAAATTAAAAATAGCATATTTATTTTGAATCAATAGTAAATTGGTTAGGTTATGAGATACGAAAATTGTACCCATCCTAATTGTCATTCACATATTAGTTGTTGAACTATCATGAACTCCACAATGTCAACCCACCCAAGTAATAATTTATTTTTATATTGAATAACTTTGCAAACATGCCCTAAGCTTATATTTTAATTATTATCACACATAAATTCTCGTATAAAACAGTGTTACATGAAACTCCTTTTATAATATTTAAAATGTTATAAAATTATTTTCTCACATAATAATAAACGAATTTACCCCTCATGTATTGTTAATTAGTTTTTTTTTCTTCTTATTTTTGAATATTAATACTATCTTACAATAATATATTCAATGTGATTTCACTTGTATACCGTAGATAGACTATATTAATACTACTATATATTATTTATCTTATGGGTGTTCATCGTAAAAGATTAGTGCAAATAATTCTGAGAGAAAAATATAGTACCCCTTAAATTGTTGTTTGGTAGGCAAATCCTTTTGAGTGGTACATTGATCCCATGATAACTTATCTAGAACAAAAAGGGTAAATGAAAAAGATATCATTTTGAACCTTTTTTTATACCTCACTGTGTATATTTATGTATATAACATCATTTTTAGTACAATATATAATAACATTTACAACCTTCACTCCTTATTTCTATGATACTTCTTCATATTTTTTCTATTAAAAAATTACACTATAGATTATAATTTTTATTGACTAATCTTATGTTTTTCATATTTTGATTTTTCATAAATCTTTTTTTACTTTAACAAACTTAACGATGGAAGTTCTATTTTTAAATTAAATTAGAAAATTTTATTTAAATGCATACGGTGTTATCATAAAAATGCACACATAAAAAAATTTAAGCTAAATAAGATGAAAGATTTATTTTACAAAATGAATATTGAATAACTAAAACTAACAAAGAGAATATATTCAAAAACTAATAAAGTAAAGGGCATTTTTAAACAAACAATATATTCTTAAAATTTATGCAACATACCAAACACTCAATAAAAAATAATCTCAGCATAATTTATTTTGTTATTTTTAATCCCACATAACTTATTCGATCATAGCGTATATTCAAACCAAACAACCATTTAGTTAATTATGGTTGGATTCTAGTTTTTTTTTTTTTATGTATTTTTTAATATAAATAATTGATACTTTCCGACATTATTTTTCTAGATTATTTTGACTTGCCAAGTTTACAAGGAATTAGTGGTTAACTTTGGGAAAAGCAAGGGACTAATTAAAGAACACATCATCATCATGAGTTGGACCAACCAATACCTAGCGTGCAAGGCCCACAAGCCGATGTCAGGTGGGTCCATTTACCCCTCTTCCCTAATATAAATTCATTTTTCAAGCCCACTTGAATCCCAATAACCTACGCGCCTGAGACACCGGAGCTCCCCCGCCACCCTCTCACAGGGGTTGGGTTGGTCGGGCTTTATCCATGTCAAAACTCACCGGAGCTCCGCCAGCACAACCACCGCTCGCACCACCCTCGACGACCGTATCTCCTTTGTACAAACAGAAATCGTGGTCACCGGACACGTTTCGCGATGAGGCGTGGCAGCGGCGGAAGGGTACCCATGAAAGCTGCCTGATACGGCGGAGCAAGAGCGTTACCGATGACGACCTCGATGAAATTAAGGCTTGTATCGAATTAGGGTTTGCATTTGATTCGCCGGAAATGGATCAACGATTGTCTGATACTTTTCCGGCGTATGGCCTGTTTTACGCTGTGAATAAACAATATACCGACACCCTTTCAAAGACTTCGTCTTCATCATCGATTATCTCCGATTCTGAGTCAACCGTTCCTCCCGGCAGTCCTCACACCATTGTCGATCCAGGTAATTTTTTAAAACCTCTGCTTTTTCCTCCATTATGTTTAAATCATAAATCATGGTAATAATCTTTGTCTCAATTTTTATTACTACTTTTTTTAATTTTTTTTTTAAAGATGTTCTGAAAACCAAAATTCCATTACTACTCAACTATCCTAAATTCAATTCATTCCTCTAATCAAAGTTCAAATTTTCAATTAGAGAAACTTTCTAAATTTGTTAATGTTTTTTATTGATTTGAAATAGCTATGCCCAATTTGGTTTTGCCTATACTCCTTTACCATCGGGTGGAGGGATAGGGAGAATACGATTCTTGATAAGAAGTAGTAGAAAGTTGAACGTATGGTTGCTAATATTTGACAAAATGAATGTAGGAGATAATCCTGAGACAGTGAAGACAAGGTTGCGGCAATGGGCACAGGTGGTTGCTTGTATGGTGCGTCAATCTTCATATTAGTGGATGCTGGAAGCTGCACTTATCTGTTGATTGAATGAATAGAAGATGATGGTAATATGATGTACAAGTACTATTGTTTTTCAGGGCGTTTAAGAAGCAAAAAGGGACTAAACCATAGTTACTTTGAAAAAGCAATAATAGTTAAGATTAAACCAACTTGTGTAGTCTGTTGATATGATTTTTATTAATATGATGATTGTGATGCAACCACAAATACAACTGGTCCATCCCCAACAAACTCTTGTTAATTAATTGCAATATCCTTGTTTGTTGATATTTCTATCATTTGTAACATACTCCAGCAAGTGGGAAATGACTTATGTTTGTATTGAAATATTGAGTCTTTCCTTTGGAAAGTTTTTTATCCCTAGATTATCTTCTGCACCTAAACAAAAGATCAAAAGTTGTTTCCTTAGCTGATTTGTTATACTGTGATTGTAGTCCTTTACCTTTTTAGCTCTGCAATAGTGACTAATTGAGGTTAAAGATATATGATTGCAACACGTTCTTGGTACTTTTTGCATTGATGCTTATAAGTCACATCTCGATTCTTCTTTAGTTGAGGTCCCTTGCTTTGGGAGGTTGCTTTTTGGAATTTTGATTTTCTTCAAGCTTTCCCTCTGTACCATGCAAATATCTGATGCTGCTTCTCATGATAAGCATAGTGCATATTTCTTCTGATTGGTATTTGGATTAAACTTGGTAGGAAATATTGATGCTATGATCACACTGTTTGAGAGAATACTGTCTTGGTTACCTGATCAGTCTCCAAGTGGGAGAATTGTTGGGATGTGGAGCCTGATTCTTGAATTACCAAAAACTGTCTTGATTCTTGAATTATTCTTCGAAATTCCCAAGTGTTGTTGTAATCGATCCTAACAGACTGGAAATATTACTTTGACATCAGGTGCTGCATGTTTGTTTTCTTTCTGTAGGAGAGTTTTTTTCTCTCATAAAACCTATTTTAGGGTTGCAATGAGCTGGTGTTTACGAGCTTACTGTGAGAATAGCAGTTGTTATATTTTCAATCATGAACATGGTAAAATTATGGCCTTGGATGAAGATGCTTTCATATATATTATCACATAGGACACATCCATTATCTGCCCAGGGATCCCTTTGTATTGAATTACTTAGGATATAAAAGGGGAGAATCATTGGTATATTTGTTTTTATTTCTTTATCCTCCTTAGTAGCTCCCCCTTTTTTGCTTCCTTAATATTCAAATCCACAACCTTTGTGAGTGGAGAAAGGAGGGATGAATTACTTAAAGATGCAAAAGGCGAGAATATCCACTTTTTTTACCCTCTCCTCAGGAGTTATCATATTTTTTTGCTTCCTTGGTGACTCAAAGTCACAACCTTAGGATTTAAGGAGGGTGCTTACTATATGAGCAACCCGTTCTTGTCAAATGTGTTAGTCTTCAGACTCTATTAGTATAAGACTATAAGAGTGCTCCTAGGAATGTGAATGAAATGGAACTAAAGATAACTTCGGCATGGTTAGCGCTAGCTCTTGTGCTTCTTCATTTTCAAATGAAAATTACTCTTTATGAGTGGGGGTCTGGTGGTTCTTATGCTACTGCGTTCTCCGATCCTTTTCTTTTAGTGCATGGATCAAAGCGATAGCTTCTCGCCAGTTCAATAGGTAAGGCAATTAGGCTCTCTGCTTCAAAAGGGGAAAATAGTTTCGTGGCCTAGAATTGATTTGGCTTCGCCAAAGTCCAGCTAAAATTCTTAGTTCTTTTCATTTTCGTAATCAAACTTGACCTCAATACTTAATGGCGCAGAACTGAGATTATTTTCATGTACTCAACTTTTGAAATGCTTCACTCATGTAAAGTAAAGAGACAATGGTGGAATTAGGATTTATATAAGATGATTTTAAAAAACAATAGATTGATACAGATGGGATCAAAACATGTGACTTAAAAGTAAATTTTGAACTCATTTTGCCATTAAACTACTTTTTCCTTGTATTAGGAGATGATATATAATAGTTATAACAAAATAAATTTATTTTTACGCCTTTTGTCCGTTACTCTAATTTTTAAACGACCCTTCCCTCCAATTAGCTTTGCCATTAATGGGATTGGATAGCAGGCCTACATAATCGGGGAAATGGACGTTATAGTTGATCCATTTTTTATGTTTTGGATTTGGGTCAAAAGTCATATACGGTGGAGAAACTCAGTTATCCCACAAATGTTATTTAATAGATCAAAATATGGAATAAATTGAGTGATTTTATTGATATAAAAATAAAATAAGTTAACTTTCGGCTTTTAAATATCTTTTTCATCAATTTTTTGGCTTAAAAATACCTTGTATTTGTCCTTATTTTTATAGTTCCTAAAGTAAAATTATTAAATATTTATTTACTAGTGAACTTAACGCGCGGTATATTACTAAATTAGCTATTATATATATTTTAATCACGAAGAAAAACATAAAGTATATATAAAAATCTTCACATCGATCAATTTCTTCTTTTTTAAAATAAGAAAAGTAAATTTTAAGTAACTCTCAATGTTATATATAAACTAAAAGTAAAACAAATTCGAAATTTGTCGTGAAATAAAATATTTAAAACTTTCATGTACGCCTTTTTGAGGAATTCTCATCTAATGTACAAAAATTTTGTTTTCACAATTTGTATAGAAATGCATGAAATGGATATGTATATATTTCAATTTAAAATCTATGTTTTCATAGACTATTAACAAAGTGATGAGAAAATATTATCTTTTTCTTTTTACTTGAACTGAACTTTATTCTACAATAAGAAATAAAAAATGAGGGACAATAAATAAATTAGTAATCACCTTCCATTGGCGTTTTAAACCTCATAAGTCATTTTGTCGAGTTTGTTCATCATTAATCACCCTCCTATCAATTCACACCAAGATGATCACTGGTGACAATGTGTTCACCGCAACAGAATGTGGGATTCTTCATTCTAATCAGGAAGTAGATGAAGGAGCAACCATAGAAGGTGAAGAATTTTGCAGCATAACACATGAAGTACGGATGGAGAGAGTGGAGAAGATACGTGTGATGGCAAGATCATCCCCTTCTGACAAACAGTACTACAACACTTTCATATGGCCTAACCATTCCATAACATCAATACTGAGATTTACATGTCAAAATATAAGAACATTCAATCAAATTGTGCTGCTTGTTCTTTATAGCAGAAGCACACATCCAGAATACAAGGTAGATTTCAATACTTGTGTGCAAAAACATTTGACAATAGTTTTAATCATCTATATTCTCCAAGAGATCTCCAACCACAAAACTGTATTTGTCCTAGAAAATACATTCCCTCCTCCTTGAACAACATTCCAAAAAACGCTATAAGTCATCCTTTAGTAGTGCTCACAAGGTATGCGCGGCCGCAACTCTTAGTATGTGTAACTGCAATTGACTCCTTTCTTAAATTTGCAGCAATGAGTGTTACAGCTCGGCATCACCTACAAAGCAATAGGATTGTGAAAATACCTTGAGGTGCTTTAACCTGCATCTATTCTAGCCATTGAATAAATAATAAAGAGATGTAAACTCATCAATATATTGAAAATATAAAGTAGGATAACATAATTCCTTTTCAGAACGAATCACAAGGCCACTCCAAAAAGAGATTAAGCATTCATAGGGAAAACAGAGAGCAAAACAATAATTTCTTATCATCTACAACTTGTGATTTAATGAACAACACATGAAAGAAAAGGGGTGGGAAAACATACCGCGCCTAAGAGAGATGGATGTGGTTCTCGGAGTGATCCATCTTCACAAGCAGTAGGCAAATGCTATACGCTGACACAGAAATAATACAAAGGTATCAGTGCAACAGATAACCTAAGAAGGGCATAGGAAGTCAAATCCAAATACAGTTGCATAAAAAAAATTTTCAAATCCAAATACAGTTGCATAAAAAAAATTTCTGCTGCAAAACTAACTATTAAAAAATAAGCAATCATCGAGATAGTTTGACAACAAGCTTATGAAAAAGTGGAATCCTTAAAGAAAAGACAAATCAAAACTTCAAATTTACGGGGTTTTTAACTAACCCAAACACATGCAGAGCCGAGTAAAGATTAGATTTTCCAAGAACATGTGTTCCAATATAGCACATGATCCTTCAAAATAGAACTTAAACTAAATGTTAAGAGTAATTATTGTTGTTTTTAATCCAAGAAATGCCATAGAAGCTTGAAGGGGGCAAACGAATATCATGTTTTATGCTGCCTGAAATGGGTAACTGAAACTTACAAACAATGCAATGGCCATATTTGACGGGGTAAAGAAATACTATTTCTTGAAGAAGTAATTCGACTACGATTATTCTTTTTCTTCTTTGATCGATATTCATACGTTCATGACGTCCCTTTCAAGTCGCCGAGGAAACTTGGTTGCTTTCTTTCGTTTTACGTTTTCTTGCAAGAATTTTTCAGAGGTTTTTAAATTTTTAAAATTATTTCTATTGCGCATATATAGCAACTGAAATTACTTTCAGTGACGTTATACCCTAGCTAATTAATGGGTGATTGAATTTAATTTTTCAGTTCGGCTCCTTTTTCAGCATAACCGATTGACTTATTTCCTTTTTTTTCGACATGCATCAAACGAGTTTTAAGGTATCAACACCCCTAATAAATACGTGATTTTTAGTAATTTAGAAAATAATTGATATAAAGAGGAATTAACCTTATACAATATGAAATTTGGAATTTTTTTTTAGGTAATATGAATCACAGGCAAATTCTTTTTCTCCAATTTGAATAATTGAGGGGCACAATGATTATTTTGCTTGATCGGGGCCTTATATAATTGGATCACAGGCGACCATATAGTTCTTTTTCGATCATTAAGGCAAATTGCGTCATGAATTATATTTTCATTGACCAGGTTAAACATATGACTATACTTACAATTGAGGTCTTTTCTTTCCTAACCTTTGACTATTGACTTAAAAAGAAGAAGAGGAAGAGGAGGGAAGTCTCCAATCCAGGTAATACTATTGCCTCTTTAAATACTTCCTTTATCTGCATATATATGTGATTTTAGTGAAAATGATATATATTCATTTGTGTATGTGGACCGTACAACTTAGGTACTGTAACAACGTACATGCACTCTCTATGTATATACATACTGTCGGCAAGTTTAGTTTACCACGTGTGAAACGTTGACTCTGAAAATGGTTTTGAATAAATATCTAGCCCAATATCTTACGTTGATGAGTAGAATTAGTCCATAACTTCTAGTAATGGAAGCCATAGTAATTTCTTGAAAATGTGTGTGTGGTGGTCAAATTTACCAAAAGTAAAAATTTTTATGCTATAAATTGTGGATCGAAAATACAATATATTTAGTGAAATTTCACGAGTAAGATCTGACAATGATAAAATGTATGTCATAAACCTTATTACTATCTCAAGAATAAAGTAGAGAAAATATTTTTAAAAAACTTCGGCTTAAGTGCAACAAAACTTGGCAGGTATAAGGAAGGAGGAGGCAATGAAGAGAAGTGAAACAAGGAACAATGCAAACGTTGTCAGAACAATAATAAAATCATGTGATAGTTGAAATACCATAAACTATGATAAAGGAAAACCCTACAAAAATACAACTAGCAACAACCATCCTATGCAAGACAAAACTTCCCTAATTACTACCTTTTTGCCCTAATATATATCTTTCACGCCCTCCTATCTAAAGTCATGTCATCAATAACTTGAAGTTGCATCATCTCTCTGTCTTATCATTTCTCCCTAATATTTCTTCGGTCTACCTTCGTCTTTTCTCATATCCTCTATAACCAACATCTCACACCTTTTCACTGGTGCGTCTATGCATCTCCTTTTCACATGTCCAAAACATTTTAGTCTCGCCTCCCTCATCTTGTCCACCACGGAGGTGACACCTGCTCCCAGAAATCTCATTTCTAATCCAATTGCTCCTAATATGACCACACACCTACCTCAATATCATCTTTTCTGTAATATGCATCTTTTGAACATGAGATTTCGTGGATCAAACATACGATTAAAAAAATAAAAAGAGGATCGGAAAAACATTTACGAAATTTATATCATTGAAAAAATGCTAGATTATTACTACAGTATTATACATATTTCATGGCCGATTGAGAGGCTAATATTTTAATAATAAACAATTAGAGACGTGATGGGACGTAGTTTTCTGGCTTACCAAATCAAAGTTGTAATGCTAATTCAATATATGAGTGTTTTGGCAATTTAACATAAAATGTAAAAGATCTCATTCAAATGATTAATTAATCTGGTATACTAACAATCCAAAAAGAGTTAATTAAAAAATTTCTTCTTTTAATATTGGTAGGCATTGGCATGTCATTGATGTAACGCCAAAGGGTACTAACAAAGTACAGTACGAAATCGGACAGTGATACGTATACATCGTTTGGTACAATAATTTGAGGCTCAACAAAAACTAATTTGATATATGCTCTACCATTTCTAGTTACCAATAACTAAATATATGTCTCCTAACGAACTAGTTTAAAAGAAGCTATATATATATAAAACGTAACATTTTTCATCATGAATGTCTATCGTTATAAAGATATGAGTGAAAGTAAATTGATTCGTCATCTCTAATATATACTAGTTACAAGAATTGTACTAGCACGGGTCTCTAACATAAGTTTTTTTTTCTAATCTCAATTTTTGTGATATAAATGTAATTTGAAGAGTAAATCAATTTTCCCACATAATTTTTGAATATTTAAAGTTATTAATTATTAAAATTTATGGTTTTTTATATGTAATTTTCATTAATATATGTAGTTTTTTAATTGTCCCAATATAGGCGGCATTGATAAATTTTTTGTATATCTTTTAAATACTTAATTTATTAATTATTGTGGCTTATTGTACATTAAATCTTATATGTTATTCACTTTGTTCCAATTTATGTTACACATATAAAATTTTGAGAGTGAATCAAAATTTCATATCTTGTAAATATTTTAAACCATAAATTGTTGTGATTTATAGTACTATGTAAATTTTAAATAATGATTGTGTGCCACAGATAATTAAAACTTTATGTGTCACTGAACTTTAAGTTTTTAATTAAAATGTAAATTTATTCCAAAAAAGTGAATAGTTTTTATGACAAAAATAACGGCTCACAATCCTGATGAACAAAATGTAGAAAACCAGAACGATTATATTGAGAGAGTTGTGCGGTCTCCCAATTGACCAGGAATAACAGCCAGTGTGAGGTGTGATTTTGACCTTAATATATGTAGAGTTCAAAAGTGTTGAAAAAACAAACTCAAGCGTATAAAGCTTGATATGAAAACTTCAAAACGATAAGTCCTAAGGTTTGAATTTTCCAAGTGTGGCGTTCAAACTCATACACTTCCTCCGTTTATTTTTACTTTTGTCACTATTTCACTTATTAAGGGCAAACTATATGAGTTGTGACCAACATTTTAAGATGATTTAATATTAATATGAGAAGAATTACAACTTATAGCATTTTTCGTACAGTTTTCAATCATCTAAATTTTAAATTTCAAATATTAAATTTAGCTACTTTTGAAGTTTAGTCAAGTTAATCTCAAAAAACGAAATAATGATCAGTAAAAATGAACAGAGGGGAGTAATAACTTATTAAGTATAATTTGTTTAAATTTTAAAAATGGCTGTTTAATACGTATTCGATGTTGGCCACTTTTCAACCAATTGGACTTGAGACTAGGCAAATGGTCAAGTCCAGTGGAAGCAAAAAATATGAACACAATATAATTATTATAGAATGAAAGAAAATTCAGTGAGATGATTCAGAAATGAATATGGTGGAATACTACAACTTAATTATTCCTTTGTTTGAATCTTGATTGTATGGTTCCTAGCTAGTTAGCTAGAGTCACTTTCACAAAAGCATCCTATGTATACAAATTTTGTATGAAAACTCCTCGAAACACATTTGAACATGTAATGATAACCCATATCACCTACTTATTCGATGATTGAGCAGTCCATGTGCATTTATTTGATTTTATTTTATATAACAAGTGGGCAAAGACATCAATTTTGGACACTGCTATATACTCTCCTTTTCAACTATCGCTTGGACTTTGGCATATACAACTTTATGTTTTTTTAAATACTCTCTTTTGATCATCATAAATACTCTTCCGTTATTTGTATGTTGAATTTGAATTTTACATGCTTTTAAAAAGTAATGATTAATATGAATATTTGTGATTGATGTATAGTTTTGAATTTTGAAAAATGATAATTAATGTTTACATTAAAATAGAGAAAAAGAAATATTTCTCTTTGATATGTTAGAAGTGACAAATAAAACGTGAATCTATTTTTGAAATAGTCATACAAAGAAAGCTCTAACTATGTTAATTACACCATCGAGTTAGTTTAAAGAAAAATGATTTTCTAGCCCTTTACAAACATAATTTTAGTTAAATATCTTTTTTTATGAAAATAAAATAAAAGTCTGAAAATGTCATTTTTTGTTCAAATTGTAACTTGACAAGAAATTTCAATTCCTTAATTATAAGCTACCTGCAAATAACAAAAACAAGAAATAATTTTTCATAACAAGTCTGATAAGATACCTTAAAAAATATAAAGTAAATAATCTGGTATGACATGTTTTTCTTTCATTGTATTACCGTGGAAATTCATGTTTGACTAATATAGTCTTGTAACATTATATTACCTACATTTCCGCAGCAAGCAAACTATCTTATTGGGAAATATAGGTGGGGGATACGACTTCACAAAATTAAAGTAAGGAATATATATATATAGGCGACATCTCTTTTAATTTTCTTCTTTTGTCTTTTTCTTAGAAACAACACAAAAAGAGACGTAAAGGTTGAATAAGGAGTAGTTAATTAGTTAACCAAATAAGTAAGCTTTGATTTGCAATAATTATCTGGTAGGATATTCTGTCCTTCAAATTTCTTGGCTTAAAGTCTTTACACAAATAGTTTAGTGAATGCAACTTAAACCTAACCCCCATTAGTTAGATTACTAAGCATGAAGTTCTACTTGCTAATGGGTTATATAATTTGCTTTTTCTTTAGATTACTTCCTAATTACTCTATAAGAGATTAATTAGTAGCATTAAACTGTCTATTTTCATAAATATATACAGTAGTTATTAGTTTTATTCTTTTAAACAATAACGTCATCATGACTGCATGTTTTACTATACAATATCATATCGAACCTCTAGAATTCACTATTATTATTTATTGGGAAAAGGGTCAAAATTGCCCTTACACTATTTAAAATGGCTCACATATACCCTTTAACTATTTTTGGGCTCAAAACTACCCTTACCGTCAAACTATTGGTCCACTTCTACCCTCCACATCCAAAATTCAGTTTGGCCTCACACGTGGCGTCTGATGTGTCATATATTTTGACACATGGACGTCCACGTCAGCAATCATTTATTTCCCCCAAATTAAAATGTCCAACCCGTTCAAACCCGACCCGACCCATCTAATCTGATAGGTTAAAAGGGATGACCCCTTTTTCGTTCCTGTATTTCCATCTAATATATCTCTCCATGTTTTTTTTCAGGATTTGCAAGATGAAATAAATAAAGTGAGGGAAGAGCGCAAGCAAGATACAGGTCAACTACAGTCGCTACTATCAGGCATCCGCCCAATCTATAGACATCTAAGAGAGATATATACTGAGTTGACATTATGGTTGGATCATAATGCAGTGCTGAAAGATGACTTACAGAACAGGTTATCATCTCTATCTAATATTCTCGATGTGATAACAAGATTGTCAAGGTCTAAAGAGAATGAACCAGTGCTGAATGCCTACCAAGCAGCAAAGTTTCAAGGTGAGATTTTAAACATGAAGCAGGAGAACAATAAACTAGCAGGTGAACTCGAAGTAGGTATTGGATGTATAAGGAAACTTCAAAATGAAATCCAGAGCACGCTATCAAACCTGGACGAAGAACTTGGGCTGAAAAAACAAGCAGCAAGGCCTCGATCAAAAATTCCCCTGAGGTCCTTCTTGTTTGGAGTAAAGTTGAAGAGGCAGAGGCCGTCCATATTTTCCTGTGTGAATCCAGCATTGCAGAAACAACACAGTGATTTATGACAGCACCAAGACAGATGCCTTTTTAACAGCAGTAGCCAGATAGATGTCTCTTTTTACTCTCTTGTAGTAAATTTTTTATAGTTGAAAATTAATTCGAAGGATAAAAGGTGTTTTTCCCTTTATTGAGCAGAACACCAGATTCTGCTCGTGTTTTAAAGCAATACCATGTTCCTCCTTTCAACAAACTCTTTTTCAGATTCATCAATTTCTGCAAACAACACAGCTCTTTCTTTAATACCTGGTTTCACATATTGAATAACCGTACTTAAATTAAAAGGTAAGATCGGTGCAGGATCAAGGGATCCTTTTCTATCAGATAGGAAGGTTTGTAGCACAAAATGTACTTCTAAATAATTGCCTCATAGATCCTATATCTGTCTATACGAAGAAATCAACTGGCCGACACCCACCATGACTAGAGGGACTGAGAAATTAATCGAGTACAAAACTTATCTTCAAGCTTTACCTTATTCTGATCGTTCAAAGGGCGATCTGAACTTATAGATTTAGACAAGGTACGAACTTATCTTCAGTGGTGACATGTCACACATCAGTTTTCCTCATCCAGTCTCAGTTCGTCTTAGTTCGTTGAATTTTTAGCACAACGTTATGGAAACACCAAAAACAAAGTCTAACCGTAACAAAGTGTCTCAGCAACATATAACAGAGGTGCCAAAACGACTGACTAATAACAACACTTGGAGATATTCAACCCTCAACAATAAAACATATAAAAGAATTTGAATTGTCACCTAAGTATAGACAAGAGACTTTAGATGAATTCATTTACAAAGTTGAGGCTAAAAGTCAGCACAACATAGCTGGTACGAATTAGAAATTTACATACAGAGCAGGTCCAGCCAGTGAATCTATTTTACACTCTCCAATCCTCAGTTCCCAAATGTGTGTCACTTAAAAAGCCTTAACCTTTTTTGAACATCTTCTTGCATGTCACAGGTGCAGGACATTGAACACCAACGTTTTCGACTGCTAATTCTATTTTAGTGTTCTCATTCTTATTACTGGGACTCTCTTGACTTGGGATTTGCTGTTCTTGAAGCTTTACTCCCTCCTCCAAGTTCTTGACCTCGACCTTTCTCTGGCAACAGGTTGCCTGAATCAAAAGTTTGATCTTTTCGGACCTGCTGTTGTGGTGTCTTCGAGAATGAAGGTGGAAATACAGGAACGAAAAAGGGGTCATCCCTTTTAACCTATCAGATTAGATGGGTCGGGTCGGGTTTGAACGGGTCGGACATTTTAATTTGGGGGAAATAAATGATTGCTGACGTGGACGTCCATGTGTCAAAATATATGACATATCAGACGCCACGTGTGAGGCCAAACGGAATTTTGGATGTGGAGGGTAGAAGTGGACCAATAGTTTGACGGTAAGGGTAGTTTTGAGCCCAAAAATAGTTAAAGGGTAAATGTGAGCCATTTTAAATAGTGTAAGGGCAATTTTGACCCTTTTCCCTTATTTATTTCTATAGAAATAAGCATACACCAGGGCACTATGGTCATTTTGGTTTATTTTTGTCCATTAACTTGCTTGAACAATTGAGCTTCACTGCTTTGTTGGGGGCCCAAATGACAAAACTGCCATAAACTTTCACTTAATGCCACATACTCCTATTTTTCACAATATAAGTCCCCTAAGATATTTTTATTAACTTCTTATTAATAACCACATGATCTTTTTGGCCAAAATGGAATACTCTGTTACTGTAACTTCCATATAAGATTTGGCACACTTGGACCGATTTGTGCCTTAGCTTAGTTCATCACTCATCATATTTTTATTTTATCATCTCATTGGTTATTACTAATATAATAGATAATTTAAAAATTAAAATTAATGTATAAAAAATTTGATTGGTTCTAGAAATTTTATTAATGCCACATAAATTGAGCTAGAAAGAATAACATATATTATTTAAAAATTACAATAAAAAATATTGTAAATTACTATGATTAATGACTTAAATATCTTTAAATTATATTAAAAATTTAATTAATTTCTCAAATTTTATATGTATCATATAAACAAAAATAAAAAATAATACATCTTGGGCCGATGGTAAAACTCATGTACCTGGTATATGTAAGAAGGTCGTTAAAAACCTATAACATATATAGGAAAAGGAAAATAAGCTTGTACTTTTTTGGCAAATTGTGAATGTACATGATTGTGAAATTTAGGTATAGAAAAGGGTTAATTAAAGTGATTGATCAATTGAAGAATTTGACTTCTTTATTTCATTTTATATTTTATTTTACCTAACAATGAAAAAAGAAATCATTTGTACACTGCTAAGTCAAATTGAAGAACTTTTCAAAAATCTTTGGCATTTTCATTTAGTGAGTGACTATACTGAACTCCATCAAGGATTTGTGTTGAGTCTGTTTCTGTTTATCTTAGTGATGAATGAGCTGACGCAATCTATCAAGGAGGAGGTTTTATTGTGTATGCTATTTGCAGATGACATAGTACTGATTGATAAGACTCAGACTAAAGTTAATGAAAGGTTGGAGGCTTGGAGACACGCTTTGGAGTTCAGAGGATTCAAACTGAACAGGACCAAAATAGAATATTTGAAGTGCAGATTTAGTGTTGCGAGGGATGAAACAGACATTGATGTGAGGCTTACCACTCAACTTATCCCCAAGAGGGAAAACTTTAAGTATCTGGGGTCCAATGTCATTGATAAGAATGTGATCAATTATTTTTGTGTAACTTATGTAATCACTTAACTTATATAACCAGGGCATCATTCTTCTATTCATGTACTTACATTATTATTCACTTTGTTCCTATTTAAAACATGAAAAAATTCTTCATCTATAAATAATGGTGTTTCTTCCTTCGTGAACTGTATGTTATTTTTGTAAAGTTTTTGACTCTTTAGCTAATCCGGAATCATTTGTAGATTACTGTATTTTGGGGAGGATAAGTCAGAAATATAATTGGATCGGTGTAAATTATGTCATAATAAACTTGAATCTCCTTAAGAGAGTAAAATATTCGTACTTCTATCTAAATAAATTATCAATTTATTTTTTATTTCTCAATAATAATTTATTATATTTATGGAGTATTATACCAACATAAACTTTACTGGATTTTCTAGAATCTTCACTAGCATTCCTTGTAACAAGTGGCATTTGCCATAACGTTGTGACTTGTGGTTATGGTAGTAATAATAATCTGTAGCAAGATAAACAAATAATATTTCTTTTACATAACGAAAATGTAATGTATAAAGTTGATTCCTTTTCATAAACTTCTAAATTGGCGGCCACCCATCGTCATTATTTTTCAAAAGTACCGTAACCTATCCAAACATTAAAACCGAAAGTCTCACATTACGCACTACAGCTTCCTCTTCTTCTAAAACTTTATTTCCTCCAATTCTAATACGTGTCACATTTTGTCAAAAGAATGCACATTATCGAATAATATAGTGGATAATTTTTTTTTATATTTATTTTGCTATTATAAAAGTGAATCTAAAGGAGGGTCATATAATTACAAAAACTAAAATAAAATAGAAAGTTAGATATCTATAAATCTATACTCTTAAAAAATATTATTTTAATTTTTGTATTCATTAAAATTCTCTCTTTTAAACAAAAGCATTTTTTGCAATTTTTTAATTTATTATTTTATCGTTTATTTATTTGATTCAAGTTTTACTTTTGAATTGAAATTTCTTTATATTTAGAATTCACTCATGATTTAAAATTATTCTATATAAATAGTTGTCTTGACTACGAAGGAGAAAGAAAAAATACTATTATTTTCCTAATATGTAAGACTTTGAAATTAATTAAAAGTTTTTTTATCAAATATTCTATTGATAAACGTATATAATATAGCAAATTTAAAAAGAAAAGAGTAATTGAAATTATCTTGAAACATTAAACTACTCTTTTTATATTTATGACTCATTTTAAAATTAAATTTTAATCAATTAATTATTTAACTTCTTATCTTTATTTAGTTTTATTTGTATGAATATTATATTTATTTTAAAATCGCATACTTTTTATATATAATTTTGAAATTAATACGATATATACGTGATTAAACTAGTATAATATAAAGAGAGAATCTCTCTCCTAGTGAAAATAAAATTTATATATGTTAAATAATTTTCAGACTTTATGAGATTAGATATATTATTGTAAATGTTGAAGAGAGAGAGAGAGAGGTGGGAAGAATTGAGAATGGCCATGGAAAGAAAGCAACGAAAAAAGTCATTAAGCGTGCAAGCAAATTGGAGTTTGTTAGGTGAGAAAGGAGAAAACTCTATCCACTTGCCAACTGATAATATTGTCAAAATTTTACTCATGTCTAAAAACAGACACTATTTTAAGATTGTTTTGAAAATCCAGGACCCAAAAAGATAAAAAAGAAAACCATCTTTACCAATTGAAGAATATGAATATGCACCACCTAATTAATTGAAATTAAACACAAAACACTTATCTATCAATTGTTGGTATCTATCAATTTATGGGAAAACTTCAAATAAGAAATTAAAATCCGTGCATCACCCACTACTTCCTTCCTTCTAGTGCATTTCATTATTTTAATTTTAATTTAATGAAAGAAAAAAAAAAAAAGGAAAAAAAGAGGTCACCTGTCACTATGCGACAAAAGCGCGTATTTTTCTAAACTATGGGCCCTGCGTTATTAGACTTTGTTCCTCTCTGCGAAAAGTCTTCTAAATATTTCTAGAACCTCTTAGTAGATTACTACTATTAAATTGCTATTCCCATCCTCTTTTTTTATTCCATTTCCTACTACTACCATTAATATTTCTTTCTATTTGTCCATCAAATTTTCAGTCATCTAGTCTAGAAGAGAGAGAAAAACAAAAGTTTTATCAGAGAAATTAAAGATAGTTATGGTCGTGGTGTTCATGGTGAAGATTGGCAAAGTTGTAGCCAATGGAAGATTCTAAGATCATCACCATCATTAATCGTCCCAAAAACAATCTTGTTCATTCTCTAGTCTTTCTTTTCGGTTTCTATTGCTGGGATTGGGAATTCCTCACTGCCCTTTTGCTTTTCTCCTTCTAATTTTCCGGGTCTTTTCAATTAATTTTTAGGTAACTCATAATAAGCCTAAATCCCAAAGGGGTTTTTTTTTTCCGCAAGTTGATAGATTTAGAGAAAACAGGGGATAGAAAAACAAAGAAACAAAAAAACAGGGGATGTCGCAAAGGACAGCGCCGGCGCCGTTTCTGTTGAAGACGTATGAGTTGGTGGATGATGCGGCCAACAACGATGTCATATCTTGGAATGAAATTGGTACAACGTTTGTGGTCTGGAAAACTGCCGAATTCGCAAAAGATTTGCTGCCCAAATACTTCAAGCACAATAATTTCTCCAGCTTCGTTCGGCAGCTCAACACCTATGTACGTCTCTTCTAAATTCTTCATCACATACATTTTATTTTTATTTTAAAATAAGTGATATTTTTATATTTTTATTTTATTTTATTTGAAAATAAGTCGTGTTTCACCTGATCGACGACATATTAGGGATGTTTTTTCAATTTTACTCTTAATTTAAATTGTTTTACTTGTGAAGCTTGAGAATTTTAGAAAGCATCACCTCCCGGGAATACAAACAAATGTTACAAATTTTACTAATTAATTCACCCCTTCGATGTTTTTGTGGGAATTTACAAATATTCACTACACTTAAAAAAATTAATTATAAGAATAATTTAAGAAAAAATTAATTAATGATTTCTTAATTTAGTAAGATGGACAACGACCAGGAATAACTATTTTATTTTTTTGAAAGATGATTAACTAATATAGGAGTGAGGGAGTATTTTCTAAGGTATTTATACTAAAAAAATAAACATTACTTATATCATTTTAAGAGGAGAAAAGAGTGTGATATATCCATTTTACAGGAGTAAAAGAAAAAAAATAAAATTATTTTTTTTATTTTAAAAAAGTTTATTTTAGGATATATTTGATATTTAATTAGTATTGACGCGTATTTTGAGAAAGTTGAGGAGTATGTTGTGCACGATAATTTTCTCTTATTTATAATTAAGTATTGACACACAGTTTCGGATGCTTTCGGGAACCTTCTAGTAATCTTCTCCACAGGACGAAGTCATTATCATACTGCAACACATGAAATGCGTTCTTTATTTTTTCCCCCTTTTCTTAGGAATAACGATATTATTATGCGCCCTTTCAAGGACAGAAAGAGCCATATCCTCTCCCACTTTCATCTCGTGTTTACACTTAAAAAAAAATTAAATAATTAATCTTAACAGTAAAAAATGTATAGTAATTATTTAACTTTACTGAAGAGTCCATCCTCGATATATATTAAAATAATATTTTGTATTTGTAAATTCGACATGAATCTCTGAGTGCGAGTAATTTATTTCACACGGGGTTTGGTAATAAGGAAAGATGTGGAATCACCGAAGGATACGCAACACGAATCTGAATACAGTGAGGCCGAGGCTCCAATGTGAACATCGAACACTAGCCGAGAGAGTAAAAAAGGGAAAGATGTAGAACCAGTTCCGTGAATGATTGTTTTTGTATTTTTTTTAATATGTCATGTCATGACCCAAAGAAGGTGACAGAGTCTAATTTGAACGTGGAGTGGGTGTGTGTTCCCTGTCACAACGTTCTCTGCTGTTCATCGTCCTATGCTATTCATAGCTGGAGTTTTAGAATTTACAAAATTATAAATAATGATTCTTTTCATTAATTGATACTAATACTATTCCAAATTAAATTCATTCTGATATTCTTTTTTAATTATACCGGCTGGCTTTATTTTTTTCAAAGCAAGTAGTATTATTTAAATGCCCACTTATGTTTTTCAATGTTCCAAGATAACGGCGGAGGGGAAAAAAGTGAATCTTCCTAAATGCTCAGGACGGAGGAAAGAGGTTTCTAATTGGGCGTAACATGACAAACTATGAAGGAAAATTTTGTTGGTCAAATTTAGCTGCATTGCTTTCGCATAAGTCGGGCTATTAAAGTTATCTCTATCTTGCCAATGTAGGTTATTCTATTGTTAGGCGTTTTGACAGTGTCTTTTACCTAATCTAATCCTCTAGAAGCCCAGCGCCCCCCACCAAAAAAAGAACAAAGGAAAAGGTTTATGGTTTTAAATTGTTAATAATATAAAATTTTCAAAAGAGAGTAGGGAGTTGGCTAATGGAATCATATGCCTAAGAGCTTTTGTTACGGTTTTATCAAGTTCGAGTGCGCCATTTTTTGACTCATGAGCTAATTCCATTGTTAGGTAAAATTATTGTATATTCATACGCATGCTATGCATCTATTGATTTAGTGTTGACATCTGGTATGAGTAAGCCTTTACCCTCGCTTAATGCGACATGCGTGCATCGGATTATATTTATGATAAACTATTTTTCCAAATTTAATAGAAATTTGATACCTCAATCAAATAAGTGTTAGCTGGTGAATAGCAACACCTAAATGACTTAGATTATACATTGAATTTATTGAAGATCAAGTATTAGCTAGATAAATAAAATCATCTATGACTTGTGAGTGTTCTTTGGTCACAAAATAGTTTGCTCATTTTTTTGTCCTATGTTGCACGCAGGGTTTCCGAAAGATTGTGCCTGACAAATGGGAATTCGCCAACGAGAACTTCAAAAGAGGACAGAAAGAGCTCCTCACAGCAATACGCCGTCGGAAGACCGCGACATCAACCCCAGCCAGTGGAAAGTCCGTGGCAGCCGGAACTTCAGCATCTCCGGACAATTCCGGGGATGACATAGGTTCAAGTTCAACCTCTTCTCCAGACTCCAAGAACCCAGGGTCTGTGGAGACCCCAGGAAAGTTGTCCCAATTCACGGACTTGTCGGACGAGAATGAGAAGCTAAAGAAAGACAACCAGATGCTGAGCTCAGAGCTGGTGCGGGCAAAGAAACAATGCGACGAGCTGGTTGCTTTCTTGAGCCAGTATGTGAAGGTTGCACCCGATATGATCAACCGTATCATGAGCCAAGGAACCCCATCAGGGTCCAGCCTTGAAGAGTTGGTCAAGGAGGCTGGTGTTAAAGATTTAGAAAAACAAGTTAGTTATAACGACGATGATCAAGAAGACGATGACGAAAAGGGTAATACTCTGAAACTATTTGGTGTGTTATTGAAAGAAAAGAAGAAGAAAAGGGGTCCGGATGAGAATATTGATAGTTGTGGGGCACGTGGTAAAATGATGAAAACTGTGGACTACAATGGTCCTTGGATGACAATGTCTTCAGTGGCTGGAGAGAGCAGCAAGGTTTGTAACTGAGGTGTAGTTGATACCATGTGTTTTAGGTTTGATGTTTATGAATAAATAGAGAATTTGATCAAGTATGAGTAGTATGGGGGTCAGATTACTGCTAAGAGTAGTAACCTCAACATCCAGCTAGAAATTATATATATATATATATATATATATGCATACAAACTACTATCAAGTCAGATGCAACTGCTGCAGCCCCCATGGTTGCTGTCTAGTCGAAACTCATAAATAATAATAATGGTTTTTGATTTATATATTCATCTTGATGTTTATTTAGTGGTACTTCATGTTTTCACAAGGCAGAGATAAAGTTGGTATATGTTCTATCTTTTCTCATAATACATGATAAGTTTGAAGCATTAGTCTTGTCATGGTCTTCTAGTGGCAAGGTCGAAACATGACCTTAGCTTTTTAATGTGCAACTGTAGGTTGATTTCATAATGGATAGATGTGTTCAACTGCTAATGCGGTCGCCTATAATTTGTGTTCCATAACAAAAACATACTCTTCATATATTTGACTCTTCTGTAAACTATTTTATTCCTCTAATTCTGCGTGGAGCGTAGAAATAAGAAAATAATTTCACATGAACTTAAAACACAGGGAGTACTTATACCGGAGTGGAATTTGGCCAAGTTTTGCAACAAAAGAAAAAGTTTTCTTGAATAACAACAAAAATTATTTTTCCATTGCTAACTGAGAAATATATTGTTCAAAACGAAATATCCTCAAAAAATTTATATTTATCAAACTTTATAGATGGGGACATATACATCATACATACACTATTTTACATAATAGATGTATGCATTTTATTTATATCTTGTTCGTAATTTTTTTATTTTTATATACGAGTTTTGAAAAAAAAAGCAAAGTTTGTGTAAGTAATTTTTTTTTTATAATCGTGTAGCCTTATATGTATATATCATGTGGCATTATACATATACATTGTTTTGTTTTGTGTTTATACAAATATACAAAGAATTCGTAAAGTTATGTAATGTTGTATAAAAATGTATGCCTTGTTTTGTTTCGGTGACTAAATTGGTCGAAACTATTTATATATATATATATATATTATATTTGTTAATATTTTTAGTGGTTAATGATCATTTATTGAAATGTATTTGTATAACTTATGTATGGCTATTTATTGATTTTAATGTTTATTCTGTATAATCGTATACGGGTAATCAGTTTCTTGAAGAGGTATAACATGTATAATGCCTAAGTTCACTTTCATAACTCAGGATATAAAACATTGGAATTGTATAAGAACTAAAATGATAATAAAGATTTATTTGTATGTACAAATTATTTGTATAAACTAGTTGCAAATTGAATTTATACAAAGGTATAAAATATAATCTATCTAAACTCAGCACCTTTTCTATCGTATATAACACGCAAAACAATGAAGGACATATTTCGATGTGTATGAATATTAAATAAAAAAACCAATATATGATAATTATTGTATTAAAAAAAGATTTATACAAATTTAAAATATACAAAAATATCTAAGATCCTTGTGATTGATTTTGACAAATTGTGTGAGATATAACACTAGCATTATTGGAGTGGTTGCCCTTCGGATCAATTTGAGATACCTTCTTCTTTTTTGAAGACCCAATTTTCTTTTTTAACTGAATATATTTGGTGATTTTTGCGACTATTTTCTTAAAAAATTGTTGCATTTTGATGGGGTCATGTTTATGCTTTGACCTAATCTTTAATTTTTCGTTGGAACATGACCCAGCAACAACCTTATATTTGAATTGACCCTGCAAATGCATCCTCTAATATAGCTCGGGTAATTCTTATCGTTAGAGTTTGAACATCCATTGTTTTGAGAAAAACCCAGTGATTTAGCTGTAAAAAATTAAAGCTTGACGATGAAAATTGTGAATTTACAAGAAAACGATAAAAACTTATATCAATCTAATAATTTGAAAAAAAATAGAAATTAGAACTAAAAAGATTTGATGCTAACGTGAGGGAGAACCAACAATTAGGAGAGAGATTGAATGATTCAAAATTCAAAAAGATTTGGCTGAAAGATTATAGGAGCCAAATCGGAAGGAGTTGAGATCATAAGAGCAAAATAAGGAATGAGATGAAGTAGGGATTGAGATTTTGTATAAAATGAGTGTTTTGATGAATCTTTTGCAATCTTTTTTTTTTTATACCAACTTAATTAGTGGGACCTAGTTAATATAGTAAAACTTTTAAAACTCTACCCATTGATTATAATTAATTAAAACTATACCCATAATGACTAATTACTAGTAAATTTTTGCCAACTCGTGTAATTTTTCTCAAAAAATAACAAGAACCCAAGAAAACACTACCACTTTAAGATGGCCTGAAGTGCCAACTATAAGTAGTGGCCCATTGGGCTTAAATCGGGTGTGCAAACATATCGTCCTCTAGAATTAAGTGTCAAAGGCTCTTCCTGTCTCAGCGTCTCTTCTGTTTGCATTCCATCCGACAAAGGAGACAACGATAGGGACAGATTTCCCATTTAAAAATTATGGTAATTCTTCTTTCTACTTTCTGTTTGAAAATAAAATATGATTTTGGTTTCTTTTATCGCCCCCCTTTTTCCCATCGATGTGATGTTTTATTATGATTTAACTTTTGTCATCTTTGTATGTTAAATCACAACATAAATATTATGAATCATCTTCACGTCTAAGCTGCAATGCATTTGCAAAGTGGTCATATTTTGAATTTTATTATTTAAATTTGTAACCTAAATAGAAAATTTATCAGATAAGGTGGATGTGTTCTTCCCGAATTATGCAGTTTAATACTCATTACCCTTCAATACCATATTCTGTAAGTTTGCTGACAAGAAAACAAAAGCCCCAAAATAATTTTTTTTAAAAGTAGATGAATAAAGGCTATTTAGAGGGAAGATTGGAAAAAAGAATTGATTTTTAATGTCGTTCGACTGAGATTATTATTTCGAAAAAATCTATTGATTATTGATGATGTTGTGTCTTCATATAATATTATGATAGTTGAGATGGGATTATGCTATGAAGTAAAATTTTGTTGTAGGATATTTCAGTGCAACTAGTCTCTGCAAATATCTGTTCTTGATGTTTTGCTTTTTATTGACCAGGAACATCGTATGATCAATTTATATTGGCCAAAATCTGACTTTTGCTGTTCAATTTTTTTCACTACTGTGAAGACTTTCTCTCTTATGAGATTATGATTTGGCAATTGATACTTTTCAGAAAAATGCTACATTGATACTATACAATACACTCTTGTAACTTTGCTGATTGCTATCTAAACATTTTTGTCCTCATGATTCTTTCCCAGCAAGGTTTACACATAGGGTCATTTGCTTTCTTTATGTCGATTGCACTATCTATCTAGCACCTTTTGGCTGGGGTCACTCTAGGGATTTGGTTAAACTACTTGGATGCTTTTTTCTAGTGTTGAAGTAGGTCAACGTATCAGCCCTTCTTCCTCTATTAGGCTTGTGTGTTTCCTTCTCTCCTCTTTTTTCGGTAGATGAGATACGGATGAAAGGTATTATCTCAATGCTTCTTTTCTCTTTCCCGGCTTGGTCTTTCAAAGAAAATTTTGGCATCCATTAATGCTATTGGGATCTAGTTTCTTCTGCTTCTCTATCTTTATGAGGTAGTGGTAATGTCTACGTACATTTTACCTTCCCTAGACCCCACTTGTGGAATTCCATTGTATATGTTATTGTTCTTATGGTAATGCAATTGGGAGAGCCTCAGGGACTTTGGTTTAGTGGTAAGTTGCAACATGTGATTTATGGGTTAGGCAAACATCATAGGTTCGAACTCTTGAGCAAGAATTTCTTCTATTTAAGGGGAGAAGGGTAGAGGGACCGATCCATTATCCGTTCGAGTTCTACCATCAGGTGGTTTATTTAGGTTGAGAGTTTCATTCTGTGGTTGATTGTGCCAGCAATAGTATTGTGAAATGGTAGATGAACTCATGGAAGTTGCTAATTTGTTAAATCATATTGTGGTTTTACATGTACTGCTCCAGCAATCCTATTGTCTGCTATTCCTTTTACTTGTGAACATACTATATTTTGCTTACTTATGTACCTTATCTCAGGCAAGCGTAAGTAGAAAGATCTCAAGAAAGGATACTAGACACCGTCACCCTGGTCTGACGCAGCAGAAAAGGAAAGAGATCAAAGAAGCGTTTGAGCTCTTCGACACTGATGGCTCTGGTATAGAAGTGTTTCTATACCAATATATTTTGTGTGTTTAACAGATCTGTGTGCGTGTTTTCTTAAACATAGTTTGTTTTCTAAATTGCTACGGTTCAGGAACTATTGACGCCCGCGAGCTGAATGTTGCTATGAGGTTTGGTATTTTCTTTACTGAAGTTAAATCAGTCTTAAGTTCTAATATGCAGTTATGTGCTAATGTAACTTTTATTGCAGGGCCCTTGGATTTGAAATGACAGAGGAGGTAATTTATAAATCCCATTGCTTCCTTTTAGTTTCTGTTTAGAACACTCATCCGGTATTTGTTACGTCCTCTTCATGTCACCGGATTAATGTTGCATGTCAAACATCTTGCTTTCAGCATATTGAGCAGATGATTGCTGATGTGGACAAGGATGGTAGTGGTGCAATTGATTTCGATGAATTTGTATACATGATGACTGCCAAGATAGGGGAGAGGGACACTAAGGAGGATCTCGCGAAAGCATTTAACATACTAGACGAAGATAAAAATGTAAGTCTGTAGTATCCACAAAATTTGGAATCGTGCTCCACCAAGCCTTGGTGGATATCTGGGTGATAGAAAGAATGTAAGTCCTCATAATCTTCTCTTTTGAGAATGCAGGGGAAAATATCTGCTGCTGATATTCAGATAATTGCCAGGGAGTTGGGTGAAAAATTCACCGCAAGTGAAATACAAGAGATGATAGAGGCAGCAGATCGTGACTGTAAGTTCTTTTGTCCCGTGCCCCTAAGATTAGATGGTCTCTATAAAGTGGCATAAGTAGACATTAAGAAAGTCAATTATTGTTTCCAGTCGAATGAAGCCAGTTTTTAAGTATACTGATCTTGGCTCTTGAGAAATAACCTCTCTATCTCTATGAGGTAGTGGTAAGGTCTGCGTAACTTTTTCCTCTCCCAGACTACACTTGTGGAATTCCGCTGGGTATGTTGTTGTTGTCGTGTACTGATCTTGGCTCTTGGGTCTTCTTATATAGGTGATGGAGAAGTAAGTGCGGAAGAGTTTACAAGGATGATGAGGAAAACCAGCTTCGCATACTAAGTAGTACAAAATCATATTTGTGAAGTTTAATTAACTTTCTACAAGTTGCTTGTCCTATATCTCTCTTGCTGTGTCATGTATTGTATATAATATACACGCATGTATAAACAACCATTTTTTTCTCCAACTGAATAAATGAAACTTGCATTTCCCCAGCCCAGCTACATTTTTGTACGCAAAACAGAGAACTCATTGGGAAAGTTTTTGAATTAATGAACATACAATTCACAAGTTAGTAAGGTACTATTCGAGTGTGAATACCAGTCAAAAATAAACAAAGCTTTCCACAGTTGATTTATACCAGCAATTGGCTTTGAGTTGGTATGCTACTTGTTATATGTTACCTTAATTATGGATGACCCAATCAACATGAAACATAACGTGAATCACATGTTCATGATATTATGAAAATTGATGAAACTAATGAGAGTGTGTCGATCAAAAGCTAGAAGCTGGCATTCTAGGGATAAAGATTCTAGTATAATTAAAAAGATATGCACGGCAGGTGTAGTCAGCTTAACAAGAGTGAAATCAGACGTGATTAAAATTTCTAGAATTAATTTCAGAAGAATCTAATGTCACATTCTATATAATAAAAATAGGATAATTTTATCAGACAACGTTTACTGAAATATAAGGCCATCAATATTATAATACTGGAAACAAACCACGTGATTTTTTAAGGTATTTTCGATGGTACCATATTCATTTTGTTTGGGTGTCTTTTAAAAAATAGTATGCTTTAAAAATATTATTATATAAGATAGATGATTATTATTACAAATAAAACTATCAAAAGAAATTTAGTAAATATATATGCTCATTACAATTTCTTATTTAATAAGAGATTAGATTGAGCAGCTTAAGGTTATTCTGCCTTATTAAGCTGTTAGAAGCAGATAATTAAATATTGACGTATCATAAAATTTATTATAAATCACAATAATTAATAACTTAAAATTTTTAAAAATATATATAAATTTCTATCATATCATATAAATCAAAATAAAAACAAAACGACATATTAAGTCCGTGCTTCCATGGATTCATGTGACTAGTTTCAAAATAAATTATTACCAATTGAATTGCTAATTCAAATTTCGTAAAGCCAGCATAAAAATTCGCGTATAATAACAGTTACCACGGTTAAATTAAAGGAATTTTTTGTCGTTAGTGGGAACTCTAGTAGAGCAGAAAGTTCGAGGATTACATGTTTCAAATTCCAAAATACGAGAATGTTGCGGTGTCAAATGCATATTTGCCTACACAGAATCACATGCATGTACAGATTTTTACGTGGATGCAACTTTCTCAATGTTATTACGTGTCCCATCGCTGCCGTCAGCTGCAGCCACAAATGGCATAAAAATTGGCTCACAGCGTGTGCACGTAGTTAGTGATTCAGCAGCTTACACTGCCAACCAAAACAAAACCAATCGAGTATTTAGGTATACAGTTTGTCTTGTATACAGTACATTATTCTTACTACTACTAGCTAGGTAAAGGAAACTTCAGTAGTGAGTACAAACTCTAATGAGCTGTTTGGAATTATGAAAAAAATATATACTCCCTCTTTCTATTTTATATGACACTATTTTCTTTTTGGTTCGTTCCAAAAATAAGATAATCTTACTTTAATTGAAAATAATTTAACTTCAAAATTATTCTTTTATCCTTAATAAAATGATTATCAACCACATAAATATTTAAAAATTATTTTTAGACTATATATTTCAAAAGTCTTCATTTTTTTTCCTAAACATCATACCAAATCAAAGAATATCACATAAAATGAGACGAGTCCTCAAAATTATCTATTTTAACCATTTATTATATTATTGAATAAGTTAGAGCAAACTCTAGTAAAGAGGCTTTTAGGTTTCCTTCCAGAACCTTCGAGGATAACATGTTGCAATTTAAAAATTCGAGAATGTTTGAGGTGGCAAGTGCATATCTGCCTACAAAAAATTACAGTGTACAGTGAGTAAGAAAGAGCCACGTCAACTCTGAACAATTCAGTGTTAAGTGGGCCAGCAACGCCGTCAGATGCAGGCACAAATGGCATAACACTAGGCTCACTGCGTGTGCATGCAGTTTGTGATTCAGCAGCTTAAAAAACAAAATCGGGTATTTAAGTATAGAGTTTCTCTTATATACATTATTATATTAGTAGTACTAAAAATTAATTTGAAATCCATTTACTATTTTATCCAATCTGTAATGATTTTTTTCTCATAATTTAAAACAAGTGAATTTATAAAGTCTTAATAGAACTATTAAGAATTTTTTATATATGTATTCACATCTTTTAGGAGAATAATTTAGAAATAATCAAGAGAGAAATGATAAAAATAGCATTTTATGTATATTGACAATATTTTTGTTAAGCAGTATATATGTTTTATGGGCTAGAAAGAATAGAACTTAAAAATCACTAATCTAAAATTTTTATTAGAAGTATAACGAAGTTCTATTTTTGGAATGAAGGTAGCTTCTATACTATATATAGAAAGTTCTAAGTTCTTTCTAGAAGCCAGGAAGATATTTATTTTAGTAGCTACGGAATCTAATGAGGTGCTTTGCTGTCAAGGATAGAGACAGTTTAACTCTTTACATGGACCAATTTTTAAATAGCCACGTCAATTAATGAAATTTGCTCATACGTGGCCTACATATAAGTCAACCTCGTGTGCAGCAAGTGTTCCAGCTCACCCAAGCCACATCCCCTAAACAGAATCTATAAACAGGCACACAACTTATCAAAGTCAAATCATTAATTAACAACAAGTACAACAAACTTTCTTAATTTAGAAACAAAAGACTAGATAGTGTCAAGACTGTCTACATCAAGAGGATCAATAATGTATACCCTCGCCCACAAACTCACTCAAAACCAAGAACTTCACTACATGGTCTCAGCTCTCCGACAAGTTGTCGCCGGCTCCGGCGCCGGCGATGGTCTTGCCCACGAAGAAGCTGCTCAGCTTTTGTGGGAAGTTCAAAATGCTAGTGGAGGTTCAGCTAATTCCATGCCACTTAGGAGCACTAATGTGGAGTTGCAGAAGGGGAAGAAGAGAAAGAGAAATACGAAGAAGGAATATAGAGGAGTGAGACAAAGGCCATGGGGAAAATGGGCCGCAGAGATACGCGACCCGCACCGAGCCCAACGAGTTTGGCTCGGTACTTTTCTCACTGCGGAGGATGCTGCTAGAGCTTATGATAAAAAAGCGATTGAATTTAGAGGCGAAAAGGCTAAAACCAACTTTCCTATTTCGGAATATACTGCTGTCAATGGTGTGATTAACAAGTCGCCGCCAACTGTAGTAATGGAAGAAAAGAAAGAACCAGTACAAGTTCTTAATGGTGATGACGTGGCAGTTAATGGTGAAAATAACAATAGTATTATGCAAAATGGTGATGATGACGACTTTTGGGATACGTTGGAAGATGATGGACTTGTCAAGTGGCTCATGACAAGGGATATCTTCTTTTCATCCTTTGATTACTCTTAATTATGTTTTCTGTGTTATCTGAAAATCTATTACTTTGGGTTGTTTGTCGTTTTTTTCAACTTCTTTTTAAGTGGTTACTAAGTGAGGAGTGGAAGGAAAGGAAATATCTTCTTGTTCAAGTAATGTACTGAAGTGTTGAGGTTGTAATCCTATTATATATATTCACTCTCTTTTTAGAAGAGCGTCTTCTTTATATTATCACTAAGTTTTTCATTTTATTATTACTCTCTCCATTTTCGTTGACATAAAATTTAAAAAAATAAAAAATATTTTTTGAATTTATGATTATAAATTAAAACTATATTGAATGTACCTTTAATCTGGTTGATTCGCGTCTAATAATAGTTACCACGGTTAAATTAAAGGAACCTTCTTGTATCGTTAGTGGGAATCTAGTAGAGTCCAGAACCTTCGAGTATTACATGTTTGTAATTCCTAAATACGAGGATGTTGCGGTGTCAAATGCTTAGTTGCATACATAGAATCACATGCATGTACTGATTTTTTACGATAGAGCCACGTAAACTAATTAATGCAACGAATTGAACTTTTCAGTGTTATTATATTACGTGGCCCAGCAATGCCGTCAGATGGAGCCACAAATGGCATAAATATTGGCTCACAGCGTGTGCACGCAGTTGGGGATTCAGCAGCTCACTCAGCCAACCGAAACAAAATCGATGGAGTATTTAAGTACACAGTTTGTCTTGTATACAGTAATACATTATTGTAGTATAAAAAAATTCTCCATCTGTATGCTATTACATGCATGATATAGCGTGCCAAGTGCATATCTGCCAACAAAAAATTAATTGTGTACACTGAGTTTTAAGAAAGAGCCACGTCAACTCTAAACACCTCAGTATTACGTGGCCCAGCAACGCCGTCGTTGGAGGCACAAATGGCATAAAATTAGGTCACTGCGTGTGCATGCAATTTGTGATTCAGCAGCTTAAACAGCCAACCAAAACAAAATACAGAATTCAAGTGTACTTTTAGGAGAATAATTTAGAAATAGTAAACATAGCATTTTATGTTTGTTTACAATATATTTTTCTTAAGCGATGGTAAGAGTGTCAAATGGACGGGTTGGGTTGAAATTAAAAATATTAAAATGGGTTAAATTATGATCCGTTTAAATTTACTTTGGGCTCAATCAAATTGGGCTTAAATAGTGAAATTCGGGTTGGGTATAACACGCCAATTTAATCCGCTCAATTTCAATAATTTTAACATATTATTATTTACTTTTTATAATCATAATTTGAATTTCAACTCAAGAAATTTAAAATAAAAAGTTACAAATAGATAGGTAAATCATTAAAAATATAACATAGATAGAAAACATACATCACATTAATGCAAGTAAAGAGCCTTGAAACCGGTCGAAATTGGAGATTAAATTAGGCTCAATTGAAGATTCGTTCAAAATGAGTTAAGACTTGAATGAGTTGAAATTGAACCCAATTCAAATTATCTTAAGCACAACCCATAAAGTTTTGGGTGGATTGAGCGGGTTACCTATATTTGGGTTCATTTTGACACCCTTACTTTTATGGATTAGAGAGAGTAGTACTTAAAAGGAAACTTACCTATATATATATATCATATTTAGAAAATATTTATCATTTATAGCAATATAGTTTTAATACATATATAATTTTCGATATTAATATATAAAGTGGATTTTTTATCAAAATATAAGTTTAATCTATTTTAAAACACTTATAATACTTTTATACAAAGTGTGATTCATTTATATTACATGTATAATTCATTTTTAATATATAGTGCAGTTTTTTCATCAAACTAATTATAGGAAATTTTAATACATATATAATTCACTTTAATATATAATACAGTTGCTATAAATATTTAATATTTTAAAATATGTAATATCTGAATAATAAATAAAAAATATATTTAAAAATAGACAAATAGTAAATACTTTAGAAAAGGAAAAGATATTAGTGACGACAGAATATACTAGGGTGCTTTGCTGTGAAGTATAGAGATAGTTTGACTTCTTACATGGACCCATCTTTAAATAGCCACGTCATCAATAAATCAGATTCGCTCATTACGTGGCCTACATATGAGTCAACCTCGTGTGCAGCCAGTGTTCCAGCTCATCTCAGCCACATACCCAAAACAGAATCTATAAACAGGCGCACAACTCATCCAAGTCAAACCATTAACTAACAACTAGTACAACAAACTTTCTTAATCAGAAAGAAAAGACTAGATAGTGTCAACACTGTCTACATCAAGAGAGTCAATAATGTATACCCTCGCCCACAAACTCAATCAAAAGTCAAAATCAAAAACTTCACTACATGGTCTCAGCTCTCCGACATGTTGTCTCCGGCGCCGGAGATGGTCTGGCCCACGGCGAAGCTGCTCAGCTGTTGTGGGAAATTCAAAATGCTGGGGAGTTTCAGCTAATTTCATGCCACGTAGGAGCATTAATGTGGAGTAGCAGAAGGGGAAGGAGAAATACGAAGAAAGAATATAGGGGAGTGAGACAAAAAAGCGATTGAATTTAGAGGTGAAAAGGCTAAAACAAACTTTCCTATTTCGTAATATACTGCTGTTGATGGTGTGATTAACAAGTCGACGCCATCTGTAGTAATGGAAGAAAAGAAAGAATTAGTACAAGTTCTTAATGGTGAAAATAATAATAGTATTATGCAAAGTGGTGATGCTGACGACTTTTGGGAGACGTTGGAAGATGATGGACTTGTCAAGTGGATCACATGGGATATGTTCTTCTTATCTTTTAATTTCTCTTAATTATGTTTATTTGTCTTATTATCTGAAAATACATCTATTTTTTTTCTTTGGGTTGTTTGTGGTTTTTTTTTCATCTTCTTTTGAGTGGCTACTAAGGAGCGGAAGGAAAGGAAATATCTTCTTGTTTACGTAATGTACTGAAGTGTTGAAAGAGTGTTCTTTTTATTATCACTAAGTTTTTCATTTTATTATTACTAAATTGTTCAATTTATTGTAATAAATTTAAAGGATTTAATTTGTTTTTAATTTAAAATTATAAAGTTTAATTATTTTTCTAAATTATGTGCTCAATTGAATTAAGATATTTAAGTTAAAATGGAAAGAGTACTTTTATGAAAAAGGAAAAGAGTCAAACCAAACAAAGATTGCATGAATTCTAGTATCTATTTAAATTTTAGCTATAAAAATATAATAAGGAACTTTGTCGTATTTTTTATATTTGATTGAACAGAAGAAATTATAAACATAAATTAACTATGAGTAAAATACATAAAAGAACTTTTCTAGTGAATTGACTCAACTTTGCGTGGAAAGTGCCTCAGAGAAACCTAAGGATTGTGACATTTTTATGCCTTTATATATGGCCCTTTCTAAAGTAGAATGTTGTTGGGGAAGCAGACCAGCTTTGAAAATATATTCTGTGAATGATGACAAATCTCCCCACACCCCCAACCCTAAGAAACAAAGAACTTTTTGACTCAATCAAAATTGCTTCTCCTTTAGTCCACATATATAAGTAGAACACTTAAGACATATTTTATTGGAAAAATTGCAAAAGAAATCTCTTTTAGTGCCTTTATTATATTCTAGACATAGACCTTATTTTATTTACAAAGTTAATTTTTTATTTACAAAATTATACATGTCAACTAATATTATTTTACCTTTTTTTGTTTTAATATCCATATATTATTATTCTAGGAATTTGTTTAGTAGTTGCTGAAAATTTTATTTTTCCAACATGTTTTTTCTGACTTGGTTACTGTTGGAAGTAACATTTTCACCATATCTCTCTTTTGTTTTTTCATTAACTAAAAGACAATAGCTTCTCTTACACACCACCATTCATTTTTTTTTTTTTTTTTGCCTTATTCCTCTTGTTTGCGGCCATTGTTGGAAACACCATTCAAGTTTTTTTAACTTTTATTTTCTTCGTTTTGTTGGCAGCCATTGTTGGAAACATCTCCATACCAGATTTTCCGTTATTTTTTCTTAAAAACAAATTTTGCCACCATGCATCCACCAAACAAATAACAAACTATATAATAGTTTCAATAATTTCACAACACAATCACCAATCAAATAAAAAAATCAAACTTCACCACAAAAAAAAAAAACATAATATTGTTTTCAACAATTATACCCACTATATTACCATTTAAAAAAACTACATTAGCATCAAAAAGCAACCAATGCTATTACCAATCAAATATAAAAATCAAGCTTTGCCACCAAATATTCCCAAACAAAAAAGCAAAATTATATCGACATATATGTTTACAACTATACTAACATTATTACCAGTCTAAAAACCAACATTGCTATCAACAAATTAACCAACACACTGTCAATATATATATTGATATCAACATCTTCACCATCACTATAACCAACGGAATCACCAACATCTCATGCAAAACATTTGCACCAGAAACAAAGTTGTAAAGTATGTACAATTTTAATGTAAGAGAAAGAAAAAGTACACACATTAAATGCAGATGTTGGTTGCTTAGGATTGTTGTCTTTTTTTCTCGTTTCCCTGTAAAGAAGGACACTATTCACACAATTTGCATTAGTTGTATTTTTTTTTTGTTTCACACTTTTTTTTTTCTTTTTTTTTGGTCCATATGTACACTTTTGCAAAAAAACTATGGACATTTGATTGTAAATATTTTTTGTTGACACATTGATGTAAAAAAGATTCTTAAAATGCATAGGGAGGTTTTTTTCCCTATTTTATTTATATAAAAATCAATATTTTTTCATAAATTTTATGTCCATTGAGATATATAAAGAGATGAAAGGATATTATTTTTTCCGTCTCATTTTAATTGTTATGATAAAATATTTTGGCACAATTATTGAGAAAAAATTAATTATAAGTATTAGTTAATGATTGTGCCAAAGTACCAAACTAATATAAGTTAATACCTTCTTCATCCCAAATTAACTTAATTTTTAGAATTTTTTTTACATTCAAAATAGTTGAATTGTTCAAAATTCAAGATGAATGTTCGAAATTTTTTTTTTTCATATTTGCACTTTCATTTATTGAAGTCACTTCATAAAGGAGAATAGTGAAAAGTATGATTTAAATTTTTTATTATATGTTCCCATTATCTCATAAATTAAATTACAATGGAATGAAAAGAGTAATTAATTTTCTCTTTAACTATTTAAATCAATAAGTATTTAAAACAACTATTTATATATGCCTGAGATAAATACAATAGAAGGAAAAGAATAATAATTTTCTCTCAACTATTTAAATTAATAAGTATTTTAAAATAAATTTTTTTATTATACCAAATAACTAAAATGGAAGAAGAGTAATATTCTAGTGTAAACTCCAAAACTGTAACACTATTGTGGGTAAAAAGGAAGCTTCAATAATAAGTACGCCCTTCTGGAACCTTCGATGATAACATGTTTTAATTCTAGGAATACGAGAATGTTGCGGTGTCAAATGCATATTTACGTGAACATTTCTTTAGGCTCAGCTCATCACATCCCACCTACAAGTGGCATACATATGGCTAGCCGCTCCCATACCCAACCAAAACAAAATACATTATATATTTCTTCTGCTACTTATACATTATATATATATATATATAACTCTTAGGTGTCAAATAATTATTGGATATGTTCATAAATACTATATTAATTTTGATATAATAAATTAAATAAATAATGAATATAATTAATAATAAAAATAAATTAAATGTTAAACATAAAAGTATGTATTTATTTTTAGTATTGTGAAAAAAAGTGAGCGGATATAAATATAAGATACACAAATATTATATTTTGTGTATAAATTAAAAAATTCATTAAACATGCTAATACAAATATTAATTTTAAAGTAATCTCAGTTACATCGTACTTAAAGATCACTATACTAAAATATTAAAAATCAAAATATAGAGAAGGTTCCGTAACTACCTCGGGATGAAGGAAGCTCCAATCCTTTCGTCCCATATTACGTGGGCCTTTTTATTTTATATGCGGATTAATTTATTAATAGAGTGATCAATTTTATCATTTTGCTTTTTATTTATATTATTAACTTTCTTCAAAAAAAAATTTTGGGTCTTCAAATTTGTTTAAACTTTCAAAATTTATATTAATAAGGATAAAGTTAAAAGAAATTATTAGTAATTTTATTATAATTCAGTAGATGATCAAATAATATAAATAATTTAGTAAGATGTGTATCTAATTTTCATGAAAAGATTGGAGTATATTTTATATTAATTAATCGTAAGAAGATTGCATATTCTTTCTAGCAGCTTCCAAGTTTTACATGTTCTTTAAAAGAATGCTTAGCTGTCAAATGGAAAGACAGTTTGACTGTCCTTGACAGTCACATGGACCAATTTTTCCCAAAATAGCCACGTCAAGTGCTCAGGGGGTCTCACTACGTGGCCTACAGTTAAGTCAACTTCGTGTACAATGAGTGTTCCAGCTCACCCCAAAACAAAATACTTCTATTATTTATTAACGCTAGTCCATATAAATACGCCCACACCATATCCATTTCATTGACTTGTTAACTAGAACAAAAAAAAGTTCAGGAGAATTTCCTAATATAGAAAGAATGAATGGATTGTGTCAAGACAATAAATGTACTCACAAACTGACTTATGAAGAAGAATTTCACTACATGGTGTCAGCTCTCGGACATGTTGCTTCCGGTGCCGCCACCGATGGTCGGGTGGACGGAGAGGCTTCTCAGCTTTTGTGGGAAGTTCAAAATGCAGCCACGTCAGATAGTAATTCATTGCCACGTAGGAACATTAATCATGTGGACATGAGTAATGTTGGGAACTCTTTACACGTGGAAATGGAGAATGGGAAGAAGAAAAGGAGGAGGAAGAATACGAAGAAGGAATTTAGGGGAGTGAGACAAAGGCCATGGGGAAAATGGGCCGCAGAGATTCGCGACCCGCATAAAGCCCAAAGACTTTGGCTTGGTACTTTTGTTACTGCTGAGGATGCTGCTAGAGCTTATGACAAAAAGGCGATTGAATTTAGAGGCGCAAAGGCTAAAACAAACTTTCCTATTTCGGAATACGCAGTTAATGGTGATGTCAACAATTCTCCAATGGTGGTAGTAGAAGAACATGAAAAAGACCAAAATGTGATGAATGGTGATGAAGTGGCAATGGCTGCTGCTGATAATGGTGAAAGCAGTATGGATAATGGGGATGACTTTTGGGCCACTTTGGAAGAGGATGGACTTGTCAAATTGATCTTCGATCCTTAAATTTATCTTATGGTTTTTGTCTTATCTAAAAAATATCTTTTTTTTGGCAGGTTGTTTTGTCGTTTTCTTCTTTTTCTTTGACTACTCCTATGTGGCTGGTACGGAGTGGTGGGAAATATCTTGTTGTTAAAGTATTGTACTGGGTTTTTAAGGTTTCAATCATTTATTTTCGTCAAAATTCCCTTGGAAGGTCATCCAAATTTTAGAATTTGACCTACTAAGGTGTCGTTGGGCCAAAAAAGAAAAATTTAGGAAAAAGCTTAGGAACTAGTGTGTGAATGATCATATAACTTGGCAAACATATTTCACAAACATCCAAAGTTCTCACGTTCTGCAAAAAAGTCGGTTTGAGACACTATTTGAAAAGTTTTAAAGATTTAAAAATTATCCCATATGATTTTATATTTTATGAAAAGTATTTATTATTTATTTGGTTCCATTAATATTTATTTATTCTCTCCGAAAAAGTTTGAATTATGATTTGAGTGACAAGATTGAGCAAAAAGAACAATTTTCTTTTCGTGAATTAATTATAATTGCAAATGCATCCACATATTTGAGTATGCGATTAATGTATCGATTATATTCATATTGCTATTTTATTGTTGTCGGTTGTTATTAATTATGTTATAAAGTTATTTTTTAACGGAACGAGTTTATCATAAAATGATAATACAAATTTATCGTATTTTTTAAAATTTAGGGTTATAAATCATATTATTTAAAAATAATTATATATTTTTGAAAAATATTGAGGTGTGAAATTTCATCAAAACTTCATTCAAAAGTATCTTGCAAAGAGTATTTAAGATTTTGAGGCCAAATGTTTGCTGAAATTACTTTTATTTATGTTCAGGATGATAAACTAATTCAACTAGTTTTTTTTTTCCTCAAAAAATTGAGAAAAAAAACTATTAAATCATTATTCGCTTCTAAATTGGCATGGCATATCATATTAAAGTCTATTTGTCTTGATAACAAATCTATTTAACTCATGATATTTGTTTAACCCAATTCATATTTATGGGACCTAATGAAGTTCTGAAGTTTTAATGATAGAGAAACTGCATTGGGCCAGCTAAATAAAGGTGAAGAAGTTGTCCTCACCTCACACATTTCTAAAAGATGGGTTCAATCTCACATATAGTTTGTTTTGTCATCAAAAGAAACTTCAGTTGTATTATTTCAGTTTTCTTAGAAGCAACTAATTATGTGGTTCTTTAAGGGATTAGAATTAGTTCCTACGTTACTACTCTTGTAATCTAAATTCTGTTGAGACTCACTTGTTTTAGTGAATTTGGGACAAATCCTACGGAGGTGTAGGTCGTGATTTTTTCATTCTTGTGAGCCAGGGGTTTTTCCACGTAAAAATGCTGTCTTCTACTTTACTGCACTTTACATTTTACTTCCAAGTAGAAAAGAAACGAGTAACGTAATCTTTCTTGTCCATCACTTTGGCAAAACTCAAGTATAATCTAATTCAACCCTCTTGTGTTATTAGGACGTCAGAATATCAATATCTAAATACCCAAACTTGATTAGAAAGATCCAATGATGGTTGTAGCTAATACTGATTAATAGTATATCTTGACCTTCTTAAGATAAAAAATTTGTTATCAGAAACTCTCTTTCCAATCCAATGCGCTAGTTCAAAACCCAAAAATCTGTATTACAACTTATATATATAATAATATATATAATAATTTGTGATATAGAACTAACGATTCGTAATATAAAACATTTTTTGACCATTTCTGTTACTAAAAATCATTTCATCAAAAATAAAAAATACAAAATTTAAAAGTTAAATTGTTTTGAATTATAAAAAAAATATGATATTTTACTTAAAATAGATTTTTTTAAAAAAATTATGTCACATAATAGAGACAAAAGAAAGAGTCACCATACTCAGAAACATGCTCAATCATAGATTGCATTACTTGCAGGCATTCAAAACTCATACAACCAGATAACCTTTGGCGCACTCTTAAACGCAGATAATTCTTTTTCACTTAAACATCTGAGAACACTTGGAGCAACTTTAGGACAATTTATCAAAATAAACTGCAACAAAAAGAGTACTATAAGCATGAATCACTTGTTACTCCGCGCTCAAATACTTTTGATCTAATGAGCAAGCATCCCACCACTGTAGTTATCATTTAATAGTGACAGGTGACTGAGAGAAGCTCCAAATATTTCATTTTCCATACTAACAAAAGCTGTTGGAAAACAAAACAAGAGCATTCGACTAATGTTAAGAAATAGCCCCGTTCCTTTTGTTCTGCTGTTAACATTACTAACAAGCGACTAAACCAACGAATAGAAGCCAAAGGAAATTTTTGCAGATAACAGCCGGGCACAAGGTTTAGTTTAAATCTCAGCAGACAAAACCACAACTTAGTAATCCGTATTACGGACAAAATTGAGAGGATCACTATAATCACCAAGCAATTACCTAAGGTGCAAATTAAGTTATTTTCAAAGGCCATAAATGCAAGGGGTGTACCAAAACTAGATTGAGTGTCCCACTGACATAAACTCAATAACAGATCCTTCTTTACCTATCAAGATCTCTAAACAACCATGTGGTTTGCTCATCCATTGGTTTTTGTCCCACTAAGGGTTTGCTTAGCCACGTATATTTGTTTCACCTTCGTAGATGGAACCGCACCCAAAGACTGATTTCTGCCATGGAAACCCATTCGGCGATGGGACCAGTCATTTCCAGCCATATTTCTCTGAGACATTCCACCACCCCTGTGATAGTTGTAGCCTGCAGTCTGATTCTGCTGAGCAGAGGCATTCTTCTGCTGGCTCTGCGTTTTGAAGCCACTGACACCTTGATCTTTACCACTGTTGCTGACACCATTTCTTAGAGCATCAATTTTGCCAGTATCTGCATCAGCACATCCAGAGGAACTTTGACTGGCCAGGCTCTGAGCAGAAACACCAATAGACCCCGACTTGGATGAATCTCCAAGACCAATTTCAACAGGAAACTGAGCTGCATTGGCATCTGTTGCAACAGTAAAACTGGGGGTACCATCAGAGGCTTCTGGAGGATGAGATTCCAAGAACCTACTGGTATTCAATGACTTCTCCACTGAATGACCGTGCCCGAATTTGGGAGGCAATGCGCCTTCAGCTTGCTGCAAGGGATGAGAAATGGGAACAGAATGAAGAGGCGATGCAGGGACATGAGACCAGCGAGCTTGGACTGGCATTTCAGGTGAAGACTGAGTTGAAACCAAAACCGAAGCAAAATGTTATATGAGAGAATCACTTACACTAATAGATCATATAACAAAAATCTAGGGGTTTACAGAGTCCATATTCTTAAGAACTAAACAATAAGTTCTACACTAGATGAAAAAATGGAGACAATTATAATTATTTCAAGATCGATAAAGAAGTGAGCAGCTAAAATGGACATGCATACTCCACTACGATGGGGTGAGATTCTACAGGCCTTTTTTGTTGAATTAAATGACGGAATGGCATTCCTTACCTGGAATGGAGACACATCAAACATGGCCAGAGGAGAAGCTATGGGCATAATTGGTGAAGCAGGGCCAAGGTGCTGGACGGCAGCAGGCATATTCGATAAATTCCGCTGAGAACCAGCCATATTTACATTATTCATATCTGCCTCGGTGATACCCATAGCGGAGGATGAGGGTGTGTGCTTCCAATCAGGCTGCTTTCCAGAAGGTAGATAAGTGGTACCCATAAAGCTCAATCCAACCTGGCCATACTGTCCAACTGGAGCAAAATGATTATAGACCACCATGTGTGGCGGACCTTGAACCCCAGGGATACCTCCAGGTGGGCCAATGAAAGGGCTAGTGAACCCTGCTGGATGACCATAGAATGAGTCCAACGTAGAATGGCATTGTTGCCAAGCACCAAGCGGACCCGAGCTAGATACAGTAGCTTTCTGTGACTGTGATTGAGAGCCACCAGACTCCTTATGTGGGCCAAAGGCAAAAATAGGACCACCCAACACAGGATTCATCTCATAGAAAGGAAAATGTGACGGCGGACCACCAGGAAAATGAGATAGGATTTGGCTCGAAGAATTCTGGGGACTTGGAAGGGGCGGCCACAATGATATCGGAGGAGTTTCAACATTGAGATCAGCAGGAAGAGATACGCTAAGAGACTCTTCTGCCCTTGATTGGCTGCTCAATTGCTGATCACCTGCCAATAAAACAGACTGATTAAAACAAGCTAACTGACAACCATCAGATCATAAACAAAGTATATTTGGGCATTCCAAATTTAATACCTTCAAAAGTTTTAGCTTCTGAAATAGCAGAGCCAAGTCCATTCCCGACAATCTCATCACTGCTAATAGCTGCTACAGCAACAGCAGAAGCAGCTGCTTCAGCTTCAGCCTCAGAATCTTGTACATTTAGACATGGATTATTTCCACGTTTATCTTTCTCATAGAAAAGGGTACAATCACTTTCATCTGGAGATATATTACGAGAAATTTGTACTTCAGATCGATTAGAACCAGGAGCTCCAATCCCATGTGAAGCAACACGACTACCAGTATGAAGGACTGTTGGGGATGTAACAGCACCTGGTAAGCAGGGGGATTAGATTATACATATAAAATAATCATAACTTAGAGATACATGTATGTGGAATGACAAGGTGGGTTACCAAATTGTATTTTCTCGCCAGCAAGCAGGGAGTTAATTGGACTTGCGGTAGAAGAAAAAGTTTTGTCCTTTGTCAAGATAGATGATGATGGTAAAATGGGCTCAGTGACTGCACTACCGTGAGCTCCAACAGAAGCTGCATGTGCTTCGAACCTAGCAGGGTTCATAGCCTCTTCAAGTTGGCTCTGTGACAAGGCCATAACCTATGCCAAAGTGAGTTGCAAAATTTATCAGCCAACCATTACAGGATTAATGAACCACAGAGTATAGATCTCATAGTCAACAATCTAATAAACAAAAGAACAACGAACAATAGCACAACCGATAACCAAGTGTTTACATATGTAAATACTCAGTATCATTTATAGCAAAATCCAGTAATAAAATAAGACATTTCCTAGCTGATCTTCAGGAAAGAAATTGCGTTGAAATTTTGGCTCAAATATGGAAAAAGACACTTTCAAAGAGAAAAATAGCCAAGTATTTTTGATCCTATAACAATAATTTGGAAAAGAACAGCCACTCCAATTATGAGTTTGCAAGAGGGAAAAAAACAATAAAGTGATTGCAGAGGAAAAACGAGGAAGCAAAATATAACAGCTGAAACTTTTGGAGTATAGGTACCCAATAAACTACGCTGTTTACAATCAAGTTAGCAAATCCAGTATCAAAATTTTTGTTGCACATTAAATCAGGATACAATTAGCAACAGAAATGACAGCAATCTAACTGGAAGCGCTATAAAAATGGATGCATAAAACATCACAGTTATTGAGTGGAACAACACCTGACAAAAAAGAATACCTGTTGATTGATCTGTCCACTACCCCAAGAGTTTAGAGGTGATGATGTAACATTCTCTGCATTTTTCTTGCTCTCAAACATCAAGCCTGGCTCAAGATCATCGCCACCAGCAGAAACACCACCACCTGGGGTCTTTTGGTGCGACCTGTAGAAGTAAACAAACACAGCACGCATAAGAATTTCAGAAGGCCGAGAGATTCTTTGACTATATTTTGCCACAAGAGAACACATACTTGGCTGTATGAAACTGTTTATCAGGCTGAGACCCATTGCTCCCTGCAGGCGTTCCAATTGGAGCCAGTGGCTGCGGCGGCACAGCATTAAATCCACTGGACATGTCCTTATAAGCAGATCCTTGCACCTCTGAAGCAATAATATCTGAATAGTTACTCTTGTTTAGTATTTCTCCACCCAAAGCTGCTGAGATTTTATTTGGGCTAGTTGAAATTGCACTACTTTGTCTGGTAGTCCGAGGTTTCCGTGGAGGCTGAGAACATGATTAAAAAAAGGTTACAAATAACATCGCATTAATACCACAAGATGGTATAAATAAACATGTATAAGTCGTAATACCTTAGAAACACGGGATTTCGCCTTGATTTCTTTTTCTCTTTGTTCTCGCCGATCATTCAGCATTTGCCTCTTAGACCTGACTTCAATAAAGTCATCTTCATCACTAGGTGCTTCTATGCCAGGCTGTATAAAAACACGTACAACACCACTTTGCAATGGAGCATCAACATCCTCCTTGGATATGTTCCTTTTTAGATTTCCCTCGCCAGTGTGTGAAATATTCTGACTTTTGTGCAGTGATGCCCTTCCGTCATCTTTGCTTGACTTGATACCAGAGTCAACCTCCTGAGAATCAACATTTGCTGTCTTAGAATCTAACTCCACATTTTGCTTCGGTAGCTTACTAGAAAAGGATCCTCTCTTTGAGCCACTTTTTGCCAGAACTGCTGTGGCAGCTCTCCCACCGTGATTTAACTTCTCACCATGACCAGAGTCATAAGAAAAACCAGTGCTGGATGATTGTCTGCTATCTGAATTTTCGCGGATTCGAAATTCAGTTCTCTGAACTGTCCGACGAGGTCGTCTCTGAAATCTACTTGACTCAGGATGAGGACCATCAGAAGTTGGGAAAGATGACCTCAAACTAGAATTTTTTACAGCATACGTGAATCTTCTCCCCTTATTGCTGTATGCTTGGCCTTGAGCCCTGCCCCCAGCAGAATTTCTCTCATTAGAAACTGGCTGAATTGATGGCAGCGCAGAGGACGGGTTGCTATCAGATCCCTTCTCCTTAGATGGCTGAACATGCCTATCTGCATTATTCAAGCCCTTGGCTTCAACTTGGATATCCAACTCTGAGACAAGTTTTCTATCACTAGCACCAGCAATCCCCGGGGTGTTGACCACAACAGCTTTGCTTTCCGCACTTCCTTGTACTGGATTATTGTCGTGAAGTCCTCCAGGCCTCATTACAAAACCATGTCCCTGATTTGCTGAAAGAGATTGAAAATTGACCAGACTAGAAGTAGAAGCATCTTGAGAAGGTTGGGGAGGCATAGAACCTCCGGAGTTTTGATTGGTACTGTAATGAGCCTGCACATTGGGCTGACCAAAAGACACTGACTGAGCAGTGATTGGTAGAATCCCTTGTGAGACAGTAGATGAATACCTGAGCTGACCAAATTGAAAGATAGGGGGCTGTGATGGATGTATATGAGTAAGGGATGGACCAACTGGTGGATGGAGATGAAGAGGCATTTGAATGGAGCCAATTTGGATGGCTGGTACCGGAGAAGGTATCAAAGAAGGACCAGAAAATAGCCCAAACTGAAGCTTAACAGGTAAATCAGGTTGGTTAGAAGAAGTTAAACCTGACACACTAGTCTGACCAATAGAAGATGGGGTGCCAACAGATGATAGAGTTTGCTGAGTACATAGGTTGGGGCCACAATAAGCATCGATACCATCCAATAGATGTGATGTTGCTGAAGTGTGAGGTTCAGTACTCGGTCTAAACTCAGATTCTTGCATAATTTTTTCAGCTTCTTGGACCATGTTGGAGGAGCTATCCAAACTTGCCCCAGGGGACCCTTGAACAGGATGAAGGCATTTTTCATCAACTTGAACCCCATTTATAGATCCACCTTCAGAGGTTTCAGGTCTATCAAATACACTTTCTTCATTCCTTGAGTTCCTCTCAAAATCATCACTAGGTATTGCAACTTCAACACCCTCATCAAAGCCCAAAACCAAGTTACCTAAATTGTGAGATGATTCTCCCTCGCCTAATTGCAGATCTTCAAATTCTTGGTTCAGGACAAGATTCTCATCATCTGCTTCACGCACTTCATCCTCTTCCCTATAACCATCTTCATCCTCATCATACTCTTCTTGCTGCTGCAATTCACCATTATCTTCCACATTCCAGTCTTCATCCTCCATGGCAGAGAGAGAGCTGGAAGCCGTCTTCATGGCATCTTTTGCAGGATTATCGTTTAAGAGACTGCATTCATATCCAGAGAGACTTACATTTTTACCGTCTGCGGCAACAGATTCTGAAGGAGAATCCCCAGACTCATCCAACTCATCATGAGAGAGATGAGGAGGCGAGTTTGGGGGGCTTGTGACAGAGAGAGAAGATTGTGAATCACATCTAGGGGTCATATCTTTATTCAGTTTTGTGTCTTCTGCGAGAGCATTCTCCTGCGGGGATACAACAAGTTCAGATGGATGGCCACCAAAATAGCCAGTCTGCCTTGTGGATTCGCTTCCCCGAGGATGAGGATGATGGCTTTCATTGTCAACAAGGTTCGATGAATCAGGGTGATCATTCATACCCCTAAAAGTTCTCTGCATAGTAGAGTGTGAAGGTGGAGGAAGTACTCGTGGCTGTCTCACAGCATACCTTGACTTTCCATAGGAATAAGGTTCATCTGCTTCAGAATTTTGACATAGCCGATCTGGGTAAGGGAAGCGAGTATTGCCACGAGAACGAGCTTGGCCCCAACCAATATCACCATACCTATCTGCAAGATTATCATTAAAGTCTGTGTCCATGTCCCTGTTCCTGATGTATGGATCAGCATCCATGGAAACGTTCCACCTATGCTCTTTCCGATGGCCAAATTCATCTGTATAGCCTTCTCGTCCACCTTTAGCATAATTCCCAGAAGCCAAATATCCAGCTGCTCCTGATAAATCTTTCCGGGGGGTTGCTCTGCCTCCAGCAGATAAATCCCTTCTTGGACTATGATGACCAATATCGTGGTCTCGCATGTGCATTGATGAACTGCTTCCATTCTCAAGTACATCCCCTCTCCATGAATTAATAGGTCTTCCTCTGTCTGGAAAATTTGTCAAGCACTCTCGAGAGTAGTGCTGAGAACTTACATCGGAAGATCTGCTCAAGACGGATGTGTCAAAAGATGCTGAAGTTGTTAACCGTTCCACCATTCTTTCACTCTCATCCCAATTATCCACATCAGATGCCCTTGAAACATCAGTTTCCTTCCTCATGGCAGATATTTTCTCATCATTAGTGACAATTAAAGTATCAGTTTTTGTCACTTCATTCTGCCTCTTGGCTATCTTGGCCTCCAATTCCAAAAGCTTTAGTTTAGCAGCCTGCTTCCTCCTTTCTTCCTCCATGAAGATCCTCCTTTTCTCTTCCTCTCTCGCAATTCTCTGCTCTTCAGCTCTTCTTACTGCATCAAGCCGCTCTTGCTCTGCCCTCCAAGCAGCTTCTCGTGCTTCTTCTTCCAACTTCTGCCGACGTTCTTCCTCTTCTCTAATCAGTCTACGTCTCTCTTCTTCCTCTCTTCGAGCTTGCTCCAATGCTCTTTCTTGTTCTTCCATAACTCGTTGTCTCTCAAGCTCTTGCATCTGTTGAACTCGCTCCAGTTCAGCCTCGAAGGATTCTCTGATAGGGTCATAGAAATCAGTCTGCTTAACTACATCCTTTTTTCTCTTGATCACCCCAGCAAGTCCTCCAGAAAAGAGATCTCTTTCATCAAATCCTGCAGGTTCAAAGTCCTTCAGGTATGGATCCTCTCTGTACAGCCTTTCTCCCCTTGAAACATGTTTCTCCCTGCCTATATTCAAAACAGGGTCGCCCAGAGGCAACGATTTCCCAACAGATGTGAATGAAGATTTCGGCCCAGCATTGTTCTGAAACCCATCACGCCTGTATCTGCTGGAGAGTTCACTGCCAAGGCGATCTTGAGTCATGCGCTCGACCCCTCGACTGTTGGATGATTCTGTTGCATGATTCCAACGTTGTTTAACATCAGTAACATGACCCATGTCCTTCCTACCATATGAATAATCCCGATTTCCCGTTAAACTTCCGTCACGAGCGGCGTCCCCAAAATGTGGTGGGACATACTTGTTATCTTTCCCAAAATCTTTGTTAACAACAGATCCACCTGAGCTAGCAGCATTTCTGTCGTTTGCAACGTCTGGAACGTTACCATCTCTAGAGTTCCTCCATGTGCTCGTTTCCCTACCTTCTCTACTAGGAATTCGCAGATCCCTGCTATAGCCGTCACCTCTCTGGTCAGTGGAAAACCCATTCCCAGTCAGGGTCTCTCTAGGAACCCTCCTTTCATATTGGTTATGAACAGCTTTATGGGGTAAAACACTAGTTCGAGGCATGTCAAAATCCCTATCCCAATAATTATCAACTTTTGAAATACCAATATCTCTGGCCCTATCTGCAAATCCATGTCCAGTGTCACGTTCATCATCAGCCCAATCAAACCTGGGGTTCAACCGCACTAATGGAAGTGGCCCCGGAAAGAAATCCTCCTGCTTCCGAGGTTGATCCACCCTGCGAGCACTGCTCAAACCATGGCTATCATACCCATTTTCTGTCAGGCCATTTCCAGTAGCATGATGCGAAGAGTGCCCATGAGGACGCATATCACCCACCGAACTGATGTTGTAACTGTCTCTTTGTTCATCAGATGATCCTTCACCAGATACATGCTTCTGCTTTTGACTCAAACTATCCTTTTGCTTATTTGCCTGTCCAGAAGAGACAGGCAAGGCAGCTTGAAGAGAAGGAAAATCCTCACCTCTCAAAACTGAGACTTTCTCAACTGTCAAGGGAAATGATTTTGCAGGACCAGTAACTGCAGCTCCAATTCCACTTACCCGAGCTGAAGGGGGCATATAGGATCCACTAACCTGGTTGATGCCATCAATACCATGCCCAGTATGATCCAAACCATCAACAACCTGACCATCAGTATTTACATCTTTATCTTGCAATGCAACAGCAGCAGGCTTAGTCCATCCCATACCAGAAGATGATGGCCTCGGCCCACTTCCTTGACCACCACCTCCTGATGTCCCACCACCGGATCCTGATAAATCAAATTTCTCATGCTCTTTCCTCAATGAAGGCAAATTCAAGGGGGGTGGAACAGATAATTTCGGCCCAATTTTCTGAGTACCCCGATGCCGTGACAGAACAACCATTCCTCCACCTCCACTGCCAGACCGCCCACGGCCCACACCGGCGGCCTGGCCATAAGAACCACTATAAGATTTATTATCATGATGAGAAGACTGTCCATATGATTTATTCAAATTCACAGACACGAATTTGCTCCCAACACCGCCATGATTGGCCATATCAGAAACCCACAACGCATCAAAAGTATATATAACAATGTTTTCTGTAGCCCCAAAAAATTGTCTATCGATAAAAAAAACCCTAGGAACCCACTCCGACCTGAATCAAGACCCAAAAAATGAGAGCAGTAACAGTTTAATGGGGATAAATTTATTATTACAGGTAACGAATCGAATAGACCAAGGTATTGAACAGCATTAGTGGCTAGATTAGGGTTTGTCTGCAAATCGGGTCAGAAACGGGTTGATGGATCAGGAGAAAATGAGCAGGTAGGCGTATGATAATGAGCTTACCTCCGACGGCGTAGATAAAAGACGGCGATGTTTAACGTGCGCCGCGTCTAGAGATATAGAGAGAGAGTGAATGAAGCCCTACTGCTCTAGTCGTCGGACAATAGAGAGATCACTTCTCTTCGTTTAGAGAGAGAAAATTGGGGTGAAACAACGAGCGGAACATTAGGGATTATCGTTTTGTCCTTTTCTTTTCTTCCCCAAATTTATTGTCTAATTACATATTTCTCCACTATATTTGTTGGATTTCCTTAATGGCGGCCCTCGACTCCTTTGCTTTGGCCATTTTGGCACAACTACGCGAATAATCGGGCATATTTAATTTATTTTATCTTTATAAGTTTAATATATAGTATAGATTATATGGATCATTTGCAAATTATAATTTTGTCATTACTTTTAATTTAATGAATTAAATAAATGGTTTTCTAAACTGATTCTTCACCTAATTATTTACGAGTTGTTAGTGTAAAAAAAAATCATTGGAAAATAATGAAATTATTATTGATTTAAACAAATTTCCAAATATGTTTACTCAAGTATTATTAACTAGTTAGAAGAGTCCGTGCGCAGGTCCAACATATGATTTCTATTTTATTTCAGTCTATCTCTACTCTTCCGAATAATCCCTAAATCCAACCTCACGCACCTCCTAACTAGGGTGTCAATGCACCTCCTCTTAACATCTCCAAACCATCTCAGTCTAACTTTTCTCATTTTGACTGACATAGAAGCCACTCCCACCTTTTCCCGAACAACTTCATTCTTAATATTGTCACTCCTATTATATCCACACATCAATCTCAACATCCTCATCTCTAAAACGTGCGTCCTCTGAATATGAGTTTTCGACTGGTCAATATTTCATCCCATTAACAAAAACTATGTAACCACCATTTTGTAGAACTCACCTTTAAGTTTTGGTGGTACTTTCTTATCACATAATACTCAAGTCTCCATTTCATCCATGTTGTTCCAATGCGATGTGTGAAACATAATTGTCGATGTCCTCACTACTCCGGATGATGAATCCAAGATATTTAAAGTTTTCTCTCTTGAAAATAAGTTGAGTGGCATCATCCTTCGCAATATAGAATTTACACTCTAAGCATTTTGTTTTGGTTCTACTCAATTTGAACCCTTTAAACTTTAGAGCTTGTCTCCAAATCTCCAATTCGTTATTAATTTTGTCCCACATGTTGATATTATATACAAAATATTAAGACTGTAATAATACTTTGATTACTTGATTTCAAGTTCAACAATTTAAACGAGAGATAATTTTCGCTTTTGTATATTTTAATGCAATATTTGTATGTTTAATGCAATTTTATCTCGTCACTAAAATATACACACCATAATATACTAGCATTTTTATTCTTTAGTCTTAGATTATACATTAGCAATATTCAGAAAGGTTCTTTATATGAATCATTTTAATATAATGTGAGGTATGAATATATGTATTAACAATACTTGAGTAAAACTACAACAATTTTTCTTTTAATTCAATAATCTCTGCACTAATATTCATACATTATTCACACATCTACTGAGATATTTTAATTGAAAGCAAATGCTATTGAATTATAATATATCTATCCTTCAAAAAAAAAAAAAGTAGCATTTTGTTTTATTTTTTAAATGGTCCCCAGTAGAAAGAAATAGTCCCACTTTTATAATTTAACTAGTTTAGCGTACGTGCTTTGCATATATGTATCGTGTGAATTAAAAAATTATATATAAATAACATTTGTTATTAAGAAAAATATAATATTTATATAAACAAAAATCAATAAATATTATTAGTTTGATATAGTAGTTTAGTCTATCGTTAAATGGTAAAAAATGAGAAAATCAATTCAATTGCTTATCACACAGATATGTTAATAGTTTTTTACTACATAAAGTAATAATTTAGAGTTGAATAATTAAAAGTTAAATAGTTAACTGATTAAAATTTAATGTAACAAAAAATTCCTAAATTAAAAAAGAATAGTTTAATGTTTCCAACAGAATTTTATTGATTTTTTCTTTTTAAATTTGTTATATTATACACTTTTAGTACCAAAATATTTGATAGTCGAAATTTTAGGTAATTATTTACATGAAATAGTCCTAAATCAAAAGCGAATTCTAAATATAAAGAAATTTTAATCCAAAAGTGAATCTCGAAACTAAATAAATAATAGATTAAGAAATTTGATAAAAAGACGATTTTGTATAAAACAAAGTTTTTTCATGAAGAGCAAAAAAATCATACGATATTAATAAGGACTTTCACGCTTTTTAATATAGTATAGATTAATTAAAAGATCCCTAGTTGAAAGAAATAATTTCACTTTTATAATTTAGATTAAATGGTCCTAAGTAGAAAGAAATAGTTCCACTTCTACAATTAAAAAAATAAAAATAAATCAATAAAAATGAATAAAACTAGAGAAGTATATAAATTTCATTTATGCTCGTATACTATTCAATATGAGTTGTAATAACATTAAATGGAGTTAAATTAGGGACTTTACTATTAATATTGTATAGTATTGTTCATCTTGTTTGATTAAAATCTATTATAATGATTTTGGTGGGTTTTCATTTGAAAAACTCATACTTTATTTAAAGCAAACACTACAAATTTCAATAAAGTATGGCTTAGTTATGTGTTTTCACATTAATTTTTGAAATGAACTTTCATATTATTTTTAACTCAATCATAAACACATTTTTGATGAACTCAAATACATGTATCCTGGGTATATGAAAATCAAAATAAGTGTAACTTGTTTTAAATACATTTATATTGAAGTACGACATGTATTCGATATACACTGTCTCGCTCGCCTCTTTCATGATTGTTTGTATTTCAGAATGTATCTGAAATCACATATTTGTGTATCTAGTACATTTGATACACGTATTACACTTGAATCCTAAAAAGGTGAACTATCTAACTAGAAATCTAATACAAAATTATTAATTAACGAGATAACATGTAATTATTTAAAATTATAAAATTAATTTTTATTTTGGTTTATGTATTTGTTGTTCCACTTCAAATTATCCTAAATTTATTTGAAGTTCACTTTTAAAATATAGAACTGAAAAAAGTACTCAATTATTCTTTGAAATAATATAAAGAACATTTGTTATCCATATAGAATTTACTTAGTCATGCACTATGAAAATTTAATTTTAAAATTATAGAGAGGGTATATGATGACTAAAATACCCCTATACAAAGGTTTGTTTGAAAGGTCAATTTGATTATTAAATTAAGTGTAATTGGATCTAGGTATACTGTTTGATCAATTTGATCGATCACGTAATATTCGATCAATAAGTAATTAGTATAATTGGGAAGGAGTAATTATACTTTTCGATAATCGAAAAGAGTTTGTGAATTGCTAATACTTACATGTTTTAGGATGATTGCTTTTGAATTTCTTCCTTTTATTTATATATTTGTTTGTTTTAATTTAGTTTTTATTTCTATTATTTTAAAATCTTTATATCTTTATTCTTTTAATATTTTCTAAAAATTTTCTTTGTTTTTTATTATTTATATTTTATCTCGTTCTTAAACTTTACTTCATGTAATTCCCTACATTTTTTTTTGTTTTCTCTATTTTTTTTAATTCATTCAATATATATTTTCTCATTAACATAACGTTTTAGTATTCTATTTTCTAAATTAAAGTATAATTCGTAGTTGAATGAAGTTATAGATTGATGTTTTTTTTTAATTTTAAACTATGATTAAAATTGATATAAAAGAATTATGTTAAAATTTTTTGTTTTAAATTAAGGATTTATATTATATTTTTAGTTTCATTTGTTTGGTATTATTTGCTTGATATTTCATATTGCAAATCATTTATTCTTGAGTTAGACTTGATATATTATTTTTTTGTCAAATATTTTAATAATTTATGGCATTATTTTTATAAAAATAATATTTTTTTAAGCATGCATTTCATGATGTTCATGAAAATCTTGTATTTTAAATTTTTTGATTAATTTAATTAAAATATAATAATTTTAAAATATAAATCAATAATCTTTTATAGCATCAAATAAGAATATATATTTGTTAATTAATATATTTTTCAAAGATGATATATATCTTAAATATTTAGTTTAATATCATTTATAAAGGCTCATTTTAATTTTAGATGATTAAATTTTATATTTTTAAAATTTAATAGAATCTTAACAATAAACTTATAATTACATTGTGGATTATCATAATTATAAGATTGATAAATATTGTCTTAATAATTACACTAATTTCAATCAACGACGACTTTTCAAACAGAATGTACAAGATACTTGGGATTTTTTTAATTTTGAAAATGAGATATTTGGAAAAATTGTAAACAAAGAAATTTCATAATTGTATTTCGAGCAGAATATTCGCATTCTCTGGGAACATTGAAAACTCTCAACTGAGAGGTTACGGTATACGGTGAATAGGGCTTAACGTAGGGAAATTGAAAAGGGTCCGCGAAGCAGTGAGATTATTCTGCTATTGTTTAGCGGAGCAAAAGTTTCATAAGCCCATTGATGGAGCTCAATGAATCTCCATTATCGAGTTCTCCATCAAGCTCCAATTCCAGCCAGCAACGTCATTTCTACCTCGCCGTCGATAGACCTCAGTTCAAAATGGTAAACCTTCATATTCTCCAATTCCTTCAACCATCAGTTTTTCATACTTATTGGAACTGAAATGAAACAGGAGACTTTGGTGGATTTATTGGGCATGGCTGGCCGCCTTTGCTCCATACCTATCGTAGTTAGCTGCAGCACTCGTGACGAGCTCGACGCTGTCTTCTCCGCCGTTTCCAGTATCTCACATATTACAATGGCTGCTCTGGTTCTCTCTCAATCATTTTTCCTCTTTGTTGCAAATTGGCTTAAAATTTAGTTGTTAAATCAACATAATATGTTATGGGACTTAGATGGTTACAGATGATTCATATAGCGGATACAGGTAGTTTTGAACTTTGAAATTGAGTCGTAGCTGGTTGATTGATTGAATGATGAGCATGTTATTTGAATGCAATTAGTCTTAATAAAGGGAAATTGATATGGAGTGTCTCAACTAGGTTGAGATTGAGGGTTAGTTGATTAATTGATTGACCATATATGTGGGAAAATTGCAGTACAGTGATCTTCCTGGAGCGGAACGTGCAAGAGTTTTAGCTTGGTTTGGTCAGGCTACAATGAGGTGGAACAAGCAGGCTACAGCTGAACATGTAGCTGCAGGGAAAACAGACAGGGAAGAGGAGAAGTCTCATTTGATTGTTGTCACGGATGTTTGCCTTCCCCTCATTTACTCGGGAGAGTCACCTATTAGTGCTCGTGTCTTGATTAATTATGAGCTGCCAACAAAGAAGGTACTCTTCATGCAGGCTTTACATTTCCTTAATCTTTCGTTTCAGCATTTTAATAACTCTTACTCATGGGACTTGAAGGTTTGTTCATTAGAGGTGTGACTTTTAATTGTTAACTTTAGAAAAAGAGAGAGCTGACATTTGAAGAGTAGGAACACGTAAACCATAAATTTCTAAGATCTGCTCACGCCTTTCTGGCATCGTTTCAGTGTACACTGAGACCTGCTTGTTTCTTTCAGCTTTTGATGTTCCATTATTTCCCTTCTTTTGGATTCTGGTATAGAGCATTCTCACATAATATGCTGCTTATTTATCTGTATTAGAAAGTAAAATCGAAATTGACACAGAAGTACATACATAGAGAGAACATGTTAAATCCATATTTATTGAGAGTTGGTATGTACCTTCAGGTTCAAAATGATGACTATACTAGACAAACAAAACTGTTAGAATAACTATCAGATTGGAGCCATTGAGCTCTTAGAGTAGGTCGCGAGTATTCCAAAGTTAAAACAAAAAGCTCGAACTCTGCAAATGCTCTCATAAATTTGAACTATGGAAAATACTTTAGAGATCGAGGATATTAGGACAAAGCAGAAATAAAGCGGCATTTATTCATAGTAAGTTTAGCTTTCTTAAGAGGAATAAAGTTGAAGTGAGATTAGGTGAAAAGTGCTGAAATGCAGATAATTCAAATGTCTAGGCATGGAATTTAAGAGAATGACACCAAATATGGGAAATTTCATGCAAAATTGAAATAGGATGGCTGACATGGAAGAGTGATATGCCATAAAAGCATACTTACATAAGTGGAAAATAAGTTTCACCGGATGGTCGTGGACCGGTGTCTCACAATATTGTTTGGAAATGAATATGGAGCTATAAGCCCCAAATATATCACAACTGTTGTATAAATGCAGAAATTGAGATGGATTTGTGTTTATACAAGATTAGATAACATAAGAAATGATCACATTTGACAAAATATATCCCAGTGTAGTGGTCCGCAGGTGCGAAAGTGTCAGGGATGGCAATGAGGTGAAGCGGGTTGAGTTCAACTCGCAAATTTTTCAACCCGCCCCGCTTAAATGTTTAAGTTTTTTTATTTTTTTAATTGAATTTAATATGAAAAATAAAAATTCGTAATTGTTTTAAAATTTTTCGCTAATAAACATCTCAACAACTAATTAACTATTTTTAGTTGACATTTTAATTAATATTTTAACAACTAATAATTTACCGCACATGTCTAGTTAAAATTTTAGAATTTTTTTAAAATTAAAGTCAATGTTTAATATAAAAAGTCTATATCTTTGATTTTTACTAATTACAAAGATTTAATTTTCTTCAGAGTTTCTTCAACCTGCCCCACATAACTTTAAACCTACCCCGCCCCGCATAACTCTAAACTCACCCCATTGCCATCCCTAGATAATGTGATGATTAAAGATGCTAAAATTGAACAAGGTAGACATACTGATTAAAAAAAACAAAACAAGGTTGATATAAAATCACATGGAAAGAAGTTATCTTGAAATGCTTCTTTTCTTGATCAAGGAGTTCTCTCCAAATACTTATTATCTCCTGAAATCCATGCGGACTTCTCCAAGAACATAACCGAAGTAAATGATCCATTCATTTTTGTTGTTTCTAGACTTACATATGTCCACATGTTTGCCAGAATTGTTTTCAGTTTTGTTAGAAGCTAATATACAATGTAGAAATTGGTGTTTTATTTTTAGATGACATATACTTTGTCTTACAATACATTAGTTAATATTGGATGAATAAACCTAATGGAGCGGAAGAGGTGCAGATGATTCTAATAGTCTATCCCATCTAGTTTTAGGATTGAGGTGTAATTGATTGATTTATTGTGTAAATGCACTCATGGATGATTCAACCGGATTTGTAATTTATAGGTTCACTCTTATATGAACATAAGATGTGAGATGCTAGATATATTCTTATTTTCTCATCAAATTTCTGGATTTATTTCAAGATGGATATGGATAGACCAATGCATGAATTGCATGATCCAATTAGAAGCCAAAGAAACATATTAAGAAGGTACACCTGGCGATTGCAACTTTCTTCTTTCCGAATTGTTTTTTGCCTACTCATGTTTACGTACTTTGTTAAAACATCTTAGTGATTATAAGTCCAGTGAACTAAGATAAGATGGACTGAAAATGGTCTAAGGTTTTAAACATTGAAAAGAGACTGAAATGTAGCACTTTCTTTTCCTTTTTTGGGGGTGGGGGGTGGGGGGATGGAGATGTAGGGGTGAGGGAGAAGAGGTTGTATAGCAGTATTATCAAAAGCAAAAAGTGCAAAAAGCTGCAAGGTCCACTGGGGCTTTAAATGCAAATAAAACTTGGGCTTCAATGAAAAAGGGACGAAGAGAGAAGAAAATACAAATATATATGGTAAGTCCAGGCCTAATAATTACAAGCATGAATGTCAAATATATGAAAACAGAAATTGATTTTTTTAACGATAAAGTAAAATATCAATTTTTTAGTGTCGCCTCTTCAGAAAAGGCTCATTGACAAGGAAAATTATGACTTAGAACCTTGATGATGACACTGAACATACATTAAGCGAGACTAAGTGCTCAACATATTTTAACCTTGCTCCAGGGCTTAAGCATGCGTTTGACAATACTGGTGTATAGTGACTGCATCATAAGGGCCTGCTCCTCTTTACAAACACACACACACACACTTGGATAGATGAAAGATGGTTATTGTGTGATTACACCTCTCTAACTACCCAAGGAGAAGTAAATTGCCACATGGTTTGGGATAATTGACATTCACAATACCACCTTAGTCTTAGCTAGCAGCGAAATGATGAGTTGCTTGTACTCTAGTACAGGTGTCCGATACGGGTGTGGATTTAGCGGTAAGATTCTTCATGATCTAAATTTTAAGATTTGGGGGTACTAATCTAAGGTACGTATACCGGTGTGGAGATTTAACTAAAAATAATTCAAATATCTAAAAGTAGAGTTATAGAAGTATGCCTAGATCATGGTGGCCTATATGGAAGGATAGAAATGCATGATTGTTTGAGAGCAAGTTTGAAATTGTAATTACAAGTAACTACATATGCATCTCCTTACTGTTTTATGATGTAATATAGCTATTACAAATGATATGGAAGCCATGATAAACTTCTTGAGTTCATTGTACATTTAACAACGATGTTGATCTGTAAATATCTTTTAACGCATCTTCTGATTTATGACTTTTTTATACAAATATCTTTTAGCAATTAAAAAAAACATATGCCTAAATATTTTTTTTATGACAAGGGAAACCCACAACCGCTACCTTTGGGTGCGCACAGGGTAAACCCCTGCTCTTATGCAATATCTCGCAAACCACATAGGAGAGGTAACCCGCACTAGGCAAGCCCAGTGCAACGAGATCGACCTAGAAGGCAAACCTTTTGCTTTCATTGTCAAGGGGTTTCGAACTTGAGACCTCCAACGTGGAAGCCCCAAGCCCAAATCACAAGGCCATCCCGGAGGGTTATGCCTAAATTATACGTTCACCCTACCTTTTGTTTTTAGTTCAGAAATCGTTGTAGTTGTCTTGAATTTCTCTATCGATTTTTGGTTAAAGTACCCGAAATCAATTGACTAGATCCCGTACAGATCCTTCACCCACATCGTGTCGCATGGGTGCGACACATAAGTTGAAGAGTCCGAGCAACTTAGTTCACTGCAATGTGTGCATAATTCTTCGCCATCCACCAACCCCATTTACATCAAGAGGCTGCACATCACCATGTTCCAGGATTATCTGCTGCGTGTAGAAATACAATGGGTTCAAAGGACAGGAGGAATTTTAAGGATTTGGCATATGATGATTAGGCAGAGAAGTAACAATGAACAACAAGAATCAAAGGCGAACAAGAGCAGCTAGTGAGACTTTAAAGTTTTAAACTTGAAAGAAAGCCATTAATTTCTCCATAGTATGTTTAAAGTTTTAAACATGCAAGTACTGACTTGAGTTTGCTGTGATTCCAAAACCCTAACATCAGTTGAAGAGAAATTACCACGAAGATCCTGTCAGACCCTGAATTTGCTCTAATACCATGTTGGCTGAAATCTTTCATCAATTTGAGATATTTGGTGAAGAATATGAACATCCCAATGTGGTTTCTATATTCATGAATGAAGAACATGAACATCTGGAAGAGTTGCCAACACTGTGAATGAATGTAAACATATACCCTCACCGATTTCAGTGGAAAATGAAATATCCAGGTGCCATGCACGAACAACTAGTAAACTGCATTGGACCTAGTCAACTTAATGAAGAACTGCACTCATAAGCTTGGGCTAGCAGCCCAGATGCTGCCTCCATTTACTGTATTAGAGACAGATATCTAATTTGGACATGTATATGGCTCCACTTCACACTTTTCGTAATCAGTTCAGATAAAATTGAATCATTGTAGGTGATAATAAATGTATGTGTGAAACAATTAACTCGATATACTCTCTAATGTGGTTGAATTTTTTGAGGTATTTTGGCTTAGCAGTTTTTTTTTCATGAGTATAATATGTACCATGGGCTGATAAGAGTCTTCTGTTCTTAATCCTTTAAATCTTATTAGTTCCTAATTTCTGTTCTGTAGCAACCAAATTTGATCCTCGAAATTGTTGGAGGATGTTGGCCTAGAAAAAACATGTATAGTGAAAGAAATAGTCTACTTCACTTGACAATTGCAATTAATTGTTTGAATTTGTGACCTGTACCTCAGGACTTGCAAATATACTTACCTTCTTGTTATGTTCTTATGTAGGAAACATATATGAGGCGCATGGCTACTTGCTTGGCAGCAGGTTCTCTTTCCATACTATAGAACTGAATTTGACAAGAGAGCAGATTAGACTTGAGAGAAGGAATAAGAGGATGGAAGTAAACAAAAACAAGACAAAACATAATTATTTTTCACATCTTCTATACAATACTTCTTCATTGGGGCAATTAAGAAGGATGTCATCCAATTCCCCGTTCTTTCAAACTTCCTTCCCCCACCTTATTTTCTACATAGTTGATAATATAGTGTCATGTTAGCTTTGTTATTCTTGAACATATCACTCAAGTTTCTGGATCATATACAGATGGAACTGTGATCAACATGGTTGTTGGAGGTGAAGTTGTTATTCTCAAAAACATTGAAGAAAGTACTGGCCTTCTCATAGAAGAAATGCCCATTAATGTAAGTTCTTAATTTTGTTCTTGCTGTTTATTATTGCATGGAAACATCAGTGTGAAGCCATGATGCACGATTGTCTCGTATTTCCATTCTTCTGAAGTTCACTTATAATCTCAAAAATGATTGTTTGTCAACTTGTGCACATGCTTCTGAGCAGATTTTTGAGATGCTGTGAAGAGATGAGGTCATGCAGATGTCATCTGAACCCATGAGATTTCAAGTAATTAGGTATATGACTAAAATTCTCCACTTCTGTAGTACTACATCAGATTGTCATTTGGCTTACCTGAATAGAGTTCTGTTGTTGAATTGGGATCCCTATTTCATACTTCATCAATTATGAGATGAGGGTTGATTTTAGCCTTTTTCTTGTGAGTGGGTGGGTGCGAAGGGGGTGAATGTGACTTCATCTTCAGGATGATTTCTATTTTCAATCCTAATGTAATATGCTCCTTGCCTAGGTCACTAGGAGCTGGGCTATTCAGATTTAGTAGCTGTTCATTTTAATCTGAAGGTATCCTACATGAAATATGAATTAGGGAATATTCGAATTGTCAGTAGGTTTACGTTAGAGTAATTGAGATGTTCAAGAGGTAAGATCTTTACTGGGCCTTGTCAATTGTTTTTCATTTATGCATGAAGTCCAGTTTCGATAATTTGACTGGTAGTTAGAATTTAGAAAGTTGCATTGCATTCTTGATTTCAAATCTACTATGTGGCTATGCCCTAGAAAGGTCCCCTAATCCTTGGGATTCGTGATGCTTTGCTGCCAACAAATGTTTCTCGTTTTTGGTTTTAGTCACTCTCATGACTTTACTTTCCAATTGTGACTTGAATTTCCACCTTCTTTCACAAATGAGGCTAGAGAACTTTGTTATATTAGCTGTAACAACTGGCACGTTATCACAGTTTTCCGTCATGAGTTATATTGCATGAGAAAGGGAAGGGACAACTTATATTCTTTGCTGCCAACTGATATATATAGCCAATTGGCCATACATTTGGAATTACAAAATTTCAACTTGAGGACTTATAGTATTACGGTTTTTTAACTGTAATGAATTGGTCATGTAATAGGCATGGAGATGGTAAATGTGTTTAGTGTTTGTGAATTGTAATTCCAATTTTATGAGAGAATAGAAGTTGATAGAAGGAAAAGAGAATCATACTAAAAAGACGAGAGAACAACTTATTCGACCTGTTTACTAGTATGTATTACTATTATCTTAGCTAGTTTGTTCTGTGTCTTTTCTATATTTTCCATTATACATCTTTTATCCCCGTTCAAATAGTGATTTGTTGGGCCTGGGAGATGGTTCGAAGCCAAATATAAGTTCATTGGGATTTTTTGTACAGAAAATTACATAGGATGCCCACCAAATATAATGGTCTTGATTTTTTGCCCTCCATAAGAAAAATCTTACAAAAATGTCTTTCATTTTAAGTTGAATCAAAGTGCGCCTCTTATGGGAGTATTTTCGTAAGACATTTCTTATGAGGGCAGAATATCAAGATCACCTCTTATTGGGGCATTTTTGAACATAACCTGATTTTTTAAAAAAGATTTTGAAATTGGCGTACGGCCTATTCAGGCCCCAGATAAATGAATTAGTTGCAAGATGTGGAGCACAGTTATATTAGGTCTCGCGGTCAGTTCCCACACTGTTAAATCGGTTGCTTTTGTGTCTGCTACCCATTAAAATCTATACTCCAAGAGGTTCCTATGCCACATTTGAAGCTTCCTGTTGAAAATATCTGGATTTCAACTATCCTTTCCTGTATCTAGCTGTGGTTTACGCTCGATTCCTAAAAGTCTTCTATCTATTTACATTGTATATATTTTTCCTCCTCATTCGAAGAGATTGTAGTATGGAGCTGAAGAATAATATATTCCAAGTAGGAAGAAATTAAATCAATCTCAATTTTACTCTTCAAATTATATTATAGAGAATAGAGAGCGATTTGGCACAATCAATTACAATCCCATTCCCTATTTTACTCTTTGAAAAGGAATTTTTTTCTCACTCCTTAATATTATATATATATTTTTTTCTTATTTCATAATATAATCCTCTCCCCCCTCTTTTTTTCCCCTCAAATAATCACCCCATAAAGTCTTCAAGTAGTATAAAATTTTATATTTTTTAAATTGTTTATTTAATATAAAACTATGTTCTATTCTAAATAAAGTAAACTATAAGCAAATATCAGATATTATATATATATATATATATACTTGCAGACGTTACCATTTAGGTGCGAACAGAGCAATGAGCTCAATCCCTTGCTTTCGTTGCAAGGAGTTTTGAACTTGAGACTTGCAACATGAAAGTCCCAAGTCCAAATCATTGGGCCACCTTGAAGGGTATATATTACACATATTAATGGACAATTCAGATTAAAGTGAAATCGTTGATGAAATCAACTTTTTGTAGCATTTTGAAGCATTCCATCAAGTAATTTCATGCTTATAATTTATCACTATAACATGGAAGTGGATTGTTTGAATTATCATTAAAATTTTGTACATTATTTACATAGTGAAAAAATAATTATATTTATAATATTACATATTAAAATAACAAAAACAAAAAAAATTGAATTAGAAAATTTGTTTATTGAGTATGAAATTTCAGGAAACAGCCTCTCTACCTATGTGGTAGTGGTAAGGTCTGCGTACATCTTACCCTCTCCAGACCCTACTTGTGGGATTTCACTGGGTATGTTGTTGTTTATTGAGGATGAAAGTGGTATGCTTGTCTGTCAAAATGGGCTGGTCCAGTTCATTTGGACTAGTACATACATACTTTGAGATTTTATGGGTTAGGTTGACCCATTATTTTGACGGGTTAGAAAATAGTTCAACCCGCAATTAAGTGGGCTACGAGCTGCACAAAGCCTGTTTACTTTTTAAATATAATATAAGTATTTTTATAATTTTAAAATATTAACGTAAATATTCGATAAGATTACATGGTAGTAACTATCTGTGAATCAAGTGTCAAAATTCATAAATAAAATAATTTCAATAATACTTATTAAATTTGGCACCAAGTAAAGATTTGGTTGTATGACTTTATTATGAAATAATTGTCATCTTATGTAAATATTTTGAATATAAATATAAAAAAAATATTTTTAATATTTAGGTTTTTGAATTTTATAATATTTATATGCATGATTTAAGACTCTAAGTTTAGGCTCCTCTTGTTATTTTTAATATTCTATTTTATTTTTTATAATTATTTTTTATTTGATCTATGGGCTAGCTCAACGTAAATTGCTCAAGCCCTAGACGCTAGCGGCTTATCGAGGCTAGGAGAAAAAGTTCTATACATAAATAAGCTATAAAAATTTAATTCAGTCCTATCAAATTATGGGTTGGATCGGACTAGTCCAATGAATTTAACTCTTATTGACGGCTCTAAATATATTTTTAGATGTGATATTATATTAGAAAATAACTAATTATCTTACCTAGTAGAAGTAATATTAAAATATTTAAAAAGTGAAATAGAGAGTAAAAAGAAAGAAGATACTATTTTTTATTTTACTCTTAAATAGAGAGTGGTTGAAGACGATCTAAGAAAAAAGCAAAAGAATGCTATTACTATAAAATAAGACTATTTTTGTGGGAAGGTAAGATGTATATTTCTCCAGGTTGTTTTGGTTTTCCTAGTCGATGTGTAATTTCACACAGTTGGATCCCCTGCATTGTTTTAAAGTTTTATGCCGAATTTAACTATGATATTTATTCTTGATAAATCTTGCAAAATGATTGATTGCAACATGCCAGGATGTTTTTGGAAAACAGTTGAACTTTCAATCCTTAACTTGATTTTAATCTCCTAAACTAAATATAGGATTTAAAAAGCGAAAGGTTGCCAGGTGTCATAACTTGATTGTTCAAAGAATTGAACCTCGCCTAATCTTGAGGGAAAACTCTACATAAATGACTTTTTTCACTCTAAGAATTTAGTTCGTCTAATTAGAGTAGAATTTAGGGTTTATTTCAAATATATACAATAAACTAATTAGTTTATATTAAGTATAATCATGGAAGGAGAGCCTTGGAGTAACTAGTAAAGTTGCTGCCATATGACAGGAGGTCACAGGGTCAAATCTTGAAAATAGTCTTTGGCAGAAATGCCAGGTAAGTTTGTGTAAAATATAAAGTGGCCGTAATATAATTTGTCAAAAATCATAGAAAATCTGCGCTGACTATACAATATAAATTATTTATGCGTAAGTTATATACTTAATATACATTATGATACGCTCAAAAATTGAATATAATTTGACTATATGTGAAATATACACCGACTGTATATGACTATACAATGAATATTTTTTTTTTTTATAATTATCCTTAGAATTTAATTTCCCCAACCCCAAACTTCACAGCGTGCCATTACAATTCCTTCCAAAAAGTGACTTGCATAGCCAAATAGTTATCCGTCTAATAACACCTTTATTGCATCAAAGTTGCTAAATCATTCTTGTAACGAAAAAAGTTGCTCAACTTAGCCCAATTATCACATAGAATTGATAAATAATTTGTCTAACTTTGGTAGAAATAATATTATGTCTTTTGATCCTGCGTCTCTGAGAAATACTATTTTATGTGATTTTCAACGTTGAATCATTATACAAGTCTTGTATTCTGAATCCCTTGGGAGAAGAACTCTGGGGGATGTATTATTCCTCATGACCTTCTTCTAGAGAGAGAGGTGGTACATTACCAACTTTCAACCTCCTCTCTCCAAATATCCCGTGGTTCTGTATATATAGTGTATCACATAGGGAGGGTTGCTAGTAAGTATTTGGCCTGTGCCTCCAACAATGGTTCAAATATTAGAGCGTTGTGAATAAATGATGAAGTTGATTGGGCAAATCCATGCAGTTGGGAACATCACTTGGTAGTAGGATAAGAATTATCCATTTCATGCAATAATCAGGAGGGTTTGGTCCCCACATTTGAAGGGGACATGCAAAGCAATTGTTTGATGAAAATTTCCACGGAGTGTCACGTGAAATCTGATAGACAGTGAATTGCCTGTTTTAATCTAAAGTGTTTGTTGTGCGTCTCTTTCTTTCATCAACTGTGGGAGATATTGATAGAGATAGATCCTGTCTTATGGAAGGGAAGAAAGGGAACACAATGAAGATGGACAATACATGGTCCCTGAAGTTTTTTGACAAAAAGGGGAAATATCTTCTGCACCTTTGCCATGGATTACTTCTCCTGAAACAATAATTTATCTGGTCGCTTCCTGCTTTTGAGATTTAGAGAGCCTCATCATCTTGGCTTCACGCTCCTTTTAAACTTTAACGAAACAAAAGTATATTGCTACTTTACATGCCCATGATAATACCTACTTAATTCATCTTGCAAGTCAAAATTTTAGTTTTATGAATATTTAAGCACTAAATCCCTTCTAATATTCTAAGACTTACATATACTATTTGTTTGTATAATTTTAATGGATTTTTACGTATAATTTTGTATTTCGCCATCTAATTACAAAATGAACTAGGTGCCGCTACGCTACATCTGCCAAAGTTAATTTCACTAGTGTTTAGTGCTATGCACTTTATGGTACAATAACAACAGACTCAGTGAAATTTCAAATGCTACGATTAATTAATCAAAGTAGTGATCAAACTAAAGGATGTTTCACTATTTTAATTAGATGGTTTTTAAAGAGTAAAGAAGTTTATGTACCATTCAGTTTTGCTATTTAAAGCTAATATACCCTCATTATAAAGTGGTTTACATATACTTCTATCATGATATAATGGCTCACATATGCCCCTACAATTAAAAATGTGATTCACATATGCTCTTTTATCTAACAAAAGTGATAAGTTTAATTTTTAATTTATTTTGTTGATTTTCATTTTTAAAAAAATTCATGTAGAGTACATATGATCCTTTTCATATATGATTTTTTCAAAACTTCTTTTGATTATTATTGTTTGAGATTTTTATTTTTATATTATTTTTTCTTTCCTTCTTTAATATAAAAGTATAAGAAATAAAAAAAAAGTGCGAATGGAAAAACGAGAAAAAAAAATTTAAAACTATTTTGTTTGTATATGTTGTAATTTATTTTTGTATCAGTAATACAATTGGGGCATATATGATAAAATTCTGACCATCAAAATAATAAATTCAAATTAGTCATTGATTTAAAAAAGCTAAAAGAATATGTGAGAGGAATCAAATATCTCCCATATGAATATTATTTCTTTTAATTATAAATTCTTTAAAAAATTTAAATTAACTTTTTCATTTCCATAAAAAAAAAAAAGTACATGTGAGCTATTTGTAAAACAATAGAGGTATATGTGAGCTACTTTTATAAGAAGATATATCAGCTCTAAATGACAAAGTTAAAAGGTATATCAAATTCTTTTTCCCTTTTTAAAATATAATTAACACAGGTTATGTTAAACATAATCTTGAGCTTAGCTTTATGCCTGACTTGAATGTATGGACATATTTAGGAGGACTATTTAGTACGAAGAGGACATCAATTCAAAAAATGTACATTCCATAATTACATGTCAATATAGATTTGAGTTTATCGCATTGTCGGACAACTCCATATTGCCCTAAGAGCCATAATTAGTGAAACCACATAGATAAATAGATCTTACACCTCGACAATCCTTCTATTAGATCATAAGTTGGACATCATGAGCTCACATGATATGTCTATTATAAGAAAATTTTCAATTTATGCATCTTCTTATAATATGTTCTTTACTTACTGTGGGCCATTGTAAGTATGCTACTTTAGGTACGTGTTTATGTAAAATTTTTGAATTTGACTCAACCTTATACATGCTTTTGAACTGAGTTTCATTTTAGTACTTATGCATTGATTTCAATTGCCTGCTATTCAGTTCCTTTATTACGAATATGGTATTGTAAAGCTTGTCCCAATGTCCTTGTTTATGTCTCATTATATGTTATGTTAGTGTCTCTAGACGTATACTTTTTATTGTGCTACATTCTTTTATGATATAAATTTTGATGTTCGTTTTTATATTCGTAGCTAGTGAGGTTGCGGCTTTTCAATCAGTGATGAATCCTCCTTATTTAGGGACTCCATAGATTCAATCATTAGACCTCTTCTTTATTTTATCGTTTGACTTTGAGGTAGTTGGGGGTCATGTCCCGAAAGAGTTATTTCTTTATTTACATCTGTAGAAATTTTATTTAGATATGGTATGCCAAGGGTCGGGGTGTACATGAATCGAGCTTGTTCGGATTTTTTAAATATCAAATCAAATTATTTGTATCGAATTTTTTAACATATAAATCAAACCAAACCAATAAAATTCAGGTTTTTCAATCTTGGATTTTTTCGATTTTTTTCCCAAATTTCTCAAATTTTTGGATTATTTTCTTCGAAATTCTCATGTTTTTGCGGGATTTTTTTTTTTGGATATTTTGATAAAGTATTTATAAAAATATATAATAAACTTATGATTCAAATATTTCTTTAGTCCTACCAAAATACAAAAATCTAGGATGTTTTTAAGAAAAATACAAAATATGATATTAGTGAAGACACAAAAATATTCAACAAAAAATAATAATGAGATCGCATAAAATAAATAAGTCATAATGAAGATGATCCAAATTTTAAAGTACTAAATCATGCTAAAATAAGTCACAATGAAAAATATATATAAAATAATGTCAGATTGGTATTTTAAAGTTAAAATAAAACTAAAAACCAAATATAATGGGGTTTTAACACTCCCCAACTACCCTTTGATAAAGAAATGCTTGTATACCGCTATTACCCCCCATATAATTACTCTTAGAAGCTAAAAATAGAGTGCATATAAGCTTTATTAATAAGTACAATAAAGCAATGATTAAGAGTCTCCAGAAAATTTGGCAGTTAGGGAAGAGTTTGAGTCAGTGTTCTACCAAATTTTGTTATAGAGGAGTCCAAACAATGTGCACGGGGAACGTAGATCTTGACCTGCTTTTGCCGTTTGAATGGGTTCTGTTACCAACGATGAGTGATGTATTACACTTTGTCACATTTTTCATATACGTCGGTTCACTCAAATCCTCACACACACATGTTCTAAATCCATACATTGAAACAGACTAACATTATTGCATTCGAACTTTAAGTTGCTTTAAAGTTAGGAGTCATTTTATTGGCTAACAAACTAATCTATAATCTTCAACTAATTCATGGTTAAGTTTGAGATTAGCTATATTTATTTTGTTTGGTTAAAAGATAACATTAATGTCAAACTTACCACTCGACATTTATATAGTAAAGTGTTTAACTAACTTTTCACTTTTTTTTAGAAGAAAAAAAAAGGAAATAAGACAATTTAGTTTTACTCAATTTATTAGAGGTTTTATACTAGGTGGGTTTCTATAACTAACATAGTGTAAAAAGTTGATTACTATTTTTCCTTACTCTTTTTTAATTTACAGGAATTTCTTAAAAAAAATATGACAATTCAGTTTCGAATACAAAAATTAGGATTTTAAATATCAACAGATAATATTTAAAGCATGATACATTAAACATAAAGATAATTTAAGAATTATAATTAATGTATTAATCTATTTGAACTACTGAATTAATGAAATTCGGATGGAAAGATTTTTTTAAAATTATCAAGAATAAATAAAATAATTTAAAAATATGATAAATAAAACAATGTAAGTAGGTAATTTTTTTCTTTATACTATTGTTGTGGGCTTGTGGAAGTTTGTCATTCGTCCTTCAGATTCGATTACCCAAGTGAATGACGTTTTCTTTTTTTTTTCAAAGTGTGATGTATTCTAACTAGTAGTTAGACTTTTAAATAATCTCATAGGATAAAGATTTTTAATATTATATTCTTTTACCTATTTTGGTAAAATGATATATTTATGTCAATTTGCGCATATTTTGACTATTCAATTGATTACTTTTTACTTTTATAACACAAAAACTAAATAATAAGGGCTAAATGAAAGAGTGAAAATTTAAATTGAGAAGAGAGAAAGAAAAGAAAGGAAATGTAAAGTAAGAGAATCTAATGAGTAAGAGATGTGGTGACAGCTTACTGAAATTTGTCATTTGCATGGAATCCAACAAAGATTTGGATTGAAGTAGAGAAAGGACAAAGGTTTTCCCCATGTACCTTATCTTTCCTTTGTCTTACTCTCTATATTTTTAATCATTAACGGTGAGAGCCTTTCAAATCTAAACTTTTTTTTTTAATTTGAGAATTATAACTTTCTTATTTATAACAATTTTTTAAGGTGTGTACTATGTGCTCTCTCGGTTTTATTTAAATAATTATCACAATATTTTACCTGAACAATAAATTTTACCTTGATAAAAATTAAATAAATTATTAATATTAATTAAAAAATTAAATATAAGGTATTATTATTAAAAAAAATTAAAATATTTTTTTTTTACATTACTCCACCATCTCCTACATTTTTTTTTAAAAAAAAAAAAATCACCTCCTAAAGTATTCCCTCCCCCACCCAAACACCCTCCCTCCCATTTTTTTTTTAATTATTACAATTTCTTTTATAAGTTTTCTAAAGAAAATTCTTACTTCATTTCCCTTCCTCCGACCCACCACCACTTCTAGAGCTTTTGTTAGATATTATTATTTCCTTTTAAAAAATCTATCCCACATGTAGAAAAAATCTTACTTTATTGCCACAAGAATTTTTTTAAAATGAAATTTTCATTTCAGTTATAATTGATATGTAATATTTTTCTTAAAGATATATGTATATCTAACACAAACAACTTAACAACATATCCAGTGAAATCACACAAATGAGATCAAAGAAGGGTGCAGTATATGCAGATCTTACTACTATCTCATAAAAATAGAGAGAACATTTCCAAAAAATTCTCAGCTCAAATATATCCGCCCAAAAGAAAGGAAGAAAACAATAGCTATAAATAGAGGTTTTAACGGGTCGGTTTGGGTCGGTTATTGGTCAAAACCAACGCAATCCAATTATAATATACATTTATCGATTTGGTTGTTATTGGTTTCAGTTTGATTTGGTTCGGTTATTAATTATACACAAAAATTTAAAAAAAAAAAAGACTCATTTAAAATGGAGAAAAAGTGACAACAATCCATTTAAGATGAAAAATAGTTGGAACGACTGATATTATGGAACTTTCAACCATTAAATTTACTGTGGAAAAAGTTCTAAAATTCATCATTGTGCCCACAAGGAAGAGATAATGACATTTTTAATCCCATAAGAAATTGTCACAAACGTTCATATACATGAAATCAATAAGATAATGTTCTCGTCTTGAGCATTTATACTTACATAAGTAGATTAAAAAATAAAAAATATTTTTATAAACAATATATTATGTATGTATAATTATAAAATATATGAATATAATTTATTGGTCCGGTTTAGTTATTTCTTTAGTTTCTGAACAAATTTAAACCCAAACCAAACACTATCGATTTTTGAAAAATTAAAACCAAACCAAACCAAACCAAACCAAACCCAAATAAAATTCATTTATTTAATCGATTTGGTTTGGATTTTCGATTTGGATCGGTTTTTATCCAAATCGTGAACACCGCTAGCTATAAAGTAAAGATTAAAACATAGAGCATTATAGACCTTCAAGGACAAATTAATAAAATCGCAAAATAATCGAAGAGCAATAACAGCACAATCATAATAACTTGACTAATCCTATGACAAACCTAAAAATCATTATAATGCAAGACAATATCCTATCGCTACGAATCTTCTACCTTAATACGTGACCTCCACTCCTCCAATACACACATAAGAAAAATGTTAAAATAAAATAGAAGTGGAGGATTAGAATTTTTTTTTTACAAAAATAAAATCAATATTAAATTATTATTTTTTAAAAGGAGTGGGGTGTACGTTGGGTGGGGTGGATGGGGCGGGTGTAGAGATTGAGGTATGTTTTATTTTTAAAAAAATTATAAAATATTTTTTTCTAAAAAAAATTTACAAAAGATTTTTTTTTAAAAAATGAAATAAAATTGGGGTTTAACCGGGGTGGGGGGTGGGGTTATATTTTTAGGAATGATACATTATTTTTTAATGTTTAACTAATATTAATAGTTTACTTAATTTTTGTCAATGTTGAATATATTATTCATGTGAAATGATAGATGACAATATTTTTAAATAAGAGATGTTTTATCCATGTAGAATACCATGTGGCAAGATTTGTTTAAATAAAAGAGAGGACGGATTACAAACACAGTATGTGCTTATGAAACTCACACCTATAATGGTTTAAATATGAAACTTAAAAAAAAAGGTTTAGATGTGTTTTGGAGAGAAATATTTTAGATGGTCACTCACTTAATATGAAGTAATTTTTTTCACAAAAAGTCCGTCAAATTTCTTTTATAACCTCAAAGTCACTCAACTAAAGATTCTTCTCACAAAAAGTCACTTAACTAATAGTTCTTTTCATAAAAGTCACTCAACTTTCTTTTAAAACCTCAGAGTCACTCAACTAATGATATTTCATTTACAATCTCATGTTAAGTAACTTTGTGATTATAAAAAAAAAAATAAGTGATTTTCTGTGAAAAGAACCGTTAGTTGAGTGCTTTTCTGAGAAGAATCCTTAGTCGGGTGATTTTGAAGCAATAAAGGAAAGTTGAGTGACTTTTTTGATAAATAACTATTAATTGAGTGACCACGAAAGATATGGTTTTGAGGCTTAAATCTTTTCTATTATAAATAGATGTTGAAGCTACTCAACAGTAGTTCATTCCAAACTTGAATAAATCAATTTCAATTCTCTCCTCTTTACTCTCAGTTACTATTGCTTTTCATTGACAAGAATAGACTGTTTATGATCCCTTTGTGCATTAATTGATCGTTGTTGTTCAAGGTTTCTTCATTAGCTTCTACACGACACCTCTTGGCATTTTCGTGATGGCTTCAGCTACTTCATCGCCTCTGCTGATGGATCCCAATGTTCCGATGTTGATATCAGTTCATGCGGATACAACGCCGGATGAACAACAGCAAACTAATCAACGACCAACCATTGCTGAGGTTAGTTTTTTTAAATAAAAAAATCTGTTTTTTTAATGTTTAGAATCTTGAGATTAATTGGAATGTATGATTTTAGGTTATGGAGGAGGTCAAGTTGCTATATTCAATAGCCTTTCCCCTCATTGCTGCTGGATTGCTTATATATGGAAAATCAATTATATCCATGTTGTTTATGGGTAGATTCGGTAAAGAGGCATTTGCTGGTGGATCTTTAGCTATTGGCATAGCTAATATCTCTGGCTACTCTGTTCTTTCAGGCCTTGCTATGGGTATGGAGGCTATATCTTCTCAAGCTTGTGGTGCTAGGCAGTGGGCTCTTATGGGTCAAACTCTCCAGCGTACAATCTTGATTCTGTCATGTATATCCATCCCCATTTCTCTCTTGTGGCTAAATATTGAACCTATACTCCTTTTCTTTGGCCAAGATCCAACCATTTCATCAATTGCTTCGGTTTATCTGTCTTTTTGTCTCCCTAATCTTTTCTGTCAATCCATTATCAATCCTCTCAAAATCTACTTGAGAACTCAGAATGTTACTTCCCCTGTTACGTTTAGTGCTGCTTTTGCAGTTGCTCTGCATGCCCCTATCAACTATTTCCTTATCTATCAACTTGGCCTTGGGATTAAAGGTGCTGCTATGGCTGTGGTGATAGCAGATATCAATCTACTTGTTGTTCTTTTTCTTTATGTTAGTTTTTCTGGTGTTCATAGAAAAACTTGGCAAGGTTGGTCAGCTGAATGCTTTTATGGGTGGAAACCAATTTTGGCTCTTGCTTTCCCTAGTTGTATCTCTGTATGCTTAGAGTGGTGGTGGTATGAATTGATGATATTGTTATCAGGGGTTCTTCTTAATGCTGCAGAGGCAGTGTCTACTATGGGAATTCTCATACAAGCAACTTCACTTGCTTATATATTTCCATCAGCATTAAGTTCAGCCGTTTCTACAAGAGTTGGGAATGAGTTGGGAGCCAATAGGCCTAATAAAGCAAAGATTTCATGTCATGTAGCAATTGTGTGTGCTACACTTACAAGCTTCCTAGCAATGCTATTTATGACAGCATCAAGAAGAACATGGGGCAAGGCTTTTACAAAAGATGAGTCGATTCTGTGGCTGACAGCGACGACAATGCCAGTGGTGGGGTTGTGTGAATTGGGCAACTGTCCGCAGACCACAGGTTGTGGTGCTTTGAGGGGCAGTGCAAGGCCAGGTCTGGCTGTTCACATAAACTTGGGCTCTTTCTATGGAGTTGGGTTGCCTGTCGCTATTATATTAGGCTTTGTAATGGAGATGGGCTTGTTGGGCTTTTGTTTTGGTTTGTTGGCTGCTCAAGCTGTTTGTGCATGTCTTATGGTTTCTGTGTTGAGTAGAACTGATTGGATAATACAAGCCCAGAGAGCCAAAGAGTTGATTAGTGTTGATGTGGAAAATCAAACTATATCATTTATCCAGTGTGCTAGAAAGTTGCTCTGTTTATCTATTTTATACTGAAGTGTAAAAACAGTAAAGTGGTATCTTCTTGTTTTCTATATTAATTAATGTGAATACATATATATATTATATATGTTGCTTATGGGTTCATGTCTGATGATTTCATTAGTAGGAAGAGTTTGATCTTGAACAATACTGAGGATACATAAATTTAAATCAAAAAATATAATTTCCAACTTAATAAACACATGGCCAGGAGTTCATACAGGGAATTGGAGGTAGCATTGTCAAGACACTTGTAAATTGTAAATCTTGTCCAGTTAAATCATCTTATTACAAGCAAAATGAGTTGCCATTAGAAATCTATACTAATTTAGTAACAACCACAAATTAAAAGCAAACATGATTTCACCTGGTCATTCCTGCATGATATGGGGGCATCGTAACTCCCCGGCTTTGTCTATCCATATTTGCTTGCCACCCTACAACACAATTCCAGTACATTATTATCGACATACAAAATACATTAACAAGTGACCTGATTATGTAAATATTTGTGATAATTGTCACTTATAATTACCTATTCCCATATCAAAGCCGCGGTTCTTAAGCTCTCTGTATTCTTGGCAAAGAGCACAAGGTTCACAGAAAACATGTACAAGACAATCAACACAAGGTGCCTCTTCCAGATCATATTGCCCCCTCATTTTGGACCTATAAAAGCATGAATATAGGCTTGGCAATCCTGTCAGCACCAGCAAACCATATAATGCACCTCTACCCGCACATGCTAACATCAAAAAACAACACAAACATCATAAACCTAACTTCAATACAATCATTGCTACGACCAACCTCATTTTACTCTCACAGAGATTTTTTATAGAAATGTTTTTGGTATTTGATTAATAAGAAGAAAGTATACAGGGTAAATGGTTTTGAACTTAACTCGTCCTCATGCAGTATGATTTGCTCAAAAAAAGAGATCAATGTGCAACTTCAAACTCGATGTAGGATGCAAGTACCCCAAACGATCAGAACTAGACATTTAGAGTGTGAATAATATAATGGAAGGAACAAATACTGAATTTAACCAAGAATTGGGATGAGACTATATATAATTACCACAATAAGAAAATGAATTTTGAGCTCCAATTTTAGCTCATGTGGCAAGAACTACTGTCCAAAATCATATAAAGATCTCAATTTACAAGTAGTATGAAGTTAAAATTTAAGATAGTCCTAAGAAAAATGACTTTCAATAAGTGAAGGAAGGTTTCAGTATTTCCTTCCCTTTTACATAGAAAATAAATTCTTGTCCACCAAATACCAAAAAATAACTTTGTCGTACCAAATATAACTATGTGAGAAAAAATAAATGAGACAATATCATAGTCCTAAAATTAATGTGTATATACTTACAAGTTTTTCCTTTGTTTAGTATTTCAGAGATCTGTCCAAAGGTAATACAAGGACAAACAGAAGTAACTAAACAGTTAGCAGGGTCATCACAACAATGACAAAGACCGGTTGACCACGGCTTCGTGGTGGCGGCGTGAGAGTGCACCGGCATACCGGCGGCAGATGTATAGGGAGGAGCATTAGGTTGTTTCATAGTGCTAGGGTTATATCCTTCACCGGAGAGTTCGCCGTAATTTTGATGAACCGATGGATACATTTAAGTTAATTTGAAGAAAATGAATGAATTGTTCCTCTTGGTAAATGGTATAGTATCCTAATTTGACGGGTGCAAAACATCAGTTTCAAGAAATGACTTTAGAGTGTGAAATGTACCTAAAATATCATTTCCAAGAAATCTTGTAAGATATCAAATTTTATTCAACTAGCACTCTATGCGACAACAAATATATTTTGAATCGGAATCTCGCGATTCGATTTGATTTTATATATTATTAATTTAATTTATTAATTTATTAAGGTGACTAGCATTGTATGCTATATTTTGAATCTGAGACCCATTACTCGAAAAAGGAGTAGTCTTCTCGCATCGATCAATTCGATTTGATTTTATGTATTATCAATCGATTTATCAGTTTTCAATTTTCAAATTTATTAAAGTGACTAGCACTATATGCGACAATAAATATATTTCGAATTCGAGACCCACTAGTCGAGAAAGGAGCAGTCTCCTCTAGGGTGTGCACCGGTCGATTTGGTTTGATTTTATGTATGATTGGTTCGGTTTATCGATTTTTTATTTTTAAATATGCTAAATAAATAACAAATCAATAAGATATTTTTTTTAATCAATTTTCGATTTATCGATTATTGGTCCTTAACGGTTCATTTTTTGTTTATCCAATAAGAAAATACTCATAAAATAAGTATATGACTTCTCTAACAATTTGACGCAATACGATGAGATATAGTAAAACAACAAATCAATTGAGCAGATAAACTTAATAATATGTAATATTTGACATCATATTCTAACTTACTTTCCAACAAAAGAGTTATACATTGGAAACCGAACAAATACATGACTTACAAATGTCAACTTAGTATGAAGTGATGTTAAATTGTTAATATTTAATATTTATGAAGGGATAAAGTAGTAAATTATTATAATCTTAATGGGTTATCAGTTTACCCAATAACTCAATACAAAAAATCGAAAATGAGCCAATAACCCGATAGTTTTTTTTTTGTAAAATCATAAAAAGATTATTAACCCAATAATCTGATAACAATAAATCAATAATATTTTTTTCAATTCAATTTATCGATCGGGTTCGATTTTTGCACATCCCTAGCCTCATCTACTTCATCACAGTGAATAAACCTTATTCTATGTCAAAGATGAAGAGATTGTTTTTAATTGATCCTATGTTCAAGAAAAATCCCAAAAGAATTTTCAAAAATAAAAATTTAACGAGATAAAAACTAAAATTACATGACTAATAATCACTATTGATATGAATCAACTTGCACAATATACCTCGTACGATTGGTAATTCTTTTTGTTGAGAGGTCTTATTTTTGAGAATTTTTTACACAAATAACCATTTTGAGTGCAAAATTTACAACTCCCTTTATATTTACAAAAATGACAGCATATTTACATAAATGTTTTTTTTTTTATTTTTTTGTCTGCACCGCATTTAATGCAGTGTATTAATTACTTTTTTTTTCTCTCAGCACGCCGTCAGCAGCATTTAATGTGGCGTGATGCCACTTTTTTTTTTTTTAGGTTCAATTAATGGCTTGTCTGACCAAGCATTAAATAGGGGAATAATTCCCCCAATATATTTAATTATCCGTATATATATATATATATTTATATTTTTTTTTTTTAAAATCGGAGAGGTGTGCATTAATTGCGAAGAGACGTTGTCAGTCTCGACTGACGCGCCGGTTAAATCAGCCGGCGCGTCCCCCCACATCTACAAATATACTATCCTGCATACCATAAGAATTTCACTATTTCAATTTTAAATTTTTGGGCGATTATTCTCTCCTCCAGGCGGGAACCTTTGATCAGGTATGGTTTTTTTTTGTGTCATCAGTTTTTACCAACTTATGTGTTGCAATGATTATTTAGGATGTTTTTTTTTGTTTTAGGTGTTCTTTTATTGTTTTGAATGTTAGTGGGTGAGGGGTTTTTTTATGGTATGGGTGCCGTTTTTTCCTTATCTGCTCTTCTTTTGTTCTTTTGGTTGGTGTTTGTGGGTACAACGTTTTTTGGGGAATGTAATGGTGGGGGGACATAGCGGATTATTTTTGTGGTTGGGTTGATTTTTGGGTTGGATGTTATTTACAATTTTTTTAGGGTTTCAGAACTGGTCCCAAGTTTGATCTTTTTTGCGGGGTTTTGGGTTCTGTGTCAGTCCACGCGGGGGGGATTGAGTTATGGTATTTTTCATGTGCGTTGCATTTTTGTTGTGGTATGAACAAATGTTTTTTTTTTGTTCTATTGTGCTTTATGATTAGCAAGTATATATTGATTTTTTGTCACCTTGTTAATTGGGGGGGTGGGGGGGTGGTGGGTTCGTGTCTGTGGGTGGATGTTCAGTTTGTTTCATTTTGGTATGTTATGTTTGAGTGTCCTCCCACACCCCGAATTACATAAAATTTCTTTTGGTATGTTACATAAAATTTCTTTTTGGTATGATCAAATGTTTCCTTTTTTTCTATTTTTTTTGTGTTTTTATGATTAGCAAGTGTATATTTGGTGAATGATAGTTATTGACTTCTTTTGTTGTGTTTTTTTTTCCAAGTTCTCATGTAATGGCCTTGTGCGCCCTTACCCCCTCTTATCCATTTTTTAGTCGATGGCTGCCAATTACATAAATTTTTGTTGTTTTTCAGTGTGGTGGGGGGCCCCTTGTGTTTTTTTTTATGGTAATCTGTTCTCTTCCCAGTCCCACTTTTCTAATTCCTTTTTGTGTGGGCTTTCATGTTTTGGTGAATTTAATGTTGTCTCTGCCCCCCCCCCCCCCACCCTCCCCCATCATTTTTGTTTTCAATTTTGGTGACATTCATGGTAGACATTTTTGTATGTTGTTAGTTTTATGTTTTATATGTATTTTTTTTTCTGTTTGAATTATTTGTAGTATTTATAAATCATTACAAGAGATATGGATGCTACAAACACGAGAAAAAGTCCAAGGCTTTCAGTCTTGCAAAGAGACGTCAAGGGGAAATTCCCGGCTGTTAATGTACCATATGACAGCGACTTTGAGGACGAAATTCCTCTGGCCAGGAGATCAGCATTTAAAAAGCGTGCGGACTCAATTCCCGATGTTGAGGTGGATGTATTCTTTTTTTTGTTTATATGATTTCTGTTTCAGTGGATGTTGTAGGCTAAATTATAATGTTTGTCTTATTAATTAGGAATCATCTTCTAAGAAAGATAAGGTTCAATTGGGGTCCCCGTCAAAGAATCCAGACAAAGTAACACGCAGGAACACCAAAATTGACACCAAGGTATGCTTCTCTATATTTTTTGCCTTTACATTTTTTTTTTGGGGCTGGGGGGGTGGGAGGTTTTCTTGTTCTTGGGTTTTGTAGACAAATGGTTTGATGTATATTCTTCTGTGGGCTGTATCAGGAGCACAGCAAAGCCACTAGATGGTGTTCTTACGTGAACGTTGATGCATTTGATGAAATATCTGCTTTTTTATCCCCTTATGGTATGTTAGAACAGTTTAAAAGCGGACCGTTTGGCTATCTGTTTGGTCTGCCTCGAGTGAATGTGCAATCGCAGCTCCTCCGGGCTATGGTTCACCACATGACTAACAAGGATAATATTGGTAATTTCTTTATCTTTAATTTCAATGGCAAGGAGCTGAGGTTTGGGTTAAGGGAGTTTAGAGCAGTTACAGGGCTGAGGTGTGGTACTAATGATGACTTTATGCATGACTTGTCGGGGAATTCAAGGCTAATTGAGCGGTACTTTCCCGGGGCAACTGCAAGGGGCGTTGAGAAACATGAAGTGATCAGTGCTTTTAAGGCTGGGTTGTTTGAGAGGGATGATGTTTTTGATATGGCGGTGATATATTTCATCAGTACATACATTTTGTCGTCCCCCCCCCAAAAAATATTTTGTTCCGGTAGATCATTTTTTGCTAGTTGAATCTGGACGGTACGTTACATACCCATGGGGTAGACGTGCTTTTTTTGATTTTAGGGACTCGTTGGTGACCCAACTTGCGGGAAACTCGGAATATTTTAAGTTTTGCGGGTTTCCACTCGGGTTGCAAGTGTGGATGTATGAGTGTTTGAACAAGGTTGAACCGGCTATTGCTGTACGTGTGGAGCGTCGAACTCCTCGTATGTTCAATTGGAGGACATCTGAGTGCAGGATGTATTTTGATAAGTTGATGAGAGGATTGTTCAGGAAATATGGTAGTCAGGTATAAAAAAAACCACTCCATTGCAAGCAGTAACCTTTTGAATATTTTTTAATAAATTTTTATGTTCATACTTTTTTTTTTTTGAAGTATAAGTTTGAGGAGATTGCCTTTTCTCCGGAGGAAGTAGCTGCATTTGATGTTGAGCAGTTACAGGAATGCGTTTTCGACCGGAATGATGCCCGGCGGGATAGTGATGAGCCCAATGACAATGTGCCGGATGACAATGTGAAGATGTTGGTGGAGGAGATTTTAATGGTTAGTATAATGTCTGCCATTTTTTTTTTGATAGCATGGACTATTTGCATAAAAAATACACAGCACCAAGTTTATTATATTCTATGTTGTTATATAATTTTTTCAAGGTGCGCAAGGACTTCAAGAATTTAGAAGTCAAAGTTGAAGCTCAAATGCAAGAGTTGAAAGAATACATGCATGAATGCTTCAAGTCTTTGCTTGTTGAGCTTAAGCAGTCATGGACCCACGTTTCAAAAAATGATGGCGCTGTTGACGTGGAGGTACGCGTACCCTTTTTCAATGTATGATCACTAAGTAAATTTTTTTATGCATTGTGTTCACCTTTTTTTTTTCACTGTTTTTCTGCCATTCTTATTGTGATGGTCAGCTTTATGCGTGAGGAACATGTTTTTTACCATTTTTTGGTTAATGCAGTGTTTTTTCATGTGCTGTTTAATGGTATGCATATTGGTACATTATGTGGGTGTAGTTAATTTTGCATCACTCTTAGTCTGCTGGTATCTTTGTTAGTGAAATGGTCAACTTTCTTGACTTTTCTTCTGCGCTTTTTTTTGTTCTTGGTTTCTTCCTGGTTTAAATGGTCAGATTATACATGTCTTTCGTGCTTGGTGAGTTCTATTCCTTTTTTTTGGGTTCTGCAATGGTGCATGTGTAAGTCCACTGTTAGCCACATTGGTATTTTTTAGTCGTGTTAATCGTTACCTTTTATACATTTTTGTATGCTGTTTTTGGGGTATTTCTTTGGGCTGTCATTGTTTGAATGTGCTCCCACACCCCTTCGCACCCTCTAATTCTGATATGGTATATGGTCCAGTCTTATGGTATGCACATTTTGGTATATTTTGTGTGTTAAATAGTACAAGTAAACCAATTTGAGCCACGAATATACCAATATGGTTACTATTTACCTGGTACGTACACCATTGCAGTAACCAACAATACCCATCAGCTTAATGGTATGCACTTTGGGTATATCTGTGTATTACATGGTCTGTCTTTGTACTTAATTTTTCTGCATGCTGAGTCCCTTTTTGGTGTCTGCATTGGTATACCATTACGATCACCAATGTGGCCACATAGATCAATTTTCATTGGGAATACCATAATTCATACCAATAAGCATACCACGAAATGGAACAGTGTTTTTTCTTGGAAGATTAATATTGGTAACATTTCTTCTATATTATGCGTTCTCTAAATCTACATAACACACCATAAATGCTACCAATGAAAATACCATCAGTCCTCCACACTGTCATGCTCAGTTATATTACAAATGCATTGGTATACCCAATGGGGGGGGGGCACTGGTTGTGTTGTTGGTTTTTTTTTTTGTCCTCTGTGTTTTTTTTTTATGTTGCAGCATGGGTGACGTTATATGTGAAGCCGTACAATGCATTTTTACAATGTTTTTGTAGGTTGAGGAGTGTCAGACAAGGGGGGCTGCCGATGTACCTATGGCTGACTGTGACAAACAAATCCCCGAATTGCCACGTGTCGTTGAAGTGCCAATTCAGGGTGATCAACCGGACGGTACGACTTCTGTGCGTAGGTCCCCCACATTGGATGATTTTGAGTTGCCTGACTTTCGAGAGTCACAAATTATGGCGTTGGAGAACAGAATTCCATATTTTACACCAACGCAGCGCGAACGGATGCAGGCCACTGGTAATTTGGGGGACAGTAGTGCATCTGGTTCCAAAACTAGGCAGTCTCCGGCAATTTTTAGCCTGAAACACCCCTTTGTTGGTCATGAAGAAATGGGAGTTCATCCAGAGTTGGTCGATGCCTTTTCGAAGTGGATGGAGGGTAGATTATCCAAAAAACGTGGCAGGTTTGTGTATTTTCTCCTCTATATACATCTTTTAGCGTTTTATTTTTTTTTTGTAATAATTAGTTTTTTAATTTATTTTTTATAGGAGACTTAGCGCGTTTACAGTCAATTCCAACAAGATAACCCCCCCGTATGATTTTGGTGTTGAATCGGTTGGGTTGATGGACTGGTTTCACATAATGGTCACCAGTGGAATGGCATGGACTGACTCGGTAATTTTTGTGTTTCATGTTTTGAATCCCCCTCATGTCACCATTAATGTATTTTTTTTGTTTTCATGTTTTCTAATGTTTTTTTTTCCACAGCACGTGAATGTTATCATGTATTACTTGCGAAAGAAGTGCAAGTATGGGGATTCAACTCAGAACAGAGTAACGACTACGGATACCTTTTTCTCCAATTGGGTTGAACAAATATATGATACATGGGAAGCAAAAGGCAGGGATAACACCATCATAACCCAAGATCACGATGTTGCACAGTACATTCGTGGCTATAAGATATTGGCCAACACAGCTTGGGACAAAGTTGATTTTGTGTGCATCCCGCTCCACGTCCCAGAGAAGTGTCACTGGGTGCTGGTGGTCTTTGCCATCCAAAGCAGGTGTCTATTTATTTACGATTCCCTTAGTGAAGTGGGTATGACACATAACAGGGCGGTTATTCAGTCGGTGAAAAAGTTGGCAGAGATCATACCATTATTTTTGGTTAGTACGGGCTTTTATGGCAAAAGGGACGACATTGATTGGAAAAACTCACGCGATTACGCTGAGTATGCATTTTCTGATAGCCTGTCCATTATTGTATGTGACAACATTCCACAGCAACGTGGAGATTCCAAGTAAGTTGTTACCAATTTTTTTCTCAATTTTTCATCCCGAGAGAACTTCTTCTTATTCCCCTTTTTTTTTTGGGTGTGGCAGCGATTGTGGTCTCTTTATCTCCGTGTTTGCTGAGCTTACATGCAATGGCTATGATTATTCTGAGATCTCAACCAAACCAATAGACCCTGGTTTCTGTCGTTTGAGATATGGCACCTTGTTATGGGATTATGGAAACAAGAAAATAGAAGCTGGTGCCATCAGCGAAAGCGAGGTAACGGGCAAGGTTGTTAGTCGTTTTGGTGGCCCAATTAGACAAGCAGTTATTGTAGGCGAAAGTGACAGGGTGCCCGTCTCGAAGTATGTCCCCCGGAGGAAGTCGTAGTTGTAAAATGCAAAGCTGGACAAATTTGTTTCTTTTTATGTACATCAGTGCCCATGGTGGTATTCATTTTGTTTTCTTCGGACATCTTTTTGTGCTTTTTTGTTTTTAATGCATTTTCAGTTTGCTATTCTCATGTCATTGTTTTTTCTTTATTTTTTTATCGGCGCACGATTCTTTTGGTGCTATATTTTGGTAATGCCCGTATTGAAAATTTAATAAACTCTCGTATTATGTTCAATGAAACATTAATCACTGAGAAGTACGATTTTTATAAATCAATGATTTAAGTAAAAAGTAACTTAAGTACGTAAAACCATTGCAAATTTTAAATAAACTTCATGATAGAGACATAAAAAAAAAACAGACTTAGTTGCAGTTGAAATACTAACACACACCAAAAAAACACCCCCCAAAAAAACTGTTTGGGGGGGGGGGGGGTTTGAACCAAACTTTCTGAATTTTCTGTATTGCATTAATTTGCTTTCTAAAAAAAAAAACAGCACCAATCAACAGAGCAGGCACCATCACGCACACCATTTGCTAGACCATTATACTTAATTTCATATAACACCAACCTGAATACCAAAAAAAACACCAAACAACTGCATGCAGTACATGACTTTATTCTTAGTTAATACACCAAACGACATTTTTAACTTGCAAAATAACTTGCATGTCATCGTAATAAATTTTTAAAAACAAAACACCACGCGCACGATCAAACGCTGGTATACCATCACAATTAACATCATATAATACCAAGCCGAATAGCAAAAAAACTACCAAACAACTGCATACAGTCGATGACCTTAATTATACTTAATAGTACCAAACACATTTTTAACTTGCAAAATAACATGCACCACCAATCAACAGGGCAGGCACCCTTACTCACACCATTTGTTATACCACTATAGATAATTTCGTCTAATACCAAGACGAACACCAAAAACACAACCAAAACAACTGTATGCAGTAAATGACTTTAATTTTACTTAATAGAACCAACGACATTTTTAACTTGCAAAATAAGTTGCATGTCATGGTAATAACTTTTTAAAAACAAATTACCACGCACATAATCAAAGGCTGGTATACCATCATACTTAACTTCTCATAATACCAATCGGAATACCAAAATAACCACCAAACAACTGGATACAGTAGACGACTTTAATGTTACTTAATAGAGCCAAAAATTTTTTGAATTTGCAAAAATAACATGCATGTCATGGTAAGAATTCTTAAAAAAAACAAAAACAACAAATAACCAATGGTTACACCAAGTACAGCCCCAAACAACTGCATAGACCATACTATGTTTTTTCACAAAAAACAAAACAAACGTACAGAATCATTGGAACCAAAAAAACAGTCTCGCACATCCTTGGGACAAAATCATTATGCATCAACTGATACCACTTATGGGTTGGGAACCTTTTTCTTTTTTTTGGAATTCCTCTCAATGAATCCCTTCTTGCGGTCCTTGTTTGATGGTCTTCCTGGCCGCCTTCTCGTGGTGGGTGGCAGCACTAGGTCACCAACCACATGAATTGGAATCTCCCTTGATTTTTCAGAAGGCAGTGGCTCAATTGGTATTGCATAAGTATCTCTAAAGTTCTTGGTGCTGTAGTAAACTGAGCAAAAGTCCTCTATGCGCTTATTCCTGTACTCTATAGCAGCTATTGCATGACTACACGGGATTTCGTCATGTTGAAACCTTCCACAGCTACACGTACGTGTGTTTAGACAGATTGTGAATCTCGTAGCACCATCGACGACCGTATGAAGATGTTCTGTTGAAGCACGCACCTGCATCACAATTTTTAGTACATTGTTAGTTTGTTACAATCGTTTCAACACACCATCAACCCTTTTTTTCGTTCAATGAACCAACCATCATAGCATTGGAGTGTTGCATGTTACGCAACAGTACTTTATTGTATCTGGTGGTCAAAATAGTGGTTGTTTTCCTGGCCTCCTCGTTGTGTTTGTCGTTCCAGCGCTGCATTGTTTCCCTGATGTACTCCAACATTGGTATCACCGGCAGCTTTCTCCCAGACACGATTGCGCTATTGATGGATTCAGCTATGTTGCTGGTCAAAGTCCATGTTCGTTTTACGGTTGTATGACAACGAGACCACCTCTCAAAATCAGCCCGAACCAGGTATGAACGAATCTTTGGATTGATTTCATCCATTTGTCTCATCAGGTGATCAAACTCCTCCACTGTATACGCCTTTGCCAATGCGAAAAACAACTTCCTAACTTCATCTGTTTTCTTGTGCGCCACCCTCAGTAAATTTGTCCATAAATGGTAGATACACGCATAATGCTTGACGCCAGGGTAAACTGATGCTGTAGCATTCCATATGCTTTTATTTCTGTCAGAAACAAAACACATGCCTTCTCTATCACCAAAAGCCAATTTGAAATTTTCGAAAAACCAACCCCAGGAGCTGTCATTTTCAGAATCTGCAATACCATACGCCAGTGGCAAAATATGTCCTACGAGTTCATGATTACACAAGGAAAGCAAATCATGTTATGTTGTAGAACAATTTCGGCAAAATATTTTTGTAAGTCACTTGCAATTAATGTTTGGTTAAAATAATTTACGGCAAATACCAACCTCCAGGATCCATTGTGCTAGCAATCAGCAGTGTCCCTTCGAATGTGGATCGTATGTGTGTTCCATCAACTACCACAATGGGACGGCAATATTCCCACCCTTGTATGCTAGATGCAAGGGCTATAAATGAATACAGAAACCTATCTTCATCAGTTTTTTTAAGGCTAACAATACTTCCCGGATAAGCTTCCTCTAACATATATAGATACACAGGTAATTTAGAGTATGACTCCTCTGGGTCCCCACGCAGTTTTTTCAGCGCATGTTGCCTACCCCTCCATGCTTGCATGTATGTCAATGAAATACCATGCTCTCTCCTCATGTCATTTTGTATGTCTTTTGGACTGTAATTTGTTTTTGCGTCCGTGTACTTAGGCAACAACATTGTACCTAGCACCGAACTGAATGCTTGCCGTTTCACGCACGCCCTGGAGTTGCTGCCGCACTGGTGCTCATCGTTAAAAAAGCGTACCTTGAACAATCTAGTTTTACCAAGCGATGACGACTTTAACATCCATCCACAATCATCACATGCACATTTTGTACAAAAACTACAAAATAAAAAGCAAACATCTGAGCCACATTGTTACCATGATAAACAAAGTAACAGTATGAATAATTTTGGTAGTTTAACCTTGTTGTAGACGACCTGACAACCTTCATTCTGAACTGCCTCAACACCGCATACCTTTGGACAGCTGCAACCAAAGTGTTCTTGTTGTCGTATATTTGGCCTACGTCAAGTATGTTGGTTAGCTGGTTGTTTATTATAATTTGTCCTTCATTTTCTTCAATTTCATTATCTTCAAAACTTGCGTCTGCAGTTTGCATTGGTGTGCATAACACCACTTCATTATTTCTAAATTCAGTTGTCGGCTGGCCTACTCGATCAATGGATGTCACACACAATGGATATTTTGAAAAGAAGTCAGGGTTGCACTTTCTTTGATCCAAGTAGACTTTTATGCCCATGTCATTGTGGATTCTCAATGGTGGTGAATGATCATCTACAACATATTGTATCACCAGGTCGGTGCATGCTGTTTCAAACTGTATCTGCGAAGCAATAACTTCCACTAATCCATTGAAATTTGACGTACTATCATACAATATCCCTTCAACCATATAATCTATGTAGTTACCTGTTCACGCATGCAAACACACACCACAGTAACTAACATTAACCATCAATTTCCTACCACCATGCACCCAGCACACATGGTACTCATGGTATCCATGGCAAATCAACAAAACATGGACAGAGCAAGCACCACTACGCAAACCGTTTATTATACCATCACACACATATTTTTTTAGCAAAAAAATTTTTTTTTTTCAATCCAAGTGAAGATCATTACCAACTTCATAACCAATGAACAAACGTTTAACCAAAAAAACCACTACATTTTCCCCATAAACTCCCCCCAAGGAAAATACAATTTCAACATTACTTACAAGGACCCCACACATACGAAACCGTCTCTCAAACAATGCCAGTCGTCCAAATAAGAACAGAGAAGATACCAATACACATTTTTTTCCTCTGCGCAAAAAATACAAAATATTAATTTAAGTTATACGTAATTAAAATTTTTGTTACCTCTTACGTCCCACCTTCCATTATATTTCACCAAAATTGATACAATATTATCACTAGCCATCCCTTTAAACCAGACGCACACCTTACTAACGTAAAAAATTTCCCCCTGCTTTCTTCGAACACAACACCAACCCTTTGCCTCACCAACCAAAATATTTTTCAGGTCTTAAGACCTTCTTATATACCAAAACAATTTCCCTCCAAAGTGGTACTATTTAATTTGTCCCAACTTTTTTGCCATTTGTTTATAAAGTACAATAGGGTAATAATTACCTAGGTCTTCTAGCTTGTTCAAAAGCCCCTTCCTATCAAATCACATAATTGCACAACTTTTGCAAGTCAAGAAAAGTCAATTTGAAAAAGAAGACATCATAAATCACCAAAAACTATTTCTTCCAATTGTCCTTTTTTTGGGGGAACTCTTTTTTTATTTGAAAATTTCAATGAATTGTATACTTACATATGAAGCTTTATATATATATATATATATATATATATATATATATATATATATATATATATATATATATATATATATATTATATTTAAAATCGCATATATATGGGCAAATGGCCAGTCAACGCATGTATATGGTGGTAAAACTGGTCTTTCCGTTGGTCTCCCCACACATTACCCATTGGGTATTTTAATGTCTGCCACTTTATCCATTTTCCCATACTTTTACATTCCCCAACACCACCCTCTCAAATCAAACACATCACCAATCATTCCTTCACCAACACTCTCTTTTGCTATTTATGTAATAAGTTTGTTAGTTTTTTTGTAATAAAAAAAAGGTTGCTAGGGCCATGTAAATACTATCAATTTTTGGTATATTTCTGCAAAAACCCCTATTTTTGAGGAAGTGCATTAATAGCTCGTTAAAGTCTCGTGCGTTAATTTCTTGATCAACCTATTTGATTGTATACATCGTACATAAAAAGTTGGGAGGGGATTAAATACATTAATACTCTCAAACCAAAATAAAACGAAGCCGTTAAAAGTTTAGAGGAAAACTTACATAGATACACTATGTTAAGAAAATATTTATCATTTATAACAATAATAATTTTATTTTACTGAACATTTATAATATAATTTTAATACATATTATAGAGAATTATTTATAAAATATATATAATACAAAATTTAATTGATAAAATGATGTTGACTGTTCTGGAAAATAATGCCATGAAAAGAGAGTGAGGGTAAATAGAGTTTGTATGAAGTGGATGCCATGTTGTAAGAACTCATATCGTAAATAAAAATTATGCGTGCTAATTTGAACAAATTAAATCCTACAATATTCTGGTGGTGTTATCAAGGGTTCTTCTTCATATATAACATAAAGTAAATATATGCACATTCGTGTGAGCTGGAATTGAGCGTTTCGATGCGCAATCCATGCTCAATATTCACTTGACAACCTTATTATCATACTCATTTTAAAATTAGTGATGTTTTAAATTTAGTCAAACTTTTTAAGAAAATTATTCATTAGCTATTTCTAAAAATTTCTGTTTCAAAACAAGTTGTGTTTATGATCTTTTATATTCAAAATAGTTAACTAGAAATAATAAAAGAGATGAAAAAAGAAGAAAGTATTTGAGTTCACAGAATTTATTTTGTATCGGTAAGGAATTTAATGCACTCATTGTACTCGAGGTTGTGCATTATTTCTTCCTAGGATAAAATGGATTTCCCTGTTAAAGAAGTAGCGGTACGTTAAACTTCAATAACTTTAGCAAACTCAATAAAACGACAACGAAATCACACTAAAACTCTACTTTTATTTGAAAGAAAATGCGTGCAGATGAAGAAAAATTCAATGCTTAAAATTGAGAGAAGACCTCTCTATTTATCTCCAACAAAGGGTGTCTTCTGTGCCTTATTAGAAAGATCACAACCATCTAGAAAAGGCATAATCTTTTAGAAAAGTCACCACTTTTAAAAAAAACTATGACCCTTTAGAAAAGTCACAATCATTAGAAGTCACGGTCCTTCATTTCCATTTGCCCTTTAAAACTCCAAGAGATTTTAGGATTCTAAAATAAATTGGTTTTATTTTTTCAAAATTAACCTTGTTTACATAAATTAAAAATCGTCAATTATTATTTTAATTAGAAGTGGGTTAGTAAATCACTCTTTGTTTTCTGAGAATGTATAATTTCTTAATAGTTATGTCAAATTGAAAAATACCACTTATTTTGAAACAGAAAAAATAATTTACTACCTACACTTAATAAAAATATTAAACAATATGCAACTTTTTGATTATGTCAAACTTTCTTTATAGTAATATTTATTTGATTATGTTAAAGACCTCTCATTTTGAACCAATATGAACAAATAAGTCTTTCAATACATTAAAAGGATGCTTCTGAATTAATCAAATCTGATTTTAAGGTGGTGTCCACGTGAAAAGAGAAAGAGGGTTTACGTTGGTTTTCAGCTCTTCCTTGATCTTATCAATTACAATTTAATCATTCAAAATTAGAAGTCCAAAGCATAAAAGAATGCACACCAAGTCTTTACAAAGCCTTTTTTTTTTTCCCTAAGAAATTGCTTCATCGCTTACTTCAGAATACCTTTCACCGCAAGAAATTTGTACAATTTTTTTTTTAAATGTTCCCTTCGTACAAATTTTAGCAAGAATCCATAATATAACAAAGAGATAAAGTATTAGAATCACGTTCGAATTTCTTTTTTTTAATTTCATATTTAAATTAATAAAGAGAAGGGAGAGTTTTGGAGTAACTGATAAAATTATTAGCATATGACTAGAGGGTGACGGACGGTTCAAGCCTTGAAAATAATTTTTCGCAGAAAATATAAATTAAGGTTGCGTACGATAGACCCTTGTAGTCGGACACTTTTTTGAACTCTCCGCATAATGAGATTTTTATTGTATTATTGTATTCCACCTCCTCAAAATTTAAATAAATTAAAAGTAGTATTAATTAGTTAAAGCTAAATATTATTAAAGCACTACTATTCCAAAAAGAACAATGAAATGTAAATGTTTTTCTTACCCCACTACAACTTTCAATTTTTTTTAAAAAGATTGATAAAGGTTTTTGAATAAATTCTTATCATATAATAATTTAGACATTATTTTAATTTGTTTTTTAAATAATCCTACTTTACCTATCCAATCCTTCAATATATATATATATATATATATATATATATTATTTTTTTTCTTATCGCAAGACTTTTTTAAAAATAAATGTTATATTCGGCATGCAAGTAGAAAAAAAATATTTTCCAGACACATTAATTCTAATTCTCAAATTATCTTCATGTTCAATGTATCATACTTTAAACGTTACCTGTTGATACTTAACAACCTTATTTTTTGCATTTGGAATTGAATTAATATATTTGAATTATTGAATTAATGTATTCACATTGTTATATTTTTTAAGAAATTTGTGTAAATTAAAAAAAATAATAATTAACTCTTTACACTACACAAAAGACTATGAATTGAGTCTATTAGACAAAGAAAACTCCGGCCCTATACGTGCAGGGCCTGCATCATGTGGGAGGCCCATCAATGCATGAAAGCTGCTATTTCTGTACAAGAATGTAATGGATAAAATCATGGTGGGCTAGCTATGCCCAACAATGGAAAGTTTGCACATGAAAAATTATTAAGTCCAATAGCTTCAACTTTTGCCATATAGCTTCTTATTAAGGTCTTTCAAGTTAGCCTATTTATCTAAGTGTAGGGAAACAGCCCAGATTTGAGCAACTTCTTGTCTATCATACATCAATATCAATTTTACATAAATATATCTGTGCAAATTCCATATAAACAATTTCACTAATGTTTTCATGAGAGGTCTTGTCCACAAGCTTCGATAAATAGGAACAGCTCGATTGGCCTACTCTTTTTGAAATTCCCTGGCATGATGCAAATGCCAGCTTCTTTCCAAGTTTGCTAGCTCGTCTTGATCGTTTAATACACTCACTTCAATGTGCATTATGTTAAATTTAAATTTATGTGAAATTTGACTAGTGCTTTAAAATATATATTTTTCATCAAATTAAAATGAGAAAAATTACAACCTGTATTACTTATCATATAGTTTCTGAATAACTACATTTTAAATATAACAAATTGAGTTGATTTAATCTAATTTAAATAAAAAATTATTTTTATTCAATGACCATTAGTAAAAATTTCCCTAGTTTAGCAGGATCATTTAGTTGTGGTACTGGATCAACTGATCTTACCACAAAATCTAGCATAAAATAATACTCCTTCTGGTCCATATTAAGTGAATTATTGAAATTTTTTTCGTAAATTTTTTATACTACTCCCTCAACTAACAACGATGGACATTCTCTCCCTTTTTATCTTTTGCAATATCTATTTTACTCTTTACATTTTCAAACCTTCCATCCATATAAAGACAATATTGTTGACATTCTTAATTCTAGTTGAACTAATTAAATGGACTAATATTTGGTTTGAATACAGGCTATGATATATTATAATTAATTATGTTGAGATTAATTATGGGATCAAGTACTTACTATTATGTCAAAACTTGTAGCTGATAGTAAAGACGCAACTTTATTTTTTAACCAAGTCCACCATGCAAGCGCCATGTTCGATTATGACTTCGACCCAGGCTAACCCAGCCCTCGCTTTGCCATAGGTAGGGATGGCAACAGGGTAGGGTGGGGCAGGGCGGGGTGGGTACAGAGCGGGTTTAAAGCTATGCGAGTATGTGGCGGGTTGAAGTAGTTACTTTTAAAATTAATGTGGGGCAGGGCGGGTTGCGGGTTTAAAAAAATCAAATAGGAATTCAAAGAAATTAAATTTTTGTAATTAGTAAAAATTAAAAATATAAACTTTTTATATGAAATATTGACTTTAATTTTATTTCTAAATTTTTAAACTAGACATGTCCGGTAAATTGTTAGTTGTTAAAAATTAATTAGAAATTTTTAAGTAACGATTAAGAAACAATTGTTAAAATGTCGACTAAAAATAGTTAATTAGTTGTTGAGACGTTAATTAGCGAAAAAAAAACTAAATTCAATCCGTTTCGCACCCGCCCCATTGCCATCCCTAATCATAGGTAAGATATTGACATTACCTAAAATTAGTTATACTGATAACATTATTTTAGTAAATGTTTAATTTATTGTATTAAAAATAATATGTGTTAGCATAATTTACGAGAATAAGCTGTTGGTTTAAAGACAAAACACGATCCCACGAAATAAAAGATGTGAAAAGTAATCTATAAAAAAGATTTGAGGAGATATTTTCGTCATTTTAATTGTTTTATCCCAAAATATGTTTATCTCACAATTATTATTTCATCCAGAGGCAAAATTAATTCGTCCAGCACCAATTATTAATTTTAAAATAAATTATTTTAAATTTTATAAAAAAACAAAATACTAAAATTTTATATCAAAATCCATCTCTCTTTTATGTGAAACGTCTCGAAAAGTAATTGGCATGTTGCAGTAATTAAAGGAAAGGAAGATAGTGAACAGCTGGAGCCTGGAGGAACTCAGAGCTTACAAATCCAGTGCCTTCTTTATTTTGACTGATCCATTTCTGAAATGGGAATACAAAACGCGTGCCTATTAATATTTTTGTGTTAATATATACTTTTGACCCTCTCATTTCAAACTTGTAACCTTTCAATATCTGCAAAAGCTGCATCCCACTTTGTCCTATCCTCAGGGTGCATGAATCACAAATCACCATATTTTAACTTTCAACAAAATAAAACATTATATACCCATTTCAACATCTTCAATTTAATTTTACAACTTGAAAAAATATAAGGCATACAAGCTTGTGAAGTAGTGAAGTCATTTCTAATGAACTCTCGATTTCAAAAAAGGAAGTATGTAATCAATGTAGGTTTGCTAACAAAGTTTTTGTAGAGAATAAAAGATTTGGTGGGATTCTACGAGATGTGTTCATTTTAAATTAGGATTTTTGGAGGTTGATTTATTCTAAATCCTAAATTATGTTTATATAAATGGTATTATATCTTCAATATTTCACAAATTCATGAAATATTTACAAAGATCAATTGAGATAAAATAAGTCTCAAGGAGGCTTATATCATTCTAGTTTGAGAAATACGCTATTAATGACTCTTGATTTATGGAGAAATCTAAGAGAGATGAATAAAAAAGATGAACAAATTTATACCCACATTGTTTATCAATAAAATTTTCTTTTCATATATTTTATTTTTCATCTCTTTAAAATTTGTTGCAAATAATTACAAAATACAAATACAACAAATAATAATGCATATTAAACAATAATCCCTTGTATATGTCGTCCTTACTATAAATAGATAGTCCTTAATATATGTCATTTCACAAAATAAATGTATAAATGACACAGTTTTTTCTATTTTATCCTTGATAGTTAATGAGCTTTGAAAAAATATATATAACCAACTAAAAGAACTAAAAAACAATTAATGAACATGAACAAAAGGGTAAATTTATAAAAACACTTTTTTCTTAATGCAAATTCAATTACAAAAAGTGACATATAAAAGGGACCCGAAAGAGTAAATAATACTGCTAAAATGACCAAAGAAAAGGAGGCTAGTCCACTCCTTCCCCCACACAGATGCGATAGTGCTCAACATTTAATACCTTTATCTAGAGTCGTGTACTCAGTCAATTGAAGTTACGTCGTATGTCCTGCTTCTAATCACTACCTCTCCTAACTTTTATTATAGCTACCTCTTGAACCTTCTTAATTATTTCACACCTTAGCCTCAATATATATCGAGATAAATTATTTTATAATTTTATCCCAATCTATAAAATTAGATAAATTTATTCTAAAACTAATTTCAAAATTAATTATTCGTTATCCAGCGTACCAAAAGAGCCCTAGAGGCTTAATTAATGGGGTTATAGAGATCAAGATCACGTGATCTCGCAGCCAGCTCATTCATCAGTGTTAATAATAGTAATAAAATTACAAGTCAAAGATGAGTCAACCATATTAGCCCATGGATGCCATCTGCACTACAGCATCTTTCTTCTGCATTTCTGTAAGCAAAAGCCAACCTCTCCTTTCACCTTTTGTGCTCTGATTTTCTGCCTTTTGTGTTCTGTCCACACTATTTCCTGTCTTAGATAGGAAAATGTAACAATTCATTTTATCACTAAAGTTCCACGTCAGCTAAAACACAGCAGAGATATTGACTATGTAAACAAACAGATCTTATCTATTAATGATATATTTTAAAATTATACAGATCTAAATATAAAGCGAACAATATAACTAATGGACTGAATCATTACATAAAAGGAAACATTTTTAAGCTGTTGACAAACCCAATGTACCATCCACTTTATTATCACCATTTACTCTCTTGTCTTTGTATCTTTTAGATCTATATATTTCCTGCCAACTCCCCACCTTTACCTTTCACTTTTTCTATATCCTAATCTCTTTAAAATATTTTTATGAATGGACAAAACAAGTTTGAATGTTTGATGTGTACTATGGTCAAAATTTCTGCCTATTTCTCCTGTCTCATTAAAGGCTAAAATTGGATTTTTGATTTTCTTTACTCTGGATGGGCACTTAAAAGCAGAAATGATTCAAGAATTGATTTTAGGGAATGAATGCACGGAACACTATATAACGGCATGTCCAACAGATAATGAAAAAGAAATGTCATTCCAAGGCATTAAATTAATAAGACAAGAAAACGACCATATTTTACAATGTGTTTTTAGTTTGAACATTTCTCTTGGAAAATTTACATACTTCTAGGAAGTAAGAGATATTTTTCACTAAATTTTCATTAATTAAATTATATCTATTTAATATGGATTACACTGAATTCGCATGTCCGGAAGATGAATGCCGCAGAAATAAGGATGATAGGGTAGAAATGTGGGCAAGTCAGGAGAAATAAAGCGAGACTGAAATGGTTCAGACATGTAAAGAGGAGATGTACATGTACCTCATAAGCAGTTGTAGGAGGTTTTTATGGTGAGTACAAGGAAAGGTAGAGGGGGGTAAAAAAATATTGACGAAATTAGATAAGACATGAAAAATATTTCAAACTTAGCGAGGACATATCATTAGATTAGAGAATATATAGGTCATAGATTAAGATAGAAAGTTATTAGGTTGTTGAAAGTGTATCACCATTTTGCGAAATAGGTTTGGTGGTAGTTTGTTGGATCGTACCTATTTCTCCTTTTATACCACTAGTAATCGCATTATTCTTGTAGTTTTTTATCCTATAATTTCTATTACTACCTATTATTTCTTGTGTTTTGATTCATTATTTGGTTACTGTAATTGCTCCTTGTTTTCTGAATGTCATGTATATTTTTATTATTATTTGTTATTTACTCTTTATTTTTTGTTAAAATTGTTTTGATATGGGTTACTTGACTTATGGTTCTTTCTAAAATAAATTCTAAATACACTTTATCCTCGCAGATTCCGCGTATATTCTTATTACAAAAATCCACTTATCTAAATAAGGACAAATTTGGAAGTAAAAAATTGTCACCTTTTAAATTGTATTTAGAAAATAAAATACTCATTTTATATTAAATGTAAAAATTTAAAATATCATATCATATGATTCAGAGGGAGTGCATTCTAGTGTTTTCATATTTTAACAATACATTGTATGAATCCACAGATGAAATTTGAATATTTGGTGGAGTAGTAAATGTGGTCAAATTTCTGTCAATTTTTGCTTGTCCTGAATTAAATTTGGACATGCACTGGGATGGGCACTTAAAAGCCGAAATTATTTTCCAACTTTTTATATCCCAATCAAACAATTGATTTTGGGAATGAATGCACGGAACACTATACAACGGCACATCAAAGAGAAATTTCTTTTTTATTGTAATGAAAAAGAAATGTCCAACTAAACGTCCAAGCAAGAAAAACATAATGAAGTTTCTATTCAAGATTTACTGGTCGTTTGGTACAATTCTAGAATATTCTATGAGATTAGTTATTTGATATTATTAAATTCGTTATTTCAACGTAAAAAAATAATTTTATATTTTCATTTCAAAATTATTATGTCCTCCTGTATATTAAACAATCCAAGCAGAGGAAACAGTCGTACATTTGTAGCTCAATTCCAAACTAACATGTCAAACCAAAAATGATTTGATGTCCATGGACATCCACCATATAGTCAAAGTGTGACTGGTATTTTGTCAAAATATATTTGTACTAGTAATGTTACTATCATCCTGCCACATTTTACTTCACCGTGGTAGGACTAATATGTCAATAACCGTTAAATTGGATATCGAGGAGAAGGGATCATATTTTGTTCAACTAGTCAATACATATACAAAATGTCTCCTTTAGTGCAAAAAAGAAAAAAAAAAATCTATTCACTCTTAAAGATTTTTGAATTTGAACTATGAGAATAAAATTTTATTAATAAATAGTGTACATCAAATTATTGTTACTATTTACCAAGGAGTATTTTGCCCGAATATGGATTAGCCTAATCAATAAATTTTGAATGCATAAAGGCAAAAGAAGAAAAAGAGCCTCTCTTCTTTCTAACAGAAGTATGATTCTTTCACCCTTGAATTCAAATTGTTATAACTTTCACTCTCCAATAATAGTTATCCATTATTTACTTAGTTCATATCTTAAAAATTATAATAAATAATATGGGTAGTGTTACTATGCAAATAATATTGTTAGATATAGTGTACAAATAAAAGAAACGAAAAGAGTACTAAAAAGGGGTTTTCGAACTTTATAAAGAACGTGTTTTAATGAAGAGTCGAATTTAAATTAATCTAGCCAATAAATTTGAAATAGGGAAGAGAAAAAAAGAGACTTTTTTGTTGTGACTCCAAGATCGCAGGGCCTATACTCCTGATGATGATATAAATAGAGACACGTAGTGGTGGGTATTTACTCAGAGAAATAGGGTCCCCTTAGGAATTTATTGAAGCAACAATTGGGAGTAGTAAGGGTGTGGCCAAGGGTGGTTGGGCTCTTATTTTGCAACACCAACTCACACACACATTGTAGTACTCACTATGTTTTGTTGTATGCTTGAGAGTAAATAGTCATTCCTCTTCCTCTTCATGGCATGCTTAGAAATGTACAACAAAAATAACTCATCCAGTGACCACAACAACAACAAGCTTTATTCAATGAGTCCTAGAATCTCCTTCTCTAATGACTTCATTGACTCTTCAACTAATTCTTCTCAACATATGATGATGAAGAATAATGAAAGGGATTCCCCTGTTTCCTCTGACTTTGAATTCTCCGTCACTAATTATTCCATGCTTAGTGCGGATGAACTTTTCTCTAAGGGCAGGTTGTTGCCCTTTAAAGACACTCACAAGACTACAACTATTCGAGATGAACTCCTCAATGATGATGATGATGATGATTTTACCTTGAGGATACCCAAAAGTCCTACTAGATGGAAAGGTCTATTAGGCCTCAAAAAATCTCATCTTGGGTCCAAGAAAATCGACAAGAAAAATGAAGAAAAAAGGCCTCAAGACTTGCCTAATTCCACCAAGGTAGTATGTTTTCTTTATGCAAAGAATAAGTTTTTATGTCTAGTAAAAATCGAGTCTTTTGATATGAGTGTTCTGTTTATTTGCAGGAAGTGTACAATGGGTCTGGTAGTGGAAGAGATATGGACTTTCGTTTTAATTGAAACTAATAAGTAGATTTTTACAAGGTATTTTGGTGATGGCAGTGTCCACAATGGCTTATGCTTTTTAGTTTTCAAGTTTGGGCGAATCGAATCAACACAGATTCTGATTTGTTTTGTGTAAAAGCCTTCTTATCATTTACAACTAGTATCTTTTAGACCTATTATGTTCTTTTTCTTTGCACTGAATCATCAATTGTTAAATATGTACAAGTTGGGAGTTTTTGGGTTTACTTTTTATTTATGAACAATTGTTGAATCATTCTGTGGTCGTATAATTTCTCAGATGAAATGACAGCAATAAGGGCATTTCGGCTAGAAATGATTGAGAAGGCGACCGAGCCATCAATTTCAGGCTGACAAAGCATCTTTCCTCTTTCCAGCCATAAGTTGACATGTTTTAAATACCTTCAATTTTACGTATTCATCCAATCAAAAATATATACCCCTACACATATTTTTGTTTTATCACTATATTCTCTTCAAATTATTTTCAAACTCTCATCAAAATTAGTATTAATATTGTGATAAAATATATTACTATTAACTTTTTTCAGGAAGTGTGCAAAATTCTATGCAAAAAATACTAGTCCTAGTACTAAGGTACATGACATGTTATTCCATATTTCCTTGTTATTCTTCAACTACTACTATATTTCTACTCCGTCCGTCTATCTTTACTTGTTCACTATACTATTTTGGAATGTCCAACAATATTTATTCACTTTTAGTTCTTAATTTGCCCTTAACATTAATCATAGTAATTTTCCTATTACATTTTTCAAGACATTGTATTTATTATATTCAAAGATTAATTTGATAAAATCATTTTTATTATTTATTATTTTTTAATTCATATGCCAAGTTAATTGAGGCAGTATTAACTAAAAAGAAATAGAAATGGAAGTGAGGGGGTCAAAATGACAGAGGGGAGACAGCTGGATGAGGAAGAAGCACAAAACTCCAAAAGAGATTTCACTTTTACCAATCTGAATCTGACTCATGAGAATTGATAAGTGTGCATTTGAATATTACAGTGACAATATAAATAAAATGTTCATGGCGTGGGAGCTGCCGGTCAAAACGTACTTGGCAACTCACAAACCATTTTGCAAAGAAGCTTCCTATTCCTGTTTATACTTGATAACCTCTCTTACTTCACTTTCTGCTATAGTACTAAAAAAACTTTTTTTATTTGGAATCTTTTGTGAAATCAAAAAGAACTTTTTATTTACAAGGAAAATCGTCATTTTGACTAACAGTTAAATTTATAGTAAAAAGAAGATAAAGCAAACAAATTATGATCAATCAAGTTCATTTGGCTTAAACTAAAACATCAATGTGGTGATAGATTCATACATATGGATATAACCCATTAGAAGGGAAAAAAGACAAGGGGGAGGGGGTTGAAGCCTTCTTCCGTGAAAATATTGTGCATGTTTAGTTGTCAAATTTTAACTTATTATCCTATATAATAAATCTACTATTTTTATCCTTGTTAATTGATAGAGTCAAATAAATATTTTTCATAATTTCTCAAAAGATATTAATTCAATGATAGCAAATTGAGGGCATCATAGAAAAAAATATTGTTCTGTCTTGATTTGTCAAAAATGATAAGTAAAATGAAAATCAAACTAGGAAATTTTTGACAACTAAATGTGATACGAGGAAGTAAGTAAAAAACTATTTCCTCAGTTTCATACTAAGTAAAATTTTGAATTTTTTTTCATTGTCAAAATAATTAAATTGTTCAAAGTTCAAAATGGATATTTGATTTATTTTTTTTCATATTTACTCTTTTATTTATTCAAGTTTTAAATTTTTAAGGAGATAATTACATTACATACACAATAGTAATATTGATGATTTCACAAAGGGCAAAGGTGAAAATTATAGTTCAAATTAGGTTTTTGTATGTTTATGAAAGATCAATATGTAATTTGTCTGGATTTCTGATGTCTTCCATTTCTCTAAAAGCATCCTTTATAGGTTCAAAAAGTTGAATTGTTTCTTCAATGTAAAACAACGATACACTTCAATTTGAAAATATTATTTCGTAGCATGTACTTATGGTCTGATGCTATGTTAGCTACGTTTAAACAACTTATGTATGTATTCTTGTGCTTTTGAAAATTTGTTGATAACCATTAAATTTTGCAGCAAACTTTTGACATATGCTTAGATGATGAAAATAATGATGTAGCGTTTCTAGTATTTCAGGGGGCAATTAGTTTTGTGACCCATTGCCAACTCTTTTTGGAGAAAAATTTCTTCTATTTAAATGGTGAGAAAGTTAAGGTTGAACCATTTCCTTGTATTTTGGTAAATCTCTTATAAATATTTCTTTCCCTTTCAACCTACATACTACACTCTCTTCATATTGAGATCCATTTTATTGCTAATGGATTCCTTACAACTATTACAAAATCATAACTTCATTATTCATTTACCATTCGGACTTAAATTGTGATTTAAAGTGACTGAATTTGACAGTTTCAAACATACTTTGAGAACTTCCATATTTAATCTAAAGTTGCAATAAGGACAACATCATATTCAGTCTCATCAAATAAATAGGATCTAAGAAAGGTAAGTGTGTACCCAAACATTGATTCTGATGGGCGCTCAACTCAAGCATATTTGATTTGAAGTTAAAAGGGCAATTCAAGTGCACTAAAACTCCCGTTATACGAAGGGTCCGAGGAAGGGCCAATCAAGGGTCTATTTATACGTAGCCTTACATTACATTTTCGCCAGATGCTATTCCAAAGCTTAAACCCGTGACCTCTTGATCACATGACAACAACTTCATCAGTTATTCCAAGACTCCCTTCAAAAAGGACAAACCCAGTGCACTAAAGCTTTCGCTATGCACAGGATTTGTGGAAGGGCCAACCACAAGGATTTATTGTACGCAGCCTTAGACTTCTCGTACACAAGTCTAGAGTCCTTGAAATTTTAGCTAGGTCTTTAGGCTTACATAACAATAGCAGCAGAATTTAGCAGTCAAAAGTACAATCATCATGCCCTCCTAGCTTGAGATTACTACTAAGTACAAACTAAAATATACTAACAGCATTCTCCCTTTGTACTGTTCCCTGATTTGCTGCATACAACATATAATATAGAGAAGATCACCATGGAGCATTGACTTCTCCTTGGAACATAAGTTCATAGCTCTCAGCTTTTGATTTCAGAGCCTCAACATCAGCACCATATTTTCCAGAAACCTGTTTCAGTTCCCCAAGTTTCATTTCAAGATTCCGTATCTCATCTTCAGCTCGAGACCATTCCTTTTTAGCTTCCCAGTACCTCTTGGTGTCCGAAGCACCTTCAGAGTCGAATGCAAGACTCAGCAACCAGCGCAGACGAGTCCTCAGAAATCCAACATTCATGCCCAGAAGTTCAAAAGATTTCAGTGACTTATCCCATTTATCAAATTCCTTCCGTGGGGTGGTGAGTTTGCACGCTCTTACCATATCGGCAATGTTGACAACTTCAAAAATCATACCAGCAACCAACTTACAATGAAGGCCTTGTAGAAGACGATCGTGAAGAAAGGCATCTTTACTGCAGCATAATTCATAGTACTTTCTCCTTATATGTTCAGGAAGTTCAGAGTCTATGCACACTCCATTCACCAGAATGTGGAACTCCTCAAGGTTCTTAATGTCTCTAAAATTAACAGCAAGACCAGAGGACCTTGAGCCCTCCAAGATTTCTGAAGCCACCTCATCGCTATCATTTCCCGACTGTGCCTCCAATGGCACAAGTTGTTTATTCAGATCCTCCTTCCGTTTCCTCCTTTGCACAACAGTTAAGGGAAGAGACTTCTTTTGACGCTTCTTTATGTTATTAACATTAGCTCCCTCTGACATGCAACAAATTGGAAACAAGTTGTTGAGAAGGTGGACCAGAAAAGACTAAGTACTATATCATGTTTCAAAGAATGTTTCGAGTATAAAATTGATTTACTGACCTGCATCACTTTGCTTGGTGGGTACATCCAGATTTAGAAGGCTAAGAGCGCCATCCACCTCCTTTAGATCATTTGCTCTTATGACATACACCTATGAAATCAGAATCCAAGTTTAGATAAAGATTGCTGCTAAATATCTGTAAATTTGCAGTTAGAAAACCATTTCTTCAATTTCCAGGTTTCTGCTTCACTTCATGGTGAGCATTCGTACTGAAATGTCGTATATAATATCTGATACTAGGCCTAAGACAAAAACTATCATCACTTGCAACAGGTTTCATCAAGCCATTAGCTTAAAAACAGTTGATATAAATGTATAAAGCAGCTTTTTCGATAGCTCTAATTCAATCAGACATTGCCTCTCAAGCCTGTAAAGAGTTGATACAGAGATGTTAGTATTTGTGATTCTCTGTGCCTCCACCAAATTAACTGTCATTTAACAAAGTCAACAATCATCCCTGCCTTCAAAATGTTTCTACTGTGTCACTGTGATATACATATGACAGTGACTGCCATAAATATGTTTATCCACTGTGACATATATTTTTTATCTTCTCCATTTGCTTCAGTAAAAGGATGCACTCCTTGACATCACTAATAGCTATCCTCTTTACTTTTGGTATCTTGAAAATAATCCACAATATTTTGTGGGAAATGTTTTATGGAGTAAAAACCACCAGTGCCTACCTGCCCTCAATTTTAGGTATCATGTGACCAAAAGGTTAAGTTGAAAACATGTGAATTTCCACTAATAGTATTGCTCATATATTTGTTCCTCCGAAAAGATACCTCGATAGATGCTGGGCTTGTACATAGGAACTCCTTAAAGAATTATGTTTGCTTGCTCCAATATTTTTCCATTTCTATCACATTTCAGGACAAGAACCTTCCATATGTAATAGGATTCACAATACAGTTTTCGGAAAAATGTAATAGGATTCAGAATACTGTTATTGTATGTTCCTACATGAGGAATCAGGAATGACAACTTATCTCATCACTAGAATCCTTTTATGCCAGCATAGAAAAGGTTACTAGATGGTACTTGGTTGACATCAACAGTGATGGTTTGCCAATTCGAAGGCTGTTACTTAGCCGACTGTTATAAATTCAGTCGTTCAACTGCTGCATATAGGGCGCAATGTAATGTTGATAAGACAGTCTCCATACACTATTCATGAGGCCTAGAAGACAATGCTTGGTAACCAACTAAGCAAGAAATGAACCACAACAAATATTATACTCTTATCTGGATCCATGATAGGCCAAGCAAACATGAATCCTTTACTGGAGACATGCTCTGCAAAGTTACCTGCATACTTTACTACTCCATGATGATAGTTCTCTTTACAAACCTATAACAGATTAACATGTCTGCGCCTGCTCTCCCATGTTTGGACTTGAATAGTTCTGCACAGTACAAAACAACAACAAACCCATTGCAATCCCATATGTGGGGTTTGCGGAGGGTAGGATGTACACACAGCTTCCCGCTGACCTTTTTTCAGGAAATACAATAGAGAGGACACCTTAAATCGTTAATTTGTCAACCACTTCCATCCTGTCCAAGCACAATGCTGTAAAACTAGTGATCCACCAAAGTTATCTCTAATTTTTCTAATCCTCCCTTCTTGACCTCAAAATTTGTAGATTACAACTGAAAGAGCCTCAACTGTAAGAAAGCCTCCCAGGATATATATTGACATCAAAAGATTAGAGTCAAATTCAAGAGCAGATTTTAGCTTTTTTCCAGCATTAATCTACAATAACCATCATTCCGCCCAAATCTTTTGGTTTAACCAAGAATGTGGCCTTTGGCTGAAAATAAACCTATCTTAAACTGATCAATTCACACTCCTGTTGCAGAATCTTGATTGATGTGCAGATAAGTTGGTTTAACATGATGACATCATTTTTATACGCCATGAAACGGGAAAAAGAAAATCGATCCCACTTCTCAAGTAACTGTAGTTATCTGCAATACTTCTCTACAAGTAGATAAACTAATATGGTATGGCATACAACCATAGCAATAAGCTTAGGTAAAGCATGTTTAAAAAAAAAACTTGGGAGTGTCACCTTGAATCTAGTAGGCTCAACAAGTTGAAAAACTAAAACATCTCCCTCAACCAACTTGTGAGCAGCAGCATACTTTCTCCATCCTGCACTAAGTCCAGTCTTTTCAGCAATGTATTTTATTTCATATTCTTCGCCATTCTCACTTTCAAGAATAACCGGAGTGTCCTGTCTCGGTAGATGGTTCTTGCAGAATGGCACAGGAAGCCCCTATTTGTATGGACAATGTAAAACAAAAATTAGAGGGTGAAGTAAAAATTCTTTTAAGAAGTCATAGCTAAGTTGCTTAGACAAAACTTACCATCCAAAAACAACTACCGACATGTGATCTAACTAATAATTTCATGAAGCAGGGATATTCATTTCCAATGTTTGACAGGAACTCTTCCGCTCGAATTATGATTGCTGATTTCATTTGGGCACTTCCAGACCCATCAGCTGTAGCTCTCTCTTGTTTGGTGCTTCATGAAAAAAAAGAAATAATTGTCACTCTCAGATACCAAAGGTTTACAATTGTGGAAGAATAGCCAAAGAATGTATTGTACTAAAAGACTAACCTAATTGATCTGCCCCCAGCATCAACTACTCCCTGCTCAAGAATAAGAGGAACAGCAGAGCTATTAACGTTATTTCTTGGTAAATGTAAACAGTCACGGAATGTGACAAAAACTAGAGTGTTAGAAATTTAGTAAGATCACAATTAATGCTGAATCTAAAATTGGCATAAGTAAAGAGATCTCCTGAAATACTACCTAGATGTCAAATACAACCCAGAAAAAGGGATTACTACCATACGAGCTAATGAGTTAATTGGCATCACGATTCCAACATGAGATTTTGTCGAATGCTGTTTATTCCTTTCATTCAAATCTTAAATTTGTGTAGTAATGATAACTCTTTGTCATTCAAAATAATACTTTGCAAACAACAGAAAGCTCCTTTCTTGCCGTTATAATACTTGCCAATGGGAGTAATCTGAAGTCACTCCAATAGGCATAGACCAATCTTAGACTCCTAGATAGGAAAATACAGTTCTCTATGAATTTGAGTCAACTTTGAGTCAACCCCGATTAGCTCCATCCATGCTGTACTCATGCGTCACAACTATTTTCACTAATATCATCTCCTGTACTGATCACTTCTGCTTTAGAAACTCTACATAAGTTCAGCTATTGGAGTTCCTAAATAATACAAAAGAAACCTGAAAGGACAAATTAAGAAACCTATAACAGAAATAGGTCCTTTCATCAGTTCAGTTTTTGAAATCCCCAAATAACTCATCACAGGAACAAAAGCCCACAGAGATGGGGTAGCTGGGTGGAACAGTCGGATATAAGGTCAGGGAACCAAGCTAAGTATTTCCTGGGAGGCTGGGACAATTTTTAGGGTAATGTTGTGGTTGCTCGTTTAAGGTAACACTGGCAGCCGGGTTGCGTTGTAAATCAACCTGTTTTCTTAAGTTGACGCGTTAATTACTGTTTCAGGTCCACGCATTAGCTTAGACAGGTGTGCAATTGATCAGATCCTAACTGTAAACAAGAGTTGGAGTTGTAAATTAACATAGCTTATGTTTGTAAGATTGCAGCCAGAGTCAAATATCATGTGATCCATAGGTTATTGATTGCCACGAAAACTGTGTGCTCAACGGGAAATTGGTGATTCGAAGAGAAGTATATCTCACATTGTTGGATTGAGGCTGCTTCTTGAATACCCTCTTTTTCCTGAAGGGAATTGTTGAAATCTGATCAATCATCTCCTTGGGCTTCCTCCTCCGTTTACCCTGAAATCATTTGAGCCAGATCCAACAACAGTTCAGTAAATCATAACAACACAAAAACTTTTACAGCGAGAAAAGCATACCAGCAAGGAAGAAATGGGAGTTTGGGCAGATGGGGTTAGGGAGTTAATTGGGATGGAAGCATCAACAATACTCAAATTGCCATTGTTCGACTTGGGTGTTGCAGAATCAGGCTCAGGTTCAGGTTCTTGATTTCCAAGTTGTTGATTTTCGTGTTCCTCATCGAAAACTTCCTTCTTGGGCATATCTGGGTAGAAAACACGTTCTTGATTTGGGGGTTCACTTCGATGAACTACTTTAATCTTCATTTTTCTTTTGGAAAATGGAATAAAGATTGCAGCTTTGGGGGTTTTGTTCTTTTTCTTCTAGCAGATCCTGTTCCAACCACTCACCTGGCTAGAAGAAAAAAGTGATGTACACAACAACGAAGACTAAGAAACAACTACTGGTAAAAGAAGAGATAGAAAAACCCTGATATTCGGTGATGGGCACATTTTTCCTATTTTTTTTTCCATTTGGTTTGAACAGTTTAAGAAACATCCCCAAACAAACATAATTACAGATGCATTTGTGGTTTACTCCTTGCTGGATTGCAAAACACAAACGATTTTTACTAGCAACAAGAATACAGCAAAAATGGCTTTAGTTGGACATACTGTCGTGTGAGTCTATACTTTTGGTTATGAACGATGCCTAGCCACCTGGTTTACACGTGTAACTTGTTAAAGCTACCATTCCTTGGATTTCCTGATAAATAGACTATGGAGAAAGAGTGCTTTGCCAATCTTGTCTAGCAAAACACTGAATAAATAATGTGAATGTTTTAGTCTAGTCTAGTTCATTTAACAAGAGGATGTTTTAACATTTTTTGATCTACTGAAGAGCTAAAATTTGGATCATTAGTGGCCGATTGAGTGCCTCATTCGAAAATGTATAAAAATCCAAACACAATTTTCAAAACCATCACATACATGTTGCATTTTGGGCCAAAGAAAGAACTAGTAGGGAATTAATACTTGCTCCTGTCCAGGACATAATATCTTTTTCCCGATTGAAAGCATGTTAATTATATCAAATTGATTTATAATTATTAAGCACGATTCGAGATTTTTCTCTTTTTTTTACAAAAAAAAAAGAAAAAGAAAAGGTAAAGGAACTTATTGTGGAGCAGTGTTACCTGATTAGGTTTCTATAGTGATCCAGTACCTGAAGAAATTTGCTATTTAGCCCAAAACAATATGCTTAAACAGGTGTATGCCTTTTTCCTCTTTTGTTTATGTTAAAAGACTAATGACTATTTAATTTATAAAACGAATTAATGGGGGTTGACTAATTACTTTGGCCAAGCTTTAGCCCTATTTAATTGTATGGTCAACTATAATGCCCGAAAGATAGAGTACAATTAATGTATGCCCTATGATCCTTTTTACCCGTGTAGTTTGCATTTTGCTCTCCCCTTATAGAAATTATGAATAATAAGACTAAAATTTGAAAAGGAATAAGTAATTATCTCCTACTTTTGTTGAAGTAAAATGAAAATTTTGCTTTTGATATACTTAACGAGAAAAAGGATATGCGACACGTGTAGACATTAAAATTTTATAGGACTCCTCAACAAAATAAGTCTTATTTCAGTTAAGGTTTCTCGGAGATTACTCTATCTTAAACCCTAGTTTATGCCTATACAAAAGATATTATGTTTTCTTAAGCATCTCAAATATCCCATAAATTCTGGAGATATTTACAAAGAGATTAAAATAGACCTCAATGTTATGAGAGAAGGGTCAAGGGGAAATAGATTTGTACCTACATGCTCATCAATAAAATTATGTTTCTTCATATTCTATTTATAATTGCAATTTATATTTTCATTACATTAAAATTTATCCTAAACACTATGATAAAAGAACCAATCAACCGTACTATTTGGACCCTCTTTTTTAAAAAGTTCAAATTCAACTCCCAATAAACGTACTACATTTTATGGGATAGTATTGAGCATAAGATGAAGCTAATTTACAATTCATGTCATGTCTATAATAGTTTTTAATAACTATGACTATACAGTAGTACATACTACATTTACAATAATGTGGGAACGTGTTTTTAAGTTACATAGTTTAACATAAGTTGTAGTCCAATCTACTTGAGGATGGACCATTTATTGGGGGGAAAGGATAGTGGGTAGCACTTATCTTTTCCCGTATTGCTTTAGATATTGCAAAATATTCCACTTATAAGAATTGAGGAGAGAAAACGAGATCAAGAATGTTATATATTTCACGAGAAATTAGTGAACCACAAATAAATAAAAATTGCGACAAACCATACAAATATTTCCACATAAAGAGGAGGAAAGTAGGGACCAACAATTCCTTTCAATCAACAGATTAAACTTTCATAACCATACAAATATTTCCACAAACCTTGAGCAGGTTAGGGGTAGAGCCTAATTTGCCTATTCAAATATTTAGCCGTGCTAGGCATAAATATTTGATGGAAACGTAGATTTTGCTTTATTCGCTAAAAATTTACTTTCTCTATCCATCTTTATTTGTCCCCTGTTAATTTAGCACACGAATACCAAAATTATCCTTTAAATATACTCTCTCCGTTTAAAAAATAATGACTTAATTTGACTGGCACGAAGTTTAAAAAAAGAAAGAAAACTTTTCAATCTTGTCGTTCTAAATTAAGTTATGTTAAATGTACCAAAATGCTCTTTAATCTTGTGACCTTAAACATACCATGTGAAAAGTTGAAATTAAAGTTTTGCCCAGAAAGAAAATAGGTCATTCTTTTTTAAATAAATCAAAAAGAAAAGTAAGTCATTTTTTTAAACGAGAGGAGTAATAAATATAATGTCTTATAAATGAAATAGGAAAAATGACCATAATTAATGATAAAGATAAATTAGGAACTAAGTGTAAAATTATTTTTAGTATAATAGACAAGTATGAAAATCTATTTAGTATAATAGATAAGTAAAAATGAAAGCACGTAGCAGGACCTTTTTTCTTTTCTCTTATATATATAGTAGCTTGAACCAAAAATCAAGCACCCAAATTTAAAGCGTACAGGAAAACGTGGAATGAACAAAAGAGGGGCCTGTGAGGAAGAGTTTGACCAATTACTCTCCTTTTCTTTAAACCTTCAAAAATTGAAGGAAAAAAAAACGTGATAAGAAAATATTTATGAAACATAAAAAATAAAATACACTTGATGTGCCGGTTGCTATATTCCTAATTCTTATAATTAGTATAATAATTTTTGCTATCTAAAGACTTATTAAGTGATTGAGGTTTTGTTGATAATTACTAATTAAGATAATTATATATTGTTGTTAGAGGGAAATGGGAATAGAATTGGTTGGGAAAATGACAGGTTCAATTTAGCTATAAAAAAAAAAAAAGGAGGTTGAGTCAAAAATTATGGCCATCATCCACGGCAGCCTCCGTCGGAGGACGGAAACTTTCTTAATTCTGCTTCACACGTAATCCAATCATCACCTCCTTCATTATTATCTTATATTTTTATACAAACTTTTCAAATAAAACACATGTAATTTTTTTTGACAAAAAAATATTAAAAGATTGGCATTGCAATGTCTAAGCTAAGGTCCCGACAAGAGGGAGTTGTTCGGATGCTAAGAACTCCTCACTTTCAATTCTAAGATTGTGAATTTAAGTCATCAGAAGAAAAAAAAGCAAGAACTCCTACAAAAATAATTAAAAAAAGACTAATACGATTTAGCTTTTCTAGCCTATGAGAGAGTTTCCTTACAAAGAAGTTTGAGAGCTCCTTCCCTTTGATAGCTTCTATGATTAATTGAGAATTTGTTTCTCTTGAAGTTTTTGTCGGGTAGAAGTAGGCATGTGAATAATAAGGCCAAATCTAAGCCTTTAAAAACAAAGCAACAATCTTAGGCCTCCTAATTTGAGGATTTCATGTTTTGAGCCACTAATTTAATATAAATATCTTGTACGTGTGTATGTTTCATGTCAATTAATAAAAATATATATAAAAAAATAAAATTATTAAAAATAAGATTTAAATAAGGTAAACATGTTAATTTTAAAGTGTTAAACATTAGGACTTTAAATATAGTTCAAATAAAAAATAATAATATTATTTTAAAGTACTAACTATAAAGAGTTCTTATTTATTAATACAAAGTAAAAATTTAATAGCTATGACTTTAATTAATTTAAAAATCTAAAATGTTAGGATAAATTTAATAGATAGTTTAGTGTAAGCGCTGTAAATCACAAATTTATTAAAATAACGAGATCTGAATTTAAAGTTATTGTTAATTATTAACACAATAAATACACTAATAAATGATGATCTATAGGTTTTAATATAAACTAATAAAAATTATTAGGTCATGAATGAATATTTTATTTATAATAATTACATACATGATCTCAATATTTGGCAATACACTGATACAGTGAGATATATTTAAGTTGTGAGATACTGAAAATAAATTGAGGGCTCTTTTAAGCTAAATTTTAGGCCACGTTTAATGGTAAAATTCCTAATATTTCCTAATATGAAGTGATTTTATTTTATTTTTCTCCTATCTTTTGTGATGTATCCAGTTTAAAATATATTTTAGGAGTTTTTAATTATTAATTCTTCTAATACTCTGTTTACTCTCGTCATATATTTTATGGTTCTTCAATTTTTAAAATATATTTTTTCACCATATATTTTAGGATTCTTTAATTTAAATATTATAAAGATAATTAAAAAAATATAGGTAATAAAATCATATACATTTTTTTTAAAAAATAAATATGTTGTGTTGTTCCATTTCAATTGTTTGTCTTATCTAATTTTTCTTAGTTCATTTCAAAAGAATATATTTTTAAGCAAAATTTTAATTTTAACTTTTCATTATTTAAAACTATAAGATTAAATAATATTTTGGTGTATGTTACATGTCAATGATTTAGGACCATAAGATTCAAAAGCCTCTTTTACTTTCTTACACTCCATTTCAAATCAAAATCGACAAACAAATTAAAATAGAAAGAGTGTAATTTACTGAAAAATTAAACTCTTTCCTATTGCGAAACTTCGCATTTAAAAAAAAAAACTTTTAAAAAAAAAAATAACTTTGCATCTTAAAAATATTAGAAGAATAAAGTTTAGATAAAAAATAATTTGTAATTTTTTCCAAAAATTTAAGGGCTTTATTTATTTTTTATTTTAGATCACTAATGTGCTTAAGTTGCTCTTATTTGGATGAATTTTTTTTTTTGCTTTTTACCAAATATCTTTTGTATTTGAGCTCTAAAAATCGTAATTTTTATACTTTTCTCAACAGACCAAACGAAAGATTAGTCGAGAATTCAAAATGAATATTGAATACTAATAAAGGAAAAGAAAATACGGAACTCCAATTCATGGTTTGTAGCAATTTTTAGTACTTCTAATGCTATTTCGTTTCATTTGTTAAGGATTTCTTACAGTTTAAGTTGCAAAGTCGTTATCAAGAGAAAAAAATCAAGTACTACTACTAGAAGCTACATTTCTCTTTGAAGCTTTGATTATTCCTATTAAAAAAATATAAATCTATTTTTTATTTTAGTTTATTTAAAAAAATAAATTGATAATATTTAATTTTAATTTCCATATGACATATTTAAGATTATAAAATTAAAGAACATTGATATATTTAACGTAACTTTAATTTATAATTATAATTTTTTTATTTTTTTTTTAAATTTTGTTTTAAATCAAAACAGATCATTTCTTTTTGACGGAGGGAGTATTTCAACTTCTTCCCCTATCCCTGTTTCTAGAATATGAACATATCTAATTATTTTTTTCTAAGGCATAATTCAAAATAAGTTGGCTTATTTTAATTATTAATGAAAGAAATACAACTAAGGAAGAAATGTCTGCATAATTATATATTGTAATTTATTAAGAAAAGGGGCACGCCAAATTTCACAAAAAACTAATCCTCTAATGGCTCTTGACTCATCCTTTACCAAGACAATATAATTCTTGAGCCTGGCTTCCCTCTTTAATTCTCTCATAAGTTGTCTTTCATTGTTCATTCTTGAGTTTCTGTTTATTTCACATACACAAGAAAAACAAAAACAAGAAAAGACATGACCAACAGCGTGGATTATTGGTTCCAGGGTGTTTATGTTGTTTTTGCGTTTTGCTCTGCTTTAATTTTTGGTGCTCTCAAAAGTAAGAACTAATTTATTTATTTTCTTACAATTTTTTTCCGATCATCTGTGTTATTGTTATTGGTTCTCAATTCCATAATTTATCTGGTTTCAGGTTTGTTGGTGGGTCCAATTGCTGGTCTAATACTTATTATAGGAAATGTTGGAGTGATTTTATGTCTCTTCCCAGCACATGTTTTCTGGACAGTTTACTCCCTTGTAAAGTAAATGTCTTTTGTTGATGCAATTCATTTATGATGTCAAAAAATCCATTTCCTTTTTCTAATATGGAGTTCTTTCACAATTGAACAGGACTAATAGGTTTGATGCGCCACTTAAAGTAGCTTTCTTGTTTGCTTTGCCAGCTTTATTTGGTATTTGGTTGTGTTTAAGCTTAGCTGGTAGTGTTCTTGTGGGAGTTGGATATGGTTTCTTTGCTCCTTGGGTTTCTGCCTTTGAAGCTTTCAGACACGATGACGAAGTTAACAAGTTTGTTCACTGCATTGTGGTAAGAAATTACCAACCAATTCTTGTTTTTGGTTCTGTAATTTAGTAGTGTTAATGTTTTTCTAAAAAAGATTTTAAGGTTGTTTTGATTATGTGAATTTTCAGGATGGAACATGGGGAACCATAAAAGGTAGCTGCACTGCTGTTAGAGATTTTGCAGATATGTGTTATCATTCTTATCCAATGTATTTGAAGGAACTGCGTAATTCCCCTGCTTCTCTTGATCTTCAACCTTTTAGGTTTGTTTCCAATTTTCCTTCAAAACTTTCTCAGAAAAAATATAAAAAAATAGGAGCAATCATAATGAATCTTTTCGTTGTTATACACGTTATCTTTGCTAATTTTCTAATGGGGCTATATGTATATGAAAATTCAACTTACCACAAATTATTTTGAGGAAGAAGTCAATAATCTCTCCTGGACCAGAAAAATAAATGGGATTTGACTTTCTCCGTACATTCAATGAACACATTAAAAAATGAGACTGGGAAAAGTATAGAGCTCCGTGAGAAAAAGAAGGGCAGCCCGGTACACAAAGCATCCCATGTTCACTGGTGGAACCACATTATAATTAGGAGGTTCATCCATCGGGGAAAAAATGTTGAACTCCCTTCTGTTAGTTCATGTCTACTTTTTAAAATTTTTAACTCCCTTAATGAAAACCCTGATTGCCGTTGCCCGTGTCAACAGAATTCAGCAAACAGTTGAACTTGTGACCTGGTCACATGAGACAACTTTACCATTGCTCCAGGAAAAAGAGTAAAAATCAAGAAAAGAAGATGGGAAATGGTAATGCTGAGTCTAGAAAATGATAAGAAACAGTGGAAGAACTAGATTATAAGAAGGAAATAATTTTTTATGATTTGTGGGAAGAGTTTTATATAAAGCAGGAACAAAGAATGATTCCGTTCAAAATTGTGAGTAAATATAATGTTTCGATTTGGATAGAATCTTTTCTTATTTGGCTATGAGCATCTGTAAATATGCAAAATGTTGTATTGCAGATTCATCCATGTACCAGGATGTATCATGGTTGGTTTATTGGGACTCATTGTGGAAATTCCTCTTTACACTGCTATAGCCATAGTAAAGAGTCCATTTATGTTGTTCAAAGGATGGTACAGACTCATACATGATCTGATAAGCCGCGAAGGCCCTTTTCTTGAAACTGCTTGCATTCCCATCGCTGGATTGACAATCCTTCTGTGGCCTCTTGTTGTTATTGGAAGTGTCATATTGGCTGTTTTCTCCAGCTTTTTTATTGGATTATATGGAGCTGTTATTGTCTATCAGGTAATTTCTCCCTTTGCCTCATTAGTTTCTCAGGTCCGTCTGCTGTTTTAGTGTGACCGACAGATTTATCATTGATTAAAACTGTGTTAATTCAGGAGAGATCCTTCCAAAGAGGTGTTGCTTTTGTGGTTGCAATGGTTGCAGAGTTTGATGAGTACACAAATGATTGGCTTTACCTTAGAGAAGGGTCCATTCTTCCAAAGTAATTACTCGATTTCTCCCTTTTTTCTGTGTGGTGGTTTTCATATTTGTCAATGTTATTGATCATCTTAGTGGCGGCCAGGCCTCATTATCGAAACAAGAAGGGATCCAGTGCATCAGACTACTCTGTGAAACGAAATGGTTCAGTACAAGGTAGATTAAATTCGATATTTGCTGAAGCACCTGCAATGCTCGTGCCAAGCTTAACATCGTCTAGATCAGTGAGGGAGGCAATACAAGAAGTGAAAATGGTCCAGGTGTGCTTTTCTTTCTCTATTCTTTTCTGCTAATTTGCAAAATGATAACAAACATGTGAAATGATCAACTAGAATAACAATCTAATTTACGTTGATGACACAATTAAGTAAATGGAAGTGTTTTTCTCTCTAACAACTTAGACTTTTAGCTGAGATAGTCACACAATTCAAAATATCTTTCATAAACAAAATCATTTTTTCTTGTCCTGGAAACCATGAAATTGGGTAATTGACATGTCACAAAAATTAACAGGTATGGCAGAACATGATGAAATCATGTGAAATAAGGGGCAAGGAATTATTGGATGCGAAAGTGATAACCCCCAATGACCTGGATGATTGGTTGAAGGCAAAGCATGGACTTGATGTTGCAGTCATCAATGTTGGTTTACCGTGTTATACATTTCTGCAGATAATCTTTTATTCCATAAAAGCTGGGTCAAATGGATTGTTCCTTCTTGAGGATCTTGAGATCACTCAGCTGAACAGACCTCAGGACAGATTGTTGGACTGGTTTTTCCAACCAGTCATGGTCCTCAAGGAACAAATTAGAGTCCTAAGTCTAGAAGAGGGTGAAATGAGGTACCTAGAGAAAGTAGTCCTTTTAGAAAGCAACTCTGAACGCTTTAAGGCCTGGGAAAATGGAAGCGTGGCACCTCAGGATTCTCTCAGGGCTGCTCAAATTGAAGGCATAAGCCGAAGGTAAGCCTCTTTGTTTTAATTTTCATCAGAAGTTTGCTGTGTTGAAGCAAGATTGTTGTGTGGTCATGATACGTGTAGTAAATAATGAAAAATTCATTCTGTTGGCTTGGCAGGATGGTGGGAATGATTAGAAGTGTTTCTAAGTTTCCAACTTATAGAAGGAAATTCCGACAGATAGTGAAAACATTGACCATGCAGTATACCAGTATTTCCAGAGAAGGTTCCACGCGATCTGTTCCTCGTTCTGTAATAAAGAACAGTTCCACCCGATCAGTGTCCACAAAATCAAATGGTTCTCTCGAAATTGTTTGAACATTTTAACTGTGGATTAGTGATCTGTAAGTCCCATCATGATGATTTAAGCGAGTTCATTAAGTGTCATTATTGAAAGACTTCACAAAGTAGGCTAACAATTGTTTTCCAAGCTCAAATTTCTTCCTATGGACATTTTGAGGAGGTTGAAGACATCTTACCAGAAATCGTCAACAGCATCAACAGAGGCCTAATATGTAGACCATACAGTCTTCTTCAGAACTCACTATCAAGTATAATCATCAGGGACGTTTCTTAGAGATCAGTACAGTAGTATTTTTTCTTTTTGATATCAGTTGTTTTCCATATTGGAAAGTTGTAAATTACTTTATTTTTTCAATCGACAAAATCTTGGATCATTCCACATTTTGCTCAAGATGGATAGTTCCATTTACTTTCGAAATTGAATATGCTGTGTAGAGGGAATACTTGGCGTCAAAAGGCCTTGTTTTCCCATGTAAATGAAGCTCTATTTCTCCTTCCTCTGTAGTTACGATAAATGATCAAATGTCGTTTAATTTTCTCACCTCGTATTGAGACAATCATCAATTCCAACATTCTTAACATTGTTTCATCCTGGAGCAAAAGATTAACTCCATAAATTCTTTTGTGAGTAGACTTTGTTTACTCTAAAAAAAAAAGAAATTATCACCGATGTAAAGTAAAACACATCCCAGAAATAGGAATTCCAGTACATGTAGGCGAGAAATGTCCTGCAATATTTACAGTTTCTGCTACTTAATGAAATTAGCTAAGTTGCTTGGACTCGGTGCGGGTGTACGATACGGCTACGAATTTAGAGGTCGGATCCTTCATGATCTAATTTTTAAGATTTGGGGATATGGATCCATGTATACGGGTGTGGGGATTCGCTTAAAAATAATTAAAATATCTAAAATAGAGTTATAAAACCTAAATTATGAGACATTATGTGGAGAACTTCTGGAGAATCTTAGAAGGAGATTAAAATAAAAAGAGTGATAGAGAAGTTTTTAAATAAAAGGTATTTCATTTTCTTCAACTTTTATCTTAGCTTTTGTATTGATTACGAAAATCACTAAAATTGTCTAGACTTTACCGATCGATTTTGCTCAAAATATCCAAAACCGGTTGATCAAATCGGACACGGATCCCACGTCCACATTTATACCCATACCCATGTTATGTCGACACGAATACGGCACAAAAAGTGAAGAGTCCGAGCAACTTACGAAATTAGTCAATCAGCCTTCTCCTGTGGATCAATTCTGTAGACCAAAATTTAGTCCTGTAAACGTGTCGATGACTCATTTCTTTACATCGATTTATTCAAATTAAAAGGCACTTTTAGCATTGCCGAATTAAACCATCATTCTGTTGCACTGACCTTTTGAATCTCAAAAGTTAATTAGCTATACTAGTAGGCATTTATTAAAATCATCAGCTTAAGGTATGCAATAAGGAAAAGCTAATCAACTAGAGTAGTAACTTGGCAAGGAAAAAAGACATCTAAGATGCCAAAGTACCAACAACTCAGAAATCAGAATCTCCGGCTTTACCTGGTCATTTGAGAAATAAAAATAGATATTCAATAATAATTTTCCACTAAATAAAATCGAAAGATAATTTTATATTTAGTTTTTAATTTATTCTCATCATTAATTATTAAAAAATTTCTATTAGAATTTTCAAGACATTGTATTTATTGTATACAAAGAGTGATTTTTTTGTTAAAACTACTCATATCATCTTCTGCTTCTTAATCCTCATGTCAAGTTTATTATTGAATGGAGGAAGTAGTCAAATTTAATTAGATTTTCAAAGCATAATAAATGATATTAATTTACTAAATCAAATGAATACTATTGCTTTATGGAGTGTCAAGCCAATCTGAGTCAAATAAAATGAAAAGCTGTTGTTGGGTACCTTTTCGTTTATCCTGGATATGCAACAAAAACTTGCACCAAAGTAAGATAGCGTTATTTCCATTAAACAATTTTGGCAAAAATACCAAATAAAGATGCATGATTATGCGCAGACTTTTCGTCTTGCCGCATAACAAATAGAGTTCAAATTGTAAAAAGTAATACATGTAAGAATTCCTTACACTAATTAGCAACATATATAACTTGAATTCAAGAAAGTAATCAGGAGAAACCTTGCAAAAAATAAGTACATTGGCAGTAATTTTACTACTATAAGAACGTCAGGACTTTAGCATCAAAAGAACTCTCAAAAGGTTAACATAAATTTGATTCACATTTAACACTAAGTGCCCATTTAGATTGAATTATTTTATGTGCTTTTAAGCTAAAATAATTTTTAAGCAATTTTTAAGTGTTTGGGTAAAGTTAAAAAATGCTTATAAGTACTTATTTTTAAGATAAAATAATAAAAATAAGCCAAAAGTTATAAAACTCAATCCAAATGTGCTCTATGCCATTTGAACTTATTAAAAACTTAATATGTATATAGAGTAAGATATTTGTTGGACCAACTCTGAGTAACAGGTCATGTGTTTGAGCCCTTGGGGCGCAGTCCTTTCCCAAATCATGAGTAAACATGGGATCCTTTGTTCACTTGGATTGCTCTACATATTCATATATTGTTTTAACTATGATAAAGTAATACGTATTCTCATGTAACTATTGCTAAGTTAAATTACTTGTTTTAATGTAAAACTGATTGCGAAATACACGTTTAGCAATGCATGGTACACACTTAAATTACAATGCTCCAGTAATCAACGGTATAAAGTAGCAAGTTAAGAGGATTTACGGTACCCTAAATAAAATAAGGTAGCCTATTTCAGCAGATCCAAGAAGAATTCTTGTGTAATAAATGATGTTTTACCATTCCTTTTGAGCACGACACTAACTTCATGCGTGTCGTTTACTTGGAGCTGGAAGCAGCATACATTATGCAAGTCAGTTTTCGTCCTTTAGCAATGAAACCGAAATTGCCAAAAGAGTGAAAAGAAAAGGAGAATACAGGTATGAGGGTAATTATTTGTTTCACCAAGTGCATATAGAGTACTTTGTGTTGCATGGAGAGGTCCACAATACTAAAAGCCTGTGCAATGATACATTTCCTTTACTCAGCACGTGTCCGTAACTTCCACGGCAAGGCCTATTGCTGAACTGTAACCTATCGCTGCCTAATACGGTCTCTGCTCAGTGTTTCAATGCCACCAGCGAATATTCCATCCTCCCCCTCGGACGTCAGTTCTTTAGTCACAGAAGAAAATGTACATTTACGATTTATCATAGACGTACATAATGCTCAAATTTCAGCGCTCTTACTGGCCAAGCACTGTAACAACGGCCTACTTTCCAATTTTAACTTCTGCCTCAGTCTCATACTACTAGCTATTAATGGACAAAAATGAAAAACATACACTCAAATTTATAATCGTATACTATTATTACGCCCCATTACTGAGGAGGAAAAGATCGAAAGGATGTCAAACTCGAAAATTTATGAACTCACAAGTGATGAGAAGAAGATGAGCTCTTATTCTTCAGGCAAATGGTTACTTTGGCAAATGATTTGCAGAGGCAGCTTCTCCGCGAATAACTTCTATATGCAACTAATTTAAACTAACACGGAGATTTCTTGCTCCTTGGCTGTACATATCCAAATTGAACTCCCGCCCCCATGGAAACCAAAGTCATAAAGCCATAAGTAAGAAAAAAGAAAAGAAAGAGAACTACTGCTTATAAAGAGTGAACAGTTGAATATACTTGGAGATACTAGAATCACAGGATCAATACTAATAAATTAGATTAAGAAACAACTGCTGCTATTGTTATGCCCTTAGCCTTTAACTGTTGTGTTGGTGATCTTGCGGATTTATCTTCATGGCTTCATTGTCGAATCCACTCGTAGCGACCTTCCAATGGCTCCTCTTTTGCAAAGTCAAAGTTGTACCTGGTACAGCACGGATATTCATGAATCATGATACACTCTTTTCCGAGCAGAATTTTTAGAATTTTTTTAAAAAAAGGAGACAAATGCATAAAAAAGGAGGGAGAGAGAGAGAGAGAATTGTACTTTTCTGCAAAATGTTTATGGAGATCTTTCTCGGCTGCAGCAAAGAACTCATCAAGCTCAGCCTCGGAGGGCATCTTTGCCTCTGTTAATCGGCGGCGGCAAGATTTAGCATGTTGTGGTTTTTGTGTTGACTCCATTTTGTGAAGTTCAACTTTGAATTTGCTGGATACTGTTATCTTTCTACTGCGGAATGAAGTTTTGTTTTCAATAAACGGTGAAGAAAAAGAAAAGGAGTGTGGTATTGAAGGGGCGGGTCTGACAGACAATTGAAACGCCATGAAAATTATAGAACGCATATTTACCTTTCCCTAAACTCTGAATTACTGTTTGCAATTTCCACACTGTGCTGCTGGAAAATTCAAAATTCAAATATCAGTCCGCCATAAATTTCACAAAATGAAAAAAAATAAAATATGTATGTATATATATACACACTATTTAGCAACAATAGAACGCCAATACAAATCACTCCACTTTTTAGGCATTAACTTGATATTATCAGACCTGAAAACAATATTAAAGGAAGCAGAAAGAATGGAACCGCGAAACTAGTAAAATTCAATGAGTTACACATACATTCAGATCTACAAATTTGGAGCTTCCTTTTGAATCATTATTTCCAAAGCAAGATGGTAAAGCGTCATCAAAGTTAGGACTCACAGCCGGTTTACACGAAACAGTATTTCCCTTTGAACTGAGCTCGCTCGCTGGAGATTCTAAACTCCCCGGTGCAACTGAGACTCCAGAATGAGTCCTAACACGAGCTACAGTTGGTGACATCTCCACCAAATCACCATCACGTTTCTTCCTCTTCCTTGTGTCAGTCACCTCCCGTTCTCTTGTCATCTTCACCGGTACCTCCACAACTTCCATAACTTCTCCAATTTCCTTTGACTTGCACTTATATCTTCTTCTCGTTAGTGTTCCTTAGTTCTTTCCCGCTATAACTTTGACGAAAATTTTGATATTTATTTCTTCGTAAGCAATGGACTCGAACAAGTCACAGAATTGTTATCGGACGCAAATTCTTTGTTTAATAAACTATGAAGAATTGCAGAATTATGCACTCGAGAATCGTACGATCTGACTGAGTATCTCTTCTTCTGCGGCAGTGTGGGGAGAGAGAAGAAGTGTTGCAGCGAGACGGTGATGGTGATAATGATGATGATAGGCATTCCGTTGAATGATTCGATTAGGTTCCTATTATTGGTCGCTTCGTATTGTGGTCCACCATTGGGAACGTAACGGGGTTCTGACGTCGCCGTTAACCGGATAAATACTACGCGTAGAAGAATAAATAGAAGCCTAAAGATATTTGCCCAAAATGGACGATTACTTAATGTTTAATTAGCCATAATTTGACTAACAGATAAGGTTAGTGAATATGATTGGACAATAGGAATTTGATTCCAATATGACTGGTCACAAATATTTTTGGTTTTAGTTTCCGATTTTTGATTAAAAAAAAAAAATTACCTAGTGTTTTGGGGTAGGTTGGTTGGTGGATAGGATATATAGAAGGATATTTTTATGGATTAAATGAAATTATTTTATATCAGATAATTCATTATAAAATACAAGATAAAATCATTCTTATGTAATACTTCATCCCATTTTAACTTAATGTGTGAGTTAATACATGCATATTGAAAAAAAATTTTAAACACAAATTTTAAATCATACTTTCCATTATTGTCCTTTGTGAATTTATAAATATGTAGTGTAATCTATCATACATTCATCTTGAATTTTGAACACTCAAAAAATCTCAAAAATTTAATTAATTTGGGACAAATGGAGTATTTAGAGTTATTATTTTTATCTCACTAATCAAATGAATGAGAATGAGGTCATTCTCTATCGCCATTTACTCCCTCCGTCCATTTTTACTTGTTCACTATATTATTTTCGAATGTCCAACAATACTTGTCCAGTTTATGAAATCAAGAGATAATTTTATACTTAGCTCCTAATTTACCCTTAACATTAATTATAGTTGTTTTATTATTATATTTTCCAAGACATTGTATTGATTATAATTAAAGGATAATTTGGTAAAGTCATCTCTATCGTCTATTACTTCTTAATCCATATGTCAAGTCAATAAAGAACAAATAAAGATGAACGGAGTAGTATTTATTTTTTTCCCTCTTGCCAAAACATAAATTAGTTAAAAGGCTTATTTACATGGGAAAAAGCTGGCAAACTTATTACTCAAAATCTTCCATGTCCACAATGATCAAAACTTAAGCTTACTAGTAAGTGAACAAACATTCACTAAATTAATCTAATTATTGATGAAATGGAAAATAGCCAAGAGTATCTAAACCAAATTAAACTACCCTTTGGTTTCATTGCTGGTTATTTTTGTTGGAAGATCTGCTAAAAAAGTATGTGTTTAGATATATTATTTATCATAAAAATAATTATTTATTTAATTAAATAAAAGACTTTATAGATCATATATTTTTTCTGTCTTATTTTAGTTGTCAGGATAAGATTTTGTACAATTTAAAAAAAAAGGGGGGGGGGGGGGGGGGGAGGGGGCATTTGACTAATATAACCTTATTAAAATGGTTGATACTTTTTGAAAATTGTAAATATAATTTTTTTCACATTTCAAAATGGCTTAATTACTAAAGGTAGAGTTGGAAAAAAGTAAATAATTATCTTTTCATTGTTTAAATTGACAATTACTTCCGTGTCCCATTTTAGTTATCAGGATAAGGTTTAGCACCATCTTTAAGAAAAAACAATAAAGGGTGTAATTTGATAAAATAATGCAATTAAAATGGTTGGTCTTTTTGAATATTCTAGTAATAAAGTTCTTCACAATTCTGAATGACTTAATTACTAAAGGTAGAGTTGGAAAAAATGATTAATTATTTTTAACTGTTTAAATTGACAAGTAATTTAGAATAACTATATTTAGTATTCGATAACTAAAATGGGAACGAGACTAATTTGGAACAACTATTTTTAATATATCTAACAAGTAACAACTAAAATGAAACAGAGAGAATTTTTGCTTATATGTCCATTTACTTATATAATAAATGAAAAATTGGTTAAAATATTTTTTATTTCTAATTTTTTAAAAGACGTGTAAAAAATAAAAATTAATATAAAACAAAGTAATTTCTTATTCGATATAATTAATCATAGCATTATAATCCATGTATAGTTTGTCTGGAAGCAAATATCCCTCAAGTCTTTGGTAACGATGGGACAAGTTAAATTCTTGCGCATTTTGAGATATATATGCATGTTTTCCCTCATTTTAGCCACCGACAACCGCAAATTAATGGCTTAACTTCAAATATTTGCTGGAGTAGTTAAATATCAATTTAATAGAGAATTATCTTGCGTTCAATTGATAAAAAGTTCGGAATCTATTTTAGTCACAAAAATAAAATAAAATTGATATAAATAAATTATGTTTGTAAAACATAACTAAAATAGGTTCATTGAAATTTTTTTTTCCTGATATTATCAAATTTTTAAAACAGCAAGCGTTAAATCTGTTAACCTCTGAATTAGACAAAAAGTGAAAGTTTTTCTTCCACTTTATAAAATTGAAGGAGGAAATTCTTTCACTTTATAAAGTGATGGTGAGTATAAAATGTGAAGAAGAAAGTTAAAAGTTTTGATAAAGTAATTTTTTTTATAAAGTGGAAAAAATTATTTTATAACATGGAAAAGAAAGAACTTTCATTTAGCTTTGTATCTGTTTTAGATGTTAACAGATCTAATATCTGCCGTTTGAAAATTTTGATAAAATAAAAAAATATATTCTACTAAATTTATTTTAATTACCTTCTAAATATGTGACTTATTTATACTTTTATCTTTTTGTATGGCTTAAATAGGTTCAAACTGATGAATGGGTTGACAAGCAATTTTAGATCCATATTTTGCACTTGAGCGTGTGTAATTTAAGAATTTTCCCTTCCGTGAGGCCTGAAACCTGAATATTTTATTCAACTCTCAACATTTTTTTAATGATCCAAAATAATTAAATTTTTTAAGTTCAAAAGTATACTCCCTTTGTTCTAAATTAATTGAATTTTTGAAACGTTCTCAATGTTCAAAATATTTGAAGTGTTCAAAATTCAAAGTGAATATTTAATTTATTGAAGTTTTATATTTTCTAGGAGATATATCTCACAGACTCAATTAAAATGAAAAGGAAGAAGCATTTATTATTTTTGGTCAAAATTATTCGGACGTTTTATCAACTATATCTAGTTTAAAAAAAATGGAAAAAAGCAAGAAAATGATATGGATAAATTATCTTTTAATTATTGTTATTAATTAATTTTTTAAAGGTTGTGATCCTAAAAATTTATTTATTTTGAAATAAAGAAAGTACTTGTCAACCGTATAAAATAAAGGAAGTACTTTTTTTCAGATAAAAAAAAATAATTAACGTTGTAGGACAGTGGGGTAGCCCGTTTGGAGATCAACACAGTAAAAATATTGTAGAGAATCTCATTATGAATATACAGGTGAATGAAATATTTGTCATAGGATATGTTTAAATTGTCAAAAGTATTCATTAATTAATTTCTATAACAAGCCAAACGTGTTCTTCCGTTCAGGGGAATTGCTGGCTGTTAAAATTAATTAAAGCGAGAAATAAGACAGAAAAAGCATAAAAGTTTCCTTTCTGTTTTTTTTTATTCTTCAAATTTATTTATTTTGGTGACATTTTCCTCATTATAACCTAAAATTTTGACTCTTTCTTCATCATATTTTATGTTGGTTATATAGTTACGGCTTTACAATTTTATGCCTTTGAAGACATTTAGCATTTTTCACGTCTATTTTTAAATAATTAAAAGTACGAAATATATTTTTATTTATTAGATAAATCTTTTAATATTAAAGACTTGGCAATTTTAAATTTGACAATTATTTATGGACGATTCTTTGAAGGAAAGTGATTGTTTTTAATAGGGGAGCAAAATGGGTAAGTTATTTGGATATCTATTCGGATTTATGCATTTTAAACAAGTCGGATGTCCAACCCATTTAAAATGTAAAAAAATGAATAAAACTCATATTATCCTTTTAAAAATTGATAATTTAAAGGGTAATATGGATAGACTCATTCATAAAGTAAATTAATTTTTTTATTGGGAGGGATTGGGGCGGATGGGGGTAAGTAATTTCTTTTAAATTTTCTAAAAAATAAATTAACTTTTTATGGGAGGGGGATAAAAAAATTTAGGAATTTTTTTATCATTTGGGTTGGGGGTGGGTGGGTGGGGAAGGAAGATCAATTTTTTTTTTTTTTACATTTAAAAAAAATACATTTTTCTTTGCGTAGGGTGGGGGTTAAGAGGCTTGGGTGGGAGGTTAAAAAATTATTTTTTCATTAAAATTGAATCTTCTTTTAAATTTTATTATGGATAGGGGAGTTCGGGGGTGGGGGGGAGGGCAGAGGGACTCGGGATGGAGGGGTAAGGGGTGAGGAATGGCTAAAAGGATTTATTTTTTAAATTTTTAATATGATCGCTGCTATAATATAAATTTTCGTATTTGCTCATATTATTCATTAGATAACTCATTTTTTACCCATTTAAAATATAAATTGAGTTAAATATTTTTTAAATTTTTTATTAACTCATATTTGATCGATTCGGCCCGCTCATTTGACGCTAAGAGTAGAAATATTTACACAATTCGATAATGTTTTAAATGTTACTAAAAGGTATTGTCTAACTTGTTGAAGCAATAATGTAGGTGAGTATCATTTGACAAGTCCAAGAAATTAAATGATCACACGTGTGGACAAACGTCTTGAAAGCTGGGACCATATGTACATACTGCCCATTACCTAAATTTGCCATGCAATATTTAATTTACTCATTTTTACCTGGTTCAGGAATTAATTTACGAGCACCAAAATAAGAAAACCATGGCAATAAATCCTGGTTTCAACATGTATATATAAGAATTTGTGGCAAAGTTGGAGAAAGGAGCAGGTACAAAACTAAATGCCTTTTACTATAACATACCTGTAAAGCCACTGTAAAAAGGAATTAATTAACTGGATTTGTAGGATCCCACTTGAGATTTTTATCGTCAAGGTAAATATTCTGTCTTTTAATACTGTAGTATACTAGTAAAAGTCAACTGGAGTATCAATATGTTCTTTTTACTTACCCTTAAATATGGTACTTGTTTGTGATGAAGAGCACTTTTTCCCTCGAAGTACTTCTTGTATTCCCTCCGTTTTTAAAATGAATGTCCTAGTTTGATTTAGATAAAGTTTAAAATAATAAAAAGACATTTTGATAGAGTATAGTCTAAATATTTAAAATGGTTTAAATATGAAAGCAAGTCATTCCTTTTAAAATAGATAGAGTATGTTTTAACTTGTTTAAAATTTTTATCACTTTTTAAGATCATAAATTGAAAGGACATTTTGATACGTTTTTATATCTTCAATTTTAGACGACAGGTTTCAATTATTATTTTTCCATACTTGGTACCCAATCAAACTAATACATACAAATTATTTTAATATAGAAATTTAGAAACATAATGAAACTCTACATGTAATCAAATACATAGTGATGAGGCAGGTGCAAACTGGATATTGGAATGGACAGTGTCAAAAAGTCATCCTATAAATGGAAGGAGAAATAAATGCATACAAAAGAACATTCATTTCCTCAGTGAAAGAATTAAATCCAAAATATTGTACAAATTGAGGTAGCTACCTACACTTCAATTCCACTGAATAATAATGTTGAGATCTTCATACCACCTTACTTTGGAATAGGAAAAATATTACTATTCTAATTGCAAAATCAATGGACTCACCATATAATCTTATCATCATCATAATTTATCAATCTAGAAATCAGTCAAATTCTACTTTAACTTGTACGCAGTCCGACAAGGGCAAATTTAGGAATTCAAAAATATTGATGCGTCATTATTTTATTTTTTAAAAAGGGATAAAATAGTGTTATTGTTTGAGATTAAACCCCCAACCTTCATGCATGCGAGAAAAGACCCTTTTGGACCACTGAACCAACTAGTTGTTTTAAAAATGAGTTCCTTTAGCTAATATTTAATATATATTTTAAGAATTATACAAGTAATATGCTGAATTTAGTCGGATGACCATAAATTCCCGTAACCCAAAATTTGTACATAAATTCGCCTCAGATGCTCGAGCCTCGAACCTTGGTTAGAGGGTTCATCCAAACCTTCTTTGATAAAAATATACTATTTATATATAATTAAAATATATATGATAATTATTGAACCCCTTCAATTAATTCGCATATTCTTTTTAAAATTTTAATCCCTTAAAATAAATTTTAACTTGACTACCAGACATAAGCGCTCCTTATTGCTGTTCCCACCTAGTGCGCGGCAGGATAGGACAACCCAATTAATTGGAAATTCACCACATTAACTTTAATCATTGTGTAAGCAGAGGATGTACTAATAATTAATTAATTAGTGGGGACAACTAAAGGTAAGATTCCTGGTTATTATAATGATAGGTGGTGAAATAAAGGTTTACTGTAATAGACAAAGGCACATGGACTTTATACACCAAGTGTTCGCACGGAAAACAAGACCTGATTTTTGGGGCCACTCTTTTATTTTGAAAAAAAGGGAAATTGAAGGCGGCAGACGGCAGTCATTCATTCATTTAGGCCTCAATTATTTCATTAAGCAAATAAAAAGATTACTCAACTTCAAAAAATTAGACAAATTACTACTTTTCCTTACTTTTATGTTTCAATATCCTTGTACAAATTAAAAGATTATGAAAGAGAAAAAGATCGCGTGATTTCACTAGGTCGAAAAACGTTGTTTGTCGTTAGTATAACATATGGTATTTCATAAAAAAATTAGAAGACAACTTTTCCATCATCAAATACTTTTTTAACTACTTTTATCGTATTAAATTTATCTGATACAATTTACATCTCTCATGTAATTTGTGAGTTATTCCACTTGAATGATGAATTTACCAAAGTGGGAAAAAAAAAAGTTGTTTGGTGTATAACAATTTGATGTTTAGCACTAGTCAGTGGAGTATAAATACTGTCTGTTTATACATCAGTTATTACTTTGAGTTCAGCTAAACCTACGGCCACAAATATATTCTTTATATTAAGTCAACTCTGAAATAGTCTACTTTTTTTAATTTTATTCCTAAAAAGCTAATGAAAACTTGCTACCTTACTTTGTTTTAAAAGTTAATACTCCCTTCGTTAATTTTTACTTGTCATATTTTATTTGTTGATGTCAAATTATATGAACTTTCGCCGATGTTTTAAGATGTATTTTCTTATCATATTAATATGAGAAAGACTGCAACTTCTAGCATTTTTCATATAATTTTCAACCATCTAAACTTTAGATTTCAAATACTCCTATTAAATTTAGTTACTTCAATTTAACTTTAAGGTTTAATTGAATTGATCTCAAAAAATAAAACAATGACAAACAAATATGAACAGAGGGAGTACAATTTATTAACACCAAATATGGTAGGATTCCTCTTATTAATCCGATTACACAATATGTTTATGTTAAATCCTCCAAAATCGAAAAAGTAAATCTTACTTTTCCCCTAGGCCCGTACGTTTATCTTAATGTCTTTAACATATTTGAATTTGATTTTCAGTAAGGGTAACAAAATTAAACCCAATCTGTTCAACTGATTCAATTCGTTGAAGTTTGGGCAGGTTATTTATTAGCTCAACTCATCTCAATCCAACCCATTTAAAATTGGGTTGATATTCAACTCGAATTGACTCGAGAGAGATCTTGTCAAAATATTTTTAAAAACACTTTTTTAAAAATTTGATATGTTTTATATAGACAAAAAAAAGAAAAATATAATTTAATTAAGTACTAAAATATTTAAAAAGAACAAATAAAGTAAGTAAAACTTAGTAAAAGTTGGATCAGATTGGGTCTTGATCCGCTCTATAATCCATCACTCAACCCGTTTTGACCCAACCCGCGCAATTGCCACCCCTAATTTTCAGCATCTTAACTTGAACGTTGTATTGTTGTTTAAAATAATTAATTAAATTTCATATGCAAACAAATAATAAGTCCGAAAAAGCTAGAAGAGGAACTAGAAGAAAAACAGTCTCATCTTTTTAAGGAAGTAATAGTTGAACAACTTTATTTTCACTGTTTCTTTAGCCAACTGTAATGGAAGATTAGGAGGGAATTGAAATGATGGGGATAGGGAATTAATGAGGTGGTAGGGTTTTCAAATTGAAAAAGACTAGCATTGCAACCTCGTAGGCAAAATTTTCCAACATAAAAGGCACGACCACATATCAAAATTAGGGCTGACTGACTTTATTCTGTTCGTCTCAATTTATGTGATGATAGTCGAATTTCAAAAATTAATTTCTTGGTAAGCATAAAGTTTAGCCCTTATACTTGCACTTATTCCTGTTGAGATTTTTTTTTTATATTATCATTAAAAAGTCAACAAACAGAATCTTAGTATCTCATATCTTAACTTCCATCTTGTTGATGAGAGTTCGATTTTCCCACATTGTAATTCTCTCCCCATTTTCCCTTCCCCTACACCCAATTTTCAACAACAAAAAAAAGTATAAATTTATCCCTCCCAAAAGTGAAGAATCAGTAAATTTTTATATTGTTATAATCTTTTAAAAATATTTTAAGTTATTAATTATTGCGACTTATATTTTCTTATCTAGCTTGATTATAAAATACGTATATTTATTTTAAAAAAAAATTAAAGACTCCATATGATCAAATTTAGGAAATTTACTTTTCTAAATCTGAACAGTACCACATAAATTGAGATGTCAAAAATATTTGTTTAGCTATCTTGTCATGAAATTTAAGCGCGCAGTGGAAATATGTAAATCCGTAATCCCAAGGATTGAGAAAAAGTTGGTGAGAAAGCAGAAAGCCGAAAAAAGAAAAGGTGTAAAAAGAGAGATATAAAGGAATCTAGCAACAGAGAAATTAAAGAAGATGGTCATGGGTGAAAGAAAAAAGTGTCTGAATGGAATATGCAACTTTAATTCAAAGAGAGTTTTCTTTTCATGGCCAGTGCAAAATTGGTCCACTCTTCTTTATTATTACTCCAGTATTTACAAACCATATAATATATCTTGGTTTACATCTTTCTAAAAGCGTAATCAGGTCTTCACCCCTTTTCCTTTCCTTTATTACTATTGTTTTTTCATTTAAAGTGATCCTTATAAAGCACCTAGGTATAAGGTCAGAACAATAAATCTAATAATATTGCTGGAAATCTTGATGCAAAAATCTTATTTAAGATGGGAAGACATGATTGTTCTTTAAACCCTATAGTTGAGTTGAACAACTGATTAGATTGCAAGAAGATAACTTGTATGAAATGTGGTTTTGCATGTACTCTAAAATTTAATGTAGGTGCGAATTTTCAATTTGTAGCCTATCATACTGTCCTGCAGAAAATATTGAAAAATTCATCTCAGAGACCCACCAAATTAGTACGAAAGTTGGGATATTTCAGAAAACGAATTCCACGAGAACTAATTAATTCAGCAACGTGTATCAAAGATAAGATTAGATTAGCTTGAGCTCCGACAAAGTTGATTATACCGAATCTAATGATACAAAGTACTGAAAATGTAGGAATTTGGTAGTTTTGAGAACTTTAGTGTAATACTCCCTCCCTTCATTTTTATTTATCCCTAATTGACTCGGCACTGAGATTAAGAAATAGCAAATACTAGATTAATTTTATTAAATTATCCTTTAAATATAATAAATACAATGTCTTAAAATATGTAATGAGAAAAAGGGTAAACTAGGAACTACTTGTAAAATTATCTCTTGAATTTATAAATTGGACAAGTATTGTTGAACATCTCAAAATAGTATAGTGGACAAGTAAGGTTAGACGGAGTAAATATAATATAGATGTAAGAATGAAATTCAGATACTTTTTTCCAAGAAAATAAAGCTCTATTTATTTGTCTAGCTAAATATCAAGAGACAAGCCCCACAAAATGTCTTGTTAAACTCTATTATAGGTCTGTTAATTGCTCATTATTGTAATAGTGTAACCGTTGACCCGCGTCGTCTCTCAGTTATCAAAATGAATGAATTTTGGCCTATTTGACCAGGAGCCATCTAAAGAAATGCAAAATTAAGATGCAATTCGAACAAAAGTGCCATTAATTATATTTCTTCACTTGACATTCCTTGTAATGAGTAATGGCACACGGTAGGATAAATAGTAGATATCGAACTCCCTTTCAATAAGTTTATATATCTATTTTTTTTCCTAAATTAAAATTCCGACTCTATCATCGAATGGACATATATTATAAATTTGGTTGATTGGGTCACTTCCATAATAATTAGCTCAAGTGGAACTATCAATCTGACACTTGCTTTCTTAAGCTGCGTACCCCTCCATCAACTTAATACATGTGCATATGCATCTGTACTGCGATTAAGGACCACATTTTTATCTTTCCTTTACCATACCAATTTCCTTTATATTATATTATTTATATTCTACTACAATCGGATTAATATAATAGGTAACATATCTTATTTTCCAGGCTATCATTATTTCTAATATGATTTGCATCCAAATGGAAACTGTTTTGTCTGCTTCAAATTTCACCCACGAGTTCAGGAACGAATTTATGTGATCGATAATCCATATTGATGCACCTTTAATTTGATATATATACTTTATAATATAGAGTAACAAGTAAGTTCAAGTGTTCATTTCATGAATCATGATGCTTAAAATACTTGGTAAAAAGTACATACATTAATAAATAACAAGTTATATAAAAGGCGTGAAGTAGACCGATTGAAATGCTTTTATCATATGTATAATAGTCTTGCGATGAATGATTAGCAAGTAGGAATATTATTAGTGTTTAAGTAGAAAGTCAATTGTTCTACTTAAAAAGATGGGTAAAAAAAACACTGTTCTCAGTGAAACAGAAAGAGAAATAAAGAAGGATAACTGATAAAGATGATAAATTTATAAGTGGGTCAGCAAAAAAGTTGTTAATAGAATGGAAAACGAAATGGTCCTGGCGCCTAGCTCAAACAGCTAATGAATTAACTAAGTCAATAAATGGCTGATAACTGCACAGTGCACACCCAATGTGTAGTAGTAGGAAAAATTGTTGCTCTAGTTTTATCTTCCATTCTATTAGTATCAATAACTAGTCGACTTTTAATTGTTAAATTTTGATTTGACATACTTATTAAGAAAATAATTATTGATATAGTGAGTTTATTATTTTACCCCTATTAATTGATAGGTTTTAAATATATTTACTTAGTATTATATTCTTTAAAAATTATTAATTCAATGACAATAAATTGAGAGCACAATAGGAAAAAAATTGCTCTACCTCGATTTCTTAAATATAACAAGTAAAAATGAAAATCAAAGTAGAATTTTTTTGACAATTAAAAGTGAATGAAAGGAGTACATAAGATATTATTCTCTCCTTCCTAAAACAAGTGTTACTTTTAAAAAAATAAAAATCATTCCAAAATAAGTGTCATCTTAATAATTCAAAACTAGAATTTTATGGGGTTTTTTTTTCAATTTATACCCTTATTCTACATCTTCCAGTAGTGTTCAATTATGAAGAAACATTTCTTAAATATTAGGAGATTTGTAAACTACACATTGCATTTATTGATTTCTTAATAGGCATGATTTTTTTTAAAGTGACAATTATTTTGGGACGGGGAAATAGTCGTATTTAAATCTACAATTAAGTATTAGTTTAATAAAATAAATTACTAAAAATAGTATTTTCGAGCATCAAGTCAACAGGAGGGAGTATCTACATCGTTTTCTCCGACTTCTATTCCAATATTATGCTATTTACGTGAAAAACAAAACAAAAATGTTACTACATTTACTCTTGCCATCTCTTCTCATGCTTTAAATTTATGGCTTTGACATGAGAGGAAACTTGAGTTCCTCTCATTTTGGAAGAGTTCAAGTACATTTTTCTCCCAGCTTGAACTATTTTAACATTTTCAAGAATACAGGTTGAATTGAATTAGTTAGAGTTAATGACAACTAAACCATACGTAGTGAATTGTTTATTACTCTGTGAATTAACTACTAGTAATATTTCAGCTAAGAGACTGAGATTTGGCAATAAAATTGAAGCCAAAAATTGAAGGACAAGCCATAGGGGCAGCACACGGCAACGAAGGTGTCGATATTATATAAATAGGGAAGTGGTCCAATTTTGCTTCATGCATGTACAAAAGCAACAAAAAAGTGGTGGCACTAGCTACCTAGTAATTAAAATTTCATCACCTAAATCAAGAAAATCACCTCAAGTAGATGAAAATTGGAATGTGGTCATGTAAGGGCTTCGTTACTCATCTTTAATACTTGCTGAAAATTTCGAGTTTCCAAGTGAGTTATAGTTTTTTATATGCATGTCTCAAAACGTGGTCCAGTTCCTTCACTTAAACTATGTTTTAATATTATGAGTGATGGGCATGTATGTATTTTGTCCTCTTCTTCAACTTGACTCTCAATGCTGCTTATTATTAGGACAAGAATCTCCCTACACTTCAGCTACTTTATGTTTGACAAAATTTTGAAAACAATAATGAGGTTTTTTTTTGTTGTTGTTAGTAAAAAAAAAAATAATGAGGTTAGTGAGACTAAGCATATTTAATGCCTATTTATGACTAATTAAATTTCATTCCCCAGCCCCCACACCCGTTATGATTATGCCCTCAAAATTGATAGTAAAAGACAAATTTTTTTGAGTAAACTATGCAAAATGTCGGTCCATAAGATCAATTTACCATCTTTTTAGTCTAATTTACTTAAAATGATCATTCGACCCTAATTTTTTGTCGAGAAAATGACCGTTGTGTTTTCTTCTTCGTTTTTTCCTTTTCTCTCTTCTTCTGCTACTTATTTCTTCTTCATCTAATTCTTCCTAATTACATGATTAGATAATTCTTTTTCTTCTTCTGCTGCTTCTTTCTTCTTCGTCAAATTCTTTTGCTGCTTCTTTCTTCTTTATCTACTCCTCCTACTAAGATTCGTCCTATTTCTCGTGGATGTTCTTCTTCAACTAGCTTCCTCTTTCTTTTTCATCTTGCTTTTCATCTCCTTCTTCTTTTTCTTTAAAATTTAATATATCGTAAATGAGAATCATTTGGAGTAAATTATAGTTAAAAGTCTCAAAATATCAAGATGATTTCATATTTTAAATTGGGACTTTTTAGAAATAATTTCAGTTGATCGAGATTGAATAGTCAATGCATATTTCATGTATAATTAATGTAAATTTTATGTGTAGTTAAACTATATTCAACTTTTTAATGTATTATAATATATAGTTAGTATATAATTCAAGTATAGATAAGCTTTATGGCATAGTTTAGTGTATACTTTCTTTGACTTTTGACAAGTTATATTGCATAATTCACTGTTTTGGCTCTTTTTATGTAAATAAAATGTGGTTATATTATTACTCCCTTCGTCTCATTTTATGTGACACCTTTCTTTTTAAGACCTATCCCCAAAAGAATGTCACTTTACTCGGATAAGAAACAATTTGACTTTAAAGTTTTCGTTTTACCCTTAATGAAACGATATTCAACCACATAAATATGTATGAATGGTTTTAGACTATAATTTCAAAAGTCTTCCTTCTTTTAAACACTCTGCCAAGTGTGTCATCTAAAATGAGACAAAGGGAACATAAATTAATTACTTTTATTATATTTATTTGAAATTAATCCTAAATTTTCAGCCCCTGGGCTGTCCTACAATTGCAAGTAAGCCCCATATCAAGGTTTTGGGCTGGTCCAGTGATATTGCAAAGAGGCCTGGAGTTTCAAGATGAAGCCATAAACGGAATAACTAGTGTATATGGGGTGATTATATCTCTTATACAAATCATACAACTATTGAAAATTATTTACAAGTCTAACAAAAAATCTCACATTGGTGGTTAATGAGATGGGTGGACTCCTTATAAGGCTTGGACAATCCTCCTTCCTTTGAGCTAGCTTTTGGGGTGTGAGTTAGGCCCAAGACTTAATTTTACATGGTATCAGAGCAGGACCTATCTCACCCAATGTTGGGCCCCCGAAAAAAATTAAAATTGCCCATGCAATAAGGCTTGGACAATCCTCCTTCCTTTGTCTTTAAAAAATGATTTGACATTTTATTTAGGTAAGCTTATATAAATGTTCTCTTCAATTATGTAATTTACTAACGTGGCTGAAGTATACATTATTTATAAATTTTGATGGTATATAGTGTGAATAAAGATATAAAATAATAAAATATATATTAGTGTAGATATCGAAATTTCTTAGGACTCTACAAAGATAGTCCTATTTCAGTCAGGTTTCTTGGAGGCTCCTCTACCCTAAACTCTAATTCGCATATATAAAGAGTATTATATCGTAGGAATATTTATCAAGAAATCAAAATATGACTCAAAAGAGGTTAAAATCATCCTACGAAGAATCAAGGGAGAAACAAATTTATACCTACCTTATTCATGAACAAATTTATATTTCTTCCTATTTTATTTGTGATTGTGATTTATTTTTTATCACATTAAAATTTGTTGTAAACAATTATTTTGTACGGCTTATTTATAAACTAAACGCCCCAAGGACACTGGGCTGTAATTTTTTTTTAAAAATAATATAATTCGTCAACATTTTTTTTTTTAAAAAAAATACATTTGGAATTATAATAGTGAAAGTATGTATTTGCAATATTTATAGTGAAAGGCCCACAAAAATGTGTAATTGGAGGAGTCGATAAGAGAGAAGGGGTGCGTCGAGGGGGAGCGAAAAGGCAACAGAAAGAATGGTGGGAGTTTCGTCTATTCAACCCCGCTTCATCTCTACTTTTCTTGGCGACTGCCGCTTCATTCAACCTCCTCACGCACTTCATAGACTCTTCCATTGCAACCAAGGTTCTTGATTACTTACTTTGTGCTTTTCTCTATTTTTTCTTGTACTACTTTGGGACAAAAAGTGTCCCCCCTTTTTCTTGTTTTACTCATTTGCTGTTTTTCTTCCTCTCAAGTTCTTGTATTTACCCTATTTTTCTTTACTGCTTCAAGATTTCGAATTTGCCCATGATTTGTGCTATCTGGTCTCAAGATTTTATGATGGTATTCATTAATAGTGTTTAGGAGGACATAGTTGAATCTCAAATGTAACTAGCAAAGACACATATTTCATGAACTGTAACTATTTATGTTTACTCAGGAAATAAACATCTGTCGCTGCAATGCTCAAGAACATTTTCTGGATTGACGAATTTGTTATTCAACAGAAGGTATGTTATTTCATCTTCAAGATTTTTGATTTTCAGCATTCTGGTTACAAGTCGTTAAAGGTGAAGAGAAAGAATTTCTTTTACGAAGCAGAAACATGATATGTACCCCAAATGTAAGTAGATCAGTTAATCTGAGAATGATGGTGTATTGGAATTGTTTATAGTAGGAGCGACATACTGACAGTTGCGAGATGCATTTATGGAGGGTGCAAGCAAATATCAGTACAAAACGTCTTGAGAAGCTCTTGGTCATACTTGGTAGATTTATTTAAAGATCACACTGGATATTTGTAACTTAATAACTTTTGCCATGTCGTGGTGCAAACGAAAGACATCTCTTTTCTTTTATCAGAAAGAAAGTTTTGTAAGCTCTTAATTTGCTATGGTTTCTAAAACCTTTTAGACAGTCTTATTAGGCTCTTAAAGCCTGTGTTACATGAGTACTGCATTTATTCTAGGTTTGTTTCTGAGTTTTCTGTACTGACATTCTGGTGCTGGGAATAGTGTTGTCTATCTCTATACTGAGGTCACGAGAAGATCCCCCGGGACGAATCTACAAGGGACTTGCCTATGTTTTTCTTCTTGTGGTCCTTCCAATACTAAATGTGATAGGTTAATGGCTGATGAAATATGAAAAGTTACTATGGGCAATTTTTATTTGAACTTTCATCATGTGAGAACAAGGTTCAACAAATGGAAAGTTCCTGTGGTGTTTCCCTCATTTTACTATTTTCCTGCTTCTGCTTGTTTGCTGTATGCCTTGGATACTAATTTTAAACTAAACTTGGTAGGAATGTGGATGAACTTCCAAACACCAATCGCAAACGTTTAAGACCAGGTCAAATTTCTCCTCCTCGACCAGTTCCAGAACAAATACAAAGGCCTCCTTATGTGAAGTCTAGGAAGCCACCTGGGGTTGGTGGTGGCTTCGAAATACATGACAGAAAGGGAATAGAAAAGATGAGAGCTTCGGGAAGGCTTGCTGCACAGGTTCTTCAGTATGCTGGAACATTAGTCAAGGTGATTTCTGGATTACCTTCTACTCAGTCTCGATGTGAAATTCCTTGTACAAGCTTCATTTAGTTAAAAAAAAAAAAATTCAAGATTTGTATTTGCCCCAGCTAAGGCTTTCAGTAACTATCTTTCATTAACTACAGTCTCCATTTCCTGTCTATACTATGATCATCTGCTTGCTTTGAACATTGGCTATTAGCTTTATTAAATTAGACATCTACCTTGTGCTTTTGCTTCTTCTATGTTTTTCTCTGCAGACACAATACAACCAAGGGAGTAGCTAGTAAGAGGGTAGAGTTCAATTGAATCCCGTTTACTGAAAAATTACTCTGTACAAGTAGTGTAGAAATAATTTTTTTTTTGGTAAATTGTTGTATTCCCTTGATACAAGGGAAAGGTCTAGTGTAGTGGTAAGGACTAAGGGGGTTTAGAAGTCGTTTTAGTTCAAAACTTCAAATATCACCAATGACATTCTAGTATTTTTTTGAATGCTCCTAACGTATATTCCTGGTTTGGCCACTGGTTACCATCTGCTTTTACTAGTCCTTTCGTTCCAATTTGTAGGAAAACTTCCTATTTTTGGATGTTCTAAAATGTCTAATACCGTTTCATATTACTTTCGCAAATTTATTAAACTACTCAAGTTTTAAACATTGATGTGATCTTTTCCCTATTAGCTAACTTCTCAGCCATTACTTTAATTTTTTTTCTTCAACTTTCACTAGTATTAGATGTACATCAAATTAACTTATTAAACTCCATGCGCACAAATACCATCAATAAAATGGAAAATGTGGAGCCAATGGTTCTCTCTTTTTTCTTTCTTTTTGTGCATGAATAGAAAATGTAAGGAACGTTAGTGTCAGATAACTCCAAGTTATTCAATGTTGGAATGTAACAGGTCTTAATGGAGCAAATACATACTGAGGATTTATGTAGCCAACTCCACCTAACCTGGGTTTGAGGCATAGTTGTGGTAGTCACCATTGCATCAGACTGCCATTGTCTTAAATGGGTGCAAAAAGATCAACAATTAGTTTCACAGGTTGTCTGAAGTGTGCTTCATCTTAAATCTATGTAGCTATTTTTTTCTGGCAGCCAGGCATCACGACTGACGAAATTGACCAAGCTGTTCATCAAATGATCATTGACAATGGAGCATATCCGTCACCTCTTGGTTATGGTGGATTTCCAAAGAGCGTATGTACATCAGTGAACGAGTGCATTTGCCATGGAATCCCAGATTCACGCCCACTTGAGGTTTGTTCTACTGAATAGTTGTTTCCTCTATAACCAAGACTTCGACTGTGCAACAAGGCTAACATTCTATGCTTTGTGATATTTAATGATTCAGGATGGGGATATAATCAACATTGATGTCACCGTTTATCTTAATGTAAGTTGCTTGTTGCGATTAGTACCATTAGGTGTCTCTTCACTGCTGCAACTTTTTTGTTCAAACCAATATTTGTTATGCATCAATAGAGTGAAAATGGTATTAGATGCCTTCTTCAAGCTATAAATATGATGATGTATGAGTTTGGTTCTTCATGGTTCTTCAAGATGTTATTATCCTTGTTCTTGAGAACCATGGCTTTTTGCATCACTAATGTCATCTTTGGTTTTCCTGTCTGCTGATTGGGATTTAAATCACTAGATTTATAACTCTTGGTACTTGTAATCTTTTGTAATTAATTTACATTATCTTTGTTTCTTGCTCCCTCATATGCTCTTACACAAAAGTGGTAACATTTACTCCATTAATTTATATTTTAGATAATACCTTTTCCAACTCCCTATAATTCAGTTCCCTATTGCCACCTTCTGAAAATCTTCTTTCCCATCTCCAGTGCCCTTACTGCTCTCCACTACTATAAGTAGAGAAAGTTGGGAAGCCTTTTCTTCAGTCTATAAAGTTGTAAATTCGTTATGGAACAATATGGAGAGTAAATGCCAGTTAAAGAATTTTGATCCTTACAAAACGATTAAGCAAATCATAAAGATATCTTTCCTTCTGTTAAAAAATCCAGCTTTCTTCCCTTAGTCGAACATGGTTTAATAAATGCAGTCTATCACTCCTGAAATTCAGTTTTCTCTCTGTTTCTCTGCTTGGCTTGATTGATTATGCAGGGTTACCATGGTGACACATCAGCGATGTTCTTTGCAGGAAATGTTGATGAGGAAGCCAAAAACTTGGTGCAGGTATGACTCATTGATGGTGTAGGGATATTTAGTGCCATTATTTTTTGTATATACTCGACATTTAAGCTCATCATTAAAAGCAAAAAAAAAATTTATTTTTCTGGCTCTGAAGCTTGGCAATTCAACTTCTTGTTTTCATTGATGATCTGATAAGTTCTTGCGGCTATATAAGATTTTTTTGGACTCTTCTTTGGTTTATCTCCATATTTTGTGATCACATTTAGCAACAAATGCTAAATCTCTTCAGTGTCTACATGTCTGTTGATTTATTTTGTTTTTCAACTTAACTGACCCGATACTTGACCTTATAAAAGCTATAGTAGCATATGTTGAGTTTCTGGTTCTATCCTTCAAGAACATGAATATTGCCCCTACTTTATTGCCTCTTCTGTGAACCGTCTTATTTGACAAGTTTGACAGGTCATGTTGTTGAATAGGCTACTGAGACTTCCTGTTACCTTTGTCAAAAAAAAAAAAGGCTAATGAGACTTGCGTATTATTATTATTATTATAATATAATCGTAAAAGTGGAAGAATATATCGAAGTAATAGTTTAACAACAATTTTGTTTGGGAAGAGACCACTTCTTTATTTGAATTTGTGTACTTGCCAGAAGTGAGTGTTGTATAGGATACTGTTAATTACAGAACTGTATCGCATATTTTAGATTGACAGTGATAAATCATTTTACACAAATTGGGATACAGAATATCTAACAACAACAATCCCAATGTGATCCCACAAACTCGCACACTAGCCTAAAGTTAAAAGCTGTTACATTAGCCAAATATTTTCCTTAGTGACCTCGTTTCAGCATGTTTTGAAATATGTGCGAGTGAGCTGTCTGAGCATAGCTCAGTTCTTTGATATTTACCTGCACATAGTATGTTTTTCCATATCATTATAGAGATCTTAGACCCTGTTTTTCAGGCTGTCATTCAGCAGATTTCACAAAGAAGACATAACTTGATTGTAGATGGTTTGACTGTGTGACTATTTGTTGTCATCTTATTCATCCAGAAAAAAAGCTTGTTAATCTTTCCCTCAATGGAACAAACTACTTTTTTGGACTTTATTAAAGTTTGTCTCAACTTTTTATGCATGCTCGAAATTCTTTAACTACATAAATGACAACTAAGTGGAATAGGAAGACCTAATTACTGATACTACGTTATTATGCACTGATCGCCAGTGACCAGAATTGCAATCCAAATAAAGAAAATGAAGATGTTGTAGTTTATATCATATGTTGTTACCCCTTTACTTAATTTGAGTTCCTACCTATTGTGCTACCAAGTGTTCCATATGCTTTAGCTTATCAACCGTAAGAAACTCTTTTCCTTTTGTGCTTTAGAGGGAGTCACCTTATTTTGTTGTGTAGATGCTTCTGCAATCCTACCTATTGGTTTTATTTGTTGCCTCAGGTGACTAAAGAATGCTTGGATCAGGCAATAGCAGTATGTGCACCAGGAGTGGAATTCAATAAAATTGGCAAGACGATACAGTAAGACATCTGCCTAAATCATCTATCTTTTTGTTCTTGTGCATCTCGGTCTGCTAAACATTTGAAGGATTTGTCTCGGGATGAAGATGAATTTGTCATGAAAAATCAATGTTGCTACTGGCATAGTTTGGCAAATTGATTCGAGGAATATGACACATACATATCTGATATTTCTCTTAAATTATTAAAATGCAGTTATGATCTATGTATACATACATCAATATATCACTTGTATAGCATAGCAGATTTGATTGATGTAACTTCTATGTGTAGTGACCATGCAGATAGACATCGCTATGGAGTTGTGCAACAGTTCGTTGGCCATGGAGTGGGACGTGCTTTCCACAGTGATCCAGTCATTTTACATTATAGTAAATTCCTTATTTAATATCTGATCTCCTTACTGCTATTTATCTGTGTAGAAATATGATCAATAGAGAGCCTATATGGTTTAACTTGTTTGCTGCGTAACTTGTTATTGTTTGCATGGGAAAAATATTATCTTCTTGTTGAGTTTTCTACTTGTGCCATCCAATGTCGATGGACTGGATATCTAGCATGCTAAATGCTGGAACAACACCTCAAACTAATATTTTCTGGAGATGTAATAACACACTGCTGTTGTATCAGGGATTAAAAGTAGAGGACCCTTCAAAATTTATTTGTATTGCACCCAATACTTATATTTTAACGGTGTCCAACATAAATATTGAATCTCTGTTGAGTGTTGACAACTATTTCAAACTACTATCAGTTATCTGAGTTGAAGAAAATAAGCTACTTCATGCTCTTGGTTTGATGCGTATCAAGTTACGAGATATTTTGTTCATTTGCAGACCTCCATCCTATTGGGCAGTTTTGTAAACCATAAAAATGAGAAAATCCCACTGTAAAAGAGATCTTCTCCAAAATGAGAAATGAGATCATAGTTCTAAGGTGTTGTCTCTGAAAAATAATCTATTTGAATGCATAGTCACATTTTTGCTTGCATTTAATATTATTCTTGTCTTCTTAAACCCAGTAATTCTCTGTCAATTTTTATTTGCTATATTTGTTCTCTCTCAGGGAACAATGATCGCGGACGGATGGTGCTCAATCAGACATTCACTATTGGTAATTTTACAGTAGTTGATTAATTTCCATGTTAAATAAATGTCCACGGGAACAGTCTGTTTATAGATATTAACCAGAAGTTGGTAGCTATTGTGTTGTGTCTCTTTTTACCCTGTAGTCTGTGATTTAGCTAAGAGCTGAGGTTTCACAGTGCTTAATGTTTATGAATCACATGGGCAGTTTTTGTTTTCACCTCTTGTTTTGTTGTAATTGATGTATCTGTCACTTTTTAGGAGCATAAAATTACTATTCCATCGTTTTGTGCACAATTTTACTGTGCTGAATGGAACTTTTTCTGTGCTGTACAGAGCCAATGCTGACAATTGGTAGCATAAATGGAGTAATATGGGATGATGATTGGACAGTTGTTACAGAAGATGGTAGTCTATCGGCACAGTTTGAGCACACCATTTTGATAACTGAAGATGGTGCTGAGATTCTTACACAATGCTAGCGATGGTCCCGCAACAACATCGTACTATCTTATTGGATAATTCAATATTGGTAACTACAATTCTCATACTGACCTTGTTCAAGTTTTGGTGCTGTAATATTCTTTAAATTTGTTTCTTGGATATTTAGGGTGATTCAATTTCTTTTACACCTTTTCAGAAACTAGGACAAGGGAAGAAGACTTGTTCAAGCATTTTAAAACTATAAACCCCTTATGTATACAATGGGACACAAGAGTTAGCTGTATTGAATAGTTTCTCAGCTCCGTTCTCTAATTTTTCTTGCACGCCTCCGCAATCTGACAAATTGTATACTGTTTTCACGGGAGTTTGGAAAAGAAAGACTATTTGTAGTTCTATAGTACGTGTTTCGAAAATCAGGATGGCATTTCTCCTAAAAACCAGTAAAAGTGGACTTCTGTGCAAACCTTTCCAAGGAGGATAATTTATCTATGCAGCATTATACAAATAAAAAGCCAGTTCAAGTATATTCGAATTAAAACTTGAAATAAGCAATCATGAATAATTTCTAAAACTTAACCTAACAATTGCATAATCCGTAAGGAGAAGTATTCTCTTCCCATGTTGTTACCCTCCATACTGTCACTTGCATTTGGTCCAAACAACAATTAATTTACTAGCACTATACGTTATTTCATTCCATCTATATATACAAATAGAATATGCAGAGAGAATAAATGTAAATCAAGCATTACAGAGGAGCATGGCGCGTTATGGAGAAAGAATTACAGTGTTGAGCATTGATGGAGGAGGAGTTAGGGGAATCATACCCGGAACCATATTGACTTTTCTTGAATCAAAGCTGCAAGTATGGCAACTTGATCCTTGGATTCTTGGGTAACCGAAGATTGCACCAACCGAAGATTCCTGCTCACTTCTTCAGGACAAAAGATGAGCATGGCAATGATAGAGAATTTAACCTTGTAGATGGAGGCATTGCAGCCAATAACCCTGTAAGTTACTTTAGTCATGTTACAGTAAAATTTAATTTAAGCAGAACCATCCGAAACACCTAAAGTTGTCACACTTCAACTAATACTTATACCTATTGAATACTTATACTACTCAAAATTTGTATGTTAGATGCTTTTCGCTGACATGGCATAGTATGCTTTAATCTATTAGTACCACATTTTGTTTTATAAAGGCATTGCTGGCGATGAGACCAACAGGAGCCAACGCAAATTTGTTGCCGGCAAATGTTCTGGATTATGGCAATCATCTAGTTCTATCTGTGAGAACAGGTACTTCCAAGTCCGAAAGGAAGTATGATGCAATCAGAGCAGCCAAATGGGGACTCATTAGTTGGCTCCATAAAGATGGAAACTGCCCGCTGGTTGATGCTTTTACTTTTGCCAGTGCTGATTTAGCTGACCTTCATTTGTCCTTGCTTTTTAGTACTGCTGGCCATATAAACAACTACCTTCGCATCCAGGTCTCTTTCTCAGCTTTGGTTACCCATAATTATCATTAATGCTATTCATCTTAGAAAATTTTAGCAGCTCAATGGGTTGTTTAACTAAACTCTTATCTTGTTGATTGTCTAACTAAGCTCTCATCTTGTTGAGGGTTCGATTCCCCTACAAATTTATGCTCTGCATCGAAAGTACTGAATTCAGATGAACCTGATAATACTGTAAATCCGCCCGTGTGTGAAAGTCAAACTCGTTTGATTTTTGGCAGGATGACTGTTTAAGTGGAGATGCGTCATCGACCGATAAAGCAACAAAGGAGTGCATGGAGAATCTGGTGAACATTGGTAATAACATATTGCAAAAGCCTATTTCCAGGATGAATCTTGAAACCTGCAGAAATGAAGCTCTTGAGAATGAAGGCACAAATGAACAAGCTCTTATCAGGTTTCTGGCTTATTAATTCATGTTACAATCCAAACAGCAGCACTCAAATACATAAGTGGCTTAAACGAAAATTAAATGGAAGCTTTACATTTTAAAAAATATTTTCTTAGGAAGTATTCTTTTAGGCTTTAGCTCTTTGGGATGGAAAATTACTAGTTCTTTGTTTTTAATAATTTTTTTCAATCGAAAATATAATCAATCAATTTAATTTTTAGTCTAGATATGTCAAACTTCTCCTAATAATTCTCTTTTTTTATATGCAAAATATTTTTTTTAAATTCTCCTTATAATTTTCTTATTTTAGATGCAAAAATAACTTCTTCTTTTTTATAACTAGGACTTAGATATTTTTTCTTAAAAAAAGAGAGGGTGATCTCCCTCAAATTTGAGGATTTGACTTCTCTTCATTTCCTCAAATGCATATTTAAATAACTGTCATGTGTCATATTTAAAATCTAAAAGTCTAATTTTGAGTTAATTTAACAAGCCTCTTAACCATAGTTTAAAAAAAAGGGAAAAAATCACTAATTGTGAAAGTAAGAACAATCTTATGTTTCACTAATAAAATTAGTAAAAGATAAGATTTTTCTTACTTTCACAATTGGTGATTTTTTTCCTTGTTTTTTAACTATGGTTAAGAGGCTTGTTAAATTAACTTAAATCTAGACCTTTAGATTTTAAATATGACACATGTCACTCATCTAAACATGCACTTGAGGAAATGGAGAAAAAGTGTAACGGAGAGGAGCCGAATCCCAAATTTGAAGCCCAAGACACTTGCCTTTTTTTCAATCTTTCGAATTGCTCTGAATCCAAAACTTTAAAGCAAAGACTAAAGATTAAACGAGTAACTTAAATATAGATAACTTTAAGGATATTTAACTAATCAGTTATGTCGAATTCAATAATCAATAATGTGTTTTGTTGATAGGTTTGCAAAGCTGCTATCCCAAGAATAGATACTTCGCACTACTACAATATATATAACACAAAAACAAATTACAATTCTTCCTAGAGAGAAGATAAAGTTGTGTCTCAATCTCTCCCGATTTGTCAAAGCAGTGGAACCATTTAAGTGTACATTTTTCTCATTATATAATTGTTGTCATTGTACTTGTAAGTCAACATATTTAAAGTTTATAGATAGAATTGATAATCAATAATTATCCCCCAATTTTCCATATTTCTTTCCCTTGAAAGTATTTTTTTTTAAATTATAAAAATAACTGAGAGAGTGAACTTTCAAAAAACTACGAAAAAGGAAATATGGCTTTCATGTGATGACCTTTTTTTGTTTCAAAATTTAATAAAAATCTATTTCAAATATGTTCTAGAAAGTTAGGTACTCTCTCCATTTCAATAAAGCACAATTTAGTGATACTTTTTATGTTTTAGGAATTGTTTGATTCTTAACGATTATTTGATTTTTTTTAAAAGATAATCATTATCAACATTAAAAATTACTTTTACATATTATTTGATGATATATCAAATTATATTTTATTGTGTTATAGTATTATATTATATTATTATAATAAATACAAAATTTGGATATATTGTGTCATTTTTCATCATTGCATAATATCACATATCAATAATTCGAAGGATAAATGTATCCAAAAAGTATGGTACGAAATAGAGCTACTACAAAAAAATAGGATAAGAGATAAAATAAATAATAAGTAAAAGAAAAAATGAGAAAAAAAATAAAATAATGATACGATCATTACCAAATCAGTTGTTACACAAAATGAGACTTCATATTATATCTAATTAATGATGAATTTAGTAATGTAATACAATAAAATTTAAATAATAATAATAATAAAATATTATATTTAAACTAAAATATAACACAAAATCAAACGGATTATATTGTGCTCTATCGCAGCGTTTGCTGAAAGAAAAACGGACTTGTTTGGTTGGAGTTTCCTAACGTCAGGCCCAACAAGCCCAAGCTATAGTCGTCAAACCTATAAATTTCCTTTCCGTTTAATCTTTTACTACCACTTTTCTAGAACAATAAACTTTTCATCCATGGATTCTATACCGGTGAATTGGGAGGCCCTGGACTCTTTGATTATCGATTTCGTCAAATCGGAAAACCTCATCGAAGACTCAGTTTCTCCTTCTACTTCGCCGTCGACGTCTCCATCGCCGTCTTCGTCAACGTCGTCATCATCGTCTTCCTCTTATCAGTCAAGATTACTTATTCGGCAGATCAGGCGTTCAGTAGAGTGTGGTGACATTGATGCCGCTATCGATCTCTTGCGTGTGCATGCGCCTTTTGTTCTTGATGATCATCGTCTTCTCTTCTGCTTACAGAAGCAGGTAACTCGCTGTTTCTCTCCGGGCTTAAATTTTGCAAGTACTGTGAATTAGTCAAGAACTTTCTACTTATTCTCAATTCGATTTAATTAGCGAGGATTTAAAATTAATTGACGCAACTTCTGAAGACCTTTTCGAGTTTCTTGTTTTTAAGTTTTGCATATGTATAGATGCCACCTGATTATTGTCTCACCTTTTCCTATTTGAGGTTGAAAGCCCTGAAGATAGCTGCAACTCAGATTGGGGCGCTTGCACCTTGCCTAGGTTCTTCAACACCCACGGGTTCCCTAGGGCATAGATATTTTTTAATTGTTAAAGCAATATTATGGATGATTTTATTAGTGAATACTAGGTATAAATTTTAGCATGATAATATTAGTCATTAATCCGAATTAGAAAATTAAAACTAAGTTATAGATAAAATGGTTTTTGAACTTGATTAAAATGTTAAAACTTCATATTTCATTTAATTAGGCTTCTAACCCTTGTCCATGTTATTGTTCTTTTCATTTGTTGTTGTATTTTCTTGCAACACGCACAAACACTCATTCCTACTTTAATAATGCTTTAAGCCAAGAGTCACTTGGTGTGTTTCTCTACCATTTCCCTTTTTTATGTGATTAACCTTTAGACAACAACTCTTGAGTTGAGTGAGAGATCGATCACTGGGTGACATATTTTGGATTTCAAAAATCTGAATAGACTTTCTGGGGAAATCTTAGAGTTTCCGTTGATTTATGAAACTTTTTGGTGGTATGCTTCACCAGAATTTCTTTTAGGCTTAAATTTCTGTCCATGTGAACTCGTTGGATGAAGTCAAACTTGTTTTCCCATGCTTCACTTAGACAAATAATTGATGATCCTTGAAACTTGTCTCCATGATTTTTATGCAGAGGTTTATTGAGCTTTTGAGGAAAGGAACTACAGAGGACCGAGAATCTGCCATTAATTGCCTCCGAGAGTCCTTGGCACCTTGTGCGTTGGATGCATATCCAGTAGGTCCCTGCGTATTCATTTTGATTCCATTATCAACATTGACACTAGTGAACACCTCTTGGATCCGTCAACATCTTAATTTTTTTTTTAATCAAAGCACAACTTATATATTTGCTTGTGGTTGTATATGTTTCTCAACTAGATTATATAAGTTATGTCTATGCAACTCAGAGAATATTTGATTTGACAAGATCATTCCTGGTGTTTGTTTGTGGTCCAAGGATGTAATTTCTCATCCTATGTTCTTTGTCATAAATCTTGTTTTCCATGGTTATGCTAGATGATAGTGACTTGCTCACTGTCCTCAAGTTCATCACTTTGGATCCCATTATATCAATTCCATACTTACAAAATACTTCATTTGAGTTCTCTCAATCTCATTTGCAAAATACATGTATTCTTATTCTGTTTATGAGAATCACTTCCCTTCACATACTTCTCCTTACAATTGGGTTTTAATGAATGTTTAACTTTTTATCTTAAGGAAGCATATGAGGAATTTAAGCATATTCTTCTTGCGTTGGTTTATGACGAAGAAGATAAGAATTCACCGGTGGCGAGTGAGGTAAGAGGTTATTTCCTTGGCCCTGAGTAGGAATTTCATTAATGTTCATTTGGCAGCAGTTAGATGTCCCAGTGGCTTATTGATGTTTTTTTTTTGAGTTAACTAAGATACTGAATGTCTCCTTTTAATGAAAGTGACAACGTTTCTGCTCTTCACTATCCCAGTGGTCTCCAAGGAGGAGGATTGACATTGCTGGACTGCTGTCATCTGTTTTAAGGGCTCATTTATGTGCATACGATCCTCTTTTTGCAATGTCATTGAGGTACTTGATAAGGTTGGTACAACTTTCAGATGATGCGTGACATGCTTAGATGTACATTCAAAAACCAATGAAATGGAGACTCTTCATAATTCGTTCTTCAGAGATCTGAGAACTCTCTCTATTCTTATTTAACTTCACAATCATTTTGCAGCATACACAAGTTGTTTTGCTTTCGTCAGGGAATTCCATCACCTATATCAGATCTTACTGAGAGATTACTTCTCGAGGACCGTGACCCTCCTGCAACACCACTTGAGAGTTCCTATGAAGCACCTCCATTTGATGAGGTCATAAATCTTAGCTACTCTACTACTATTTTGATGTAATTGTTTTGGTTATTGAACCTGAAAGGAATGCAGTTTGTAAATGTGGTAATTCTCTTTGGTTATTTTATTATATTTTTCAGAGATCTTAGATAATGGAGAAAATCTCTGGTGTTGGAAAGCCTCTAATTTGCCTTAAAAGACAAATTATTGGGTATTGGATTAAACTGTGTCCAGCCAGAGTGGTGTAGTATTAAAAGATTCGTATTGCAGGTGCCAACTAGTTTTGGTCTGAGGCGTAATTGTTTCTTTAATTTTTTTATTTACTTTGAAGTAAGATGTGGTACTTAATGGAATGTGCATCTTTTGTTGAAGTTCAAACTACCATATCTTCTTCTTCTTCTTCTTCCTTTTTTTCCCCAAAAATTAAGCTTTAGAAATTCTTCTAATGTGTTCTAGGCATTGTGTCACATCAATATTTTATGAAATTAGGTGGACATACAAGCTCTTGCTCATGCGGTAGAGCTTACTAGGCAAGGGGCTATTGATAGCTTGAGATTCGCCAAGGGTGACTTATATCAAGCATTTCAGGTTAGTATGCTGAACTATTTGCTATTTAAACTGTTTGCTTAAAATGTTCATTATCTAGAACAGTACTTTAAAGTAGGTTAGTTTCTCATACAAGCTCACATATATCACACTACTTCTGCCACAATACATTCCATCTTTCTGATGGTAATTTGAAGTCCAGTGATGTCCTCGTCCAGCACCATCTTGCTGTTGCATTGATTTATGCAAAACGTATGGCTAGTAATTACTGGTGAAGCTGAGAACATAGTTGATGGTGTTCAATATGGCCCCGGGGGGGTTTCTGTTTCTCGAAATGAAGTTTGTTATTAAAGTTATCTGCTTTTGATGGAATAGAGAAGGATCTTGTATACTTGAGAAATAGCCTCTTACCCCTTCTTTCCTTTTGGTGCACCCATGAGGTTTTTGTTTGTATGAAGATTTGTTGTCATTAGTAGAAAACCATGTATTCTTGTAAGGTTTTCTACTTTTTAGTATATTTCTCGTAGATGGTCAAGTTTTTTGCCCCCTTTTAAATGTTTTTTTTTTTAATATTTTCAAAAAAAATTGTTACATGTTCAACATATTATGCTGTATGATTTTTGTTTCCTTGCGTGCACAACAATTTATTTTCTTTTCACTAAATGGAAAATCACTATGAACTTCTTTCCTTGTAGCTGCCAGTGGCTTTTCTCATAAAAAAATCTGGGGATGGGACTGAGAATGATTTCGTCACTCATTTGCATTCTTCTTGAGTTGTTTTCTGTTTCTTGTAGTGTTCCAGATACTCTGTAATTTGCTGATGAGGTAGATCTAGCTTGTTAGTTGTACAGCTTTGAGGTCAAATGTTAATCACAAACACTTTAGTTGAGACTGTGCCTGTAACTGTGCTGTTGCAGAATGAGTTGTGCCGGATAAGATTGGACGACCCCATGTTTGATGAGCTTGTTCATGAGTATTGTGTCTATAGGGGTTTCGTCAACTTCAGTGTGGTAGATTCTCCTGGTAGGTTTCTGATCAACTTTACTTTCCATTTTTACATTCTGTTTGCTAATATGTACCTTAAGGTTGGCTTTTATTATTTTTTTACATCACCCAGGGATGCAACTTAGTATCAACGACGATCAATCAGAGTCTGGACAATTATCAAAGAACTGTTCCACAGAAGTTGGGCATGGAAACACTGAACTTTCTGGCAGTGACACCTCTGCTACTCAAGTTATCACGGAGGGATCACCTGAAAGTAATACCAACTTGGCTAGCATAAAAAGTACTGATACCGAAGAGCGTTACCCTAGCGAAACAAGTCATGGAGATTGCAGTACCAGTGGGACTCCTCAGTTCGAAAAAGTTCTGCAGAAAAAGAAGTGTCTTAGAGTTGGCGAAACAAACAAACGGAAAAGATGGAGGGGGAGACATGAAAACACAGAATTTGTGTCTGGAGCTACCAGTGAAAGGAGCAGAGAAGATCTTAATGCCGACACGACACTGTTGAAAGACCAGCAGGCATGTATTTTGGTTTTAATGGTTCAAAGTAGAACAGATAACAAGTAAGTAAAAAAAAGGGATGCGGGAGTAGTGTTTAAGTAATCATCGTTGACACCTTTTATTACAGGTTTCTCCAAAATTGTGCTTCCTGAATATGATGAAGAATAGAGAGGACAAACATGAACTTGTGCTGGGGTTGAAGGAATTAGCTAGCAGAGGAATGACTGAGGAGGTTGTTGAAGAGATCAATGAGATGGATTCAAACTTTTTTGTGCAGAACCCTTCTCTACTTTTTCAACTTAAGCAGGTATGGAAGTTAAAACTTTTGCTGGGGACAAAGATCAGTAGAAATTATAAAGCATGTATGTATCGATTAAGGCATTTCAAACATAATCCTCTGGGCAGGTTGAATTTTTGAAGCTGGTTGGCTCCGGTGATCATACTCAGGCTCTGAGGGTAGCCTGTTCTTTTCTGGGTCCTTTGGCTTCTAGTCATCCTGATCTGTTGAAGCCATTGAAGGAGACTTTGCTAGCTTTGCTCAAACCTAATGAAGAGGCATTTAATGAACGCTTGCCCTTATGTGCTCTTGCCAATACACTCCAGGTATGACGTTCTGCACTCTTTATGATAAAACAGGTCCCAGGTGAACCATTACCTGCTAATCTTTTCCCATCCTTATGTCCCCTTTATCTCCTTGTCTCTGTATCTGTGTATTTATGAGACTGGAGTGCTGGTTCTTGATGCCAGAGTGTACGGTGCTTTAAGTACTCTTGTCATGAGTTGGATGACTCTGTTTGTCTGCTGTTAAGGCTTAAGAAAAGTAGTTTAAAAGCTTGATGATAGAGAGATAGAATGTCCTACAGGTGTGTAAGGTTTTCTAATGGGGGTTATAGTAATAATGGGGTGCTCTACCTTTGTCTTCCCTTTTTTATTTGAATGCTTATATTCTTCATATAATATCCGAGAAAAACACTGTTAAATTCCTTCTCAGAACCATATTCTTTCTAATCTCTATATTTCTACCATTATGAACTTTTTTGCTCAACTCAACAATTGAGTCGCTGACTTTCCTCATGTTCCACTTCTCAGCTTATTGAGCCTATGCTTCCTGCTCTCCTATGTCAGAGCATAGAAGGCCAACTCTTGGTCCTTATCCTCTTTGATGATCGGATTTGCCAAGGTCAAATTGTGAACCTTGTAACCAGTGTATATGTGTAGGATAGTGTTAAGAGATATAAATGCCCCATAGTGTCACGGTGGTTTATGCTGAGCTACTCCATGCGCAACAAGTTTGAGTTCGATGCTTCAATTCTTTCACCAGAGATTCCCAGAGGACGCAGAGAAGATACTGATTGTGGAAAAAACATTAATAAGAATGATGAGATCTACCATTTCTGAACGAATGAAGTGAAATCTGCTTAACTCACACAAAGATACTGGAGTTAAATAGTTGTTCAGTGTGTGATAGTCTGGTTGAACTGTCTTCATCAAAGATAGTCTGGTTTGAACTGTTATACTGATTTTTAATACACAGTTTCACTGATTTTCAATACACAGTTTCAAAGGCTTGTTAAAAGCTGTGGTTGGATAAGGAAAAACAGAGACATTTGAGGACTCCATATTGGGAAAATGTATTAACCTATTTTGCCATGCTTTAATCTCCTATTGCGTTTCAAGTCTCTTGTTGAAAGAGCAATCCAGTTGAGTAATTACCCTGGGCTTTTCTATCTTTTTTGAGGATTATGGAAAAACCGACAACATTTTGTATCTCATTATTTGCCCCTGGGTTCTTTTGACTAGATTGTGTAATTTGTTGGTTAATCTATTTAGTAAGTTGATTTTTGCTTTCAAATTAGAGACTTGGGAATGCATTACTGTTGCTTGATACTCCATAAATTCAGGCTTATATAAGTGTTTAAAATGTAATTTTTCAAAGATTAAGCCCAATCTTTTGGTTTATCCTTATTCTCGGAGAGAACATAGTTAAAAAAATCTATGTACTTTCGTTTTATGAATGTCAATAAGACAACAGAGAAGAAATTGATTTCTTTCCATTCTCAGTTTTTTGCTTCAGTTTCCTGAATGTTGATTCTTTAGGTGGACAGTTGCTTCAATTGTGGTGAAGAGAGTTGTCAAAAAATAATGTTCTCTCCTGAGAGGAAGGTAATTGTAATATATATAAAGCGCACTACGGAAGTGTTGTAGTGATCACAAGTGAGGAAAAACCAAAGTAAAAATCCGTTTCCAATCGTATAGGGATTCTAGGAGGCTAAGTATAGTCATTAAAATTTCAACTTTTTGCTGATAAGGGAATGGATCTTGGGTGTAATTCAACCCTACAAGCTGCTGATGATTGGACATCTAGACTGTGGAGACTCCAACATCCCTTCGCACCCCCAAGATTGAACTATGGACAATATCATATGGGAGCCCAACATGGGGGAAACCAAGAATTAAGATGAACCTGATTTTGATACCATGATAAGAAGATGGACTTTAACATAACTCAACCCCAAAAGCTACGTGAGAATTACCCAAAGATCAGATAAGGGACCAAACATCCCAGCTATGGCTGAAGAGGGACTCCGATGGTTGCAAAAAAAAAAAAAAACTGTTTTTACCATATGCCGCTTTAATTGGTTGTACTCTTGATTTTCTTCAGTGGTGTGGAATTGTAGTTCTTGTCCTTCGCAAGCCAATTAAGATTTGGGAATATTCAAGACAAAATATTGTTGGTTTGAATGTTACATGGGTTTTTCATTTTTGAGGCAAGGGGTGTGAGTACATCTTTTTGGGGTGTTGATGGGAGATTGTGTACGATGCTCTTTGATTTATCTAGTAACTTATGGTTTAGTTACAAATTAGGAACTTGGGAGCATGTTAAATGGTATTTCCATAAAAATCTGACTTACATGGTGATTAAAATGTCAAAAAGTCGCCTAGGAGTGACAAAATTAGCCCATCAAATCATGACTTGTGCAACCCGAGCCCATTTTGACCTGCGAACTTCAGCAATTTAAAAGTTGCGCTGATATGTAGCCTGATGAATTGATCAATGAAAAATCTTGTGTTTAGTGTCTTGGTTCACCTAATTTACTGTCACAATTTTGTCCATGCAAAGGTTGCTATTGGTAGGAGGCTTGGTATTGAAGAACCGCAGCTTATGAAGATTATAAGGGCCGCACTGTATACACACAGTGAGTGGTTCAAACTTCAAATGTGTAAAGATCGATTTGAAGGGTTCTTAAGGATCGACGCCCTGAAAGAAGTTGGTGCCAAGTTGATTATAGATGCTTCCAGATTGGATGTTGATATGAGCACCGATGGGTCATCTCTAGTTACTGGTTCCTCAAATAACAGGAAACAAGAAGATGGAAGTCCAACCCAGTCGTCAGCCAGAGATGTTGGATGTGATGAAACTGCAATACTAAAAGTTATGGTGAGTTTTGTTCTGATTTTTAAGCTCGCTTCTAACTTAATCCTAGTTATTGCATCTCAATGAACCTGTTGCGAAAGCCCTTTTATTTTATGCTATTCTATTGGTGTGTATACACCCTGGTCACTGTGCGCTGCTTGTCAGCAGATTATGTTAATTTTCTAGGTGCTCCCGTTATGTGCCATTTTAGCAGGTCATTTTTCGGTGCAGCAGCTACTTATTTGTGAATATTTGGTGCAGGAATTTCTGGCATTGCCCAGAGCAGATGCAATTCATCTCCTTGCACAATACAACGGGAACGCAGAGACAGTCATTCAGCAGATATTTGCATAGATCCTAGCTTATAGCTGAACAAGGATATTCGTTTATTTGTTAAATCGTTTATTTTATTGTGCCATAACTTCTTACCTGTGAAGCTTATTATAGGCTGAGAAAGGGGATGGAATAACTTATGAAGGAAGACAACAAAAATAGGTGGAAAGGGGATGTCTTTATGTGTAATCTGAAGAATTTTCCACGTCAAGTATGATATTGTTTGATGAGAGGGTTGGTTATGTAAAGTGCTCTGTAAATACCTGTCATAACTGAAGCTTAAATTGTGCTCTTCGCCATATTTACTTGGGCGGAGCATCCAGGGAATGAAGTTGAACCTCTGTATGTTCAAACTAAATGTTCTTAAGTTACATAATCTCATAGGTTACTTCAATTATGGTGCGTTTTTACTGATGCAGTGCTTGTATCAGCGTGTCTTAGTCAACTTTGCTTTAGGAGGTCTTCAAGCCGCAAAACAAGTTGAACGTACATAGGTAATAAAAACTCAAGTAAACAAAAGACTCGTTCTATGTATTTATGGGAGCCATATTGCTACATTGACTTTTGATTGATGTGCTCATACGGAAGTATTGCCATATTGCTACATTGACTGAGATACAAAATGATATTTAAAGATGGAAGGTTGGCAAGTAGGAACATTATTGAACTGAAGTACGCTATACATTCACGTTATAGCAAATTATTCGACTGATGGCATATATATTATTTTAGGATGAGTTTTGAGCGTGATTATATACCCATCTATATACTTATTTTCATTGCACGAATGAATAGTGAATACAGCTAGGAGCCTTAATTAAATAGCAAACTATAGTTATTAATGATATTTTCTACTCATATCGGTGTAAATCAGTGAAAAGAAAACAAATCGAAAAAGAAATTTTTTCCCCTTGCCCAAGTTTTTTTTCCCTGTGTAAATTGTACAGCCAATAGTGTGTCCAACTCTACTCAAAACCCTCGCTAAGCCCCTCTCCTTTCGCTCACTCTCTCCGCCTCAATCACGTTCAAAAATGTTGATCCGACGCATTGTGCTGCCCAAATCCCTTCACCGCTTCCGTTTCTTGAGCCACTCTGCCACCGCCGCCGTTCTTCCAGACCTAGAAGATTTCCCTAAACCCGACCCCAAATACGCAGAAACTATTCATGCCGTTGTTCGTGCCACTTCAGGCAAGAATATCGCCGCCAAAGAGAGGAAAGCTGGGCGGGTACCTAGCATAGTGTTTGAACAAGAGGATGGCCAACATGGTGGTAACAAAAGACTCATCTCTGTTCAGGCTAATCAGATTAGGAAGCTTGTTAACCATCTCGGTCGCTCCTATTTCTTGTCCAGATTGTTTGATCTTGAGGTCCACCCTGACTTTGAATCTTCTGACATTATTGAGAAGGTTCGAGTTCTGCCCAGAAAGGTATTTTCCCTCTATTTATTAGATTTTGTTACTTTGAATTAATTGGAAGACGGATACTGGTTTTCAATTCTTGTATGCATATAGGAGTAAGCAGTTTCTTAAGCTCTGTTTGCCTTTTACCTGCAAGCAGTTTCTTAAGCCCTGTTTGCCTTTTAACTGCTTAATTAAGTTCTAAAGAAAGACCTTTCGTAGAATTATGAAGCTGTTGGAGCCAAACAGACTTTAGATGGATTTTAGCAGCGCCATGTGCTGATTTTGTCTATTTCAACGTTCAGGTTCATCTGGAAGCTGGTACAGATGCGCCTCTTAATGTTACATTTATAAGAGCTCCATCAAGTGCTTTATTAAAGGTTGATGTTCCTCTTATGTTCAGAGGAGAGGATGTGTCCCCTGGTTTGAAGAAAGGTAAGTAATAGTTACATCTGCCTTTTCCTCTTTGTAACTTGCTAAAAGATGTTTATTTTTCTGAAGTTCTTAATTTCTTATTATCCTGGTTTGCACAGTGATGTATCGGAACTAGCTTATCATATGTTACACTTGCATCAGTTCTTTATCCTTAGGTATAACGATTGGTTTTCTTGAATTCATTCAATGCATAGTATTTTATGGTTATGATGGACGTAGAAGTTTCTCAACATAGCTGTTGAAATTGGAATGACCCAATGGGGAGACTAGGAATCAAATCCCAAATTAGGTTAAACATGCCTGGTGATTTCTTGCTATTTGTCTAAGTCTTGGTGAGTGGAGGCAAGAAAACCCAACTGGGGTGCCATTTACCAGAACTGACAGTCTTACTTTATAGATGGAATGTATTATCAGTTGAAACCATCTTTGATCAGATCCTATCATTTTAGTTTTCAGGAGGAGGTTCCAGTTAGCACAATCTTAGGCCTTCACTATGTCAAGTTTTCTTAGACCTCCTGGCTCTCCTTGCATAATGATCATACCAAGGGATTCATTTGATGTTCCTTCGAACCACTTCAACTAATACCCTCTTTAGTCTTTCAGCGAGTGATTTTAAACTCCTTAATAGTTCTTCCTACCTAACAGATCAGCGTGAAATCTCTTGATTTAGTTATCCCTTCTGTTAAGTAAAGTGAAGCTCTTCTCAAATCTTCCTTCGGATAGAATCCATAGAATCTTAGAGCATCCCATTTCTAAAGATGTGCCCAAAAAAATTGGTGTAAATACAGTAAAGCCATTGCCTAGGAGGTTGATCTCCAGTGCTATTATTTATGGTTCAGTCACCTCTTCTTTTCTGAAAGAGACCTTTGCAGCCATCTTGTGTCATCTTCTAGTAATATAGTTGGGTCCCAGTCATTCTACCTGGGGTCCATCAACTGTAAATTCCATGAGAGTTGAGAAGAAACAAAATTGAAGAGGAAGAATTAGGGTTAAGTGTTTCAAATCTTACCCATTAGTAAGTTGACAATCAAAATTGAATACTGCACCAGCTGCTGTTTGGTGAACAGTGTGGATGGAGAGAAATAGAAGATGTTTTCTAGACATGAAAAACAACATTCAGAAGATAAAATCCAAATGTTAGCTTTAGTTTTTTTTTTAATGTAAAATGCAACATATGGATGACACTTACTCTATTCTAGATGTGATAGAATGACCACAGGTCTAGAAGCATTACATTTTTGTTAAGTTTCCTTTTTGCTGCACATGCGGATTTTGACAGAACTTCTTAGTGCTGATCATTCCCCCCCCCCCCCAACACACACACACACACAAAAAAACAATCAAGTTGGTTTTGCTTGTAAATAGAAATATTCTGTTAATGGTATAAACGAAACATAAACTTGTTTAATGAGCATAACTCACTGCTTTTCTTTAAAAAATATTTACAGCCACTTCAAATTTGTCCACCTTGTATAGTAGAGGTTTGTGTTGGATAGTACAGATTTGCTGCTTAAGTTATTATAACTTCAGATGGATGACTAAAACCAAGACGCTTTAACTTGCCCTTCTCCCATCCGATCGAAGAAGGTAATTACAGAGATTGGAGCAACTAAAAGAGGGATAAATCATAAAGAGTATACCTAATCATAATTACGCCTCTTTTTTATTTCAAATAGATGCAAGATTAGATTACGTACAATACACCCCTTGTTGTTTTGCCCTTCTGTACCCGAGCAATAGAAGAAGCTTAGTGCACCGGGCTGCCCTTTAATTTCAAATAGCGCTAGCCCAATTGATGAATTTGTCTCTCTCTGAGTGATGCTTAAAGACATGAGCCCATGATCTGTTTATGGGTGTAGGGCGTTCAGTCTTCCAGCTAATATATGAAATCTGAATTTTGTGAGATAGTAAGCTACATAATTAGTGCTTCTCTTATAATTGATGGTCAAATTTCAAAAGAGAGAATCCTTACCGAGTGATAAAATGACGAAAGGTAACACAGATAGCATGTGAGGTGATACCCATTTCCTATTTGCTTGCACTTTTTGTTATTCTTTATTTGTATTTTTATTTTTAATGCCCATCGGTTAACCAATTTGGTAGGGTCATATTTGAATATCATCAAGAGAACGGTAAAGTTTCTATGCCCAGCGGATTTCATCCCTCCCTACATTGATGTAGACTTAAGCGAGTTGGATGTTAATCAAAAGCTGTTAATGGGTGATCTGAGGGTTCATCCAGCTTTGAAACTTATCCAACCAAAGGATCACCCTGTTGTCAAGATTGCGGGAGCAAGAGTTTCTGATCAGAAGAAATCGAAATGATTTTTACTGAAGTTTACTTGTCTGAAAATCTTAGCAAGTTTATTATGAAAGGGAGGATTAATACCACAGCTTGGGACATTGGCATTGCTAGCTGCCAACTGATGTTATTTACTGCGTGACCTTGTTCATTTTTTTGTTAGTTAAAATAGGATGAGATGATTAGGGTGATAGTATCTCAGTTTTGTTTATCAAATAGATAATGCCCCAATGATTGTTCTCTACTGGGCTGTGACATGTCAAATCATGACCACATTCTCTGCGCATTCGCAGAACATCAGCTTGATCAATGTGATGTCCTTTTCTTTCTTGTACTTGGAATCCTTTTAAATATTTTCTCATGATTGTTGCAATTTGCAAAGAACCTTTCTTTGGTAAAGATGGACAAATAGTTAGTCCCTCTGATTATTTTTACTTCGTATTTCCCATGCTCCTTAAGAACATATTTTACCACAAATACTCATGAAAAATCCTCTTTTTTTTACTTGATATGATGAAAATATATTTTTAGCATGGTGCACAAATACTTCTATTTAAATAATAGTTGAAAATTACATAGTTTTACCTCATCAAAATTAACTAGGTTGGCCTGAAGACTTCTCTAAAGTTTGCAGTTAGTATCTGAATTTGAACTTGGTTTTTACAATTTCATTATGAAGTTGAGACTTTGATGGAGCAATAGAAATTCGTCTTTGTTACCCAAACTTGTAATCCCAATTTGGTTATGCTGTGTTATTAATAAATACGGACTCATGATTCAGTAAAACAGAGCTACCTTGTGTCATTTGCAACCTTATATTTGATTTTCCCTTCATATTATCCCCCTTTATTACCTGACTTTATATGGAGTAAATTTCTCAAAAGTTACTTGATAATGTCACTCAATAAATTTATTTTTGTATCACTAAAATCATTTAAGAATTTTCTCTTACAAAAGTTACTTTACCAAAAATATGATTTGACATTTTTTTTTGTTGAAAAAAAGGAGACAGCCTTTGAACATGGAATGGTTGTTTCATCCAAGAAATAATTTATTCTGCCTTTCCTCCCACATCCAAGGAAGATGAAATGATTTAGTTTAAAAGTCAAGGGTAAAGTGATTTTGTAGGAGCATATATAATAAGTTGAGTTGACTTTTCATTAATATAAAAATAAATAAAGTGAATTTCTTTAATTTCACACCATTGGGACTTTGTGAGAAATTTACTCTGTTACATGCACTATGCAAAAAATCAGAAATATAAAAAATTATGCATGTAGGATTCAGATGTGTGAGACATAGAGCTCACAGTCTGTTTTGGTATAGTAAATACTTGACGACAATTTAAATGTTTCTACAGGGATGATAACATGGCAGAATGAGGTGGTTCAACTTAAACTCGCAAAAATTTAAATCCAATCTAACCCTCATAACAATTTTTTTTATTTTATCCCCTGTGTGTAAACCCCAACTCTTCCCCACACAGATTAGTAGGTTCTCTTTAGTTGTTGCTTACTTATTATGCATTTTCAGGGAGCAATTCTTCTTTTTTATGATGTAAACATACGGTGTCATATAAAACTAATTGAGGAACAATACACTCTGAACTGAACTGGACCCAATAATCATAAAAGTAGGAAATATTAGGGAGTTATTATTGCTGGCTAGTCTCTCCACTTTCTTTCGCAAATTAATTTTTTGTTTTTAGCTCTAACTATATATTATATAGTATTTCTTTTGGCCAACTTTAATTATCATAGTTTCTATTTTAAGAGTAGAATCATGTGAAATTTGACTTACATTTTAAGATATATTTTTCATCATATTGATATGAAAAAAAAAAAAAAGCTACAATCAATAATGTTTTTATCTAAATTTTTATTTTAAAAATATCAAATTCATTTAATCTAACTTTAAAAAGTAGTTGAATTGACTTTTGAAAAACGCAACATAACAACCAAAATGCGACCAGGAAGTAGTACAGATCTAATTGACATGTATATGACTCAAAATTAGTCCGCATAAACCAGTTTAGATTTTAGGTAACGTTGAGCATCATATAAATTAGTTCTCATAGGAAATTATCGCCATATGGCAACATTATATGGTCTCCCAGAATAATATGGTAGCTCCAAAAGGTATGCAGCTTTAATTCCACCAACATATATATAAGTGCATAAAAGGAAGGGAATTGTAATAGGAAGAATATTAAAACTGAAACACAAATTAATACATTCACACTGTAGCAACAAATTGAAGTGGATGACCATTTAATTAGACCTACTGGAAGGCATTGGACTGGCGGAATGTTCTCTCCTCCGAAAGTATCTTTGCAAACCTGCAACATTTTAAAACCAGACAATTATGATCAGCCGTTTATATATAATATATGTTGAACGTCTTTAAATATTGCGATAGACAAGTGTACCTTCGAAGAGCTTCCTTGTTGGTTCCTCCGTTCTCAACTGGTTCATAAACTCCTTTGTCTAAGTTTATCTTTGAAGTTGGTTTCTCCAGAAGCTGTTCTCCTACCTTGACGAGCCCTTCTAAGTTTTCCTTTGTGGCTATGTCAGCTGAGGCCAAGTGCCCCGTCAAAGTGTCATCCTGGTATCAAACAAAAACCATTGTACAATTGATACATCACTGATGGAATTAAAAAAAAATTATACTGTATAATTGCGTACCTGGATTCGGAGGTATTTATCATCTGAGTGAAGAGCTTTGAATACCACAAAGTTGTGAAAATCAACCATATCAGCGCTTGCTTGATTGAAAGCTTCAACGATTGGTGTAGAGTTGTTATGAGTAAGCCAGCTAAGTAATCCCCATTTTGCAGCCATTTTGGCATTGTATTTTGCCTCATTCTTTGCATTGCCTGTCCCCAGTGATATTACGAGAAAACGACCATAATCCATGGGCTTGATAGGGAATAAATCTTCATGCTTCATTAATACTTGCTTTGTCACCTCACCAATTGCGATCAATGTCTAAAGAAATATTTCATCACATAAACAAACAAAATATTCAATTATTGCTGAATTTTCAACTCTCAAGTGGCCCTGATTCAATAAATTCACATTTACCGGGTTATTAGCAGCTACACCACCATCAATTAGGTTGAATTCACGTTCATTATTTTGAGCATCCTTTGTCTTGAAACTATGGGCAGGTAGAAACGTTGGCGCTGCCGAGGTACTAATGCAAATGTCCGCCAGTTCCGCATCCAAATCAGGTTTCGATTTTGCCTAAAAAAATGGTTAAAATCAAATAGTTAAGTACGTACTTGACTCGTATATACTAAAAGGAGGTATACAGAAGGCACACCTCGTATGAGCTGAAGACAACTGGCTGAAGTGTCTTGATGTCAAAAGTTGGAATTACGACGGCAGTTAAGGTATCATGCAACCTGGTACCTCCTAGGAGTCCCTTTATAAGCTTATGAAGATATTTCCCATCATATTTAGGTCCATTCATCATTTTGGTTAGATTTATGAGTCCAGCAAACGGTCCACTGCAGCAACTAATCCCACAAAAATCAACACATCGATATACATGCATTGAAAGATGTCCTCTAATTAACTATTAATTAGACTTGGAAGGCATGGTTGCCTTAATTAGCAGGTGCCCATACAACACCATTACCCAAAAAAGAAAAGAAAAAATTTAGCCTACAAAAATCAAGAGACGTATACAAGGGTATGGTCTGATGGTCAACAAAGTGAATGAAAAATAAGAAGAGCATGCACATAGTTCAAACGAAAAACTAGTAGTTGACTTTTTTCCATATGCTTAAGTACTCTTGGTATGCATAATTACGTTTGATACTTATACTAATGATCAAAAGTAGCAAATATCTGGTGAAATAGTCAATCAACTTACACATACATCACCATTATCGAAAAAGAAAAAGGAAGAGGACTAATAGTTTAACCTGATCTGGGGAAATATTTTAGGGGAGTGCTCAATATAGAAAGGAGCAATATCTTTGGCAGCATAAAAAGGGCGTTTATCTTTGTTTGTTGCAGTTAACATGGCTGTTACAAGGCCACCCGTACTTGTTCCTGCTATCAAGTCAAAATAATCCGCGATTCTTGCATCCTCACCATCCAATTCCTGCAAATGAAATACGTAATTGTATACATACATAACCAACAAGTCCTTGCAATTGTCTACTCTGTAATTAATTTGTTAAGTAATTACCTGAAGTTGTGATTCAAGATATGCAAGAATAACCCCAGGAATAATTCCTCTAATTCCTCCTCCATCTATAGAGAGAATGGTTATCAGCTTCCCTTTGTTAGGTGGTAGCATTGCTGCTCGAGATGATTCACCTGTACCTTCCTTTTCCATTGGAATATCCAAAAGAAAATTAGATAGATATATAGAGCGACTTAACAATTAGTTCATTTCATATGTTAATCATAATGAGAATAAATAGAAACAATGTGCAGGAGTTTCAAAGATGATCGATAATTATCATAAATAAAATATTAAGAAGTGTCTTTGTCACTGATCAAATCAAATAGGATATATAAACTGAACAAAATCTCAATTGATTAATCTTTATCTAGAGTTCCTCATCCAATAATTTAGAAGCTGAAGAATATATTAAGTTATTTAAGTTAATTAACAAATGGAGTGATACTTGAGAACTATTAGTATTGTTTTAAGTTTCTTCATTGCCCTGTCCAGGTTGTACCAACTACCAACATATTACTAATTCAAATTTATTTTATATTATTTTACATATTGGTCTCACTCCAAAAATTTAATATTCTTTTCTTTTAATTTAGAGGCATTGCAGTAATGTTATTTTTCAAAATTTGATTTGCTTGTGGTATACGTAGAGTAGGATTAGATGATGATAAAGCTTAAAAATAATACTTCCAAAAAATGAGATGAAATGTCAAACAAGAAAACCTGGCCAAAAAGGAAAAAAAGTCAAAAAGCAATGACTTGCAAGAAAAGAGCAAACTTTTTTAATAGTACACTTTTATAATTACTTCTAGGGTTAACTGATACTTCATCAATTTCTAGCTATTCGTCGTTAAAAACTTCCTAACTAATTAAATTTGAGATTAATATGAGATTTTTGTTCTGTAGAAAAAAAAAATTGTAAACCACTAATTTTTCATTTTTTTAGCAATAGTGTACGTAAACATGATACAATATTTAAGAAAGAAAATATAGTAGCAAGATTTTTTAATCTTAACAATTTTAGGCATACCATAATGTACAATCACTACCAAAAAAACTAATAAATTATAGTGGTCTATTAATGAGGGTTTCAAACCCATGCTATACGTTTATTTTGTGGTGTTTGTGTCAACCCTCATAAAATAATTCTTTTATGGCGATTTACATATGGGGGCTATAAAAAACCCCACTGTATATTCAATTAGTGGTGTTTGTTTCAACCTCTCAAAATAATCTTATACCATATGTAATAAATTTATAGTGTATAAGTAAATAGATAACAATACATTTTCATGGCTATTAAATATATTTTTATTATTGATAAAGAAAAGGGTCTCATATACTCCTTAACGTAATTTATTAATTTAGAGTTTATATATCACTCGTTATAAAAGTGGCTCACATATACCCTTTTGATCTAATGGGAGTAAAAAAATTATTTTAAATTTATTTTTTACTCTTGTAAGACTAAAAGAGTATATCTGAACTCTTTGTATAATAGTAAAAGTATATATGAATCACTTTTGTAATATAGGGTATATCAATTCTAAATTACAAAATTATTTTTTTCATTTTTATTGTAGAACAAGTAGGAGGGAAATGTTCCCCCTTTATTTTTTTTTCTTTTCCAAAAAAAATAGCCAGTGCCTCCATTTTCTCCTCATGAACAGTCAGCCCATGTCCCCCATTAAATTCATAATGAAATCCCCATTTCCATTCTATTTTTTGTTTTTTCCTTTCTATATAATTTTGAGCACTTTATCAATAAATTTATACTCCTCAAAAATAAGAATTTACAACTCTAATTCTATTTCTGTTTGGGAATATTACTTAATATTTGTATTTTTTTTGTGTTGTGCAGTTTTGCAGGAATATATCTAGGATGAATAAATTTTAGAATATCACTGCTTGTAATCAGGTTAATTTTTTTTCCTCTTAATTCTTTTTATCTTTCTTATCTTAGTAAACCATAAAATTTGGGGTTATCAATATTGCATTTATTGAACTAGTAATGTAATCCTCATGCACAATTTAGTGTAATCTATTCAGGAGTATTGACATAAACCGAGCTTAATTTATAATGTTTATGTTTCATATAATATAAGTTTTACAAGAAGGTCTTACTCTGTTTCGATAAACTTTGAATGTTTTAGATTTTCTTTTCATAATTTGGATGAAAATTAGAAAAAGAAAGAATATCAATAATTTTCATCTTCATTGTCCAAAGATCAAATTCTTGTCTATATATGCTTTTTACTTTGCAAGTTTTGTTTATCTTTCATATGCACCCCTATCCCTTTCCTAACTTTTGTAGTGTTTCTTGGAGTAATTGAAAATATATGTAACTTTATGGCTTTTTGTAATGAAATATTAAGACATTACTTTAAGATTTTTGAAGTATTTAGTTGTTAGAGTATAATTTTCTTTTAATATTTGCATTCTATCATTTTAAACGGATGATGTGATTGAGAGTGGACCCATATCACAATTGAAGAATCATCCCTGAAACACATATATTTTATTCATATTTATTTATGTGAAACCTTTTCATTTTTATGAAATTAAAATTGTACTTTTTATGAGTTATCAAACAAGTTTGTATTAATTTAGTTTGACATAAGGTCAAATTTATGTTATTTCGCACTATAGATATTTTTTTCTATTGATAATTAATTTATTTTATATGGGGTACTAAGTAAGATTATTTGCACATATGAATGTACATGGTTTAACATAATTTGAATCTCCTTATATATTTTTTTGAAATTGAAAATAATTTATTGCTATTATAAATTTTTCCAAATTAAATTTGACTACACTATTGGAATCATAAACCCTCACAAATGCGAGTTTCTACAAAATATATATATATATATATATATAATCATATTGTGAAAGTTATAAACTATCACAAATTGATTTTGACAACCATCACAAATAATATATTCATTTTGTGACGATCGTCATGGAAGTTCTAAAAAACTGACACAATATGCTCGTAGTATAGGTAATTGTAGCATCTTTTAAGATCGTCACAATTTAATTTATGAAAATCAAAAACTGCCACAAATAGACAAAATAACCCCCGCAAATTAAGCCATTTGTTTTAGTGAACGTACCATGAAAATTTTGAAACTTTTATTCTTGAGCATGTTATAATATCTGTGTGCTACGGAAATTGTCATTAAGGGAAAAATAAAAGCGTAAGTTGAATTATTTTCAAATTTAAAGTGGATAATTCTTTTCAAAATAAATTTTAAAAAATACGATTACACATAAACATATGCAGAGTGAATATGTATCTTTAATTTTTTGATTAAATATACATGTTTTACAGTTAAATTATTTGATTGGTGTCAATTAACAGTGAGTGGACCAATGCTGATAAGTATTTTTCAAGAAAGAGACAGTCCAGCAACATTAAAGATAATTGAGTCCTTAGTGGTTTGCTTTTTCTTCACTCCACTTTTATCAAGAGAATCAACAGTATTTTGATTTATTTTAAGTTTTAGAGTTACTGGAAATTATCATATTTTCATTTATTTCATTAGTTATTATTGTTTGCTTTACACTCTAATCATTTTTCTTTACATCAAGTATTTTTTATTTGGGGGTCTGATATTTTGAGATGAGGGTCTTTCGAAAATAGTCTCTTTATATCTATGAGATAGTGGTAAGGTCTTTGTACATTTTACCATCCCCAGATCCCATTTGTGGAATTCTACTGAGTATGTTGTTGTTATTGTTGTTGGAATTCATTAGTTGTGAATCATGATGAAGACATTTTCTTTTTGATCCAGCTCTAAGGACGATGTGGTGTCAACGATTTATTTTCTAATTTTGTAAGAATGATAGTCATACGATGTGTTGTACATGTTGCTTCATATTTTAATGTACAAACGTGTTGTACATAGTTTTAAGTTTCTTCAAGGTATACTCTACACGCTATTGCCTTTTGCTTTTGAAATATTTTCTGATGTTGCTTGACTTTTAATATTTCCCATTATTCTATTTCTTTATCATGCTTCAGAGTACTTTGGATTATAAATGAAAAAAATTATACATGGCATTTATGGGTTGAAACAAATTAAGAAACAGGAAAATCGAAACTTTAAAAAAAATTAATTCTTCAAGCTCACAAAATTAATCTTGGAAGCTTAAAAAGCTTGGGATTTGGATTTGGAATCTTTTATTTAGCGTAGATTTGAATTATTTTATGCTATTTTGATTAGGACTGCAAATCAATCAGTTCGATTCGATTTTTAAGTTTATCGATTTAACGTATCGCTTATCCATTCATAGATATATGCTAAGAATCATTAAGATAATAACTTTATTTTTTCGTTATCGGTTTAACCTTTTGGTTGAAAATTACTTAGAGACAAGTTGACAAACCAAATGAACCATACACATGAGTTAACAGATAACATTTTGTTCAAAAGCAAACACTATCACATTGTAGAATAACTGAGAATTTGAGACAGTTAAGAACAGAAGTATAAACTAAATGGTACAAATATAATTATTTAATTCATTATCGGGTTATCGATTAACCTGTTAAGGAAAAATTTAAAATCTTTAAGAACCAACAGTTCAATCATTAAAAAAAATTAAACAGTTATCGAAATCATTAAATCAATAACCCATTATCAATAAATTAATTATTTTTTTTCGATTCGAATAATCAATTTTGGTTGAATTTTGAAGTGTCGATGGCCTTCACTTTGACAAAGAGTACGTACACTCTCTTTTAGGCACATAGGGGAAGAACTTTTTTGAAAAATAGGTTTCCTGGTTAGTTGGGGTATTTTTCAAGGGTTAGTTGTAGCATATATCTTATGCAACAGTTATTTGTTTCAAACTCTATAGTTCTGCTTACTTCATCTTAATGTAGCACACATATTTTACTTCCACTTTATAGTTTCTTTATGAATTCATCAAAATCCAAATATATATATATATATATATTTAAAAGATTTGGCTGAAATTCTATTATTACAGCCAGGTATAAAGTTTAACCCAAATAATAGAGTAAAAGTATAAATTTTCTTTGTTAGGGCGCGAAAAATATATATATAATAGAATTAAGTTGCAGAGTTTTATTTTTTTTAAAATCAAACAAAAATGTTTAGCCAAAATAATGCATTATTCAACTATATATTTATTCTTATATGGATTGTCGATTTCAACTGTGTATTTCTTCTCTTCTAGTCTAAATCTATACTTAAAAAAAAAAAAAAAAAAGTTAGGTGAACCTCCATCATATTTATTCAAATAATAATTAAAAAATCTCTAAATTATAAATTTCCAAACATGTTTTTTCTCTAAAACAAAGTTAGCTCAAGAAAATAATTTAAAAAGTTTGATTTTTAAAAAAGTAAAAAAGTATTTGAAATTAACAGTTGAAACTTTTTTAAAAAAATATTAACTAATTCTTTGGAAAAAATTACGTAATTAAGCAAACATGTAATATGTATTTATTACAATATATTACTATAATTTTAAAGAATTACAATTTGTAGCCATAGGATTTTGTTGTTATTTTTCACTTCTCTCCCTGCAATCTCCCTCGCTTCTCTATCGTCTCTTTCTCTCTTAATATAAAATATAACAATTATTTATACAAATACAAATATTAATGGTCGTTTATATAAATATAAATAATAGTAATTAATTATACAAATACAAATGATAAATGTCAACTATACAAATCTTTCCCCAATCTCGCTATTTATCAGGATTCGAAGTGCATGTTTCAAATAGAAACTGGACCTTTCTTGGATCATCCAAGAAGATTTTGCATGTTAGTAGGCTTATAACTTAAAGAAAGGGTGCAATTGTGCCAAAGGCCCATTACGAAAATTTCATCCTTCGATAGTTCGATACGTGAATAAACAAAAGCAAAATCGAACGCAGGAGAGATTATTACCCAGGGTAGAAGGTTAAACTAAGCTTGTTTGAATTGACTTTTTATTTTAAATTTATAAGATAAAAGTCATAAATTTGAAATTTTAATTTATAATTTATAATTTATTTTTATCATTTTAATTTAAAATTATGTGCTTATAATTATTTTTAAAAATTTTATCTAAACACTCCAAAATTACTTTAAAATAATATTTGATTTACTCCAACTAAGTCAAACCAAATAGGCTATCTTACTCCACACACACAGAAAAAAAAAAAGGTAAATTAATAATTTTGATCATATTATAAATACATTGAATGAGTGGATTGCTCATTTAGTTAATAATGAACTGCGTACATCCATGTATACATATTTCCTAGATTCTACTGACCATTTTAAATAAGAATGTATCTATTAAGTATGAAATTTAAGATGGTGATTTTTTTGAAGTGATTTCTCAACCAAGTTATCTATCATTCACCATTGTAAGAGAGGATTAAAGACATTTGAATAAAATAATCTCTACACTTCTATTTTCCATATTTTTTATTCTATATTATTTATATTTCACAACAAATCACCGTGTTATTGCTTTTTTCCCTATTTTAATCAATATGTTTGTCAACTTAACAACAAGAAATCAACGTCGTATTATAATTTTGTAAATAGCATTTGAATAAGGTAATGTATCATATCCTGTCCCTATTTTTTGTAGGACAAATGAATTATTCTTCATAAATCCTTTTATCAATTAATTCAAATACGCAAATTTAATTTGAGACCGTAGTCCCAGACAAGACGCGACAAACGATGTGTCGACTCGGGAACCATGAGACTAGTAGCGTAAAACATTGTTTAGATACTGACAACCAAGTAGTAATAATAAAGGTTGTCCTAATTTTCCTGCCAACGTTGGATCTTCTTTCTCGCCTCAGTTTACTCCTACGCCATCCCAAATCTTGCAATAATCTACATGCTGAAATCATTTTTTTTTATCTGTAGTTCACCATCTACATAAATCACTAATAATAAATAATTAAGATTAACGATGAACAAATTCTATAACTAAATTACAAGTTAACTTTGTTGATCCTATTAAACAATGAAGTGTATAATTAATTTTTAATAAGGAACATGAAATAAATTACAAATTTTCGTCGGAAGACATTCTTCGTGGTATATAGGAGTGAATATCACTGGCATATATATAGATGTATCATCTATATATATCCTACACTGGGGATGTAAATGGGATGGACAAGTGCAAGGCTTGACTTGCTAAAATTTTTACCGGTCCTACCTTGCTTTATTTAATTTATTAATATTGCCCCGCCCTACTTTATTAACTATTAGGGTCGTTTGTTTGGTAACAAATTATTTCGATGTTAGTTATTTTAGAATTATTTCATCCTAAATATGGAATAAAAATAACACTACAATTTTAAAATAAATTATTTCTTAGTTTTATTCCAATCAAAATATGATATAATCTCATCTTAACGAGCCTTTAATCCTATTCCACACCTTTAAAATTAAAATTAAAAGAAAAAAAAAGGCCAAATATATCCTTAACTACGAAATAGGGAAGGCTTAATCCCGTCCCACTTATGTATTACCCTATCCTACCATGTTAAATTTTTATCTTATCCGCTCATTTGTCATCCCTATCCACACTACTAATTGGTTTCGCCAGCGATTAGCTGTCTTCAATTTTAAGCAAAACCTAATTGGTAAAAGAGAAGGGGTGCTTTCATAATTGTAACATTTTTTGTGTCCGATCCATTCCCTGCTATAATTAACTAGACCACCCAAGATCTTTTGCTTTAATTTTTTTTATATATATAATAAATATAAAAAGACTTTTACTTTTAACATGAAAGAGATCTTTTAATTAACAAAACACTTCATATATACAGATCACAGCCAAAAGAAAGAAGATCGATGTTAGCATAACATTTTCTTGCTAAGCTTTATAAATTAGCTGTAATAATTAAATATCACTCTAGAAAGAACAACCAGCAAAAATTATTCAGTTTCATGCCCCTGGAGTACTTAAAAAATGAGTTTAACTACGACTGGGCGCTAAAGATGGAGGAATTTTAGCCATTTAAAAATACCTTAATTATGATTCATAGCTATAGTTTGGATGATTACATTTCATAACTATAGTTATAGCAATGTTTGTATAATTCGCACAACATTTATATATATTTGTATAATATAATACACAGATTTTATATATTTTGCTGTACAATTCGTATACAACGTTTGTATAATTCGCTATATAATTCACAGTGTTTGTATATTTCGCTATACAATTTGATTCGCACATAGTTTTTGTATACTCGCGCACAATTTTTGCATAAATCACACGAATTTACAATACTCAAACTGTAATACGGCTAGATATTTGCTACAAACCATAATTATTGTGCTTATCCGTATAATATTTTCTTCAATAAAGGTATACCGAGTGTGTGTATATATATGTATGAAAACATTTTGCAATATATAGAAGGTCTTCTAAAGATAACTATGTAACCATGCATAAAAGGTAAAATTTTGGTAGCCTGACAAATAAGACGTGTGTTGAATGTCCATAAAAATTCTGTATATTATCATGATTTTGTCATTACCTAAATCCTTTAAATATAACATGTGGTAATTTTTTCAAATAAAAAATTTACCTCATCCATTATATTGTGGATGAGCAAAGTGGTAAATTCTTTCAATATACGGCACCTCATTGAGCACTTTCTTTTATATTTTAAAATTATCATGACTGCAAAAATTGTTTCAGTCGTTAGTATAGAAAAGAGAGACCAGACTTTCTTTTATATACTAATTTAATTAATAATATTTCTGTGCTTATCTTGGATTTATAATTAACTTGTATTTAGGGAGACGACCTTGGTCGAACAAAGGGACAAATTAAAGAAAAACTTATAAAACGATAGTCAACTCCGTGATTGAGCAATGTAACTTTGAGACCATTCAATTATCATAAAATAGTACCCACGATGTCAGAATTTAGAATTAATTAAGATTGTAATAATATATATAATGACAAAATTAATATTGAATTGAAGTGGACTGGCTTACGGAAACTACTTGGAAAACTTCAGCTAGTCCCAAGATATTCTCTACTGGCATGTTTGGTGCCATGGATAAAGAGGGATGATCATAAAATTTAATATTCTTTGATTTTTTATTTGGTTAAAATTTGAGATATTTTAGAATTAATAATTAGTAGTGAGATGATTAATTATTTTTGTTTTTGAGTGAAATGATAATATTTTAGGGATAACTTATTTAGAGATAAAATACTTAAAATGATAAAAATTATCCTTTCATCCCTTTTTCATACCTCACTTTTTATATCTTTTACACTTATGAAGAGTATTTTTAAAATTTACTCTTAAAACTATCCAATGTATATTATTTTTTAATGTAACAAATAAAATTAGTGACGATACTATGTAGAATAGATTGAGGGGATGCCACATCACCCGATAGCCTCAATTGAAATTATGTATTAACCATGTATAAATATTAAACATGGCACTCAAAATCACAATGAGCCTTGTGGCTATCGGTTTAAGGTGAAATTTGATATTTTTAGGACGAATGTTCGATTGTGACTGAGTGTATTAAGTATGTTCTTCTATTGTTTCAAAGCGACGTGACATCTAAAGCTTTTAAATTCTGAATCTATCCTTAAACTAAATAATTACTATGAAATATTAGTATCAGATAAGTTATAATATCAATATAACAAATTTCGTAACAAATCCTAACATAAAATCTATCCTTTGATTAATTAATTATTCATGGATATATAAGTTCTCTTACATTTTGTATTCTTAATCACACTATATTTCTCTAAATCAATTATTTTATCACCGTTTCAATATTCTCCTTAATTAACGCTCTAGTTATTATATTTGAACAATGATAAGAATAGATTTCAGATAAATATGATTAATAAATAACTTCTTGACTTTCTAAAAGGCCAGTAATTCTAGAACAAATTCATTTTGCCAAACACTATTAGTAGGGACAAGTGAGAGTATTTTACGTACTACAACTACTTAATTATTTAAACTATCAATTCAAATTAATGCAGAAAGTTCATAACTTTATGAATATAAATTCAATTTTGCATATCATGCGTCATGATGGCCATTTATTACTTTCTATTGTTTCCTCTAATTTATTTATGTGAGATCCTTTCATTTTTAGTCCGTCCCCAAGTAAATGTTATCTTACTCTAATTTGAAACGATATAACTTTATCTCAATCCAGAATTTATTAAAAATAGAATTTCTACTGATTAATTTAAATTTTAAAATAGTAAAGGTTAAATTTACATATATTCAATCTTATTCTTCAAATTCATTTTACAAGATTATACTGAATATATTATCGTTATGTCATGATGACTACTGATCTTGAGTTCTAGTATAAAAATAAAATCGATTTAAAAGACCAATATGGACCACTTCACAGAAAATGAAATTGAGGGGTTAACATGAAAGAAAGAAAAAGCAAACTCATAATCATCAAACTTATTGCGTTGCAATTACGTTGTTGAATTATAATGATCATTTCTAGGATGTCTTTTTTATTACCCTTCCACTAGGATTGAAAAATAATTCCCTGCATGCTTAATGAAATAATCTCAATAACGTCAAAAATGGAGCCAATAATTTTGCAATCCCCCAAAAGTAGTGTTAATTTACGACAAAAATTGACTTTAAAACGTACACGAGACGTGTGTACCAATGCATGGCCTATTAGTTTCTTGGGATTTTTTTTTGTCTCAACTGTTTCATATTAAAACCTTAAATATATGTAAATATTAAAAAAAAAATACTTTCTTAGTGTTTTTTTATTATCATGTTATAATTTTCGAGAGTCAATTTGACTAATTTCAATGCTAAATTAATTATAAATTACATTTATTTAATATTTTAAAATAGGAAAATTTTAATACTCAAAAGTTAGACGAAAAGTACTAATGTAAATTGTAATTTTCCATATCAACATGATGCATATATCTAAAAATTAAATTTCAGTCAAAGTTTTTATCATTTAATTGTAAATAAAAAATAAAAAATTATGACAACTAAAAAATTAGGAAAAGAGTTGTAACAAAGACATTTTAATCGAAAGAGTAGTAGTCAAAGTTCCAACATCTAGATGATTAGTTTTGTTCTATTACCAATTTTTATAAATATCCAATACCGTACCAAATATAAATGTAGAAACTTTATTACCAAAATTTGAAGTTCCATATCTATAGTACCATGTACACTCCTACTAAGGAATTTAAGTTGCAAAGTTTACCATGAAGTAAGGGTGTTAAAATGAGCCAAATATAGATAATTTATTTAAAATGTTATGAGTTGGGTTCAACATAATTTAAATTGGGTTTAATCTCAATTCATTTAAACTTTAACCCGTTTTGAAAGAATCTTCAATTGAGACCAATTTAATCTTCAATTTAAACTCATTCTAAGGCTCTTTACTTGCGTTGATGCAATGTATATTTTTTTTATCTATTTTATATTTCTACAATTTATCTATCTATTTGTAACTTTTTATTTTTATTTTCTTGAATTGAAATTTAAATTGTTATTATAAAAAATAAATAATAATATGTTAAATTATTAAAATTGAGCGGGTCAAATTGGGCCGGTCATGACCTAACTTGAATCTTAGCTTATTTGAGCCCAAAGTAAATTTTGGAGGGGAGAGGGAGGGTAAATAACCTAACTCAATTTCCATTCAATCTATTTGAACATTATCAATTTCAATTTAATCCGCCCGTTTAACTGAAGTAAGCTCCAAACGAGTCCCAATTTAAACTTTCTAAGAATATTAGTTGTTGATAATGTAAAATATAATTAGCTCCATTGAAAACTATTGGAGATTGCGTGAAGAACTTTTCCTGTTTTCCTTTCAGTTCCAACACCCAACAGATTAATTTAACCATTTATGACGTTTCTTTACCAACTACCTATCTTTGGAAATTATGAAAAGGGAATAAAAAAGTACAACTCCAAAAGATATAAAGAACAGCAGATTTCCGCCTTGCTTCCACTTCACTTTGTTGGTAAGGAAATGTTATTTCAGAGGAAATAAATTTATTAATTTAAAAAAATGCAAATTCATGAAAAGCCTATTATACTAAGATGAGGAGAAAAAACATATCGTAAACAATAACATATTTAATAGAGTTTTATAAGTGAAATATGAGGAGGGATAAAATATACGTAGACTTTATCATTTTGAAAATGAATTTAAGTTGTATACCAAAATAATATAATGATTCTTCATGTATATACTATTAGTAAGTACTCCCTCCGTTCACTTTTACGATAAAAAAATTTCTAATTTGATTTTAACTTTTATTTGTCATTTTTGATAAATCAAGTTAGGATAAAAAAAATTTCTATTGTACCCTCACTTTATTGTCATTGAATTAATACTTTAAAAGTTATAGTAAGTGGATCCTATCAATTAATTGAGATAAAATGATAAACTTACTTACCATATAATTATTTTCTTTAATAAGTATGTCAAGTCAAAATTTGACAATTAAAAATGAATTAAGAGAGTATAAATTAACACACCATAGTAGATTTACAATTTTTATTGGGTTATTATTTGAAAAAAAGTAGACTTAAAGCTACTCTTCAATATTGTGATATTATTCACTTTTGGATCAAGATGGTGGCATTTGTCTAAAAGACTTCATCTCATTAAAGGGTTGTTTGGTTTCAGAATAAGTTATATATGACTTTCTAATCCAGAGAAATAATATTACTATCGATCTTCGAATCATAAAAAAAAATTTTAAAATAAAAATCAAAGAAAAAATAAATTTGTAATTATATAATTTATTAATAAAATTATATTTTTTCGTTTTTAAAAGAAAATTGATAAAAGACGAAATTCAAGTCAGAGGTTGGCGTAAACCTACCCTGAAGCATGCCAGAAATTTGGCGTTTTGATTATGGTCCTATTGCCTTTATGAGTTGGACAAGGATAAATGACAAAAAAGGTGAAACAAAAACCTAAAACATTAGATTTATTTCTTTTTTTTTTGTGGGATTGCACCAAAGAGGCACCCCACCACTATATTCCCAAATTATGTCTTGAATTTTTTCTGTTCTATATTTAGGAAAATTATACTTCTAATTTTTATTGATTTAGAAAATCCATTATCCTAAAAAGTTTGAGAAAGTAAAATATATTATCCTTGTAAAATAAAGAAGAAACCCTTTTCTTACTATAAATTTAGATTACGTATTTAAAAATACACCATCAAAGGAAACTAAGAAAGTGTTTTTCCCAAATAAGGCTCTACGGGCATGAATTTGGATATAGTCAGACTCTCACGAGGGCAACTTGATAATGAGTATTTCCCTAAAATAGATTCTACGTAGTACGAATATAAATATAGTTAGGTGGACACCAAATACGATTTGAGAAAAAAAATTATTTGTATAAATACAGAGAGATAGTAGTTGGAAATTCATAATTAATAAATTCTCTCTGCTTTTATTTGATAAAGACTTAAGACTTATTCGAATGTTGTTGAATGCGAGTATTTTTTTTTTCCTATTTTGTTAGAGCAATATTTCCGTCTAGAAAATCTCAACTGAAAGAGACCAGCAAAACTTGAGAGGTGTTGTTTCTCGAAGCTAGAGAGCTTTAAACTGTTGACCCTTTAAAGCCATCTCTGCTACTATATTTCATACAGAGCTGATAACACACAGGTGGCTGGTTGCTTGCTGAGTGTGTTGAGAAAAAGGGGATGAAAAATACTTCAAGAATTTGAGTTTTTTATACACCCTTTTGATTTTTGTTTGCTTCTTTGCAAGTAGGAGTTAAGATGGCTGAGGAAATTTGTTTCTTTGTGAAGGTTTGTGTTTTTAGCTTTACATTTTTGTTCTTCCTTCTAATTTATGCTATCTTTTTTCTTTTCTGTAGCTCTTTCTTTTTGTATGTTAAGCTGAGATCCAGCTAAAAATTTGTTCTTTGGGTATATCTACATTGTTGTTAGAGCTGGAAATCCAGCTCCCCCCTCTTCTTGTTGGGTTCCTTGGCGGTGCTATTTGTTTGTTTTGGTGGGTTCAAACTTAAAAGTTATCTTGGAGTATATTCGAGAAAAATTATAATTTGTGCAGCCCTTCATGTGAAAACAGAGGAAAAACTTGTGCATTCTCTTGTATTTTTTCTGATTAAAAAAAAATTCAACTTCAGTGGAAATTTTAAGCTTTCAAAGTGCAAGTAGATATAAATTTCTTTTTTCAAATACTTTCATAGACGACTAGCTTGAGTCTATTTTTAGCCTGTGGAAAATAAAATGTAGACTAATATGAATTCGGTTGGCTTGTGTTTGATCTATCTTATCTTGTGTAACCTAATTTGTGCCGGTGGATTTGCTTTCCCTTGAAGTACTTGCTCTGCTTTTCCCATTAAAGTTAGTAATGCGGATTGTTACTCTCTTTTTTCATTAAAGAATTCACTCTTCGTTACAATTTGGTCATGCTTTTCTATTAAAAGAATTGGGGGTGGGGGGAATGGAAACCGGGAGGGGATCGCAAGGTCGGGTCACCATTGTGCGGAATCGAACCCTCACCAATCAAATAAGTTGCTAAGATTCCACTTATTATGATATTATTGTTCCTTATGCTAACATTTAACTTCAGCTTATTTATGCAAAGGAATTTCATCGTGCTTAATCTGTGATATAAGGTTAAAATGATTAGTAACTTTGCATTTGTTGTTCTCTTTCACTTTCATATTGACTACAGTCTTGTATATGAATGACAGGATAGTATCATCATAAAACCTCCCAAGAAATCTCTAGCATTGTTGAGGATGGTAGTTGTAGTGTTTACCCTGATCTTTGGTATTTATATTTGTTCAATTTGTCTTAAACAAACTAGCTTGGAGAAAACAAGTAAATACTTGAACATTGAAGTCATAGAAAGGCCTTGTCATCATAACTATGACATGGACCAATCTCAAATTCCGTATGTGCATTATCCGAAGCCAAAAACCTTTAGCAGGTATGTACTTGAGAAATTTCTATTTGGTTCTTAACTTCTGTCTTACAGATATTTGCCTAAATTGATTTCATCTGCTTTGTTAATTGATTTAGGGCTGAATGTGGCTGTAACCCTGTACGCCGCTTTGCCATTCTCTCAATGCAAAGGTCTGGGAGTGGATGGTTTGAGACACTATTGAATAGTCATATGAACGTAAGCTCCAATGGTGAAATATTCTCTCACAAACATAGGAGAGAAAATGCTTCTTCAATCCTGAGGACATTGGACACAGTTTACAATTTGGACTTCTTTACAAGTGCTTCCAAAAATCACTGCTCAGCTGCAGTGGGCTTCAAGTGGATGCTTAATCAGGTGCTAACTTTTTGTTACCTTAAAACTGTCCCTTGTCATGCTTCATATTCTATATTTGGAAAACTTGTAGGTACACATGAATGTATAGTGTAGCTAAGGGCAGGCCTCTCTTGAACTCCTTAAGATTCAGAGTGTTTGAAGACAGTTAACTATAACTCCAGAATCGCCAAAATAATTCTGACAGTTTGAAGCTGATAGTTTTCCACTTTTGGAAAGGGGAAAAGTTCTCTTGAACTTGAAGCCTGGGCTAGAAGGTTAAGTTTTACTTGCTGAAAAGAATCATTATTAACAGGAAGCTTCTCTTAGGAGAATCCCTTCACTAGATTTCAAGACGTTTATGAACTCACTCATAAAGAAATTCATCAAGTAGATTCTTTCAAGTAATCGAGAAGCTTGAGATGAAAATTTACTGCTTGAGTCAAAGAAGTGCATCCATATTTCTGCTTCTAGAAGTAATTTAGACATTTTTGGAGTACTCAAATGCAAATATCAGGAGAGTATGCCTTCCCTTGTGAAACTGGAAAGCTTCACCAAACTGTTAAGACTAGTTATTAAGATGACACATTTTTGTTAATATTGATCCGAGTTATAAAAAGGCTATGAACATCTCTACCTTTCAAGATATTGTAATTAATAGATGCTTTTATCAGATAAAACTGTTTGTACATTGTTCTGGATATGGCTAGGATTGATGATAGCCGAACACCCAAGCACTCACGGAGGTGTTGGCCGCTTTTTTTATTTTCCTCGTTAATAGGCACTATACCTAGGTAAAGCTGAAGAATTCATTAAGAAGGCTCTATTTCATGTACTTGTCATAAATGACTTGATACTTAATGATTGTTTGAATCTTATAATCTCTTCTTCCTACTGCTAGTGGTTTTTGTTTTTAGTTTTAATTGAAGGAAATATCTCTATTTACAAGAATAAGTTCTCTAGTTAATGAAGAGAGTTAAAACAATCTACTAATATATTTATAGGGTGCGACCAAATTTTAATGTATTCATAGGATAAGGTATGATCATCATTTTTGGTGTCTTGCATATGGAAAGAGAAGAGGGTTGTTATTTGAATTGATGGATAATTGCAATTGCAGGGATTAATAGAACACCATAAGGAAATTGTTGAGTACTTCAATAAGAAGGGTGTTTCCGTGATATTTCTCTTTAGAAAGAATCTACTGCGACGTATGGTTTCCATGCTTTCAAATTCCTATGATCGATATGCCAAACTCTTGAATGGAACACACAAGTCTCATGTGCACTCACATGAAGAGGTATCTTCTTGCATCCTTCTCTCTTTATCTCTGCAGGCATAAACATATGGACGTAGAATTGTACAATCTAATCGTTTTGCTGCTTTGCCTAGGCTAGTACTCTTGCTAAGTACAAACCAGAAATCAATACAACATTGTTGATCACAGATTTGAAAAGAATGGAGGTTTCTGCCACGGAGGCACTGGAATACTTCAACAGCACTCGGCATATGATTCTGTATTATGAAGATATTGTCAGAAATCGAGCTGTAAGAATCTTCTCTATGATTCTTAAACTTTTACTCTCGCTGTTTCATTTTGTTTGTCTTGCTTCCCTTCTTAGTGCATTTAAAAAAGAATGTCTCTTTCCTTTTAGCACCTCTTTGATTTCAACTAGTACATTCTGCATATCTTTAGTTTAAGACCACGAGATTCCAAAGTTTTCTCTACTTCCTTAAACTCCAAGTCAAAACTAAAGAGATGGAGTGATAGAGAGGGATATTACTTTTTTCTGCATTTCTAAATCCAGGGAGTTTACCTAATTTACTTATTCAACTGTAAATTTAGTCTCGCTTCTTTAACTTTCCCTTTCCGAAAAAAGTAAAGGCTTTTTCTATAGCTTTTTGTATGACCAACTTCCACAGCTTGCTATGCTGGAGAGACCAATGCAGTAATTTTTTGCAGTCTGGGTTACTCATATGTCCTGCTTTTAATGCAGAAATTGGTAGATGTTCTTGAGTTTCTAAGATTGCCAGACATGGATCTAAGTAGCCGCCAAGTCAAGATACATAACGGGCCATTGTGGAAGCATATCAAGAACTGGGATGATGTGAACAAGACCTTAAGTGGAACAGTTTACGAGAAGTTCCTACAAGCTGATTATTAGTTTCTGACCTCTCACTTTCAATGATCGATGAAGGAGGTGAAGATATCAACTTTTTTTCTTGCAAAAGCTGACTGGTATACTCTCAAGTCTTAAGTTGGAAAAAGCTTCCTGCTGCATTTGCCTCTGAAGATCAGTCGAAATTCAGCATAGTAGCAAGTTTCATTCTCTTGTATCTCTAGTTTTTTTTCTACTTTATTCCACAGTATAGTGAAGTAGCTAAAGTTAGGCAGTGCCAAAGGCAAGCAGTCATAGATTTGCAGTCAATATTTCTCTCCTTGTAATTTTCCCCTTTGTTTCTTTTCCTTTTTCCTCTTTTATCTGTAATTTAATAAAGTAGTGCGTTATTTTCTATTTACAATTGTACTCTCGTGATTTTTGTCGCAGTCTCATTATTTTTGTGTTTGATGAATGTTCATTTCCTTCATGTGCATTTTGAACATAACAATTGCAAAGGTTATCGTCTTGGATCATTCAAGGGTACAGAGCTTAGTTTTTATTTTTCTTGAGCGGAGGGTTCGTTGGAAACAACTTCACTATCCCACAATAATAAGCGTAAGGTTTGTATATATCTCGTCTTCTTTAAAAATTGTTATTGTTTTATGCGGGTCTTCTCTAAAACTTCAAAAATATAGGAAATGAAAATCATCATCTTGAATGCGTTTGTTTGAAGATACGATTGTTCTTCAAAATTTTTATACATTTTAGAAGACTTAATTAAAAGATAATTTTCAAAAAATTAATCCATGTAATAGAAAATATGTAAATCAAGCATTTTGGTTCCTGTAAAATCAATTTTAATCTTACACGTAGAATTCAATCTTTATTCTTAACCAAAAAAAAAAAAATAATACTAAGAAAAGTACTCCCTTTAATTTTTGGTTAATTTTGTACCGCAAATATTCAGGATCTATAATCCTTATTTTCTTTTTTGACTTTTTTCACAATAATATCAATTTTTAAGGTTACCTTGGTTTTGAATTTGATAAATAAAAAAACCAATATATGCATTAAACAATTTTTATTACTATGTAAAAAAAAAATGTATAAAGTGAAATATGTTGAAATATTGAGGAGGGATACCATGGTTTATAGCTTTGTGGTATCAAAGGAATTTTTACTACTGTCCGATAGGTGTGAGTTCGATTCACATTACTTTCTTTCTCTTCCCTTAAATATTATATAAATAGTTTATAAACGTGTATCGATATTGTATAAATTGTATACAAATGTGTGTTGATATTATATAAATATGTGTGGAATGTATTGACATTTTATAAATAGTATATAATTGTGTCTCAATATTATTTAAATAATTATGCAAAATATCGATATTGATATTTATTTGACCATCATATATTCCCACCTTAATAAAATAAAAAAATAAACAAGAAATAATAAAAACCCAACCCACATTTTGATTCGATTATGGGCCGAGATTGTACTTGCCTGAATTTCCAGCCTTTTCAGTTTTGGCTACTACCAAACTCTAGAGAGCTTGTTAAACATATACTCCATTCAATTTATTTTATTTGTCATATTTTATATTTGTACATTTCATAAAATAAAATATTTAACTAAAACGATAATTTGACTCAATTATTCTTTCCCATTCTTTTATCTCAGTTTGTTTTTATCTCATTAATTTCTCGCTATATTTATTAAGTAAGAATGAAGGTGAAAACTAATACTCATGCTAATTAGTTTTATTTTGAGTTACTAAAATGATAACTATTTTGAATAAGTTATTTTTAGTAAAGACGATAATTAAAATGAACTAAACAAATTAGGAAGGCCGCAAAGTACACAAAATATTATGAGATTCTCCAGCTGGAAAGTGAGCATGCTTCACTAGAAATTATATAATTGCATAAAGAACTGAAAAAGCCAGTGGAGCACATACAAACAATCCAATATACTATATAGTATTAAGGATTAGGAACTGCAATATTTCCATGCCATGACCGGCGGGCTCTTACAAGTTTGATTTTACCCATCAAACTATGTCCTTCAATTAAAAGGGTAACTTACCTATATATATTCCTATGTTATTTATTAATTTTTCTATAGTTTACATTAATTATATATTACCTCACTAATTAATAATTTCATATTTGATTCAAATCAAATGCACCTAAATACATATATTTTGCTATTAAATACACTTTTGGCGAACAAGAGAGTGAGGGAGGAGAGAGCTCATATATCTCAGGTACATAAGAATTCACTTAGATGTATTCGAGATACATGTATCTGGATGTGCCACATACATATATCTAGGGACCAAAATCTTGTACAAATGGTCATCCAAAACTCATGAATGTAAATAGACCCAAATTAAAATACATAAAGGATTTCAACTTTCCCCAAATGATGTGAAATTGAATCTTCCGAGCAAAGTTAATTAATCCTTAGTAAGAAGGAATGTATAAGCTTGCATGGCTCACAAAAACAGACCGGACACACTATCAGCATTACAAGCATTTCATATAGGCACACTGCACCATAATTGGGAGGTGTAATAGGATGGTCAGATCCCTTATTTTTGGTCAAAGGTCTAAAATTCGAACCCTATTAAAAAAAAACTTGTTGTAGTTAAGGATCCTTTCTTAGAATGCCTACATAATGCAAATCTAGATTAATTAATCAGTTGCAATGAGCTTTGAATTAATACCAAAATGTTAACAAAAAACATATATATACATATATATACACACTTACACACACGCAATATAACAACAAAGACATCTAGTGACAGTAGATTTATTTTTTTTAGTATTGCTGCAAAAATATTTAGTAGCAATGGAGTTAATGCCATTGCACCGAAGTCGCTAAAGCCTTTAGCGCTTTTTATATAAATTGTTGGTTATAAATAACATATTTATTACCACCTAATATATATTATAACAATAATTATATAATTGCCTCTAAAAAATTTCCACAATACTTTATTTATTGAAAGGGATATTTTGTGAATAAAAGAAAAAAGGTTGTACATCTCCAATATTCTTGTGTAATGCATGCATGTGATAATTAATCCTCATGTTGCTAGCTTTCTTCTATAAATAGCTAGAGGAGAAATAGAGTTCAAGCACACCTACAACATCAACTACATTAATTAATTAATTAATCTCTCTATCTCTTCATGGTTCAATTAATCAAATTGATCCTTGCTAACCTTTTCCTTGCAATGGTCTTTTCTCAATCTATTGAGGGAAGACACTTGAAGTTAGAGAATACAAATGATCACACTGTTCAATATGCAATAGAGAAGGCACTAATAAGTCACACCACACTTGCAACCCCAACACCGCCAATTAGTCCGGTTCAGACAGTGCCTCCACCTCCGCCTCCACCACCTGGTCACCCTGATGGCTTCGGGCCTGGTCATAGCCCTGGGATTGGTCACTCTCGTAAAGGGAACTAAGTAGAGATAATTCTCTGTATCTTGATGTAATTCATATTTTTATCATAACGTCCCAGAAATCTTGACATTCAAATTGATCTAGTGAAGAACTAGCATTAGCTTATAAAAGTCATTCTGTTTCAATTTATATGACACGCTTTTATTTTAGTCAATTCAAAAAGAATGTTATATTTTTATATTTAGTAACAATTTAGTTTTTCAAATATTCATTTTATCCTTGTAGTCACTCAAATATTTATCACTTATTTTAAACAATAAATTTCCAAAGTATATCTTTCTTTTTTTAACTTTGTTTCAAGTCAAACACATCACATACATAGTAATTTTCTACATGAGACGTTAGTTTTCTTCACTGTGGTCATATATATCACTTTATTAACAGTCAGCCTTCCTTGACATCAAAACAACTAACCAAGACTTTACAAGTTCCTTTGGTTGAAGGAATTAAAAACAAGCATTGCGTTTTGAAAAGATTTTCCTTGCATTAGTTAAGAACATGTTCTTATCATCGGTGCATGAAAATATCATAATTTGAATAAATTTGCAATATCTACAAAATCCTAAAAAAAATGTGCCTTGGTAGCAGTGGCGAATCATTGTAGAACATGGGTGAACCACTAGAAGGAAAAAATGGAGAAAAAATATATTAAGTGGGAACTGATCCCTAATTCTCTAGGTAAATAATTCAAACATTTAATCAAGTTCAATATTTAATCTTCTTGTAACATACTCCCTCCGTTCCTTTTTAGTTATCATGTTGTGTTTTCGAAAGTCAATTTGACTAATTTTTAAAATTAAATAAGATTAAATTAATTTGATATTTTAAAATAAAAATTTAGATATTAAAAAACTATAAGAAAAACCTTATTGTTTGCAACTTTTTTTATGTCAATATGATGAAAAGATGCATCTTAATCTTAGTCAAAGTTTATATAGTTTGACTTTGACTATCAATTCGCCACCTGCTTTGTAGTTGGTGATGATGTCAAATGTACTGTTAACCATCAGTGGAGAAGTCAGAATTATCACTAAGAGACTTCAAAATCTGAATAAGTAGCCATGTAAAAATAATATAATTTTTTACCCCTGTTAACCACACAACCTGAGAATAACCAAAAGGAAGAAGTAAACTTATGATGGTAATGTATAGTCCTGCTGATGTAGTTAAAAGATTATCAGGCCGATAAAAAGGGGGATAATATCTTAAAAGTTTATACAAGTTACCTTGTATAATAGGTATATAAAAATAGACATACAAAAGATTCCTTATACCATTTGAGCTGCCAACAGCACTCATGTATCACAGCCTAGCAAAAGCTGAAACGAAATGCTCTCTGTTTTCTAAGTAGTACTTCCAGGGTTTTAGAAAGGATGATTTTAGTTTAATTTGACATAAAATTTAAGAAAATAAAAAAGATTTTTTAATTTTATAATTTTAAATTAAAATTATGTCAGATGCATCAAAATAACTTTTAATATTATAGTCTTAAACATATTATGTGAAAAGTTAAAGATTAAAATGTTATAAAAAAAAGAATTATTCTTTTTATAACACATAAAGAAACAAAAAAAAATCATTCTTTTTTAACGAAGAAAATATTATAATCTATCTTTTGTGCCTTGTGCAATTTGGTGGGAAGGCTTCCAGGACTCGAGGAGCCAACTTTAACATATCTTTATAGAAGGAATCTCTTTTATTTCCAAATGCAAGCCGTTGAAAGATTAACGAGTCGTTGGATTGACGGTATAAAAATAATACTGAATATGATGTATTAATAACGTTGATATTACTAATACTTTGCATTAGTGATGTTAAGATTATATTTTATATAATGTTTAGTTTGACGTATAATTACTTTAAAAATATATTTATTTATGAAAATATCCTCTACAAATATTGATGAAAAAGATTGTAAGAGATATATACGTCTTTAATTATACTAATGCATCCATTAAACTTCTTTGCACTATTAATACAAATATATTAATTGAAAATATATATCAAACAAAATATTAATAATATACAAAGCTAATACTGCAATAATTTTTTTTCTATTAACGCACAACAATTTTGGAAAGTCATTTAGAATTGAATTTGTGTGTTATATTGAGTGTAATTATACAATTTTAAGGAAATATTTGGAACTTGTTTGATTTGTTACTTTGACTTATTTGGAACAAGTATTTACCTATTTGAGACAAATAAGAGTGCTAGGGCCCCTCACCACTAGGTAGCTACCTCATGTAGTTACTAAAATCTTAATATACTCAAAAAAAAAATATTCAAATCCATGAGGTAACTCTTCATTACAGAAAATAAATTAAACTGCCACAACTACAGAAAGTCTTTTTTTAAAATTTTTTATTAAAGTATGAGAGATGTCACATCAATTTAAGAAATCCTTAATAAAGATTAAAGTGGGCATAACAATTGAATTTATTAGTAAAGTACAAAAAAGAAGAGTCAAAGCATTACAGATATAGTAAATGAAAAGGACCACCACAAATTAAAATAGAGAATAATTATGATCACTTTGCTGATGATCAATCAAATGTCATTAGTAGCTTATCTAAGCCATCCATTACCAATATTCAACTTTTTTTAATTTAGTGGTAGGTGCTCCTTTAAGCAATATTTTCTAAGGCATCCGTGCGGCGCATCTTTGTGCTTTTACTTTTCAACCAAATATTATTTGATCCCACAAAAATATACAGCTTCAATTGTTGGATGTGGAGCCTGATTAATATGTAAATATTTTTTTTTATATATTAACAATCTCGCGGAGCCTCGAACCCAAATTTAGACTGTACTGTTCATCGTATTTTTTTCAATAACAGTGTTATCATTAATATATATATATATATATGTATATATATATACCACGAATTTGACGTCTCTCTCTAGGTTTTCCAAAATCTCTTTCCTCTCTAAAATCTTCTTGATTCTTTCATGGTTCTTCGAAATTCACAAGGTGTTGTTGTAATCGATCTTAACATGAATTTCAACTCTAACACAAATTTAGGATGAGTTTACTTAAATTATTATTTTCAGCTCGAAAGATATAAGTGTATTTTAAATAAAATCACTTAATTCCAAATATATCAGCAGTAGAAGAGCCTGTATCACATAAGAATGAACTCAAAACAGAGAAAGAAAAGGAGCAGAACAAGTTTTTTTCATAGAAAACAACTTTTAGGAGATTATAAGAAAGCGACCTTCTTAGTCCCCACAGACTTTTCTTACACTTAAAAAGTATAAAAAAATACGAGTGATAATAATAGCAATCATATTTAGGAATCTTTGACTATTCCCCGTTCCAATTTATATGAGTTATTTTAACTCGGCAAAGAATATTAGAAAGAAAGAAAAACTTTTGAAACTTGCGATCTAAAATAAGTTATAGATATTTGTGTGGATAGAAATCATTTGATTAAGAATAAAATGAGCATTTTAAAGTAACATTATTACTAAATATAGAAATATATCATTTTTTTTATACCGAGTAAAACAGAAAGCAGAGGAAGTAATTATGAACTCCCTCAAAAGCTATTAAGTTGTACCATAAACAAAAGAAAAAAGTAGAATAAGATGTACTAAATTTTATGTTGTGAACAAAGTCAGAAGTTGCATATAAACCACCCAGTTAAAAAATTAAGCACAACGAAAGTGGGAAGAACTAAAGAATGTAATCTTCAAGTTGGAATTGCGGTGGTGGGACGGCTGGCTGAAAACAATTCTGTTATTATAACCCTAAAAGTCCAAAGATCTTTTGATCCCTTTGTTACTTCCTCCGTTTCATTTTATTTGATGCTAATTGACTTGATATATTTTTCAAGAAAATTTTAATCAAAAATTTATTTTACTAGACAAACCTTATATGTTCTGTAATTCTAAATTTTGTTTGATAATCACTGTGAATTGTCGTTATCAAAACCTTCAAAATGATTACAAATAAATCACTAAACTCTTGATTTGGTATAGTAGACATAAAATAAACTACTGCTATCTATTTTAAATTTAAAGAGCAAATAAAATAAAAGGGGATTGAGTAATGATTAGATACAATAAAGCTGCATGAACAAAAAGAGAGGCCACTGTAGAGCCAACTATTACAAGTTGAAAAACTTTATAATTAATACAATACAAGTGCCAGCCAAGGGACTGCACGACTCAAGTAGGTCAAAGCATTATAACTCTATTTTTAATACAAGTTGTGAGCACTAACGTTACATGTAGATTTTTTACACCGTCGTGTGAGGCTGACTTATGACTTATAACTAGAGGTATATATTTACTAATCAAATTTGACAAGTTTTGTGAGGGGTATAGATAAGCTAAAAAAGTATTGAAGAAAAATAGATATGATATGATGCAACTTTATATTACTGAGAGTATGATTTTATCGAGTGTTGTCTTACTGTGTGGAGGTTTAGTATTTGACGGAGGATCAGTCGTACCCTTATAGTTCTTGTCATATGGTGTGTAGTGCATTTTGATTATCTCATTATTTAGCTATTGTCATTGTTTTCCATCTTATGTTTTCGCTACTGTTTTTTTCTTATTTTACTGGTAATTGATACACTGAGCTGAGGGTCTTTTAGAAACAACTTCTCTACCTCTATGAGTTAGTGGTAAAATCTGCATATACTCTACTCTTTTCAAACTCCACTTTGTGAAATTTCACTGAGTATATTATTGTAAATTTGACCGTCTTAGTGATTGAATTTTTTGCTATTAAACTAATTGCACTTTTGAAATATAATTACGGGTTCACAGTTTAATATTTCTCAAAAATTTAATAACTTTTGAAGTGTGTCTATGCTCTGCATGTTTTAAAAATATTGGGTTGATTTAAAACCTATAAACAAAGGGCCTTCTCCCTCTTTTTTATTGCAATTTTGAAATGAAGAAATAATCTACTATGACAAATTATGAATAATGAATAGCAGCAACTCAAGCTATAAAGAGGACAAACAAAAAGAAGTAATGAAAGACCAAAAAAGAACTATAGGAAAGACATAGTAACAAAAAATTGCAGGGAAAATGATCTTTTAGCCTTTTGCAATTTTTTTTTAATTTTATGATCTTATTACAAGAAAATTTTATTTTAACACTTAAAAAGTTCAAAAAAACTCATATTCTTCTATTTAAATCATAGTGTCTCATTTCCTTAAAAAAATATTGCAGTACATAATTAAAGATCAGTCACGTCCCATTTACAAAACAAGTAATTAAAAAGCATTGCAAACTTATTGAAGGACCACAACCCATCCAAATTGTTACTACAAGAGGACAATATTCAATTCAAAAATTAAGGAAAAAAAAAGGTACTCCGTACTAATATAATACTTTATGATGGTCAAGGCATTTCATGTGTAGGGAAGTCCTCGTTCCTATAAATACCTAGCCAGCATAGTAATGGAAAATAAACTACGATAGCATCTCCATAAAACACTTAAACCCCCAAAATTACTTTCAAAATTAACAAGCTCTAGAGGAATTCAGCCATGGCCTGTATCAAACAAATCTTTGTATTTAATTTCATTCTTGCAATAATTGCGTGCCATCTAGTTGTAATTGCTGGGGGAAGACAACTGAAAGCGTCTACGAAAGCTGATAATATGAGCGCAAAAGAAATTCCTGAAAGGCAACGTGTTGTTATTGGAGACACTTCAGAAGTGGTAAATGGAAAAATGAAGTATGTACCAACACAAACTGGAAATAGCCCAGGTATTGGACATTCATCTTCAGTGTCAAAAGCAATTAATTATACACCAAAAGAAACTGGAAATAGCCCAGGAATGGGACATTCATCTTCACCGAGACACCCTCATGTTGAAGGAAGCATAGAAGATGTCAAAGCAGGACACAGCCCAGGAATAGGTCATGCTACTCAGAATGAAAAAATTGGTCCAAATTTCTAGACATGTCAATAGTTAGATGAAGTTATTTATTTTCTCCTCCCTTCGTGCTTATTTGTAATTACTCCAGTATTTAATTAGTGTTATAAAATTTATATATCCAATTATGGTACGTCCGTTCCCCACAGCTTGAATATTAGAGTTTGAAAGTTGTATTTGCAACGGAATGTTTTACACGTTTTATGTACGTATATCCAGAAATCTAATCGCTTTTACTCTCTTTGCTTCAACTTGTATGTTTTGTTTTGACTTGACACGAATTAAAAAGAATTAGTAAATAAGGAAAAAAATATTCCTTTTCAAATAATTTTTTTTATAAAAGTAAGACAGACGAATTGAAATAGTTTGGATATAATTTTAGCAATGTTGTATCTTATGTTAGGTTCACATATAACAATACTTGAAAAGATAATTAACAGGCCATGAGGTTAGACACCTCTTTCTGCATGTTAAAACATATTGTCCATGCAGATGAACAGTTGGAAGAGTGGTAACTGGTAAGTACGAAGCTCAGCCTACAACAGAGGGTGCTTGCTAAGTTATATACTGCATTTGTATATTTTTACTAGTCCACTATGTTAAATAAAAATATTCATTTTTAATTATTTGTTCAGTTTTAAATAGAAATAATTTATTATTTTATATTTATTATTAAGTACTATTTTATTTATTATTTTTTAAGAAATAATGTGTCAAGTCATATCTAAGGTGGGAGTATTTCCACAAAGAGAGGACCATAGTGCTGCCGACTTTTAATTATTGTGACCCATATGGAAAAAGTCTCAGCTTTATACATAACTCAAAAGGAACTTTTGTATTTAATATCTCTAATTCTTACATGTAAAAAAGTCTACTTCCCCATTTAACTAGGAATATGATCCAATGATCAGTAATATAATGCAAATTCCGGCGATCAGATTTAAATCGCAGGAAAAACAAAGAACACTTGTAATTTTCTCATGTATCTCTAAGCTTTAGTAAACAAGATTATGCAAAGATGGCTCGAATATTATCAATTATAAGAAAAAGAAATATAATCGCACAGACTTCACAGAGTATTTCAAACATTAATTTTGAGTCAATTATGAACGAGCTAAGTGTGATTTCCGACGCTCGATCATATATCATTTACAGAGTTAATATACTTCAAATATTCAGTATCGTTAGAGGTTCGCAATCTATAGTGTACGAACAGAGTGGATGGATCCAACTTTCTAGATTAAGAAAATATTCATTTCATTCATTTTTGCTTGTCACATTTAGATTTGGTGCGTTCATTAAAAAAATAATGATTGATATGACTATTTTAATTACTACACTAGCTATCCGTACTAATTGATGTTTAAAAATATTAGGTCTTCAAAAATTATTTGAAGAATAAGTAATTCATTCTGACGGTAAAATATTAAAAAAATACATTTATTTTTTCTTGATATGTTAAAGATAAAAATTTTATTTTAGAAATACAAGACAAGTGAAAATGAACCAAGAGTACAATCATTTTCTACCTTTAGTTGAAGTACTAAAGTAGAAATTAGTAAATCGAATTGATATGGCGTTAGTGTTTTAGGTAATTAGATATTCTAATAGTAAATATAACATATACCCAGATCACATGATTTCAAAAGGTATAATTAACTTTCCAATCTGGCAATAAATGCCAATTATTCTCATGTTAACCCCCTAAACTACAGTTAATTAAGTATTTAATTAGTGGTACTATATGCATAGAATAGACAAAAGAAGAGAACAAGTGGAGTTGACAGTGACAGCTGAGCAACGAGGTTTCCCAATGGGGCAATGAACAACCTTAACCTTTGATTAAAAATATATTTTATATCAGTCGACAGTGAGGGAAGAGCTAATTAAGCACTTATCAATTACAAATTGCGGAGGATTGATTAATTAATAACGTCAAGACATATGCGACCCACCATTACTCCTACTTTTCGTTCGATGTTTAAATTATTAATTGCCTTATAGGAGTATTAAACAAGAGAAAAATCTATAGATAGTTTAATATTTAAAACTCGTAAATGGCTAGCTAAATTTAGTATTTTCTGTCAACTTTAAGATTAATCCCTCCGGTTTCTTTTATATGTTGTACTTACTATAAATAGATGGTTTTTAATATATATCATTTCATAAAATCAATCATAAATGACACTGTTCTTCCTATTTTACCCTTGATAGTTATTAATGAGTTATGAAAAAATATATATAATCAACTAGAAGAATTAAAAAAGCAGTTAATGATTAAATAAGGGCGCAATAGTAAAGTCATTTTCTTCTTAATGTAAGTGCAATCACAAAATGTGACATATAAAAAGGACCAAAGGGAATATATTGCAGAAAGTCAAAACTACAGTCCAAATTGAGAAAGAAAAAAGAAGGCGATTTAGTCAAAGTAAAGATCTCGTCTCTTAGTCATGCCAAAAGAAAAGGTTAACACTCTCGCTTTATATTCAGAACTAAACATCTTATGCGTGAATACTCAACTCAAAAAGCTAACTTGCGAAGAGAAATTAAAATTAAAATTACCCAAATCAATTTTTTCGGATTGAGCTCATCCCACTTACTTTTCTGAAAATTGACTCTTCATAATAATTAAAAGAGTATCTATCATATGTAAGCCACCAAAGGTAAAATCCAAGACAAGCACTGATCATATGTTAATATAAGGAATAGCCTTTAATTTGGTAAGTTTGACTGGGGCAGCATATGAAAAATGAGCCGCAATAAATTAAAGTGAATCTATTGAAGAATCTTGCTGCTAGATGAGCTGTTTAGATTCCTTAAAGAATATGTTGTGTCTCTACACACTCTGGGAGGTGTCTGCAGAGCTTTAATATTAGACAACAAATAAAAAAAAATTAAGAGATATTAGTAATTAACAGTGTTACTATTTATTTTTTTGGCAAAGGAATTCGTAGTCGGCATCTTTTATATACACACATAATAAATTTTGTCTAACATATTGATATGTAAACCATACAGAAATGAAAATCTAAGCAAGCAAACTTCATGAACTGATCAATAAAGTATGATGATTAATTAACATTATTATATAGTACGTTTATATTGTTTGCTAATAATAACCCATGTTACATTGTCTAAATTTGCAAATGGCGGCTATCTAAGATGAGTTGGATCCTTTACCATGTGAGCAGAAAAGAGACTTTTCAATTTGGAAATCTTTGTTTATGTGAGTTGCAACTGAGACCGTTAAAGTATTTGACCAAATGGGACAGGAAAACGACAATGTGAGCCTGTCCCTCATTCTTTATTTTAAGGCAGAATACTATAATCCTCAATTTAACTACTCCCTCCCCCTTTCTGATTTGATTTACTTGATATAAAATTAAAAAATAATAATAATAATTTAAAATATTGGAGTTTAATTTTTTTTATTAAATATATTAAATAATCTGGCAGGACGCGGAGATCTATTGATCAATATAAATTTTGTTTTTTTTTATTTTTAAATATATCATATTGAAAGTTGAAATTAAAAAATTATTAAATAAAAAAAATTATTCATTTTAAGCTGACTAAGAAGAAAAATAAATCAAATAAATTAAAATGGAGGAATCATTTAATAGGCTCTGCCCAAAAAGAAATTTCGTTATTCTCTAAAACTTTTTATATCATTAAAATGAAGGAGTTCTAACCAATTAGCTTTTTTAATATAGATTTATTCCAAAAAAGTAATAATTGAAATAAGTAGTCATTGGATCTAAATAAGAAATTAAAAAAGAAGTACATAATAGCAACTCTGTTATTTTGGTTATTAAAATTTATGTGACTAAAAATAATGTTACTCTTAACTTTTTAAAATTGATTTAGGCCCAATAGTCATTATATCTAAAAAATAAATCATGGTTAATACTTCTTTATTGATTTTTGAAAAATACTTTTATTCGACTAAAATATGGAGTTAGATATAAAAATATTTTCTTTTTAATTATTCTCACCCGTCTAAAATAATTGTATTCACGTTCTTTATCTCGTCGATGTCAAAGAGTAAAAAAATCTATCAAATAGTCATGTCCAAGAAATAAATAATAGTGCAGTAATTTTAGTATATACTCGATCCGTCCTATTATAATTGTCATGGTATTTTTTAGAGTTAATTTGACTTATTTTCAAGTTAAATTAATTTAATATTTTAAAATAAAATTTTATATATTAAAAATTATAAGAAAAATATTATTGATTGTGCCTCTTTTTATATCAATATAATAAAAAATACATCTTAAAATATTAATCAAAATAGAAACTATGACATAAAATTGGACGGAGGCAGTAACTCATAATCCAAATTTAGAAGGATTTTTTTAGGTATCCTTCCTCATTAAAAGTTGTGGTCCTTCATGTATGTGTTAGTCTGTTTGTTTCAATTCATCTGACGGTGCTGTCAAACAAATTATTTTTTTCATGTGTTTTTGAAAAAATTTCAATTATTAATAATTTGTAATATTTTTTACATAGTTTTTAAATACGAAAATTTTATTTCGAAAAACTAAAATATTCTATATATATCCAAATATCAATTAAAACAAATGAAAAGTATCACATAAATTGAGATAGGGTGAGAATAACATCCATCAAAGATTAGTGAGAACAATGAAAAATTTAAAACTAAATACTTTCTATGCATAAAAATAGATTAACTTTTTAAAATTAGTGAATAAGAAAAATAATGTCATTTGAACTAAAACAAAACGAGGGAAGTTTTATTTACACCTCTCGCTAGAAGCTCTCATGCACTTTGTTGTCCTTTAGATAACTTGAATTTATAACTTTAGAATTCTTGCACGTTGTTGTCCTTTTGATAACTCGAATTTATAACTTTAGAATTGAAGATAAAGAATATTTACCATCAGAGCAACCTCTCTTGTTATATGGGTCTTTGTTGCCATCCACCGTTAGGTAGGTTTTGGCACCTCTTCCTATGGAATCTTCAGCTTTCATTAATTTAACTCTTTAAATACCTCCCATAAGCCCTTGCCAAACTTAAACTTTCAAAGTTGTATGTTGGCTTTGCTTAATAAGTATTAGCAAAATTAAAGCAGCAACAATACCCTTTGGTCCTCTCTATATTATTTTTCCCATATGGCCAACTCAACTTCAGTTCTCTTGATCATGTTGTTATTCGTATCAAACCTAGTTCTTTTTAGCCAAGGAAGAACTCTTGCTACTACAAAACTGAACCTCAATGTCGTCGTAAAGGTGGTCAAAGAAAAGGAAGCTAGCACAAAACTACAGTTGGGAAGAAGTGGATTTAGATTTATGGAAGCAGGAAGTGTGGATGCTTTTAGCACCCCTGGCCACAGTCCTGGCATTGGTCACTCTAAACATGACTAGCAATTTAATTTGCTAGTTGACATAATCATCTTTTTTCATATTGCGTGCATGTATTACGTAGAACACGTACTACAATTCAATTGGCTTAGTTTGTAGCTAGGACTCATGAATGATGTAACTTTATTCTTAATTTTGCTTCAAAGTTAATTGTGAAAAAACTTTTATTTTATATATTGCACTCTTCAAGGTTTAAAATTTCTCAGTTTCTGTACACTTATTAACAACAACAAAAGGTAAAATGCATGGCACCGGACCCAAATTCCGGATGACTACGTGGTGGTTCTAGTACTACTTGAATAAAGCCAATTGCCAAGGAATCGGAGTATGTCACTGTTTTCATTTGTTACAGAGAGATAGAGAACGGATTGTCAATTATAATCCGTTATACATTTTACTTACTGCTCACAATAGCTTTAATTCTCATGAGGAATAGGACTTGCGTACACTCTGTATCCTCCAGATTTCACTTGTGATATCATATGTTATAACAACCCTTATGGCTATAAAATTACGACAATAAATCATGAAAAAATATCAAGGTCAGTGATCAAATAAATTTAACAATCACCGTAAAAAATAAGAATTGTCTAGAAAATTCATCATTAAATAGAATCAACTACGGATATTTATTATTAGCGATAGACGTTGTCCATCTTTTTTTTTAATTATTTAGCTACAAAAGTTTCAGCGAAGGCTCCTCTCCATTTCTTTATGTAACAATACATCTTTAGATAGAAGTCTCAAATCAACAAAACACGGGAGAGATGTTGGGTATATAAGTAAATAGGTTTTACCTACTAATGACGCGTTTGAAAGCCGTGCGAGCTAAACTCAAAGCAAACAATATCACTAACGAGCTGAGTCATTACACCTTTCTCCCCATTTCCCCTAATCTTGATGACTGACACATGATATAAGTTTAATTTAATTAACTTATACGTCCTCCAAAAGTTTAATTACTAATACTTTTTTCTTTATATTATGATCAAGAACCTAACATCCATGCGTCACATAAGAGTAGGATTTCTTTCTCCATATGAGAAAGCACAAAATCAAAAGAAATCTTTCACCAACCCCATTGAAATTATCAGAACTGAAAACAAAGTGCAATGGACTGGTAGTAAGCTAATTAGGGTCCACTAACATTTGTCTGGGACACTGCCTTTCGAAATTTGTCAGTTAATATATATAAGTACCTTGTTATCTAGCTCCTTAGGCCGTGGAGACCACCTTTTCATTCTTTACAATTCTTCTTTAAATTTTTTTGCCATTTACTGCAAAGGAAATCAAGAATCTTCCCAATTTTGTGCTTATAAAGAATCTTGCTTTTTTAGCTTAACACAAGTTGGAATTAGGCAACTGCAAAGGGTCACCTAGGCCTTTGAGCTCTCTAAACTGTAAAGTTTAGGTTCCTCTAATCTCTATATTACATGCAACAGTTGTTTGAGGACAAAAAAAGATTAAAAAAGAACTTAGCAGGAAAAGCACTAGTCCCTAATAAACAGTTGTATATATAAGTACAAGATTGTAGGTCAGTGGAAAGGTCAGTGCAATGGTCCCAGATGGAGCCTTTAAATGTTTGGTTTTTGTTCTAAATATAATATTTTCTTCATTTCAATTTATTTGATACCATTTAATTACGCATAAAATTTGAAAAGAACAGAAAATTTTAATCTGAAATTTGGGGTATTCAATAAATCTTAGACATTTATGTATATACATTACTAAAATATGGGTCAAAATCGATGGACAAAATCACCTTTTTAAGAAAATCGAAGAATCATGCATCATTGCCGGGAGGTTGATTTTCAGAAATGTACATAATAAATGTAGCTTCTAGGGTCAAACCTAAGTATTTTCTAGTATGATTTTAGAAAATATTTTCACCGCTTATATTCATATTTTTCAACTACAAATTTGTACTTCAAAAATCGACTCTATCCATCGATTTCATAAAATAATAATAAGAAAAGAGAGACTGCGTCTTCTTTAAAAAATAAATTATAATTTTCGTCCACTTGTGCGTGGAAAAAAAAAAAACAACGGACTCTTATTAGTTCTATCAAATTATTTTAAAAAAAAGATGATGAACAAAAATTAATTTTCTCACGATTTTTTGGATCAAACCCATCCATCGATTTTTCCATTATTTTTTAGTAGAAATATAACGTTATACTATGGATAAAAAGATAATTTTAAAATTAAGTTTTTTACTATAAATGACTTTTTAGGAACAAAGTAATTAAAAAAAGAATTCTCTTTTCGACTCTGACTCCCCCACTCCAGTCGTTGCTTTTCTTTCTGTTACTTCGAAAATAGCTGCTTTAGTTTCAGCCACTCGAATTTTCGATATTTCTTTTTATTTCTCATCAAACGAATGGAATATGAAATTCAAAGGGATCGAATAGAAAAGGATACTCTGAATCATAGAACTATAATGAAATATACAATCAATCAATATTTATTGAATTTGTAAAAGAGTAAAAAAAAATAGAATGTGTCACATAAATTGATACGGAAGACTACTTTATAAGTTCATTACAAAATTAAGTAGTACTACAATTTTTAGGTAGCCCTTGAGTTCTCGAAGGGTAATAAAGTTTTTTATAATGAAAGTTTAAAGGGTTGTTCTTTATGTGAAGCTTAGGGCTAATAAATTTTAATTTCTTTTATCACAAAGGTAAAGGGCACCGCACGCATTCAAGATTTATTATTTTAGATTTTTTTTTTTATAATATCATCTCATAACGTGATAGGTCTCAGAGTAGTGAATAATAAAAAATATTACTGTACTACTTAAGATATTTATTTATTTATTTTTATATAGAATGCAATTGCCAGGCTGGGATATATATGTATAAATAAATTGTGTATTAGGGTACCTTTCGGTATAAAGCTTCTTTTGGTCGTATAATTATTTTTCCTATTAAATAAATATGGATTATAGTATTAGCAATGAAGTTGTATAGTATTAAAATGTGTACTTGACTGTCTCCAAATATTCTTGTACTATAAGTAATAAACTAGATTAAAAAGTCGGTCACATTCAATAAATAATTATAGTTGTGAAGTTTTTCAAGAAAAAATAAAAAAGAATTAGTTGTCTATAATCATATCATAAAGCCGCCTATTCCAATGAAAAAGTTAAGATGTTTTATTGATAGTTATTTCCCAAAATTAATTTCTAAGGGGTAATTCCAACGATCAAATATTGGATAATGTCAATATCCTGTCTATAGCAAAGTCCATTAAGGGTTGGATAGCTCGGATTGGAGTCATGATCAAACATGACATTCACGTGATGAATTTGGTTAAGAAATAAAGTTGCGTCTTTGCTATCACCTACAACTTTTGACATAATGATAAGCGTTTGATCCTAACAAGTGGTATCAGAGCCAAGGTCATGGGTTTGATTCACACGAGCAACATGCTGCATAAGGTAAGTGTTGGAAGGGGGGTCGAAGTTATGATCGAACATGACGCTCATGTGGTGGACTTGGATAAAATTGTGCCTTTCCGGCGCTTAATCCTGACAACAAAATTATTTAAATGTGATAAATTGCAAATAAAAATAAATCTATTTAAATGAAAGAGAGAAACATCAACTGTATGGAGTAAGTTTGGTGCAACTAAGCGCACGAGATGATTACGATAAATGAGCGGGTTGAGTTAAATTTAAAATCGTCAAAATAGATTGAACTATTCCCTCCCTTTAAACAAAATGATCTAGTTTGACTTGACACGAAATTTAACAAAAATAAAGAAGACTTTTTGATTTTACAATTGTAAATTAACGTTGTGTCAAATATATCAGAATATCATTTAATCTTATAGCCTTAAACATGTTATCTTTTCTAATATAAAAAATGTTGCCATAAAAGAAAGAAGTATCTTTTTAAAAAAAAACAAAAAAATAAATAAATTATTCTTTTTTAACTAAAAAACTAATAAATATGTGGTTCATTGACCCGCTTAAATATTACTTGGGTCAAAGTTAATTGGGATGAAATGAGCTAAAAATTGGATGATAACTCAATTTGCTTAAATCTAAATGAGTTATATAATTTCACGGACTATTTTTGCCACCCTTAAAACTATCGAATAATAATTCAACAAGTGGCACGAAAAAGTGTTAAAGTGCATACATTTGATTTTATAGTTAGGATATAATTTTTGAAGAAAGGACATCACACATTGTGCAAACCAATTACATGGTAATTTTCTTCAGGAATCACATGCCTTGCTTCTCATGCCAACCATATTTTTCAAATTAAAGATTATCAGTTTGATCTGTCTTCTTAATGTCCCCAGGCGCAAAGCTCTTTTTACACTTGATTCCTTGAGCGGATTGAGAATTTGAATTTAATGGGTTTTAATTTTTTAAATTGTGCTTATGAATTTAGATTTAGTATAATTTAATGATTTTTTTAATATATATTTATACTTCGTAAATAAATTATTTGTACAAGAATTTTTGCGTTATGAGATTAATTGAAAAATAATACTTAATAATAGATAATTATCCATAAAAGTGAAAATTGATTACTATTAATACAATAAGTACATGCTAATACAGCATGTTAAAATATTGGTTTCATGTATATAGTATACGAATTATATTTCTTAAATGTAAGAAGAAGAATCAGCTTCTTTTTTTTTTTCTTTTTTCTAAAGGAGTATAAAGCTTCATTAATATAGAATTATTCAAATTCTAATATTATTTGCGGAGTAAAATGATAATAAAATGTAAAAGAGATATCTTTAATAACCCAAAACCACATGCTTTAACGAAGATTGATAAAATATTAAATTGTCAGCGATCAGTATACATATAAGTCGAATTCAATTAGAAAAAGGGTCACGAAAATTCTTAAGCAATACGATGAAATGTATCCTTTGTGTCATATTTCAAATTCAACTTATCTATCTTCTTAAAATATAAGATTATGCATGCACACTATTAAAAAGATCAGTATTTTCTCACTAAAAATATAATGGTTATTCATATAAATATTTTAATCGAATCAATGGAAAAAAAAAGTAATAGTGTTTTCAAAATGGAAAATTTTGATAGTTTTCCACTGTTTCAGTGAGAATCTTTTTTTCATCATGCATTTTCTCAGTGAATTAGTTAGGTAGAAAATGAGTGAAATTTTTTTTTACTCTGATTCGCGATAATTTTTTTTAATTTCTAATAGTGATACCCCCTTCTTCAAATCTCCATATTTATGAATTTACATTGGATATATTGTTGTAACGTTACTCCAATAAATAAATTCGGGTTGGCAATCCGATGGGTTGGGTCAAATTTGAACGGCTCATAATGGGTCAAGAGAACAAACGAGTCAAGACCCAACCTGAATTTGCTTGGGTCAAAACGGGTTGAATACTGGGTTATAGTGCAGGTCAAGACCCAACGTGACCCAACTTTTACTAAATTTTACTTATTTTATTTGTTCTTTTTTAATATTTTAGTACTTAATTAAATTATAATTTTTTATTTATTTTGGCTATATAAAACATATCAAATTAAAAAAATATATCTTAAAACATTTTGACAAAATCTCTCTCGAATCAATTCGATTTGCATATCAACCCAATTTTAAATGGGTTGCATTGAGCTAATAAATAAACGGGCTAATCACCCACCCAAACTTCAACAGGTTGACGAATTGAGTTTAATTTTGCCGCCCTTACAATAAATAAAAATGAGGACTTAAGAAATTGTAGAGATGGGCGTGCATTAAAGTAGAATAGTGATAATAGACTTGAAATAGCAGCTAAGTGTGGAGTGGCATGGGATGAGAGCATGGAGAATATAGACAAGTAGCAAATGAAGATAGATATATATAGCTTGCCATGTGAGCTTTATTTTTTCTGCTTCTTCACTAGAGGTTGCCCTTAATCACCAAGAACAAACCATCCATTCTTACTTTACATATTCATTCTTCTTTCTTTTTTCTTTTTTCACTTATCTTCATAGGAATCTTCCCACTACTGAGGAGTGAGAGGACACAAGCACATGTTCCTCTTTCATTTATGTTCATTGGAAAAGGGCAATTATAGAATTAACAACATTAATCAAAATACATACTGTCCGATGATCCTCTTATTCCCTGCCTATATATACTACAGTTGTAAATCTATTTTAACATACAAATCAAAAAAGAAATCTTAGTTGTTTTCCAACTTCCATCTCCTAATTATCTCTTTCTTTCTAACACAATAATGGCAACAACAAACAATAAAGCTATTAATTATAGCTCCCTTATGATTTTCTTCATTGTATTGCTCCTGAGTCATGAGGTTTTACATGTAGAGGCAAGGCACCTTAAGTCTTCAAAAACTTTGAAAGAGAAGAACAGGGGAAACTATTATAAGCCGTTTTCTAATTTTGGGTCATCTACACATGGTGGCATCAAGGCTGAGAACATTGATGGTTCTGAGCCTTCAGGGCCTGGGCATAGTCCAGGTGTGGGTCATTCAATTCAGAATTAAGAGTCAAAAACAAAGTTATATAGTTCTTGTTTCACTTTGCGAAACAAGCAGAATAGCATGGAGATTATTATTTTAATTAGTTGTATGCATTCCACATATATAAGTATTGCTCGTAAGTTATGACTTATTTTGTGTGTGTATATAGGTATGTATTGTTGTTATTTTAAATTTAAGTTCGAGATATTCTGAGCTTATCGTTGATATATTAATTCTAGCTAGCTTTTATACCCACAAATAGTACCAAAACTTAAAGGATAATCCTCGCTTGAAATACAAATATGAAATATGCATTGAGCTCCTAAACCAAAAGTCTAAACATACCAATCCAATTAACTTATTACTCGTATTATAATTGACACGGAGAAATACACCACTAAAGGTTTTTGAATCACAGAGAAATCTTATGAGAAAAAAATGAAGGGATAAATAGATTTGTACTCACATTGTTTATGAATAAATTTATGTTTCTTCATAAAATTGGGACATAATTTCATGGATAACTACAGATGTTTTAACAATAGTTTCCGTTAAAATTAGAGAGAGAAAAAATGCAAGATATGCGAGTGGAGAACATGTATTATACTTGTTTAAAAACCGTACAACTTCAGAGTTCAATAATATTTCACTTGAAATTCAAATACTCAAAATCTAGTATTCACAAATAGCTAGGCATATCAATTGTCCTTTGTCTATTTATTAGTTCAGCCTATTTTAAAAATTCCTTAAATGATACAAATTGTAACACCTATTGATACAAATTACAATCCCTACTTCTCCATGTATCATAGTTAAAATCCCCTAATGCTCCTACATTTTCGACATGTATCAATGGTTTCGTTTTTTGTGTAAAAAAGAAGGGACTTTTGATAATTTTGAAAAAAAATGATATTAGTTAGAATTAGTTTTAAAAAGTATGAGATTTGTGTAAGTTATACTAAGAAGAATGGACCCATCTCTTAGCCCATCTCCTAACCGTATCAATAATTTATCCATTTGTTGACTTAGTTTATTTTGACCCCAAATTTAATTCAAATAACTTTTGACCGAATCAATACACCTATTTAGTAATTTAAGTTATTTCCATTTGAAACCTCTGTATAGGCAATTATGGATCTTAGTTATTACTATTGAACGTCTATCGTTGGATGCTCCAAAATGGAATTTGATATTTTAGAATATATCTAACGGATGTAAAATTAAAATTTTTTAGAGAAAAGAAGAGTATGATTGCTTGAGAGGGGATTAAAATACAATTTGAAAAGACAGTCTGAGCATTTTATTGATAGCAATAAAATGTTGAGAAGAGACGTATAGAACAAAATCTCTTCCCGCAATAAAGGTGGTTAAGCTAGAAAATACCTTTCCTCAAGTTTGTCATATTTTGGTGTCATATCGCAGCTATAGACAAAATATTTCCGTTTCGTAATAATGATATTTTTATTTTTTGCATACTTTCCATAAAAATTAATTACTTCTTAAAAGTATGGTTGTACTCATTTTTTCTTAATTAAATGTCTTAATTACTTTTATGTTTTGAAATACTAATTTTGAAACAAAATAAAAAAGTAATAATATCACTTATTTTAAATAGGGGGAGTATACTCCCTTTGTTCATTTTTATTGGTTTGATTTTGCATGTCTATTAAGAAACAATTATTAATATAAATATAATACCAAAATATTCATATTAAATGATGTAAAATCCTACATGCCTTTATATAAGTAATTAGTGTTAAGAATAATATAAGAAAAGGTAATTATTCCATGCTTTGCGTGATGATAAGTAATCTAATTAAGTTTATTTATCTAAATATTAAAATCAATAAAATACTCTAAAATTAAAATATTGAATTATTTAAAAAAAAAGGTGATTGACAAATTCTTTTTTATGAACTATATAGCACACAATAAATTCTTTTAAATAAAAGGCGATTGTAAAATTCAAATCCAAGACTTATTAATTACCCTAGCTATCAGTACAAATAAAAGAAATACTTTGCTATCTAGCGGACTTCACGTTTTCATGCTTTTCTGCATATGTACACTGGCCTTGTAAATAGAAAATGTAGCTGTACCCAACAATATTGAATGTACCTAGACGTTCTTTGTGTCTTAGAGGTGAGGAAAGGGGGTGTTTGGCTAGTTTTTTCTTTTTTCTTTTCTTTAATCTATTTAATTAAACTTCCAAGTTACACACCCATGTGTTTAGAAGAGACTAATAAGTAATAACTACGCTCACAATGCATGACAGAATTGCCAGGAAGACATGTTTATACAAAGTTTCTTTTTTCGAAAAAAAAAAATTGCTTCTTTTGGGCTAAATGATTAAACAAATGCAAAGTAGCTAAAGTCCAAAATCTTGACAGTAAATCTTAGAGAAAAGGACACCAACACCACACCATATATTTTATTAGTATAATATATTTTTAAGGAATAACATTGAATTGACATTTCCTAACTGTTCGTAAAGATGGAATCTTTAAGTTATTATATATATATATATATAAAAAAAGACAAAATTAGGTATAGTACTAGAACAGTAGTAGCACTGTAGCAGTATTTCTAAGAAAGAAAAAGTACATACACATAATAAAGTTTAATTTGGAGTTCTGACCCCACCAATATTTAAAAAGAATTTAGAGATAGTGGTAGTTAAGTTAGTTTATGTTTATGGCATAAGCAGTCTTAAACCCCACATTAATACTTGAATTACGTTATTATTAACGATAAAGATACGCTTACTAAATTAATTGCCTATTTTACTAAAAGATACTCTTTTCCTTCGTTTAAAAAAAGTTTTGGACCCGTCTTATATGGAGACAGAGGTTGGTGGGTTAATTAACAAAATCAGCAAGTTGAAGCGTGCGCATTAGAAGAGTACGGCTTAGTTTTCTGTTTGTCCTAATATAATTTAATACTAATTCTTTTTCAATTAGGGCTAATTGTATTGTAATTAAGGGATAGATCCAGCTGGGACCCATCTACTAATTGGGATGTTCAAAGTGACAGCACACTCACTATTAGTGGAGATTCTTGATTTTGACAAAGCTTAAACAGGGTAGTCAAACGGAAAATTAGTCAAAATTAAAGAAGGGTAGTGAGACCATGGCCAGCAGAGTAAAGTGTATTTGCTTGTTTATATATTCCATTTTAATTTTATCTGTAAACCCCATTAAAAAATACTCCCTCGTTTAAAAAATAGATCTAGTTTGACTAGATACGAAATTTAAAAAAATAAAAAGATTTTTTAATTTTGTGGTTCTAAATTAAAGTTATGTCAAATAATGTACCAAAATGTTCTTTAATTTTGTGATCTTAAATATGTCATGTGAAAAGTTGAAATGAAAGTTTTGCCGAAAAAAAAAAAGGACATTATTTTGAACAAATCAAAAAGAAAAGTAGGTCCATTTTTTTAAATGGAGTGTGTGTGTATATATATAATATGACAAGACAGAAAGAAATCGCCTACTATTATTCGCTATCTTCATTTTTATTTTTCTACTATACTATTTTAAAAATAATTTTTTAATTTTTATTTATCATTTTTAATATAGGAAGTAAAAGGTTTTTTTCCATCTTTGACCCGTAGCATTAATTATTTATTCCCAAAATTACTTTTCAAGATATAAAATTAAACATTAACTAAAAGAAGTTATATGATAAATTAATCATGTCAATCATTATTTTTTAATGATTACGCCAATTATAAATATGACAAATAAAAATGAACAAAGAAATGATACAAAAGACGAAGATCGTCATAGACAGGTGAAACTTAAGCTTCAAAATTTAGTTAGTTGACTTTCTCTCTCTTTCTCTTTTTTTTTTTTTTTTGGGGGGGGGGGGGGGGGGGGAACATAAGCCTCAAAATTGATCACGTCATGAAAGAAACTGAGACTCATAAACTCAAAATCTTAATTTCGTCTTCATTTCTATTTGATTTAAAGTGTAGTATGTACTCGTCTTGATATGTATATGAACACTGATTAAGCTTCAAATAGTGATGTCTTTTTATTACACACATTTAAATTGTTATAATGTTCTTATTTCTACTATATATATGCAAATATAATTCTTAATTTAATTTTTATGCTATTCCCATTTTAAAGAGAATGAAAGTAATATATAGGGGGAGAAACGTGGGAGTAAACAAATGGACATAATCAATTTTAGCATTAGCTGTAATACAACGAGCTTCTAAATTTATAGTGGAAAGCTACAGATTTTAGATCTTGCTTAAGCCATGAAACGCATAAATTCTTGAGAATATGCCTCAAATAATAGTAGTGTCATAATAAATTACATTCCTTCCAATATCTTTTCGTGGTCTAATTTACAAAATGGGCAGCACAATATGTAATTTTGTATATAACCATTGCATGTGTTTGGCCAAATTTTTTTCTCGCCTTTCTCCTTTCTTTCTCCGCAATCTCTTGTCAGATATATAAATATATATATATATATCAGTTATATATATATACAATTATTTTACATATATACACATACAATTTGATAGATATACATATACAATTCGCTTCTCTCTACTCTCTCTTGATCTCGCTCGCCTCTCTCCTATAATATGTAGCTATGAATCGTAATTCTAGCAAACTATAACTATTTTTTGCCTTATCATGTTTCAAATGCTTACTCTTTTTAAAAAATCCTCAACAAATTACAATATTTAACAGTTAACACCGCCTAATTTGGATATTTAGGGCCTTGAGGCCCATAGGCTTTTACAAAGAAAGGTTCGTACTTGTTGGAGCCCATATGCTCCCCCCCTTTTCGGCCCAACGAATGAGTACCTCAAGAGAAAGAAAATGGAAAACCCTTGTAATATATGTTCTGCAAGTTTTTTTTTGTTTCCCTAGTACCCAAATAGATCCGATTTTTAGCTCATTTCAATTCAATTTGCTTTACACCAAAGAATAATCAAGTTGGTCAATAATTTATTATTTATTGATTCAACTCATTTTAACATTCTCAAATTTAGTCTGATCCCGCAAATTTACAGCCCTACTTCTTCCCTTCAAATGTCATGCTTCATGGCATGTACAATTCTATTACAATTTAAAAAATGGTAATTTTAAACATATAGAAAACCTAATTAATTTAAAACAAATATAGTCATATTTTATTTACCTAAGAAATAGCCAAAACATAGAAAATATACCGTAACTATACAATGTAGCTTGCCAAAAGTCATAAAAAGTATACACTGACTATACAATATAGATTACTAATACATGAGTTATTCACTGAATATACATTATATACACTCAAAAGCCGAATATAGCTCGACTATAAATGAAACATATAATGAATATACATGACTATATACCAAATGATTAGTTTGATAATTAAAATGATCAAATGGTCATTTCATGTAATCATCCCTTTACAAAATTGGCTAGGCTACAAAAAAACCCAAGTTGTTGGCACACCAGGCCCAAAGTTTTGGCGGTAACAAAATTGTTCCATCTTAATTTCCCTAATACAAAGTTTACAAAAAACAAGCAACTCAAAAATAGTTTTCTTCTTTCTCCAACTGAGTCATCTTTATTAGGAAGTATTTTATCTTTTATTGTGAAATTTTTCGATACAAATTCAAATTTAATTGAGTTTCAATACAAATATTGATATCTAGCCGAAAAAAATAATTAAAAAAACTCAAAAAGCTAAACTAGTTTTCTTCTTTCCAAGAATATGCACTATGCCACAATCCGTACTGGTGATAGTTGGATGGCGGTGACTTTTGTATGTCACGTTTTGTTCCTAGCAGTCATTACTGAAAATGAGAGGATATATTAGTACAAAAATTAGTGGGGGAATTTGAATTTTTATACATGAAGGTTCAAAACATAAAATGATAAGCACAAAAATAATAAGAAAATTCGACATCATTTGCACACATGTATATTAAAATTGATATTATATATTTATACAGTATAATTTTTGACAAAAAAGTCGTATGTAATAAATAAGTCTTTTTGACGCTTTCTCCCTTTCTCAGGGAATCTTAGTAGTTCAATTAGTTGGCTACGTGAATTTTCACCTTGTTGGTGAGGATTTAATTCTCTACATTGTAATCCCCTCTCCATTTCCCCTTCCCCTACCTCCAATTTTAAAAAATAAATAAATAAAAAATCTCCCCCGGATAAATAATTTATCCGGCGGTGGTGTAAATGTTTATATAATAATCATAATGATTTAACTTGTTATATAAAATCATTATTTAATTTTTAGGCAACTAATTTCACAACTATAAATAATTATGTTTAATATCTTAAATAAAATAATCTATCAATGTAAAATATTACACTGTTATATAAGTTAATGTGAAATAAACATGTTATGAAGAAGTGTGGTTATAGGAAAAAATGGTCTTTCTCACATGATCTTGGACAATTCCTCCACCCCGAGTTAATTTTTGAGATTAACTAGATTTAGAATTTATTTCTTTACATATTAAATTGACAACACTCAAGATGTTGGTATAAAATAGTAATATTGAGAAAAAAAATTTACACCAATAATTAATGAGATGAATATCTTCTTATATGATCTCGAATAATTCTTCCATTATAAATAAGGGAAGATTTCAAAACTACCATTATTTGGATAGGAAATTACAAGGCCCTACCCAAATGGTTGAAATTACCAAAAGGATACCCACTTTTATTACAAAGTAAGAGAGAGAGAGATTTTTTTAATAATAAAATAGATTAAATTATGATGTGATAGTTGTTGTAAAGGAGAAATAATTTGTAGATATTTAAAAGTATGTTCTTCAAAAATTGAGGAAATAAAATATTATTTTGAAAACGTAATGTAAATCGTAAAAGTAGTAAATTTCTCGCAAAAAAACATTTCAAAAAATGGTATGTATAATGATTGTACTATAGAGAAAATTTAATATTCCATATAAATTGCAAAATTCCCGAAATTTTAGTTGACCATTCGATTTTTTTTCTTAAGATTATAAAATGATTATCGAAACCAAACTCGTAAAAATAATTATTTATTAAATATGTTGGTATAAGTTTGGCTTGTTCTATACTCAAAATAATTTAATGTATTATAAATTTTGGTTATATTAATATATAATAAAATATGAATTGAATAGGACACATCACATCCAATTAATTGATTGGATGGAGATGGACAACCTATCCTAGTCCCTACCGCCCCAAAAGGGCCTGCCACATGATGATGTCGGCAGGCCATGTTTCTTTCATTTTTCCCAATGCTCAAAAAGTAAGAATAAATAAATTGGAGGGAATTTGTTTGGTGTATTTAATGGGTGTTTGACCAATAAATATATTTTGGACACAAAAAGCTTCAAGAGGTAAATTTTCTTTGGAGAAGGGACATGGATAGCGAAAAAATTGTATCTATATTGTTGAAATATGATGGAAAATGGGATGAAACAGGTATATTGTTATGTATATATTATATATATCGTTGGTGATTACTATTCATGTGTTGGTGAAAAATGAATAGTTGAGATGTTGGAAGTTGATGGTGTTGTTGGCTGGTTGAATTTTTTGGTGTAACATGTAATCTAAATGAGCATGACAGTGTGGAGGACTTATTTGATGAGATGTTACCAAAATTAATTTTCAAAGGAAAAACACTGTTCCTTGCGTGGTATGCTGTTTGGTATTAGTGTTTAAATTATTTTTCCCACAAAGAAGCTCTGTTACATGTTAGTGGTGTGCTCGTTGGTGTGTAATATGGTATTCAAACTGAAAATTGATCTATGTGGCCAGATTGGTGGTCGTAACGGTATTGCTGTGCATATTACGAATTTACCGTAGATGTTCATATTGTATTTGCAGGTAATTACAGTGATTACAAAATGGAAGGGATATTGTATGATTCTTCATCAAATTACGATGGTTTACTACGTGTAATAGCTTCTCAAATAGGTTTAGACATAAGAAGCGTTGAGTTAGTAATCCAGTATGTCGTAGACGTGAACTTACCCCCTTTGACAATACACAATGACATGGGCGTGAAAGTGTATTTGGGTCAAAGAAGGTGGGATCCGAATTCCTTCTCCAAGTATCCATTGTGTGTGTCATATAATACAAGAGATATTGATCCCACCACACAATTGACAAGTGATGAAGTAGTGCTCCACAGAGATATGGACTTGCCTGTTGACAGTTGGGGAGAAAGTGATGATGAGAATAGGGAATTCGAAGAATTCCATGATGATCAATTGGTAATAAAGAGCGCTTCAATAGATATAGTCATGGAAGGGCAAACCTACTTAAACAAGCATGTACTGAATGATGTTATGCAAAGATATGCCTTGGTCAGACACTTCCAATTTAGAGTTGTGCGGTCATGTAAATCAAGGTATTATAAAATAAATGCACGCATAAATTTCATGCTGCGCAAGTATGGCAATAATATAGTTAATTTGGTTTTTTGCTTGTTTGTAGGTTTTCATTGAGATGTGCAGATGAGAAATGCACATGGTATTTTAGGTCTTCATCCGTTGGGGTGTCTGAAATATTCAAAGTCCGCTTGTTCAATGATTCACACACATGCGGGGGTGTGGGGAGGTTGTACGCACGAAATCAATGCTACAGTTCTGTACTAGGTACAATGTTACTGCCTAAGTTCAACGATCCCCGAACAATTTACACCCCCCGGGATATAAAGACAGACATGAGGACGAACCACGGTATTTCAATGACATACATGCAGGCATGGAGGTGTAGACAAAAAGCAATAAACATTTTGCGGGGGGACCCAATACAATCGTACTCCAAATTGCCAATTTATTTGCATATACTGGCCAAATCATATCCGGGCAGCGTTGTTAATCTTAAAAAAACGAATGACAACAAGTTTCTATATTCATTCATAGCTCTTGATGGAAGCATACGAGGATGGGAATATTGCCGTCCAATTGTTGTAGTGGATGGTACACACATCCGTTCAACGTTTGAAGGCACAATGTTGATAGCTACCACAATGGATCCAGGAGGTTGGTATCTCTATGAATAAATCTTTTTGTGTAAGTTTTTTCATAATTAATCATAATTGTTCTTTGATAGTAAATAGAAAAATTAATTTAAAATCAACCAAGAAGACACGTATGTTTTATTCAACATATTATTTTGATAACCAATTAGGACATATTTTGCCTTTGGCTTACGGTATCGCTGACTCCGAGAATGACAACTCCTGGAGATGGTTCTTCGAAAATTTCAAGATAGCTTTTGGTGAACGAGATGGAATGTGTTTTGTTTCTGACCGAAATCAGAGCATATGGAATGCTGCAGCATCAGTTTATGCAGGCATCCAACACTATGCTTGTATATATCATTTGTGGACTAATTTGTTAAAGTTCACCAACAAACATATTGATGAGGTGAGAAAGTTATTCTTCAGTTTGGCAAAGGCATATACAATCGAAGAATTTAACACACTTATGGATCGAATGGACAACATCAATCCAAAGATTCGTCCCTATCTAGAGAGGGCTGGTTTTGAGAAGTGGTCCCGTTGTCATGCGAGTGTGAAAAGAACATGGACTTTGACAAGCAACATAGCTGAATCCTTCAACAATGCAATTTTGCCTGGGAGAAAACTGCCAGTTATACCAATGTTGGAATATGTCAGACAAACAATACAGCGTTGGAATGAAAAAAACAATGAAGAAGGCAGGACAACAACAACCGTTTTGACCAAGAAATATAACAAGTTGTTGGTTGAAAATATGAATTTGTCGAATGGTTTGACGGTTAGTAGAGTAATATACTGTATATTTTATAAATATTCAAATTGATTTAACCTTTTTGTAATGATGATTAATTTTTGAATGAAGGTGCGTGCTTCAACAACACATCTTCATACGGTCCTCGACGGGGCAAAGAGATTCATTGTTTGTCTTAACACGCGCAAATGTAGTTGTGGACAGTTCCAACTTGATGAATTGCCATGTTGTCATGCAATATCTGCAATTGAGTTTAGAAAGTTACGCGTCAATGACTTCTGCTCCGTCTACTACAGTAACAAGAACTTCCTAGATGCTTACGCAATACCTATAGAGCCACTACCTTGTGAAAGCACTTGGGCAGTACCGCCACATGTTATGGATGAGATAGTACTACCCCCCCGCACAAAAAGGAGGCCGGGGCGGCCATCAAACAAAGACAGGAAGGGTGGATTCTACGGAAGGAAGGCAAAGAGGAGTAAAGGTAACCACAGTGTAGTTGGTCAGGAAGGTCGCGGAAAGAAGGATTGCAACACGAAAAAATAGAAGTCTTTTGGTAGTGCTGCTGTAATATTTAGGTGTGTTTTTTGGTGTTTTTTTGGTCTTTTGGTGTCTTTTGGTAGGACTGCACAGAAGGGGTGTTTTTTGGTGTACTAATATGAAGCAGTGAATTTGTGTTTTTTTTGTTTGGTATGTGCTATGAAAATTCTGGGTGGAGCAGTAAGGTTGATAATATGATTGAACATTCTGTTCATAATGTGCTTTGCAAGTAGCAGTTGTTTGGTCTATTTATATGGTTAAATATAAGGTGTCAGTACTGTTGGCAGTTGACAAATACTAGGAACAATGGTGAAATAATGAAAAATGACATTTTTTTTTATTAAGATAATTGAGGAACACAGTTTGATACAATTCTTTTTCAGCTATTAAAAATGTAACAATGATAAAATACTTTCCATTAGTGAAGAGAGCATTTGCAGTTGTTTGGTGTTACTTGTGGTATACAACATAGTGTCCATGTTGGTTTTATGTAGGATTGGTAATAATTGTTGAGAAAGTTAATTATTCATCACATTTAACATATACATGGGGGGTAATTGTAAAAACTTCCTGCATAAACGTAACGAAAATATCACTAGCATATATATATATATTTTTTTTGGGGCAGTGATGATAGTAATAATATTTCTATTGTGTACTTATGGTAATTCATATGGTTTCCAGTTTGGTGTAATGGTGATGTTCACTAGCATATATATTTTTTCTTTTTTGTTGCAGTGAAGATAGTAATAATATTTCTATGGTGTACTTATGGTATTTGAAATGGTTTCCATTTTGGTGTAATGGTTATGTTTGGAACAAAATGATACCTGGAGCAGTGACACATGGAAAATTACAACATAGAACAGAAGAGGGAAAAGGATGGAAATTTAATATAAAACATCAATCCACTGTTAACAAAAATATATACAAACATTGTTCACAAAGTCGATATGGGGGGAATATTATGTCGAACAATAAAATTAAAAACTAGGATTTCCTCCTCGGCACATACTTGGAAGCCGGAACTCTTTCACTTTGCCCCACGTGCTCAACCTGCCTCCTGGGACCACCAAAGCGACTAACCACCTTCCCGGTGACCTCACTTTCACTTATGGCACCATTCTCGTTTTTTTGGGTGCCATAGTCCCATAATAAGGTGCCATAACGCAATCGGCAGAAGGCTGGGTCAAAAGACTTTGTTCCAATCTGAGCATAATCATACCCATTACATACGAGTTCAGCGAAGACGCATGTAAATAGACCACAATCACTGTTGCAGAAAAAAGGGAGTGTTAGAAAAATGCCATATATACAAAAACTAGAATTAAAAAAATTGAGAAGAGTAATACGGATTAAAATATTTGAGGAGGGTTCTAAAAAATTCTTACTTTGAATCTTCCACTTGCTGGGGAATATTCTCACATGTTATAAGGGTGAGGCTGTCCGAAAATGCATACTCGGCATATTCCACAGAGTTTTGCCAATCAATGTCATCCCTCTTGCCGTAAAAACCAGTGCTCACCAAGAAAAGAGGAATTACATCGGCAATCTTCTTCACCCTCCGAACCACAGCCAAATTGTGCGACGACCCAACTTCACTGAGTGAATCAAATATAAAGAGACACCTGCTTTGGATATAAAAAACAACCAACACCCAGTGACACTTCTCAGGCACATGAAGGGGTATGCATACATAATCGACTTTGTCCCATGGCGTGTTGGCCAATATCTTGTATCCCCTAATGTACTGCGCAACATCATGATCTTCTGTGATGAGTGTGCTGTCCCTGTTGTTTGCCATCCAAATGTCATGAATTTGATCGACCCAGTTCATAAAAAAGGTGTCCGTCGTGGTAACTCTACTCTGGGATGCTTCGCCGTATTTGCATTTCTTGCGTAGGTAGTACATAAGTACATTAACATGCTGATATAAAAAAAAATAACAACCATAAACAATAATTAATAATAATAACCAGAAAACAAAATGTAAAATCTGCATACCAATGAAAAAAACAGCTATTACCATAAAAGAATACCACTGTGCATACCAACAAAAATATAAAAACAGAGGTCAACTAAAAAACATGGAAGCATAATGACTACCCATGTGCATACCCACCCCCCGATGTGGCAGTGACAAAAAAATAACACACCCCAAAACTGACTACCAATGTGCATACCAGCAGGGTATACCAGTGAGTGATAAAAAACAACCAGCAGTTTAGTTAAACCAAAGTGCAATACCAACTCCAGATGTACAGTGACCAAAAAAATAACAAAACACATAGTGGCTACCAATGAGCATACCAAATTGCATACCGCCAATGAAAAACTGAAAAATCGAAAATTTAAAAAAAAAAAAAATAATTAAATGTTTTACCGAATCAGTCCAAGCTTTTCCCGTTGTAACCATGACATAAAACCAATCCATCAATCCAACTGATTCAACCCCAAAGTCGAATGGGGGATTTATCTTGTTTGAGCTAATCGTGAATGCACTAGCTCTCCTATTTTAACGACAACAAAGGGATGATAAGTAAGTGATATAAACAAAAGATGGTAAATATATCGGAAGAATTTAACGTACCTGCCACGTTTTTTCGACAATCTTTCTCTAAACCACTTGTTAAACAACTCAACCAACTCGGGATTAACCTCAAATTCACCGTGGCCAGTGAAAGGGTGTTTCTTTGGAAAAAATACTGGAGAATCCGTGGACTTGCACGCTGAGCTGCTTAAATCAGTGTATGGTGACTGCCCAAACCTCCCGGGGGCCTTTTTCCGTTCACGTTGCGTTGGCGTTACATATGGAATTTTGTTTTCCAACGCAACGATCTGCGACTCTCTATACTCCGGTAACTCAAAGTCATCAAGCGTAGGAGTTTTATGTGCAGACATTTCTCCGACTGAAAAATGATAGAAAACTAGTTACGACCTGTACAATTATAATTATTATTCACATCAATCAAATTGCTTACCTGTACACTTACCTTCCGGAAAGACGGGATGTTTGGGCGAGTGAGATGTGCCTTGACCATGTGTAGCAACCTCTGGTGTGGGATTTTGAAAATCTCTCCCAGGTGCATCGTCATCAATTGTATTATCCACATCATTCACCTAAAAAAATGAAAATAATTAATCTGCATACCAATTTAAAATATGTACAAACCATACCAACCCACAACCCATAGTAACTACCAATCAACCATACATAATACCAATGTGCATACCATTAAGGTATAACATTGACAAATTAAAAAAAAGGAACCCTAGAGGACTACCAATGTGCATACCAATCCAAATCAGAGAGACTGCCAATGTGCATACCACCAACTTATAACAGTGAGTTAAAATAATTCAAGAAACCATGTAGAATACCAATGTGCATGCCAATCCAGATGTGGCAGTGACCAAATAATACCAAGAATCAAAGTTACTACCAATGTGCATACCACCAAGGCATAACAGTGAGCGCAAAAAGAATGCCACAAATCATAATGACTACCAATGTGCATACCACCAAGGTATAACAGTGAGTTAAAATAATTCAAGAACCCAAACAGAATACCAATGTGCATACCAATCCAGATGTGACAGTGACCAAAAATACCAAAAAGCATAGTTACTACCAATGTGCATACCACCAATGTATAATAGTGAGCTGAAAAAAACCAGCAACCAATGTGCATACCAAAAATGCATAATTACAACCAATATGCATACCACCTAGGTTTAACAGTGAGTTGAAAAAAAGATCAGCAACCATAAGGACTACCAATGTGTATACCAACCCAGCAGTGACAGTGGCCACCAAAATAAAAGAAAACAAAAAGATGATAGCCAATTAGAATGCCAAAGGATAGCACCAAGGTGACATATGGGCTCACGTAAAAGATACCAATTCAATAAGCACAAAAAAATGGTTGAAGGTGCACTTCTATATTACCTCAACACCGACACCTTGATTATTAAAACCTTCACTGCGTACCGACTGAAACTCATGGAGTAACTTCTGAAACCAGTCTTCCATGTACGCCTTTACTTGCTGAAAGTGCGCTTCGACCTTCAATTCTAGTGATTTGAAGTCTTTGCGCACCTATAAAAAAAAAGGTAGTTTGGGGAAGAGTACAGTAGATGAAACTTTCAGAACACAAAAATAAAATAAATGCTTACCAAAACAATTTCCGCAGACAACTTTTTGATGTTGCGTGAGGCAACATCTTCATCCAAATTTACAGAGGCTTCGGGGACATCATACTCATCAACACTTGATTCCCCCAACTGCTCAACTTCGAAAGAAGCAGCCTCTTCCGCATAAAATTCAAATCTTTGAAACTTGAACTTCAATTGTAACGAAAAAAAATATAAATATTATTTTAGAATATATATGAAAACCAACAAAAATAATAACAAAAAACTGAAAAGTACTTACCTGGCTACCAAAGCGACGAAACATTCCTTGCAATAACTTGTCATAATAAAGCCTGTGGTCAGGCGTAGTCCAGTTGAAAATACGTGGACTACGATTCTGCAACCTGACAGCCACCGTGGGTTCCACCTTGTTGGAGCACTCATAAAGCCATATTTGCAATGCCAGGGGGAACCCACAGAACTTGAAATAATCGGGGTATCCGCCTACTTGACGGGCAATGCAGTCCCTCAAGTCGTAAAAGGCCCGACGACCCCAAGGATAAGATTTGTATTTACCAGACTCAACCAAAAGAAAATGCTCTACAGGTATAAAATGTCTCTTCGGGGGGGATGACAATATATATGTACTAATGAAATAAATAATAGCAATATCTACAACATCGTCTTTCTCAAACAGCCCTTCCTTAAAAGCACTAATTAAATAGTGCTTCTCCAAACCCTTGTCACATACCATTGGGAAGTATCGCTCGATAAGCCTCGATCTCCCGGACAGTTCAATGGTATATTCATCCGCGGTGCCGCACTTCAGGCCAGTGACAGCCCGAAACTCTCTTAACCCAAATGTTAACTCATTACCATTCAAATTAAAAATAAAAAAGTCACCGATGTTATCCTTGTTGGTCATGAAATGAACCATGGCCCGGATAACCTGTGGCTGTACTAACAACTGAGGCAAGTCAAGAAAGTATCCAAAGGGACCGGATTTAAAATGATCAAACATACCAAACTTGGTCAAAAACTCCGATATTTCCTCGAAGACTTTGACGTTCACATAGGAGCACCATCGACAAGCTTTTTTGGTGTCCTGAAAAATGTCAATAAAATAAAAATGTATTTCCAAAGATAGATGGGCTACCGAAAAAAAATAATAATCACTCAAATATAAATCATGCAGAATACAATAACTTTAACAATTATACCTGCACTTCCTTTTGATCTTTCTTCCCCTCCTTATCTTGTTTAGTTTTTTTGCTGCCGGAAGGTGGCTTTCCTTTGTTCCTTCCAGATTTCTATATATAATAAAAAACCAATTTAAAATATATTACATGTAAACCATATAAATACATGTATATATAAAAAAAAAAAAGTAAAATGCATACCTTTGACTTCACATCAATGGGTATTTTCTGCGCTTTACTCGGCTTAGCCCTCTTTGAAAGAGGGATTTCGTCCTCAAAATCGCTGTCGTGGGGCAATTCCACATCAGCCATTTTGCCCTTTCCCTTACTCTCTGAAGTTATTTTACCATGTCTTCTGCCGGAAGAAACATTTATGTCTTCCTGCTTAGACTTTTTTGAAGCAGAACCGGCTGCCCTTTTGGGAGGTGAGGGTGTGTAAGCACCCAAATCAAAACTCGGCATGGATGGCGAACGAGTTGTGCTAGCCAAGCGAGGACTCTTCCTGGATGGTGTCACTTCCATGGTAATTTCAAGCACTGCACATTAACACAAAAAATCTCACTGTTTTGGACTTTAAAGAGGCCACCAATGCATACCACAAAAAAAAATTGCCAAAAATATATTGAACATGAACAAAACCATACAGGGTTCCATCATGCAAAAACAAAACATAGAACATAGCCAAAAACCACCCAACATACCAAATTTATCAAAAAAACTTACCCTCCCCAAAAAACAGTAAAGGTTACCAGAAACCATACAAACTACCATCATGCATACCAAAACAATGAACCTAACAAAACCATCCAATTACCAAATTATCATACAAACTTACCATCAAAAAAACTTACCAAGAAAATTACCATCTGCAAATACCATATCATGTACCAATTCTAACAGTAATGAAGAATACCATCAAAATGAAACCAAAAAAAATACATCTCCCATCCCCAAAAATCAGTAAATATTAACATAACCATACAAACTGCCATCATCCATACCAATCACAGAAAACATAGCCAAAACCAATCCAATTACCAAATTATCATACAAACTTACCGTCAACAAACCTACCAATGGAAAGTTACCATCTGGAATACCATATAACATACCAAATCTGCCATCATGCATACCAAGTACATGAAACATAACAAACCCATCAAAACATAGAACATAGCCAAAAACCATCCAACATACCAAATTTAGAAAAAAAAACTTACCCTCCCCAAAGAACAGTAAAAGTTACCGGAACCATGCAAACTACCATCGTGCATACCAAAACAATGAACCTAACACCCCCATCCAATTACCAAATTATCATACAAACTTACCATCAAAAAACTTACCAAGGAAATTACCATCTGCAAATACCATATCATGTATCAATTCTAACAGTAATGAAGAATACCATCAAAAATGACACCAAAAAAAGTACATCTCCCATCCCCAAAAATCAGTAAATATGAGCATAACCATAAAAACTGCCATCATCCATACCAATCACAGAAAACATAGCCAAAACCATCAAAACATAGAACATAGCCAAAAACCATCCAACATATCAAATTTAGCAAAAAAACTTACCCTCCCCAAAAAACAGTAAAAGTTACCAGAAACCATACAAACTACCAGCATGCATACCAAAACAATGAACCTAACAACCCCATCCAATTACCAAATTATCATACAAACTTACCACCAAAAAACTTACCAAGGAAATTACCATCTGCAAATACCATATCATGTACCAAAAAACTTACCAAGGAAATTACCATCTGCAAATACCATATCATGTACCATCTGCCATCATCCATACCAATCACAGAAAACATACCCAAAACCAATCCAATTACCAAATTATCATACAAATTTACCATCAACAAACCTACCAATGGGAAATTACCATCTGGAATACCATATAACATACCAAACACAGGAAACATGTCCAACCCATCCCATTACCAAAGTTATGATACAAACTTACTATCAACAAAAAAACCATAAAACATACCAAGTGTGTCAACAAGTGCAGAATACCATAAAAGCACCAAATACCATAAAAAACCCCAATTACCACATTAGCATACAAATCTTGCCATCAAGTAATAACATTAACCCCCAACCGGCATACTTACTTTGACACCATAAAAAAACAAAATCCAAATCTTTCTCAATACAAAGAGCCAACACATGCTAAAGTCAAAATTATGTTCAAACAAGAAGATATCCATCACATGCTACAGTCAAAATCCCCCATTATTAACACTTGCAAACAAAAAAACAAACCACAAAGGGGATTTCGGAAGAAGAAACATTAAAGGAATATATATTCAAAAAAGGGAAAAAAACATAAAAAGGGGACTTCGGGGGACATAAAACGACATGAGAGGCAAAAAATCTCAAATAAAAATGTTGAGATAAAGTTTACACAATAAAAATCATTACTTGGATAATCGGCTTCAAGAGGAAAATAACAAAATAAACCACAATCACATACCTGGATCTCGGCGACTTGAATAGGTAATGAACAAGACGATGATGGATTGTTACCAAGAAAAAAATGTTACCAAGAAGAAGAAGCAAAATCACAGTATGCAGAAGAAAAGAGGATGAATTGTTGTCAAGATGAAACAATATTAGCAAGGAGGTGACCGAAAAAGCACTTTTATTAAATTGATTAGACGCGCCGCTGACAGATCGGCGCGTCGTTCCATAAGGTGTCGCGTCTGTCAGTGTAGAATTAATTGCACCCATTAATTACTCTGTCAACTAATAAATGAGAGTGAGAGAATAATTCCTTCCCATTAATTAAAATACAATGCCGCCGGATGCTTCATTAAAAAGGAAAATATAAAAAAAAACACTTGCATTAAATGATGGTGCCTTAAATAGCACTCCTTGCATTAAATGCTGTCAGCTTTTAAAAAAAAAAAATGATTTATTCATGACAAAGTCAAATAATATGACTGGCTATAAATGTAAAAAAATGTAAAAAAGTGGGTATTAATGTAAATAATTTGAGAAGTGTAATTTCAATGCTCAAAGTGGTATATTTGCTTAAAATTTCCTATAAATAACTAACATTTAAAAATTAAATTAGTCGCAAAATTCATGTCTTTCACGTAATATGCTGGCTATGACAACTAGGAGTTCGTAGGATTACTAGACCAATTATGACAGATTGATTGGCTTCCATATACTGTCTTGTTGGTTTCATTACTCAGTCCGCATAATTTTTACTAAATTTTAATATTCTGTTTGTTCTTTTTTTTTTTTTTACAAATTCTTTAATACATAATAAAATTGTTATTATCTTTTACTATAGCTTATATATAACTTATCAAATAAACAATATGTGTTTTTTAAAAAAACAATTGACAAAATTTATCATAAATATCAACCTAATTTTTAATGAGCTGAAATAAATTAAGCTAACTTGAACGAGTTGGACAAATCAAATAGATTGAGTTTGATTTTTCAACCTCTAACCGTAGATACCACACTAGCAATGCAAAGAGAAGGTGGTCCAATAATTAGCGAAGGGGTTTTTAAAGTCCAGCCAAGTGAAGGCGACTGATCGGGTTGCTACTAATAGGGGACCGTTCAGCCAGCGACACTAAATGCCGTAGCTACAATATGCATCATCATTGTAAAGAGTGGCCTTTATATTTTCAAGGAAAGATTTGGCTGAGACAAATTTTGACCCATTACAAGGGGTGGCAAAACTAGCCATAAAAATATGATTCCTCCATTTCAGTAGGTAGAAAAATTGAGTTGGTGAACTGATGAATACAAAGAAATTAAAAGTTGATATGAGTTGAAAGATGACTCCATGTTTAAGAGCTCACGATCTTCATATATATATATATATATATGCAGATCATTGATTTTTTTATTTATTAATTTAAATTTGAATGATCGCCATGCGATACCTCAAGTTTTAATTGACAGAAAATATACTGAGATTCGAAAAAAATAAAGCCCCTTAAAAATACCTTGATTATGCATAGCTATAGTTTAGGTAATTACATTTCGTAACTATAGTTATAGCAACAATTTGTATAATTCGTGAAGAGTTTGTATTTTTATTTGTATAATTTGCTATACAATTTGCAATTTTTATATCGCGTTTGTATATTTTGCTATACAAAACATTTGTATAATTCGTTATACAATTTGCAGCGTTTGTATATTTCTCTATACAATTTGATTTGCAAATAACGATGGTATAAATTGCGTGAATTATATAAAACTCAAACTGTATTCGCACATAACGTTTGTATAAATCATGCAAATTATACAAAATGCAAACTGTAATTACACCTAGATGTTTATCGCGAGCCATAATTAATTAAAACTATAACTATATTAGCTAATTAACTATTATATATTTGCTTACGCGCGTAATCCCCCACCCACCCCCCAAAAAATAGCTTTTTGTTTAAAATTAGAGAGGAGTTATATTTTTAGGCAAAGTTGTTTAGGGGTGGGTAGAATGAGGCATTAAATGACACTCATTCTTATCTTTTCTTTGGATATATAAGAAATTATTCTCCTCTGATCAATTTTCTTGAATCTTCAATGCCTTGTCTTTCTTCTTAATTTTAAAATCCAGAACATGCATAATGCAGGTATTTTTGCAAGTGAGGTATGGAGATAGCAAAAACATTCTTTCATACTTAATAGTCATTAACTCTTACCATTCAATAATTGAAGACTTTCTTTAATGGCCTCAATTATTAGTTGTTACCTAATTTACACCTACAACTAGGAGGAGTAATTAAAATTATATTACATGCTGTCAATTAGGAAATTATATTTCAGGAATTTATCAAGCTGCGGACTTCTTATTTTATTAATTAATGATGTTGAAATTCAATTAGGTTGTTAGCAAGTAGATACATGGACACCAACAAATTAATATTGGGCCCTGGGACAAGGCAGCTACTTCTGAATTATCATACTTAATTAGTACTGCACTTCATTTAACTCAACAATTTATGTCATAAAATTTTCATTTCTCTCCTTTTTTTTTATAGTTTATGTCAATATATTAGGTAAATAGACACGTAGACTGGCCATCGTTAATTATATTTTGTGCTGCTTTCATTAATTAGTAACCACCCCTAAATATGAAGCGTCGTTTCGTACACTAATGCAGCCATTGCATGACGACGACACTAATATATTTAGTATAATCTCATAAATATTAAGGTTCAAAAAAAATATTGTATGCATAAATCGTATTTCGCTATCCTTCGTCCTTGGAATATAAAAAATTAATTCAAAACAGTATGATAACGTGATACACTATTATTACATAGAATTGACCAATAAAATTAAATTATTTGCTTGTAGTTGCTTAGTTGGAGTTTTAATTAAGTGTACGTAATATATTTCAAACAGGAAGAAAGAAGAATAATATATACTAGCTTGCATATACCTCAAACAATAGAATCAAACAAAAACCTTACTTGACAACTATAAAAATGATTTTTTTTAAAAATAGAGTATATCTAGCACAGTTGTTCACACACACAAAAAGTGATTATACATTATTTTAGCATAGGATTAAAAAAAACATGAGTCTTATTAACATATTCAAAAGTAGTTTTTGACTTTCTCCCCATCTTTTTGGAAGTTTGCTCCTTAGGAGAAAAAGTTCTGACAAGTAACAACATTCTTGTTACACTGCTAATTAATTTTACAAAGTATTTTTAGCCCTTTAAAAGACGATAACCATACCATAGGTCACAACAAAAAAAAACTGACATTTTGAGATTTAATTATGTATGTTTTTATAATATATGCTCACATTATGTCATGTCAACAAACAATCAGTAAAAGAAATTTAAGGATTGCAGAGAGGTACTTATATTTATATTTATATTCATATAGTGATGATGGAACTGCAGTTGTTGAACTAGCTAGAAGGGCACATGTGCATAATCAATATGTTTCAAAGCTGAAAATGGACAAGCATTGGATATGTCTTCACGTGCTTTGTTCAATATAATTATAAACAGAGAAATAGTTTTGTACAACTTCTTTCAGGGATAGGGAGGGAAGTACTGATATCAGCTGCTCAAGCTGATGATTTAGAGAGCTATTGACAGCTTTCAGTGAAGAAGATAACTTGGGAAGCAATTGTTCATCTTATTTTCTGATACAGAGGAACAAATAGAGCACCAGTACATTTATAGGAGAATAAAAGGGCTAATAACTAACTAACTAAGCCTCTAACTACCTGATTAACAGACTAACAAACACTTAACAGATTAGTTAGTAGTTACATAGTAAAAAGACTAAAATACCCTTTCACTCAGCTTGTGTTACTACAGTGCATTACTCAACACCCCTCCTCAAGCTGATGGGTTGAATAGGTCTTTCACACCAAGTTGAGTTAGTAAGTGTTCATGTTGAGCTTTTCCCAGACCTTTGGTAAGTATGTCAGCCAACTGATCCTTTGTAGATATGTAACTGGTTTTGATTACTCCTTGTTTGATCCTTTCTCTCACAAAGTGACAGTCTATATCTATGTGTTTTGTTCTTTCATGGAATATAGGATTGGCAGCTATCTGGATTGCTGCTTTGCTATCACAAATTAACTGAACAGGACCTTGAACTTCCACACCTATCTCCTTAAGTAGTCCAATGAGCCAAGTTATTTCTGCAGTTGTAGAGGCCATGCTTCTGAACTCAGCTTCTGCTGAGCTTCTGGACACTGTTTCCTGTTTCTTGGACTTCCAAGATATGAGAGCTTCCCCAAACTTGACAATGTAGCCTGTTACTGATCTTCTGGTCTGTAGGCATGAACCCCAGTCTGAGTCACAATACCCTGTTAGTGTACTAGTCTCTTGTGCTGGCATAAACAACCCAAGTCCAGGTGAACTCTTTATGTATCTTACCACCCTTAATGCTGCTTCCATATGTGAAGTCTTTGGATTGTGCATGAACTGACTTAATACTTGCACTGCAAAAGACAAGTCAGGCCTAGTCATAGTCAAATATAGTAACCTTCCTACTAGTCTTTGGTAGGAACCAGGATCCTTGAGTAGTGAGTCTGTTGTTCCCTTGTTGATGCTTTGATCATACTCATCAGAAGTGAGTTTCTGATTCACTTCCAGTGGAGTACCTGCTGGTTTAGCACCACTCAGTCCTGCCTCAGCTATAAGTTCCAGTGCATATTTCCTTTGTGACATCACTATGCCTTTCCCTGACCTGGCCACCTCTATCCCAAGGAAGAACTTCAATTCTCCCAAGTCCTTCATCTTGAATTTTGTCTGTAAATTTGTCTTGGTCTGATTTAGCAGTTTCTTGTTGCCTCCTGTGATCAGAATATCATCTACATATACAAGAACCACTGTGGTATCAATTCCATCTTTCTTGGTGAATAGAGAATAGTCAAAATGACTTTGCTTGAACCCCATATCTTCCAATGCTTCTGTCAGCTTCTTGTTCCACTGTCTGGGGGCTTGTTTAAGCCCATACAATGACTTCTGGAGTTTGCAGACTTTAGAAGTGTCCCCCTGTCTAGCAAACCCATCAGGAAGCTTCATATACACCTCTTCCATAAGATCACCATTTAAGAATGCATTATGGACATCCATTTGATATATATACCAATTCCTAGAAGCTGCAAGTGCAATCACTGACCTCACTGTAACCATTTTTGCTACTGGGGAAAAAGTTTCAGTGTAGTCTATCCCTTCCTTCTGGCTGAAACCCTTTGCAACTAATCTGGCTTTGTATCTCTCCACCTCTCCTGAGGCTTTGTATTTAATCTTGAATATCCATTTGCATCCAATAGGGGACTTATTTGGTGGTAAGTCCACAATAGTCCAAGTATTGTTGCCTTCTAGTGCCTCTATTTCTGATTTCATAGCTTCTACCCATCTGGGATCAGTTGAAGCTTCTTTGAAGGTTTGAGGTTCATGTTGAAGAGAATATGATGACAATGCATGTGAATAGGATTGAGTAATGTTGTTATAGGTTACAACAGATCTAATGGGGTAGTTACATGATGAGGTTTGGTTTGAAGTCACATAATCTTGTAACCAAATAGGTGGTCTGTGTGGTCTAGTAGACTTCCTGGACTCAGTGCAGTCCTGAGGTTGATGGATAGTAGTGATTGTGTTTAGTGGAAGGTTTGAAGTGGTGGAGATATCAAGATTTGAAGTGGTGGAAATATCAGTAACTTGGGTGGTTGGATTTGAAGTAGTGGACATATCTTGAGATTGTATATGTGAACTTGGAGATAATAAGTCAAGAACTGGAAATATAGGATTGATGGTCCCTTTCATGTGTCTAAAAGGGAAAATATCTTCCTTAAACACCACATTCCTGCTAACAATCATGGACTTTTGGACAAGGTTGAACAGTTTGTAACCCTTCTGAGTGTCTGAATATCCCATGAGAACAGCAGGAATTGCTCTGGATGCAAACTTGTCACATTCCTTAGGAGTGGTTGCATAACACAAACACCCAAACACTCTGAGATGAGATATGGTTGGTGTTTGGCTGTGCAATTTCTCATAAGGAGTTTGATGGTTAATGACTCTGGAAGGAGTCCTATTTAGTAGGTATACTGCAGTGTTTACACATTCTCCCCAAAACCTCAAAGGTACAGCTGCTTGGAATCTGAGAGACCTGGCCATATCAAGTATGGTCCTGTGCCTTCTCTCAGCTACTCCATTCTGTTGTGGGGTATATACACAAGTTGTTTGATGATGAATACCAAGACTAGTAAGATGACTTTGGAGTGTGAGATTGAGAAATTCACATCCATTGTCTGTTCTAAGAGTTTTGATATTGGAAGAAAACAAATTTTGGACTTTATTGATGAAGTTTTTCAGTACTACAACAGTATCAGATTTAGAATGTATCAGACATATCCAAGTGTATCTAGAAAAGTCATCTACTAAGGTGACAAAGTATCTTTTGTCATCATATGTAGACTGTCTATAGGGACCCCATACATCACAGTGTACTAACTCAAATATGGACTGAGATTTAGTGGAACTAGTAGGAAATGGTAGCTTACTTTGCTTGGCTAGAGGACAAACAGTGCAAGTAGACTCAGTGCTGTGAGACAAGTGTTTCAAAGTAGAGTGTTTCCTTATTACATCTACAGGAATGTGTCCTAGTCTTAGGTGCCAGAGATGAGAATCATTGACTAGTTGAGATGTGGCTGCATTGACACTTCCACTGTAACATCTTTGACTAGTGATTGAGTTTGATCTTCCTTGGAGAATATATAGACCTTGATGTTCCCTACCAATCCCCTTGACCAGTCCAGTGTAGAGATCCTGTAAGATGAAGAAGTCAGGAAAGAATGCTGCAGAGCATTTCAATTCCTTAGTGAGTTGAGAAACTGATAGAAGATTATATTTAAAGTCAGGAATAAACAACACATTGTTGATATCCTGATCTTTAAATATAGTAGTTTTGCCTTTGTGAGAGACTACAACAGCATTTCCATTTGGTAGATGTACCATGCTTCCTTGATTTGGAGGTATAGGTTGACACTCTTTTAATATTTGTATGTTTGATGACATGTGATTTGAAGCACCTGTATCTACAATCCAGTTATGATTAATGTAGTTGGACATTGATGAGAGTATGATACCTGCACTAGCTGTACCATTAGATGACTTCTCATTTGTCCCACTGTTTAACATCTGGACTACTTGTTGATATTGCTCAGGAGTGAAGTATGGCCTTGCTTGATTCATCATATTAGGATCAACTCTACTTTGCTGTATTCCAGCCTGTTGTTGTGTCATGAACCCTTGAGATGCAGGATGTTGAGCTGATGCTTGATGTCCCACTGGTTGAGGCCAGTAGCCATAGGAAGGTCCATTTGTACTTGAACTTGATTTAACCACATCAGCATGATTAGCATAGGACTTTGAATTCTCAGTGTACCCTGCACTGTACTGTGATGATACTCCCTTCTTCCTGGTTTTCCAGTTAGGAGGATAGCCTACCACCTTATAACATGTCTCCCTTGTATGTCCCTTGTATCCACACACTTCACATATTATCTGTGGCTTTCTACTCTTACCAGTTTCATTTGTAATCTGACCAGGTGCTCTACTATTACTGAACATTGCTGATACATTTACCTCTGCATTATCACTGAGGCTTACTGATTGTGAGAAACTTGCCAAATTTCTCTGACTTTCCTGATCAATAATCAGTGCATATGCTTTGTTTAGACTTGGTATTGGACTCATCATCATGATTTGGTTCCTTGCTTGGGAATAGGACTCATTCAATCCCATTAAAAACTGCAAAAGTCTCTGATATTCAAAGTGTTGAATGTAGGTTCTCGACTCCAGATAGGAACAACTTGGACATGGAATAATTGCATCAAATTCATCCCATAAGTCTCTCATCTTCGAAAAGTAATCAGCTACAGTTGCTGTACCTTGAGTGAGGGTATGAATTTCTCTATGTAGATACAAAGCCCTAGATCCATTTACCTTGTTGAACCTCTCCTTTAGATCCTCCCACACCTTGCATGCATCAGTTGCATACACTACACTACTTAGAAGGCCTGGTTTTACTGCATTCATAATCCATGAGAGTACTACAGCATTCACTTTCTCCCATTGATCATGATAAACTGGATCGAATTTTGACTTAGGAAATCTACCATCAACAAAGCCTAGTTTACTCTTCCCAATCAGTCCAATTCTCATAGATCTACTCCACAGGGAGTAGTTTTCAGACCCTGTCAATTGAATAGAGATGAGATTACTACCTGGAGTGTCTGTGGCTTGTAGATAGAGTGGGTGATTGTGATCTATTGTAGGAATGGCTGGAATTGCATTTTCTCCTCTTCGACTGTGTTCTCCTCCTTCACCTGCCATAACTTCTACTGTCTGAGCTTTCCGGCTACTGTGAGTTCTTCTGTGAGCTGGATTCTAACCTCGCTCTGATACCATGATATCAGCTGCTCAAGCTGATGATTTAGAGAGCTATTGACAGCTTTCAGTGAAGAAGATAACTTGGGAAGCAATTGTTCATCTTATTTTCTGATACAGAGGAACAAATAGAGCACCAGTACATTTATAGGAGAATAAAAGGGCTAATAACTAACTAACTAAGCCTCTAACTACCTGATTAACAGACTAACAAACACTTAACAGATTAGTTAGTAGTTACATAGTAAAAAGACTAAAATACCCTTTCACTCAGCTTGTGTTACTACAGTGCATTACTCAACAAGTACGTCTAAATTGAACATACTTTAGAAATGCATAATAAATAAGCGTGTTGTTTAATTTGATCGTAGCTAATATTTATGTTTGTTAATTTTAAATATGCATAAATAAACACTTAAATTATCATAAAGTTGGACAAATAGATAAACACGTTCTGACAAATCATGTGAGATGCATTCATCTTATGTGTCAAATCACGAGAGAAACACCCAAAGTACTCGTATTTCCACATGGTTTTAAGTCTTTACTAATTACTTCCTTTTTCCTCTTTTCATGTATACCTATTCATGTTTAACTTGACGCAATCTTTAAAAGATATTTTTCTTGTCTCAATTTATGTGACACTTTTCGTATCTAGCAAATTAAATTAGCATTTGAAAATATGTTGTGGGTGTGCGTGCTGAATTATGAATGAGAAAGCATAAGGCATAAGCCACGAGAAAAGCCTTTTGGGAAATTATTATATTAGAGTACACGCACGTATAAATTAATCCTGCATTAGAAGCAATGATCATTTTACAAATCTTAATTGAATTTTAATCTATTACAAATCAATTAATAGACGCATAATATTATCAATATAACCCCAAAACTGGCCTTTTACTACCAACATTCTTAAACTGTGGATCCCATGAATTTTTGTACAAAGCTGATGTCTACTTGAATTGCTGTAGTGCTTTTTTACTGTAATTTTTGTGACAAATCAAGAGTACAAATAATATTAATTCACATGTACAATAATAATTACCCCCAAGAAAGAAATATTCTGAAAAGTATTCTTGAAGGTCCATTTTGCAATTTGGCATTACTTGCTTCCAAATACTTTTTATGAGTACTTTATTTCTTACTTGGGACCAATTGGCCTTTTTCTATTTATATATTCGTATTGTTTATCTTACACCTATTTGTAGCTAAGCAGCATCATAAAATTTGGTTTTATTACTTATATTGTGTTGGACAAATCGTTAAGATGATTTTTATGAGAAAAAGGTACATTTGTATTATGTGTAGCAGTGACAATTGCACTTTGGGCATCAATTCATTAAACTTCTTCAAGTATTATCTTCCAAAACATGTTTGTTTTTTCCACAATATTTTGACATACAAAATTAATTGAAAATATTATCCAAAAATATGTCCTTTTTTTTCCTTTCAAAATTAGAATATTGCATTACTATTATTTAGTGCATAGGGGTTCCGTCATGTCCATAAATGAAAAAAGCCAAAAAAAAAAAAGTAAGAAAATGAGGGGGGCAGTGAGGTCCTAAACATATATAGTGAAAACATATATGCTGAAATAATAGATTGATCTAGTGGCAATGGAATATATGCCAAAAAGAAAAGGATAAATGAAAGAAAGAAGACTAAAACAATATATTTTAATTCCATATTAATATATTATTACTCCTTTTTGTGTTGGTGTCTGTCGATTTTTTATTAATAATATGTAATTTCATGTTAATATAAAACTTATGTGCTGAATTTTTTTTGGAGTGATATTACTTTCAGCAGTCCATCAGACCTTCACTTTCTTCGTCCATATTCATTTGTTGCCTGATTTTCTACTGAAAACAGTGCCCCTTTCCTCTTTATCCTATTTACGTTACCGCAATTTATTTCAATTTAAGTGATTTAGTTTGATTAAATATAAAAAATTGAAAATTTTAAAATTATACTTGGAATAAATTTTTAAATAGAAAATAAATATTTATATTTTTTTATCAAATAAATGAGACTCAAATAAAATATTGATACTATCATTTAATATTTATTAAATAAAAAATGTATAAGTCTTTTTAGACTTATCCATTTAAATTTATTTTAAATTGAGGTATAATTATTTATTAGGTAAGATTCATCAAAACCATTAATTTATGTGTGCTGAGTAAATCCACTGCAGAAGAAAGCACAGAGTATTTTTTTAAAATTTCATTTACTGAAACTCAAAATCATTAAAGGAACCATTCATCTTATCTGTCATAGAGGAAATAGATTGAATATAGCCTTTTAAAGTCTTCTTTGTTTTTTACTTCTATAAGTAGTTCTTTTTATATAAAGATAAAAATCTCTTCTGGAAAAACATAAAACTCATTGATAGTGTAACTATTATTACCACATTACAACTCGAGCTATTTCCAATCTAATAATTGGATGAATAGAAGAATATATCCCTCTCATCTACACAAGATATTTTTTGGTATTAAAAAGTTCTAACTTTTTCGAATGAGTTTTGTATGGCATCAATTTAAAATAATTAAAATTCTAATCTAAATATTAAATTTGAATTGCAGGCGGCAATTTATCGTGTTTTGATGATCCTCGTCTTATTGACGACCACGCATAAAGCCTTTAATTATACAACGTCGGAAATTTGATAGTTGCAAAATAGCGTCTGAATAAACGTATTAATTCACGTAAGGATACACACATCTTAAAAGTGAATTGTATTCCACGAATATGATATCTGTCTAATGTGATGAACGTCATCATTTGTTGGAATTGAAATATGTCCGGACTTGATAAAATAAAAACAAAAAAAACAGAGAGGCTTGGCAGTGTGCTCTAGTTCCCCAATCCCACTACTCTTTTTCCATCTCTCTTTTTCTGTATCATCCTTTAACTTTCCCGCTTTCTCTTCTCTTCCTTTGGATTTTCTTTCTTCCATTTTCTCTCTCTCATGCTTCTGCTTTTTTATGTATCTTCTTCTTCCACCTCTCCGAATTTCTTCTTCTTTTTTATCCTTGGACTTGTCTTAGTTTGGAATTTACCTTAAAAACTTCGACACTACCATTTTTCTTTAGCAGGTTTTCAAGAAAATAAAAAGAGATGAACAATAGATTCCGACAGTCTCCACAGCCCAAAAAAGTTACTTTGAATCCTCAAAAGGTGAGTGAATTGTTCGACTTTTGAAAACTCCCAAATTTTTCTTCCCTGCTTCTTCTCTGCTGTGCAACAACTTTGATATACGTTAGCTGATTATGCTAAATTATTGGGATTTCTCTTCTTTTTTGTCCCCTTTTTCTTTTTCTTCCTTTTCTTGAGCACTGTCTTGAGTTGTACACTATCTGTACTGACAAAAGTTGTCATCCTTGGATCCATTTTCAGAATTGGATGCTTTACTCATATTCTCAATACCCCTTTTAATTAGACATCCAATTATTTTATTAAATTGACTCTGAAAAAATTGTTAAATCTTAATTCTTGATAGGAGAAGAAGATGGAAATACAGCAAAACAAATTCTTATCTGCAGAGAAGCCCAGAGTTAATCGGCGTCAAGCAGCTATAGAGAGAAAATTAGCCTTACTTCAAGATGTATTTTTCATCTCATCTTTATATTCATATAACATTAAATTTTTCATTTTAATCTTGAAAATGTTTTTTTTTTCCAATTTTTCGTCTTCGAATTGGCAGGTTGATAAGCTAAAGAAGAAGCTGAGGCATGAAGAAAATGTTCACAGAGCTTTGGAAAGAGCTTTTAACAGACCTTTAGGAACTCTACCTCGCCTTCCTCCTTATCTTCCCAAATATGTTAGCACTATGAAATTATGGTTCAATTGAAAATTTTAATTACTCTGTTTCGTGTAATCTGTGTTTTGAAACGAAAATATTGAGTTCAATTGAATCTGGTCGATGAATTGACCTTCACTCTTTGTGTGATGACGATAATGCAGACATTAGAGCTTCTTGCTGAAGTAGCTGTTTTGGAAGAAGAGGTGGTTCGGCTTGAGGTGCAGGTTGTTAATTATAGACAAGGTCTATATCAAGAAGCAGTTTCCACATGCTCCAGGAGAAATATGGAGGATAACTATTTGTCCGATTCATGCCCTCAATTACCTGGTAAAGTACCTAAGCGAAGGCATTCAAGATCATTTTCCATGAGTGAAGTCAATCTCGGATCACCCATGCCACAGTCTTCTCTTTCTCTAGATAGGAGTGCTTCAAGTAGAAAGTTATTTTTAAAAGAATCAATCTTTGGTAGCTCGAGAATTAGCTATGATGTAACATCAAATAGCAGACAGGTTGTTATGAAGAATTGCAATGACTCATTGATAGATGGCCTAGAAAATGAGAATCACTCGGTTGATACTCGTACTAAGGATAAGCCATCTCCAAAGAAGCAAGTCAACTCGATAAAGATAAGGCCTGAATCAATCAGCAAAATAGGAGATACTAGGCTTCAGGTATATACCATTAGGCAACCAGCAAGAAAGTTGACATTTGAAGCTTCACGTGCGAATTGATCTTATTATGATTGTATCTGTTCAGTGCAGGGCTGTAGAACAAGCACAACAGAGCTATTTAGATGAACGGGAATTGGAAGATGACAGCACAGAAAACAAAATCTCTGAAGACATTTTAAAGTGCTTGTCTAGCATCTTATTAAGGTTGAGCACATCTAAGGGGAAGGTAGCAAATCCAGAATCTTTTCGGTCCTTAGGAGCAAAGGTCTTTAATGAAAGCAATGGGGAAAGGGAGTTGCAAGATCCATATGGCATCTGTTCAGAACTCAGGAAGCAAGATATTGGTGAATACAGATATTTACTCAATATAGATGCTAACTCTGTTAATCTAAATCGGAAAATGAACGCTTCGTTTCTGATTCACAGACTTAAGTAAGTTCCAGTCTTTCTATCATTTTCTAGTAATTATGATCAAGGAATCTCTCTCTCTCTATATATATATATATATATATTTGCATGTCCTTATTATGTTCTTCCATTTTGAACGTAAGGATTCTCCTTGGCAAGCTATCATCTCTGAAATTAGAGGGTTTAACTCATCAGCAGAAGCTAGCATTCTGGATAAACACCTACAATTCCTGTGTGATGAATGTAAGGGGCCTGTGTTTTACCTGAAAATTCAAGTAATATTATACTCTATTCAAGAAATAATTCCTTTTCATGAATCTGTCAGGCATTTATAGAGCATGGTATTCCAGAGACTGCTGAACAAGTTGTATCACTAATGCAAAAGGCAAGTTACTCGGCCATTCTAGTTCATGCTTCATATATTGCTGGTGCTACAACAGTTGATCTATTATTACACGTTTCTCCTTGTTGAAGCTGTAATGAATCAGTTAAAAGTATATGGGGTGTGGGTTTTCCTGATACTGTGGTGAATGTACTCCAGAATCTATTAACTTTCTGAATGAATTTCATCAGGCAACAATTAATGTGGGAGGGCATTTTCTAAATGCAATCATGATTGAGCACTTTATCTTGAGGCTACCGTACCACTTAAAATATGTGAGTCACCTTTCCATGTTCCTTATCTGTTCTGCAGTTGTGTGAGCTTAGAGCTATTGTGTTTGAATTTTTTATTCCATTTAACAAATTCTTAAAAAGCTATTTTCCATCACTTGAAAGACCTGTTCAAAGTCAACAAAGGACAATGAGCTGAAGGTTCGGACCGTTTTTGGTTTGGAGTGGTCTGAACCTCTCGTCACATTTGCACTTTCCTGTGGAAGTTGGTCCTCCCCTGCAGTAAGTTCATTGACCATTTACATAACCTTCTCAGTTTTTGCAAAATCTTCAGCTAGACAATTTATTTTCCTGAGCTGGAAACTTCAAAAAGTATAGCTTTCTGAGTGGCTACAAACAGATACCAGGCCATTTCGCGATTTAAGAAGTAAAAAAAGCATAATGGTTGAGAAAAGAATTCTCGTGAAATTAAAGAATAAGCATAAGGTGTATAATGAGTCGGTCAATTACTCATCTCCTGAAGTCTCTCAGAGCTTTAACCTCCCTGCTAACATAATATTTCAAGTTTATGTCCAGCAATCCTAATTGTATGTTGTGATCTTTTCCATACTGAAGGTGAGGGTGTACACTGCATCTCAAGTTGAAACTCAGTTAGAAACAGCAAAAAGAGATTACTTACAAGCAGCAGTTGGTATTTCAGCAACAAATAAGCTCATTATCCCCAAGTTGTTGGATTGGTATCTTCTTGATTTTGCTAAGGACTTGGATTCATTGCTAGACTGGGTGTGCCTCCAGCTACCAGATGAACTTAGAAACCAAACAATGAAATGCCTCGAGAGACGAGGAAGCGAACCCCTTTCACAATTAGTACAAGTAATGCCTTACAATTTCAGCTTCAGGTACCTCATACACCAATAAGTATTCTCATATGTCTGAGGTTGCACAAGTTCCAGAGTTGTGGACAAAATCTGTACTAGCACAGAAGACAGAATACAAGTGTAGGAACTGTATGAGAAGCATAACATTTCAGAGGGACGTGTTTATGGAACAAATGATGGTTATTGATATTGCTCCAGATAATAGTATAGGATGTAGCAAATTCAATTTATGAAATTCTTTGGATCTCTTTGACCCCTAGAGTTAATAAACTCAACGAGATCATTATCTCGAGAGTACATAAAAATGTTGCCTGTAGTTTGGTCAGTGCCATTGTTTATTACTGTCTCATTTTGTTTTGAGTCAACTTTGATTGTATAAATTTTCAAACATTTTACAACAAAATTTGTGATATCTACTCTGTACTAGTACTTTTTTTTTTTACCGTCTTAAAAATGTAATTTTGTTTCACATAAAAATGGAAATGGAGAAATTAGATGCATCAATACTGTACTCTAAATCCAGTGCCTTATCTTAGAATGGAGTACACGGTCTAGCTTGAAATGGTACAAGTTGGATGTATCCTACAAAGTCGGGGATAATGTAAAATCATGTTAACTGGACACGTTTGGTCTCCAATTTTTTGTTCTACTTGCTCTTACCTCTTGTATTGCTTTGGTTTATTCAAATATGCTAGATTATCTTGTACTTCACCTTAAATATAGAATATAAAATAGTTTTCTTTTGAATGAAACAAAAAAATAAATAGGTCGAATGAAACAGGTCACTAGGAAGACATAAAGAGGTCATCTTATGCAGTTACCCCAAAACTAGGCACCATATGCTTCTCTTTTACACAGTGGATGTAACTACAATTATATTCTTGCAATCCCACCAGTGGGGTCTTGAGGAGAATAGACTGTATGTAAACTTTAAATAAGATCCATAGAAATAAATGTTTACAAGGAGTAACATCAGTGGGAAAAATAAACATGTTGATACTTAAAAGAAGACGATGTATTTAAGGAGAGACCATATGAAAGAAACACCCGCCGCTAATTAAGAAAATTTTCGAAGAGAACTAAAAGAATACTGATTGCTGGAATTAGTTGCGCACAGCCAAACAAGATGGGGCTAAACAACACAGAGAAAAGTAGGAAAGGAAAAGATAATGTGGAGGGAACAAAGATACAAAATGGATGATTACACTATGTACAAACAATTGCACTATGCTAATACCAACACAACCACCAAGCCAAGAATTTCAGAGGAAATTTTGTTTCAACCAGTAATTTCAGCCAAATGGAGAGGGAACAGGAACCACAAGTGCATCCGATCTTTTAATGCTACCCATACCACAAATAATGCAGCCAGGTGATGACAAAGCAGAGAATTTGGCCCCACAAAGATCGCACACATCATAACCAATGGTTGATAGACGGCTAAGTGTAGCAGCACAGAACTGGGATGGATCTTCTTGTGGATCGATTGACTTGTTTGACAAGCCCCTTTGAACACATATGTCAATCAAGCTCCTCAATTCGTCTTGCTTGCCTGGAGGTGCCTTAGATAATAGAAGCTCAAGCATCTGTTTGGAATAGCCATAATTTTGGACATCCATGTTTCGCTTGATAGCTGTTCGAATACAATTTATCCTGTGCTTAGCAAGAAGAGGCAGTGAACCCAAGTGTCGAGACAATCGTGCCATTTCATCCTTTGCACTGATTGCACTCGGTCCCTGCACTCTTTGCAGTCGACTTATTTCCTGCAGTGAAGTGATAAAGGACTTAGTGGCAGTTTGCCATATTATTTTCTTTCCAAAGTTGAATTTTGGAAATCATGTTTGGCCATAAAATTTTGGAAAAATCAGGAATTCTCCAGAATTTGGAGAAAACCAAAAATTTTGTTCACTCCAAATCACTCAAAAAAGAAAAAAACGAAAAACAACTACAAAAAAATTTTGTTCACTCCAAATCACTCAAAAAAAGAAAAAAACGAAAAACAACTACATTTTGTAGTCATGCCCAAATACTACTACTAATTTCGAAATAATATTTTCATTTTGAAATACTAATTTTTTCAAATTTCACAATTTTCATGGCAAAATGGGCCCTAAAAGCCACCCATCTAAACAACAAGAACTTAAACAGAAACCAAGTGATATTTGCTAAATGTATCTGTTGACTAGTAATAAAAGGTTCTCTTCTGTTTACAGGTAAATACATTTCCCTTTCCCCCTGCCTCTCTTTGATCATCTTATCTGTTTACAAAGGCTATCTCAAACTACCTCCTGCATATGCTGTAGGGACAAAATAAAACTAGCTAGTGAGTTTTTGAAAAATTGGAACCAACATCTTGGAATGAAACACAAGAATGGAGGGGAAGGGTTCGCTAGACTCCTACTTTTCTTATAGGGCTAATTGCACTTTTTGTCCCTTGCAAATTCAAAATTTTGATCCTTGTGTTACCTGACTACACAAATTTAACCTTCTAAGACGAAGAGTACAGTTGTGCACTTCGGTACCTCCCTTTAACAAAAGGTTGCTCAATCTTAACCTAAAGGCTATTGGTATTGGTTCCGGTCCCATAGTTTCAAAAGAAAATAAAGATATTATACACTGATTAAATTAAAGTAGAAAAAGAAATGATTTTTTTTTAAAAAAATCCGAAAATGCCCCTGCTAAAGCAAACACGTTGACGGAGACACGTATAAAGATGTGAATATCTGTCCTTAATGTTGAAAGAAAGGAAGCTGACAACTTGTATTAGGAGCTGATTAGATTCATTTAACAATGCGTGACATCAACCAATAGGGACAGAAACAGGAGGACGGTAAAACAAAAAAGTAGAGACTGTAGCTATTTGGTAAAGGATCAAGTACCTGAAGCAGAGTGACTGCAATTTTATATTGTGCACATATTGTAGCTTGAGCTTTTATGTCAGCTCCACGAGATTGATCCTTAGCCAATGCTAAGAAAGCTTCATCGAAACAGGATAATGCATCTGGCAGCTGATTTTGCTCAAGATGGGCAAGACCAGTCTTGAAGCAAAGTGGAGCAGCAGCCCCACGAGGAACCTATGACAGCGAAAAATGCAAATTGTAAGAAAATGATGAGGATTCTGACTTTCCCCAAGACTTTCAAGTTTCAACTGACACTACTGCTTAAGGACCTCCTCACTGGTTCTCTGTAAATCCTTGTCGTATTTAGTTTCTTGAACTCCCATGGAAGGAGAAGGTCTAACTGCTGGTCAGTTTCAGAGAAAATTGTTGATTCAAAAGCTCAAAAATATTTCTGTTGTATGTAATCATATAGCAATAGTTCATGGGTTCTTTTCCTACTCATCACTTGTTTAATCCTGATTAGCAATGATAAAATCTAAAAATGAAGGGCTTTCTTCTAGTACTCCAATTTTCACAGAATCCTTGTATATTCTAGTAGAAGTAATTTCCCTTCAACTAGGCCAAATCAGCCACATACAAATGGGTCAAATTAGATTTAAGTAAGCTAATTGATTATTCGAAAGCACACAAATCCATAGGCGAAGTGTGCATCATCACATTTTCTCTTACTCCAGCGCTTGATATTCAACCATGAACTAGTGACAACAGATCGTTGAACATGGGAAATTAGGGGTCCTGAGGCTTCACTGTACCTCCTACACTCCAGTGAATCAGAATACTCAATTAATAATTACACAACGACCTCACCAACTTAGTGAAGAATCTGATAACAAAAGCTGACTTAGATATGTAAATAAGCCAACTATCCGTGCTTTAATTTTACAGTTACCGCGAACCAAAAGCAGTCCTATAAAATTCTTCATGTGCTATTATCAACATGTACAGCATTCAAAAGGGTAATTTTCGTCTTATATGCCAGCATTTGCAAATAAAATGTCGATGCTTACCATCAATCTTCAGTTATTACTAATGATCCCGACAAGTTCAATACGATGCAGGAATTGGTCATAGTTTGGTAGCATCAATTTCCTAACTATTTAAAAGAGTGGAAAGAAAACTTACTTGTCCAGGACGCACAGCTTTTGGAGGAGAAGGTGGGCGTGCAGAAGGTTGTCCTGAACCTGGAGCTTCAAGAGAACTGAGATCAAGAGGTTGGTTGGACACGGGAGGTTTTGACATCTGAACATGAGGTTGCAGACCAGAAGGTTGAGTGAAGGGCTGCGGAGGAACACCACCATCAGGAAGACCCACGACATCAAGTGAAACAGGTTGTTGAGTAGCTTGAGGGGGGACACCACCATCAGGTAGACCAACATCAGCTGCAGATGCACTACCCTGGCTAGTTTGCATTTTAGTGGCTTCAGCAACTTGAGAATTTTGATCCAGCTTAGAAAGGTAAGTCCCAGGAGGCGGCAATGATGCTGCAACCTGGACGGAGGATATAGTATTCTGGAAGAAGTCCTCCGGAATGGGTCCTGCAGCAACTCCAGCACCCCCTGCCTTAGGAGCAAGATTCGGCATGGATGTAGATTGTGTCAATGAATTTGTTCCAAAAGGATCAGCAGATGTAGAAACCACCGGAGCTGTGACTGATCCATTGGTTGCAGAAGAAGGTTGAGGTACAAGGAGGCTACCAAGATCTGGGGATGAACCAGTTAATGACTTTGTTCTACTGATCGGCAGGCCCAGCTGTTTTGTGGCCTCTTTTATCTTGTTCACGTCCACTGTAGCAGATGTAACAGGTTTGTCTCGAATTCTTATGTGTAATTTTTTCGTTTTTGATGTTTCTTCTTCATCACTACTAGTACCGTCAGCAGCAGATCCATAGAGTGATTTCTTGAATTCTTCTTCTGCTTTTGTTTGCTCATCTACCACACTAGAACTGGCAACTTTCTTGCCAAGGCTTTCTAGTCCCATTAACATTTCACCATCAGGCAACCCTTTCAACTGGTTAGCTGCCGATGCAACAACAGATTTTTGAGGCCCATTTGCTTTGTCTTCACCATTTTCAGCTTTAAATGCCTTCACCAAACTATCTTCTCTCACTTCCACGATGTTACCTCTTCCTTTTATCAAACCTAGGTAAACACCTATGTGATCCGTGACAATAGATGGAATTGTACCGTCATCGGTTCGCATGTATGGCATCACCTCAGCAGCAAGCTCCCACTGAGGAATGCTCTTCAGATTGGTTGGTGTCTTGATCTCCCAATTACCACCACCCCATTCTGGTCCTTTAGGAACCATACTTTCAGCAGCAAAATTTGCAAAGATACCTTGTGTCCACCCAGTTGAGCGCACCCTAAGGATCCTTTCACAAAATCGTCGTAATTCTGGATCAGCACTTTCATCTTCTAGTTTCTGTGCTAGTCGCCGCATTGCACTTGGGTTGAGGTGGCATATAAATAGGTCAAGCATGCTTTCATAGTCTGATATAACTTCAAAAGTTTCTTTAGCACTGTCAAACTGCGCATATCTGCAATCTCATATAATAATCCCATATAAGAATGAATATCAAAAGATGCTGAAATAAGATATGTGCATATAAATTTTGCTCGAGTCTCCCCAAGAGTTGTCTAAAAGTTGGACGTGAATAGTATTGCAAGTATTAATTCAATTGACAATGTAGATAAAATCAAACTTCAAACATCACATAATAGAAACTGTATCTTATTAATTCACAACAGACCAAGTTTCTAAACACATTTTAAAGCGGCATAATCTCCACCGTGGTATGATAAAACAGTTCTAATTAAGCAACACCCGAAAGTAGCAGCATTTTAAAAACCAAAAAGTAGCTGCTGCTGTTGTCACATGGGTGCATTAGTTACACCCTGAACCTAGTCTCACATTTCTGTCGTATTACCAATCCAGATGAATCAAAATCATATCACAATATAGGTTTGCCTCAAATATCTGGACTAAGCTACCTCATGTAGTTGAAGACGTAGGCAAAGAGGGCTGACATCACAAAAGTAATGGGAAGTTCATCGACAAAAACTTTTTATTATTTTAATCAGTCAAGTGCCCTAAAATTAAACAAGAGGAATTGTTCACCGGCAAAAACAAAAAGACACGAAAGACTAAGATATCAATTTGCGTGACATAAACATGTATATCGAGCACGTCACAAGACCAAAACCAAATAAATTTGGTACAAAATTTATACAAAAGAAAGAGAAAAGGCTAGTAATGAAAATTTAAAAATCCAGACGTGATTCTCTGCAGTTTATATAGAACTTATGTGCATGGTTTCTTGCTACCACATTAGTCTATTTTTAATTACAAATAAAAAGAATCAGCAAATGTCACTAATTAATAGAAGTGATGGAAAAAAATCTACTTCACAGAACGGTTATATAGCTGAGAAAATATTTACTACATGCAAAATAGTCATATTGCTGAGATAAATAATAACAGAAATGACTTGGTGAAAAGCAAGTAGAAAAATCTCCTAGTATGATCTTCTAATTGGAACCACGATTATGTAGTCCAACTGATATTTGATAATGGCTTGTCAATAAAGAGAGTGTAAAACTGCAAATTGCAGGGAAAGTCCAAGCAGGTCAAACACCAAAGCCAAAAAGGGAAAGAAGAAAAACAAATAGCAAAGACAGGATAAAATGAATTCCAGGACAGAGAATATAACTTTAGACATTTTAAACAGAATTATAAAATATTGCCACGATTACATACTTTATACAAGCATATCCCAACTGGCGAAAGCGCTGGAACAAATGTGAAGTTGGGGGGCATCTTGGATAATCTCTTGAACGCAAAAATTCGTCCTTCAAGACAGACAGTGCAGTAGAGAATCGGAGCGCCTTGATTGCATAGGTACCTCTCAATACCTACTCAGATTAGCAAATATTAAAACAAAAGACAATGCAAACTAACACTACATATGGTTCTGCATACAATTGGGTGTTGGTATAAGGTAAAGTACTATTGAGTTGTTTCAAGTTTGTTAGTATATCTGGAGAAAGCAAAGTGATGCGTTGCAGCCTTCCCATCCACTTCTGGAGGGCTTCAATGCTAGCTAACATGGTGGGGTATCTAAAATAACTCCACATTAACTTCAACTCCTTTTTAACTTCCTAACCAAAAAAAAATAATTAAAAATTGGTAAATAATTTTTACCTGAGTGAATTGTGGACCTGACTGGGATAATGACACAGCAAGATCACCACAAACTGGTGGACCTCTGGCAAGTATGTCAAGAGATCTCGGAGTTATTCGAAGACTGTCAAACCTTCATACATAAAAAACCACAAAATTGTCAAATATTCCTGCACCAACAATCTTTGGTACAAGCATGCATAGTAAAATTACAACCAAAACCCAACAAGAAAACTGCCATCATGTTGACAAGTACCTTCCGCACCCATTTGCATTCAACTGCTAAAGAAATTTGAAATATACTAAGATATCTGAAATATATATAACTTAAAATCTCTTTACAAATTTTGCAATATCCAAATGCCAAGAATGGAATGAAATGGGAGCAGTTAAGAGACTGATTAGTCTGGGTTTGGGCATGATAGATTGATTTTTGATGGATTCCAAGTTCCAAGATGACCTTTTTTCAGCAATAACATGTGGAATCAAGTTAAAATTGAGTTCTTCAGAATTGTCGCAGACAACCAACAGAATTTCTCTTATCCTATTTATCAGATCTTTCACACTCACAATCCACTGAAAATTTTCTAAATATACTTCTCTAGCCTACTATTCAATTCTTGCATCCTTTGGCAGTTGACCAGATACACCATAAAAATTAGACCTCATGACCTCCACCAAAGGACACATCAACGATCAAAAAAAATCATGTGCCTATGATTAATTATGTAACCAACAAAGCTCTTAAGCAAAGGTGATACATTCGACAAAGCATTCCAAAAACAAAATTAAAACTACTTGAGTCAATAATCACATTTTCTGGTTGGTAATATATTATAAACATTAGCACCAAGAAAGAACTGGCTAGTGCAATCAGAACAGACATTTAAGCAGCAGAAAGAACATCAACATTTTTGTTTTTGAAACTGCTAACTTAAAACATCAACATTTTGTAGAAGGAAAACCTTGAGGTTATCTGATATAGGATCTCTGAGAGGTCAAGCTTCTGTTCAAAATGTTGTTGCATTGTGGAGAACCCAACAAGGAGAGGTTCAAGAAGTCCAACAAGACAGTGTTTAATTTCAACCCCTTTCTTTTGCCTAGGATTTATATCTGTAGGGTTAGCAAGCAGCAGCCGATCGTTCAAAGCTCCAAGCAGTACTGCACAAGGAAGTCATGCAGGCAAAGTAGTTGAGCACCCAAGATTGCACGGAAAAAAAGTAGCCAGCAAAAAAACAAATAGACCAGGATAGCCCCAAGCATGGAAGAATGTACATGCAGTTTGGAGCAAGACTTGAGTATCCACCTGCATTAGGCATACTAATTGAAAGTATAGTCCTCACTTTGCCATCCCATCCAAGCACACTAACAGCAGTGGCAGTTGAAAAAAGAAGTGCAGGCCCAAGCCACAGAATAGATCTATAGTATCCAAAAAGTTAAAGAGTCCCAGCAAAATAGCCAACAGAAAGATAGTAAAGAGGCAATAAAAATAACAGGAACAATAAAAGGAACACATCCAAGGATATTGAAGGAAGTCCTTTGTCAAACTTTGTAGAACTGCACGCCAATATATCTAGATCTGCTGAAACAATAAGCACCCTATGCGTGGTCAATACACCAGCAACATAGCCCCTGAGAGTTTCTTGCCATTGCACCTGGAAAATATCATACTTGAGAAGGAAGCAGTTCTTGGGAGGAAAAACATGACAAACAGGAGGGACTCAATATGTGCAGCTGCTAATTGTTGTATTGGAAAATTGTTAATCAAGACTTGATAGAGAGAAACATAACCTGAACAATTTACCTGGAGAACAATCTCATTTACTTTCAATTTGATAAATTTTCTTCCTTCCGCTTTTGTTGATATGTAATGGCCATCAGCATTTGAAAGGCGGTAATTTTGAACAAGTTTTGCCAAGCCAATCTGGTCACCATGGGAAGCAAATACCAAAGTTGATTCTACAAAATCAAAATATTTGGATCAGGATTGCCACAGCAGATTACATATCATGAAACCTTTTCTTCACATACCTATTGGAGTTGAGAAGATGCGATGAACTTCAGTTTCAAACATAAACTGCATTGGACCCTTACTGGTACCATCAGTGTCAGCAGACTGGTTTTGATCAATTGCTCCATTCTTTTCATCTAATATTTGTAGAGCAGTTTCAGGCAAAATATACAAGGACAGCCCAGTCTTATCCTCATCAAGAATTGCATAATGATTCTCATTAGGACCAATAAAAGCAGCATCTAGACCTGGAACATGGCAAAGGAGAGTAAACTCATTATTTTGATACTTAACGACTTATGACAGAACTTGTTTACATGTTAAGAAAACAAAACCAAAGCTCTGATAGACGGTGAAAACCTTTAATCGTAGCTCCTTTACTATTAGCAAGTTGGGTATTTGTATTTTCCCAATAAAGAACCACTTCATTTGTGGTGCCACTGAACTCATAAACGATGAGGAATAGGTGCCGCTTTTTACCATAAATAATGTACTTTGGATGAAATTCTACATTTCCAGGAATCTGGAAGAACAACTAATTTGTCAGTTTCAGAAGTGCAATAGTACTGCTAACGTATACTGCTTCAACATATTAGCTGAAAACAACAATTAAGTATTACCGATGCATAAAGCTTCTTGTAAACATTTTCTACTCCAGAAGACAGATTGTACGCCATAAGGTTTGAGCCTTCTACATAGAAAGCCCTGACAGGATAGTGAAGAACCCTGTTCTCTTTATTGAAAAAATTTAGATCCAGATGAAATGGCTGCACAAAGATAGCCAATTAGAGGCTATGTCAAGCAAAACCATGAGAAGAGCAAATAGTTGATAATAACTACCTGACAAACTGGAACATCTTTCAAATAATGTTTAGTATCCAGGATTGTGATGAGAGGTAACCGAGAAATTGGAGCAGTTTTTGCATGACCTTCCATAAAATGCTGCAAAAATAAGTTCATAAAGTGACTTTTTCATTATATATATTGACTTCTTTTCTCAAAAGGCAAGTTAGTGTCAATTTGACTTTACAGAAATGTGCTTCAGAGGAATGTAAACTTTGAACAATGAGACTCAAAGTGACCCAGTGAAACATGACTAGTTCCTTAAATCCAACTTTGAGGAGTTCAATCAATGTCGGCATTATTTGCACACTGCATACTGAAATTAGTTATTTAATTGCAATTTGTCTATGATAGTACTGAGAGAATACTTGGTATTTTCTGAAATATTGTAAACTATGCACTTCATTTCTCCTTTTTTGCTTCAAGCCCCAGAGACCTAGTAGAATTTTTTTGTGCTATCACATTTAAAAATAAATGTCCTAAGCTGCACACAATCATTTCATCTGTAATGCAACAATTAGATTCAGCAACACGATGGAGGTCAACTATTGAGTTGATGATATGATATGATAAGACTGATTTATACACTCTTATGTATAATATTTGCTTGCATGGAACTATCAGTCAAATCTAGTTCTAAAGGGGTTTTTTTTTCCAGTGAAATAAGTGGTATCATTGATGGCATTAAGTAGATGCTTAATTGCAAAAGATGTTACATCCAACAATAAAGCTGAGTGTGCTCCATAAAATAAATAGTCTACTCTAGGATCAGGGAGCTACCAAAATGCAAAAAAAACTGTCATATCTACGTGGTATACAAATTTCTACTGACACTTCATTCGCTAATTATTTATTTAAAAAGATAGTTTATTTCCCTGGTTGATAGTTGGTTAAAAAACATAGTTAAAATGTAAATGTGTCGCATCTCTCATGCTTAAAATCTTAGATCAGGACACACATTCAACATGGTACTAGAGCGGGCACATCTAGTAAGTATCACTACTGCAACAACAACAACAACAACAACAACATACCCAGTAAAATCCCACAAGTGGGGTTTGGGGAGGGTAAGATGTACGCAGACCTTACCACTACCACATAGGTAGAGAGGCTGTTTCCTGGGAACCCTCGTCGCAATAAGTATCACTACTGCATACCATAAAAATTCTCACATGATTGGCTCAAGAAAAAAGATAAACAGTACCAGAAGAGGCATTTTAAAGACATCATTGCAGGAAGTAATGTCTCATTTAAGAACTTTTAAATGAGAAGGTACACAGTATACAATTCAATAGAACTCCATTTTTTCCTTAAAAATCTAATGAGAAGTGTTGAAGATGCAGATGTCATTCTAATAAGTTTAAAGATAATGAAAATATAAACGATATGGTGATACCAGGAATACTTCTACCTTAACAAAATTAAGTGAACCCCCCCCTCCAATTAGAATGTCCCACATCGATTGAGGGAATATGTTGTCTCTTTATATGACTTTGAACAATCCTCACCTCATGAGCTTATTCTTTGTGTTGAATTATACTCAAGGTCCATTCAAAAACATTCTTTCCTTGATTCTACGCAATGTGTGAACTCCTAAATCACATTGTCCAACGCTTCAGATGTCAAGCCTTAGGGCATGTGTGGTGTTAGCTCGTCCCACAATGGTTGAAGTGAATTAGTGTCTCCTAATACGATAGATGTTTGGTAATCCTCACCTCATGATTAGGGATGGCAACGGGGTGGAGCAGGGCGGGTATGGGGCTGGTTTAGAGCTATGCAGGGCGGGGCCGGGGTGGGTTTAAGGTTATATGGCGCGGGGCGGGTTCAAAGTTATGTGGGACGGGGCGAATGCGGGGCGGGTTGGAGTAACTATTTTTAAAACTAATGTGGCGCGGGACGGGTTGAAAAAACCAAATAGGAATTCAAAGAAAATTAAATTTTTGTAATTAATAAAAATAAAAAATATACACTTTTTATATTAAATATTGACTTTGATTTTATTTTTTTCCTAAAATTTAAACTAGACACGTCCCAGAAATTTTTAGTTGTTGAAATGTTAATTAGAGGCTTCTAATTAAAGATTAAGAAACAATTGTTGAAATGTCAACTAAAAAAGGATAATTAGTTGTTGAGATGTTAATTAGCGAAAAATTAAAAAAAATTTAAGAATTTTTATTTTTCATATTAAATTCAATTGAAAAATAAAAGAACTTAAAAATTTAAGCGGGGTGGGTCTATGAGGGGTGGGAGTGGAGGGGGGGGGGTTAAAAAATTTGCGGGTTAATCTCAACCCGCCCCATTGCCATCCCTACTCATGAGCTAACTTTTGGAGTAGAGTTATCTAATGATATTTTTTCAGCAGCTCCAAATCATAAATATGAAGGAACTCCTTTTTACTTTAACATGTCACTACAAATGCCTCCTGTTGTAATAATTTACCATTCCCAAATGCATCAATAATGCCATTCTTATTACTTGCTGCCACTACCTCGCATATCCCTAACCCACTATTAGCTAGCAATACAACTCCTCACACATTATGAAGAAAGTAGGGTTTAATGATATGAAAATGATTCCATTGTTTTTCAATTGTAGAGAAGGGAAGAACTATTTTTCAAACAATAAATTATTCTCCACAATCTTCTCTTTGATAATTATGGTGTGTGTGAGTCACCACTATCTCTGTGAGGTAGTGGTAAGGTCTGTGTACACTCTACCCTCCCCAGATCCCACTTGTGGGACTTCACTGGGTACATTGTTGTTGTTGTTGTGAGTCAATTTGAATGCATGTTGTTATTCCACAAGTTACATGCTATGGCCCACTGATACATAGGGCAACTTTGACGACCGAAGTTTAGGCAAATGGAAAGAAATCACCCAGAATTTTTGTAGCTTCCTCAAAATTTAGGAAAGATCTATATAAGATAGGCTATACTTTCCAAAGGAAAAAAATGTGAAATGAAGAGAAACTGGCTTACGCTATACAGAAAAGCCTTTCTTGCTATATCCGAAATTGTGAGCTGACTTTGTCTGACACAAGAAAATTAACCAAACATTAGTTGTAAAAACCTTGTGGCAACTCAAATAGATAAGTAGTAAAACCTTAGAATTAAATAAGTAGACTATATGAAAAAATAGCGAACCAACAAAAATTCTCAAAGAGAAGTAACACAACCTCGTAATACAAGTGCTGTTTACAATGAAAGATCAAGTATTCTAGTCAATGTACAAGAGTTACCAAAATGGATAAACATGACAAAAGGACAGGCTACATCCTACAAATGATGAGGGATAAGTAGGTTACTACCAGATGGCTGATAAACTAATTTGCAATATATATAATTAACAAATGGACATTTTTTAAAATGTGTAATATAGAATAAGACTACAGAGGTGAGGATCAGGTGTTCTTAGGCTACAAGAAATATAGTAAGCATACCAAGCTCTTTAACCTCTCCTTTTTTGATTGTTCCACGATATGGTCCATTTAATAAAGGATCATACACTTTAGGCATGTATTCTTTTTTAGTATCATCATTACACAATCTAGTCCGTGTTTCGCCAAGATCAGTCAAGCAATATGATGGAAGATGCCTGTAGCCTCACGCCACCAAGAAGACAAGAAAACCAGTCTACTAAATTTGGTATCATCTCTTCTGCAGTGTGGTTATCTTTTTGGAAGTCAAGATATAATTTCTACTTTCTATGTGACACTCCCGTGTATCTTCCATTGCGCTTATCTAACAGTAACTTAAGCTTAGTTTAGTGAATAGAAATGCAATTTAACCCTTTTAGCATTACTTAAACATAATGGAAGGCACACTTTTCCCTTACCACAGTTTTTAGATCTTTTGAATTGAAAACATTAGCGACAACTAGCATAATTGGTTCGAACTGAAAAGAAAAATATACTATGAGCAGGAATCTGAACTTTGATTAGCTCTGTGATATTCTTTGGTTGATTTAGGATCAAGGAAACAATTTTGTTATGTCATCCCTCGTCGCTTTGGAAAACCAAATAACTAATCCACCTCCTAAGTTGAAAAAATGTGTTAAGATAATTGTTCTTAAGAACAGCTGGATAGCAACATTTTTTTTTTGGTTCAATTAAAATACCAAATCCAAAAGAGAACTTTTTTTTAAACTGGTAAATACAAAAGGGAAGAACATTAAAATGCAACAACAAAGCAGTAGCTTACAAGTCAACACTAGGGTATCCTGAATGTTATTAGCTCTGATAGAAAGTAAAAACTGCTAAGGCTTAACTCACCCTTTCAAATAATGTTCTTGCATCTGCGCTTTAAGATGGTGATCAGCTAATATTCCGGATGAACCAAGGGCTGAGAGCTTTTCCTTCAATACAGATGCTGTTCAGGATCATTAAGTTAGAACAAGAAGGTGAAGATATAGATCAGTCACTTAATACCACAGTCATATCAATGTGATCACAAGACCTCCTATAACCACATTTAGAGTACATTTGTCCCAAAACACCAAATTTTTGGATTACAGATTACTTTTTTCTTTTTGATGACGTATTGATGATCTCAGGCTCCCCTAGGACACATATGCTATACAGAAGTAAAAAAAAATTATAGAAAAATGTAGTCCTCTACAAAAGACACATCATCATCTACACTAATAAGGACCTTGTATGTCACAGTAAAAGTTGAGCAAACTCAAAAAGCAACATACTGATTGCATATTCTAAGTGGAAAAGAAAATAGCAGCAATTAGCAAATGCCTCTGTCAGTATCAATTGAAAATAAGATAGGGGATAAAAGTAAAAACAATTAAGAACACTAGGTGCACGTAAGCCTCAGTACACTCTTCCCTCATCAACAACCCAAGATATGTTAAGCATTTAAAACAGAACCAATTACATGCATTGAAAGATCACTGCAAATTCTATTATTTTCCAAGATCATGCGCATAGAACCCACACCAGTACAACCCCGTAAACAAGTTAGATAAGCTGGTGGGATCAGAAGAAGAGTTACTAATTGTATCAAAGATTGTTGCCAATTCCAAAAATAATTTTCTCTGCAAGATCAAGCACATAGCAACAACAACAATGCAGTCACATAAAAAGCCACCGCCATTATGGAAACTGTATTGTTCATGATTAGATAACTCTGTTAAATCATATTAAAAATTGAAGCCCAGGTCCCAGAGAGACCAAATGAAGAGCCCGCCAACACTTGGAAGAAAAGAAGACCTGACTTGATAAGCAATCTGAAGAAACCTTCATTCATTATATAAATACTCTTGGTTTAAAAGGAAGGACTAATAGAACTTGAGACTTGCAGGATAAAATGAAATCAATCCATGACAGCTCCAATATAAGATATGGTATTGAAATCTTTGGAGAGGTGTGATAGCTGATAAATATGGGGAAACGGAAGGGGGGTGGGGAATTAGATATGCCGCTATTCCTTTTGGATGTGGACCGTAGAGAAACATATTGAAGTGATGGAACGATTTGAGTGTAAATATCTCATTCAAGGTAGGAAATGGAAAGAAAGCCAATTTGTGGGGACATACATGGTGTGGGGATAACTTACTGAAAATTGAAATTCAGAGTTTGTTCGGAATACCATGCCGAAGAGACTTGACGGTCCAAAAAAATAAGAGAACACCAAGTGGAGACTTTCTGAGATTTAGAAGGGATTTCGACGGTTGGGAAGTGACTGAGCTTCAAAGATTGTTGGCCACTCTACATAGGCAAGTCATTTCAATTGATAACTCTGATGCTTTGTGGTGGGGTTTGGGGAATAGTGGAGTTTTCTCTATTAAATCTTTCTAGAGAACCTTTTGGTTAGGGTCTGTGCGATGCAATATGGATACCATAGGTGCAGAAGGTGTGTTTTTTCTCTTGTTTAGCAGCTAGAGGGGTGATCTTGACGGTGCAAAATTTTAGAAAGCGAAAGGTTGTCTATGTCAGTTGGTGTTACATGTACAAGGACATGGGTGAAGACGTGGATCATCTCCTCCTACGTTCTGTCTTTACCATGCAGTAAGGTGGGATATGCTTCAGTGGTTTGGAACTTTTTGGGCAATGCCAAAATTGTGGAAGGCTTGGTGTTTTGTTGGAGGAGAAGACATAAGGCATGTAACGCGATTCCTCTTGTGTTGAGTGGGTGGTTTGGAGAGAGAGAAGTAGAAAAGCTCTTGAGGGGGTAGAGTTGAGTTTTACTCAGTTGAGGAGTAGCCTTCGGTCTATCATTTTCTTTTAGTGCACCCATAAAGTTCCTTTGAATAGGAGAATGGGTGGATTTTGTAGAGAATCATGTCTTTTGTAAATTCTTTACTTTTTGGTAACACCCATTGTGTACGGACAGTTTTGTGGCCATGTTTATAAATGAAATACTTTTACCTGATTTTTTTAAAATAAGAAGATATGATATTGAAATCTAATAAGCGCAAGAAATAAAGCACAAAGCAAAGTTCTTGGTTTAGAAATACCTGAAGATCCCCTTGCACCTTGCAGAACTGCAAATAATTGTTTCCTTCCATCCCTAGTGAAAGCAGCTCTATTTTTTCTATTGTCAGCACCAGTCAAACTCTGTAAACACACACAGGCATGAGGCCAACACAAGTCACAGGTACCTAACATAAATTAAAACACTCACCATAAAAAGCAATGCGGACAGATTTAATTTCGGGTGAACTTCTAAAGCCCTGATACGAGGAAGTGGATAAACTGCTTCTCCTCCTTGCTGGGATAGAATTCTAGGGATGTCAATTGATTCAATTGCTGCAACAGAGTAGTTAACTTATCAACATATATCAACAACCAAGGACCACAAACAAGTAAAAAGGAAATGCATACTCCTTCTGTCTTGACTGACATAGATATTAAAGTTCTAATGTGAAATACATATGTTGTTAGTAGCAGGAGAACCCAAACCCCATTTGTGGTATTTTACTAGGTGTATTGTTGTTGTTGATACAAATAGAAAGAAAAAGATATATGCTCCCTCCATTTCAATTTATACACAAATTTATTTGACTGGGCACAGAGTTTATGAAAGAAAAAAAGGAATTTTGCGACTTGTGGTGTTAACTGTTAACCATGACAATTCGTTGCCATGACTTCTGTAACTTGTGATCCTAAACATGCCACAACATTTTTGTGGCTATAAAAACTTCTCAAAAAGGGTAAAATGGAAAGTTGACTAAAATTATTTCCAAATTTAGATGGGATTGTTCTTTTTTTGGACGAACAAATACGGAAATAGGGTCACACAAACCGGAGAAAATAGCAATCATTGCTAGTTGGTTTGATCCAGAAAAATACAAAATGTACATAATATGACTTTACAAATGAATTTTGTATCTTAAAAGTACTGAAGTTATGTAAAATATTTGCAATTTAAAATTGGATAACACTTTCTGTTCTTTTGGATGTTCTCAAATAGAACAAAGAGAAAAGAGTACTATTTGAGAACAAGATCCATGATATGCATTGTTAGTTCTAAATTTTTAATTTTCGATTTGTACATGCCATCCTTGAATAAGGTTCTCTCTATCATTTCAATTTTATTGGACGTCCCTGAAGGAATGGTAAACGGAAGTCTGATGCATGAAGCATCCAACATTCATCCAGGGTTCAGGAAAGGACCACATCCCATAGGGGTGTAATGTAGGCCGCCTACCCTGACACAAGCATCAATGTTGACTTCACGGCTCAAACCCGTAACTTATAGCTCACACAGAGACAACTTTACTGTTAGAATAGCTTTGCTTATTATCTCACCCAAAAAGAGCCTAAACTTTCAAATATCCCTTTTTTTTTTATCAAGCAAAATGAGATTGCGCTTTGTCCTATTTCAGAAGGAATCTTTTAATCCAGCTTGAAACACCATAGAGAAACTTTTTCTACAAGTAAAAATACCTCAAAGGAAAACTTAAAATTGAGATCAACGTATGTTTTACCAAAATCTGAACGGATCATTTAAAAATATTTACTGCCTCTCAAGACTCTTAAAACAACTCAAGTATAAACCACTTCACCGAGGTGATCTCATGACAATTTCATCAGGGGTATCAAAGAATTGAGTGTACCCGCAGGCTCAAAAAAGTTTGCTTGCATGGGTGGCTTGTTGGGATTCAGTACCACCCTTGTTTTCCACACTTGAAGATTTCCGTCCTTGGACAAAGTGACGAGCAATCGCAACATTGGCAGCCAAGAAACTGATGCGATAGGTTGAGAACCTACTTGTGTGCTGTTATTGCAAGCAAAACATTAAAAAGTGCAATCCACCTATGTGAAACAAACGTAAAATTTTAAATATTAATTGGAACTTGTACAATTGGAATTATAATTGTCAGAGTTGGTTTTCCCAAGTTTAATCAGCAAAATACATGATTCCAGAACCCATTCAGGTGTGATTGTTATTCAACATTTCCTTTCAGAATTCAGGGGTTATTTACCATGCACATATTTCTTTTTAAGAAAGCGCAGTTTAAAAGGAAAATGAGATCTAAGTGAAAGCAATATAACTATTGAATAAGACTGAGCTGTCTGTGCGCTTTCAGAGAAGGAACTGCAACATTAGTCAGAAAATTCAGGGAGTAAGATCTGGCATATTGGTTGCAAAGGTCCTAAATTGAGCTAGATATGAGGAGACATCAGAAGAGATAAAGATCACGGAAATTGTGAAATATGAAATGTAAAGTCAGCCATAGCTGAATTGTACATCACTTACATTCCAATCATCATAGGCCTTTCAGTTGATACATCCCATGCAAGAAGAGTACCCCGTCTATCTCCGATAAAAAGCCATTCCAATGTTGGATGAAATGCAAATGCACCAGCACCAACCAGCTTGATAGTATTATCCACTATGTATGGCAAACAAAAAGACTTTCATGCAAGTTCCACTAAGTTCAAACTATCCAACTAAAGAGAGAACATACTAAGGGACTCTATCAAATCTCACATTGTAAAGTGTAATGTACAGCATATGTATGGATGTTATAAGCTCGAATCAAGCCTTCCGCGTAAGCTACATACTGAAATCAAAAGGGAGAGAGAGGAGGTCAGATTAAATTGGCAGTCACAAACTTTGCCAGTCAATCATGAAAATGGGGGGCTTTAATTCACTAAACATGTTACCAGAACAGGTAATCGAGGATGGCAAGCAAGATTGACAATAGGTTTCTTCAAGTCAGTCTTTATTTTTGTTGGCGCCTTCCCACCTTCCACAGTTCCAACAACTTCACAAGGAGACAAATGGATCAGAAACACTTGCAATAAAATAGCTATTCAAGCGCGAAGAAATGCTCTGAAACTAGCATTTGACTTTAGAAATGTAGCAAATGATGAAACATTTTAACACTGTGGTGCTAGTGGCATTAAAGGAAGCGCTTTCAGCACAAACCTAAACAATCATGCACTTGGGAGCCCCAAGACTAGCATTTAACTTTAGAAATGCAGCAAATGATGAAACATTTTTCAACACTGTGGTGCAATGCTTGCACACACCTCGACTATTCCACCTGCTACCTGTTACCTTCCACCACCACAAGTACCGTGTAACTTCGTCCACAAGGCATAGATATACCTGGTGCTTTTTATCCCTGTTGGGGTTAAACCCTAGTCTCAAAATTTTGCAAACGACAAGACATCTTCACAAACCACAAAGTTCTGACTAAGCTTACCTGTGACCTTTCTTATTTTTTTAATAGGTTATGGGAATACAAAGAAAAGAATGATGCAGAAGGAAGGAGGCTGCAGAATTGCTCTTTCAGGGATAGAATGCTTCAAAGCATGAGAGTGGAATCCAGAAGGACAAAATATCTCATCAAGAAGACCAGAACAGAGAGAGATTAAGGCGGAAGTAGTAAAATGTTGCAGCCATGGGTTAAACCACATAAAACAATGTACTAACGCTCCCAAGGAAATAAGGAAATGATGTGGTAGCGTTGATAGGAAACAATTATTGACTCAGCCATAATTGATGAATGCCAAAGGACTCTTTTGAAATGCACATCAGCATAACAAGAAGCAGAAAAGCACAGGATAGATAATGCAAACATCACCAAGACTGCAACCCAACAACCACATTACACAAGAAACGACAACACCACACAACTCCTGCATTGCTCTGCAACTCCCACAGGCTGGATTACATCTCTCATGTCCATATAAACCACACTCAAATGGTGAAATATCTATAATTAAAATACTAATAACATAGGTGCTTTTAGATAATGAGTAAATTTCGAACCAAGGAGACATATACTAGGAGCAGTTATCAGCTAGAAATTACTTTTTAACTCTAGCAATGTAAAAAAAATACTAAGCATGAAAGAGGTGTGTACAGGCATGAGCTCCAACTAAAATTTTGACAAACCTGTCACACTCATCCTACGATGGAAACCAAAGAATACAACAGGTTGAAGAGGAGTCAATGCAAGATGAACTTCAGTATCAGAAGAAATGCGTTCTGTCCTCTTCTCAGGTGAATGTAAAACACACGTTTGCTCTGCATCAAAATCGCACGAACGCATTGTACAATCCTGCAATACGAAGCAAGCAAAATGAGTACAATTTTCCTAAATGCGAGATTATAGAAAGACAAGTACTAAGGAAAGCAATATCCTAGTTCAAATGCCCCAAATATGGTACAAAGGAACAGGTGACATCATTGGAGCTTTAAACACAAAAGTAAGAAACCACTGAAATTCATACTGGGGCAATGAGACTATTAATTACTAGCAAAAATTTATACCACAGATAAAAGAGGATAATAAAAAGGGAAAAGGATCGAAAATACCTCCGTTACGTTTTGGCTCAAAAATACCCTCAACTAATTTTTTGGCTCAAAAATACCCCCCTCTATAACGGAAACAAAAAAAGGTTTAAAAAAACCCGAACTATCAGAAATGGAGCAAAAACAACCCCTTGGTATATATACCCCTCCCTTAAAATTTTGCAAAAAAAAAAGTGCCCCTCTTTCTAATAGAAATAACACCATGCATATTATGTGGACATAAACCGACACATAATCAGTCTATGAAACCACATTTAGGGACCCAAAAGGTTTTTTTTATCTCCGCTATTAGGTCCGAGACTAACCTTTTCATGTTAAAAGAGATTGTTATTTCACTTTCAAACGTCTCAAAAAGTCTATCTCTGAATGATAACAATGATTCATCTCGTTATAATTATTGCCTCCTCCTTCAACCAGTTTCTCGAGTTCAATAGGATCCAATTCTTCACATTTTTCAAGCCTACGACTCTTGTATAGAAATTGTTGTGCTCATGTTTGCAATGTAACATAATATATATAAGTTATCATTTTCAAGACATAATTCAGCTACAATTATAAATAATTTTTTTTAATATAGTAATAGTCTAGACTACTCAAAGTCGGATAAAAATTGATTTGAAGATGGGTTGAAGTTGAATTTTTAATGGAAGAGGGATATTTTAAATAATAACGTTAAAATTTAAACAAAGCGGTATTCTTTAGCCGAAAACTAACGAAGGATTTGTTTTGCTACATTTCTAATAGTTAAGGGGTATTTTTGGCCCTTTTTTCGTTTCTGTTAGGACGAGGGGTATTTTTGAGCCAGAAATTTATTGGAGGGGTATTTTTTATCCAAAAATATAACGGAGGGGTATTTCTGAACCAAAATGTAACAGAAGGGTATTTCTGCTCCATTTCAAATAGTTCAAGGGTATTTTTGACCCTTTTCCGTTAATAAAAATGCATGCTAGTCATTCTCAAAAAAAATATGCTTTATCAAGGGGTTTAAGAACTCTTACAGGAATATATGAACTCCTGCATGCGGGGAAAAAGGTCGGGAAGCAAGAGCATGGAATCCAAATCATGATTTCACTAAGAAAATGATAACGTCTTTTGAACCCCGCACTACATTAGACAATATGTGACAGTCATTGATAGGGAAATCCGTTTTTTACCAAACAGATGTAGGACACTTGCAGATGAATACAGGCAAAGAATACATTTATGCTAATATGAACTCTGTCAATCATGCAGAGTATATATGGTTTAATTCCTGTGAAGAGCATTTTGCACGTAACCTGTACAACCAGCAAAAGCCATGCCTTCACATTCTTTTCAGTATGCGAACAATTTTTTTTATTTCAACAACCAACAACAGTGATCGGCAACAATATACCCAGTGTCATTCCTCAAGTGAATACGCACACCTCTTCTTCATCAGCCCAAATCATCTAAGCCCCGCTTCACTCATCCTTTCTTGCATAGAGGCAACTCCCACTTTAAATTAAATAACTTTGTTCCTAGAAATATACTTCCTCCATCCCATTTTACGTGCCACTCTTTGACTTGGCATGATGTTAAGAGAAAAAAGGAAGACTTTTGAAACTTGTGGTCTAAAACAATCCTTAGATATTTGTGTGAATGTAAATCATTTCATTAAGGATAAAAGAAAATTTTTAAAGTTAAACTATTTTTAATTATAGTAAGATGACATTTTTTTTTACAACAAACTAAAAAAGAAAGGGTGTCACATAAAATGGGACGGAGGGAGTATCCTTTAGCATGTCCACACATACATTTGAGTATCTTATCTACGCTACCTTCATATTCTGAATATGTGCTTTCTTGACTAGTTAGCATTTTGCTCCATACAGCGATGTAGGTCTAACCACCGTTCTATAGTACTCTTAAGCTTTAGCGACACATTCTTATCATACAAGTGCGTGAAATCCTCATCAATCTCCCTATTACCTTGTAGCATAGACCCAAGATGCTTGAAAATTCTTCTCCCAAGTTTAGCTCGTGTATCAATCTTCACTTCCACCTTCACCTCGTGCACTATGTCATTAAAATTTTAGGTACTCAGCATTAGCCATGCTCAACTTAAAATCTTTAGACTCAAAGGTATTTTTCCAAACTTCTAGTCTTTCATTAACTCCTTCATTGCCTCATCAATCAATATCATATCATTTTTAAATAACATACAACATGGTTCCTCTGTAAGGCAAACAAGAACTAGCTATAGCCAAAAAGTGTTCTGAGTCGCCTCTCATTGTTCTAACTCGGGTCATGGCGCCATTGTACATGTCAAATTTCCCTAATGTAATCCACTGGTAGTTTGGTACACCTCCAAACTTCAAACATCTCCATAGAACCTCCTAGGGGACATTGTCGTATGCTTTTTCTAGATCAATAAACATCATATATAATCTCGTTTCTTATCCTTATACTGCTCTAACAATCTCCTAACAAGGTATAGCTGACCGTCCTAGCATAATTCCGGATTAGTTCTCAGAGATGCACACCGCTTCTCATCCTCATACTACCACCCTATCTCAAACTTTAGTAATTTGGCTTAATAGCTTGATGCGCAATTTCAGATATCACCCTTGTTCTTGTACAATGGAATCAATATACTCCACTTCATTCTTCTGGCATTCACAGCTCAATCAAACGCTTCAAACCAACTATGTTTGCATTCTTCGAAAATTCCACTAGAATCTCACCTAGCCTACGCGATCTTTTATGAATCATCCTTCAGCCTTTGCATACTTTATGCCCCTATAATATCCAAAATCTCTACAACTCTCGGATTGATCTAACTGTCCTAATGTGATATCCTTGTCCTTCTCTTCATTCAAGAGCATATGAAAATAAGTTTGTCATCCCCATCTAAATTATGCCTTTTCTAGCAAAATTTCACCATTCTCATCCTTGATGCACTTCACTTGGTCCATATCATGGGTTCTTCCCTCTCACATCTTGCCGAGCCTATACAACTTCTTATCCTTGTCTTTTCACTTGAGCTTTTCATACAGATGCACAAAGGCTATCATTTTAGCCGTCATAACCACTAATTTTGCTTCCATTCTTTCTTTTTCTTATACAAAGAAACAAACAAAAAGAAGAGGGAAAACCCAATAAGCATATGTTATCATACAATTTCTATTGAGTAATAATTTTGAGAAGCTTTTTCCTTGATTTCAAGGAATCTAATTGTAAAGAGAAAAGGAACCTAGAGTATCTCAGTGATGTGAAGAACTTGTCTGTTATGTCCACAAGGTCAATAAGTTGGTTTGTTGTTGCAAATTTATATGATTAAAAGAAACAAAAAAGATTTAAAAGAACAATAACAGAAAATTCCAGGGAGTTGAAATTCAAAGATATGATCTTTCAGGATATAGTAATAAATAACAAAAGGTACTTATCAAAAAAGTTATAAATAAAAAAGCATAGAGACAAGACACTGAATAACATAGAGATTCAATGTGCTGAATAGTGAAGAAAGACATTATATCATGCCTCAGTTCGATTATCCTTCTCTATTAAATCTTTTTAATTGTGATTGTAGTCACATGTCTTTTCTAGTTTCTTACTATGCCATATGAATCTATAGTACATGCAGTTGTTTTGTTGATTGGTTGATGCCAGGAAAAAAGGGTTGTCTGAAATTTGTCAACTCTCCAAATTGGCATCCTTACTTTAGCCAGTAAGATAGTCCTATGACAATATCTTTTAGAATAAAATTTGCAACTTATCGGAGCCAATGCACAGAAAAGAAAAGAGCTTCTTTTGTAAGGTAAAAGAAGGAAGAGCTAAATGAATAATATCTGATACTATCACTGGAATGCTATATGCCAGCAGCCCAGCACCCAACCCTTGTGTCGAACAAAGAAAACTACAGTAATCAAATGCTCAGTGCAAATGGAAGTCTTTCGCATTGTTGTATTTAGTGATCACCCTTCCTAGACAAATAAATCACTGACAAAACTTAAGCATTGAAACGTTGCCAGTACATCACCATGTAAAGCATTTTCTATGGTTTCTGAAGAAATAAGAACTGAAAATCCATCAAACTATTCCCATCCTAGAAAGAAGAAACTGTTCAGTAATTGTATTTGGGGATTCAATGTTAGCACATGAGCTTATGCCGTGATTTTTCACCACACTTAAGTGCATCGCAACACCACCAGATTCAAATGTAACAAGTGTTATCACTTGCAGGTTTTAATAGAAATCATTGAGAACTTTGAAGATTTTTAATGAACTGACCTCAAGAATGGCAATAACACAATGTCCACTTGTTGGACTATAAGCCATACGAACAACAGGGGAACCAATGTCTATCGAAGCAATCTTGCTTCCAGTAAATGCATCGAATTCTGCCCATTTAAAATATACCCAGCATCATCATAGTGTATTAACGGAACATAAAGCATATGTGATTCTGTTTCAATTGAAATTCTATGCTTTCACAAAAGCTGTAAATAAGAAGGGTGTTACCAATTATAAAGCTTCCAACGGCGACAGCGAGAAGCGCCTGAGTGGGATGAAATGCGGCGGCGTGAGGCTGTAATGACTTCGAACTCCGACCAACATGCCGAAGATCTAAATGCTGTAGCGTCGCCCACTCCATTGATCCTCCCTAATTCAACTAACTGTGACCAATTTCAACGAATAGATGAAGATTAACGGTTGTTGATTGAGGTTTCAGATCCAGATCAAGAAAATGAACGGATCAAATTTGAGATCAGATCGTGAAAAGCTTTGATGACGAAAATTACTCTTGATATTAATTAATCTACAGCAAAAAGGTTGAAGAGCGGATGAAGAATCTGATGCGAGATACTTGCAGGTTTGTAATAAGAAGAAGAAAAATAGAAATTCCTGCTTACAAGATTCACAGTTGCTGAGGGTTTATTGGCAAAAAGAAGAATCAGTAGTAGTAATTTTCTTTTTCTCAGAAATTAAGGAAAAGCTTGAACAAATGGATAAGCAAGTTATTAGTTTTATTTTTGAATTATATAATTTTAAAAATATTTTTTTATTTAATTATCTAAATTAAAATATACCCTTAATTTATTAAAAATACTTTTTTTCTTTTGTTATAAGATCAAAAATATATTTAAGTTCAGTTAGTTAAGTATAAAAATATTTTTAACGCTATTAACTACTTGAGATGAAATTTAAAGATATTTTTAATATTATTTTATTAGTATAATATTGATCTATTAATCTATTTAACTGTGTAATAACCAGCTTGACCATGCAAAATTTTCACTTTTTGTAGAAAAATTTGCCACTTTATTTCACAATCACCATTTAATCATAAAAATCTTAAATATAAATTGAAATTGTATTTAGAATTTGAAAAATACTCAAACCCCCCCCCCCCCTTTTTTTTTTTTTTTTTGCTTTCATTTTTAAAATTTTTCTTTACCAAATTTACCTTAAATATTTTTGTTTATATAAAATAACTTTATTTAAATTATGTTTCATATTTTTTGAAAAAATATGATTAAACACCTACAGCTCCTATTTCAATTTAAAAGATTTTAAATAAATTTTTTCATGGCCAAATGCCCAGAAAATTTGACCCCAAAAGTATAAATTTCATCTATTTTTTTTTCCCACCCGATGTCCGATGCAAACATTAAAGCTCGACTATATCTAGATTCGTGCCGCGTAGGACTCTATTTGGAGGGAAGCACTCTCTACCAAGGATTTTTCCATCCTCAAGGCTCGAACCCAAGACCTTTGGTTGAGGGAGAAACAGCCTCATTCACTGCACCACATCCTTTGGTGGTAAATTTCATCTATTTACATCAATGCAATGAATGATTCAATATTGAAACAAAATTATTTAACCATTTAAATTTCACTAATGTAAGCAATAAATTAAAGTAGAAATTTTTCGGATGTAAATTTGTTTGTTATGTTATTTTAACTATAACAATAAAAAGTATGACGTTAATTTAAAATGATCGATTATATAAATTTTCATTATTAATGTAACTTTATTTTAATAGTGTTAGTCAAAATGTCCAATAAAATATAATTAAAAATAATAAGAGATAAGTGTCAAAAACACACGTAAACTATCATTTTTTTTAGTTTCATACCTAAATTATTGTGGGTGTGAGTTTCACACTTAAATTATCACTTATTAGTTTGAAAAATACACCTCAGTAGTGTGTGTAATATAACTTTATTTTATTCATTGCTTTTATTTTTGTATATGGTTAACAATCGAATAACTGAATCAAACCAAACCGAAACCGATAACAACCAAATTGATAAATGTGTATTATAATTAGTTTGGTTTGGTTTTGAGAATTTAAAACTGAATTAAGTTGATTTGATTTTGATTTTTGATTTTGACCAATAACCGACATAAACTGACCAGTAAACATCCCTAGACTATCACCTATCATATTTAGCTTGTAACTCATAGTCGTGAGAGAAAGAAACCTTTTAAGTTCGTACGAAATAAATTGAAAATTTCTAACGCCACAGTATATTTCATTATTCGAAATTATTTTGACAAATTTTGAAGAAAAGTGTATTTGCTCCTTCGTTTTCTTCCTCATCCAATTTTATCTTCTTGACATACCAATTTTCACCAATGGTTGTCAAGTAACAAGCTTTTCTAATATTGTAGTGTTTATATTGTTGATGTAGTGAATACAAAAATTCATCAAAATTAATTGGTTAAAATAGAAAATACCATACGAACAAAAACTAATAAATCAATTTCTATTATATTTTCATCTGCTAAACTTAATAAAAAACGATAATGAATTGATCCTTTTTTAACGAAAAATGAAGATAGTAAACCTTAAGATGGTATTCTCTATCTAGACAACAAAAAAGAATTTGGTGAATTAAATTTTTGGAAAATATGTTTTAAAAATCGTTTTTGGATATCTACTAATTATGAGTAAATTTCACAAATAGCTACTATAACGTATTTTAATTATATTTTTTAGCTACTGTTTATCTAATCACGCTTCATATCTATTGTTTCATTTACTATGAGTATTTTCGTTTATATATTTCGCTTGTCAATATACAAACATGGTAAGTATATACAAATATTGTATATATAGTTATAGATTCTTCATAACCTAGACAAATTAAATGTATCAACAAATTATATAACAGTCATAAATTTTTCATAACTTAACAAATCAAATGTATCAACAAACTGTATACAAATAGCTAAGGTATGCATATGCAAATTCTAAATTTATATAGTTAAGAACCGGATTATACAAATTCTAAAAAAATTCATCAAACTATAAACGTGTTCAGTAATTAACCATAACTAAAGTACATAATATCCATAAATGTTAATCATTTTGCGTAATTTTTGCATATGAAATATGGTTTCTTAGGGGTAGTTTACTAGTTTCTCTCGAAAAAATAAAGGAATATTACACTTTGATCCTTAAATTATTAAAGAATTTCAGTTTTGGTCACTATAATATTTTACGAAGCATATTTGGTAGGTTTTTGGACATGTGATTTTATCTCGTGAATTAAAATCATAAGATGAAAATAATATTTGGATATATGATTTCAAATCACGAGAAAAAATCTCAAGTTCTCCAAAAATCTTGATTCGAGAATTTCATATCATGGTTTTCTATTTTTTAAATACAAAAGTTAATTCAGGGGTCTATATTTTGTGAGGGAAAAATTACCATTTTATAATTAATCTACAATATCAAAGAAGTGATGAAAATATTCACAAATTATGAACACAAAGACATAGTTATCAATGATATTTACTATGTTAATTTTACAAAATTAAACACATTATAATTCACGTTGAATTTTCCTTTTTTAACTGAAATTCGATTAATAAATTGTATTTTTTTCCGAATAATTTTATAATAATGTATTATACTTTCATTATGAACTTTTGCTTATTTTATAAGATTGTACAAAACATTGCGGCAATTTTAATAGTTTTCACAACTTTTTTTAAATTGTATATCGTATGTTGCCATTATATTTGTTTACTTTTAGCGTATTTACATTGTCTTTATATCTTGTGTTGTCAATTTCCATTTTGTTATGTTAAATTTATCGTATTTGCATACTATCATGTGTTTTTCCTGTCCTTTCCTTTCTCTATATCTAGTTTATTCTATCTTTGCGTTTTTGAGACGAGTGTTCCCAAGAAACAGCCTCTCCACCTCTGGAAAAATTAAATGAATATTACACTTTGATCCTTAAATTATTGAAGAATTTTAGTTTTGGTCTCTATAATATTTTACAAAGTATATTTAGTAGGTTTTTGGACATGTGATTTCATCTCGTGAATTAAAATCATAAGATGAAATCAATATTTGGAATACGATTTCAAATCACGAGAAAAAATCCCAAGTTCTCCAAAAATCTTGATTCGAGAATTTCATATCATGGTTTTATATTTTTTAAATACAAAAGTTAATCCAGGGGTCTATATTTTGTGAGGGAAAAATTACCATTTTATAACTAATTGACAATACCAAAGAAGTGATGAAATATTCACAAATTATGAACACAGTGACATAATTATCAATGATATTTACTATGTTAAATTTTACAAAATTTAATACATTACAATTCATGTTGAATTTTAACTCTTTTAACTGAAATTTGATTAATAAATTGTATTTTCTTCCGAATAATTTTATAATAGTGTATTATATTTTTATTATGAACTTTTGCTTATTTTGTAAGATTGTGCAAAACATTGCGGCAATTTTAATAGTTTTCACAACTTTTTTTAAATTGTATATCGTATGTTGCCATTATATTTGTTTACTTTTAGCGTATTTACATTGCCTTTATATCTTGTGTTGTCAATTTCCATTTTGTTATGTTAAATTTATCGTATTTGCATACTATCATGTGTTTTTCCTGTCCTTTCTTTTTTCTATATCTAGTTTATTCTATCTTTGCGTTTTTGAGACGAGTGTTCCCAAGAAACAACCTCTCTACCTCTATGAGGTAGTGGTAAGGTATGCTTACACTCCTCAGACTCCACTTGTTTATGAGCAAAAAAAAATATAACATGAACAGTCAAAATTGTATATCCAAACAAAACTTCAACTTCAACTTCATCTCCTATTATTTCATATCATTATTTTGATCTCACATGGCCAAGCAGTAATTTATGGTCTTGTAGAAAAAATTTTCAAACATAAAAATAAAACAGCATCTTCTAATAAAAATGTGTGTGTGATGGAGGATCCATTGAAAAATCGCCAATGCCGCGTTATAAAAGTAGGATATTTTTGGATTAGAGGCCTGAGAGGGAAAAACTAAACACTTTAGCAATGAGGAGCTTTCTAGGAAGCTTCATTCCCCAAAGTCTGAAAAGTTGGAAGGAGAAAATTTAACAAGCATATCAGTAGCTCAAAAAATTTAACGTAATCATGAATCACTAATCAATATTTAATTGTTTCTTGGTCTAATTTTAACTGTTGAAATAGATATGTTGATGCCTATTATACTTTTTAACTATATATTGTCGTGGTGTGTTTGGAGGACTCGAATATTAGTTCAAAATGACTTAATTTTTGTAAGAATTTCTAGATGTGGTGTCAGTTTAGAGTAATAGATAGTGCCAGGAAGTTTCCGTTTTTTCCTCTACCTCCCTATTTAAGAGATTCCTTCTCAAATCTCAATCACTTACAATCATACTTTCTTTTTCTATCTGATTCTTTAAGTATCACGATCTACTGATCACAAAAAGTGCTTTCCTATTTTATCTAAATTCCAAAAAGTTAGTGCACTTTTGCGTAAGGTGATAGCACTGAGCAGATCAAAAGGCGGCTAAGATTAGCAATGCTAGGATGATGAAGCTAGATCATGAAGATAATGGATCAGAAATTCATGACATTGAAGCTCAGGGGAGTTCGCCCATGTTAATGAATGGTGAATTGGGTAATTGTAATTTGTTGCGGAGGTCGGCCCTCATTATTCTATCTACTTGCAAGTTCATTGAAGCTGGAGCTAGAATAGCATCTCTTTCTCGAGTGTCGTCTTCATTGTCATCCTCTAACACAACCATTTATACTTCTCTTCCTAGCTTTAATAGCAAACATGGAGTATGTATATAAACAGAAAAAATACATATGAATATTTATACGTATATATAGAGAAAGAGATTTAGTTATATTGATGATACTAATTATATATGTTTTTTTGTCTAATTAGGACTCAGAAGCTGGTGGAGAACAAATCCAGCTTGTTGAAATTGTGGCAGCTTCACCGGATGTTATTACTGTGCAATCCAACAATGATCACGTCGAGGTTGATCTTGAGCCTCACGGTCAAAGCATTCATCAGCAATGCTTACAATTTGGTGAAGAGATTGTGGAGGAGGAGAATTTGGATTCACTTCACAATTTTGAAGGAGTCAAGGGGAGTATTCATGATGTTGACAAAGAAATTCATGTTGGAGACATTTCAGGCTGTCGCAAGGTGAAAGAATTGTCTCTTCACATGCTGATGATCTTCACAGGGCATGGCCAATTCATGATTCGACAATTAGTATGCAAGGAACCAACTATTTTGCTCCTTGTGATTGCTGCCGTATTGTCTTTTGTCTTTGGAATCAAAGAAGAAGGTGTGCAGAATGGTTGGTTTGAAGGAGCTCTTTTGGTAGCGATTATACTTGTGACAGTTTTGTTTAAGTTAGCACGAAATTGGTACGAGAGACGCCTTTGGAGGAAGCAAAACGATCACAATGCAAGGAAGAAGTACCAGCTGTTGATTTCTGAAATGGACTCCAATTTTTGTGCCTACTTCGACAAATTGAACAACTGCATACATATTATTGGGTTGGTGATAGGAATTTTGATTACTGTGGTGGTGTTCCTTCGCTTTAAATTGGGCCGTAAAGATGATGAGAATGGATACAGATTGGAAACTAAGGAAGAACCATCTGAAATTGCACGGATAATGAATGGCGTGAAGAAGGTTTTAACAGAATCAAAGGGAACAGTAGGAGTTTGGGTACGTTCACTTGGTCTCGCACTGGTGGGGATGACTGAAGGAGTACCATTTCTTATTTCAGTTGCAATGGCATATTGGTATCCGAATTTTGATGTTAAGATGGAATCAGTGAGCACCCTCTGTGTAGAAAATGTTAGCTGGCTGAAAGAGCAAAAACTGGAAGTCAGTCATTTTTTTCTTGACAAAAAAGATGTTACAAAGATACCCCCAGATATCTGCAGTGTTCTCTCTGATGGAATCGGTGTGTCCACTCTGACTTCTCAAACAACCGGCCAAAGAATAAAAGAACCAATACTCTGTTGGGCAGAGAAGAACATAGGTATGCAGAGAGACACTTTGGATCAGCAATTCATCATAGTGAAGGACAATGACGGTGAGATGAATCCTTTTGAAGAACCTTCTGGAGTTGTCATAGAGAAAAATGGAGATAATGGAAAAGAGTACTATTCACATTTTAAGGGCCCTACTGATTCAATATTGCCGATGTGTTCCAGTTACTATAACTTGAAGGGGGAAGTGCAGAATTTTGATGACAAGACAAAGAGTGACTTTGCTCAGGTTAACAACAGCTACGTGAACGTAGTTGCATTTGCCTGCAAACGTACTCAGGTTGTTGAACTTGATGAAAATGGCCTAACATTCATTGGTATGTTTGTCTTAGAAGATACTTTCAATCTAGACAACATGAGGGATGGAATTACGATTCTGAAAGAAGGCGGAGTGAAGATGATATTTGTCTCCGAAGAAGATGTTGAAGTGCTTCGTACCATTGGTGATAAAACAGGATTGCTGAACTCACATGATACACTAGTGGTTAAGGGAGAAGATGCTATGAAGGAGAATGTTGAGAAAATTTGCATTACAGGAAATTCCTCTCCCGCGCACAAGCTTCTTATAATAGAGGGGTTAAAGAAAAGAGGTGAAGTGGTGGCTGTTATAGGAGAACAAACATCTGAAAGAAATGTAGTCCTTGAAGCAGCTCACTTTGGCCTGCCTGTGGTGACTAATTGGCCTGAAACTATAATTTATGTAATTAACAGCATCAAGGGAGGAAGAATTGTTTGTGAGAATCTGAGGCAATTCATCCAAGTTGAGATTATCTTGGCAATCACTGGCTTAGCAATAAACTTCATACTGGTTATATTAGAAGGAGATGCTCCGTTAACAATCATTCAATTGATATGGGTTAACCTTCTTGTGACATTTATTGGAGGGCCTGCTTTGCTAAATACTCAGCAAACTGCAAGACAACTAAAGGATGAGCCAGATATCAGACCAAAAAAACCGCTAATTACCAAGGGTATGTGGAGAAACATAGTTTTTCAAGTTTCTTATCAAACTAGTATCTTTGTATTCCTTCAATACAGAGGAAGTGCAATACTGGGCATCAGCTCAAAAGTTAACAGATCTACAGTCTTTAATGGGTTCGCTTTGTGCCAGCTTTTTAACATATTCAGTGCAAGAGACTTGGAGCAGAAGAATTTTTTCAAAGGTCTTGGTCAAAATTACTTATTTTGGGCATTGTCTGGGATCTATCTTGTGTTGCAGTTCGGATTCATTGAAGTGGAGGCTTTCTTTGTCTTTAGTAACACGGCACGATTGAATTGGAAGCAATGGGCTGAATCCATTTTAATTGGAACTGTAACATGGTTGCTTGATGTGATAGTAAAATGGGTATCCCAATACATAAAGATTGACAAAGATTGTGACTTTGGAATTCTTCACCTAGACAGAAAGTGGTTACAGTATTGTTTTTTCAGATTCAATTGCTGTCAATGGACCAAGAAGTACACCAAATCCAGCTAAAGCTTCCTTGGATTCTTCAAGATCCACTAGTGAGAAGGTACTATACAAATTTATCTATACTGCCTAACTACAGTAAAGTTGCAAACTAGTGTCTTTCCTAAAATTTTGGATTCAAGTTCTAGTTGTTGTTCTTTTGCAGGGCTGGATAGCAAATATCACACGTCGTGTGCATAGAGGTGATACTTCGATGGATTAATCATATGTTGCAGCAACTTCACTTTTTAGTACATATTTTCCACTATTTTCTCTAGGGGTTAGATGCACTTGGAGCAGCAGCAATGTCGTCTCTATGTAACCTATGGGTTATAGGTTCGAGCCGTAGAATCAGCCACTGATGCTTTCATCTGGATGGACTGCCTACATCACTCTTTACGAGTGGCGCCCTTTCCGTACTCCGTGTCAATCGGGATGAATAGTGCACTAGGCTACCTTTTTAGCCGGGCTAGTTAATTTATGTTAGTTCATCTATCAAATTTTTCAGTTTCTCATATATGAATGGAGAAAAAAAGTGAAAAAAAAGTATGTTCTTATTCTTCTTCTTCTTTTTCACTTTTAACTAACTACAAGAATGTTACCGATTAAATGGTAACAATACATACCAAACAAAAGAATCTTATGCATTTCAGGGAAATTTGCTTAAAATCATAAAAGAAGCTAGTTAGTACACATTCTACTAATTGGCTCATAGATAAATATCATATATAGATGCAAAAATATATCTTAATTACCTCGATCTAATTTTTCTCAAACTTGGTCCAATGGATTAGTAGAGCTCTTGTTGAGGAGAAATTGGCAAGCCAATAATGTGACTAGAAGAGACTTTCTTCAGTAAAGTCAACTTGCTAGTAGCCATTGTTTATTATACATATGGTCCTCACAATTATCAACATGGATTTTATAAGTTTTTTTTTCTTTTTTCAATTTTGGACACATTTGTCTTTTATCCTGCGTGTCTTCAATAAATATTCGTAAAGTAGGTAACTTAGAAAATGTTAATTACCATAAAATTTGTTATTCCATCTATTTCAATTTATATCACAAACTTTTCTCTAGTTTATTATGTAAATAGTTTAATTTTTTATTTTATTCTTAGTGAGATAATTTATAACCACATAAATATATATGATTAGCTTTAGACTGTAAGTTTCAAAAATCAAGTGAATAATATTTTTAGTTGAAGATGAAGATAAACAAAAATCCTGTGATTAAAACAAACGGTGAGAAGTTAGTAGTTAATCAAGCATGAAGTCAATTTATGAAAATTGAAGATTTGAAACGAAGTTTGCTTCAATTACACATTCAAAATCACTATGTCAATTTTATACATAATATTTCACTTGAATTTAAAATTCCACAGCCAAAAAGGGTTTAATTATTATGTTACGTATATTGTAATTCAATATGTACATGTGCTAAAATACTAGACTGATGCAACAACTTAGTCTATGGACAAAATACTATACTATCTCATGGATTTCTTGTCTCGCTGAAATAAACATAAAAAAGAGAAGTCATATCGTAGAAACATTTTAGCCCATTTTTACTTAGAGAAAATTACAACCAATATCTTTGGACAGTCTAATTTACAAATTACACACGATATATATATAGTCTATGTTTTATACTTATATACATATAATATACATTTATTTATACATATAATACAAATACATACACCCACCATATACAATTGCATGTATATGTGGTGTATAGTTTGATCTTATTTAGTTAACTTGGATAGACGAAAGATATATATTGATAACTATCCCATTCAATAGTGCTTCTTACTTACTTATACAGTCGACCAAAAAAAATCAACAAAATGGCCGCAAGTATATGTAATGTATCAATAATTTATAAATAGTATATAACTATGTACATATGATATACACACACATCTACATACAATATGTAGAACTATGTATCAGAGATGTATATGGATACATATTATTTATACAATATTTACATAAACATGTTTTTTTAAATCAATTTCAACCCACTCAAATCTCCCTTAAACAATCTAAAAGTTTAGACATGAGTTTTTCTCATTGTTTCGAGTCTTTTTGATGTATTATTCATTGGTAATGATTTATATTTGAGGATTGTTGAATCTTTAAATTGTATTTTGAAGAAGCTTTTATGGATAATAAGTCTTTCAATTTCAACCAACTCAAAACTCTTCTAAATAGTTCTAAATTTTAGATATGAGTTTCTCTCGATATTTTATATATATATATATATATATATAAATCATTTGAACAATTAACTTTTGAGCGAAGAGTAAAGGAAGTGAGGCAATACCCCTCCTCTCCTCTAGCGCCCCCCCCCCCCCCCCCAAAAAAAAAAAAAAAAAGGATCAACTTATATGCCGTCAATGGAAAGGGAAGTTCCCTTTAAGTTATGCAAAATATACCTTCAACTAATGTCATCTTGCATCTAAGTGAAAACAATCTATAGTTTATTTATTTCGACAATTTTCTCGAAGAGCCCAAAACCTTTTCTTTTTTCTTGTTTATTTTTTTTTCAATTTAAATTTAGATTTGGACTTCGAAAGAATTACTAAAAATACTCTCAAACTTGGCACGAATTACTCGTTTCGTCCCTAAACTATTGATAAGCTTAAAAATACTCCCCAACTTGGCGAACTAAGCTTAAATACACCTTCGAATTTGGCATGAATTATTAGTTTCGTCCCTGATAGGCTTTAAAATACTCCTCAACTTGGTGAACTGGGCTTAGATACACCCCTCCCATGTCATATGGCATAACAAGTGAGTACAATTTATTTAAATCGTGTGAAATGTTTAAAAAAATATATCAGCCTTAATTTTCCCTTTTTTTTTAAAAAAAAAAAAAGAAGAAGAAGGAAATTTTCCTTCAATTTTTAATTACCAACTACTAAAATAAACTTCTTCCAATTTAACATTTCCTACATTAATGGTGACCTCAAAGTAAGATATATTTTTTTTATTCTCATTTTTAATTGCTTGATTCTCTTTCTTTTCCTATTTTGTTTATGATTATTTTTTGTCAATGTAGACTTACGGCAATGTTAAAGATTTCATGGTCGGATGACAATCTCGTAAGAAGATTTTGGGATTTTTAATTGTAAAAATATGGCAGCAAATGAAACTCTACAAAATTTCAAATCAAAATTAAATAAGTTACAGAAACATGAAGCTGAGGGGTGTTTTTTAAGCCTATCAATAATTTAGGGACAAAACTAATAATTCATGTCAAGTTCGAGGGTGTATTTAAGCTTACTTCGCCAAATTGAGGGGTGTTTTAAAGTCTATCAATAGTTTAGGGACGAAATCCATAATTCGTGCCAAGTTCGTAGGTGTATTTAAGCTTGGTTCGCCAAGTTGAGGGATATTTTTAAGCCTATCAATAGTTTAGGGACGAAACTAATAATTTGTGTCAAGTTTGAGGACATTTTTAGACTATTTAATAAATGAAAGCTTAATGTATAATGAAGGGTACATTAAACTTTTGGCATGAATAGTTTTTTTATCATTGAATGCTCTCATGAGATTCATTAATTAAAATAATTCTCCTTCATCTTTTCATACTGATTATATTCTAAGTACCAATTAAAAACTGTCACTCTCAACAACTTAAAAATAGACTTGAGTTTTTCTCTCCATGTATATATAATCTATCGATCTATATCATCTTTTACATGATTCCTAATTTTAATTTATTTCTTACTGGGAGGATGAAATTACATTTTGTGTTCTCTTTTTTATAAAAAAACACACACACTAAATTTCACATATAATCCAGTAAGAAATTTGGAGAAAAATAGGCTTCTTTTTTTTTTAATATGAATTAGCCTTATGACCTGTTTTATTTGTTTGTGTTTTTCCTAATAGAAAATACTCTTATGATAAAGAAACATATCACACACAAAACAATATTGCTCATGAAATATAGAAGTTATGTTGTACATATGTCCAAATGGATCTACCGTCTACGCGATAAACTTAAAAAACCTTTGGTAAATGAGAACATCAATAGTATATATGATACCTAAACATATAAACCGATCGATTTTATTTCTAATTGATTCTAAAATAATTTTAAAATCTTGGATGAAATTAAGCTACAATTATGAGAATGAACAAAGAAAGAAAGATCCTGTCTACCGTGGAATAATTATGGTTCTTAACCCTAGATCCTAAAAATCCTTAATCCTCAACCCTATAGATATATAAATTATCCTAACACGTGCTATGATGGATGATTCTTTATAAAATATGAATACTCATATTGTATTATTAGCCAATCAACTCAGTTTTATTCCATCTTAGAGATATATATAGATTGAATTTGACTTCATTTTTGCTAATTTTATTTATTTTTAATTCATTCAAATTCAATTTAAGCGAATCATTTATCATTAGTGACGATTACGCTGTCCTCCTGCGTCGGCAAAGATAGAAATGAAAGGCGTGCACCTTTCTTTAATTTATTTGGATATTGGCAGAATATAAGTGGTGGAAAACTGGGTGGCCTATCCCTTTCGATCTAGGGAGTTGAGTTCTTGTTTCTTGGCCTTTTATCTCTATGTATCTAACTGCTTATAACTTGTGAAAGTCACATTTAATTTCTGACATTTGTGGCCCAATCAACTATTCCCTTGGGTCAGAAAGTTTTCTAGCTAGTTTCCTCTACTTTGACTTCAGGATGATAAGATTTTACAGTAATTTGTCAAATTATATGTTCATGAGTATTCCCATGATATGTTGTCTTTACGTTGGATGGCTGGCCCTTTTTTTTCCTACACAGCCAAAAGTTGTGCCTAAGTTCAGTACGATCTCTTTCTTTCAAGTTAAGTGATAAGAGATTCTTGTGCTATGGACATATCATCACATTGATTAGTGTGGTAAATACAACTTCTCAATAAAAGATAAAACGAGAAATTTTCTAACTAGTATATAAATGTGTCACTTTCTAATTAATATAAGTATATTCTCCGGATCGTCATACTCATTTTCTTGATACTGGTTTGGGCGAATTAAACTAACCAAATATGAAATTTAAACTCTGATTCTAATTTCGTATAATATATGTTCTTTAGATTTTTATATCTATTTTCGTGATACTCATTTGAATGAACTAACCAAATATAAAGTTTAAACTCCATATATAATGCAAATCAAAGTAGATAGTTTACATGTTAGAGAATAATTAACTATCAGATGTATCCTAAGTTTGACAGAAAATATCTATAAACTTAAATATTTTGAATTGGGGAACAATTTTCACAACCGTCTAGTTGTTTTATCATATCTTACGTGCTAGTCTTTTACTTTATTCATTCTCTTGTACACGTAGTTTCACACTTTGGTTGATTGAGCTCCTTGTAGGTGCTAACTCTAGTGTCTAATCAAAAAAGCAAATGTCGGAGGAAACTTGGATTTTAGCAAAAGATTTGATTCTTTTGGCCTATCAAGGAACTGGATGTCAGTCAATGACAACGTGGATTACATAAGCAGGCAATTATGACATGAACATGAGCATGAAAAGAGACTTCGTGCTTATGTTTATTCTCCCTCCCATATTTATATTAATTCTAAAATTCGATAGAAAATCTCACATTTAAAGTCCATAATTAAAAGATCCCCTACCAATCAAGTTCGAACTCAAAACTCTGTTAGCTGATAATTACTCATCCGATCCACACCTCGTGACTTTTGTATAGGGGTGTCAAACGGGCGGATTGGATTGAAATTGAGAATATTAAAATGAGTTTAGACCTTACTTTCTATTCGAATGAACAATCTTAGTTTTTATAATATTACCACGTAGAATGAAAAAAGATGACTACAAAAAATAACTCGACTATAGCCTTTTTCATCATATATTTAAAACTCCTAATAGATGGTTCAAAATAATAATTTTTTTAAAAATAACGATATGATTGAGTATATTCTTCGATTTTGCACCTTAGTAAAAAAAAATTCTTAAGAAAAGTATAAATATCAACTAATTAGCATAAAAGACTCACCTCAAAATCATATACACATACTTAGATTAACTCGCATCGAATAGTAATATACCCCCTCCGTCACATAAATATTTTTTTCTTTTTAGTCCATCCCAAAAAGAAGAATAAGAAATAATTTAACTTTTAAATTTTTTCTTTACCCACAATGGACTGATTTTCAACCACCACAAATAATTATGAATGATTTTAGACCATAAGTTTTTAAAGTCTTTCTTCTTTTCTTAAACACTATGCCAAATAAAACCGTGCCAATTAAAATAGAACGGCAGAAGTAATGGTTTAAACAGAAAATTTCTTAAAGAGGTGTGTAGATAAAAAATGGGAAAGTGAATTGGACTGATGTAGTAGCTGACAGCAGCAAAATCATAGGGACGGAAGTGAGAATGTCCTAGTCCATACTTTCTATACACATACATATTACCTAATTTGGAATAGAAAGTTCGTCCAATTACACAATAGATTGCCTATTCCATAGGAGGCAGTAAATTCAGAAAGCGACGCAAAATTACCCCCACTATAAATATACACAGTGCGGGGAGGTTAGATTCCTTCAACAGAAAGAACTGCATTTGAAGATGCGGAGCATGACGAGTTCCGCCTCATCCAGAGGCATAGCGGCCATTGTGGGCGTTGGGCCTAATCTTGGACGCTCCATCGCTCGCAAGTTCGCCCACGAAGGCTATACAGTTGCTATACTCGCCCGGGACTTGGGTAATTCCGTATAACTTCATTTTGCAGATCATAGTTACTGGAGCAGTACGGAATCTCATTTTCTTGCGGAGTGGTTTAGTACAACTATACCTGTTACTCTTTTCATAGCAGTACCTAGTGTCAGCAATATTTCCGTATTTTCTATTACTACCAATACTTTTATGAATACTATGTCATAGAGAAAACTTCTCTCTTTTTTTTTAATATTCTTAATTAATCTGATGCGTGTGGAGATTGAGGTAAGATTTGTATACATTCTATCCTTTTCTAATTCCACCCGTGTAATTTCTGGGCTGATTGTGGATAAATTGAAATGTTAGTGCTGTACTAACATGAGGTTTATAACTTATATATGGACATGCAACTGGAGGTTTATATATATATATTGTATGTTATTTACAGATAGATTATCTCGATTTGCTGATGAGATAGCGAGAGAAGAAAAGGCGCAGGTCTTTGCTATTCGAATCGATTGCTCCGATTTACGAAGCGTAAGAGAGGCATTTGAGGGAGTTCTATCACTGGGTTTTGTGGAAGTCTTGGTTTACAATGCATATCAGCCAGTATCTTGGAATCCCACTAATTTTACCAACATTAGAGTCCAACAATTTGAAAAATCTATTGCCGTCTCATCCGTCGGTGCCTTCCAATGCGCTCAACAGGTCCTTAAATCTTACTAAATTTTAATTTTAACATTTGACGATTTTTTAATTTTAATTTTTTATCTGATATGTTTCAAATCACAAGATTCAAAAGTATTATCATATTTACTTTCTTAATTAAAATGAAAAAAGTATGCGCCAGTAGGATGTGTGAACTGCAAGTTTGTTGTATTTCAGGTACTACCAGGAATGGTGGAAAGAGGAAGAGGAACGGTTCTCTTCAGTGGTTGCTCAGCTTCTCTTAATGGCATTGCTGGTTACTCTGAATTATGTAAATTATTATTAACTACTAGGTTTTTTTTTTTTTTTTTTTTTTGGAATTTTCAAATTTTGATTTGATAATAAATCAATTTTGCTTTAAAATGAACTGCAGGCTGTGGAAAGTTTGCAATGAGAGGTTTATCCCATTGTCTGGCAAGAGAATTCCAGCCACTTGGAATACACGTGGCACATGTCATCATCCACGGCATCGTCGGCGCACCTCGGTACTACTCCACTTGTCCACTCATATATTCCCTTCTCACCCATTTTGGGAAAAAAAAAACTTTTCTGCTTACTAAAACTCTCTGCTTTTACTTTTAAAATATGTTCTTTTTATCCAAGAAGATGCAGGAATCATTGTTATATTTGCCTGCCTGGGCAACAATGACTACTGATGATTTTGGATTGTCTTTTCCATGAGAGGGAACTCATAAATATTACTTATCAATCTAATCCTTTAGCAACAGAATATACTCATAAATGGTGAAATAGAAAAAGTCAGCCTTAATAAAGATTGTGGACCAGAAAGATCTAGTGAAATTCTTTAGCAATAATGAGTAGAATGCTGATCCTACCTACTAAAAGGATTTTGATGCCCCAAAAAGAAATTTTACTTATTATGCCCTATTGGGGCATGGATATTAATGGAACAATTCAGATAGTCAGTTGCCTGCCCTGTAGATAAGACTAGGTAATTTTGGAATTTGACTCATTGTCTGGTTATGTATGTTAGGGATCCAAAAGAATTTAGACATCTATTGGTAGCCGATTAGAATCATACAGATATTCTAAATTGCAAATTAAATACACGAATAACTTATTAAACTAACTAGGTCAATTATATTATATAACATATACAGAAATTAATACACGAATATATTAAATTGCTTTTTTCCTAGATATTAGTGGATTCAAAATGAAACAACAACAATAACAATACCCAATGTGATAAATGGGATCAACCTTATAGTTGAGTGCTTCCAAAAAATATGAAAAAATTATCTGATCCTCAGTCTGAATACATTTTTTTTTGAAAACTTTTAAGAAAATATACAACTTTGCCCCATTAAATTACATTTACCAATTTATTTACTTTTTTACCAATTAATTTACATTTTTACCAAATCCAAAAATTTGACTTTTCCATTAAAATAATGATTTTTTCTTTTTTTTTTTTTCCTTTTTGATGGCCTGATCTGACCCGCATTAAATGTGGTCAGGCGGCTGATCTGACCCGCATTAAATGCGGTCAGGCGGCTCATTAAATGAGCCATTAATGCAACATTGTTTAAATTTCAACCACAACAACATACCAATTGCATACCAATTTCATGCTCCCAAAAAAATACCAATCGAATACCTATATAAATACCAAAAAACAGCAACCATGCAACAAGCCAATCCTAAATACCAAATAACATGCCAACATAAAAATGACAATACCATGATGCATCCCAACCAATTGCATACTAATTGCATACCATGATGCATACCAACATTTTACGCTTTACATTACGTTTATAAATTGAAAATTTTATTCTCCAATTGGGAAGAACATACTACTTTTTTGTCAATTATTATAAAAAAAATAAAAAATAAACAAGAAACCCATCAACAACACCAATTTCTAAATCTTTTAAATATCATTAATTTATTCTTCCTTTTCACCACATATCACATCACACTTTAATCAACTTTATCATAAAAAAAAATACTCTCTTTCCTACTTTTTAATAAAAGTTGGTATAAAATTGGTAATATAAATAAACTTGGTAATGCCTTGTAATTTCATAACCCCAAAAAGGCATTTTTGAAATCCACCCTTTTTTTTTCAACTTTAATTTATTGTAATTGTGGTATATATTACACCAATACAATGTAATTAGCATATGTGCATATTTAGCTTACTGTGGTGAGTTGTGTATGCAGGGTGGCAATGTCTTCATCGAGTTCAGAACAAGGTGAAGGAAGGGATGGTTTGATGGACCCGGATGCGCTGGCACAGACCTACTGGTACTTGCACATTCAAGATAGATCTGCTTGGACCCAAGAGATTGATCTTCATCCCTCCAACCAAACATATATGTACTAGAAATGGCCTGCTAAGAAGTTGAGACCTTTTCAATTTAGTGTGGTATTGTGTGATTGAGTGGGGTACTACTATATATGTACATTTTGATTTTATTTGGAATTGGAACAAGTAAACTTGAAAGAATTAACGTGGATCGCTAAATAAAATCATGACTTATTTATGTCAGTTTAATCTATGGCTTAAATAGATTTCGAATTCTTCTGTCACATAAATTAAAATCAGATAGGGACAGCTGTCATTGGTCAGAAGTGGCATTCGTGTTCTAATTTAGAACACAAATCACTGACTTCGTTATGACGTACGTATATACTCTGACATATATATGTGGACCAAAGAAAAATATTAGAAGTCATCCATATGGCCCGTAAATGTTTATAGCTGACGCAAACTAAAATGATTACTTTTATCATTGCCAGTCTAATCTCACAAACCCGTCCCTACCTTTCGTTTTGTTAGTCGGTTGTCAAAGGTCAGTCGGTTGTAATTTTGAGATTGAAACTTTAAAATTTAAAATCTAACATGTTTTTCTTGAATTTATTTTGAAATTGTGTGGGATTAAAATCTGAGACAATATTTGAGGACTTGAAATTAGTTGAACAAAATTTGATCATTAAATTTTATAATATATTTAAAGTTATATTTTAAACGGTGCCGTTTCAGGGCAGAAACGTTGCACATCATCCTAACAAATATACCTAATTTACAGTTTATTTGTATAATACTTGTGTGTTAATTTATGTGATATTATTTAATTGGACAAATACTTCAAGAAATAGATTTTAAACTTGTGGTTCAAAACAAGATGTGCGACTGTAAATCATCCCAACAATAATAAATAAAAAGTTTATACAGTAAACTATTTGACTAGCTTAGGAAAATCTTGAATTTCTGCTATATCAACCTTCTATATCAAAAGGAGAGATTCCACTTATTTTTTAATATAGAAATGTCTCTTTTGGGGATCGAACAGGAACGAGAAGTATTCAGTCAAGCAAAACTACATAAAAAAGAAGAATTTGATGATTGATAGGAAATTAATAAGAAATAGCACATCCATTTATAGGGTAAAATAATCAGTCAACCTTAAGTTGAACGGGAATATAATTTTCACCTCTAAGCAAATAAGACAAGCTCAGCTAAAAGATAAAATAGGAACAGATGAACAGGATTCAACAGTAAACTCTGAAGTTGAATAAGAAGGAGAACTATAACCAGAAAAGAGACCAGAACTATAATATACCAAATAAAGACGAAACACTTCTGCAAATTGCTGTACAGATATTTCAGATTCGATGTTTACTACAAGGCAATGTTCCAAATGCCAGTTTTAGACCCCTTGCTGCTGCTATGTGCAGAGCACAAGTCAAAGCAAGAGAAACAAAAGACTAAAAGTTCCATCTACGTTCATAGTTTACAAATGGGATTGAGTCAGATGATCTCTGAGTACCCACCATGCCAGGGGAATGCGGATAATACCTAGACTGAGTTACATACCTAGTGTATGAAGAATTTGGATTACTTCCATGACCATATTGTTGGTGTTCTGGAGCAGGCAAAGTATAAGAGGGGTAAGAGCTTAAATGTGATCTTGGTGCTGAAACCCAGTTAGATGAATGCGAATATGGTACTCTTTGGCTGTAAGAATCTGATTCAAAATGACGGAAATTATTCGCTGAAGGATAATTGAACTGCAACGAGGTCTCCCTAATGGAAGGCACAAAGTTTGGATTCCTCATAGGTGGTCTACTGTTTCTGGACTTTGTCAAATTCAATCTTCCTGGTGGATGAGGCTTTCGCTGGAAGTGTTTTGTTCTTTTGCTTCCAGCCATTGCTTTCCCACATTCATCAATAGTTGATGAATAATTGGGTTTCACATTGCTTGTCCGCATCATTTTGTTTGGCCTCCTATGATGATCAAGTTTCTGGCACTTGTTACCTACATGTACCAAAAACTACATCAGAGTAAAAATAAAAATTTTAGGGTGTATCGACTGAAAACTGGTGATGCATCAATTTAATTTTCATAAAAGGCACATTGGTTTTTAGAGGATGCTTTTGTCTGCTTTATAGATTTTGATTTTCTTGTTGCTCTAATAAATCTTGCTGCTTCTCCACGTTTGTGCTTCTCTGCAAGCACTTCTAGTCTTTCCTCTTCATCCTTCCATCTCTGATAAACCAGCGGCAAATATAGTTAAAATGATGGAATATCTGACAACTACAAGTATTCCAGAATAGCTGCAGTTCACCTGTCTGAAAGTCTTTAATTTATAAAGGTTTCGTCCCTTCACGAGCAATGGAAAAAGTGGAGGTAATTGCTTAACCCCTTGGCTCCATAACACCTCAACCTTTTAATCACGAAAAGTAGATAGAAAAGTATTTAGCAAAATTTTGCATATGAGATTTCACAAAAGGGTTACTAGAAGGATAATAGTGCTAGACTGCTAGGTGTTCAACCACTATAATTGGATGTCCCAAGTTGCATGTTCATATTCACAAACTCTCAGTCTCACCCAGAACAAGATTTCTACCCTTATAATCAAACATCTCTGAGCTCTCAAAACTTACTCTTGAGCCTTACCGTAAAGGTATGCTGCTGTTTGGCAGCGCCATAACTCTCCTTGACAATCCTACCAGCGATGGTTCTCTTCCCTATTTGTTTTCCACCCCTTGTCATCTTGTCAAAACTTCAAAACACAACATGGTTAATAAAAAAGGCAATGACCACTCTATGCTGAAAAAATGTGAAACAGGAGAATCGACTAGGTGAATACTTCTTGTACACTTTCTGAGTGAATAATACAACATCTCCTTTACATACGTCACCTGCAGAAAGAATCACCATGCTAAATTCTCAAAGATCAAAATACAAAAGGGAAAATACAAGAAGCATATGTGAAACGGAGAGAAATTCTGAGGTGTCGTGATGCCAAATATTAACTACCGGTACAGTTTATGGTAAAAGATGATCTGGGATATTGTCTTTGACCATTTCCATATTTCATCCTGTGTACAAATCAAGCAACAGGACCCATTAGCAAAGAAGGAAAAGAATAAAAGACTACAGGTAAAAGGAATGACACAGTTCAAAATATGGAGTGATAAGATCAGATTTACAATTAATCCAAAACTAATGTAAAAAATTGTTATAATATTTGTCCTCAGACCATGAAAATTAATGAAGAGGGGTGTAACTTCAATCACTTATGCTGCCTTCTTTCACTTGTTTTTATTCGGTGGAAGGACCTAGCTCACAGGACTATAAGCTATTGGAAGTAAAAAAAAAAATGAAACATCTCTCTATATGCAATTATTAGCACATTGATTGAGGTGTCAATAGAAGAATGAAGTTTATGATTCCAGAGTCACTGCAGACATGTGCCACGAGAGGAACCCTTCCTTACATCATGAAAAAAAAACATAACAAGAAACAAAAATAAATAAAAGAGTAACAATGAAAAAGAAAAATAATATAGAAATGGTTGATGGAATGCCACAAGAGCAACACTTTATTAGGCATATTCAAAATTTCTGGTGCTGCATTCAAATACATGAGGTTTACATTTTACACTCGAACGTACCTCCAGTGCTCTATGATCCTCTCTATACATTCTTCTTTTGTACCAGATAATCTCAACCCATTCGAACGCAGGTATGCTTTATAGTCCATCAATGTCAGCCTCCCCAATCCTGCCCTTAGCTTCCTCAATTCTCCACCACCTATATAACAGTAACACAAAAGGTTATATATTGATATATTTCACATATTAGAGATACCATAACTGGACAATTTATTCCATTTGAAATTATTAGAGTCGAATTATGACAAAATTTGCTAATAGTAGGAAAATTTTTATGCATTGGCCTACTCCACCTTGAAAAAGATCAAGTTATGAACCCCTTAGAATATTATAGAAGTGCATGGTGTATAAATGTCAGGATCCACAGTTCACATGATATTGATAAAACCCCAAATTGCCCACAGAATAATGAGTAAATTTTCTTCACAACTCATTTTTACTAGTTCTATCCTCGCCAATGGCAAGACATAGGATCCATATTACTTTGCACCCCTCTTTCCCATGTCCACAGAAGCTCCTGGGGATAACAAGTATCCACTGGACTTTCACAAATAAAATTTCTTCCTGCTCACCTGGCTCCAATAACACAGGTGTTGGGTCAGTGGAATAACCCTTTCCAGGTCATGCTAACAAAACACCTTAAGAAGAAATCAGGATCACGCATTTGTGCAAAACTCATGGACAAAGAGTTCCCCTTTATATTTGCATGATCAGCCAAGATAGTTGTTGCTGCTAACCCGAACAAACCTTTTTAGTATCTCGCGAAGTCTCAGTTCGTTCTTTGGCTTCTTTACTTACTATTTGTAACTCATGCATCAGGTGCAAAGACTGGGTCCATGGTCTGTCACCAATGCATATTCGAACTTTTACTAGCGTATGTTTATCTAGATAGCTCAGGTTGGTCTTCGGCAAATCAAAATGTACATCAACATTTAAAACTTGCCAGTTGCCACAACAACATCACATGTACTAGTTATGATGGCTATGCACTTTCCTAGATGAGGGTATATAATAAAAAAAACAACACATGACCTTTTTCCCCTACATTTAACCCAATTGAGCAGAAAGAAATTGACAAAGAACATAGGGATTTAGTTGAAAAATAATCAATTTTCCCCAAATTGTTAAATTATTGTTAAACATATGATTGTAGTAACAGAGAAACTTAGTTTGCTTTAGTTTATCACTACATTTCCCGAAACCTAAGAGAAGAAAATCCTCATACCTTGGAGAAGCCGAAGGACTCTATCGGTTCCTGAATCCTCACCTTCCTCTTGGATATCCTCATCATAATGTTCTTGAGACGCGGAAGAAGAAGACTCCTCCTCATCTTTGGAATCACCGTCGCTCTCGCTCTCGCTGGCCGAATCACCCAAAAATTGATCGTCATAAAATTTACAATAGATATGAACATAAATCATTCATATAGCCCAGCAAAATTAGATTGGAATTGAGGCGTAATATTGGAAAGAATACCTCAAGGCGGAGTCGTCAAAATCATCTGTACTAGAGGCATCAAAATCGTCATCCGATTCTGATAAGGGTTCTGATTCTTCTGAGCTTTCTCCTTCTTCTTCTGCATCACCATTTACATCTTCGGAAGAAGATGAAATCTCAATGACACTGCGTTTTGCTCTACTCCTCTTCGCCATTCTCAATGAGACTGATATTTGAGCAGAGTACCCATTTCATTCAAAAATGCCCCAATTATAAGTTTCTTACTTTAAGAAAAAAGTTAAGAGCAAGGTAGTTTTATTTTAAAACTAGCTTGAAATCAAATCCCTGGAGGCCTCTACCAAGCCAAATGTAGAAATTTTATGTTAGCAATATTGTTATTATTGTTGTTTGCATTTTAATTTTTTATACAATTATGTGAGCATATACCTAATAGAGTTTTCACTATAAAAAGTATTATATTATTATATTGTCGAATTTCCCAAAGAGACATATGAAGTCGCAATCGTAAATTTCATTTGTCCAATGAATATCTTTTTATCAGAGAAATGAAGAATGAGGTTACGAACGATCTATTACCGCTCAATCGGGTACAATTTACGAGGAGGCGCAACTCCATCTTCGGGGCAATGAGTTTCGCATCCATGATGAAGAAAATTTCTCTGTAAGTGTTTTTTTTGTCGTTTCTGTAATTGGTTTGCCACTCAATCGCGTACAATTTATGAGGAGGATAAAGAATATTTTATGTGTAAGTGTTCTTTTTTATTGTCGCAGAAGGAGTGAGAGGGGCGAAGTGGCTAGTTTTCTTGTCGATATGGTGTTGTAAGTTGTAAGGCGATATCTGAAGTAGAGAAAAAAAGTATTTTTCCAGCCGCAACCAATTTGTGAAACTAAAGGACTACTTGTGTAAGCAATATCAATATAAAAGCAAAAAAGAAAGTGAAATTTTGTTGGTAACGACGATAAAAATTCACAGTCCCATGATGAAGAATATTTTGTTTGTAAGTGTTCTTTTTAATCGTCTCTGTAATTGTCTTACCACTTAATAGGGTGCAATTTATGAGGGGGCGCAACTCCATCTTTGGGGTGATGAGTTTCGCATGCATGATGAAGGATATTTTCTCTACAAGTGTTCTTTCAGTCGTCTCTGTAATTGGTGTACCACTCAATCGGGTACAACTTATGAGGAGGATGAAGAATATTTTTGTGTAACTGTTCTTTATTCTCGTCGCAACGAGGGTGAGAGGGGCGAAATGACTAATTTTCTTGTCGATATGGTGTTGCAAGTTGGAAGGCGTCATTTGAAACAGAGGGTATTATATTTTTCCAGGGGCATTGAATCTGTGAAATTAGAAGCAGTACTTCCGTAACCAATACCAATATGAAAGCAACAAAGAAAGTGAAATTATGCGGGTAACGATGTTACAAAATTCATGATCCCATGATGAAGAATAGTTTGTCTATAAGTGTTCTAAATCGTCTCTGTAATTGTCTTACCACTCAATCGAGTACAATTAATGATAAAGCGCAACTCCATCTTCGGGACAATGAGTTTCGCATCCATGATGTAGAAAATCTTCTCAGTAAGTGTTCTCTTTGTCGTCGGGTGAAGGGGCGAAGCAGCTAGTTTTCTTGTCGATGAAAGTGGCGTATCACTCAATCTGATATTGAGGGGAAAAGGGTATACTTTATAAGGAGGGCAGGAGGGGTGCGAAGGGTGCAAGGAAAGGGAAGCGTAAAATTGTAAATCTATAAGGAAAAAGAGATTGATGGACTTTGGTTGCCCCACGTAGGCAGGATGCACATCCTATTTTATACATATGATATATGATATGATATTTCAAGATGGCTGATTCTATTTAACTTTTCGTCCCTAATTTGATGTGGAATAATAATTCATAATAGTTAGAAAACTAATCAAATAAAGGGTAATCTTAACAAATTTAATGCTAAGTAGTTTTTTAAGAATCGAAATTTGATTTTATCTTTTATCAAATTGTCAAAATCAAGTTTCTTTAGTTTCAATGAAGCATTATTTAGTGATGGAGGATTTGAGATATTAAGACGTTCAAACTTTTCATTAGCATATGATGGACCTATACAACTTTAATATTCTTCGTCCCATTTTTCAATATCTTCCTTACTTGAAATAAAAGCTCAGATTAAAGGAAAATTAGAAGATGTCTGTTCTTTAGAGGCTAATTCCATTTGGCCATCACTGTGAAGACAGTTAATCCAGGAAAACAAGTCAATTTTGCGATAGCATAGATTATCAGATCTTTCAAACCATTGCTACATTTCTTAGTCAATGGCTATCTTCTAATTAACCAAAAAGAAAAACTCCTTTGAGCAGAAAACCAACTGAACAATTTGGTATATGCTTTAAATCACAACTAAATCAACTAAACTTCTTTAATAAAGTTTATGACTCTTGCGATGAGAAGCAAGAACAGAAAGTGATGGAACTTCTAAACTAGAACGACATGTAGACAACATTATACAACGCAATAGTAGACATCAGTGCATGTCCAACAGGTTAAAATATCTAGCGTGTGATCAAAAAACCAGCTGAGAAGTACTCTCACCTGCAATCAAACATAACTAACTACAGCTTTACAGTAAGAACTCTATATGCAGGATGCCACTGCTCTTGTAACACACGTTGTCCAAACCTCTCATCCTCTCCTGGGAAGTTGTTCCCAGGAATCTCATACTAGTCCCTGAGAAAATATTGAGATCTATGAAGCTCCAGAACGATGGTCATAAGTTGATCTTCATCATCTCTTCGCTGTTAGCTCATTTGTCTGCCAAACAATGCATTCAGAACGAGGATGTGGATACACCAAGAGAATTATTGAAGTTTTCTGAGTCAGGGAGCTTGAATTATTGAACTTTTGTAATTGAACGGCTAGACACTCCATGCAACAGCTTTGCAAAACCAAGAAAACTGAGCTTTCCGTCAGTGTGCCTGAGCCAGTCATGTAGAACAGCATGGACAGGAACCGAGGGGCCAAGACCAAGTTCCTGGACCACCAATTTGAAATTACATTCAGTTAGATTCCTTCCCAATTACTTGCACACTCCGCTCTCCCGAAAACAAGACCATTATATAACAGACTAAGGCGTGGCAATAAATATTCAGAACAAAAAATGAACAGCATGATTACCGAAGCTAATTCTTCTATCATAATGGCCCTATTGCCTTCCTTCTCGAAGATCTCATAGGCACAACGTGCATGTTGTTCCCACCGATCAAGAGCCTCAAGCTGATGAACACTTAATGCAGCAGCACAAAATTCCTCAAAATCCATCCTCCTGTACTGCAGCGCATTAAGCTTCAAGACAAGGACAAGAAGATTTATTAAACCCTTAACAATGACAAAACACCAGTTAAATATTTTAAGTCTACAGGATCTCAAAATCTACCGATGCAAGAAAATCATGGATGCGAGCTTCCTTCATTGCATCTGTTGCATGTTTCATCAAGGCCTGGTAAAATCATGAAGATCAGCAAAAACATGAATGATACTACAAGAGACTATTAAATCGTTCTCTTTTGCAAAAGACAAACCGTTTTAACATTGTCGAAGCTTATGGTGCCATTTTTGCTTGGTTCTAGCAGTGCAAACTGCTCCTTCAAATAGAATAGCTCATCTACTGTCAATGTCTTTGACAAAGCCTGCAAAAATTGTAAAAGTCACAAGGCCGTGAAGCCCAATGCAAAAGATTAGTAAGAAATATCAGCAAATAATATGAGATACTAAGAAAAGCTTTTATTACTCGATAAATAGTATTGGGCTCGAAAGATAAAATGGGAACAGAAAAACTTTTCACAGTAGCATCATACACACCCGTAGTGCAGCTTTCCTAAGAGCAGAGGACCGCATGTAAGCCTTCATTAGTTTGAATATCAAAATATCCAAAGGCATCTCTATGTTGTGACTATTCTTTATCCATGGATGACCTGAGACAGCAAGTTGCTCAGCAGTTTGGAGAAATTTAAAGAACAAAACAATCTCTTTATCCAACATAACTCGAGAAACTCACCCAAAGCCTGAGCTGCGGTCATTCTTTTCCGTGGATCTTTATTCAACAGACGTTTCACAAAGTCTTTCGCCTCAGAAGATAATGTAGGCCAAGGCTGTTCTTCAAAACTTGGATCAGCTTTGAGGACAGACCTAAATATCCCAGATTCTGTTCGAGCCCAAAAAGGACGGCTTCCACACAATAGGATATATGCTATGACACCTATACTCCAAACATCAGCCTCTGTACTATAAGATCTATGTAGAACCTCGGGCGCAACATAATATGCACTACCAACAATATCATTAAGTCTTTCATCTGCAAAGCAGTGGAGCAAGACAAATATACAATTGGTGAGCTCCTCAAATTTTATGAAAGGTAGTGTCTTTTTTCAACTCCTTTTTTTCCCAAGTTACAGTAATGAACTAACCTGGCTTCACAAAATCAGACAATCCAAAGTCTATTGCTTTAAGTTGTGCACTTTCCTCCTTGGACGTGAATAAGAAGTTCTGGTCAATCAGAAAGCTAGAATTAGACAACGAAGAGTCTGACAGAAAGGATAGCTTACTTAAAAGATGGCATAGTTTCTCTAACAAGCTATAGATTCAGCCACAGCAAAATGCCACGGCTGAATATTTGAGTTTCTCTGTCACTTGTAAGCTAAATAAAGAAGTCCCTAAACTCTAGTACTAGATGAAACAAACATCAAGTCTGCCTGATGAATAATAAATCTGTGCAACTTGAAACTGACAGAAAAATCATTGCATTTGGAATATTAACATAATCCAAGATCCAGCAGAGGAAAAGGCCTTTTTTGTCCAAAAAGAAATTTCCTCTCTTCTACACAGGGTAAAATAACTAGATATGCTGAATGTTGTTCTCTCTAAGCAATCATAGAGTAAGAATTCTAATCCTCCCACCTCTGGCTTAAGATCCCGGTGCACCACACCTTGAAGGTGGCAAAATGCAACAACTTTCAATATTTGTATCATTACAGCCTTTGCATCATCTTCTGAGTACTTTCCACCTCTGCAGGACAAGAACACCACTACTTAGCAATCCCTTATCACGAATTCTTGATTCCATGAAAAAGATACATCATCAATTAAAACACAAGGTTCAAATTCCAAAATATTGAAACATAGGAAAGATCAAGAACTACCTAGAAAGTATCCTGTCCAAAAGCTCACCTCCTTCACACAGCCTGAAATTTAATGAGATTAATCAGTAGCATTTCAAAAGAGTGGTGTTATAAGGAAATTAGCAGATCAAGCTCCTGATAAGAGCAAAATATGCTAACAAGCACATACGTTTACTGAGAAAATAAACAGAACTGTCATGCCACTTGAATCTCGGGCTGATAACCAATAAAGTATTCTCTCAAGCTAAGTTTGAGATTGAACCCCATCATAAATGTAAATGTGATAGAAATTGGGAGGCGAAGCTTACTCCATGACTATGTAGACATTGGTTTGATCTTCATATGAATCATAAAATTTTACTAAATTGCTATGTCCTGTCAAAGCTCTTAATATCTTCACCTCTCTTCTCACATCCTCAATGGCTATTGCAGTAGTCATCTGGAAAAGGAAAGAAAAACATGATCATATATTTCAAATAAAACACTCGAAGAGAATCAAAAAAACCACTGACATATTCCGAACAACAATAGGTTTACATCACCTCACATTAGGCAATACTCAAGAAAAATAGAAAATTCAAGCTACAAACACAAGAAAACAGCTCATTGAACAGTCATAAATTCCATCCAAAATTTGGAGGGGGGAGAGAAGAGAAACACATGCCAAATACATCACAAGCTCTCATTAGCACACCTATTAAGGAAGACAAACTTCCCAACTACAGATATGATTAAAAAAATGTCCATCCACAAACTGTCAGCTGCCTTTGTTAGACAGACTGAGCAACTGATAACATTATTCGAGAAGATTTTACTTCTTAAACAAAGACAAAAACAACATTCCCTGTGTAATCCCACAAGCAAAGTTTGGGGAAGGTAGGGTGTAGCAGACCTTAACAGCCCTTAAACTCTACAAAATGCATGATTTGAAGAGGAAAGGGAGGAGGTTGTGGAGGGGATGTTGTTGCTTAACATACTGAAGTAAATCCTTCTCCTTCTCGTGTTACTTGTACAACTAGAAGACAAAGAAAACACATTTAACTCCATCTCTCCATTTACTTTGAAAAAAGAAGAGCTACTTTAGTCTGGATTCCGTTCCTTTTCCTTTTTACTTTTAAACCAATCTAGGAACATGAACATCATATGGACTTACCAGCCTTCAGGAACAAACAAACCAAGCCATCCAACATCACATATGGACCCGCCTGAACCAGCTTTTGTAAAGTTTGTGAGTTTAGGCTTTCAAAAAATATTAATTGTACGGGTAAAATCAGAAAATTTTGATTAAAAAAGTAAAATTGTGAGTTCTTTGGGTAGGACAAATACTAGGAGTCTCGCCTCAATGATCATGTCGAAAATTTTGGGTTCCAAACTCAAATAGTAACTTTTTGGACATCAGTGATCAATTGGAAAAAAAGGCACAATAACAGCACCCCTCTTCCTTGACTTCCCTTAGACCCTTAAACTGTTCTTCCTCTTTTTATCGCACCTAATTATAATGTCGATACTCTATTTACTCACAGTTAATTATAATGTCGATACTCTATTTACTCACAGTTAATCCCAATACAGTGCATCTTATGGACAATTGAACAGATTTGAGGTGGAAATTGAACAGATAATTTTCTGACTCTAAAAACAGTTCAATAAAAAATCAGACTTAGTGCACTGCAAAACTCAAATAGCTTCCTGGAACAGTTGCCAGCATAACAAACATAATCACAAACACCATAAAGCATGTCACTGCAGAAAACTTCCTCATTCCAGCACTTCACAGCCTTTAACTTAATTGCCAAGAAAATTAAGCTTTGAACTTAAATCATCAACTATGCCACCTAAGGAAACAGTAGATGATGGATCCATTTGGAAAACAAAAACTATAAGTGGTACAAAAAAGACATTTTCTGAAAATAGAAAGATACAAAGTCAAAGACTACAATCAGTAGAGTAGATCTGACAACTATTACTCAAGCAGTTAAAGAATTAAAAAGAAAAATCGAACTAACTTTGACCACATAGATGATAGATCATAGCAGTTGAATCAAACGTGTAAGAGAATGGAAGTATCAGAAAATGCCAAACCTTTGATTTGGGGATGACTTTTACAGCAACTTCTTGTCCTTTGACTTCACCTTTCTTGAACTTAGCTTTACAAGTATATCCAAAATGCCCCCTTCCAACTTCCTCTCCCAGCTCATACTTGTTCCCAAAATTCTTTGAAAATCCAAAACTCTTATCAAGCCCGGCGCCGCCTCCGCCGCCACCGCTGCCAGCCTCCGTTTCATTTACTTCGGGGATTGCAGATTCGTTCGGTTTCACGGTTCCGTGTCTCCGGGCCAACACAGCACGGATGTGTTTCGCCGGAGAAGGCGGAGGAAACGGCCGTTTAAAAAACCTCCGGGGAGTAGAATTAGAGCCCGCATTCGCCGGAGATCTCAACGGAGATTTCTTTGAGAACAAATAATGCGCCGGACTGGGACTGTAGAAGGGGAAAAAAGGTGACTTCTTACCCACATCAAGTTCATCCTTTTTCGTCCTTTCTTGCTCCTCATTATTGTTCGGGGTAGATTTCACCGGAAGTGTATCACCGTTGGAACCTACGGCAATGTTGTCGCCGGAATAATTTGAAGGTTTAGAAGTGCAAGCACCCATGGAGTTTCTCAACGCAATGTACTTGAAGAAGAAAGGCAAAAGAAGATCAGTTAGCTCTCAAAGTTGAGAAATTAAATTGCATGAAAAGGAAATTAGAAGTATAAATTAGTGGAAATTTGTTTAATGGAGGGTTTATTTTGAAGTTTGAATTTGTGTAGAAGAGAGATGAAGAAGATGGATCTGCAGTGTGCAGATGGCGATAAAAAGGAAACGACGAGATGTTCGCTTTTTTGTCTGAAAATAAATTGCCAGTAAAAAAATAGAAAAAGAAAAGGAGGGGCGAAAGATAGAAAACACCAATGCCATAAATCCTCTAATCAATTATAGTAATTAAAATTTGAAGACTTTAATATGTTTAGTAATTTGACTATTTATGTTTACTAATTTTATAACAAATATACTTCTGTTTGTTAAGTTACAAATCAACCGTCTAGAAGCTTCATTTTTTCTTTGTGGTCGTCTTTCTTCCTATTTTACGAAGATGAGATTATAAGGAGGTGAGTATATAATTAAAATTTTCCCTCATCTCGTAACGTATTTGAGCTGAGGCGAAAAATTTATTAGGTGAAAAAGAAGGTTAATATTTTTTTTTACCTGGACTTAAAGGTATATTGATTACGATTTAAAGTTTGAATTCGTGATACTTCATATTTAGTTATAAGAGCATATTTTGAAGATATTTTGGGAGTAATTGTTTGATAGGCATAATAAGGTCGACATTTTAGAATTAAATTTATACTATATTTGATTGATAATACTATATATCGCGCTTAATGATGGATAAATTAATTTCAGAATTATCATCTCAAGATTATAATTTCAAAATAATTTTGTCCATGAACCAAATTACCTTTTTATATAAATTCATATCTTATGCTATCTATTATAATTAAATACATAATTGTCGCATATGTATTGTTCTAAACTCGATAGACATTATAATTTTTTTTTAACGTAGAGGTAAATATTCGTGTTATAGACAAGTAAAAATTCATGTTATAGACAATTTAATCTATTCAATATAATATAGAACGGTGGGTTAAAAATAAATCTGAATTATTCTCTATTTTCGAGTTTATATCCAAACTATTAAAAAAGTGAATTTCGTACCTAAAAAAAGAAACAATTTAGGTGTATCTTTTAAGTGTGCTTAGTATAAGTGTATTTTTAACAATTCCTTCTATAATATAATTCCTCTATTTTAAAAAGAATGACATGATTTGATTTGATATGAATTTTTTAAAAGAGCAGGTAACAATTACCAAAATCACATTTTTATTATGTACACTTTCTCAGTGTGGTATTCCACCTCTTGCTTGTTTTTGGTCCAAAGATAAAATTCTCAATGATAGTTGGTGGTATTCGTCAATTTTCGCAATAATAGCTTGAGACAAGGCTCGATTAACCGTTAAGAAGAATTTTCAATCTTGTGATCATAAATTAAAGTTATGTTAATGTGTCAAAATGCTCCTTAATTTTGTGACGTTAAACACATCACGTGGAAAGTTGAAATTAAAGTTTTATCAAAAAAAATTTCTTTTTACTATTCCCTCCGTCCATCTTTACTCGTCCCTCGTTGACTTGGCACATGGATTAAAAATTAGTAAATGATAAGGTATTTTTTTCTTGAATATAATAAATACAATGTCTTGAAAGATTAGGGCAAATCAAGAACAAAGGGTATTTCTTGATTTCATAATGTTAATAGGCATTATTGGACATTCTAAAATAATATAATTGGTAAATAAAGAAAAACGGAGAGCGTATTTACCGAGAGAAGTGGTTAAACTTAAGTTGGGTTATACACACGTTGAACGTAAACTAGCCATGTTTAGAATGATTGAAAGCTATTAACAAATGACAAATAATTAATTATTAAAGTATCATCGTCCAAAAAATAATACTCCACTGAAAAAATAGTAGATTAGTAGCCATCTTGTTGACCTCCACGTGTCGTTACAACGATGGGTTTCAATCATAGAGCTTGAATATTTTCAAAGAAAAATCAAACTTATTTAATTAGTAGCAAATGATAATAGACATTTCTAATGGATAAAATAACGATTTATTAATCATAATTTAGCAAGTTATGACTGTTAAGTGCAGAATATTTTTTAATTTACTTACAATAAGAGATCTCACTATATAAATCTCATGCCACTATAATATTTTCTAAATTCCTCCTTTCGTGTCTGTCTGTACTTGTCCTTTATTGACTTGACACAGAAATTAATAAGTAATAAATGATGAGGTAGTTTTACCAAATTACTCTTTGAATATAATAAATACAATGTCTTCAAAAATGTAATATGAAAATGACTATAATTAATGATTATGGTAAATAAAGAACTAAGTGTAAAATTGTCTCTTGATTTCATAAGGTGGATAAGCATTGTTGGACATCCCAAAATAGTATAGAGAACAAGTAAAAATGGACAGAGGGAGTACATCAGAGATATTTAGGGTAAATTTTATTTCGATAGGTCATAAATCACCTGAGATAAAAGTGTACTCCCTCAATCTCATATTATATAGACATTTTCTAGTTTATATGATACTTAAAAAATTATTAATACACTAATCAATTTTATTATGTTGCTCTTTAGGTATATCAATGCATATTAACTTTTTAAGTCAATAAATTTGTTTAGATTCCCAAAAATCATATTAATGGCAGGGGTAAAACAAGAAAAAATTAATTAATTTTATCATAATTTAGTGAATGGTCATGAAATATAGAATAATTATTTATAGTAGAATATTCATATAATACAAGACAAAAAGAGTATTAAATAATTCTCATGTGATGAACTCAATCGAAAAAATATATAAAAAAAGTTTCAATTTGAAAATTTTCTTACTCAATCAAGTTGATTGTCCTGGCTTATTTGGGTTATTGGATTAGAGAAAAGACAAGAAAAGTGAGATAAGATTGAGACAAAACTAACCTACGATTTTGTCTTTGAAAGGTTATAAATTTTGTCAGTTAGTATTTGGGTAAAACCAAAGAAATGGAATAAAGGGACAATTCTTCTGTTTTGGCATGAAGTAGCGAAGGAATCCACATCTTCCAAGTTTTCACAACTCATTTCAATACAAATGCCCTTTCTTTATTTTTAAATTTCTTGGAATTTACAGGCTCCTTCAAATATATTTGAATTTGATTTACCAAATACCCATAACAAATCAGAATTGCTCCTTTGCCATAAAGTAAAATTTCATTACAAATATTCAAATTTTAACACTCCTTCTATTTACTTTTATTTATCACTGTTTCGCTTTTCAAAGTCAATTTGACTAAACTTCAAAGCTAAATTTAATATTTGAAATATAAAATTTAAATGGTTAAACACTATACGAAAAATATTATAAGTTGCAATATGATAAAAAATAGATCTTAAAATGTTGGTCAAAGTTCAAATAGTTTGACCTCAATAAGTGAAATAGTGACAAGTAAAAGTGAACATATACTTCCTCCGTTCATTTTTACTTGTCATTTATTTTTAAAATAAATTTTTATTTTGATTTGTCACTATTGACATATCTCAAAAAAAAAAAATCTTCCATTTTAATAGGGCTAATCACGTAAACTACCTATATCAGTAATTATTTTCTTAATGAATGTGTCAATCAAATAATGATAATTAAAAATGACTATAAAAATTACTAGGAGAAATTACTGAGTATACCTTGACAAAGTAGTCTCTCTCTTCTTGATGTGAGAGTTACATCAAATTCTATGTTATAATTAAATGATCTTATTATCGATTAAGGTTGAGATCTCATACAATGACTAAGTCTACTTTATGTTTACTATATGATATTTTGTATATTTAATTTTCTAATGAAAGATGTACAATACCACCATTCGTGATTTCTGAATTATCGTAAAAATATATAGTTGTACTTTTGAATAGTATTGTAACGAACTTTTATATTGTATGATTATGCTTACCAATATAATAATTGAGATATATTTATACATTTTTTTTCATATTAATGTATACCTTTCATATTTTTATACTAAAGTAATGTATATTTTATATCTTTAATTAACTAGCGTGTATACTTTTTTTGTCGAGCAGTCAATCGTATATGTTTGAGATCTAGAAATTCTAAATTAAATAATAGATTAAAGCGTTCTAGAAATCGGCATGCTTGTCGAAGCAAATTGCCATGCCATTGTTTTTTTTAAAAAAAAAAAAATTATTGTTGTTGTTAGACGCTTGATTTAAAAAATCAGCGAAGTTAATAAAGACATGCAATTCAATTCTGACATACTAATATATCCAACAGAACGAAACAATGTTTCATTCTTTTCAGCGGCATCCTTTCGCATTGGCGGTGAGTGGAGTACCACAATTTCATTCATCATTTTTTTGGCTAAGATAAAGGCATAAAAATCAGAAGAAATATATAGAATTAATTGATCTTTTAGCATTTAACCCCACTTTATGTTATGAATTTCGTTGTTCAAAACAAAAAAGAATTCGCGGAGAAGAGATACTAGCTTAGACTCAAATTGTTACTAATTTTATATTGTCGACAAACTTTAAACTAGTATTTATTATCACTCTCTTAATTAATTAGAGTTTGTTTTCTAATAGAAATTTAAAAATGCATTGAAATCTCATTTTCCTCTTAGCTAAGCATTTTGAATCACCAACAACTTTCTACTTAAATAATATATTTTGGTTTTGATATAACTATCTTGTTGGCGTCATCATTAATATTAAACTAATTATCATAATCTCATTTTTAAGTATCCCCTGAGGTGGCAATTATTGTGGATTAACAAGATGGACTGTTATTGCCGGCCGAGTTCGTCCTTTGACTATTTTTCTCCAACATATTATTGTAATAATAAGAATACAAATATAATATTGAACATAAAGTCATTCATCTTAACTGGTCAAAATTTAATTAGCATGTACTTAATTATGACTAACTTCATTACCTTTTGACCACAGGGAGGATATTGCAGTTACAACCTTGTGAATTTATCCGAAATTCTATAACTTTGATTCAAATATCATATACTTTTTTAATTTTAATTTATATGAGTTATTTTGTTTAGCACGATTTTTTTATAGATAATTAAAAAGAAAAATAAATCATATCAAAATGAGATGAAAAGATACTTATTAAAAAATTCATTTTATAGGTAAACTAATAAAGTTCAAATCCAATAAATTAAAACATAACGTATGGTGTTCAAATTATGAATTATTAATTAGTGCTTAGACCAATTTCATAATAAGAGGTCGTGCGTTTAGTTCAAAATAAAGTTATCCTAGTTATAATTTCGCAATTTTTATATGGGATGGATAATTTCATAAATAATGCTATAATTTATTATTAATATTATTTTTTGATTAAGGTGGTGGTGCCGACTTTTCTTTTTCCCTAAAAGAGTGGGACTAATTTATCTTCACACACTTTTTCGTAGTGATTAGTGAATAACTCCTGAATCCGACACATAGATATGACCACCGTCCTTCAACTTTCAGCCAAACCTCATCCATTATTTGAGATTAATTATTTTAAAATTTTTATTTTTTATTTATTTTAATCTTTTTATTATACTAAAAAAATTATTCAATAATACTTATCCAACTTGAAAAATCAAGAGATAATTTACTCTTTTGTGATAATTTCGAGATAGTTAATCCAGAGTAAATTATTCTGTGGTTTTATTGCATTCAAATATGAATTAAATAACATTGTATAATTAATCTCAAGATTATTTATCTCTCATTTTCGTAAAAACGGAACCTAAGGTGACATCAAAGTGCTTTATTTAATTAATTTTTTTAATTCTCATTTGGTGTTCGACACTTGTGTTGAAGCCTGACTAATTTTAATTCATGTTATGATGGGCCACATTTGGAGAAAAATACTTTCTTCTGAAAATTATTTCATGTTTAGATTTTGAACTTAAAATCTCTAATTAAAAAGAAGTAACTTCATTCAATACATCATATCGTTTGGTAGTGCTTTTTATCTCATTACTATTTTTGCTTAGGGCCTAGCTTCCCATTTCATGAATATATCTTTTGGTCTTATCTTTTCTCATTGAAGAAAACACTTCCAACTTAATTGAAAGAGGACACTTTTTTCTTTTTGATACATAGGAACAAAAGAAAAAGAGAGTGGTGAGAAGACCTTATTAAACCTTAATATAGAAACTAATTAAGAGATTGAAAACTTAAAGTAACCTCGTGCTGTTTATCATTAAGCAAAGTGGTCCGTCCTTTTACCGTAATACTTCTCAGTTTCATCAGCTTTGTTTTTTCTTTTTTCTTCTTAAGAATCTCTTTTTTCCTTATCTTTAATTCTGTTTCTGGCTAGCATGCACTACAGTTTCCTTTTTTTCAAAAAATAAAAAATTCCTATAAGTACATCTTGGTAGGCAAAAGAAACTTTGTGATGGTGCTTAAAGCACAATAAATTTACTAATAATCAATGTTATTAGGTCAAAAAGTTTAAGGAATATTGGAGAGCGGTATTTGATATTTGAAAATAGAATATAATTTGGTTCCTTTAATTCATCTGGCCAAGATCATTGATCCTCTGTGAGTATCTCTTTTAATCATTTGTACAAATTAAAGTGAAATTTTTGCAACTTTTCTTTAATCATTTGATGGGCCAATAGATCGAATGAAATGCGCTTTCCCATAAGGATTCTTTATTAGTGCCGAACACATTTTGATTGACTTATTTCAAGTGTTTATAAATTAAAATAATTTTTAATTTTTTAATGTTTTGGACAAGTAAATTTAAAAGTATTAATTTTCAATCAAAATAATTAATAAGCTAAAAATTATAAATAAATATTTTTGACTTTTGATGTTTGATTTATAAGCAAAAATTAATTCAAACAGACTTTAAATTTGCTCAAGCGAGACTTCAGTAATTAGTATTATCGGCTTCCAGCTCCCAAAAATATGTATTAGAAATTTATTTTACTAAATTAAATTTATGAAATTATATTTTAAGATTTTAAAATTTTATAATTAATACTTAATTAAGTAGTGATTTACTGATAAGGGTAATATTACAAGTGACTAATAAATTTCTCTTCATATGTTAAGATGGACAATTAAGAAAAATTATTTTTGTACAAGGATAGATAAAATAAAGCGGAGGGAATCCTTAATTAACCATTTTACTTCGAATGATTAATTAATAGGGCACGATAGATATATTTTAAGGATTTACTTCCGAGCATTGTTAATTATGTGACTTAATGTTTGGAGTTTGGTCATGTAATTATGTTAATCAGTTGTGGTTGTGGTTGATAATCATTAATCAAGCAACTAAACTGTTAAGTGCATGGAAAGCTGACTAATTACCTAACTTACCACAAGGACAATCTCTTAATATTTAAAGTATATTTTTTTCATCTATCATCGAGCGTATATGATCCATTCATTTTCAATAGAAAATTTTGACTTCTAAAAGGACATTTGATAAACAACATTTTCCTTATAATGAGTCATTATGAAGAATGTGAACTATAATTATCTAGTAAGTTTCAAATACCAAACAAAGAAAGGGAGGGGAATAGTATAATACTATTTCTTTCCGTTCAAAATAAGTGATGGTTTAGTGCAGACAAACTTATAAAAAAATGATTCATTTTTAAAATATTAGAAGTGCTTTTACTAATTTATTCGTAATTAAATGCTTCAAAAAAAAAGCGTCTATAACATTGTGAAATTTCTTCTTTTCCTTTTTTTTGATCAAACGGTGTAAAACTCCTTTGATAGTGTAAATCCCATGTACTAAAACAAGGGTAATTTTAGAAGAAGAAAATCAATTTCTCCTTAAATTCCTACTTATTCACTTCTTTTTAAAACGGAGAAAGTATATATATTATTTTATTTTAATTTCTAATTAGAAGTGAGCGTTGACCAATGGAATTACATGATTGAAATTCCACCAAGTAGGACGGCAATGATGTCCACTCCATGTCCCATATCACAAATGCAAGTGAAAAGAGAAACAACTAGCTTAGTGTGTCCCACCATCTCACACTCTTTTTCAGGTCTTCACATCATAAGAAGGTCAACGTCATCACTTTTCTCATTGCAACTACATACAACAGGGAATTTAATATGATGATACAGGTCACTCCAAGTGTTTTTTGCTCTCATCTTATAGGGTGGTTTCGTTTTAGGGATAATAAAAAATGCATGGTATTTCGGTCAAAATAATTATCAAAAAAATGATCATTTGTTGTATAGACATGTATAGTTAGTATATATTTCATGTATAATTAGATTATATTCAGTTTTTGAGTGTATAATAATGTATATTTAGTATACAACGCTGATATAAATAATCTACACTAATGTATACTTTCACTTTTGACAAATTATATTATATAATCATGTATATTATTTTTTTATATAATTTTTGACTATTTTTATGTTATTAAAAGAAAGATATATTTATTATAAATAAATTAGTTTATCATATATATTTAAAAATATCCTTATTCTTTGAGCTTGCAAATTTGAGCACATTTAGTATGACTAATTTCTGAGAATACCTACTTCTGACAGAAAACCAACAAACACATAATACTTCTCTACCTAGCCTTCTTGATATTTGCACTAACATCTTCGAGAAATGTTTAGTTGCTGCGGAGCCATGATTTGACGTTAATTAATTTAAGATCCTAGTCGTTTTAGTTTGGACCAAAATTCTTAAGTTTGGCTGAGCCCATAACTGTTCTCTGACTAAGTCAGAGATGGTTGTTCATTTGCTTTTAAGTGAATGAATATGTACCGTTAAGAAGGACATAAGTAAGGAAAATAGTTGGCAGCTTTTAAATTTGGTACGTGAAATTTATATCTGCTGAAATATATAGGTATAAAAACTTTATTAATTTAAAGCTTGAATACAGTTTTAGATCTTTAGAACTTTAAATCTTTAAGGGTTAAATCTGGGACTAAGTACAATGTTTTCTGTTTTCATAACTCAATCAGGCTTTAGAGCTAGCAAACGACGGTAGAATTAGTTTTCAAGTGTTAGAGATATTACAATAGCCAAAGATAAAATGATTAGAGTTAATTCTCTATATGGTCAGCCAGTTTTAAGTTACTTTTGAATCTTTCTTCCTTATATAGTCAACTAAGTATTGAAAAGATTTCATTAAAGTTAATTTCCTAACATGCTATCCAACAAAGAGAAAAGAAAATAAGGTAGTTTCAGGGACAAACATTGGAGGCTGAGCTTAGATTAGAAAATTAGAAGTACAACATATACATTATGTTTTCATATCTCAGAAAACTAGCCACATCATTCAGCCAGGGGCGGAGCTACTCAGGAATTCATCCATTCATCCAAACCCCTTCGATGAAAAATTATATGGTCAAAATAATAATATATAGTATTGCATTCAGCATAAACAATAGCAAATACATTGATAGAGAAAACTTGAAATCTAGCTTCAGGTTTCTACGAAGCTTCCCTGGATATCAAGTATCGAGTTTTACTCGATCGGGATAATCAAATCAAATGTAATTTTTTAAAAAATATCCAAATCAAACCAACGGATCAAGCATCCCTGTGAAGAGTTCAAATCAATGATTGACATTGTCAATTGAGAAGTTGGAAAAATCAAACAAAACCGGAGTTATCAGATATACGAACTCGATTTTGGTTTCTCTTTAAAACCTAACCGAAATTATCTGCTTCGGTTTGAGCAGAGGAAAAATCAAATCGAACCAATCAACGGTAATCATATTTAAGAGCTCGGTTTTGATTTATCCTAAAAAAACCGAACCAAAGTTATCTTCTTCGGTTTGAGAAGAGGAAAAACTAAACTTAACCGAGGTGCAAAAATTATAGTATTTAATTTCTGTTTCGGTGCGTCAGCTAGAAATGAAATGTGGAAAACTTAAAACGAACCCATGTATAAATTCCAAATTGAACGGGCTGATCAATAATACTCAAGCTAAGAATTCAATCAAAATTATAGTATTTCCTAATGCATTTGCTAATGTGAAAAGCGAAGATCATATCGAACTAGAAAAACTTGCTCGATCGGTCACGATAAGTTTGAAAATAAAACCCAGAAAAGTTCAAAAAACAAAGTCGAATTCAATGATCAGAACTCCCATACCAAATCAATACTAGCAGTCTAGCATGATGGATGACTGAAAGATATTTTAGGTGCGATTTCTGTTTTCCAAATTAGAAACCGAAAATTGAACAATTAGAGAAACAAATAAAACTAACATAGACGACATCAACATCCATGTAAAAAAGGAAAATGTTAACTAATATATTGGCAAATTACCCATTAGAAAATCGAAAATCAAAGTACAAAAATTCAAATAAAATCGAACAGCTGATGAATAATCCAACCTAGAATTAGAACTAACCATAGATTTGATGTGAAGAGTGAAAATTCAGGGGCTCGACCTCCGGTCTGAGAATGAGGGAGAACCAGACGAATGTGTTTGTCAAGCTTGTTCTGATACTCCAGCACAGAGGAATGTGCTTCATGGCTCAGTCGGTTAGCTTTGGCAGTGGATTTTATACTTCACACTTGATTGGTTCGGCCCAATATAAAAGAGAAATGGATTGGAAACCTGTTTGGGCTTGGCTATAAGAATCTCAACCAGGCCCTAATTATTGTTGTTACTGTTAGCACTTTTTAAGTTAAAAATGACACAAATTAGCAGATTTTAGGGCCGTTATCTCAATCATCAGTGTTTAGAAGTTGGATATTTCTCTCTCTCTATATATATATATATATCACCCGGTCATCTAATTTATTAAAAATGGCCAAGTATATATTATACGCACACTCGATTGTATAAATTGTGTATATACGTACATATATATATGTATATATATTTATGTGATATAAAGTATGCAGAATGAATACATTATACATATATTTTGTATATTTATAAATTAGGACATCTCCAAATCATAACATTAAATTTTATCAACACTATTTTGGTGTAAATCAACTCCTATCCATTCAATAAATTTTACATGAAAAAAGAATATTTTTCTCTCTTCATTATTATGCTAGTATTTTTATTTTCTTATTTCATAAAACAAATATTTTAACTACCATATATGATTCATATTCTTTCTTTTATGGTGGTTCAATATAAAATTATATTAAATAAAAAATTATTTAAATTCTACATAAATATTCAATATTCAAGATCACTATGTTGCTCCAATAAATGCTCTATTAGTGTGTTACCTAGTTTAAAATAAGCTTTTTTATACTTCATTTTTTTATGTTGAGCTAGAAATTATTGAAATCAATAATTTTCATCTATTGTCATTTCTACAGTCGGAGTTGGACCTTTCAACGCATCTTGCATTGGTGCATTAAAATAATGCTCATACAATCCATGTTTTAATAGTATTGGTGAATCTGAAAAGAACTCAAGATTATTAAGTTATTATCGCAATTTTTCTAAAATTAATTGTTTTGTTGTACTTTTTAGAATTAGTATGTATTTATATTTCAATTTTGATGTATGTCAATCGCTACTTTGTTAAATGTTGTCTAATAACTTATATATTTGCATTTCAAATTTTTGTGAAAGTTAATTGTCGTTACATCCAACTATAATTTATTATAGAATTAACATAAATTTAATTTAGAAAAAGTCAGATATAGAAAGATTAATTTAAAAAAAAAAAGTTTTCTAGTTGAAGTTAATATGACAAAAATATCATATAAAAATAATTAAATATACAAAAGATTTAATTAAAACATACAATTTATATAATATTTAGTTAAAAATCTTGGATAATGAAATAATATTGAAATACTCAATAAATCGAATTGGTGTGCTGAATAGTGTTGTGCTAATCTTGGTCTAACACTATTCACTTACTAAAATGGTGTGAAATTTAATGTTCGAGTTTCAAAACATCAAATTTTACACTAAATCAGAATTTGGTGTAAAATTTTAATTGTTGAGTTAAAGTTTCAAAACATCAAATTTACACCAAAATATGATTTAATGTGAAATTTCATGTTAGAGTTGAAGATGGTCTTAGATGGCTCAAAAATATTAAATTGTATTTTTCTATTAAAAATTATTAACAAAATGGCAGTGTACCAACACGCAGCCCAATTTGACATCTATTAGTCATGTTTTAAAAGGTAGGGCATAAATTGGCCATTTCACACATTTTGGGCTAACAAATTTAGCTCTGCCTAACCCATAAATCAAATAGTAATTTTTTTATAGTAAATTTGAGTGTCTTTTTAAAGATTTTCATATATTTGTGAATGTTTAATTAACTTAAAAAGGGGATGGAAGTTGTTATTTCTTCTTAGTTTCCGCTTTCTCAAATTAAAAGGCATTATTTCTGAAATTCTACTCGAAACTTTAAGATATTATATATGTTCTTACAAAATTAAAATACGTCGTGCTTTCAAATTCAATTTTTTTCATTCAAGCTTTCAGAACACTATGTTATTAAAATTTTAATTTTTTCAATTTAAACTATTTGTATTATCTAAATCATACGATTGAAATATGACAAATAAAAAGTCTTATCATAGACATTCAAAAATATTGGGATTGAGTTGTGAAGTTTGAATTTTAAGATCATCATGAAGTTTCAAATAAGGACAAAAGAAAAAGGAAAATAAAAAGGACAAAAGAAAAAAAAAAAGAAAAAGGAAAATGCTATGGGTAGGCTTCGTTTGATCATTAATTGAATCATCAGCTAAGAATTATCCAAATGGTCGATGGCTGCGTTTGATCATTTGGATATGTACAATAAATATCTATTTCCTAAAGAGGACTTGACTATATTAAATGTAAATTAATAAACAGTCCAATATTTTTCTCAATTTATAATTAATCAAAACTAAGATCCAGTAATTAGCATTATTCCGACCAGTAATTAATCAATCTATTTATTTATTAATATTAAAATCACTATGTTATTCCGACCAACTAAAAGCATTATTCCTATTTTCTTATTTGTGTTCTCAATCTTTTTTTCGCTATCCACACACTATTTTGGATTTCTTCCCTCCTTTTTTGCCTTCTGTCTCGTCTCCTTTTATTCAATTATTTATTTTTATTTTAATAATATATTATATTCACCTTACGAATTCATCAGATTCTATCTTTCTAATTATCAATTCAATTATGACCATTCAAATGGAGGTCATAAAGAGAAAGAATATTGCGATATACCCTCTTTTCTCTTTTCCGTAAACTTTAATTTGTATCGTGATTCCTTTAGTTTTTTAAATTATTGTGATTTACTACTAGAAAAAGGTGTAAAATTATAATTTTTAAAGATGATTTAATTTTTTTTAAATATTGTTATACTAGAAGGTGATTTTTTTTCATATTTAGTGGTGTTTTTTTTTTTTTTGAGGAAATTTAATTTTGTTAATGTTTAGAGGTTAGAACGCTGATTTTAGTTGCTCCTTTACGTGCAAAGTTAAGAGGAGAAAGAAGAAAGAAAATTGCAAAAGACTTTATAGGAAAGAAAAAAAGAACTAATACTAATAAATCCAACACGCTAAAAATCAATAAAATTTTTTTTTTTCTAGCTACAAATGATAATGAAGATGAATGAAGAAATATATTTATTTTCAAATTCTATGAGGTCTAATATTCTACCGGTTGGATATATTCTTTAAAAAACGAGAATAGTAAATGCCTTTTGTCTAAGCTTACATGTCCTTTTACTTTTTGTGACATGTAAAAATAGAAAAGATAAAACCTCAAAAATACTAATTTTCTATCATTTAATGGAAACAAAATCAATTATCTACACCTATTTTATCCACTTAAAATAAAAATGTTATACATATTTCACCATTAAATTCACTTTGAATTCAAGTTATAGCTGTCTAAAATATAAATATAATATTGATCAACCTTGAGAACTTGCTTTCTTGGTAAACTTTAATTCCTATTTTGTTAATCAAAATTATAATACAAGATTTTAACATCAATTGAAAGAGATATATATGTAGGGTACGTATCCAAAAATTAGTATATTATTTTAGGTTTGATTTCAAAATTATTCTTTATGAATCTACTAAATGGATATGTATGAACACTTATTATGATATTCATTGTGGAAAAATGAGTTATTCATTTGATAGAATTCAATATAAATGTAATATTCTTTTTTTTTTTTTAAAAAAAAAGGGATAGAATCTTAATACATTTGAATATTATCTTCATAAAAGATATGTATTAGTAGTGGCGGATGTATGTGGTGTAATATGTGTGCTTAAACACCCATTGCTTCTTGTGATCAATGGAGTATTATTTACGTATAAAATTTAATAATTCACTAAAATATATCAATTGAGCATCCGCTTTATGTAGCAATGTTCAAACTAAAAATAATTGAGGATCCATAATACAAAATTTCTGATTTCATCAGTGTGTATTAGTCACCCCTTTCTAGCTCCATGTGATAATGGTATGGTCTGTGCATATTCCACTTATGAAATTTTACTAGGTATTTTATTATCGTGGTATTGTTTTGCATTATATTAGTCATTACTCATGTTTTCAAAGATTTTTAATTATTCTTAAATATCCATAAAAATTCAAATGGGCATTCGTGATGCCAAAAATTAGTTAAATAATAAAATTGTATATTTTTCATAACTTAAATTTTTTGATGAGACGATTACCTATGATCAAAATTAGGGATGACAACGGGGTTGTGCGGAGCGTGTGTGAGACGGGTTTAGAGCTATACAAGGCGGGGGCGGGTTTAAAGTTATGTGGGATGGGATGGGTGCGGGGTGAGTTGAAGTAGCTATTTTTAAAACTAATTAATGGAGGGGGGCGGATGGCGGGTTTAAAAAATCAAATAGTAATTCGAAGAAAATTAAACATTTGTAATTAGTAAAAATCAAAGATATAAACTTTTTATATTAAACATTGACTTTAATTTTATTTTTTTTCTAAAATTTAAATTAGACATATCTGGTAAATTATTAGTTGTTAAATGTTAATTTGAAACTTTTAGTTTACGACTAAGAAACAATTGTTGAAATATGAACTACAAATAGTTAATTAGTGAATTTTTTTTAAAAGATTATGAATTTTAATTTTTCATATTAAATTTAATTAAAAAATCACCATGAAAGACACACCCGTCCATTGAGATCCCTAATGAAAACTCCTCGCCATCCATTAAAAAGACTTTTAACGTATGGTAAGACGCTTCAAACACACTCTTTCCACATTTAATTTCTTCGTTTCACACTGAGATATATGTGTTGAAAAATCAAGTCTAGGGCTAGTTAGTTAACAACTTGTTTAGAACTTTCTTGTTTGAGGAAAAAGTGAGACCATTGGGTTGTTGTACCACGATAACGGAGTCAAAAATGCTCATGCCAGACCAGGCTCTTTATATTTCAACATGGACATAATTAATTTCAAATGAAATTATTACTATACCTAACCACCCTGTAATATTAAAACACGTTGAACATTTAAACAGTGAAAATAAATGTAATTAGTGGGATATGGATGTGAACTCCACGAATCACAATTAAGTATAAAGTGGGATTATATGTGAAAGCCCAACTAACTTTCCACCTATAATTCGTCATTATCAGTACAAATAATACTGTTTGATACTACTGGAATATTGTTCAATTAAGTACTAGTAGTTCATGGAAATTAATCCAAAAAAACACATGTTAAGTAGTTCTTTTGATTTTAATTTCATTTTCTTTATCATCAACTTAAAAGTAAAAATTACGTTAGGGCAGATGATATTAGTAGATGTCTATTTGCTAACTAATTTATTTTCTTTCTACATGTATGATTATCAAAATCAATCTCAAGATAAAATATAAGATTATCTTATCTCATGTCAGGTTGGAGGTTTAAGTAGTCCTTGGGTTATTTATCTCACCATTTTTATTTTAGTGATGAGTTATTTATGGTGGAACAAATTATCCAAAAATTAGTTATTCTGGGACAACTTATTCCCAACCAAAGATCCAAATACTTATAAAAGATAAAAGTTACGTACATAAAGACTCATATTAGTCAGAACGATAATGCCAAAACTGGAAGATAAAATAATTTAACATGCATGTGAACTAAATCAAGAATTCCTCAAAAGGAACTCATTCAAAGTCAGGACAAGATAAAAGACTTTGATAAAGTCACCTAGGACTATTGCGCAGCCAAGATAGGCAATGGGCTAATATTATTTAGTATAAATACTTGCCTCATACAAGGAGACGGATCACCAAGTTAGCTTTCTTTAATTTAACATACATATACACCTTTTTCCCCTTCTCTTTCAAATATCAAAAACATAAACTTCAATTTTGTTAGGTAATAACTCAACATGGGGAGAATGGTTGTTATAGCTGCAGCAATGACTTTGTTAGTGACACTTCAAGTTTTACAACCTCCATTAATGGTTTCTGCCGCCAACAAAGGAAAGGTGGTAACCGTTTTGAGTATTGATGGAGGCGGTATTAGAGGAATTATTCCTGGAACCCTGCTTGCCTTCCTTGAATCCAAACTTCAGGTACCTATACTTTTATTTTATATGACAGTATTTGACTGTAATTTGTTAAAAATATAGTTGGAACTTGCAAAAACATGTCATTCTTTTTTCTAACTGACTAACTAGGAAATAAAATGTGTCATATAAACTGTAACTGAAGAAATATTAATCATTTACTTTCTTCTGATATCCTTGTGAATTTATTTGTGTAGGAACTTGATGGACCAAATGCAAGAGTTGCAGACTACTTCGATGTGGTAGCAGGAACAAGCACAGGTGGATTAATAACAACTATGCTTACTGCTCCTAACAAGGATAACCGCCCTTTATATCAAGCAAAAGACATTTCCAATTTCTACATGGAGAATGGCCCTCAAATTTTTCCTCAAAGCAGGTTAAAACAGTGAATTAATTAATCAAAAGAGTTTGTTTTTCTATCTAATTTTATTCTTAATACTGAATGCAAGTGCTTAATTATTATCTACGATTCAGGCGTAACAGCTTCGTGAGAAGAGTCACAAATTTGTTAGGGGGGCCAAAATATGATGGCAAATACTTGAGAACAATTATTAATTCAATATTAGGCAATCTTACAATGAAGCAAACGTTGACTAATACTGTCATACCAACTTTTGATATCAAACGCCTTCAACCAATAATCTTCAGTACTGCGGATGTAAACTTCTATCCTAACAACATTCTTTATCTTAATATATATTTTATATTTTCTTCATGTTTAATATAATTATTTAAATTAATTTGTCTACAGGCAAAAGCAAATATCTCCAAGAATGCTAAATTATCAGACGTTTGCCTTAGTACCTCGGCAGCACCAACTTATTTCCCAGTGCACTATTTTGAGACTAAGGATGCTCAAGGGAAAACACGTATGTTTGATCTTGTCGATGGAGGTGTAGCTGCAAATAATCCAGTGAGTAACGGTTCCGTTTACCAAATTAATATATTGTTTGTGCACAAAAGTTAAATTTTATATCTCGTTCTTTTGGAAATACCAATATTTACACTTTTTTTTTGGACTCTTACGTTAGACCTTAATGGCAATAACACACGTTTCAAAACAAATCATGACGGGCAACTTCCAATACGAGGATATGAACAATACGGACTGCAAGAAAATGTTGGTTCTGTCATTGGGCACGGGTAGAGGCAAGTACGAAGAGAAGTACAATGCTACAGTGGCTTCCAGGTGGGGGATGCTAGGTTGGGTGTACAACAATGGTGCCACCCCTTTGATAGATATTTATGGTGATGCTAGTGCTGATATGGTAGATATACATGTTTCCACCATGTTTCAGACCTTTGGCAGTGAGAAGAACTACATCAGGATTCAGGTAAGAAAGACTCAACTTCTCTTAGTATATTCAAAATACATAATGAAAATAAATCACCTAATATATATATTTTTTTGTTTGATTGGTGCAGGACGACAATTTAACCGGAGAGGCTGCATCTATGGATATTGCAACGAGAGAAAACATGGAGACGCTTATACAAATTGGTAATGATCTGTTGAAAAAGCCAATTTCAAGGGTCAACTTAGAAACAGGCCGATATGAACCAGTTGTTGGGGAAGGCACCAACGAAGCTGCTATAGTCCGCTTTGCTCAGTTGCTTTCAGAGGAAAGGAAGCTCCGAATAGGCAACTAAGAAGTGAACATCACAGTTCACTTACAATTTATCACACAATTTGTTGGACGATTAATTTGTATTCTTTTACCTTCAATAGTGAGCCATGTTGTAATATCAGAATAAACATCCCAAGAGGAAAATTAAATTAATGCAATTGTTCTAATTTTTTTTCCTAAGCTCCTATCAATTGTTGACTTATTCAGGTGTCATAGTATACTCAATCTGTTCTGACATGCACATACAGGAGCCTAGTGCACCAGCCCTTTTATAAAGGGAGGTGGCAATTGTTGCATAACCCCACGGAAGAATGGATTCGTGCACGATTGAAATGCAGCTCCTAGTAATCCAAAGGAAGATAAAAATGAATCCAGGAAACTACTGTGTACTAGAAATATTGCACATCAAGAGGTTAAAAAATATTCAAGTAGGCTGGGACAAAGGGCTTTTGCAGAAGCCGCAGATAACTAAGTTTGGAGCATCCAAACGTCCATATTACTAAATTAAAATGGAGAGATACTTTTTTCCTGCATTAAATTCCCTTTCCTTTCTGTACAAAACACATTGAGGTATATTCACTGCTATATATTTTGTATTCAACTGAAGAATTGCCATTAAGCAGGATTAAAAGTCAAGCCAGAAATCAGCTCAAACTTTGATAACCACAATTTGTTTTTGTACTCCATGAGAAGTTGAGAACAAACCGTTCTTTTTGTACTCCATGAGTAACAAATCCTGCAAGAACTCAAAATTTAGAAGAAAAAAAAAAGATCAATGAGATTGAAGGATGTACAACAAATTGGAGTGCCAAAGTTTCTATATCTCCTATAAGATAAGAAATGACAGATTGAAGTGAGGCTAAAGTCGAGAGAAAGATGTAAAGAGAGCATCAACAGTAGTAATGGCAAAACAAATTTGTTAATCGCTAGCAAGTAGCACATCAGAAGGAAATACCTGATTCTAGCTGTTTGAGGCCCGTAGGTTAACCTGCATCACTATATGTCTACTGTGACCTGTGCCAAAAGATTCAACTGACAAGTATTACTAGCAGCATCATTTGATATCTCAAACAACAATAACATATCCAGTGAAATTCCTTAAGTGGCGTCTGGGGAGGGTAGAATGTACGCAGACCTTACCACTACCTCATAGAAGTAGAGAGGTTGTTTCCTGAGAACTCTCATCTCAAAAACCCATAAACAGAATAAACTAGATATGACAAAAAGGGAACAAAAAGAGCAACTATTAACAAAAAACACATGTCAATATGTAAATACGCTAGAATTAACACACATACGACAGATAATAACAACATATGATATAATACACGCCTACTCCTGCTACCTTACTATACCTCAAGGTTAGACATCCACATAACTCTACCAACCAATTAGCTTGCTACTCTAATTTGCAACCTCCACTCCTTTTTAAGGTCATGTCCTCGTTGAGAACCAGTTTTGTCATATCTTGTCTGATCACCTCCCCTGAATACTTCTTCGATCTACCTCTACCCCTCCGTGTTACTCTCAAAACCAACCTCTCCCACCTCCTAATAGGAGCATAGGTACTCCGTCTTTGCACATGTCCAAACTATCGCAGTCTCGCTTTCCTCATTTTATCAGCCATAGGGGCCACCTCTAGCTTCTCCCAAATTATCTCATTCCTAATCTTATCCCTCCTTGTGTGACCACACATCCATCTAAAAACATCCTCATCTCTGCGACATGCATCTTCTGAACATGTGCATTTTTTATTGGCCAACACTCCACCCCATACAACAAAGATGGTCTAACCACTATTCCGTAAAACTTACCTTTGAGTTCAGGTGTTATCTTCTTGTCACACAATACTCCGGAGGCAAGCCTCCATTTAGTCCATGCTGGATATCTCATAGTATCGTAAAATTTGGATAATAATTGGAAAATGACTGCAGTTTATGTTTGAGTCAAGAATTCAGCATATACCAAAATTTTACTGAAACATTTTAGCATAACCCTTCTTCTCCTGCTCTCGTTTAAAAGCAATCTGTCATAATTGTTAACAAATTAGAAAGCAAGTACATTTGAGAAAGAAAACTAGAAAACGTGGAAAATGCTCATATGCTTGAACTTGCAAAAGGAGGTGAAGATGTTAAAAAAATATTTTGATCTGATAATGACTAACCTTCTTCATAGCAGCAGCCAGCTCCTTCTTTACCCCCGCTGAAAGTATAATTAAGAAATAAGGATGTCACTTTTTTGGGTCTGATTTTCAAGGATATATACCAAGACCGGATGTGAATGATATTTATTTCCTTTATTTGCATAAAATATAACCAGTCAAACCAAGTTTAATGTGAAAACTTTATGAGTATCTCTGAGTTTTCTATATAATCAGTTTAGGCAAAACATAATGAACACAATATTCAACTGCTACTTCTCCTTTTACGGATTAAAAGTTCCATTGGACGTAAAGAACATTTGTATCATATCGAAGTTACTAAGTCTGAGATTCACAGCTAAAGACTTCAACCTTGTTTGGCACCATGCGAATAATCTAATACAACTTAGGGTATACAGGTAGCTAGGAAATAATACAGAAGAAAGTAAAAAAGGAGCAGCAGCACAAGTATTAATATCAATGTATCAAAATATACTCGTTATACTTCGACATTTAAAGAGTTGCTTCCTTAAGATGTCAAAGATGAAATTCTACGTCACTAACCATTGTTTGGCTCTAACTGAAGGGCCTTCTTAAAACTTTCAGCTGCTGCATCTATAGCATTCATTGCCATATATGCCTGAAATAGAGAAAATGATGGTTCAAGGTTTTGGACATGTATAATAACCCACATAGTGAAGTATGAAGACATTAAAGTACAAGTCAATCACTAATCCTACAACATCAAGAAAATATTTTAGACTTGTGGTGTCCGGCCAGCTTGTGAGCCTGCCACCTCCGACCAGGTGTCGATTGATACAACAGGGTACCTGCTAACCCCCACCAGCAGAAGTACCAAAGTAACTCTGCCCATTAAGGCTTGGACAGAAGAAACACCAAAGGTTTTTGCCACCATGGTATTTGAAGAATATATTGTTATGACCTAACGCTTCTCCTGAATATAATAGTGCAAAGGGCTGTTTAATGAAAAGAAAGATCAGGATTAGAAGAAGATGTCCAGGTCCAGATTGATATGCCAAAATTGGTGTAAAATTAAAGTTTGATAGTAAGCCAAGGCTCTGTTCACTGGATTAGAAGAGGACGCAGAGCATGCAGTTGACAGGAGCTGTAGTTATCTAACCGTTTTAAATTTACATTGAAAAGTAATATTCCAAATCTAAAGGAACTTAAATAATGTGAGACGAGCATGAGAAAGGAACTTATGGTGCAAAGTTTGGATCCTAGTGAAGTCTATTCACCTCCATGATGAAAGAAAAAATTCATTCCAACTAGAAAGAAATATAAGGTCGGTAGACAATCTCAATGCAAAAGAAGTAGAAGTAGAAGTTTTTTAGCACTATGGAAGATGACGATTGCAAAGAACATCATAAGTTATTCTATAAGTTTAGACTTCTAAGTCCAAGAACACTGAGGAAAATGATGCTACAGGCTCCTTTTTATCATAATATTGCAGTTATGCAGTAGATCATATTATATGCTATTCATGTTCTCTGTCCTTTTACAAATCAAGTCAGGCTTTCTTTTGCTCGGGAAATCTAGCCATTTGAACTACATTTTATAGCTCAATACACCAACCTGGCCTTGGCGGTAAAAAGCTTTGATGTTGTCTTCTCCATCATAAATCGCATCATTAGCATCCAACAATGCTCCAGTAAGATCTCCTAACTTCAGTTTGCAGGCCTGAACAAGAATGTGAACATGATTTTGCTGAGCAAGAGAAAAGGATATGCTACATAGTCCAGAATCAAGAACACGAGAGTAAATATTTATATGTAATCAGTCCGAATATCCACAATAAGTGGAAAATCAAGAGGTTAAAAAGGACCATAGTATTTAAAATGAACAATTAAGAAGTTCAAGGCATTGCATAAAGAAAACAAGAAGAAGTTGTGAAGGCATTTCAAAGATATCTAACAAATGCAAATATTTGACTGTTTTCAATGCATATAGGCATTGAAGGCCAACATGTATAGATTAAAACAAGGTTGTTTTTCATTGACCCAAAAAAAAGAAAAAAACATAAACACAACCTTTGGTTGTAGTCTACACATTTTGTTTTTTATTTATTTATATGGAAGTACATTAACAAAGCTGTTTTCTTCAGGAAAGTTACATCCTCAGGATATGTTCTCACCATAAGCTCAGAAAAGGGACTAGTTCTATTTTATGCAACTGAAAGTCCTACTAAGTCCATAAGATTCTGACAGCAAGAAAATCATTATGTAACACCAAATGGTTGCAAGAGAATTTCGGAGAACTTACAGAACTATTTGCAAGTATCTGGGACTTTGTCTTTCTCAAATACTCGCTTGTTACTGTACAAGGAGGCAAATAATTCCTTTAGACAGATGTCCTAGTTATGAGAAGCTCTAAATGATAGAAGCAAAGCAAATCAGATAATTCATTTATAGCTGCAATTAGAAAGTCACCTTTATCAATGTCTTCCTTATCCCAGCATAAGTCTGTATAACGAACAGCCTTCCTGTACTTTCTGATAGCCATCTTATAGCCTTCCTTCTGTCGATGACAAATATGAAGGTAATATGCAATCTCATTTTGAAATAGACAAAGTGAGCATCTAAGTCTAAGCCCATGGATAAAAAATCTCATTGCGCTCTCTCTCTCTCTCTCTCTCTCTCTCTCTCTCTCTCTCATTCTATTTATTTTCTTATTTTTTGCAGTAGACCATCTTTCGTGTTCAGAACAAGCTATCAATCCAAGCTTACTTTTGGAAACATATCTGTATGAACTTACACAAAATCACAACGTATACTTGAAACAAACAGGAAATATCCATTAACCAAGTACCTTGTAATGTTCATTGCCAAAAGCTTTGATACAGTCAACAGCATTTATCCACCAAGTAACTTCATCAGGTTTCACATCAAGATCTATTGGCCAATCAGGGTAAGTGTCGCCATCTTTAAAGAAGTTAGTTGTGCCATCATCTGCTCCCTCTGGAATTTCTCCACAGTCCACTATTATCACAGGAAGATCAGGAAAACCATTTTCACTTGTTTTGACATGTTCAACTACACGAATCATCCCCAAACCCTTGATTACGCGGCCAAATACGACATGCTTTCCATCTAGAACATGTGCTTGAGAAGCAGTGATAAAAAATTGAGACCCATTTGTATTTGGACCAGAATTAGCCATGGAAAGCATCCCTTTTCGTTCATGTTTGAGTTCAAAATTTTCATCTTCAAATGTCAAGCCATAAATTGATTCCCCACCAGTGCCATTTCCAGCAGAAATATCCCCACCTTGTAACTTAAAGCCTCTGATGACATGATGAAAACAAGAACCCTGCATAAGAAGCAAACAATATTACAATGAATTGCTGCTATGTTGCTCGGACTCTTCAAAAGTGTGAGGGAGCGCATGTGGGATTCTCCAAAATAGTGTATATTCGGAGAATCCAACATGGGTGCGGCATTGAAAGTGAAGAGTCCACGTAACTTAGATGAATGGAACAAAAAGATAGAGGTTAAAACAGAAAATCATACAAAGAGAATAAACTGTTTATTTATTTATTCTTTTAAGAAAGGTAAGATCAATTTATATGTGTTTATATGGATTAAGTTATCAAAGATCGTACTTGCCTTCGGTTACATCAATTTAAAGATACTTATGTGTGACTAATTATAAAAAAGGAATCAGTTACAACTGATTGCAAATTAGAAAATATGAATTATTGACAAATGTAATCTTGTCCAAAGAAATAAAAAATATACTGATGGTGAGTGAGGGGAATACATTAAGGGAAGGGACTGACAAAATTAAGGGGAAGGCATGGGTGGCTGAATGCCTTACAAGGTGTGGCCATCCACACACCTTTACCCATTTGGTTTGTTCCCTTTTTTTGCTACCTGTTTGAAATTTTTGATAAGAAAAGTTGCCCCTTAGTTTGTGGACTCAATTTATTTGGGCCCATGAAAAAATAGATTTAAATAGGATAAAGCATGAAGTAACAGAGACAGTTGCAAATTCAGGTAATTCCAGAACATCCACCCAAAATTCATGCTATGTTGGAACCGTTAAGTGTTATTATCAGCAATCACTTGTCCTCCTCCCTATTAAATCATCACTGGCACTAGATTGTTTGACAATTCAGGATACCATGTCCTACAACCAAACTGAACAGACGACAATGGTCCATTCCCCACCCAAGGTGAGAATTGTTTCCATATGTGCATCCACACTCACTTTCCTCCTCATATATGTATATATATATTTGCTGGGTGGTTGAGAATCTTGATTAACAATCCATGAAGTTGTGAGAAGGGCCCCACTCCCCTTTATTCTTTCCCTAAGCTTAATAGTAAGTTCACATACATTACCTTCCTCACACAACTGTAAAATAAAGCAGAGAAACAAAAGAACAGCAAAAAAATTCCACCCCTACTGGCACAAGAAGAACAGAGTTTATGACACGATTCATAAACATCAAACAGAGTGATGTATACTACTATTTTCAAGTAAAATAGTATTGAAGTCTAACCAACACAACTCGTACAATATGATCACATGCAGCATCCTGTAATCTGACTCATCAACATATACACCGCCACAAAAAATAGATAACAAATAGGAAACTGAAAGTATAGGAACTATAATACACCCAAAAACTACAAGTAGTCCACAAATAAGCCTCAATTCCAAACTAGCTGGGCTTTGACTGCACGAATCATCTATATGACCATATACATCCCCTTTTAGGCCCATTTCATTCAAAAACTAAACTATTTTATGTGTTAAAAAGAAAAAAAAGACGAATGCACAAATATATATCAAGCATTGCAGGATGTAAAAACTATTTACGCATACGGAAGTAAAAAACGGAATAAAAACCTTGAAATGAAGGGGAACGCCGGTGTTAGGGCCAATGCCTTTCTCTCCAGTACAAAGCGCCCTGAAATTTTCAGCGGTTTTAGGGACAATGTCTTTGTAAAGCTCAATCACCATTCTTCCTTCAAGCTCTCCATCAACGCTTATGTCCAAATAGCACCTCGGATTCACCATTTTCTCTTAAACTCGAGAAACGTTTCAATGGAAAAAAAAACAAAACCCTTTTGAGTTTTTGAAGGAGCAGTTTATGCTACAGTACGCGGTGGACAGCATGCGCTTTTCCTGCTTCTGTCAATACCTGTGGACTGGTAGAGTGTGGACTGTGGAGGAAAATTTTGGACTCTAATGGGCTGAAACGAGCCCATGGGCCCACTACGACCAACTAAGCCCAATTTCCTTCCATGATGACAGCTGTCCCTTTTGTCAGTATAATAGCGCCAAATGCAGTCTGCTTTTTGTAGTATGCTGTCGCTGAATAAAATTTCGTATAACTATGCGAAAAATATCGCTGCAAAGAATTTATTTTGCAAATTTCATTTGTTTGCCCTAATCATAAAAAACTTTAATGCGAAAATTATGAATAAGATTACAACAGTATATTCGATGAAATTTCATAGCATAGGGTTCAGGGATGAAATACTGCATGCAGATCTCAGTGATGAGTTTAAGATTTTCTTTAATGAAGTTCAAAATTTTAAGGAATAGACACACGAATTAATTGAACGGGCTCGACATCTATTGTATATACATAAAAAGTAATTTTTATCATATAAAAAGTATATAATTTTTCATCAAAAGGGATTTGAATGAACCTCTAAGTACTATTTGACACTGTTACTGGTATACTTTAATTGTTGTCGAAAGACTATCCTAAAAATTATAATAAAGATTATATATGAAAGTCAAGGTTTCTTATGCATGAGGAAAATAAATTTTATAAATAATATTCAAAATTCATTATTTCTATCTCTCGTCAAACTCAGTTTTGCTACTTCCAAAGCGCCCACTCCCAATACTATTCCACGCTCCATTATTTTATTACATTGTATATAAATATTCTTACGATAATATTTTTATTTATTTATCAAATATTAGAAAATAATAAATCTGAGATTGGACCCCTCGTGGAAATTGTGAGGCCCCAATATGGTCATTATTGATGTTTTCCTTGTACTAAATAACTTGAATAGGAAAAAAAACATGTTATTTCTTTTCAACCCACGACAAATTTTTGGAGTATTGAGAAAAAATCCTCATTTTCTATGTAAAAATCTTAGAGTTGGATTTCGAGCGTTGTCTTTTTACCCTTTTCGTATTAACCGTAAGTTGTCATTTTTCATGTGTAAAACATTACTCCCTCTGAAAAAGCTCTCCCTCTTTTTTTTCTTTTTTTTCTTTTAAGAGCTGACAACACTTGAAATTAATAAGAAATAAATATTTTTTGGACATTATATAAAAGTCTATAAACATCACAATTTTAACCCAATTAACTTAAAAAAATTGAATTGCAACAATAAATCAACATCATTTGCATAAAATTCGATAAAAAGGGGTGAAGATAAGTTACATGCCATTATTTGTAATGATCATCTTAAGGTAACGTTTTTGTCGATCAATACGTTTATACGCTCTTACTTTTTGAACCATGAGAACCAACTAGCATTTATATCGAGATATCAAGTATGGTATACGTTATTAGTTCGATCCTCCCACAATAGCGAACATGCATAATGAATATGCTTATTTATCTGATAAATAAATTTTTATTGTTCTTGATCCCGTTTTGCCTTGATTGTTATTTGAACAAATAAAGATTCTATCCTGATCGAGGATAACTCTGTTCATGTATTTTGTAACAATTTTGATTAAAGACAATTTGAAGCCATTTAAGTCATCAATTTGTATTGTTTTAAGATTGGACAGACCGTGTGGAAGCCATATATTACTTACCATTTTTCTATTGGACAATAAGAAACTTTGCTTTGTGGATCTACGCCATATAACCTAGTTCCCATTTAAAGCAATGAAAATATAACAGTGAATTACTTTCTACACAAGATCCAAGATGATTTTTTATACTACATCAAACATACATTGATAATATGTTATTAGCTAGCGTAGCTAATTATCTCACAATATATTGGAACTATTTAATTCACCATCCTACAGTTCTTTCTGATCTCTCCTTTTTGTCCTGTCAGCACACCTATATTGGTCAGCTTTACCATTGATGCTGCGAACTCCTTGGAGAAAAGATAGGGATACTTGCTATAGGTTGACACCAGTGCAGCAGTCGTATTGTCATTCATGAGAGCTTGGTCTGACTGGAGAAGCCCTGAATTGTTCATTAAGTTCTTGAAATATACATTGTCAAACTTGTTAGTTGTGACTGCATCCAGAGGAGCCAAGTTGGAATCCGAATCGTTCTGGTTGGGGCATATGCTTCGCAGACTGCCTAACAATGATGAATCCAGTGTTGGATCAGGATTGCCTGATCCATCAAAATTAAATAGCCTGCGCTTGAACGTGGAACATTGAGCAAATCCAATGGTGTGGGCACCTGCATCAAATGTATGCCAGATAATTTTGACTTCAGTATTATAATGGACAAAGTTAACTGATAGAGCGAGAGGAAAACCATAAGGCTCTTTTAGAAGGAATTAGTTATAAAAAGAAAAGTTGCATCATCTTGGTTTACGTTCAAGTACCTGAAAGCACCACAACATCTTTTACATCAAGACCCTTAGAAACAAATTTCGCAGTAATGTTTTCTAAGGGCTCGAAAGGTGATGGAATCTGATCATTAGCTGCACTCTGACTTGCAGTAAGACTATCTCGACGACCCAAGGATACTGACCAATAGGGTCCTCTAGTCTGAAAACATTCGACAAAACAAGCGAGATCGATTACATGGTAGTTGCATCAAACAATTTGATAAGAGGCTAAGTATATTATATAGATAAGGAATCTGAAAGCCCTTTGAAGGAAAAAAAATCTTACAAGATAAATAGCTTCTCTAGCTGCTAGAGTCAATATATCAGTACATGAAACAGTAGATGGGCAAGCTTTCTCTACATCAGCTTTTATTGCATCAATGACTTCATATCCTCTGGCTGAATTTCGATTAGCGAATGCATTTTTCTCTCCTGTGAATGTGCTAGTATCATCAAGCAGCACTGACCCATCACATCCCTACACAACATAAATAGAATAAAAATCAGTAACCAATTACATTAACTAGCATTAGCTCTGTGTTCTCAATATGTTGTTACATTAAGAATGAGCGTAAAAAGATTTCATGTGTATTACGTTGACAAAACAGTCATGGAAATGCAGTCGCAAAAGAGAAGCAGGCATTCTGGTGTCATTGGAAATAGCAGACCAGACGCCGTATCTAACGATTTTTGTGAGGTTGGGACAAGTGTTATCGTAGTATTTATAATCAAGCTGTCCATACACAAAGGAAGTGAGAAACAAGAAGCCAAGCAAAGGGTTAGTTAAAAGCATATGGTTTTTCATGTTCATGATTGCAGATGCAGTAAACTTTGCTCTTTTCACTATGACATCAGGCGTAAGTCGTAGATGTTATTTATAAGCAAACACAAACTCATGCTCAATGCAGAGTAGAGAGTGGCAGGGCCACTAAGAATTAAGATGTCTCTTTCAGCTAAGTTGGTGCAAATCCATGATTAATTAAAAAATATCAGCTGCTTTTTACAAAAATAAAGTAGTATATGTGAGTGCAGGATGAGGCATCCCTTTGAAACTGAGCAAACTGATAGAAATAAAATACTTCACAAGTTGACTTCTCTACTTCTGCAAGGAAAATGGAATTCATAGATGTGTACATTGTTGGGTTTATAATTAGTGTGAATTGGGAATGAAGGTTAAAAAAAAGGATAATGTGTGGGTAATCAAGTAAAGGCTCTTATTGGTAAATAGAGGGAAAATGTTATCCTTATATTAGGCAACACTTCCTCTAACTTTTAAAGGGTTCCCTAACCATCTCGCACCGTCGCCGTCGACGTCGCCGTTGCTTGCTCGGCTTCAGCAAATAATTTGATTGATAAATATTTTAAACAAAATTTATTTAACAAATTTCAAAATTTTCCTTTTAAAGATATTTTCTTTTGTGAATTATTAATTTATTATTTAATTCGTAAATTATTTATTTTGCGCATAAAAATGTCCCTTTGAACAGATACCTTCCTTCTCAAAAATCACCATGTCTGTTTTGAACAGATGAGACTGTTCTGAACAGGTGGATTCGCGCCCAATTCTGGCTATAAATAAAGGCCATTTTTACATTTTTCAAACACGAAGTTTTTTTTTTTCTGAATACATTTTCTTACAAAGTTAAATTCGAGTCTGTGTGAAGTCATTGTTGGTTCTTTGAGTTCGCTGAAAATCACAAGAGTTTGAGATACCTCTACTTCTGTGATTGTTAATCTGTTTTTTCTACAAGGAAATAATCCACAAACCTCGGATACAGTGAGAAGATTAAATTCCTTAAGGACACATAGTGTATTCTGTGTACTCAAATTGTTGTACATATATTTTTGTTTAGATTCTGTTTCTGCGTTGCTTATTAAAATACAGGAGCAACATACATTTCTTTGGTAGTACAATTTCCTACTTCCTCTAATTGTTTAGAATTTTGGCTTATCCTTTAACAAAACCATTTTCTAGCATTAATTTATATGGTGTTGTATTTAAATGCAGAGTAGATAACTGTTAAAAACATCTAAGCAGTAATCTGATAAGTGCTCTTATATTCCAACTTTACCACAGCTTTTGGTAGCACAATCAAGAGAAAAACCAGTTTTATGCTGCTACTGAGTTGGAGCTACAAAACTTTTTTTAAAAAAAATCAAGAAAAGGTCATCACAAGATTTCAAGTGGAAGTGCAGTGACGTATGCATTGAAGGCATTCTAACATACTGATGCACTTGAACCTTGCTCCTATATGAACAGATTAATTCAATAGAGCACTCAACATCTATTTCATTGTTCAAATCTTTGACAACATAAAAAACCAAAAGCTCTGCCCCCTTCTCTCTCCGTCGTTCCAGTGGGATGAAGGGGGGCTGGTGTCTACCAAGTCAAGAATTGAGGGCTCACAATCACTTGCCAATGTTTTTAATCACATCTTTATTCATTCATAGTTTAATTAGCTTATCTCCCCCTTAAATGAGTAACTAATGGCTATATTGCCTTTTTTTTTTATGTGTAACTGCAAAAAGATAATTACTGCCCTCTTGATTTTTTAGAGTGGCAAATATTTTGGACCAATTTATAGATAATTAAAAACATCATCAGGAATTTAAGTAAGGTGTGCTTGGGAAAGTAATTAAGTTGATGTAAACATTCAGTACGACTAAGTTTTAACGACTCAAACGTACAAGAATGCAATCTTGTAGTAAGTGCTCTACACATCTGAGAGAACTTCAATTGAAATTTTGCTTTGAAAGAAAAAACAATATCAAACGTGCTGGAGTACAAAACACTTGTGCACATTAAGAAATTGATGGTAGCAGCCCTGCACTACACTAGTGGGAAGTGGGAACTATGAGGAATGACGCATGCCAGCAATAAGGAAGTTTTGGTGCCCAAATTGAGCAATTACAGCACATTCTACAATTTTTTATCACAGTCGAATCGTATAAAACTAATACATTGCTCTACACTAACTAACAGACTTCTGTCCAGATACATGATATCAGACTTTTTTTTATCTCAATTTGTATACTTTATGCATAAGCTGGACTTGTATGACATGTAAATCAGTACTGAAAAAAACAAATATATTACATTCTATCCTCCCTAAATTTCACTTGTGGGATTCCACTTGGTATATTGTTGTTGTAATACTAGCATTATTATCATATGTATACCGATATATACAACAGAAAAAGAAAAAAAAAAGACAAGTAACTAGAGTTATTCAGATTCAGAGAACCAGGAATATTCAAAACCAACTGGAAACCAATAACCGAACAAAAAAATTATTGATTTATCGATAATGGATTATTAGTTTAATAATTTTAGTAATGATTTTAATTATTTTAATTATTGATTTTTAACGTTTTAGATTGTTTCTTAATGGGTTAACCGATAATTCGATAGTAAATTAAATAATTATATTTTAACAATTTGGTATATTAAGTCCTTCACAATTTTGTACTTTTATTTTTTATATTTCAAACTCTCCATTATTCAACAATGTGATAGTATTTGCTATTGAGGAAGATATAATTTGTCAACTCATGCATGTGGTTCATTTAAATCAATAACCGAACTGATAACGATTAATAACCGATAAATCAACAACTGATAAGCCAATATCTTAATGGTTATAACGGTTTAGCATATCTATAAATCGATAAGGCGATAATCAATAAGTCAAATTGATAAACTTTAAAGTCGAACCAAACTGATCAATATGTAGCCCTACGAAGATTAATAATCTATACGTAATTAATGAATTTTAAAAACAAACATAGAGTTTAAATCAAAGAACTGGGGTTGGCTTGATCCGTAACCGCTACTGTCTGCCCCTGATTGAAACTATACAAGTCTGAATACAGCAGAATAATTACAGATTTTGAGTATTCAAATCCTCCACTAGCTTTAAGTTGACTGCACTTGACAAAGCTAAGAATTACTAATGAAAAATAGCACAATATTTTTCAAATAGTGCAATTCTAGTCATCATATGTGAACAATGAATTTGGTTCCGTGTATTGATAATCCATAAACAGTGTGTGGTTAACAAAATTAATCTTCTACAGTTGGCAATAATTAATTAAATTACAAATGTTGTCTCTTATCTCTTTTTTAGGGGATTAAATTGCATATATTCATATCTTCTTCACTTGCAAGTCAACTACAGACTGATATTCCACTACCAAGCGTAGAAACCACATATAGTGCTGCGTATTGGAGTGCCGGCAGATGACTAGGCACGTGCTTTCAAATTCTATTTTTTTTCCATAAAATGGATGGTGCGTTAAAGGATGTAATCCAATGATTGAGATTTTTTATTATTCATTAGAGATTTTACATTTGAAGCGCTTTATTCCTACACTGATTTAGCCAGTGTTGATCCAGTAAAATTGAGCCAATAGGGGGCGATTATTAGATGGTTAAATAAAATCGAATATAGAAACCCTTACCTAACTTGTATATTGAAAGCACTTTCTTTTCTCAAGAACTCTAGCAGCGCGGAAGCTTCCTTGCAGTATAATGAAGAAGTTTGTCACGGATTAGGGATTTGGGAGTGGGTTTAAAACGAAAGATTTTGGGTCGGATATTAAAAGGGATGGGTGTATTTAATTATTAATTATCTATAAATGCTATGTGGAAATTGATAGAGGATGTGGCAATTTCAAATCTTATTTAAAATGGGCTGGTAATTTTCAGCAAAGCAACTAATATCTACAGAGGTACGTATATAGCAAATTAGTTGATAACAATTGCGTGAATATAATCAGCACATAAGATTCACGATTATAATTTACCACGCATTATATTAAAAGCTTTTAGTGTAAGGATAAAGAAAAATCATAGATACAATTTTCTACTACCAATTTAATTCATTACGTAAGAAGCTTATTCCACTTAACAATTTAATAATTATAAATGGGTGGAAGAATTATAATGTGAAAATTTTCAATTTAGCTTATTGTTACGTGCGGCACGGGTCAACTTGTATTGCTTTGGAAGATTGCTTACAACTCTTGGTTGGTTTGTACCCCTCTATTTATACTACTACTAAGGAGCTTATGTGCAAATAATATTTATCCTACAAGTCCCTAAATATTTATACATTAGTCCCTTTCTCTAGAAGACTCTATACATCCAGAGAATTCTAATGACTCTCAAGTATTGTCTACAAGATTCTAGATTCTTCTAAGTGTTTACAAGATTTTCCTACAACATTCTAGAGTCTTCTAGGAGCTTCAAGTTCTATCCGCAATGTTCTGTAGTCTTCCGAAAACCTCTCCAAGACTCTAGTTTCTTCTCCTTGACTCTAGATTCTTCCATTTTACTAATGACCAAGTGGCAGATTGTGACATTATGCTGCTCAAGTAACGCTGGGATGACATGGCTAATAAGTCAAAATCATGTTTCAAAATAAACTAATCATTTTTATGACTTTTTTGCTTATAAAACTTTAAGTTTGACTAAATACTTCACTCTTTTATTTTTATTTTAAAAATAATTTTAACTATCTTTCTAAAAACAAAATAACAAACTTCTGTTTTGCACTTTGATCTTTATCATCATTTTTTTATACAAATACCTTTAAATTGATATATATTTTTACAAAAAAATTAATATTAATATTATAATCATAAAATTAAAAACAACTCATGTATTTATTTTTTTTGATCAAATTTATCAATATATAAGTGTTTATTTATTCATTTTCCCGTATGAAGTCTAATCCAAACATATTTAATTAACATTGAAAGGGATAACAACATATCCAAATAAAGAAGAAAGGAGCCTAACATTTGATTATTTGTTAAATTTAAAAGTAAATGTTATACAAAAATATAATAAGAGGAATATATTTTCACAACAGATATCTCTACTGAAAGATGAAAATTTTACTTGACAGGGAGCCTTTAAGTTTCATATCGATTTTTTCTACATGAATTCGAATTGATAAAGTATACCGATTTTAATAAAAATACTTAATTTACTTATCACATTCATCAAGAAAATAATGATTAATATTATTTAATGCAATATTCCTAATAATTAATGTTTAGTATTAGATTTTGAGAAATGACTTGAAAATACATAATTTATCTTGAGGATAAAACATAAAAAAAAATTATAATCTTGATGTATTAAAAGTAACAAATAAAAGTAAAAATCTATTTTCAGAACAACAAACAAGTAAAAATAAACGAATGAAGTATTATATATATTCTTTTACTTTCACTTGTCCATTATTAAAAAAAATAAATTTTCACTTTTATCAAGACTATTATTATTATTATTATTTTATTTTTACTGTTAATTATTTATTTCTCTATATTATTTTATAAAACTTAATACTACTAAACTTCAATTAATAAGAATAATATAATAACATATTCACTTCAACCATTATTGTTTTAACAGATATATCAAGTGCAAATATTAGAAGTAAAAAGCGAACTTGAGGGAGTACTATAGGAATCAACTTTTTTAAGTGTTGAAGATACGGATTGGAAAGTGGTCCAGAATGGCAGTGGATGTAAACAGAATTCCTGACCATTCTTGAACTCTCTCGTCTCTCTTTTTTTTAAAAGGAGATTTTTCACAAATATATAATTTGGGAACAAAATTACATGCCCTACCTAACTTTTTGAAAAATATCATGTAAAATACCAACTTTATTTATAAATTTAGAATTTTTGGTATTTTGAGTGTGATTATTATGGTGTGTGATGTGATATAATAGTGTTGGGAAATGGAAAAAAAATGAATGAGTGTACTTTTTTTTGACATTTTCATAGAATTCGGTAGGACGTATAATTTTGTGCCCAAAATTGTATATTTGTGTAAAAATTTCTTTTAAAATTAGGGTGAAGAAGGAGAAATAGAGAAGGAATTATAACAGAAGAATCGAATCTTCTTCAATAAAATTAAGTAGTTAACTAATTAAGCTAGTAAGATTTTCCAACTTTCTCGTCTATCATTTCCCCTCAAATTCATAATTTCTCAATCGAGCCTAGCAACTGAAAATTTTACTACTCCCTCTGGTTGGTTATACACTATGAATTGGGGTACAACACTTAAAACAATATATAACACGGACCATAGCCATATACTAGTTAATTGAAAAAGAGACACACAGTGAAGAAGACTTTAATTACAATGTAAGACGGATAAATAACTTTGATCTATAAATCGACGTAAATCTAAAGTGAAAGAACACAATGGGTTCATCTAACAAGTCTAAGAGCACCAGAAATCATAGCAGCACAAGTACTCCAACAAGCAATCAGTACAGTCGTAAAAGCAAGAACAACTGCAGAAATACAACCAAAAGATCAAAGAGGTAAACCAAATGGGTCTGGTCTAATCAAAACAGTAAGAAAGTACTGACAGAGATAGTCGTACGAACTAGAAAGAGAAAACAGGGCAAATTGGCAACAAGGGAAACAAAATTACCACTGGTCAACAATTTTGTCTTTCTCGTCTTCAATTGGAGGATAGTTTTTGCTGGAGATATCCATCGCCTCTGCCTGTGGTGGATCCATGTCTATTGTCTCTCAAGACGAAGGTTTTGTTTATGGAATTTGGATTATTGAAAGGAGATGGACGGGCAAAAGGAAATTTGGATTGTCGCGCTTTGATTGGGGGAAGTTTGTTTGGTTGGATGAGGGCAAAATATATAAATATATAAATGTGGAAAGAAGATCAAAGTCTTTAAACTTTCTGTATTTATTCTATCATATTTTTTCCGTTTCGTTGACGTTTCTCCCTTTTCTGTTGACCCAACTTTCCAACTCAGCTATAAGCAAGGTACTAGTAAGTGGCACAATAATTTGGGCTAATTTTGTGTCATTTTGTCAATATAAAGAATGTTCAATTTGTTAGTCAACTTAAACCACAAATAAAGGGTTTCGTCAATTCATTTTCTTTATTATTAGCTGACAATGTAAAATGTGCGTTACTGTGGGATCAGTCTTTCAGATTCGTTTTTAAATAATAGAGACCATGATGAAATTTAACATGCCAAATTAGCAAATACACTAGACAGGGTCGTTAAAAGCAGAGTAGGAGATTCAATAACGAATTGTATAATTTGTCAAAGCATTTCATTTTCTTTTAATTGTTGTTGAATCTCCTGCTTTGGAAGTCATTACAGAAAACCTACATCTAAACTCCAAGGTCTGCAGGAAAAGAACTTCCCTGGATGATAGACCTATGTTCCTCTCGAGGTGTTAATATTGACAACAAGCCAGAGCATCTACTGGCTCCAAGCCTCCAACTCAATTTTCGCCTTCAAGCTATCTACACAGCGCATATATAGAGGTCTCCATTGTATTCACAAGTTCAGCTCTTGTTGAAAGAGAAACCGAGAAATGACTGCTACTTCCATCCCAAAATCAGTTCAAATTTTGTTATTGCACCCAGTTTTGGCAGTGACTTAACATTTGCAATAGTGCTATACACTGGGCAGGGTGGGATTAATTGTGGACAGGGCCATAGGAGTTAAACGAGCGAAATGATGGGGCTCCAATATTAAGTTGGAATTTCAGTGATGCACAGGTGGCCTGTCCCAATTGAACAGAAGATTAAGTGTCCAGGCATGAAGAAATGCCCATCTCATGAACGTGTTCGCGTAAGCAGTCCATCATTTGGAATCTAATTTTCACTTCATTGACAGTTCGTTTGAGAGCTACCTCTCTAGCGATAAACGCCCTTGGTCAAGATTGTATATTGTCTGCTCTTTTTGAGAATTCAACTTTTCCTGTAGAAGTTATAATATTGCATTGAAGATCACAACTCACAAACCACAGAAGAAAAAAAAAAACAGGACAGGAGAGGAGTTGAAGGTACTTACTTTGACTCGCATCCCACCAACTGGTTTGAGGAAAGAAGGTACATCTGGCTGATGACAGACTCTCATAAATGGATGTTCTAACAACATGCTGGCCGAGGGCCTCTCTGCTGGGTTCCTACGGAAACAACAGCGCAAGAAATCTTTCCCTTCAGGTGATAATGTTTCCGGTATTGGAGGAATATCTTTTAGAACCTTGAACATGGCTGCAGCCTGCAAAAATGAATATGGTTAAATGGTGCTGCTCTTTATAATCAGTCTGACAAGTTGCTTTACAAATTGAGCCTGCAAAAAAGGAGATAAACTAATATTCTACTGATTCAAGTGTTGTAAATTTACGTCCATGTTTATGAGATTATATTTGTAAGACAACTAAGTGTTGACTTCTGATTAGAGGAAAGACCAGGATGAAAGGAACCCTTGAGCTCTCTACTTGAGAGCAACGACAGAAAAGGAGGGGCAAATGGACAAGTTGCTTGATTTTGTTGGTTCTATGAAGAGACAGTAATGTATCTCTGCACTGATGTACTTGTGTAATTACTGCAGTGCCTTTACTGCAGATTTTTTTATAAATTAATGAAATTACATACTGATCCACCAAAAAATATTTGTTTGCCACCAATGAATAGGGATATTATATGAAGCCATTTACTACAAAACACATCAACTTAAGTGTTATGAAATCAAAAAATCCTCTAGACACAATGCAAAATATAGTAGCATGAGTCTTAATTAGCTTAATTACTACTACACCAAAACCTCCACTTCACTCTAAGGAATAGGATCGCAAGAAAAATAATTCATAAAAAGGGTCAGACTTCTTGAAGACCCCATGAATCTAAGGGAACATCCCAGCAAGCAAAAGAATCGCATATCCGTCAAGTGAAGTCACATGTGAGCTGAACATGATGAAAAACAAGATTATGTATGAGTTAAGCATGAGGAAATCAAAGTCCTTACTGCTTCATATTCACTCCAAGGAGGTCTGCCATTCAGCATTTCAATTACAGTACACCCCAAACTCCATATGTCAGTGGCAAAGGCGAGATCAGTGGCATTATCCGTCTGCATGACTGACTGCAAGAGCTGCCAAGTAACAAAAGGTATAAACATGGCTGTATGAGAGGTAAGAGAACATAAGAAAGAAGTGAATGTTTCAAAAGAAGTACCTCAGGAGCCATCCAGTAAGGACTTCCCTTTAAGGAGAGTTTAGCTGCTTGCCCATTGAGCTGCACAGAAAAAGTAAAGATTCAAGATCAAATATAAGCCTAGGAAAAATTGACCTACAACAGATTAAATATCCTAGTTATGACTGTTAAAATTGTCATTCTACACATTATTTTTCCTGTTGGGAGTCATTCTTCCCAATAGATAATGCTACATGCACGGGCTTCGAGGAAGAGGGAATCTCCTAACGACATGTTTACTTCCGTTATTGCAACAAATGTGAGTATACTCCATATTTTGAGTTGAGAACTTACATGCTTAGCCATCCCAAAATCTGCAAGCTTCACGACCCCATAAGCATCAACAAGCAAATTAGCCCCTTTTATGTCCCTATACATGTAAAAATTTGACTTGTTCTTCAGAAGGTTCTGTATAATCTTCCATCATAAGTGAATCTCAGACTTTTACCTGTGAATGGTGTTTTTGCTATGCAAGTAAGCCAATCCACAAAGAATATGACGAGTAAAATTTCGTACAATGGATTCTGTAATTGTTTCACAATGATCACGGATGAATTTATTGATAGAACCAGGATGAACATATTCCAGATAAATGTAAAATCGGTCACCAACCTGCACAATCAAAGAAGTAAAGAATCTCATTGAGGATATGCATGGATGAATCAAGTCAATAACGTAATTGAAGAGTAAGAATTACTTACTATTTCACTGCCGTAATACTGGACAATATTTGGGTGCTTGAGATGACTAAGAACATTAATTTCCTATACCAATGTAAAAGTTAAAGACAGTTAGAAGTTGAAACCATTTGACAACAAAGATGTCTTCATGTGGCCATGATGGTAGCTTGGTGGTTGCTAATTTAAGTGTATTCACATTCAACAGTTCATACTCAATGGTTGATGTGATCCAGTTCATCAGTCAAGATGCAAAATTTTATATTCCTTTTGTCCCAAATTGTGTGGCACGTTTTTCCATGAGAGATTCAAATTACGCAAACTTTTTTTTTCTTTTTTAGGGCATAACCCGAATGCCCTTCCAAAAATTCTCGACGGCCAAGGCAGAACCCAGGCGGAAGAGGGGGTTTGGAAATAGTTTCAACCAGCAATAGACGCGCCTCAGTTAGAACCTCACTAGCTGCATCATTGCCCCAAGCACAAGGATTATTATGCAAACTTTGACTAATGTTTAAAAATACATTTTTTTCACCTTATAGACTTGTGAAGAATTGCAACTTATAGTGTTTTTCATATATTTTTTGACTATCTAAATTTTGATTTTGAGATATTGATTTTATCTAATTCAACCTAGCTTAAAAATTAGTCAAATTGACTCGAGAAGGGAAAAGAGCCACATAAACTGGGAGGGAATAATAAACAAAGCCAAGTGTTAAAGGACTAAAGAAACAAAGAGAATGAAGGAAATATAACCTGCTCTAATTGCCTTATGCTCTCAGCAGATTTTGGGTCATCTGGTAATAATTCAACTTCTTTCATCGCACATAACGCTCCAGTGTCTCTGGTTAAAATAAAACACTGGGCAACATTAGAAACTTATCGGTGTATACAAGCAGAGAAATATGTTATGCAATGAGATCTATTTGGAAATTATACCTGTTTGATGCGACATATACACTTCCAAATGTCCCACGCCCAACAAGCTTCCCCTTTTGCCATTGGCCTTTGACTGGTGTCAACTCTGCATTAGGAGGGACAGGTAGAATGGGAGTAGGGTGTGAATGAGTGGTACCTAAAGGAGGAAGTGGTAGTGGATGGACATTTCCCTGAGTACTACTCTCACGGCGTGCTGTTGAGCTCTCATTTGGTAATAATGGATGCAAGGGTGATGCAGGTCCACTTGAGATCTTTCTACTCCTCTGTGGACTTGCTCTTGGACTGTGATGAGGAGAATTATCAACACTAAAAGCACTTTTCTCCGGGAAAACATGGTAAGAGAAACCTGAATACTGAGTGGTGTCCGATGGAGGCATCTCCGGGGCAGAATAAACTTGAAAAGCACCAGGGAATGCCATGTAGTGATGACGTAAAAGATCCCCAGCTTTTAGTGGGCTGAGTCCAGGACTTGAATAAGGAGTTGTTGGAGCACTAATGGGTGCGCTGATCCTGATCTCAGAAACTCTATCAACAACATGCAGCTTCTGAGGTGTTTTCCTAGACAACCGACTTCCAAACTGCTCTTTTTTCTTCTTCCGAGCATCTTGGCTTGATAATCTGCTAGAAGAACACCACAAATACAGGTCAGAATAACCAAAATTTACACGAGCTTGCTAGCTGAATGAGAAATACCATAAGAAAAAAAGGGAACATGCTTCCAAAATCTTTTTTTTTTCCAACTTCTTGCCCAAAAGTGCTCGATCAATCGATGAACCTCAATCATGTTTTTTATGGCAAACCTACCATACTAATGAGTCAACAGTAGCTCATTTAGCTGAGCCGAACCACCAATCTCAGCATTAAAGTTCAAGGGTCCTTTCTTCTCCAGCATTGGCTTCTTTTCCTTTTATAGGACGAGTAAAGATCTATCCATAAACCAGACAATCTTCTCTAATTCATGAGTTATCCATGAAATTTAACTCTCTCCACCAAATGTGTAAAACTATTAACCCAAAAGAACAAAATAATACTACAGTAGAAGAAAAAATGTGGTAGAGCCCAGAATAAAAGGCTAAATGTTAATGTAGCCTGATTTATTCTTCGCAATTGAAAATAAAATAAATTGGAAATAAACAATTATTCTTCTAATCCTATATGAGAATTAGAACAATACTATAGATCAAATTTAAAAAGTGTTCATAAAAGATTACGTACCTTCCATGGGAGGTTACACCATCCTTACGGGTATCACCATAGGAAGAATCCTCTCCAGTTCTATGATGCGCGTGCGTGTCTGTGGGCGATGGCAATGGTACATTTGGTTCATTCGGGACCGCATCAGAGTCGTGGCGGAGGACAAGATGCAATTCCGGTAAAGGCAAAGGTTGCGGAAGTGGACGATCGGTGGAACATTTGGACGGCAAATTCTCGTTGGAACAGTGACAACGCCAGTCATCACCTTCATTTTCCGTAAGATCTTGGAGTTTTTCCACGCGAGCGTGTCGGCGCCTCCGGGCGAAGAAGAAAGCCGATTTGATGCTGTAACGAATGCCTCCACCGGAGGCAATGAGGCTATCGCCAGAGTGTACTTTGGAGGAGGAGCATGACGATGAAGAGGACGACGAAACGGAGGAAGATGAAAAGGCGCTCTGCCACCAACGCATTGCCTGTCGTAGTTATGATTACAAAATGCATGCTACATTTGAGGTCTGAAAGAGATGATAATACTGTACAAAACCTCGGGTCAGGAGCATAGCTTTGGGGGAACAAAAATCAGAGGAACCTCGGAGAATGGGATACTCGCCGGCGTCGGCTTAGTCGGCGTCGGTGGGTTCCCGGAAAAAGTTCTGAGAGGATGAATGAATAGAGAATTATAAGGCAAAATGATAGGAAAAAGACTAGAAAAATATCTCCATCCTGAGGTCAAAATAAACTCTCTCCCTTTTCCCCTTGTATTCTTCGTCTTCTTCCTCCTTTTATTCTTTCATCCAGCACATTTCTTTTTTTTTTTCCAACTTTTAACTAAAAAATATTTTTAAAATTATCAAATAACAAAAGTACTCCTATATTGTACTCCACCTATTTTTCAATTTCTTTGACGGCGAAGGACCAAGAAATTGAGTCATCTCTAATCTCTTTCATGTTGAATTATTTGTTGGGGTCTTTCCTTTTTCTTTAGACTTTAGCGGTCGTCCCAAATGCGAGAATTAGTAATACTAGAATTAAAGATTACTAATGCCAAAATTATAATATAGAAATTATTCTCTATTAAGTATTAGTTATTGTGTTAAATTTAAAAGTTGAATGTATTATGGATTATTTATCATGTTTAATTTAAAAAATTTTATAAAATGAATTCTTTCTTTTTATAATTATGTCTTTATGGTGATCCATCAGTCTTTATAATGCTTTTTTATTCATGTTGATATTTTCATTTGAATTATTTAAAGTTAAATAATTATCATTTTTAATACATCGATTATTCACGAAATGTTAATTTTCAATTTACAAAAAAATAGACCATCTATTTTTAAAATAAAAAAGTTAATAAATAATAGGTTAATCGAATCTATGTATACATATAAAAATTATAAATTGTAATTTTAATATGTCTATAATTTTATAAATTGTTCAAAAATACAAATAATTAGAAAATCTTGTACATATATATATTAACGAATAATACCTTCAATTAAGATTATAAACGTCATTGCTTTTTCAACTACTAAATATTAAACATCTCACATTTCAAAAATTATATTGATTTGCATTGGATTTTATTTAGCAACAGACAACTCTCTCTGGATAAAAAATGTAAGCTAATTTTTTTAAATAAAATTACTAGTACAAATATAAAATATATATTTAAGAAAATAAACAAAATGATTAAAAGGATTTGAAGGATATTTTTGTTTTTATATATTAATCCTATGATATTAAATTCTATATATTACTATTATCACAGGATGGAAGGTATCTGTTATACACGCTTTAATATTAAATAATGTGTATAATTAATGCATGTATTGGTTATTTGTTGGTAAAAAATTTCTACCAAATTTAGCAATAATAAATAATATCATACATAACATATGAACTATTTCTCCTAATACATTTTAATTAACGATCCCTTAAAATTTGGATATAGAAGTATTTTGGTGTTTAATATTCGCATCATAATTTTGACTAAATCTGAAACATATATTATAGGGCTCATTTTGAATGATGTTCAAAATTTTTAATTAAAAAAAGAACAGTCTCGCTACTACACCACAATTCATGTTGGTAAGTTTAGACATATACCCATGTGGTACTTTATTTAGTCAGCCATGATTTGTTGATTCAAAAATAGGTTATTTCTACTTATTTCTTTTTCTATGCCCGCTTGCTTTCATGGAGATATCAAATTCAAGATTTTCTATTAACGAAAAATAAAAATATAGTTTTTACATTTTATAGATTAACTCATTTTACAAAAGAAATAATTTTTATTTGTGATTAATGTAATCGTTTGAGCAAAAACGGAAGAAAGAGAACTATTCATTCTAAACTTTTGAAATAGATGAAAATTTTTATGTTATTTATATTTGACCATTGACATCATTAAATTTATCATAAAGCATGTGATACACTTATAAACATCTAATATTTTGATATTTTTAATAATTCAAGTTGCAATTATATTTTCTTCATATGAAAATATCACGCCATTTTTTATTTTTTTCTTATTCTGATAAAAAAATAATATTAGTGTTCGATAAAAATCAATAGGTAAAAATGTAGTAATATTGAATAAATTACATTAAATATTCTTTTTCATTTCTTTCTTCTTCTTCTTTTTTGACTTTTTTAAAAAAATTCGAATGTTGCAATAAGTATACTGAAGCAAAATAAAATATTTAATATGAAATCAACAACTTTTTACATGAAATATTATTACGTAAGATTAATGTTATATTGAGAGAAATTAAATAATTTATGAAAAATATTATTAACAATTTTACCTCAAAGCTAAAAGAAAATACTTATAAGAATACATGTGATATTTATTATTTAAAAAATATATTAAAATCTAATATTAGACCATCGATTTTATTAAACACTACCTATGAAAAATGGAAAAAAGAACAACCAAGATGAAGAAATAACGTAACATATCTCTTCAATAGGAAAGGAACAACCAAGAAGAAGATATAATGTGTTAACCCCATTTTGTTTATAAAAAAAGAACAACCAAGAAAAAAGAAATAACGTGTTTCTCCTTTCAAATAGGGTGACGATGGGACGGGAGGGTTAAATTCAGGTGACTCATAATGACTCAAGACAATAAATAGATCACGATTCAATCTAATTCAAATTAGGACAATTTTAAATATGTATCAAGAAGTTAAAGTTTACAAAAAAAATATAATAAGATGGAATATAATCAAATTCACTATTTAGCGCTGATTTATTTTTATTAAACCACAGTTTATATACATCAAATATAGTCCTTTTATCCAAATTGAGCCATTTTTGATAATTTTGTAAAAATAGGCTAGAAAAGTGGTAAACAAATTTAATGGGCTGGTGTAACTTTTCCACTCTAATTTTATTAGATCGAAATGGGTTGGGTCAAAACTGGTTTCATAATGGATCATAAAATGGGTCAAGACCCAATCAAATTCAAATTTTATTAAGTATATTTTTTAGGAATCCCATACTGATTTTAAAAAATCTCTAAAAATCCCGAATCTTTACCTAATTACAAAAAATCCCGACTTTTGATATTTATTTGATACCTTCTGAGGCCACTTGATACTTACCTAATTGTAACTGAAAATTAATGCTGAAACGTTAAATAAGGAAAATAAATTACTGCCAACTAGCAGTATCCCTTGAATTAAGGCTGTAAGTTACAAATTATGCAATTAATCCCTAAAATAATAGTAAACTCACAAGATCTACAAAAGTGGAACTTCATGAATTCAAATACAACAAAATTTAAAAAAATCCCAAGTACCTCAACTGTCCAAATGAAGAAATCAAGTGGTTCTGGTGGTTTTTTTTTTGCTTATTATCATCACTAGGTATCAACTTCCCCTAACATAAAAAAAAATGAAATCATAATTTCACTCAAAACAATTAACAACAAAAAAAAAAAAACAATTACTTACCTTGTAATAATAACAATCAAAATACATTGATTTTAGGGTTTCGAATTTTCTTCAAATAGTTGAGTATCAATTCCAATTAATTTGATAGGTATCTACATCAACTTTCAAAACCCCCAAATAATTTGTATCAGTTATGTAGGTATCAAATTACTTAATTCGTTAGGTATCCACAGTTAATTTCAAAAATCCCCAAAAATTAGAAATCATTTTGACCAACCTATCAGTGTAAATATCAAGAAATCAATTGGGTAAGTATCAAATATAGTTACATTATTAGGTATACACATTAACTTCAAAATCCCCAAAAAATTAGGTATCAATTTTACAAGCAACAAAAGTTTAAATTTGTTCATTAATACAACAAAGAAAGATGAATCAGAGATTTTTAACGACGACAAATTTGTGTATTTGTGCGTTTGTGAATATAAAAACTATTACCTTGGGCAATGGTGCTCGTGCAGTAGTTGAAGATGAAAACAAAGATGAAGATTGATATGTACTTGTTCGATGGAGCAGTTGATACAGTTTAGGAGATGGAGATGAGAATGGAGAAACGTTTCTGTGGAAAAAACTGAAAAAGGAACATTTAAAATTTAAATGGTAACTGTCACACAGATAAAAATCAAAATATAAAAATTAAAAAAAAACTGATTTAAAAAAGGAAAAATTAAAATGTAAAAGTGATTGACAATAAATAGACTTCTAAATTTAAAAATTGTACTAATTATATTCTTTAATATAAAATATAATAATGAGGTATCAAAAATAAATGAAATTTTTAGAAAAGTTGGGATTTTAGTAATTTTTATAAAAAGTCGGGAAAATTTGATATTTGGATAAAAAAGGTTGGGATTTTCATAAATTTACCTTTTATTAAGTATTACTTATTTTATTTATTCTTTTATAACATTTTAGTACAAAATCAAATTATATTTTTCTTTGTTATGATATTATATATAACATATCACATTTAAGAAAATATCAAAAAAAACTTGATAAAATTTCTCTCAAATCAACTTGAATTGCATATTAAATCAATTTTTAATGGGTTGAAATGAATTAGATTGAGCATTAATTTGGTTTGATTTTGCCGCCGATTTAATCCGACAGTTGATTTCATTGCGATGAGAGAAGATTGCAGCATTGAAAGGGACAGGACCCTTGTACGGAGCAACGACTTGGAGGTAAATTAATGTCAACACGTATAATAAAAAATCTTAGGGCGTGTTTGGCTTGAAGTAAATACGTTTCTTTACTTATTTTTTGATATGTTGTAAGTAAACATTTTCTTATTTTGATTTTTGTAAGTATTTGTTGTTTCTCCTCTACTTTAATTTCATATTATTTACTTGAGAATTTATCAAAAATAATTTTTTTATGTCCAAGATAAAGGTAAGATTTACCTGATATATTTTATTCTTTGAGGACCCACTTTGCACTCTTGTATACGTGATACATATACATTCTATCTTTTATATTCACTTTCCCTTGTTCAATCTGAACTTTGCATGTCTTTTAACAATTATAATTGATAATAGTCCTACATTTATATTAATTACAGCTTATTACTCTCTTTTTTCATCTTTACTTATCCCATATTGATTTGACACAAGGATTAAGAAATTGTAAATGATAAGGGTAATTTTATCAAATCACCCTTTGAATATAATTAATACTATGTCTTGAAAAATATAATAGAGAAATGACTATAATTAATGACAAGGATAATTAGGAACTAAGTGTAAAATTATTTCTTAATTTCATAAATTAGACAAATATTATTGAACATCCTAAAATAGAGATCAAGCAAAGATGGACAGGGGGAGTATTAAGTCTTCTCAAATAATTTTAAAAATAAGTCATTAATGTTGAGGGAGATTTTTTTTTAAGAAACTCTCTTTTTGATAGGTTAAAAGTGATATGCGTATGTTGTTATAGCTGTAATAGGTAGACTTAAAATATTGTATAATTTATGAAATTACACAACTTATTATTTTTTTTAAAAAAAAAAATTTATATCTAAACTATTAGAAGTATAAATTATACCTAAATTATTACTCATTAATTTAGAAAAAATATAAATAATCCAAAAAAAATTTAGCAGTGGATACAACTTACATTGAATTATTTATGAAACTTATTTTTCCTATCTTCTTGACTTTTAAGATACTTTTGCTAGGAAAAAAAATATACTTTGAAAGCCAATCAATCATGAAGAAAAATACTATCCTCTGTATAAAGCTCACCCTTAATATTTTTTCAAAATAAAACCAAAAAAAAAACACTTAATCCAGCCGTCATCTCCCTCTATTTGACTTGTTTATTTCTATGCATCAAAAAAAAGATTTTGACAGCTATGTATCATAGCTTGTTAGTTGTCAGTAGCCAGGTCTTCCGGTGGTTACATCATGTACATGAAGGGAAATTGACTATATACTTAGAAAAAGTCATATAGGATTATCAAATTTCAACATAGTACAATCCTCTAACAATAAAAATATCCATTCCTACTTAAAAATAAATTGCTTTTATGACGCAGCCACAAGTGACCCAAGCTTAGCCTTTGTGTGCATTCCTAAAGACTTGAAACGACTGTAATCGTATTTTCCATTTACTCATTAATGCACAAGTTTATTATTCTAGAACAAGTCCCATAATAGCAATTCTACTCCAGTATGGCAAAAGCTTCTAATGTCTTTTGACTGTGTCCTTATACACCACTACGAGGCCTGGTCAAATCAGAACAGAAAATGATGAACTACGGGGCTTCAGATGCATCTGGCAGTTGCAAAATTGCATCAAGTAAAATTAGCTATCAAGTAGTGTTGCCTTAATCTTACAAACAGGGATGGCCTCATTCTTGCTTAAGAGCTTCCAAGTTGGATGAACATCAATATCATGCAGGGACACTTTGTCTTCAACATCTAACTGACTTATGTCAACCTCAATTTTTTGAGGTATATGCTCGGCTGGGCATAAGAACTTTAGGGTAGGCCTGATTTTGTTTAGATAACCACCTGCTTTCATATAAAAAGAAAAAAAAATCATTTTCATTGAATATTTTTAAACAAATATTTACACGTTGGATATTCTCATGGAATAATTAATTGCAAAGGAAACAGCACTGTTTCAAAGCGTATCAATAAGCAGTACAAGGATGCCAAGAAAACATGAAATGATGCTACCACAAAATTTCTGATAAAAGAATTCCATTAGTTTGAGGTGTCTAGACAACAACTGGAAGGCCTTACTTCACATAATTTGAACAGAATTAATCCCATTAAACAAGATAACCCTTCCATGTGTTGATACTAGAAGGCATTTTTTCTGAAGCATATACAAAAGAGCTTTTGTTACAAATCATGGTTTAAACCAAAATTAGTTTATCATGGGGTTCCACAAGAAGAAGTATCAGGCTTCAAAGCCTCCTACTGAACTATTTGAAGATACTCTTCCGGAAATATTAGTTCCTCTTATTATGTTCTAAGGATACAAGAACAGGAGCTTACTAGTGCTCGTACTGGACCAGAATAGACAAAGACAGAAGAATACTGAAATTGCAGAGCATAGACCATCTTCTTCTTTCAATATTCAAGTTAATTGTTTCAAGATGATTAATGAAGTTAACATCGGAAGATGGAATGAAAATTTGCATGAACTAATTTGACAAACAAAAATAGTAGGCTGGAAGCCCGGAGAGACAGAGGCCACATGTACTCAAAGCATATTTATCTAAGAAAGCACAAAGGGACATTAGCCTAGGTTCAAGACGAAATTCTCACTAAAGAGTTCTTGAGATGGAGATCCCCATTGAAAGCTGTATATTATCACAGAAAGGTACATAGGTTTAATTTTTCAGATAATGCTAGAGATGGATTTGCATATTGAGCCGATAAGTTGACGTATTCACTGAATCTAAGGATACCAAGACTATGATGATTTGTTACAGACATACAGTAGAGGTTAATATATCTTGTTTCTTAGCTTGCAGCTAGCTGGCATTGGCAAATGTATGCTCCTAGAGTATTTGTCCTTCCGTAATATAAAGGTGAGTATAATTAATACAGCTGGGAAGGGATTCTCTTGAATATTGGATCACGTAAAATATTTATATGTTGAGTTCTCCTCACAATGCAGCTTTAAACAGTATCCCGGAAGTAAGATAGTGTTGGAAGATAATCCAGAGAACTGGATAAAAGTAATACTTCTTTATAGATGCCATGCAAATGTTGAATAACTAACTCTAGGAATTTCAGCAATAAAAAGTGTTCTCCTTGATAACCTTCAAGACCGCATATATACCATGATGTTGCAGAGTAATCAAATTCCAAAGTTTACATGAGCATTCTCTGTACAGTTATATCACCTCATGTGGGTATTAACAAAGAAAATAGAAAACTTCCTCTCTTTCAAATGATCTTTGATGGTCAGAAAAGGAAATAGGAATTTGAAGTATTTGGACTTTCTGGCATTAAAAGTGCAAATTAGCCTGTATGGTATTTCTGACAATAGTTTCCTGTCAAAGCTATGCATGTCATATTTCTGTATTTAATTTCAGAACTACAACTAATTCACAGAAATCACTCAGAAAATTTGTAACTTCACACATTCAAAAGGAAACTCAGCTAGCAATGGAAAAGTCTATAAGTAATAAAATGCAGAGAATGTTATGTGAGCACTAAATCTCCCAGGTCGGCCTATGCTTAAGCTTATTGTATTTTCATGGTGAGCTACTTCTCCTATTACGCAAAGACAAAAAGAAGAAGAAAAGCCTTTACCTTTCTTCAGACCAGGGCACTCGTGCTCCCCTTTGAACACAACAGGCACGTTCACCCTTAATTTTGTTCCATCTTCTGCCCATACAAAGACCAAATTCAATATCTTCCCAGTTTCTTCATCCCTATGAATCTATACAGATAACAAAAAGAAAACACTAGTTTAAACTAACTCTTTAACACAATTCCAATGACACTTAATCCAGTTGCAACTGCACAATAAAATTCTAATTTATACAACTTCCTAATTCGAATTCATTAATCTATTAAAAATTTAAAATGTAAACCTTCAACATACTTTTCTTTTATCAAACTAATTCTTCAACCTTTCTATAATATTTTCGTAGACTAGTAAAACATATAAGTCAGTGTAATAGAACAGAGGGAGTAACACTAGAAATATAACAGAATACACAAGAACAAGCATCACTTGCCTTAATGGGAAGTACTTTTCCAGATTCCAGTAAAGTTGAGGAGCCAGAACCAGCTCGAATCTGAAGAGGGAAGACTGTAGAATAGAAGAAAGGGAGATCAACCGAATCAATGATCGTTTTAATCTGCTTCCTTTCAGTTGTAAGGAGGAACTTTCTAGAAACATCATTTGCAGCGATAAAGGAAGTCGGATCGTTAGGTTTTGACTGGACGTAGTCCTGCCGGAAGACGACGGCCGGAATTCGACCTTGCGCTCGATCCCTACTAGAAACTCTGCTTCCGGTGACCTCCCTAGGGATCGCTTGGATTGTAAAATACGATCTTCTACCAGTTGCCTCCGTCAACCTCTGAACTCCGGCGGTGGTTGCCACCGCACGCCACCATTTCGACATGTTCTTCCCTGTGAAAGCGTCTGTTGGAGAAATGGTAGATTCCCTCGGAAATTCGGGTTTAGGGTTCTACCGGATACCATTTGGAGGGTTTAAGCTTTGTGGGCTTTTATGGGCTTATGCTAAGTTAGTACTTGGGCCTACTAAATACACAAGGAAACCCACTAAATGAAACCAAATTAGCTCAGGTTTGTAAATGGGATCATTGTTGCACTTTTGTCCTTATTTTGTGCTGGTCTTTATTTTATGTCCCCCGTAATAATAATATATTCAGTAAAAATTTTACAAATGAGATTTAAGACTTTATTTTATGTCTCTAGTAATAAATATTCTTTTATGAATCATAAATTTATATTTTCATATTATAATATCTCATAAACTTGTCTATGCATCACTTCATTTTCTAAAGAGCTTATGTTTTACGAGGCATGAGTTTGATGGTTAAAACACAAGAATTAAATATCAACTCACTAAAAGGAAAAGCATGCAAGCTTATGTTTTAAAAAAATATAGAATGAATCAAGGAACTTTTTATATTATGCTATTTGTTCCCCCACATTTCACCTTACATCCTTCTGTCATTTTTTTTTTTTTTCATTATCATTCATTTGATTTTTGTATATTTTTATTTAAACTAACCAACTAAAATTTTAATGTGCAATAGGTTGATAGACATCATCAACGAAACATCACATCAATCTAAAAAGCCTCGCTTGATGTGTCAACTCAGCATCAACTTTTTTTATTATGTCAACCACTTTAATGTTGAAATGTTTTTAATCCCAATAATAACAAACTGATTTAAAAATTTAATTGCCAGAGCTCCCCGATAAATCATTGGATGTTTTAGCCGAGGATAATTTCAATAATAACAGGAGTAAGAATAGTAATCATGCATCGTGCAAGACGAAGAAGGTTTCTAAGGTTCAAGTGTCGAAGACGAATAAATCGAAGAAGGTTGTTAGGTCTACATCCAAATCCCGAAGTGATAAAGACCCTTCACAAAAAAGGAAAAAGATTAGTACTGTTGTTTGTTAGACCGTCATTGTCAAAGGTTCAAAATTTTGCATTGTTTTTGTTCGACTTTTTTGTCGCAATTAGTGTTTGCAATATGATCTGTAAGAAATACTCTGTGTTTGCTTTTTAGAATTTATACTAAATGACTTTAATGGAAGTCGCAACAACTTTTATGTATAATTGTCTATTTATGTATCAGAGAGTTTATTTTTATAAAAGCAGTTTGATATGAATGTTGTATCACAATTGTATTAATTATGTCTTCTACTATGTATAATGAGTTGTGCATAATTGTAGGAGACTGTTCCTTAAATGAAATATTTCAGTATCTGTGCATCTTAAAGGGTTTGTATCACTGATATATGAGCTATAATTTTGTATCATTATTGTTATGATTTTCATACAGTATCATCCTGATACAATATAAGAAATATATGTACGGAAATAGTATAATATATATATTTTTTAAAGGAGGTTGTGCACTTTATATCATTGCTATATACTTATTTAAATTTGTATCAGTCTTTTCATTTAATATACACATACTCACTCTATATCATTTTGTATTTTATAAAATAGGAAACCAAATTATCTACTAGATTAAAATAGGAAACCACTTTTCTTTGTCAATAAAGCAAAAATCAGTTTTGCACGCTCACGTTATCATAGTCAAAAGTCAAATCTCCTGAAGACAGGAGCACTTTATCCTACACTCAAGCAGCCAAAGAATTGCAAAAAATTTTTGGGATTGAATATTTGAAATTATTAATAAATCAAATTTCATTCGGTTCCATATTTTCTTAATTATTATGGGAAAATATGGCCATAAAAAATATATAATAATAGAGTATGATAGATCAATTTCACACAAAAGATGATTGTTATAGTACAATATTATTATAAGAAGTCAAATATTATGTCAAATTAGGCTTTGAATTTAATTAATACTGAAAAAATTAGGTCACATGGAGGAGGATTATCTAAGCTTCATAAGAGTTCCAGAATTCCTATCTCGATCTGATGTGAGATCATTCCATTCATTTATAAAGGATTCAGGGTTCTCGTCTCGATCTGATGTGGGATCATTTCATTCATCAATCTCCTAACACTTCAAATCCATACATATTTTAACTGTGATTCTCGTTGTTTAGTATAGAGCATGCACCATAATGAACCCACAGTATATTCACACATGCACCCAAACGATCTGGGAGACTATATTAGATTCGATGAATTTGATAGCATGTTAAACTCGACTCTGGCTCTAACCTTCAACCCAAAGATGGTTCAAATCTCATAAAAAATTTAAGTTATCGATGGATCTAGAAAAGTCATTGTATTAGAATTAGGTTACTACTGTGCTCGTAGCCAAAAGATCAATGATTGCATGACATTTTTTGTGGGAGGGCCCTTTACTAACAAATTAGACCTTTCGTGACATCAATATTTTTAAAATATAAATTTTATATATTGATAATATACTATAATTGAATGCATGGTACGCATATGATAAAAGTGATAGATTCAAGTATTTTGAATTCATTAGTTCATTCACCGCAATATCTTGTAGATTATATTTGCCCCACAATTGTGTTAGATTACATTAGATTATACTTCCTCTCTTCATCTTTATTGTCCGTGTTTGACTTTAAAAAATAATAATAGAGAGATAATTTTACTAAATCACCCACTCATTATGACAAGTATGCAGTAATCAAGAAATGGATGATAGTTTCGTGATAAACTCAAGAAAATAAATTGAATGTTGGAGTTAAATTACAACACAAAAGAGGTAAGGAGTTTGAATTGAAGAAGTGATCTTGTTGAAGTAGAACTCTAAGTCAAGAGAGTTTAAGTCAATGTGGAGTTTGAAGTGAAGAATAACTCTATGAAAAATTGTGCTTGAATAGAGGTGAAGTCGCCTAGAATAAGTGTGCACTTATAGAGCCCCAAAAAGGACAATTGGCAAATTGACTTCACAATCAAATATAATAAAGTATAATGAAGTAATCAGATATGAGTTTAAGTTTTGTGCATCGTCGGTGTACTAAATTTTTCATTTTTCTATTTTTAACTTTAATTTCTAAAATTTAAAATAACTTTCATAAATTCATCTAAGTTGGATTCTCAGCCAAAATCTTCTCTACATGTGTTCTTTTTTTTGCTTATCCTTTTAACCTCGTTTCATCTCTCTTTAACGTGATAATTGAATTTTAACATTTTGATTCATATTTTTATGTGATGTATGCACTTTAAATATTTTTTAAGTTCTTTTTCTAAAAAAAAAAAAAAAGAAAATAGTCAATATCATTAGCTATGTTTTCACAGATTATGAATTTTGATGAATATATTTTTTTCTCTCCAAGATTAACAAGTTGAAGCATGGAAGAATCAATTCTTGCAATTTTAATAGTATTTGAGGTAAAGATTATTTTATCAATTATGATGATTTTGTTGAGAGAGAAATATGGAAAAGTTAGATTTGATTTATGTTGTAAAGGAAAAATAACAACTAATTTAGTTAGAGTACGATTCTAGTTTTGATATTTTCCCCCTAAATTTTAATTATATAAATTTGAGTGTAATTATTTAATTTACCTGATAGTGTAAAATATTTTATACGACTGTGCACAAAATTTAAATTCATTAGATATTATATTACATATTAATGTTCATAAATTTTAAATTGAAGAGTTGTGAATAATATAATAAAAATTCAAAATTTCTGAAAATATTCACGAGTAAACAAAATAATTAGATTTGATTTATATTAATAAAAAATCACTTGATAATTATATTAAATCAAGTGATAAGATAATGAAAAATCAATGTTAACAATTTAAAACAAGATTCTTTATCACTATTCATATCCATTTATTATGGGGATAAGGGGGTGGGGTGAGGTGGAACATGGGAAAGAATGAATATATTTCGTTAAGGAACAATTTGATAGTTAACTTTTTTTTTAAGTTAATAGTATTTTACATATTCAACTAAGATATCGTAATTTAAAGTATTTAAAATTATATTTTAATATATGTATACTAGTGTATTTTTAAATTCAAATACTTTTTATCTATTAAATCAAATATTTTATTACTTAATACTGAATCATAATAAGTAGCTAATTGTGTTTGATTGACAATTGATTAATTATAGTGGTTCCTTTTTCAAATAATTTGAAGGACAGCAAATTGATTTTTGGCTCTACCAGGATCACTTAAATGGTACATATCTAGATAAAATATGTGAACCTCAAATATATCACATGATTATTAGAACTTTATCTGTAGTAACTATTTATTTGTTAAGTATTAATATTATGATTTTTCCTAAATCAAATATTCATGTCGTAAAAAAATGTATGGCTTTGAATTCTAGTGATTTTATCTAATACTTTAGGAAGTAAGGGTGAAAAATGTATCTAACATATAAATAATGTGTAAATTCTCATCTAATCATCCCATATTTAGCTATGCCATTTTTGAAAGACTTTACGCAATTCTTTCATAAAGCAATACCGTGGTGATTTTTTTATGAAGTGTTATGCCAAAAAACAATAACAATAATATACCTAGTGGAATCCCATAAGTGGGGTTTCAGGAGGGTAGAATATACGCATACCTTACCATTACCTCATAGAGGTAGAGGCCAGAGAGGTTGTTTCTTGGGAACTCTCGTCACAAAACCACCTGTGACCCATCCCAGGAATAATTGAAGAGAGTTATCTCCAGTCACCAACATTGGCATAAAAAAAATGCACATCACATCACGGCCGTGATGTGATGTGCATTTTTTGTCCTTCTATTTTATCGGGAGGAACGAGCCCAGGCATCTGCCACTCTTTTTGGGAGCAGAATAAGCTAGATATGGAACTTGTCTTAGTTTAGGTGTCTAAATGAAAAATGAGGACAAGTTTATGTGTCTGTTTAGAGTTAAGCCCTTTTTTAAAAAAAAGAAATATTTATTTATTTTCACTAATCATATATTGACGCATTTTTTATTTTACCAGAATATATTGATTTTTTTTTCTAAAAGGAATTAGCATAAATTTTTCTTTAACGTCAGCAGTATGAATATATTGGTTTTTTTTTTTTATGACAACCCTTTCAAAAATTCACTTCCAAAGAAATTAAACCTAGAAGAGGTACTAATTGAATGCGAGGGTAGTTTTGTAAATGTGTGAAAGCTGGAGTTGTGTTTCAAAGAACATCCCTCAAGAAAGGGGTAGCTTGGTAAATGCAATAAATTTTCGCAGGGACAAATAGGTAATCCAGAGTCGAATTTATTCATCACCCAGAATCAATACAAAGTTGTAATCGGACGGCCAATGCAGTACGTCTTGTCCCATCGACGGTCTTGAATAGACGAGATGGATGTAAGGGTTTCTCCTTCATCATTTAAACCTAATATAAGTAGATCTATTTACAAACTCAAATCATTTTTGTTTTCATTTTCACCGCTCTCGACTCTAATAACCTTTCTCACGATGAAACTGTAAAAAATAACTGTGTTTTCGTCTGGTTGGATCATGAAACTTGATGATCGGATCAAGAGCTTTCGAGTTCCAACCTTAGACAGGTTAAGTCCTTTATTTATTCTTTTGTGATTTTATTGGATTAAATGAGAACTTAGTGATTTTTCAATTTTAAAGAAAATTTCAGCCAACATTCTTTGTCGCTCTCCATTTGTTTGTTGCTTCGCAGATGAATTGAATTGAAGAGAAGGTTAAAGAGTGACCTGAATAAGGTTTGTAACATAAGAAAGGTGAATGAGTTTTCTGATTTCAAGTTTTATTGACACTCTATTGAAGTCGTTTTTGATTTGTGATTTTGTGTTGATTCGTTTCTTCATTGGTCGATAAGGAAGGATCATACTGTTTGGATTCCCTGAGAAGGAATCAGTACCAGTAGTGTTGTGATTTTTGATAGGAATTCATATGAAACAAGTCCTTGATTGATACAACCCAGAGGGATAGTATCATTTATCTAGATTAGATCCTTAAAATTGAAGATTTCTTGCATCCCAAGTTCATCAAGTTAGAGAGAGTACGGTAAAATTTTGTTTCCATAAGTGTACTACGGAAACTTGGCATCTTTCTTCGTCACTACAAGTTTAGCCTCTTCGTAGCTGTGTGTTGCTTCTTTCGTCTTTTCTTTCAGTAAACCATCTCTTTCTTCAGTTCATTTTTACTTATCACTATTTTACTTATTATTATACTTTTTCATCATATTAATATGAGAGAGATTGCAACGTATAACATTTTTTGTTTAGTTTTCAACCATCTAACTTTTATATTTTAAATATTAAATATAACTACTTCAATTTAACTTTGAAGTTTAATCAAGTTACCTCGAAAAGCACAACAATGACAAGTAAATTGAACGTCAAAGTATCTACTTTGTGTAAGTAATGATAAGGCTTATGCTCTCTGTACCTCACTTTTGAGATTTCAGTATGTTGTTGTAGGTTTTTTCGAAAAAATTGTTTTAAGTAACTTGGATATGATCCCAAATCACCCTACACTCCTACAGTTGCTATATTTATGATTTCTGACTTTAATTATGACAATGAATGAAGATTAGGAAAACAATCAGTCCAACTGTATTACTATACGATTTTATTAACTTAGTTTGTCTGCTTCGATATGCTAAGCCATTAATGGCTAACTGTTTCTTTAGTATCGGTAAATGAAACTTCGTTGAATGCCACAAATACTTTATTTATTTTCCTTTACGTATAATCAATTCTGACTTATTTAAGTTCTATTTTGTGTCTAAAAAATCTTTGGAATGCGAATATCTACATATTACTTCCATTTTATTCATTTTTTAAGATTGCTTGTGTGTCTGATGCGTACGTTTTTTAGGAGAACGGAAAGATGTCATCAACAAATTCTCCATGCGCAGCTTGCAAACTCTTACGAAGAAAATGCACCCAAGAGTGTGCCTTTGCACCCTATTTTCCGCCGGATCAACCGCAGAAATTTGGCAATGTGCACAAAGTCTTTGGTGCCAAAAATGTGGGGAAACTCCTTAACGAACTCAATGCAGCTCAACGAGAAGATGCAGTGAATTCCCTTGCCTATGAGGCTGAGTATCGCATTAGAGATCCAGTCTATGGGTGTGTTGGCCTTATTTCATTACTTCAACATAAGCTGAAGCAAGTCCAGGATGATATGTTGAATGCTAAAAAGGAACTGAGTGCCTATATTGGTCCGTCAGCAATGCTACCAATTAATCTTCAACCTCCAAGCTTTATTCAACAGCAACATCATATGAACGCTCCCTCTTCTAGTGCCATGATGCCTTTCAGTATGAACCCAATGTCAGGAATGCCAACAGGGATTCCACATGGTGGTCAATTGATGATTTGTGATCCGCAGCAGCAGTCAATCGAAGCTCAACAATATATAGCAGCAATGGAACAAAGGGAGCAACAGGAGGCTTTTAAGAATTATGAGCAACAGCAACAGCAAGATGTTGTAAGGTTTAACAGTGGGTTCGACTCTACAAGCTCGATAACAGCTACTGGATTTCATCAAATGAGTTCACAAGTATCATATGAAAATCCTTATAGTCTGATTTCAGCACAGCAGACCCAACAGGATCATTCTCATCCTCATCACCAACAGATTCATCTTCAGCCTCAACAACAGCAGCATCCACCGCAGCAACCAGAGACTCCGAGGCAGCAACCGAGAGCCATAACCTACGAGGGAAAGGAGGCTGCAATAGAGAGCCATTAATTAATTTGAAATGAAGAATAAATTTATTTCCTCTTTTTCTATTTCTAACAAGGAAAAACAGTGGGTTAGGATTCAGGATAGGACCTGCTCTTTCTTTTTATGTATAATAATATCCATACCACATTATTCTATTCAATCTTCTGTTTATTGATTAGTATTATTTTCTTAAGAAAGTTTTGTCTTTTCATTTTAATATAATAACTCATCATCTTATACTCTAAAGTCTAAGATATGTTTTTTCCATGTCGTTTCCAAGTTCTAAGAATTGTGCTAGGGTGAAGATTTGTCTTTCTTTCTTTGTAAACACAAATATCATCAACAACCTTTTCTTTGAAACCCCATTTCTTTAATTTCCAAGATTTCTTGGTTTTGGTTTTAATATTTATTTTTTGCAAGCAATAGAGGGGGGAAAGAGAATGTCTGTAAATAAGATATATGATAGATAAAGGGAAGTTGAATGTTCACGGGATCATTCCATTCATCACTATCCTTACGTCCAGATTCATACATTTTTTCATCAGGGTTCCGTTGTTCAGTCTAGAACATGCACAATCATAGACTTAGAGTATATTCACAATCAGATATTGAAATTATAAATTGAGTAGCCGGTTAAAAAAATTAACTTTTAGAGAAATCCAATTACAAGTTTGAGAAAATGAACTTATAAGAGATAACTAAATGCGAGGTTAGTTTTGTGAATGTATGAAAGTTAGAGTCGTGTTTCAAAGTCTGGTGATAGGGGTAATTCGGGAAATGCAATAAATTTGTGCAGGGACAATTAGGTTACTCAGAGTCGAATTTATTCATCACGCAGGGACAAAGAGGTAACTCAGAATCAATATAAAGTCAATACATTATAACTTGTCCCATCGACGGTCTTGAATAGACGAGATGCCATGTAGATGTAGGAGTTTCTCCGTCATTATTTAACCCTAACAAATAGATTTCTTTACAAAGTCGATCATTATTGGAAACTCCTCCGCTTTATAATCATTTCTTTTTCATCAATTGTTTTCTGTTTTCATTTTCACTCTTCGATCTCTCTCATTATGAAACTATAAAAAAGAGCTGTGTTTTCTTGTGTTCTTCGTGTGGGATCGTGAAACTTGAAGATCGGAATGGATCGGATCAAGAGCGATCGAATTCCGTTCTTAGACAGGTTCAGTCCTGTCTAGGGCGAAAGAATGATCTGAATACGGTTTGTAAAGGTGAATGGGTTTTTTAATTTTTATTTGATCCTTTTGTTTTTACTCTTTTGAACACTTTTTTGATTTGTGATTTTGTGATGATTTGTTTCTTCATCCTTCGATAAGGAAGGATCCTAGCGTTTGAATTCTCTGAGAAGGAACAAGTACCAGTAGTGTGTGATTTTGATAGGAATTGATATAAAACAAGTCCTTCATTGATACAACTTCTTGCATTCCAAGTTAGAGAGAGAAGGGAGAGTAGGGTGAAATTTTGTTTTCATTCAACTCTCCTTTGGAAACTTGGAATATTTCTTTGTCACTGCAAGTTTAGCCACTTCAGTACCTGTCTCTTGGTTCTTCTTCTTCTTCTATTTTTTTGTTCCGTGAACAATCTCTTTACTTAGAATGAGTAAATGATAAGACTGACACACTCTATCGTTTCCATTCCCCACTTTTATGGTCATTCATCGCGTTTGTAGTTTTTTTTTTTTTTTTGAAAAATTATTTGAGGTAACTTGACTATGATTCTAAATCACTCTACAGTTGCTATATTTATGATTTCTGACTTTAATCATGACAAACAATTTTATTAACTTACCGTGTCTCCTTCGATTTGCTAAGCCAATAATGGCCAACTGTTTCTTTAATATGGTAATGAAACTTCGTTGAATACCACAAAACATTTCTTTAACTTACTTTGTATATGATGAATTCTGATTTATTTAAGTTGTATTTTGTGTCTACAATATATTTGGAATGCGAACACCTAGATATTCTTTCCATTTATTAATTTTCATTTTTTGAGATTGCGTGATTGATGCGTACGGCTTTTAGGAACGGAAGGATGTCATCTACCAATTCTCCATGTGCAGCTTGCAAATGCTTACGAAGAAAATGCACCCAAGAGTGTGTCTTGGCACCCTATTTTCCGCCGGATCAACCTCAGAAATTTGGCAATGTGCACAAAGTCTTTGGTGCCAAAAATGTGGGGAAACTCCTCAACGAACTCAATGCTGCTCAACGGGAAGATGCAGTGAATTCTCTTGCCTATGAGGCTGAGTATCGCATTAGAGATCCAATCTATGGGTGTGTTGGCCTTATTTCCTTACTTCAACATAAGCTGAAGCAAGTGCAGGATGATATGTTGAACGCTAAAAAGGAACTGACGGCCTATATTGGTCCGTCAGCAATGCTACCGATTAATCTTCAACCTTGGGGCTTTATTCAACAGCAGCATCATATGAATGCTCCCTCTTCTACTACCATGATGCCTTTCAGTATAAGCCCAATCTCAGGTGGTCAGTTGATGATTCGTGATCCACATTAGCAGTCAATTGAAGCTCAACAATATATAGCAGCAATGGAACAAAGGGAGCAACAGGAGATGCTTAGGAATTATGAGCAGCAGCAACAGCAACAACAGGATTTTGTAAGGTTTAACAGTGGGTTTGACTCTACGAGCTCGATAACAGCTACTGGATTTCATCAAATGAGTTCACAAGTATCAAATGAAAATCCTTATAATCTGATTCCGGTGCAACAGAGCCAACAGGATCATTCTCATCCTCATCACCATCAGATTCATATTCAACCTCAACAACAGCAGCATCCACCGCAGCAACCAGTGTCTCCGAGGCAGCAGCAGAGATCCAAAAGCGATGAGGGAGGAGAGAAGGCTGCAATAGAGAGCCATAAATTAATTCTTCATTTCAAATTTATTTATGTTTTCTTTTTTCTATTTCTAACAAGGAAAACCTGTGGATTAGGATTTAGGATAAAACCCGCTCTTTCTTTTTATGTATAATAATATACAAACCACATTATTTTATTCAATCTTCTGTTTCTTGATTAGTATTATTTTCTAAAGAAAGTTTTGTCTTTTCATTTTAATATAATAATAACTCTATCATTTTATACTCTATGATATGTTTTTTCCCTTGTTTCCAAGATCTAAGAATTTTGCTATGGTGAAGATTTGTCTTTCTTTCTTTGTAAACACAAATTTCATGAACAACGTTTTCTTTGAAGCCCCATTTCATTAATTTCCAAGATTTCTTTGTTCTGGTTTTTGATTTAATATTTATTTATTGCATACAGTAGAGGGGGAAAAAGAATGTCTGTAAGTATGATGATGGATTAAAGGGAAGTTGAAGGTCCATGGGATCATTTCATTCATCACTATCCTTACGGACAGATCCATACATTTTTTAATCGAGGTTCAGCTGTTCAGCCTAGAGCATGCACAATCATAGTATATTCACATGCCCATACCATCGGACTCCATAGGCCTATCTAGATTCTCGACGTATGAAGAAAAGTCACAGTAATAATTAGGGCTAGGTTACTACTGTACTTGTAACAAAAAAGATCAATGATTGCATGACATATTTCGTGAGAGGGACCTTTGCTGACAAAGTACACCTTTCGTGACATTAATTTATTTTTAAAATATGTTTTTTTGTTTTTAAAAAAAATAATTTTTTGGGGTCAATTTAAAAAAAAAATCATTTTTTTAGTAAAATATTAATTCTAACTTTTCACATGTCATGTTTAAATTCATAAAATTAAAAGGCATTATTAACATAATTTAATTTAAAATTACAAAATTAAAAAATCTTCTTTATTTTATTAAACTTCGTTCCAAAGCAAACCACGTCATTATTTTTGAAATAGAAGGACTAAATTTGATGCATTGTTTATATAATATAATTGAATGCATAGTACGCAGGCGATAAAAATGATGAGTCAAGTATTCTGAATCAACCTACACATTTATTCATTCACTGCAATATCTTTGATTATTTGAAAAGAAAGATAAAAATATTAAAAATAGCAAAATAATAACAAAGCAATAACAATATAGATTCCCCTTATAGAATTTCATTGAGAATGTTATTATTGTTATATTCATTACAATATCTTGTAGATTATATTGACTGATATTTTCAACAATATATTAATATCAAATTAAACTAACGTTCCATATTTCACAAGTATATAGTAGGATATATACGTATGCATGAAATTGCTCATAATACACCATTGCTTCCTCTAACCCATATTAATTGAATTGATGACTTTTTTTATAGTTAAAAAATTAAGTGAATTATTCTATGTTTAAAAAAATTATGGGATTTTTTTAAAAAAATTATCCTTCTTTTAATGAGATCTTTAACTATCATTATATCTTCTAAAAAATTAATTTAAAAATAATTAAAGCGATAATAGTGAAAAGTCCTTTAAAAAAAAATCCTTTCAACTAGAGGGAGTAGTGTGAAAGGAAAAAAGAATAAGATATTCTTAAGGATATAGTCAACAATAAGCAATTCTTTAAACCTTCAAAATGTGGTCCAAAAAAAATTTATTCTAAAAAGTATTTCAGTCGTTTTTGACATTTTCCCATAAGTAGATTGCAGTAATTTGGTCAAATAATGTTTTTAATAAACGTAAATAGTTTTTACAAATAGGTGTGGCTAAACTTTAAAAATCACCGACTTGTTAACTTAGACGACTCTATAATTGCTCAATACGTGAAACAATAATCTAGAAAATAAAAGGAAAATTTATGGAAATCCCATACTTTTTCTTCCAAATTTCATTTTTTCCCATCATTTTTCAAAAATTTCTAAAATACCGACTTTTATATAAGATTCAATTTTTTTTGATACCTCACTATTATTTTATTAATTAAAGAATATATTTAGTACGGTTTTAAATATGGAAGTATATTTAATGTCAACCAGTTTTTACATTTTATTTTTTCCTTTTTTAAATCAATTTTTTTTTAATATATAATTTTTTATTTTTATTTCAATGGCAGTTACCATTTTAAATTTCAAATTTTTCTTTTTACAATTTTTGATTCACAAAAATTTCCATTTTCTTCTACACCGCTGAAACTGCCACTCTCCACTCTCCATTCGCTCAAACTGTCACTCTCCATCCTCCATTATCCATTTTCTCCATTCTCCATTCTCAATTTTCTTCATTCTACATTTTATCCTCCATCTTCTTCATTCTCCATCAACAATGGATTCTATTCCTTCATTTAGCCTTGGTCTCTCACAAGACGATCCTAACAGAGGGGACGAAGCCGGCATTGCCGCCGAGGAACAGCATAACAGTGACGACGCCGGCGAAACATCACACACTAAAGATAAAAAAGAGAAGAATGTACCTTCAACGTCTCGATCTCCAGGGCGGAAACATCATGCAAGTCGTACCAGTAGGGCATCTTCTTCAAATGCTTTTCGAGCACCATTGCCCAAGGTAATCGATTCTATTTTCACAAACCCACAGATACACAAAATAATTTCTGTTTAAAATCTGTGTTGAATCTTTGTATGATGTATTAATAAAAGAATTTATAATGTTGTTGATTCTTGAATTGATACCTAAATTTTTAGGGATTTTGAAATTAACTCTGAATACCTAATAATTTAACTTTGTTTGATACTTTACCTAATTGTGTTCTTGATATCTCCACTGATAGTGTTGAACTTGATGATTTATAATCGAAACATATTATTTTGGGGGTTTTGATAGTCGAAGTAGATACCTATCAAATCATTTGGAATTGATACTCAAAAATTATGTTATCCTTGTTATTTTCACTGGCATGATTGTCAAAAATGTTTTATAATTTTTAGCATGATACATCAAGTAATTGAATTCTATATTATTTACTGAGGTTGGTTATTGTTGATACCCAACTTATTGAGTGTTATTGGACACTAAAATATTTGATACCTGGTTTTATTTGTATGAACCTGATACCTGATATGTTATGTTTGGATACCTGATCTGTTTTATGGACTTTGATATCTGTTATGCTGGTTAGAAATTTTCATTGTTTTTTCACTGGCATGGTGGTCAAAATGTTATATAATTGCTAGCATGATACATAAAGTAATTGGATTCTTGATTATTTACTGAGGTTGGTTATTTTAGGAATGAGTTTTGAAATGATGTTGTGGATACCTAACACTTTAACATAAATTGATACTTAAGAAAGAACTCAACATTATCCAATTTCTGCATCAAAATAATGATACACTTTGTTTTTATATATCATGGAAAGTATTACCAATCCTTACTGATATTAGTGCTATTTTTGTTCTGAATCATGCTTTTTGGGTTTTGTGATTCAGGGTATGAGTTATGTGATAAAGTCGATCCCTAAACACCCTTTGAAGTTCGGATCTTCATATAATAGCAACATTGTTGATGATATTAAGTTTTCCATTGGCGCTGAGGCTGTTGCCAAGTTCCGTGAAACCATATTTGGACACTACCTTGACATCCCTCCATGTAAATTTCAAGGGCAAGGTATAAAGTGTATCATGTTGAACGAAGTTAAACACAAAGACATGGACATTGTGCATGTCAGACATTCAAAGGGAAATGTTCTGTCTTTCTCAATCAGAGAATTCGCTCTCATCAGTGGCCTTAAGTGTACTGGGAATGTGGAAGATTTCAGGTATCATGGATCGCCTCCTAGTAGACTTCTAAAAACATATTTCCCTGATGCAGTTTCGCAGATTCATAAGCGCCGTCTGGTTCAGCGTTTTTTGATGGGAAATTGGGATACCATTGAGGATGCAGTTCAAATGGCCATTTTGTATTTCATCCATACATTTGTATTTTCTCAAGTAGCTGAAACCCCCATATCTGCCGACGATTTTCGTATGGTTGAAGATGGCAGTTACATCAACTATCCATGGGGAAAAGATGCATACAATAAGTTGATGTATACATTCAGGCAAGACTGCACAAAAGCCAAGCAGCTGTATCGTTTGTCTGGGATGCCATATGTTTTGAATGTATGGATATATGAATGTGCGTCTACAGTCCCGAATGATATCGCAGTTAGGGCTGCCAATCGCATACCAAGAATTCTGAACTGGAGGGTCACCGGGCTGAAGCCAAAGTTTGAATATTTTATGTCTACAATATTCAGCGAGGTAACAATTAATGTCCGTTTCCATATTGGTTGATACTTAGTTTTTTTTTATAAGTATCATTAAATTTTTTCCCCCAGGCTGTCTGTTCAAACTTAACCCCGACTGATGAAGAATTGGCATCTTTGGATTTGCCGAATACCCCAGACGATAGGCCCCAACCGGATAAATCAGCATCAGGCAGTAATGTGTCCTCTCGGCGACAGTCGTTGAAAGATGAAAACGTACAGGTACACGGTTTTGAGGACTTTACATCTGAGCCTCCCACACAGTTGCTTAGGAAGTCCAAGCACAGTTGTGTTACATCAACGTCACCTCCGCCTAAAAAGCAAAGAATTCATCAATCCCCCAAGAGAACCCCTTCCGATAGTGCAAAGCACAAAAAGGCTGTAGAGTTTGCTCAGCCTCATGTTAAACGGTCAACTCCTAATAAGCAGCAAGATGTACCCACACCCAGTGTTTCTGATGACAAACGCACGGAAGGGGAAGACATTACTGGGTTGAAAGAGTTCCTGATCAAATACGTATGTAAACACCATGTTTATTTTTTTTATTTTATCATAAGTTTCACATTTGATTTTATTTTAAATTTTAGTAAATTTCTTTTTTTTTCAAGATTGATGACAAGTTCAAATCTCTTGAATCGTTTATGCTTTCACATCACACTGCCACATTGAAGGCAATACGCGACGAGGTTAACTCTCTGAAGAATGATCCACAAACTTCTTTCCACAATGAATCTCATCAGCAAGATATTGGTCCAAGCGAATTCAAGGTACACAAATTAAAATTCTCCTGTTTCTCATTATTCTTGACCAATTCATTTTCAATGTTGTTTTGTGTATCTGATGATACTCATAATATGTAAGTTGGTTGATACTTATAATATGTAAGTTGGATGATACTCATAATATGTAAGTTGGTTGATACTTATAATATGTACGTTGGTTGATACTCATAATATGTAAGTTTGTTGATACTCATAATATGTAAGTTGGTTGATACTCACGTTTCTAAAGTATCAACCAACATAGTTTAGCAGAATTTAAAGTATCAATATACAGTTTGTTTCAATAAAGGGGTTTAGATACTTTCTATTTTAGAATCTTTTTTTTTTTATTCATCGAATAATGTATTTTGCTCTTATTTAATTATCGTGTTATAAGCATATTTCCACATACAGGGATTTGGTGATTCCAATGCACCGGAAACAGCAGATCAGATCCTTCAAGGCGTGCAACCACCGATCCGCGAAGAAATCCTTCATGGCGCGCAACAGCCGGTCGACGATGCCAATATCCAGACATCTAAAAACTACAAGGAAAATATCAAGGTTGTGGTTGACAATGAAGGAGAATCAAAAGATGACATTGTCGGAGATGAACAGTATCACAGTGATGAAGTTGCTGTCAAAGACCATGTCCAGGAGTCTGTCAACGTTGTTCCACCAGTCCACACGAAGGTTGCTTATTATTGTCTTCGAATAACAATAAGATTGTTATTTTAAATGTAATAACCACGATTGCGAAACACATTGATACACACAGGTTCAAGATGAATCTCCAGGGTTGGATACGTCAACATTAAACCAAAAAGAAGTTGGTGAAGAGTCACCACTAGATGAGGCAGTTAAGGTAAGTACGATGCCCATCACCAAATTGCAGCACACCCCTTTTCTACATTATTGCTATTTTATTTTTTCAACATTTTTTCATATATTTGATTAGGACTCTCCAAGCGTGGACATTCAAGACGAACAGATCCATCCTGAAGCATTTGCAAGTTATTCCAGCATATCAGGGAAAGAGAAGGAAATCGAAAGCGAAGCTGCAACTAATCAAACTGAGGTAAACTATCATTTTTATATTATATACTTAGCACATTTGGTAAGTATAATTTATTTATTCACAATTGTCTTAAATACATTTAAGGACGTTTCTGATTTCTCGGAGGGAACAAATGAAGCCATAGACGCTCTTCTTCACAAACTTCAGAACCCAATATCAGCAACACCCCTGAAAATTTGCACGCAAGAAGAACTGGATAACAATCCGTGGCTTCTAAGTGACAGTCAATTACCTACAACCTTACCGTCAAAAGAAATAGTTTTGCACGATGCATCTGTTACTCCCCCACAACGCAGCAGAAACCCGTCAAGGTTTCGTCAGTCCCCATTTATGTCATCCTTCAGTTCAGATGATAAAGGGAAGGGGAAAATGCCATTTACCAATCAGATGAGACACCCTTTCGAAGGATATGGCATTTGTTACCAACCACCATGGGATATCATAAAGGAGTACGATACATGGGTGAACAAAGGTTTGCTCGTATCGCATCATAAGAGGTACCACATATTCTTCCTTTTTTTTATATTTTTTTTTACATACTATCCTTGTCTGTATCACTTACCATGTTAGATACCAACATAATACCAGGAAGGATACCGATGAGCATTATAAAGTCAGGAATTCACAACTTGGTGTGTCAAAATGTGATTTTGTTGTTGCCACGCCCACAAGTAAAAACTGGTTTTATTTGATGTCTCAGAAAAACCGATGTTGGACAGATGAGGTTAGATTAATGAGCTTTAAATATGTCCTTTTTTGTTCCGTATTCTTAAAATGTTTCTGTTGGTGCAGCATATAGACGTTGTTTTGTACTACCTCCGGAAAAAATCCAAGTATCAGTCAAGTAACAGTTTCAGATTCACGACAGTCAACTGCATTTTCATGAACTTCGTAGTTGCTACTCATGCAAGGTACTATGAGATCACTGATGAAGACAAATTAAGTACTCAGGAAACTGTAGAGAGGATATCAGCAAATGCAGCGAGCGAGAGGTCCGTCATCAACATGATAAAAGGGTTTTCGATACCTGCTGCATCGCCCTGGCACCTTGTCGATGAGGTGTTTGTTCCAGTTAATTGTGGCAATGCGTTCCACTGGGTCCTTGCTGTTATTGTGTTGAAAGATAGGCTGATACGTGTTTATGACTCGTCATCTGGTTCACGCCGCAGAAATCAATATGCTGAAATAAATAAACTGGCAGTGATGCTCCCAACGTATCTGCATGAAAGTGGATTTTTTGAAAAAACCGATCGCACACAATGGACTGGTTTAGACGCATACAAGGATTCGTCCACCGGTTCCTTCATTGGCCAGGAACGACCTTTTATAGTTGAATTTGTCACTGACATTGCTAAGCAAAACAGTGACAGCCTGTAAGTTTTTCAACCTTTTAAATTTTTTTTTTTTCATTTCATCTTAACGGACTTGATACATTTACTTGCAGTGATTGTGGGGTATTTGTCGCGGCATACGCTGAGTATTTGAGTGACGGTATTCCAATCCCATCGACTCCACTTGATGCTGATTACATTCGTAAAAGATATGCCGCACTTTTGTGGTCATATGGAACTGAGAAGAATGTTGATGGGTATGAAAGCGAAAATGACGATCCTCCAAGGCCAAGGGATGTCTACAAAGCACCCGACAAAGGAAAATTAATCATTTTGTCTTAGGTTACCTTTTTCATATTTTGTTTGTTTAGGATTTTATAGTAGTTAAGTTTTATTAAGTTTGTTCAATGTTGATACATTACAGCAGGATGTTTTATTTTAAATTTATATTATATTTTGGCATTATATCCACCCATTTAACTGATTTTTGTTACATTTTTTTTAAAAGAATTGTCCTAACTTAATTTGATTCAATATCTAATACAATGAATCAAGTATCAAAAAGAAAGAAGAGCAATAAATGGAAAAATATATTATTATTGTGTTAACTCACTAAGAGTCATTGTTAACATTGAATGCTCTTACTATATTCTACAGCAATAGTCAACATAACTCGGAATGTAATCGCGAAAATATCCTATCAATAATCAGATTATGTTTTATTAAAAACTTGCACAATATAACTCACACATTTACTCGCAAAGAAATACAATTTGATACCTCATTTATTCAACTTATTAACAAATATTCATATAATTCATACATCATAAAAATAGCATTCATTTCTCATTTGGGAAAAAAGAACAAGTTCGCCTATTGTGTCCTTCGTGTCCACACTTACTGCAGCAGTTTGAACTTGTTGACAATTTCTCTCCAAAGCTTTTATTTCTCCCTTTCTTTGGTCTCCCTGGCATTCGCTTGTACTTTGGTGGCAATACAATCTCATCGGATTTCTTTACTGATATGTCCCAATCCGATCTGTCGGGCATTGGCATCATCGGAACTTCATATGTTTTTTGTAATGCTTCCGGTTTGTAATAGTACGAGCAGTATGGATGCATATCAACTACATTTTTACTCTTCAAAGCAGCAATTGCATGTTCACAAGGAATTTCATCAATTTGGAATTTCCCACAACTGCAAATTCTTCTCTCAATGCATACAATGTATCTGTGACCACCATCATACACTGAAAAAATAAATTCTGACGAAGGAATGACCTAAAACCAAAAAAAATAAAATAAAAAAAAACATAAATTTTCTTAAGTAAATGACATATATGATACATCATCATATTCATATTTATTAATATACATAATGATAACTCAACATTGTAATTACTGATACTTCAACATTTTAACTACTGATATCTCTACACAGCAATGATTGATACCTCAAATTTTATAAGTACTGATACCTCAATAGATTCATTACTTATTATTGTAGTTATTGATACATCAACATTATACATACCTCAATAGAATCTATGTCTATGTACATACCTTCATTGTTGCACACCTTGCTGTATTTTCTATGAGTATATTCTGAAATTTCCTGCCAAGTGTTTCTTTTGTATACATCGCCCGCTCCCTATTTTTGCAATTCCATGATGCAAACAACATTCTCGCTTCTTCGAGAAAATCTATTATTGGCAGCTGTCTAGCATCCACAAGGGAACCATTAATACATTCGGCTATGTTAGATGTCATCAATTGACCTCTATTTACAGGTGCATGTACTCTTGCCCATCTCTCGTAACCAACATTTTCGAGATACTCCTTCACCCTGTAGTCAATTTTATTCACAATTGCCATTATCTTGTTAAAATCTTCTATTCTGTAACACTTGGCCATAGCATAAAACTTATCACTAATGATATTTTTGCTCTTCTTAAAGTTCGTGCAAACATTTTTCCATAGATGCCAGATGCACGCATAATGCGGAGTATTGGGGAAGACAACACCCACACTTTTGATTATACTTTCATTTCTGTCAGACACAAAACACATGTTTTCTCTCTCGCCAAATGCATTTTTAAATTGTTGAAAGAACCACGACCACGAACAATCATTCTCCGTATCAACAATACAATACGCCAAAGGAAATATTGACCCTGCATCATTTTTTCATGAAATAAACAAATCTGTTGCGTGTAGGAAATAATGGTAATTTTTTTAAAATTATTAGATGCACTGTCTAAAACCAATAAAAAGAAAACTTTAAGTCTGGAAAAACAAAATATTTCATGAATATGTTTTTGATACCTGAACCATCTACTGTACTAGCCGAGAGGAATGTTCCTTTATACGCGCCATTAAGATGTGCACCATCCACAACTACAACTGGTCTACAGAACTGAAATCCCCTAATTAATGGACGTAATGCAATAAATAGATACATGAATTCATTAGTAGGAGACTTTTTCATTCTTATATAAGAATTCGGATACACATTATCCAACATGTTCATGTACACAGGCAATTGTTTGTATCCATCAGCTGGTTTTCCCCTCAACATGTGTAGTGCTTTTTCTTTTGCACGCCATGCTTGTTGATACGAAATATGTACTCCGTAATCAGCCTTAAAGTCATCAATTATATCATTCGGTGTATGCTTCCGTTTGTGATTTAATAGTTTTGGAGCAGTTACACCACTAATAAAAGAAAGCGTCGCCTCAACTTTTGTGAACATCCTCTCACTCATCGAACACGTATGTTTATCATTGAAGTATCTTATTATAAAAATTTCCGAATTTTTGCGACAGGAAGATTTCATGCACCATGAACAAGTATCAGAAAAGCAATTCAACACATAGCTGCAACAAAGATGTAAATTAGCTGTAAGAAAAAAAAAGTTTTAACGTTTTGGTAAAATCGTAATATTTTAAATTACACACAAAGTAACTAATTGAAAAAAAAATCCCACCTTTCTTGGTCTGAACGCTTAACTTTGTAGTTGAATCCATGGTGCAATTTATATCTTGTCATAATATCGATTAAGGTCGCCTTGTTCTTGTACATGTTATTCACCCTCACATTTAAATATGCTGTGTCGACAATTACATTTGATACGTATCCATTCTGTATGGATTCATAGTTGACAGATTCTTGATTAACAATTTCATTTGTCGTATCACACATCAAAAGATTTCTGCCTTCAACATCAAAAGTATCAACACACAAAGGATAGAGGCCAAAACAGTGTTCCTTCTTTTTAATTTCCATATACAACTTCACCCCCAAGTCGTTCTTTATACCAATCGAAGATGCATTACCTTCAACAACATACCGAATTTCGATTCTCTTCATTTCTTCGTTGATACCCAACAGTGACGCAATTCCGGATTTGAGATTAAAAAATGAAGTGTTCTCAGATACCACAATTCCATCACTTTTATAACCAACATACATTACGTCAGATTCCCATGTTCCGCTGTGACGTATCAAGATCGAGATATTCATTTTTTTTTTTTTTTAATCCTCGCCTGACTTTTTTTTTTCTTTCACAGTTTAGTAATGGTGATGTAGTGTTTTTTTTTTTTAAATTCAAATTCTAACGCCAACCATGTATTTTAGGTATTAATTGATTGATTTGTAACATAAATCCTTAATTGAAGGGATTTGGTTAGTTGGCAGAATTTTAATTACCATTTATAACGGTTCAGCATTAAATTTGTCAGTTTTATTTTGCAGGTATCAAAGAACTGAGTATGGTATCAAATTATTATAAATATCCGGGATTTTTGGTAATTTGATAAAGAATCTGGATTATTTGAGATTTTCCCACCACAGTATGGTATCCCTAAAATTTATACTTAAAAGCACATGGGGTGATCATTCTTTGATTTGAATAGGATATTGATTAAAATCAAAATTAAATCAATTTAGTTAGAGTTAAAAATAATCGTCAGTTTGATTATTGTTAAGTTGGTTCAGTTTTTTTGTGTGAGAGTAATGAATTTGTTGAGGAGATGTATACATCACGATAGATATAAACATCTAGTACATGAATAATCCACGAGAAAGCTATTGTGAATTTTATCAAGCAATTAAACAATATTAAAGTTATTATTATATGAGTAAAACAATTTAGTTAAGTAAGACTAAAATCATTATACACCAAAGATCAAATCTTTGATGGACTTGGACTTGAAATTTTAATGGTTGGACTAAATAATAAATTTTTTATATATAATTTCTCAGTTTGATTTGGTTATTTTTGTAATTTTTTTCGTAAAATCAAAATCAAATAAAGTAATATCGATTTTCAAAATTTAATACCAAATTTAATTAAACCAAATCAAATATTAATTTTTTTAATCGATTTGATTAGAATTATGATTCGATTTGTTTTTTTAACCATAACCATGAACAATCTAGGTACAAATGTTTCAGTAAATTAAATTAATCTAATAAATACTATGAAAATTTTATTTATATAAATTGATCAATTTTCGATGATGGCCGGCTTGTTGCCTCGTGCACTCTAGGGGTGTGCAAAAATCAAATTGACCGATAAAACGAATTGATAAAAACGTTATTAGTTTATTATTATTGAGTTATTAGGTTATCGGGTTTTTAATAGTTTTGAAAAAAATTTACTGGGTTATCGGTTCGATATCGATTTTTACTATTGGGTTATTGTTATTGGGTAAACCGATAACCCAATAAGATTATAATAATTCACTATTTTACCCTTTCGTAAATATAAATATTATCAATTAATAGTAATAGGACACTATAATAGTATTTTACCTATTTTAATCTTTATCGTACTTAAGTGATTAGTTACCCACTCTAGTATTTAGTCTTTAATCTTTACTCTTTCGTACTCTATCTATTTTTATTAATGCAAATTCTCATTATCATCCTTATCGGGTAAATAGTAAAACTAAACTGTTAAGGACTTACAATCGATAAATAAAAAATCGACAAAAATCATTTTATTAATTTATTATTAATTTAACATATTTAAAAACCAACAATTGATAAACCAAATCGATAATGTATAAAATCAAACCGATCGATGCACCTCCACTCCTCACAAGTCAATCCTTTCTTCCCTTTTTTATATCCCCAAACACAACCGTATATTAGTTCCCTATTTAATTCACACTGACACAATTGGTACAAAAAGGTAACAATGTGATCCCAATATATTTTTCCTTTTTTAACCTTGACAATATTTTATTGATATTTTAATCATTAATCAATCTATTTGATCGATTTTCTACCATTTAATAATGTACATGTGAAATTGTCTTCTTCATTGTGAGTAAATTTTCCCAAATAGTAAATCTTAATAACTAGTTAGTTGAGTTTGATGTGCAATAGATTAATTGTAGTAGTTCTTTGTCAAATAATTTGAACGGATAGCGCTAAATAAAATATTTTATAAACAATAAAAATCAAGAGAAAATAACTTGATATACTTAAAAATTAGGATCATTTAAATGATACATATCTAGATGAAATATGTGAATCTCAAATATAGCACATAATTATTAGAACTGTATGTCCAATAACTGTTTATTTATTCGATATTATAACAATTTTTTCTAATTCAAATAATCATTTCATAAAAAATGTTTGATTATATATTCTAGTGATTTTTATGCATAAGTAAATTTTCATATAATCACCCATATTTAGTTATGCCATTTTGAGCTTATGCGATTCTATCCTAAAAAAAGAAATCCAAGTACAAGTTTGAGAAAATAAACCTACAAGAGGTACGAATTAAATTCGAGGTTAGTTTTGTAAATGTATGGAAGTTGGAATCGTGTTTCAAAGCACATCCCTCATGATAGGGGTAATTTGGGAAATTCGGACAGGGTGTCGAATTTATTCATCACTCATAATCATTACAAAGTTGTTATCAGACGGTCAATATAGTATAAGTTGTCCCATCGACGGTCTTGAATAGACGAGATGCCACATAGGGGTTTCTCTCTCATCATTTAACCCTAATAAATATGTCTATTTACAAATATGACCATTCTTGGAAACTCCTCCGCTTTATAATCATTTCTTTTTCATCAATTGTTTTTTGTTTTCTGTTTTCATTTTCACTCCTCTCTGTGCCTCTTTCTTTCTCATTATGAAACTATAAAAAACAGCTGTGTTTTTCTTGTGTTCTTCGAGTGGGATCGTGGAACTTGAGATCGGAACGGATCGGATTGGATCGGATCGGATCAAGAGCGCTCGAATTCCAATCCTAGACAGGTTTAGTGCTGTCTAGGGCAAAAGAGTGATCTGAATAGGGTTTGTTACATACGAAAGGTGAATGAATTTTCTGATTTCATCTTTCGATTTTATTTTATCGTTTTGTTTTTACTCTTTTGAACTCTTTTTTTATTTGTGATTTTGTGTTGATTTGATTTCTTCATTAGTCGATACCGAAGGATCTTAGCGTTTGGATTCTCTGAGAAGGTAGCAGTACCATTAGTGTGTCATTTTGAGAGGAATTCATAAAACGCAAATTCTTCATTGATACAACCCAGAGAGAGAAAGATTTCTTCCCTTCCAAGTTTATCAAGTTAGAGAGAGAAAAGAGAGAGTAGGGTGAAATTTTGTTTTCATTCAACTCTCCTTCGGAAACTTTCTTCGTCACTGCAAGTTTAGTCATTTCGTTACCTATCTCCTGGTCTTCTTTTTTTTCCATTAACAGTCTCTTTACTTCGAATAAGTAATGATAAGGCTGGCTCACTCTATCGTCTCCATTCCCCACTTTTATGGGGATTCATTGGGTTTGTAAATTTTTTTCGGAAAAATCGTTTGAGGTAACTTGAATATGAGTCTAAATCACTCTACAATTGCTATGTTTACGCTTTCTGACTTTAACCATGACAATGAATATATAATTTTATTAACTGACCATGTTTCCTTCGATTTGCTAAGCCATTAATGGCTAACAGTTTCTTTAATATGGTAAATGAAACTTCGTTGAATGCCACAAATCCTTTCTTTATTTTAGTTTGTGTATGATCAGTTCTGATTTATTTAAGTTGTATTTTGTGTCTAAAATATATTTTGGAATGCGAATACCTAGATATTCTTTCCATTTATTAATATTCATTTTTTGAGATTGGTTTTGTGTGATTGATGCGTACGGTTTTAGGAACGGAAGAATGTCATCGACCAATTCTCCATGTGCAGCTTGCAAATTCTTACGAAGAAAATGCACCCAAGAGTGTGTCTTCGCACCCTATTTTCCGCCGGATCAACCTCAGAAATTTGGCAATGTGCACAAAGTCTTTGGTGCCAGCAATGTATCGAAACTCCTCAACGAACTCAATCCTGCTCAACGTGAAGATGCAGTGAATTCTCTTGCCTATGAGGCTGAGTATCGCCTTAGAGACCCAGTTTATGGGTGTGTTGGGCTTATTTCCTTACTTCAACATAGGTTGAGGCAACTTCAGGATGATTTGTTGAATGCCAAAAAGGAACTGACTACCTACGTTGGTCCGTCAGCAATGCTTCCAATCAATCTTCAACCTCCAGAGTTTCTTCAACAGCAGCATCATATGAATGCTCCTTCTTCTAGTACCATGATGCCATTCAATATGAGCGCAATGTCAGGAATGCCAACTGGGAATATTGCACATGGGGGTCAATTGATGATCCGTGACCCACAGCAGCAGTCGATTGAAGCTCAACAATATATAGCAGCTATGGAACAAAGGGACCAACAGGAAATGCTTAGGAACTATGACCAGCAGCAACAACAACAACCACCTTCTCAACAACAAGATGTTGTAAGGTTTAACAGTGGGTTTGACTCTACGAGCTCGGTAACAGCTACAGGATTTCATCAAATCAGTTCATCCACAACACCTTCAATGGTTTTGGCCGGAACCTATGAAAATCCTTATAATCTGATTCCGGCACAGCAGGCGCAACAGGATCATTCTCATCCTCATCACCAACAGATTCCTCTTCAGCCTCAACAACAGCATCCGCTGCAGCAACCAGAGACTCCGAGGCAGCAACAGAGAGCCAAAAGCCATGAGGAGGGAAGGAGTGCCGGTCCTTCATGTTGATGTCTTCAATTCCATGCTCATTATGTCTACATTTTTGATCTGGGTAAGTCCATCCGTCATTAAATGCTTCGCATTTTCTTGATATATATACTTAAGTTCTTGTGGTTTGGCTTGCATTTATATATGAGAAGTTTTGACTCCTTCTCTAGCATTAATTTGGTGATTTCTCTTTCGGGCAATTAAAGTTTTGCAACTTACTAATTATAGCCATGTTCGTCTACGCTAGCTTACGCTACTAGTAATTTAAAGGAGCAACACCTAGTTTGGTAAGCGTAGACATGCAAAATTTTATGTTTGCATTGGATCAGTATGACTTTGGTATTGTGTTGCAAGAGAGAAAAAATGAAAATGATGATAACAAAGTATATCCCAATTAAAGTTTTGTTTACTAGGTGTTGCATTTTTATTTATATCTTTAAATGTTATCAGTAATAAACTCCGAGTTCAATTTTTTATCGCAACAGTTATATAAATACTTGCAGTTAGTAATATATAGTGGCAACTTCTCTTTATGTATGTTTTTTTTAGTGCAGCAAATTGATGGGGATATTCAAGCGTAATAAAGAGACATCCAATAGAAGAAGAGAGATTATGCTATGCACAAAGAGACATGAGAGGTAGTCGGAGAGAGGAATGAATATTTTCTGCGTGAACGTTAAACTTCTGAAGTATAAGGTCTTTCTTAGATGTTTCCTTGTCCAAGTTTTCTATTGATCCATTTGACCCTTTTTGGAGTTTAGAAGGTACATTTTCTCAAAATGTAGGAGCACATTAATTTCATATAAAAGCAGTGTTATCTTTGGTGTTTGCTTTGTACTCATTTATTTTTCACTCGATCGAAAAGATAAATAATTGAAAAGGAAACACTGTTAACTGTACATGTTAAGTTATAGTATAAACAATTGCAGTTGACGTAAAGGCTCAAATACATTTGTCTTTATTCTGATCAACAGAAAGAATGATAATGATGCATCAGCGCCAAGTCATTCAATTTATGAGATAGATTCAGATGCACCACGAGACCTTTAGATCGTTGACCATGTTTTCTTTATATCTTTTACTACTGTATGTTGAAATTTAATACTAATATTTCTCATAGTTTTTGGAGCTTCCGTGGAATATAGAAGTATTATGGAATTTTTTTTAGTTAGGCTTATAGATTTCATGAAATGGCTTTGATGGCCATGTGCTATATGAATTATAATATAGGTATATGGGTTCAAGTGTAAACTAGTAGTTTCACAAGTGGGAACATTGAGAACTGGAATCCCTAAAAATCATAGTGATGATAGAAATTCCTTTTGTGATTACATGCACATGGCCACAATTTCAGATTTGGAAGAAATAGGTGATATGTACCTACCTTTCATGTGCTATTAGGTGATGTGTTTATTGGTGATGTTTATGGTTTGAGGGAGATATTCTAAGTTATTTGGCCACCAAGGTCCTTACCTAACCAACCAGGGTTTTACTCAACCCCTTGGGGAAGCCTGCCTTATCTGATGTCTGATTGGGGAACTGAGCAAACTGTTGGTATAATGACCCTCCTGAATAATGACATTTCATGTTGATATTGAACATTGATCACTTTTAGTAGACAACAAAGATCAACTTTATTAGGATTTGACGTTCTGTGATTTTCTTGAAAGAGAGGGGTTTTCTTCAAAAATGCAAACACAAAGTGTTTTTCAAGATTGTCACCTAAGTTGCGCATAGTCTTCACTTTATATTTTCAAGTGTCTGCGCAACATAAAGTCCATCACTATATCGTTTCATAAGTTTAAAGTTAAGTTTCATATCTAGTGCAATATATATATATATATATATATATATGAGTGATAGGTCAAAGAAAAATAAGAAGACATGTCAAGTTATCAGACCAATAATATTGAGGGACCACGTGGACAAGGACAAAGGGTCACGATCCCATATGGATTATATTATTATATATATATGATAGAGAGAGAGAGAAAGAGACAATGGAAGTATATTCTTTGATTCAGTTATTTATTTTTACAAAATACGACCTAACATCATATGAGGAAGTGTGTGAGATATTAGTTCCAACAAAAGCAAACCTGCTTCAAAGACATTCTTGTTACATTAAACCCTACGAGTAAACATATATATATATATAGATGCAAGCAAGATACCTATCATAGCAGCTCACTTACCCTTTATTCTAGGTGAAGGTAGTCAAACATTGCTGCTATGTACTACCATTTTCCTAAAAAGATTACCTCCTCTTGATAAAGGGTATGCATTTTGGCTAGCATATTTCTTGTTTGAGTGCATTTCACATATTAGGCTATGGCTCCTCCTTGTTGTACTGACTTTAAATACAAGGTAGAGATCAGAAAATGAACTTCTGTACAAAATTTGCGCTCTAAATAAGAAAAGTGGTATCTTAAATTATAAGGAAAAGTTTTTTTTTTTTTTAAAAAAAAAGAAGTGCAAAGGGAAAAGCAATTGTGATGACAATAGGTGGGCGGCAAAGTGTATTAGTAGAACTATTTATCATGCTGCATGCATTACGATTTGAAATGAATATTTGCTTGTTGGTGTACCAATTGTGAATTGTTTCACTTTCCTGCTTTGCCTCTAGCTAGCCTTTTCTCAATCTCGGCCACAAGTAGAGATATCAGAATGAGTTCAAATATAAATAATTAATTCGACCCATTCAGGATTTTATGAGTTAAGGTAAAAAAAAATTGAATTAGGTTGATTTCAACTAAATCAAGTCTTTAACTCATTTTAAAATGATATTCAATTGAGCCTAATTTAACCTTCAAATTCAATCTGTTTTAACACTCTTTATTTACTTTGATTCCATGTATGTTCCTATATTAAATGTATATATTACTATCTACTTTACATATTTTAGGATTTATCTATCCATTCTTGCCATTTGTAAATTAAAAATTTCGTACTTTTTTAGGATAAAAATAATCAAAAGAAATTATATATGTATCCCACTTCAAAATCAAGAACTTATTATTTATTTTCTTCAGTTGGAATTCAAATTATGATTATAAAAAATAAATAACAATATATTAAATATTTTTAAATTAATTGGGTCGATTTGAACGGATTATAAACCATCTAGCCTCTTGCCGAAAGTATACATGGGTTCGTATTCTTAACTTTTATTAGTCAACTCCTACAAAAGAATTGCACTCAATTATTATAGTAAGAAAGTGATAAGTGAAAAGCAAGGACAAGGGCTTTAAATTGATTATTAGTTTTAATTATGAGTGGTTAAGCTTCTTACCTTGTTATAGTAAGTAAACAAATACTCCAAGAAATATGAGTACAAAGCTGACTGTGAACAAAGAATTATTTCCAAAATGAGTCGTTATTTATGTTATAAAATAATAAGTAGACTTATATATGATAGGGAAAATTGCTGATATGTATTGTTTGGTCTATTTATTTATCAACGTGATCAAAATATGATAGCATGGGTACATATATACATAGAGTGTATATCGATATGTATAGTAGTACAATTTGTATACTTTTGTACATATTTTGTGAATTACTTTAATGTACGTGTTTTGCATATTTGTGCATGTCAATCTAAAAATGATAGATAAATAGTACTTGTAATTAAAATAAATATAATATTAACATAAGCAAAATTAAATAAATACTATTGATTTGATACAATAATTTAATCTATTATGTACAGGCAGAGATGAGAAATCAATTCAATTATTTATAATATAAATATGTTAATAGTTTATGAATACATAAAGTAATAATTTAGAGTCGAACAGTTAGGAGTTTAATAATTAATTGATTAAAATTTAATTTTAAAAAAGACTTCTAAATGTAAAAGGAGTAGTTTAACGTTTCCAATGTAATTTTAATTACTCTTTTTCTTTTTTAAATTTGTTATATTACATAATTTTATTAACAAAATATTTGATAATTTAAATTTTAATTAAATTCAAACTCTTAAATATTAAAAAAAAATAGTAATATTTTTCCTTTCTTTCGATTATTTATATAAAATAATCCTATATAATTCTAAATATAAAGAAATTATAATTCAAAAGTGAATCTTGAAATTAAACAAATAAAAGAGTAAATACTTAACAAAATTAAAAAAAATGAAAAAATAATTTTATCTAAAGAGAAGTCTATTAATGAAGAATAAAAAATTCAAATAATATTTAGCTTTTACGCTTTTAATATAGTGTAGACTAGTTCTTCTCTTTCTCTAGGTTGTGAATATGGGCTTAATGGGGTAAGATGGACTAATATTTTGCAGGGCAATCTGTTTGAAAAGTTCCCGTTATTCTCATTAATAAATAAGTACAATTTGTTCTTTTGTTCAATTCCAAGTAGGAGAATTTTTATAAATAGTCTAGGCTTGAAAATTAATATGGTTAAATAATTATATTTTACATAATTACATGGCATAACCTCAGCTATGTGACCTGGAGGTGAGGAGAGAGGCGAATTGTATATGTATATTTGTCAAATTGTACATGTATATCTGTCAAATAATTGTATATGTATAACTGATATATATATATATATATATATATATATATATATATATATACACGTATGTATTTGTATATATGGCAATCGAGATTGGGAGAGGGAGAAGAGAGGCGAGTGAGACCTAGAGAGGGAGGAGAGAGGTGAGCGAGAGAGGGCGGATAGTGGAGAGAAGCGAATTCTATATGTATATCTGTCGAATTGGCTATGTATATCTGTCAAAATAATTGTATATATATGTATACGTATGTAATTGTATATATGGCAAGAAATTGCAGAGAGAGGAGAGAGAGGCAAGAAAGCAACAAAACCTTAACCATAGCTATAAATGGTATTTTTTTTCAAATTATAGTTGTATAATATAAATACATATCATATGTTTGCCCAATCACATTATTTTTCCTTCTAATTATTTATGTTTTGAGAGCTCCTAAAATAGCCACAAATATTTTTTAAAAAAAGTTAAGTTTTTACTGTTTTCAAAATTCTTAAAGTCAAGTGATTAAACGTTATGTTGGCTGAGGTTGCAAGGTTCTCACTTAAAAAAAAAAATCATTGGTATAATTAGTATCTTGAGTTTCATTCTCAATCAAAGAATTACTTAATTATTTATCATGTTAAGAAAAATAAATAGATAATGAAAAAAGTATCATATATGCGTGTGTGATAATGAAAAAGAGGAAAATTATCAATTTTGATTGTTTATGTGAAATGTTGTATGTGTGCACCCTTTGAAATATTTCAGGTATTGGAAAAAGACCTATAATTAACAAATTGTGAATTGAGATAAATTTTGAGGGACAAAGGATAGAAATGTCATTATCTAAATTACATTCAAATAAGATAGCCATGTGAATAGATTGGTATAATTAAAACTTATTGTTGAAGTCCCACATTGGATAAAAAAGAAATATATGATGTATTTTGGACAATTCTTATGTCACGAATTAATTTTTGATTGAGTTAGATTTAAAATTTATTTCTTTCCATGGTATCATGACTCATTCCAATTGTTGTTTATAAATGGTGAACATCCAATTATAAAATTACTTAATTTTTACTAATAAAATATGAAGAACTAAGCTTAGAACAAAACAAAACTTGTACCTTTTTTTTTTTTTTTTTGAAAATGAAAGAAATAGTATATAATATGAAGCACATGAAAGATTGAAAGTATGATTTGACCAGCAGACTTCTGTGGGTTGAACAAAGTAGACATTGACAAGTCATTTGGGCTTAGCCCATCAAAAAGCTTGGGCTAATTTGAGTTGCATCCATATGTAACCCAGTTAGACCCATAAGAAACCTCATCCATCTAAAGTCTTTTTTCCAGTATTTAGTTTGTTTATATACAAGTGAGGCTTGATCAATTGGTTGAGCACTTCTTCGATCAATCAATAGATTAAGAGCTTATTGAAAATTAAGTGAGAACACTATTGATCCTTCTAATGGGTGGAACGGGAAAAGAGGTTTGTTATATAGGAGAAACGAAAGCAAAGCTTTATAAATTTGATCTAGTTAGTAATGAATTGTCAAAAGACCAAACAAGCAAATGAAAATGAACTTATGATAGTCATGTTGGCTTTTGACTCATTGGCCAGCTCAAATTGATTCTTCCCGCATTTTCTACCAAGCAAACATTGAGAAGGTTATAATTCAACTTATTTAATTTTAACCTGTCCATATATAATTCAACTCTCTCATTTGACACTCTTAACTCGTAAACACAGAGATATGACAATGAAATGAAAATAGATGGTAATACTTATTTGCATTCTAACGGAGCAAGCCAATAGCCGAAAAAATATTCTATTCTGGACCAAAATCCTCCAGTTTGAAATGTTAAATTCTATCAACACTATTTGGTTAAGTGGCTGAACTTGTGCTTCAGCAGAGCACAAGGAATGGGGGTAAAAAATTATAAACAAAGTAAACGGACAATGACATACCCAATGTAATTAGGGGAGGTGGTGTGTTTGCAGTCTTGCCCCTACCATGTGCAGATAGAGAGATTGTTTCTGATAGACCCTCAGCTCAAATGAAATATATCAAAAACAAGAATAGAAAGGAAATACGATAGTAAAAAAAAATATTTCGAACGATAAATAGAAATTTAATATATTTTGTAAATTGATATTTCCTGTCTAGTTTCACTGGTCTCTACCAGCTGTATTAATATCAGACTATCCAAGTCACTGGTCCTACTCACAAGGGATTGTAAATCAAAGATGTCAAGGTTAATTAAACCTGATTTCACAAAGAAACATGTTAAAATCAGCAGATTCCTATTTCCTATTTTTTCAGAAAGAACTCATTAGCACTTCCCTCAATGAGTTATTTGTTGTGTTTTATCTGTCCTATTTCTGTAGCTGCAAAATTTCTGATCTTATACATGAGCTTCAATGCTCTTTTGATGCTGTCCATTCCAATTGAAGCTTTCTGATTTATTATCCTCTTCTTCATTGTTAGACACCCCTTTGGCTGAACCTGAACCAGTAAAATGAAGAGGTCCTTCGGGGGAGCCAGATTGTGTACCATGTTTCTTTGAAGTCTCCCCAATTTCATCCATGTTAGACCATGAACAACCCGATACAGGGACTCGTCGCACATGAAGTCTATATTTCTGCAAATTGAAAAATAAATATTTTGATCAGCATATAAAGAAAATGGACTCTGGCCTAACCCGAAAAAGAGAGAAACAATCAATATATTGAAGGAGGTTCAATTGAATCCTTTTAACCGAAAAAGTATATCAGATAATTGAGGTAAAAATAACTTTTTATTTAGTACACATTTCTTTCTTTAAAGTTACATTGAAATTGCTGACTCTGTCACTGATTTGTAACACAAGTGTCATGGGAACAAAACATGAACCTCTTATTTGTTAAAAGAGCACAATTGGATACCTGCAAATGGCTTTTCACTTCGTCATTGGTCAGGCCATCCACTTGCATGATATCTCTGATCTGTTTTGGTGTAGCCACTGCAGGATATTATTTCAAAATTATTGTTAATGGTTTGTTGGATAATAAAATGTATATGGGACATATATATAATAATCGTAGGGTAAGATGAAAGAAATGATGATGAAACAGTATCATGTTGGTGATGTTATATTAAAGGTTAATAACAATGTCTTTACCACTGGTTGCAACGACTAATACTAGTAAAAATAAGACTTATTAAGCTAGCTCGTCAAAGAAGTATTGTCCAAGATCATATACGAAAGTCTTCTCATCTTTAAATTAAACAATAAATTAAGATGGGTCAACTCTCCTACCATACTAAATAATCTTGAGTCTACTTAATTCCAGAAAAAATATGTTATGACATAGAATTGCTAAAATCATAAGAGGAGACCTTTGCATTCCTAAATAAATGATGTGAGACTCCAACATTAGTACTATTAATTTTTAATCAAATATTTTCAGCAATCCAACAATTTGCTATCATAATAATCACACTTTAGATGAATAAATTTAGACACAAAATCAAGATCTACCCTTTGTCTAATATCAAGACATTGCTTTCACTTAACAAATTACTGTAGTTTGTTTCACCTGTTTGTATTAAAATAGTGAGAGGTTTAATAAAATATTCTTGTTCATCTTATTCCACGAACCAAACAATTCCGATGACTTATAAGATAACATGAATTCTATAGAATAAATAAAATAGACACAAATTGATTCGAACACGACAATTACCTTGTGCACCTCCAAGTTGATGAAGAGCATCAACAAATCTGCGATGCAATTCTGGAGACCAACAACGCCTCTGTTTCCTCTGTTGTGATTTGTCCTGTGAAAAAACACTGCACTCATTTGGATTTGATGGGCCCTTATCTCTTTTCACACTTACATCAACTGGCTTTTCTCCTTCACCCATTGCCACTGCCATAGACAGAGATAAATCCTTCACTGCCAAACCATTTTTCCCTTCCTTCAAAGTTTGTCCTTGAAATGGCAAAAATGCCCCTCTTTCACTCTTCAATTTACCTTCTACACCACTCTGATTAATCAACAATTTAAAGAAAATGTCAAATATTTACATCTCAGATTTCATTTTATTTTATTTTTAAATAATTCTGAAGAGAGGAAACTTACAGGTTTTAGGTTTGTGAAATGTCCCTGCTTTTCAAGATCAGAACTTTCATACTGAACTGGAGTACTCCATAGCTGAGCAGAGCTCATCCAGTTTTTCTTATCACTTAAATCATCTGACCATTTTACCCTTCCACTTTCATCAGAATTACCCTTCTTCAATGGGATGAATTCCTCTATTACTGGCCTTTTATTTTTCTCCTTATACTGCAAAGCTTCCACCTTTAATCTCTCAATAGCTGCCACATTAATTAAAACCAAAAAATAAATAACCCCTAAAAAGGGATACAAAAATTTGAAAAAACAGAGACAAAAATTCAAAAAAAAAAAAACTGACCATCTTTTAGAAGAACCATACAATTAGGCAATTCACGTTTGAAAGCTTCGATTTTCCTGAGTTCTTCTTCTAAAGCAACAAGAAACTGATTGAGCTTTGTTAATTTCTTGGAGATATCATCCATGGCAGAAACTTCTGTTAAAACATCTGAAATTAACTTGGGCACATATACAAAGTTCAAATCTATATTCATTTCTTTTGAATTTAAACCCATGATTTTTTAAAATTCCTCTATCACTTTCTCACATTGGCTAGATGGAGAAAAGATAGAATGAATAAAGAAGAGGTTGAAGAAGTCTTATATTTATAGCAAAAATTACACTTTTCAACGAAAACGAGGGTAAAAGTGGAAAGTTGGATTCTAAAAGCTTGAAGAGATTCCTGATTGTTTTTCACATTCGGGTCGTCGCATATTTGAGTTAACTGAGAAACGCGGTTAGTCATGTAATGAAGGGGAATCTTTTGACTCTAATAAAGAGGAAATTAAATTAAATTAATTTAACTTTTCTTTTATAGGGATATTTTTTTATTATTTTCTTGAGAAAAAAATTATAATTATAATAGTATATATATAATATTATTTTTTACTATAATATATCTAGAAAATTTTATAACTGAAATCGGGGGAGATCGTATAATTTTGGAGAATTTTCACATATAGTCACTCAAAAATATCTTCATTATGCTCCATAACTATATTTTAGATAATTACATTTCGTAACTATAGTTATAGCAACGTTTATATAATTTTCGTAATATTTGTATAATTAACTATACAATTTGCAGTTTCTCCATAATATTTATATGTTCCGCTATACAATTCGCATTGTTCGTATATTTCGCTATACAATTTGAGGCACACACAACTTTTGTATAATCGCGCACAAAGTTTGTATAAGTCGTGCAAATTATACAAAACTAAGACTGTAATTACAGCTAGATATTTGTCACTAATTAATTCAAACTATAGCAATGTTAACTAATAAACTAATATATGTTTGCATATTAAACTATCTTATTTAATTTAACTTTTAAAAATAATTACATTGAATCTTGAAGAGTAGTATAGTCCCTCTCTGTTTCAATTTTTTCTATTTAATTCTAATTTATGAAATTTAAGAAAATAAAAAAAAATATATAAGTTTAAATTAATGATTTATAAAATAGATTAAGATGTCATATATTTTATGTGAAAAAATAAATTAAACAATTATTTATTTATTAAAAATAAATTAAAACAAAAGAGAGTACATAAATTATAGGGGGCAGAGGTTAAAAAATGTTTATTGATTTATTGTAATTTTACTTTTCAAGATTCTGCGTCTTGAGGCGGTCGGCTACGTTTGTTGACTTAAAATTCCATTTTCTTGAAATAAGAATGGAATAAAATATTGAATTGTTTGGACTAAATTGCCCTTGCTATATGACTTTTTCCAACAATGTTCATTAAAATAGATTAATGTGATCTGTTTTTGGAGGTTCACTTTCAACTAATGCCTTAAATGCTAAATCAGTTTCAAAAAAAGGTTCACAAAATATAGCCAAAAACACAACAGTTTTGGATTCTACTTCCACTACATTAATTTTCTTCTTTTGGACTTTAAACATCTATTCTTTCTACGCCATGTTTGGCTTCTATTTGAATATCAAAATCATTTTATTATTTGCCTAATATGGACGTCTCAATTAAAAATATATTTCTGATTTCTCACTCCACACTTCTACTGTAACCAAACGGACTAAACAAATAAATCTTTCGGGGTTATTTAGTCCGCATATAAATTTATTTTAAATTATAGTTTTGTGATTTTAATTTATATCCTTTCTTTCTATCTCTATGAAATCCTTCCCAGATTTCATTGTGGGATTTCACTGAATATGTTTTTATTGTTGAGATTAATTTATATCCTAAATAAGCTTAAATTTATCCTAAAATTAATCATATTTTTTTAAAAAATTATAGTTTTGAGATTAATTTATATCCTAGACAACATCAAATTTATTCTAAAATTAATCATATGTTTTTCGTAATTATAATTTTAAGACTAATTTATATTCTAGATAACGTCAAGTTTATTCTAAAATTAATTATAATTTTGACCAAATAAAATATAAATTTAATTCTAAAATATTGTATCTTATCTTATGTTTGAAAGTCAAAGTCAAGAAAAGTCCTTGAAAATTTCATTTATTTCTCGTGAACTTTTTTTAATAAGGCATGAAGTAATTGATATTTATGTGAATTAACCATTTTTTTTGTTTTAACTTTTTTTTTTTGTGTAAATGAAAAAGATGAGGCCAGAAATAGTAATTGTATCCACCCTTAAAACAAGGGCATTGATAACGTTGATTATCTCAGCTACATAGAACAGTCAAACTCTGTAGATTTACGGCTCTTCGAGTAATGATGGAAATCCAATTTATTTTTATATATTTAAACTATTTATTTTTATTCGGTGTCTAGTGTTCATATTGAAGGTGATTATGTTCAGATTTGTGTTATGTAGGGTCTCATTTGAGGGGAGCTTGAACCCAAAAACTCTGGTAAAGGAAAAAACAACCTATTGCTACATCACATTTTTTTTTTATGATAAATTACATAGTGTTATACATTTCCTGTTTCATTTATGTAGTGGTGGATTAAGAGTACAAGGGTTATACTACTCATTTTCAATGTATTATCATTGAAAGTTCAAATTTTCCTACAAAATAACATTTACATATTAGAAATTACATATAATTATATTAAAAAATAGATAAATCACAATATCAATACATATTTAAAAGTACTAAATACATATACACCAATACAAACTCTTAAAAATTATATAAATATTATTAAAACATGTCTAGATGTACAACACAAAATTTGAAGAGTGAATCTACTAGACCACTTGTTAGATGAATGAAAAATGTTTAAAAATAACTTGCAAAAGGTGAAACAATTGGACAAAATTATGCGAAACGACAAACGTTTAATGGTTATTATGTGTTTTAGTTATAGTTTTGATTAATCATTGAACGTAGTTTCAATTTAATTAATTTTATTAGAATTTGTATAATTCGATTCCTAATACATAATTGTATATATATAATTTATATATACTTGCTTTATTTGTATAATAACAAGCAAAATATACATACGAAAATATAGTTATAAAACCTAATTAGACATTTTATTGCTAAGAAGCATGATTAAATTATTATTAATTTTTTTGCTATTGATGATTTTTTTTTATAAATCATCTAACAAATGTGAAATGAAGACAACTAATATGATAATATGTGTGTATATATTCTCCACCATCAAAAATTGGTATAGTGTGACAACATGCTCATCTCAGCTTCATATATAAAAGTTTTATAATAAAACAGTCAACTCTTTAGATTTATCCGTCTTCAAATAATAATTATGTAATCCTTTTTTTCTTAAATAATAGTATTAGCATTATATATACACACAGATCTTCTTTATTTCATTTCATATGGTGGACATAGAGTCATACCATTTGCTTCCTAGGTAAGGCTGCGTAGAATAGACTCTTGTGGTTAAGCCTTTTCTCAGATCCTGCGCATAGCGGGAGCTTTAGTGCACCGAACTTACCCTCTTTACATTGTGTTCTTAAAAAATAAATTTAACTAGCTTTTACAATTAAATTTCATTGTATTATTTTAATATTTTAGGATAAAAATTTTAATTATTAAAAAATATACGAGAACTACTATAAATTAAAATATATATATATATATATCAAGATAATGATAACACTTGCTAGAATGTCTCTATCTCATTCCTTACTTGTCTTATTTCTTTGATACATGATATGTTTAATATTTATGAGACCTATTATTATTAATCGTTTAAAGACAATTTGTGAAGTATTGTTGTATTTTGATTCGTAAATTTTTAAAAGAAAATAAACACAAATTGTTTTTTTTTAAAGCTTTTATTTTCTTTCTTAAGTTCAATGACCAATCAAATAAATGAGTAATGCAAATATTTTCTATAATTAAGTATGATAAATAAAAAAAGGGTTCACATTGTGAGTGTGTTATTCGACTTTTGTGGATCTTCAAAATTCAAGAATATCTGACGACAATTTTAAATTAAGAAAAAAAAAGGGAGGGCAAATAATTAATGAGCCTATAACAGAAGCAATATATTGTGAGGTGGTACGGTCCAATAAGGTTCCAAGAGAATCATTTTCCTCTGTTTTATTCCGTTACATAAAGGAATCGTCTCTTCCAGAATTTCTGCTCTATTATTCTTTTTACAATAAAGTATAACGCTGCTATTATTATTCCAAACCTGAGGATTCAAAAATTCCTCTGGGTCCACAAATAATATGGTTCTATATTTTTCTTCTCTCGAAATTTATGTGCTATTAGATAATTATAAATTATTTTATTAAAAGATAATATTTTTCCTTTCATTTTATGTGATATTTTTTAACTTGACATGACGTTGAGAAAAAAGGAAAGTTTAAAAGCTATGATCTAATACAGTTTTTAGATATTTTTGTGACTGAGAATTATTCTATTAAGAGTAGAAGAAAAAATTTAAAATTAAAATTATTTTTATTTAGAATAAATGATATTTTTTTAAAAACGAAATAAAAAAGGAATGTTATGCAAAATGGAATAAATTATTTGTTTTTAGACAAATTAAAAAATATAATGTGCCAAATTTTTGAGAAGAAAAATAAATTTTGTGGATAATTCCTCTTCTTCATAAAAAGAATGTTTGTGCTATTATCATTGACATGATTATATATTCTTCACATTAACACATAGTTGTCCAATGGAGTATTATATTATATATAGAATCGATAATTTTTGCGTAAATAGGAAGAAGATAATGTTACAAGCATTAATTTTCATAACATTTTAAAATTGTTTGATCATTAGGCAGTATGTTTTTCTATTGGCCCTTCCCCTTTATACGTGTCAATAAATAAAAGCTAGTAATATATTTTATTTTGTATTTTTGGTCTAATTCGCAATTTATTTTGGAGATAAGGACGATTCTTTTTCTGATGGACGTGTTACTCTAAATTAAATTATACGGCCACCTTAAAATAAAAATAAATAGATATTTCTCCTATGTATTCTCATTGCTTCTATACTTTTCTGTTTTTGCTTTTGTTTATTCCTGTGTATGGAAAGGATAAGAGTTTTGATTCACTTGATCACCCCTACATCAAACTCAATAAACGAATCTTTCTCCTTTTTCAAAGATATTTAAAAAAATTAAATTAAATTAAGGTGACCTTTTTTTTAAAAAAAATTACAAAGTGCAAATTGGGAAAGTTCCACTCCTACTTGTCATGATAACATTCAACACCTTTTTAATGTGATACTCCTCCGACCACTTTTACTATTCCCTTACTTCCTTTTTAATATTTCCTCCGCTTCATTTCATTTGACATTCTTACCATTCTTAAAAAAAAAAAAAAAGAGTTTTGAAACTTGTAGTCTAAATTCATCTATTAATATTTATTGGTCTAAATTCATCCATAAATATTTGTATAGTTGAAAATTATTTCATTAAAGGTAAAAAGAGAATTTTAACTTAAAATTGTTTCTAATTCAAGTAAGGTGATATTCTTTTTTAGACGGACTAAAAAGCAAAAGATGCTGCATAAAATGGGTCAGATGGAATAGTTACTTTTATAAAGTTTAATATTATGATTTTGTTTAATATTTTAAAATACATTTTTTAATCATTTTGATGTTGATTTTTTTTTAATTTATAATAATTTTTCTATGTTTTTTGGAATGTTAATATTTTATTTTAAAATAGTAAATTAATATAATTTATCTTTAACATTACAAGTTGGTTAACCTGATTCTTGAAAAGTACAATATGACAACTAGAAAAAAAAAAGAGTAATTTGTTGATATCTAATGAAAGAGGAGAATTTGAGAAATTGAAATTGACTGTATTGAACTCAATTGAGCACAAAAGGTGCTTATATACATGAATGTACAACCAATTGACACTACCTCTAATAAACTCCTTCTAACTACCATTAGTAACTAATTAACTAACAAGTTTAACTAACTGCATAATTACAAATCTAGACATGTGGTGAACGTGATGAACTATTATTAACTCTAATGCCCCCCCTCTTCCCCCCTCAAAAGCTGGATGTACTGAAGATATTCAGTGCTCCAAGCTTGACGAAAAGAAAATCATGCTGGGATCGACCCAGAGCTTTGGTTAATAGGTCAACCTACTGATCTTTGGTATGAATATAGCTAGTCTTGATTAAGCCTTGTCGAACCTTTACCATAATAAAATGACAATCAATCTCAATATGCTTAGTGCGCTCATGGAACACTGAATTTGCAACAATCAGTATAGCTGCTTTCTTGTCATTGTACCTTAGAGGGTGTGTGCAGTAAGGCTCTTAGTTCCTTGAATAGATTGGTGACCCAAACTATTTCTGCAATCAGAGTAGCCAAACTTTTGTATTCTGCTTCCACAAAACTTCTAGAGACAGTGTTTTGTTTCTTAGACTTCCAGGAGATCAAGGAATTGCCAAACTTCAATAAGTAACCAATGACTGATCTTCTAGTATTGAGACAAGCAACCCAATTAGCATCACAATATCCAGTTAAGGTGGAATCCTTATGTGAATATCATGATCAACCCCAAACCTGGACTACCTTTAATATATTTGACTACCCTTTAGGCTGTATTCCAGTGTGACATTTTGGGCCTTTGTGTGTACTGACTCAGAGTCTGAACAACAAAGACAATGTCAGACCTTGTATTTGTTAAGTAGAGCAGCTTCCCAACTAATTTATGATATTTCCCCACATCATGAAGCAAGCTGTCATTGTTAGTGCTGTCATAATCTGTTGAAGTAAGCTTCACATTACACTCAAGAGGAGTGGAAACTGGTTGTGCTCCTGCAAGCCCAGCCTCAGAAATAAGCTATAATGCATACTTTCTCTGATGTATAACTATACCGGCAAAATTCAATTCCCAGGAAGTATCTTAGCTTACCTAGGTCTTTAATCTTGAAGTGGCTGGCTGTGTAGGACCTTCTTAGTTTCTTGAATAAAAAAGAGAGTCACTCCTTGTGACAAACTCTTAGGTCATAACTCTTCGAAAAAGTCACAATTTTTTAACAAAGTCACAACCGCCTTTCAAAAAGGTCATAATTAACCCTTTGGAAAAGTCACAACCATTCGGAAATGTCACAACTCTTCGAAAAAATCACAATTTTTCAAAAAAGTCACAACTCCTTGAAAAAGTCGCAACCTTTCGAAAAAGTCACAATGAGGGTATTGTAGTAATTTAACGTTCAAGTTAGGGAATTCAAGCACTATTGAAAAAAAACCAATTATATCTGAAAATAATGTTATAGTCCAAAAATATAATTCAAGATAACTATAACTTTAGCAATATTATATTAATAAAAGTTTTTGAAACAAATTTATATATAATACTAAATTTTATATATAGAAAAAACTTATTAGCTTTAGAGTATTTTATTAATTTTAATATTAAGATAATATAAATTAAATTAAATTACTTATGACCGTGCGAAACACGAGTTAATTCACTAGCATAATAGTAAAAGAAGTTGTTTTCAACTTGAGAGTTACTTTTTGAAGCTTGATCAAATATAAATTGATGTCAGAATATTGGTAAAGACATTTTAAAAGTCAAATAGTCAAGTATAAATACTTTTCTTTAAAAATATTTTTGCGAAAACATGCACTTCAAACTAAAAGAAAAATATTTTTAAATAAAAAGTATTGAAAGTGATATCGAAGAAGCTAGTAGCTATATTATTATTATTCATTTTTGGTTGATATGTTCTATACATGTGACCATGACTTAAATTTCTTCTGAAATTGTCACACACACGCCTCTCTACCTTTTGACTAGCTGTGAACAACTTAATTCCTAACATTCAGATGGAAATTTAGAAATTTTGGATCAAATTGGCTAGCAGATATGCACCTAATAATTTTCACCTGAAATTAAAAAAGAAAAAAAAAACCAATGGATGTATACTCAAGTAGCTAGGGATGTGTAATGCATTCTTTGATGAAGCTTTAAAAATTGAAAAGTACAAACAAAAAGAAAGAAAGAATTTAGACATCAATTTAAAACTATAAATAGTCATGTAGAGTAATCCTAGACTTGATGAATTCTTCTAAAAATTAATATACAAGCAATACTATTGTGACACGAGGATGATTCAGTGTAAACCCATCCTTTATTATAGAGGTTTTAAATTTGATTCTTGAAAATAAAAAAAATATTTCGTTTGGCACGAGACCAAAAATTGAGTGCTTCAATGTGTCTAATGGACGAAGTATCCAAAATACCTTCTTTCAGGGTTTCGTTGTTCAATTTTCTCTCAAAGTTCTATACATTTAAGAAGTTAAAAATATATTTACTAGCTTAGAGTTATTTCACTAGCTCCAACTATTTAAATACCAACTTTCTCTTTATGTATAATTAGTTTTTCATTATACATATTTGTAGAAAATTTTGCAAGACTTGATCTACGCAAGACAAAGTGGACACAATGTTTTAAAAACTGATGTATATCGAAAATATGGGAACACATGGTTTGAAGTCAAGTATGAAAATTAATAATTTCCTAATTGACAAAGTGCAAAAATGGGGATAAATTAAATAGTTTTTAAGGGAGTCAAAGAGACAAAGAATAGTTGAGCTATTAAATATATTTTGCACAAGTTTAGGATAAACAAGCAAGTTTTACTTATCATATATTAGCCAATTTATAAATAATTCTTTTTTTTGGCTTTTTGAAAAGACTAAGTGGAGGATTCTATTCTCTGAGTTGTAATGGTTGAATTTGATTCATTAGTGTAAAGTATGAGAATCAAGCTGATTCAGAGCCAACTAGCTATTTATTTTTATACTGCATAGTTTTATTCTCTTTTCTCACTTGAAAGAAAATAAAAATGAAGATTAAGAAGAATAGTTCTGATTCTTTATAGTTGTATACTTATGTGATGGTTTTGAGGACTGCCATTTTGATGGAATCTTCAAAGACATTTTATTCAAAAAATGACAGCCGTTGAAAATTGAAATACTATATATAAAAGAATAACTATTGAGGTAGATTTAACTTATACTCTCTCTATCTCGTTTTATTTGATTTGATATGTTATTTAATTTTTTTTAACTTGTGATTTAAAAAAGTCTTTAAATATTTATGTAGTTATAAATCATTTTATTAAGAATAAAAAAAGAATTTTAAAATGAAATTATTTTTAAATATAATAAAACAACTTTGTTTTAATCGAATTAAAAAGAAAGGATCCAACATAAAGACGGAGAAAGTATACACTACAGTCGGGAGAAAGTATGCCAAGTGTGATCATAAAAAAAAAGTGGTAAAACTTTATTTCTCCATTTTAGTTTTACAGTAGCATGTTATTTGTTTTGTTTTACAATAAAAATGATTAAATGTACATATTATGAGCAGTTATTTTTTAATTATATTTCCAGTAATATGACAAATACATATAATTAAACTAAAAAAATATCTCAGCAAAATTTTTATATTCCATACCAAAGAAAAATGATATCCTCATTTTTATATGACAACTTTTCAGTAAAATTAAATCAATATTTTCAAATAAAATATCTTTTTTACAATAAATTTGAAGTTGAGCGTCTACTAAAACTAGAAAGAAAGAATTTACTGTACAAAAGGAGATAGTGAATTGAGCTGCTCTTCCTTTAATTAAATTCTCGGATTTGAGCTTCTAGTATGGAATTTTTTTTGATAGAGAGCGCTTTACTCGAATGGAGTTCTACATGCAAATCCACTTGGATACGTATGAGAGAGACAATGTTATTCTAGATATATACGAACCACACTAAATACATGTATTTGAGAGAGAGACAAACGCACGGATCTATATATCTTAGATAATGCAAAATTACTTGGATACAATACATCTGAAATAAACTACACCTAATTTTGAGTTCACATAGCCAAGATTTTGAATATATTAATTACATGTCACTGGTCACCAAATCTGACACGATTGATAATTTTGAAAACTCATGAAAAATTAAGCTTTTAATTAGTGTATTTTTTTTTTAAAAAAATGACGGGGTTTAAAATCAGAGCAGCATGGAAAAATATAATGCAAACATCATATTCTTATTCTAGTATCTATTTGTCTTTTTGTGGGGAAAGAAATTGATGGATGAGTTTGCAGATGACACGACATTAATTAAACTTTAATCCTCCTATGATAGTCCTATCCGTTCTCAGTGCCACACACCAATCAATGGACGGTCTATAATTTATTCTACTTCTTTTGTATGCAAGTATTCCTATTCTTTTGTTTTTTCTCATTCTCATCCAACTTTTTGTATTAAAAAAAATTGATACATAACAAAGGTCCATTGCGCTACTCGAAATTAGACAATCTATGTTTTTTTTTTTAAATTAACATATCTTCGGTTTTATCTTTTTCTATTAATGAATTTTTTAATATGAAGTGGAAAACTTCACGTTTTAAATTGTTTTCATGTTAAGTTTACTGCAGGGTCACATTTTTTTTTTTTTTTTGACTCAACTTGTATACTAAATGAATTTTTTGATACAAATATAGAAACGGAGTCATAGTTATAACGGATTCTACATAACACCAATATTGTGGCTTTCCCACCTGCTCACACTAACAATTTAAGTTAATTTTAAATGGAGTTGATCACATGCTTTATTATGATATCAAAGCAGAAACTTTTTTTAAGTCCAACTCTCATTATTATTTGAAAAGCAAGAAATATTTTCACATATTTGACTTTTAGAAAAATTAAATTCACACATAAAAGTGCGTGTATAAATGAAGCTAATAACATCTATGTTGAATATAAATCTCACACTTGGATGGAATCTGAACTTGTGATGCCTAGGTCAAGATCTACAAATTTGGTTTGTCGAAACGTGGTTTTTACAAATATGACATCCTCGTACCTAAATTTAAACTCTACAAAATCATAATTAGCGGGCTTATTTTACATCCAAATTCTACATTGTTCATTAACTATTTTGGAAAAATCAAGTGATAGAGCAAACTAAGTTTCTCTATTTAATCAAAATAGTATTCTTTTGTACCTACCTGCTTCACATGCAGGCAAACTTATAAAGTTGCTCAACATTAGTTGAGTTATATTCTTCAACTAATGGTCCTTGAAACAACCAGCCAAATCTTTGAAAAATTCTATCCCCTATCTTATAAGTGATCCTCTTGTAGAATATTAGCATCTAGCGGCTCTTCATATCCCCAGTACTCATGTAGTACTATCTTTGACATCTTGTTTAACTGTAACTCTGTAGTGAGATGTCTTTCGAATAGAAATAATCCACTCTCTATCTTTCATCGTATCGATGCTATCGCTTGACAATTTATTGACCCTAGTGTCCCTCATTATCTTTCTTGCTACAGTAGCTTCACTCCACCTACCAAGAGTAACATACATAGGACACATTGGGATAATTCCCAATAATATGTGGTTCGACTTCCATTTGATAGAGTAACACATTAAGGGACACTACGGCATTCAAAGAAGCTATGTATTCATGGATGATCCATTTAGTGTGTGTAATAACTTCATGTGGTATAACATCTTATGGAACCAATATAGTATTTTCTTTCTTTTAGACAACCTTTTTCCATTTAAAGGACTCACTAATGATTTTTGTTCCGGGTCAAATTTGGGCGGGTCATAATCGGTAAAGACAACAAATAGGTCAAAACTCAACCCAACCCGAATTTGCTTGGATCGAAATAGGTTGAGTAATGAGTTATAGAGAGGGTCAAAACCTGACCTGATCCAACTTTTACTAAATTTTACTAATTTTATTTCTTCTTTTTCAATATTTTAATACTTCATTAAATTATATATTTCTTTAATTTGACTATATAAAACATATCAAATTAAAAAAAAATTGTTTTAAAAATACTTTGACAAAATCTCTTTCGAGTCAATTTGGGTTGCATATCAACCCAATTTTAAATGAATTGAAATAGATTGGGTTAAGATGGATTGAGTTATAACCCGTCCAAACTTCAATGGATTGGACGGGTTTAATTTTGCCACCTCTAATCCCCTCTTTTCAAGCCTAAAAATAAGCCCCGTATCTATCAGATTTTCTCACTCAGATAAGGCTCATACGTTTGGCAATGATTCTGATTCTTGTCATTTTTATCACAAGGCATCAAACAACCAAATGTGAGGTACTTGAAGAACGGTACCGCCTGAAAAAACTAAGAAGTAACAACCATTCACCATTTACCCAAAATCGTTAAAACAAAATGATAATTATTCATTCAGGATTTCTTCATACTCACAATTTGGGATTTTATTCTCTGTTTTTTTCTGAACTGTTGGGACAAATCCCACGTGTTTCCCATTATGAATCTTCACTGTGGTTCACTCTTTTTCACACCCTTTTGTCAAAATTGGACACTCCCATACCGGGAATTATGATTCCCATATTCTTGTTTCTTTCTTGTGAACGTTACTTGGTTGTTTTGGCAACTTGGCCTTTGTATCATATGCACCAATTTTTAATGACCATCACTTATTAAATGTGTGGAAGATTTGATTCCTACCTTTCCTTTAATGTACTAGACTTTCTTCTCTAACACAACTCTATCTGCCACACCATACCATTTCAACCATATCTTTTACACTCTTGTAACATGGAGCGTGGACGTAACTCATCTTTTTCTTGTTGCGCTCTTACCATTGAACTAAGGCACAGTGAAACTAATTTCTTCATAATAGATTTCTATCTTTTCTCGCAGCCAACAGGAGTTCATATTTTATCTTCTCTTGGAACACATAAATGCATAGATACAAGACTCAAGAGTTGACAATTGTTAATCTGAATTTGAAACACCATTATTTGACTTTAGGCAAGGAACAAAAGACAAAAAAGGCTGAAATTTCAACTAAATACAACGTTCAGGGGAATATAATAGTCTAGCAATTGGCGTTCAATAGTTAAAACTTTGCATTTGTTAGCTGCAATAGTACACTGGATAAAGCACAGGAAAAAATAATGTGTGTCAATCACAATGGATATCATTCTTAATAGAATATGATAAACAAGACAGTTTAATGTAAATCGGGACGCCAACATTCATATTCTTCACAGAAAATACTAGTCTATGCCCAGCCCGCGAGCATTTCATATACAAGTCCCAGCTTAGCTAAACAGTTGGATCAAAAGGAGTTGACTGCTCATTTCTCATGTGAGAAGACACGGTACAAATCTGGGCATAGACTTTCTCTACGATATTTAAAGTAACTTTAAACCGTATGCAACACGAAGGATAACCAAAGAGTACTAGCTTAGAGCTCAACCCAAAAATTACAAAATTTGTTTAGCTTTGATGCACAATCATTTCAATGTTCTGCTTTTATAAAATGCGCAGTAAAGTAGTTTTGCTACTACAAATCCGGTGAAGCTGTCAACATGAAACAGTTGTTTCAACTTCTTATAGCATGTTATTTTCTTCTTATCAGATGGATTCCCTTCAAGGTAAAGAGAAAACAATGAGTCAATCAGAGCAGAACTGAACAGAACACAAATTCCAAAAATAGAAAATGATGATGCAACACCTATCACACAACCAAACATGGGAAAAGATTACATGCTCGTGTGCCTAATACTCCAGCTGACCAACATAGCTTTTCATAGAATCAACAGCTAATGCAAGCCAAGCATTAACAAAGTGCCGAAACAACTCTTGGCTTGACTGCACTGAATGCTACTGCAGGATTATGAAAATGATTTTTTTTTCCAGTAAATTTGAACTTCTTTTGACAAGGATAACGAGGTAGATATAGGAGAATGATAAAGAATAACTAATGTGGGGGATTCAACTTAATCTATAGTGAGAAAAAGGCAGATTTAAGAAATGTAGTTAAAGCTGTTGACAAATAATCTGATTTGAATAGATATTCTAGAAACATAACAACAGACTCACAACTGCCCTTTACAATTTGAAATGTGAATAGCTCATCGCGGACCACAATCAAAATACAGCAGCAAGAACAAACACTATCATGGACATCTAAGAGATTAAGCAAGTTCTTAGCATTTTGATAAGATAATAAATAGAAGCAAATATCTGCAACAAACAGCACATTTCCCAAGAATACTTTACGTATAGTTATTTTTCATCCTCCTCCTGATTCCGATGCTTTTCCGTTGCTGCAGAATTTGCTGATCCAGGAGCTGTTATTGTGGAAATCATTCGTAGTTAAGTATAATGGACAAGTACAGAAATGCACGGACTATAAATAACGTCCAGAAGTCAGCAGTTAAGTAGATGTTAATTATTACTTAAAAACATAAGAAGGGAAGAGTTACCAGTACTATCCTCGGAATTTAAAGACAAATATGTTTAGCTAGAGCTTTATTCACTTAGAACATCTCTATTTCATCCATACCAAAAAGCTCTAATATGTGCAAATCATTACCTGTGATTAAGATTACCAACCATTATGGAACACTGACAAGAGAGATGATCAACCACAATAACGTATCAGGTCAAGAAAAGGATATTGTTAGTGCCCAACTTGTTTGGGACGGCAACGTAATTGTTATTTTTTAATATTTTGTGCATCTACTCCTTAGTGCCCAACGTGTAGCTTATAGTCATGTAAGTTTCACTATTATTGAAATTTTAAGCATAACTTTTTTTTATAAGTGCACATTTGTGGCTGCAGTTGTTTCTTCCTAAGGATATATTCATGAAAAGCAGCTACAAGGAGAGCAGCCATGCTCTCTGTCTCTCTCAGCAACTACCATCCAAGAGTACTATACGATATTTCTCATCTTTTGTCTTCTTTCCTAGAGCAATGATTATTTATATACCAGTACAAAAGTCATTTATCATGCAAACTTTCAGTGTCTGAAATTCTTTATTATAATATGTCTTACACAATCGACACTAGTTTTGTGAGGTTTCTTTTTATTTCATAAAAAGCGACTCCAAATCTTACAATTATAGGCCTGCCTCACATAATTTATGTGTGAGACAAATAATAGTTTTGTGAGGCTTCTTTTTCTTTTTAGACTTTCACAGATTGTTCTTTCTTCATCGACTCTTCCCCGTCTTCCTGTAATTGCCTCTCAAGGTACATATCACCTTGTTCACGAAGAAACACTTCTTTTGTCGACGTTAAGTTGCTCAAAATGGGCAAGTATGTTGTTGTACTGTGAGTGTAAGTCCAAACAAAGTAAAAAAAAATTTGCCATAAAATAATTGAAACTTGCAAAATTTGGTTTATTATTAACAGAAAACAAATATGATAAATTTTACATACTTTAAGATATTTTGATTATTTATTCTTTATTAATGATGTAGACCGTACGTAGAAGAAAGAAAACAAAGGTAGGATAAATACACATACCAAAAGATCTATAAGGCTCTTGTCCACACACTTCAGGAAGTGATACCAATATTGTCGAACGTAACAAACTTACAAAATTCTAAAAAAGTGATGTAAAAATAGTAGATGGAGTGACTTAAAAAAAATACACCAACTTCAGAACTTATAACTCACCTTTCACCTTCCTACAGAGTTATAGGTGACCTAACCTTTCTGCTATAATTCACCATTCATCTTCCTACTTATCAATTTGGAATATGAAAAATCAATTAAATTAGACCGAAGAGGTTGTTTGGATGGACTTATATTTTGGGCGCTTTGTCAAAATTGTTTTTAAGTAATTTTATAATATTTAGATATAATAAAAAGAAAGTATTTATAGACATTTATCGAGTTCACCGAATATATGACTATAGATTGGAGGGTGAAAAGGACACATATTAGGGTAGAATGTTAGTATAGTGTAGTGTTGTCTTGCTTAGCTTAGGATGGTTGGTATATATATAGCATTGGCGTTATACTACTAGTATTATTGTAGTTCTTGTTGTTGCTATTTCATTTATCGCACTCTTTGGTTTTTATTTGAGATATTTTCGTCGTTACTTATCGTAACTAGATTTGATATACTTGAGTTGAGAGTCTCTCGGAAACAGCCAATCTACCTCCATGAGGTAGTGTGATAGGGTTGTGTACATTGTACCCTATTCGGATCCCATTTGTGGGATTTCACCATTATTTCTATTGTACTTGTTTTGAAGCCAAAATACCACAAATAAATTAAAAGCCATAAGTTATAATTTCTAACTTATAATTTTTGGCTTATAAATTATAAGTCAATCCGAACAGACTCTAAAATCGAGCCATGACTTTAAAAGCTACTTTTAAGTAGTTAAGAAATTTATTACTTTTTAACAAAAAGGAATATAAATTATAGCATCTTGGAAACTAAAAGTTGTTATTTGAAGTCATCCGCGCCAATAAATAAAATGATTTCACTTTCATGCGTCAAATTCACGGCGCCGAGGAGGTAGTATTCAAGAAAACAATTCTAATATATCAGCAATTTCATCTCCTAATACAACAACAAAACAAAGCATAACAAAGGTTTTTCACTAGATATACACTTATCATATCTGTTGAGAATTTTTTTTTAAATTTTTAATATTTAAATTATTTAAATTCACGTTAAAAAGTTTCACTCATAATTTTTCATAAATTAAATGCTTGAAGCAAAAATAAAATCAACAAATATCGTAATATGTCTTACCTGATGAAAAGAGGGTCACGCCAAAATGCAACATATCTGTGTAGTGGTCATATAAAATCATGAACCATAACAAATTTGAATTTTCCATCAAGCGATCTTAACATATAAAGAAATAAATATGAAAAAAGTAGAATAAAAATCAACACCTCTAAAATATATATAAAAGATAAAACATCTCAAGCCCCCTAAGCCTAGCTCCATCCTAGTCCCTATTAAACAAAACTGACCAACGGAAAGGTCAAAAAAATTAATATAAATAAATATAATATAAAAAGGAAAAAAAAAAAAAAGTATATGAAGAAAAAGACAAAGGCAAAAGTAGGGTAAATACAAGGAACATCTATTCAGTTGCTATCACAACTAGCAAATAAAAGCAATTTTCTAAAGGATAAGGATTTCCTCAGCACGACGCCGTTCCCGGGGTCCACCTCATCAAAACGACGCCGTCCCATTTTTCTCTTACCAACTTTTCGTCACTTTCTTCTTCCTCAAAATCCATTTCAACTGTTGCAGAGAGAGAAAGAGATTAATTATTATTATTAATAATTAAATAAACAGAAGATATTTTCATCACTTTGCCGACCATACATAAAATATCTTTCCCCAAATAAAACCTTCATGACCGGAAAAAGGTCAAAAAGTACGAAAAAACCACCGCCTTTCTCCTCCATTTCTTCACATATACCTTCCTATCTGAGGCTAAAATCGACTTATCACTTCTCTCGGTTCTCTGTGTTCGTTGGTCAACCCATAATCTTCAGCTCCGGTGACTGGTAGCCATTGGTGAGGCAGCTCTGGGATGTAAATCGAGCTTAGTTTGAGTTGAATCTGAGGTAGCAAACGAAATGGATCGAGGTCCAGGTCCGTGTATGGATATGCCGATCATGCACGACAGTGACCGGTATGATTTTGTTAAAGATATCGGGTCGGGTAACTTTGGCGTTGCGAGGTTGATGACAGATAAGCAGACTAAAGAGCTAGTTGCTGTCAAGTATATCGAAAGAGGCGATAAGGTTAGTTCCCTATGTAAATTTGGGTTCATGGAATTAGTACTCTGCTTGTTTTTATCTGCTCCCGGTATGAAATTTTATGCAATCGATGTTTCTGGTGTAAATTTGGGTTGTGATCTTTCTTTGCAAACCTCGCCTAGATAATCAGCTGAATGTAAGTTTGGTCGGTTGGTATATATAGAAAGTCTTAGATTGTACTTTAATTTGCCCCAGGTGCAGATGAACAATGGGAATATGGGTACTCTGCGCTTATAATCTTAGATCTGCCTTTGATAAACTGCGAATGTTAAATGAAATGATTCATTGATGGGAGTTTCCGTAACTACTTATTTAGCAGATTTATTTATAGCAGAGTAATTGTGGCAAGTTCGTTGGACTCTTAAACAGATTAAGAACATTGATCATTTATTGCTGTTTTGGGAACTATCAAAATGGTTATCTAAAAGGGGCTGATTTTGCGTCAACTTTGTTATCTGGTAGGTGTGGTAACAAGTACCACTTGGTAATTTTTTGTATAGTGGATGCTAATCAGTTTACTGTTTTAACTGTCTGGGGAAGGTTCTGCTTTGGTAATCTTCTGGCTGGTTTGTCAAGAAAAAGTGAAGCTGGACTTAACTCGATTCCAGATGCAATAGCTCAAGAGGTGAAAATTGTGCAAGATGATATAAAGAGACTATAACTCATACCACCAAAATTATTATAGGTGATTTCTTCCTATTTGACCGAAGCCTTAATGGACAGAGTTATCCGATACATGTGTTTGTGTGAGGTAGCAGGTATCTTGTGGAATTAGTCGAGGTGTGCATAAGTTGGCATGGATATCACGGTTATAGGAAGAAAAAAAAGACTACAACTCGTACCCTCAAGTTCTCAACAAATGTGAGACTTTATGACACCCATCCCACGCCTAGGACTAGATATTTGGAGCCCAAGTGATGTAAATTGTCAGTTCAACATTGAATATCCAACATCATTGATGAGTTTGGCTCTGGTGCCCCTGTTCAAAAATTGGACTTAACTTCAAAAGTTAGCTTAAGAGATGAGGATGGAACAAAACAATAGAGAGACTATAATTTACACCCGCAAATGGTTTGGCCTCAAACATGGAGTGAGCATATTTAAATTAGAACCCTCATACTCATGTTTGTGACTACATCAGACATTTCCATATGTAGGTAATCTGAGGAATGGAGAGTGTTACAGTAAAATAAGTTACTCCAGGGGGTTTTTAGTCACAAAATGTATCAATTGTAATATGATCTTTCAGGCTGTATGCATGTATTTCAATTTAGGTATTACTGGTAACTGTAATCATGTGCTTACAGCTATGTTTTGCCTTAAGTCACTTGTGCTTTAACATGTTTATATTCTTCTCTTGAAATGTAGTTTACTATAATATATGTTTCTACAACTAAAAGGATCTACTTGATAATTCTAACCATATATTGTGCTCTTTATCCAAATTAAAATATAATAACAATAATGAAATAAATAAACAAATAAAACCATAAGCTGTGCTCAATATTGATGAAGCTTTGTATTGGATTGTAGTCCCATGCTTAAATGTGACCTGGTCTACTTCTTGCAATTGTAGACCTTTTAATGGAGCCACTCCTAGTCTCTCCCTTCGACACATTAGATGAAAGGATCAATTCAACAGTATGATGACAAGTTCATTGTGTGAATTATATCAGCTCCATATGACACTGCTCATTTCTTGACCATCTTCTGGCTTGCAGATAGATGAAAATGTTCAGCGGGAGATAATCAATCACAGGTCCCTGAGGCATCCGAACATAATTAGATTCAAAGAGGTTTGACATTGACTACCCCTTTAGATCCTAGATGGTTATACATGTATGACTGGTTTGCTTGAAATTTTACGCTAGGTGATTCTGACGCCAACTCATCTCGCTATTGTGATGGAATATGCATCTGGTGGGGAGCTTTTTGAGAGAATTTCTAATGCAGGGCGCTTCAATGAGGATGAGGTATCTAATCTGCTAATTATAAATCACTCCGGTTATAGCTATGGGAGATTTATAAGGTTACATAATCTCTTCCTGCACAGGCTCGCTTCTTCTTCCAGCAACTTATATCTGGCGTCAGCTACTGTCACTCCATGGCAAGGACTTCCCTGAGAAACTATTTTCTCAGTTTCTTTCAGTTTATTAAACGTGGAGATCTTGGAAATTTATTCAGCCTTTGTGTTCTATTTCTTCTTGCAGCAAGTATGTCATCGGGACTTGAAGCTGGAAAATACATTGCTTGATGGAAGCCCTGCTCCTCGGCTAAAAATTTGTGATTTTGGGTATTCCAAGGTAGTAAGTCTTGCACTATCATACAAAGATACATATACAGCTGTATAAATGTATTCCCCTGTTTCTTAATCGTGGCTTGCACTTTTTGCAGTCTGCTCTGCTGCACTCTCAGCCAAAATCAACAGTGGGAACTCCTGCTTATATTGCACCAGAAGTTTTGTTGAGGAAAGAATATGATGGCAAGGTAAATTGGTTTAATGCGTCAGTATTGTTACTTCTTGTAAAAAAAAAAAAAGTAATAACAACTAATACCAATTATTTTATTGTGGAATTTCTTTTTTGTGATGCATATGAACCCTTCCTGCACTTCTGAATTAGGCTTTTCTTCGACTGACATTTACTACTTGTTGTCTGGAATGTCCAGCTGAGCATGCTTCTTGTACACCAAAAGAGGGAAAAGTGGGCAGATGGTTTTCTTGATGAACAGAGGCATAAGTGGATTCAGTAGATTACTTTACTTGACCACCCTTCCATTAGTGTGCTCCAGAAAGGTGGAGCAAATAGGATAGAGGTGCACAGGTTTGCGACTGGACTCTTATCCAACAACAACAAAAAGAATAAGCAGATTATGAAATTTAACCCATCTTAAAGGTGCGTAAGGGAGCTTATAAAACCGCACCTGGGTGACTGAAATGTAAAGAAAGCTGAAACTAATTAAATGAGCATTTGTGGCCCATTTTGCTTGTGGCCTATCTTGAGGCCACATTATGTTGGGGTAAGCAATCTTGTATGTCCTCTAGGTTCATAATTCTTTTTGGGGTTTTGACCACCTCCACACAATAGCTAGTCTGGTCCTGTTATTTGTAGTTATGCTACATACTTAATAGCGAGGTTCAAGAAGTTGGGAAATTTTGTTCAGAAAAACGAATGACAGTTATAAATTCAGAAACAAAACCTTGCTATTTCTGAACCTAAGTTCTTAGGGACTAGATTCTGTTAGCGCTGGCCATTTGGACTTACCTATGATGTTGGTTCCTGTTTACCAACCTCGTCAAAATGTAACATAAAAATTAGACCTTCTATGTGTTTATATGGTGAAGGAATGCTGAGTTTCTGATGGAGGAGAACACATCTACGGCAGAGGAGTCTCAATACAAGATATTGTAACTAGTATATACCTCAAACTTTCTCTGTTACTCGCTTATGTAGGTTTGCGATGGTTTAAATGGTAAAGGATATTTCTGTTGGCAGAATCAAGGTATCTGTGGGTTTTACTTTAAAGAAAGTTACACGAGAAGTTGTGGATATCCTAGTTATAAAATTTTGTTGTGTAGCTTCTGTCTATGAAAGATTAGCTTGGTTACGATCCATGAATCTTACCCTAAACCATGCCCTTGTAACATATGTTCCAGTCCTTTTTTCTTTCCAGGATGTATAACACCTCATTCTAAGTACATGTTCAACTTGTATTTTGATTTGCTGAGTACTTGCTGATTATCAATTATGGTCGCTTACTTTTGTACTTTGTGTTATTTTAACATGACCTTCTATCAACAGGAGAATATCACAGATTGTTTTATTTCAGATTGCAGATGTGTGGTCGTGTGGGGTGACATTGTATGTCATGTTAGTGGGTGCTTACCCTTTTGAGGATCCTGATGAACCAAAAGATTTTCGGAAGACGATCAACGTACGTCTTAGTCATTGTCATGATTTTGTTCCAATTTCTTTTGAATTTCTTTTACAAAAAATTTTTGACCTGGCTTTTGCTACACAGAGAATCCTGAGCGTGCAGTATTCTATGCCTGAGAACATTCAGATATCTGAGGAATGCCGCCACTTAATCTCAAGGATCTTTGTTGGAGATCCGGCACAGGTTAGTGTTGTTTTAGAGTAATCAGTACACAGAAGTGGGGTAGATGGAGTTGGCATGTTTCTGTTGTGATTGGATTGGGACATCAATTATGATCTGATCCAAGCTTGCCTATTGTAATAGTTCTGACCACCATCTAATTTCATTGTATTTAAGGCATCTCTTTAAATACTGTCCTGAAGTTCCTTCTTATGTAGACCTGCTCGACTAGCCTGAAGTTGGAAGCATATAATTTACTAGTATATTATACTTGCAATAGTAGGATTTACAGACACTACTTATAGGAATTTAAACTGGGATGAAGAGAACAATAACCAGAATGTTATCGTTACTTTACGTGTGAAACATTTTGAGATAATTGCAAAAAGGGTGTTACATACTAGTCTTGAAGACAATATAGATTGTAGTTGGCACTTATGCTCAAGTCATCTTTGCACATGGCACAGAGGATCACAATGCCTGAGATCAGAAATCATGTATGGTTTTTGAAGAATCTTCCAGCGGACTTGATGGACGATAAGATGATTAGTGACCAGTTTGAAGAGCCCGATCAGCCAATGCAGAGCATAGATACGATAATGCAAATAATCTCAGAGGCAACAGTACCACCAATTGGCCTGTATAACTTGGAAATGATGGACGATGACATGGATGACTTGGATTCAGAGCCTGATCTTGATATTGATAGTAGCGGGGAGATCATATATGCAATGTGAATGCATGCCATGCTTGTGAAGTTCTATCTGCAATCTTATGAGAACATTTCTGGACTTGTTGGTGCTCCAGGCTTAGAGATTATTGAATGCTCAGCAACAAGATCATGGGGGTATTTTCTATGTTTGTAATTAGCTTAGTTCTTATCCTGGAAGGGGCTTCTAGTCTGCCCATGAATTATTTCTTCTATCACATAGGAGAAATTGGCTGAAAAAGTAATGGAGTTTCCGTGCTTGAGTTCATAATCTCTTTATAATGTCACAGTGTTCTTTTGCAACTCTTGTACTTGCTTATATGCATTTGTGTCAAACAAACCATGTCGCTCTCTCTGGTTTTTGTAAAGTTGAGATGCTTGTAGTCTTGGGGCTTGTGTATGACTATGTTGTTTGCACAGACTCTCCGCTGTATAGTTATATAACTAGTCCTTCTGGTTGATGTTATATGTTCCTTGGTAGTAAAGTGTGTGTGTCCTATAATAGTCCAGCGACATCGAAGTTTTAAGACAGACTTCTGTCCTAAGGTTGTGTTGGTACAAGAAATTACTGGAGGTAATGATCATCACAACAGAAAAAAAGAAGTTAAGATTAATTATATAAATTCTCACTGTCCATGATGTTTCATGTACGTCGGTCTCCGTTCTATATTATGTTACAAATTTCTTTGGGAAACAATCCATAACTTCACAATTTAGTACAGTGAGAAATCAGCCCCATAGACAGTTCTATGCTAGTGAGTTGGCTTTTAACAAAGAAGCATCTGGATACATGCATAATCAGGAACACATATAGGGTCCAAAGACCAATCCAAATTAAATAAACATCAACATATTAAGTTCCTCAAAAGCCAAGGTTTCAAAATTACATCAGTCCGTTGTTCTACTAACTTTTCTGCATCAACTGTTGAAGCTTCCATCGCTTGTCACTGTTGATCATCCATATTCAAATTCCACACGGGCGTGCGCCAGCAGCATCTCACTTAGAATCAGATAAATGATGATTTGTGCAGCAAATTCAAATTGATGTCTTCCTTCATCACAGTGATCCTCAAATTCCTCCGATGTTTCTTAACGGATTCCCATAAACAGGCTGTTTCTTCATCACATACAACATCTTCCAACTTCACTAGTCTTTGCAGAGAATCGGGCAGCTCAAAGAACCCCAGGCGACTTCCCATGCAGAGAGTCTGTAAAGAACAGAGTTGATCCATTTCCATAGGCAAGTCATCCATATCCACACAATCATATACATCCAGAAATACTAGTTTACTCAGTTTAACTATCGACTCTGGCAGCTCAGCCAATTTTGTGCAAGAATGAAGCCTTAGTACCGCCAAATTTGCCAACCTCCCAAGCTCTTGCGGAAGGGCAACCAGTTCGTGACAGTAACAGATGCTGAGCCTTTTAAGATCAATAAGGTCACATATTTCAACAGGTACTTCTACTAAATCGTTGCAATGCTCGATATTCATCTCTACGAGTTTTGGCCACATGCAAGACATCTTGGCAGCAGAATTCTCAAATGCCTCCCCAATTTCACACATGATCAGGGAGATTTTGCGCAAATTTGGTAGCTGCACATTGGCTGAGAAAATGGATGTAACAGAGATGCGTTCCAAGTTGATTCTCTTAAGATTGACCAGAGAACAAAGCTGAAAGTTATTCAATTTGGCTGGGAAGAAACCATTGTTTGTCACAACCAGTGTCTTCAATTGGTTCATCTGCTCTATAAAAGGGGGTAAGTTGAAGGTCCTTGTTTCAAAGTTCAACACAAGTACTTCAACTTTAGGAAATTGCAGGCTATGCCAGTTAGAAGAGAAATCCTCATCTGCAATTCAGATTCATGATGTGGTAACTAAATAGCAGAGACATGATGAAGCAAATTTACAGAGAACTTCTCAAATTCCGAACAAAAAGGAGAAGAGATGGATAACAAACCTGTGACAATAGACAAAACCTCCGCTTGAAGTGGTTGAAGTCTTTGTTCAAACCACCACCTGGGAAAGTCATTCCCCTTGACGTTGATATATATTCTCATTCTATCTTCTACCGGCTTCTCATCACACTGGTGGATGACCACTTCTCTCAGCATATCATGCTGCTGTATGTAATGCAAGTTATGTAAGCCAAGAACTGCTGGTGCATCCTGTCTGTGAATCAACATGAACTAAATTTAATCAGATATTCAAGCTAACTTGATAAATTCAATGATCCGATGCACAGAAGAAGTTGAGAGCATACACCAAAAAGGTGGAACCAGGATAAATGAAGCCAGCCACTGGAATGTACTATTGGCGGGACTCTATGAGTTACGATATTCTTATCTCACAAAATTTGGTAATTTCTCTAAAATCATATAGAAGGTAAAAAAGAATTTTCATAGCTACAGCACATTTAAATATTTATGCACACAAACAGATAGTCAGCAAGCGTGTACATGTGACCATCTAACTCTATTGTTTCTTTCTTTCTCCTGGCCTCAACATTTTTCTAGTTTGGTTCCACGTAGTGATTACATATATGAAGTAGCAAACACAATACAGTTTCAAGACAAAATTGAAGCCAGTTATACCTTGCAAGGGCGAGATTAACCAGGTTTTGTGAAGAAAGTTCAAAGAAGATGGCCATTGCAGTCAAGCCATCTTCATCTAGATTGTATCGTTCCACCCAAATATCCAAAAGAGCAGCAGGATGAATTCTTTGATCTTCAGGGAATGATCCTAAATCCAGGTAGCAGTCTCTTAATGTAGTTGTATCTCTGCTGTAAAGAACTTTTTCCTGCAAGGCATCGATGCTGGCTTGCAAAGAACGAAGCAGATCATTCTCAGTAGGGAATAGAATTTGTCTTTTAGACTGCATCATTATTCTGTTAAGCCAGATCACCTCAGGTTGGCCACACAATGAACGGCCAACTACTCTAAGAGCCAGCGGAAAACCACCACAACTTCTCACCACCTGTCATTGCATGCCGTCATTTAGATCCACAAGGCAGAGAACTTTATCAAGTTATACAAATTTGGGAACTGTATTATTTAGCACAGATGCATTTTCACTCTCTAAACATTTCGAGCACATGCACAATTAACATTTTACACATACATTTCACATGTATGCACAACTAAATAATTAGTCAAAAGACCTTTGTAACAGAGATAGCCTTTTACCTTATGAACAAGATCAAGCCTCACATTAGGGATGCCATCTTTAAAAGCTGATGCGCAGAAGAGATTCATTGCATCTTTTTCGCTCAAAAGCTTTAATTTATATGTATCAAATTTTGGAAACACAAATCTCGAAGTGACCAAAATCTTAAATCCAGGTATCTGTAACATCAGATGCTCGATGACGAACTCTGATTCGGACCAAACATCATCCAACACCAGCAATATAGGTTGAGATGTACTTCTCATAAGGAGGTTATTGAGTTGGCAGATTGCGTCATGATCGGTAGCAAATTCTGGGGCTCTGTGGTCTTTCTTCTCAAAAATTTCCCCAACGATGCGTCTGATGTTTGGTGTTTTGGTAACAGTGACAAAAAAGATGTCCCTGTATTTGTCTATTAAGAGACAATTAGATCAAATATGCTGAAAAACGACAAACTTAATATAACATAAGAATGCAACACTAACATCCACTAGTTTAGCCATAATTTCAATGATCTGCCTAACAAGAAACACAACCTTATGCTCGTGTGAAGTATTTGTCGTTCCTATGTAAATCATTAAACGAAAACGCATAAATCAAAATTCAACTGATCGCATAAATCAAAATTCAACTGATAAACCACCATAGTAAGTATGATAAAATCCAAAAAAATTGATCCAGACAGCCTTTAAATTCATGTGATTCGAAGACAAACCGGAGAATTAGCCGACTCAACTTACAAAGGCATGCATCTTACAAGCTAGAAAGGACAAATTTAACAGCTTTAACAGTGTAAGATACTAAAAATTACATGAAAAACAATAAATAAGCAATACCTTTGATATTATCCTCTCGACAAAGCTTTGCTGCCAAAGCAGTCTTTCCACAGCCAGGAGGAGCAGAAAGAACCAGCACTTGATCTTTCTCCTGAAGCAGCTTCAACTTCAATTTCAATTCTTCAAGTGAAACTTCAAAGCCAACCATATGATCAGGAACTTGGGGGACATCAGACCACCCTGAAAACCCACTTGAGCTGCCAAAACTAGAACCAATCATCCGCCCTGGAGACGAACTAGAATTTGTAAATCCGATACTACTACTCGACCCCGTCAATGAAACATTCCTCATCATCGAGTGAATCTCCTCCAATTTCTTACCATTTTCACTAACCTTGACCAGAATCAATTTACTATCCCTAACCACCTGAATTAAACCGTGTATCTGGCAGAACTTCACTAATGAAGTTTCCAATTTGGTGAGTTTCCTGGAGTAATTCCACTTCTTCAGAGCGTCGTAGCATTTAGTCTTGGAACACTTGCGAACTAGCTCTTCCCCTTCCCTTAGCCGCTTCTTGAACATCTCTATTTCTTCGTCTCGTCCTTCTAGGACCTTGTTCAGCCTCTCAATGTCGGCGAATACTGGTTGGATGTCAACTAAGGTCTGCTTCAAGCTGAGGAATTTGGAACGGAAAGTGGCGATGTTTACGCCAACATTAAGAACTGCTTTGAGGAGTAGGTCGAAGACTGGACCCAAAGCAGCTCCTCCAACCAGACTTGCAGCCATTGCTCAATAATTTGGGGAAAGTCTAAGTGAAGCGAGTGAAGTATAGAAGATCGTCTTCTTGTAGAGGTCAAAAGGCAAGTGATTGGTGAGAAAGATTTTTTGGAAAACAGATGGCAAATGGTCCGAAGTTTCCTCCTCAATTCACTTTTTATGTCATCCAGTAAAAATCTTCTTATTTCCCCATTTGCTACCTTTAGTTTCGGGGATGTCCACGTCTGGTAATGGGGCTGAACGAGTTGATCTTAATTTATAAATTTTTTGATTCATCTCGCATGATATTTTTTTTATTTTATATTCCTTGTTTAAAATTTTAAATGCATTTATTTTTTTAATAAATTTAATATGCAAATAAAAATTCATAATTTTTTTTAAAATTTTTCACTAATTAACCTCAACAATTGATTAACCAATGTCTAACTGATTAACCAATGTCTAACGATTCACCGGACATATCTAATTTAAATTTTAAAAAAAAATAAAAATAAAATTAATATTTAATATAAAAAATTATATCTGTTTTCTTCAAACTGCATCGCTCTAAGCTCGCCCATCCCATTCCCTATCCACATCATAGTCCCTTCCTCTCTTTTTAGCTTAGCTATTTTCGTTAAATTTTTTACTACCCAAAGCATACAAGGACCGAAGAGCAATTTGAACAATTAAACAAAAATAGGAAGTAACATAAAGGGTTATGTAATAAGTAAATGAGGACCTACTTAGCAGCTAGACAAATTGTCAACTATTTTTACATATATATTATACTGGTGTACCATATAAAATTTACAACTGAAAATCTAGTTACAAGAGTAAACAGAGGAGTCCATCCTATTTAATTTCTTGGTGCATTTGTAAAAAAAACCTTGAATTCAATTTATTACTACTAAAAAAATATACCAACTACTCGGCTTTTTTCTTTTTCTTCTCCTGCAACTTGCTCTTCATTTTCTTCAGTCTCTCCCTCACGGCGCTGTAATATGTGTCGCATCGGACCCTTACTCGCTGCCCCACGTCCTTAATCCTGTCTTCATATTTCACATAGACCACTGGTACAGTCAATCCCATCACAACCCCTGCATTACCATATATATATATATACTCAAAAACACACGATAAATATGCCAGAACATAAGAGAAAATTAGTATAGGTCACATTAATTTTATATGTATATAAAAATACGTACTACTAGAGTAATATAATTACCAATGTAGAGAAGCGTAAGTAAATCAAAGTGGCTAGCAACAATCGAAAGCAACCCCAAAGAAGCTACAGTCCCCGCAAAGATGAACCACTCTTTCTCCGTACTCACGCTAAACAGAAACCTCAGGCTTTTCTCAACCGAGTCGCGAAATTTGGCGCCAGCTTCTACAACTGATTCCTCGCTTATGTGCATCCTTGACAGGTCCAGAGGCTCTCTGCAAGAATGTATCACCGCACTATTAGTACTGCTTTTGGTGTTCAAAGGAGCGCAAGAATCCATCAAACAAAGTAATGTAGGTAAGAGCCTAATGCCAGAGTTTATTTCACAGTGACAGATGTTAACTGAAATCACAATACTATTTTTTGCAACTCCACTTCACATTACCCCGACCAAATGTCATAAAAGCCATAATACCACAGTAATTATTGTGGCCTCAACTTTAATGTTGTCACAGAATCATATTCTGTTTCATTAACTGAATTTCTCCATGATATGTCACTAGACTCTGCCCACTATTGAGGTAATTAAGGTAACTTTAATGTTACTGTGGATAAGTACTAGTCCTGTGACTTGATCCAGTGCAACTTCATGGTTAATAACATTGGATAAAGTTCAATAATTTTGATGTGGTAAAAAAATAGATTTTGATTTGTAGTGAAGATGTTAAAGAGTGTTTTTATTACTAACTCTAACATAGCATAAAATGAAAAGCTTAGACGGTAGCTTACTTTCCCAAGAGCAAATGTATGTTACTCCATAAAAAGGTGAAAGCAATCGCAAACATGGCCATCCATGAAAACAGTGTTATAAAGGTCAATCCATAGACATCAAGTGCCATCCATATCGCTGTAGCTGATAATAGTGCAACAACACTGCAACTCTTATTCTTCCATAAGATTACATCTCTTACTATATCTGAAAAAAAACGTAAAACATTCAAGGTGAATTGACCAAAGGGAGAAAGCAAAGGTAAGCTTTAGCATATGTTCTCGGCCTAGTAGCTTTGGCCCATGGCGTCTTAGCTAAATGTACCCTTTGATCTTGATTACATCTCTACAGTATATATTGCGTATAGGCATATTGTACAGGTACATATTAGATATGCGTAGTACGTATGAATTTAGGATAAAGTAGTAAACTATTTTGTACATGTTTTGTAAACTAAATGACCCAGTTATAATTTTCCCAAATATAATATATGTTCCAAGAAATTCACTAAATATGTACAAAAATTAAATTCATAACCAAATTATTGGCCCTTGACGCTGCTGTCAAAGAATCCAGAACTCATGAAGTTCAAAATCCGGGACCCGTCCTGATTAGGATTAAGTTACATAGAATGATATACTATTGTAAAGATAATTAATTCAACCTAGCTAGCTATGTGTAAGTTATCAATTCGATCATGCTATGTAATGATTAAAGCTTAACAAAGAGATTTAAGTTACTTGAATCATATTAATTTTAAGAATTAACCTGAATGTGTTTATGCAGAAAAAATTGAAGTCATGGATTAAACCTGTATTGTTGCCAACATGTGTAGGTACTGGAGAGTCCGTTGAAGTCTGGGAGTTGGATACTGCAAATAAAACAACAAATTATACTGCCGTAGAGACAAAAAGGAACTTCGAAGGCATGCGAAAGAGAATTAAACCTGAATTGTTGCCAAGTTCACCCGTTTGTGAAGGTGACGGAGAATCTATTGAAGTATTCTGCATATTAATTGAAGGCTGCAAACAAAATCATGGGGCGAAAAAAAAGGGAACTAATTGGTAGTTCGAAAGAGGAATTTGAGATGAGAATTGTGTTGGAAGAAATGTGAGATGAAAAAATGTGAAGGGAAGGCAGATAGAAAAAGAATTGAGAAAGTAAGTTGAGATAAACACATGGCGGTATAGTGAGCAAAACGTGGAGGTCATGCAGGAGTCGCGCCACGAAGCAATTGATTCTTATCTCAATGGGCTTTTGTTGGTGAAACCCATCGCCCACAGATGAAATAAGCCTGATTTAGGTGATGCCTCTTTTAAAAAAACAAAACACACAAACAAAATTATTATTTTACTGAAATAATCTAATTTGATTTAATATAAAATTTTAAGAGAATAAATTTTTTTAATTTTATGATCTTAAATTAATGTCATATCAAATATATTAAAATATTATTTAATTTAGTAACCTTATACATGTTATATGCAAAATCGAAATTAAAGTGTTACTAGATAAAAAAAAGAATTATTTTTTTTCAAACGAATTAAAGAAAATTGAATTTTTTTTTTTTAAATGAAGGGGAGTATTATTTAATCCTTATTTTCAAAGTTGTAGCAAATTAAATTTATTAAGGATTTCCCCCCTTATTTCATGTCTAAAAGAAATAGAATTTATAGTTAAATTTATATACAAATAGAATTTTCCGTTTATAATCAAAATATAGTTTATCCTATTATAAAATATAATATTGCTAGTTGATTTCATACTGTGCAGAGAGAGCTGCAAAAGCATATTCAAAGGTTTATTGAGTGTGTGAATAGCTATTTACCTTAGGTCGAGCATATATATTTGTAGAACAATATTTTTTTTTTATTTCAATTTATAAATTTTTTAAATATTTTTAAAAAATTTCAGTTGTTATTGTTGTGACTTATAGTACAAACAGCTTCAACATTTGAACGAGGACTTTTACGAACTGGAATTTTTTCACCGGAAACAGATATGGCGACGGTTTGAAGAACTAAAATAAAGGTCACGAATAACAATAAGTGCAGAAAGAATAGAAAAAAATCAATCACAATAGATCATAGATACAATGGAGAAGCAGAAGGTGGAAGACGAAAAGAGTGATCTTTCACCTTGGTTTATTAAAAAAATGTTTAACAAAGAAAATAGAGAAAAAGAGACTTTGTACCATAATTGCGAAAAGTAAAAAGTAGTAGTATGTTGTCTTATCAATTCATTATTACACTCTTTCATTGGAAAAAAAATTTCCCATGATCAGACCTTTTATTAAGACAAAAAGTGTAAGAAAACATACCAACTATTTTCAAATATAATGAAGAAAAAGAACAAAAAATAAATATACAATATGACAGTGGTATAAATAAAAATGAAAAAGGATAAATATTTTTGCATACTGAAATTGGCTCTAATTAAGTCTCTAAAAGAGTCTAGTATTACAAATTTTCTTCTATGGTTTCAATCAAATAACACACTCGTATGATTTTTAATTGGAATAAGATATTGTATATGCATAACAAAATGCATTTTGCTAGTTCATGAAAATCATAAACGCCCAAAGATGGCATTTATTTTCTTTAGCATTAGGGAAGAACAGAGTTAAGACAAGATACTGTTTAGTTATTTAGGATTTGAGTGGAGATCCTTGATAATTGTTATATTATTCACTTAATTGATAATTGTTACTTGTTATATTATTCACTTTATAATTTGAGAGGAGCGATATATATATATATATATATATAAATAGATATTTTACGAAAAAGATACGTAAATGTCTTAGAAAGGCAATTTTATTTTTATTAAAAAGAAAGATATGCAAATCGCTCGGCGAGGGAGCGAAAATTTTCTAATTTTTTTTTTAGAAAAAAGGGAGAAAATCGCTTTTTACGAGGAAAAAAGGTCATCCGGCTCCGGACACCATTTTCTTGTTCTGATTTCTTCGTATGGCGAACCAATAGAATATGGCTTGGGAGTTGATACTTCCGTTTTTAAAGTTACACTATTGAATTCAATTTTTTAAGACATTGTTTTTAGAATTAAAATTGCACTTTGAATGTGATATTGAAGTGTGACTATATTACCTAGAATTTTCATTAGTTTAGAAATATATGACAAAAACATATGTTCAACATGCAAAAACAAAATTAATACACTAGCACAACCAAATATTATTTCCAAATTTTACCATTTGAACTTGCACAAATTTGAAATTCAGAAAAAGAGATTTGAATACATGAAAGTATGGCGATACATAGGATAATGGTTAGGAGGAAGGGGAGGGGCAACTTTAAGTATCTTCTGGCTTTTCCCAAACTTAATTTCAATACTGAGTAAGTTTTCATGGCATAAATAAAAATCCATCGAAAGTTTTAATAATTATATTTCTCTTTGATCTCTAAAGATCCCATCTTTTTCTTACATGAATGAAGTGTACTTAATAATCCATTAATTAAACTAGGCTTTGTTCTTTGGGGACTGGAAAGATGAGTAGTAACCTTGACGTAAAGTAGCAATAAGACCGAAAGATGTCATTTCTTGTCTCTCATATTTATTTCATACTTCCATGCCAAACGAAGTGGGTGTGTGATGTATCAAAAATCTAAATAAAAGTATTAATTTATCGATATAAAATTATTATGGTAATGATTTTTAAAATATTTTGTTAAGTTATCGATTCGATTTTTTATATTTAAATTACTATTTTATTCCTAATTATATAACAATGACTTCACATTTTACCAATCTTAGTCTTACTCTTGATCATAAGTAACACATGCTAGCCTCTTTTATCTCTCTATAGGGATAATTTTCTCTTTTCAACACAAACTAGTATTATCTTATCTTTTTTCAATTTTAGATTTGATTATAACAAAAACATAATTTATGTTGTTACCGCAATATATTGCATGAGTCTTTAGAAAGAATTCAGATAATTTCATCTTAAAAAAATGATCAACATGAAAATTCACGTTGCATTTTTATTTTTGCCACTATGTTTATTTTATAAACATCATGTATGATCGTATGAATATTTTCTTATCGGTTAAATTAAAAACTGAATGGTTAATATATGACTGAAAATCGATAATACATATCTTATTAATTTTATATAGAGACAAATTTAAAGACCTCCCCTCAGATTTAACCTCGTAATAATGACCTCCCTTGTGATTTGTGATACGTTTACCTCCCTTGTTTTGTATTTTTTAAACAAAATTTTAATTTATTTATTAATTAATATAAAAGGTTGTTATCTGACTAATTTACCCTTTCTAATGTATCTTTTTTATTAATTTTATAAATTAAGATATTAAAGTTAAAACCTAAATCTCTAGAAATTATAAACATCTTCACTTTCTTCACTAAACTAGACAAAAAAATAATTATATGGTAAAATATTTTAATTATCCATTGATAGTTGATGCAGAGACTTCGAGAAAATTTAACCACCCCCTCCCCCCCCAAAAAAAACTTCCAGGAAGACGTAATGGCGATGCTTATTGATAATTTTATTACTCATATTCATATATCAATCATCAAATTACATCGTAAATTGATGTTGAGAACTTAAAGTGTTCAAATTTTGGAGATACTTTTTATTTATAAGAAAATCAATGACACGAACCATAATTTTTAATGCATTTAGATGTCATTATATTTTTTAGGAACAAATGGTAAGTGATAATTGAGAACTCATAGCAGTAGCAAATTTAGAACAAACAGTGGTGTAATTGTTATTTTTGTGGGTACGATGGAAAAGCTATCAAGATTTATGTGTTTTTTTGTCCGTCAACAGAGGTTAATTAAATCAATTGAGAATCATATCTAAATTTCAATGACCTTATTTATAAAATTTAATTGATAAAAATACATTAGAAGGGTAATTTAATCAGATTGCAATGAATAATAAATAGAATAAAAGTTTTGTTACAATAAAATCAAAACAAGACAAGTAAATATACAAATCACAAAAAAAGTCAATATTACAAAGTCAAATTTGAGAAAAAAAATTTACCTTTAAAATTTAAAATATTTATAAATAATAGATCAATTAAATTGAATCTATCGATATTATATCTTCTTGCCCTTATTTATTTTTGTGGGGAAAAGGAAATTGGGGTGCCCCCTATATTGGAGGCATGGCGGTGGCTCACACGGAAAAGCTACCCCACTCACATGCCTCCCCATCATTCACTACCAAATATTCCAATTGACTATTCAATTAGGAATAATATTTCATTTCAATGTTATAATCCTTTCCCCTCATTTTAATTATTAAAATAAGATATAACATAATTTAAAAAAAAAACGACTAAGAAGTATGAGTATAGTATAAGAGGTTTTTACATTAAAATGACTTAATTATTAACGATAGAATTAGGAAAAAAAAGCTAATTATTTTTTGATGATTTAAATTAACAACTAATTTAAAATAATTATTTTTATTATATTTGACTATAAAAATAGAACAAAGTATGAACTAATGAATCATAATTTTTGGCCAACCACTATAGTTATTTAATTCCTTTATCTAATTCCTTATTAAGCAAGATTCCATGAACTCGATAGCTATTTAGGCCCACTTTATTATTGTAAATGATTGCCATTTGCCAGTAATATTGAGTTGAAAGAAAAATTAACTTTTTAAAAAAAAAAGCAAAATTCAAAAGCATAAGAGGTGATTGAAGCTCCAATTTAGGCATTCTCCGGCTTTAAAGGGATACATAAATAAATAAATAATGAGAGACACAAATAAGATTTTTAAAATATGAGTGTTGTAATTTAACAAAAAAATAAGAAAGAAAAATATACATAAGCAAAAAAATGATCTTTAGTTTTTTTATTATAAATAAATCACGTAATATTTAAAACCAACTGTATAATTAGAAATCATCAAATAATATTATATGGATAGAAGTTTAATTTTAGATAAAAATCAGAAATTAAAGTGATCTTTCTTTAGTACATTAGTTGGTCAATGGATAGATTGATTGACACTACACTACGAAAATTTCTAGAATGACTTTTGACTTTAATTTATGTCTAAATCTGAAAAAGTTTTTTAAAAAAATTAAATTGGAGATAGGGAAAGAAGAAATGGGGAGAAGATTATAATGTGAGAAATCGAATCTTCACCAACTGAGCTATTAAGATTTTTTAAATCTGAAAAAGTTAAAAGGAACTCATTTTTTTTATAGTGTTTAGCATGTGATACAAGAGTGAAAAGATATGAAGAAATTAGATCATAAAATATGATTAAGTTAGTTTGTTCAAGTATAGAGTTACTATTGATTCGTTAATTTTTTAGTTTATCATTTATTTGATATTAAAATTTATAAAAGGTAAATTAATAAAACAAAAAAGCCTAGCCATGATTAATTGAATTGAATTTTGATTCGTTTTAAAGTTTATTTTAATCCAACTCATTCATATTAAATATTATTTTGACGAGTGATAACTCATTCATTTATTAATCCAATTAATTTTAATCTGTCCAAATTCAGCTCAACCCATCCTAACACTTATATTCATCATGTGCAATTGGTAGTAGTCTATTTATATTTCTAAATTCTAATCCCAAATTAGGCTCGCTATTAAAAATAGTAATGCTTCTTGTGCTTTTAATTAGAAACGGGTTCAATTAATTATGTACTCTATTTATTTAAAGAAGTTGACAATGGGTTTTTGTTTAAACAAAAAATAAAATAAAATAAAATGGAACCTATATATAACCCATTTTTCATAATAAAATAATGAAACTAGTTTGGTGAGGCTAGACAATTATTTTCGATTTTAAGTGGACATTTTTAAATACAAAATTAGAAAATACTAGGATCCTCAACAACAGATTGAAATTGTTATTTTACTTGCATCGTAATCCTCAGACAGTTCATTTTACTAATGTGGGAGGACATTAATTGCTTTGACAATTTCAAGAATCATTATAGATTTGACAATTATTTTATATTATTTATAAATTTTACTGCCTAAAAGGATGTTAAAAGAATAATTTTGAGCCAACTATATCTGTAAAATGGTAAGATATTTATTTTATTGTTGGCAGATTTTTAAATTTTGGTGTAAATTTAGAGAAGAAAAAGTTTATTAGAAGAAAAATTATGGAAAATTAGAAATAAAAATGAAAAAAAGAAGAGATGAAGCTATATACTTTGGATTCTGAATTCTGATTTCTGACCATGTAATATACATGTGAAAGCTGACATCCATTCTCTTGGAAATAATAATTGACTATACACATTTTAAAAATTTAAATGTTCAGACGCACTTAAGGGAGAGCAAGAAATAAAAAGAAATTATCATTTTTTTAAAGGCTATTATTATTATTTTTAAAATTATCACCCCTTACCTAATTTCTTTCGATAATAAAATTGACTATTTTTATGACATCAATTGTACAAGTTTACGGAACCAGCAAGTGGTAATGTCGCGGCTGGAAATTAAAGCAATAGCATGCTGAATTAGTTTTAAATATTTTCAGATGGCTCACGTTATTGTATTCAAATCTCACAACAATCAACACATCCAATTAAAATAAGTAGATGCATTTATATCGAAATTATAAATGCAGATGAGCAACGAAATGAAAATATTTAATATGATTAGGTTGCTTATTATATGTATATTCGCCTATGGATTTTTGTGACGAGGGTTTTCAGGATACAACCTCTTTACTTCTGTGAGATAGTGGTAAGATCTGCATACATTCTGCCCTCCCCAGATTCAATTAGTGGGATTCTACTGAGTATGTTAGTTGTTGTAAACATTAATGGGTAAAAATGATACTAAAAGTAAATCTTAATTCGTAAAATGATACTCCTTATTACTAGCTAAAAGTAAAAATAACCAACAAAAGTAGTTTAAATCAAACTAAACTTATGTAATATGATACTTTTAAACATTTTTACATTAAATCCTTGTAAAAGAATGTATAATATTAGACGGGATGGACGGCGAGATTTATGGCGGTTTAACTTTCAACTTCTTTTTTCCTTTTATTTTTATTTTTTTGGGACATTTTTTCCAGTCTTCTTTACAACTGGCCGGAAAGAAAAAGTGATTATCAGAAGTAAAAGAAATGGAGTAATTTCTAATAATAACGCGGAATCGCGTGAAGTGCGCCGAATATGAAAGTTGTCACCAAGTATATTAGACCCATCTAGTGGAGCTTATTTTTTGGCAACTTCCTTGACAGTATTTATATGCAATCTTCACTAGATCTATAAGACACTCAATACATTTATTCATTCTTTCTATTTTTACAACTATTCTTTAAGCATTGCTGAAATGGGGAAAGTTGCTCTTTTTCATTTGATTTGTGGAATCTTGATTTTTTGGAGTGTCTCTGCAGTGAAAGCAGAGGATGCTTATAAATATTTCACATGGACTGTTACTTATGGAACTGTTTCTCCTCTTGGTGTTCCTCAACAGGTTCGTATTTTCTAAGTGCTAGCTGGTATGTTTAATCAAGAACTTGAATTTGTGATGAGCTTTTTTTCTGTTTGAACTTATAGGTGATCCTCATTAATGGTCAATTTCCTGGTCCAAGACTTGACCTTGTTACAAATGACAATGTGATCCTCAACCTTATTAATAAGTTGGATGAGCCTCTTCTGTTGACATGGTGAGTCTTAAAGAGTAGTATTTATATGAGCTGAGAGATATACTGTTTTTCCCATCCCATTTACCCTGTGGAAATCAACGGGGGGCTGATGGAAGTATTGGATTAGGAAGTGGATTGTCTTGATTTTGCAGTCATAGAATGTTGGAACTTTAGTCTTACATGTTTGTCCTGATTAGGAATGGAATCAAACAAAGGAAGAATTCTTGGCAAGATGGAGTTTTGGGAACTAATTGTCCCATTCCACCAAATTCAAATTACACTTACAAATTCCAAACAAAAGACCAGATTGGAAGCTACACATACTTCCCTTCAACTCAATTGCATAGAGCTGTTGGAGGTTTCGGAGCACTTAACGTGTATGCAAGATCGGTTATCCCCGTTCCGTATGCTAAACCTGCTGGAGACTTCAGTTTACTTATTGGTGATTGGTACAAGAGCAGCCATAAGGTGAGTCTCTTGCCTGACTGTTATAAAAAAGTTTATTGTTCAATTTTGTGATGTTCTCAATATTCTGTTTGGTACTTGCAGGTGTTGAGGCAAATTTTGGACTCAGGGAGGTCTCTTCCTCACCCAAATGGCCTCCTAATAAATGGACAGAAGCAGTCTACCTTCAGTGGTGATCAAGGTCATTCTCAAGCATTTATAGAAAATACTCTGATATGGTCTTTGATTTACTGAATTGAAACTAATCCTCAAACAGAACAACTTATTAACACCACCTATCTTTTCATCTTCAGGAAAGACATATATGTTCAGGATTTCAAATGTAGGCTTGAAAAATTCGATTAACTTCAGAATTCAGGGCCACAAGATGAGGGTTGTTGAGGTTGAAGGATCCCATGTCTTGCAGAACTTCTATGATTCTCTTGATCTCCATGTTGGTCAATCTATGTCAGTCCTTGTCACATTGGATCAGCCCCCAAAGGACTACTACATTGTTGCTTCTACAAGGTTCTCCAGGATAAGTTTTACTGCCACTTCAGTTCTCCACTACACTAACTCTCATACGCCCGTTTCTGGACCCATGCCACCTGCTCCAGCTGGCCAAATGCATTGGTCTATGTTGCAAGCCAGAACATTTAGGTACCTTTTATCTACAAGAATCTCATGTGCACTCACTGCTTTCTTGCACTACTACACTATTGAACTACTCCTCAGATATTTATAGATTTCAAGAATAGTTGGCACTTGAGATCTATTCCACATGGCCTAATTGTCTTTTTTGTCTGAATTGAAGGTGGAATCTGACATCAAATGCAGCTAGGCCAAACCCTCAGGGTTCTTTCCATTATGGAAAAATTACAATATCAAGGACTTTTGTGCTGGCTAATTCAGCACCTATTATCAATGGAAAGCTGAGATATGCTGTCAATAGCGTCTCTTATGTTAATCCCGATACTCCACTAAAGCTTGCTGATCACTTCAACATCCCTGGAGTATTCAGCTTGAACTCCATTCAAAATTATCCTTCTGGTGGTTCACCTTACTTGGCCACAGCCGTATTTCCAGCTTCTCACCATGATTTCATTGAAATTGTTTTCCAAAACGATGAGGCAGCCATGCAGTCCTGGCATCTTGATGGTTATGATTTCTGGGTTGTAGGGTATGTAATAACACTTCAAAGTTTTCCATTTCTTCTTGTGATAACAGGGGAAAATTGTTCTAACCCTTAGCTATTGCTTATAATCTGCAGTTTCGGATCTGGCAAATGGACACAAGCAAGTAGAAATAAGTACAATCTTGTTGATGCTCTCACTAGACATACTACACAGGTAAATGCGACAGTTTCATGAATTCGAATAGAGTTTAAGTTCTATGCACCAACTGTGTTAAAACAAAAAAGATTTGCACAATCATGTCACTTATATAAGGACATTCATTGGAAATATGGTACAAATGGTAACTAACGTGTAACGGACCTACTAAAACAGGTTAAACTACACTGAACACGTAGAAATATGTATATAACTTAAAATGATAATTCTAAGCATGATATGAAATGGTTCTTGCAGGTATATCCAAAATCTTGGACTGCCATATTGGTGTCCTTGGACAACCAAGGAATGTGGAATTTGAGATCAGCTATGTGGGATAGGCAATATCTTGGACAACAGGTGTACCTGAGGGTGTATGACCCAACCCCAAGTCTGGCTAATGAATATGACATACCAACTAATGCTCTTCTTTGTGGCAAAGCTGCTGGTAGACATCCTTAATTTGATGAGTCATTATACATAGGCTTTTGTTTTACTGGTCATGAGAGGTTGACTAGGAGAGATTGCGGCAAAACATAAAACTTGGCTGCTTATGTTGTAATCACTAATCACATACCATTGTATTTCTTTTAGTTTTGGCTACACTAGTTTTTTAAATGCAGCTAATACAAAGTTCATTGTTTGATAAATTCCTATGCGAGTTCTAACGAGCAAACGATTTTTCAGAAGATACGATATACAATAAAGTATATGATGAATTTGAGCATGGGAGTTATATATACAATCAGTATAAGAAATTTTTTTACATTATCACTATCCACTTACCTGCCTAATTACATGAAATGCAGAAGTGCCATTGGTTGATCCATTTCAAAATTGAGATTATAATTTGAGCAAATTTCGTAAATGGCAAACATATAAAACCTAATTATACTCCATAATTATAGTTTAGGTAGTTTATAGCAACATTCGTATAATTCTTCTCCCCAATACCCTTTAGTCTACGCATTCCTCTTCACGTAACCCTTAAATCTAATCACTCACACCTCCTAACTGGGACGTTGACACACCTTCTCTGCACATGTCCAAATAATCTCAGTCTTGCGTCTCTCTCCCTATCTGCCATAAAGGCCACTCTCGCCTCTCCTAAATAATCTCATATAATCTTTTCACTCTCAATATCCAGATATCTATCTTAGCGACATGCATCTTTTATGCATATAAGTTTTTGATTGGCCAGAACTACACCACATACAACAAAGATGGTCTAACCATTATTATTCTATAGAACTTACTTCTAAGTTTAAGCAGTACCTTCTTATCACACAACATTTTAGAAGCAAGCCTTTATTCCATCCATATTGCGCCTATGCGATGCGTGACATCATTGTTGATAACACACAATAAATTTGGTTGAATGACAAGCTTCACTTTTATGTCTGAATCATTCATCACAACACTAAATTTGCACTCCAAGTATTGAGTTTTGGTTCTTCTCAATTTGAACTCTTTGAACTTGATAGTTTTTCTCCAAACCTCCAACCTATTATTAGCTCTATAGAGTGTCTCATCAATTAGTACTATGTCATCTGTAAATAATATATCATCAAACTTTTTCTTGAATAGACCGTGTCAGCTTATTACCAAGGGAAAAAGAAAAGGCTGGGCTCATCACGAATCCTCGAAAAAAGAAGAAAGAAAATAAAATATACCATTAATTTGTAGACAAAAAATTATTATTACTACTTATAGTTGGAAGTGACATCAGAGAGTAAATACAAATAAATTTTTTATACAACTGTATAAATTTTGTACAATAAAGTGGGATTGAAATTCAATCCAGAAGTATAAATAATTGGTGTTTTTATATAAAAATAAAAGTTTGGGATGACTTTTAAAAGTTTTCAAATAATAGAATTTGGCCTAAATACTCCTCAATGTTTTATTTCATACGATACTTTTTTTTTAGTCTATTAAAAAAGAATGTCATCTCACTATAATTAGAAATATTTTGAAATACAATCACAAATATTTAAGAATTATTTTTTATCATAAATTTTAAAAGTCTTAAAAATATATTTTTAAAAATATTATGTCAAATCAAACAATATCTACAAAATAGTATAATTTTTTTTAACATTTAAGAATTTAGATAATTTACCAAATAATAATAAGTTAGGTATACTACAAACAACATTTGTCAAAATTTTTGACGATAATATCTATCGACAATTATTTTGTGGAGTACGTTAAATTTGTGGAGTAGGTTTCACCCCTTTTTCTTTGCTACAGAGAGTGCATTATTGGTGAACCCAAAGTACGATGACAAAAAGTAGTAGTACTGGGATTCTTTTATCTCTATCCTTTAATCCTAACAAACGTTTTACGATTCTCCATTTCACCGGCTTTAAAATTTATGATCGAAAATACTCTTTACATATTTATATAATTATATTTAAATATAAATAATAAGTATTCATATGTTTTTCATTATTAGTTATTTTTTTTTTCTTTTTATATGTAGTATCTTTTGCTTATGAGACTTGATTTTTCTAAACAGCCTCACTATCTCTATGAAGTAACGGTAAGGTCAGCGTACATTTTATCCTCCCCATATTGTGGGTTTCCACTGGATATGTTGTTATTATTGTTGTTTATATTTATATGATTATAAATTAATTTATTATAAAATGATTTTAAAATAAAATTATTTTGAATTATAGTATGATAACATTTTTTTCAAAATGAATTTAAAAGAAGTGTACCACATAAAATGAATTTAAAAGAAGTGTACCGCTCAAGTCGTTGAAGTTTGGGCGGATTATTATTAGTCCAACCTATTTCAATTCAATCCATTTCAACCCATTTAAAATTGGGTTAAATATGCAATCCGAATTGACTCAAAATAGATCTCGTCAAAATTATTTTAATATTTTTTTTTAATTTGATATGTTTTATATCACCAAAATAAAGGAAAATATAATTTAATTTAAGTATTAAAATTTTTAAAAAGGGACAAACAAAATAAGTAAAACTTAGTAAAAGTTGGATCGAATTAGGTGTCAACCCGCTCTATACCCATTACTCAACCCGTTTTGACCCAACCCATTTTTATCCAAGCAAATTTGGATTGAATTAGGTTGTGACCCGCTTATTGTCTTAAACCGTTATGACCTACTCAAATTTAACTGAACTCCAATAATTCCCTACCGTAGGGCCTACTTAACCATGTTACACGTTTTGCCTATTGGTAAAAAATTCATGTGAATTTTAGACTTTTCCACTGTATATACCACTATAAATCTATGTCTAGAACTCATATTCTTGATCATAAATGCAGTGATAAATTAGTTCATCGCATGTTCAATTATTATGGAGTATTATACCATTTGTCTAGCCCTCTTGCTTGCCTGGACTTTGGTCCAAGGCTTCAATTTGTTAACAAGAAATAGAAGGAGAAAGCTTCCTCCAGGACCCTTCCCTTTACCAATTATTGGAAATCTTCACTTGCTGGGCAATCTGCCCCACAAATCAATGGCCAAGCTCGCCAATTTTCATGGCCCAATCATGCGTCTAAAGTTGGGGCAATTAACAGCTGTGGTCATTTCTTCTTCAGACATGGCCAAACAAGTGCTCCAAAAGCAAGACTCAGCCTTCTCTAGCAGGTCCATTCCTGATATGGTACAAATTGACAACTTTCACATGTTCTCCGTCTCTTGGCTTCCGGCTTCCCATCCTCAATGGAGAGGTCTCCGCAAAATATTGAATTCACACATCTTCTCCGTTAACAAGCTTGATGCCACCCAGCACCTTAGGTACGTTTGCTTAGTAATAAAATTATTTTTTTTATTAATTATAATTATATATACATACATACATACATATATATATATATCAAATAAAAAATAATGATACTGAATCACGTTTTCAATAAGGTACAAGAAGATCGAGGAACTTGTTGTTTACTGTGAAAGGAGCTGCCAAAGTGGTGAGGCGGTAGATATTGGTGGAGCAATTTTCAGAACGTTATTGAATTTACTTTCCAACACACTCTTCTCGAGAGACTTGGCGGATCCGTATGAAAATTCTGGTGAAGAATTTAAGGAGTTGGTGGAGAGAATAATGATGGATTTGGGTAAACCAAACTTGATGGATTACTATCCATTCCTAAAAGTATTAGACCCTCGAGGGTTGAGACGATACAATTCTCGCTTTGAAAAGCTACTAAAGTTTTTTGATGGATTGATAGATGAAAGGATCGAACTAAGGAAGTTGAAGGGACAAAATACTAATGATATTTTAGATACCTTACTCACGGCCACTGAACATGATCCTCCAGATATTGATCGCAAGCATATAGCTACAATACTTTTGGTGAGCAATCATACTCCTAAAGAATAAGATTACTTACCTTTATAAACTTGATTGTTGTTGATTATCATCAATTGGTTGTGGAAGAGTGCACTTCACCAAAAATGACTTTTAGCGTTAATTAATTAATAGTAAAAGTGTAATTGTCATTAAATATGATTATTTAGAGGCGATTATTAATGACAATTATATTTTAACATATTCTTTGTAAATTCAACTAAAGTCCATAGCAATATTGAATTTAGATAATTAAGCAATTAATACCGGTAAACACTTTAGCATTCTTTGTTAATGTGTAGATTAATCTTGCTTTATGAGCTCCTAGCATTTTAAAGTTATTTTCAAAATTCATTTCTTTATCATGATATTAGAGTTAGACTCATCATAATTTATTATTTATTCAATATTGACCCGCCATCTTATATTATCCCCGTTCAAATATCTAGTCAGAGGTGTGATCTATTGCTTTACTTAAGGTAGAAATTGATGAGTTTAGCCTTCAATTTTGAAGCATTAATTGAACATGTATACTGTACTTTTGAATTATGAATTCAAAACTAAAAATCATTTTTATAAATTTTTAGTTTGATCTTCTTTACTTGTCGTCGTCCTTTTAGAAAAGGAAGAATCGAAGCCCATTTCTGTGTGCTCCCTACTTTTGAATAATTAAAATTAAAAAATATTTTTTGCAAATACATATCTATATTTGTGTTGAGAATATTTAACATGGGACGGCAAATTATTCCCCAGTAGTTTCGGTGAGTAATTTTCAACTAAAAATTGTCATTGTGTCTCAGGACCTATTTGTTGCTGGGACTGATACAAGTTCAAATATAGTGGAATGGGCTATGGCTGAGATGCTTAAAGCTCCAGAGATTATGAAGAAAGCCCAAGCAGAGCTCGTACAAGTCATCGGAGAAGGCAAGGCAATAGAGGAAGCTGACGTTGCCCGGCTCCCTTACTTGCAGTGCATTATTAAAGAAACTTTCAGGATGCACCCTCCAGCTCCTTTTTTGGTTCCTCGACAAGTAGAGAAAGATGTTGACATGTGCGGTTATACTGTCCCTAAAGGTTCAAAAGTGTTGATTAATGTGTGGGCAATTAGTCGGGACTCAACTCTATGGGAAGATCCTTTGGTGTTTAATCCTGATAGGTTCATGGATTCAAAATTGAACGTAAGAGGTCAAGATTTCGAGTTGATTCCATTTGGTGCTGGTCGAAGAATTTGTCCTGGTCTGCCATTGGCAATAAGATTGGTTCCGGTAATGCTTGGCACACTGTTGAATACATTTAAATGGAAACTTGAGGGTGACATGGCACCAGAAAACTTGGACATGCAGGAGAAATTTGGCCTCACCTTGGCCAAACTTCTTCCTCTACGAGTTGTCCCGCTTTCCCTGTGAAATCCAAAATTAGACCGTGGATGATGAACAATATAGTATTGTAACTAATATTTCATTTCCAAATAATGAATAAGTGAAGAAATGCTTTTGTGAAGGGAATTAGTTTTTTCCTAAGAAAGAGATAGGGAAGACTTGGATTTTACTTGAAGTTGAGAAAATGCAAGGCAACTTGAAGACTTTTAAAGTTCATGTACACATGGTGTGTGTATATATATATTTATATGATTAAGTAATAATTTTTTCATCGAATATATCAAATTTTAAATACATTATAAATTTTAAATAGATCGAAGAAATAAATGGATAGAGAAATACTCAGATTATTTTTACTATTCGTTGTGTAAAAATAAAATTTTATGTTTACGTATGAGCTGCAGCATATCAAAAGAAAAGGCAATTTCCTTTTTACTTATTTTATGCTTAACAAACTACTATCATATTTTAAGTTCATTGAGACTAAATACGAATTAATATTACAAAAATAAAAATCTATTATAAATAAATAAAATGGGAAAAAGGATTACTTTTCATCAGCATCATAGTACTGACATCGTCATGAATCAAATATATTAAATATATGAGCTCGTGCTGAAATTTTAAAAAGTGTTGATTAAATAATTTAAATTTTTTATTTTATAATAAATTTTATATTTTTTGTTATCATTTCAGTCTTTTTTTTCAAAAATGTAATATGAAGGGATCATGAGAATGTTCATAAATCAAAGTATTTTTCTTCATTGGGTCTATTTTTAATGAAAGTAGCTACAAAATATACAAATATTAGTAATATTTAAAGTTAGAAAGATATAACTAAGGAATGTGAATTTAAAACTAAAAAACGTAATTAAAGTGAAAATTAAAGTGGACTAAAAAATATAATTTTTTGAATAAAAAGAATTTCAAAATTATTTGTATTGAATCAGGTATATATGTCAATGAAATGTTTCAAAGAGCCTCAACTTTCTCTTATATTCTCTTATATAATAAGCCGCTAAGTTGAGCAGCTTAGGATCGTCGTATCTGCTTCTCCAAGCAGGTAGCTGAATATTGAACTGCTTGGCTTGATGATTCAAGCCTAACATCTTAAATCTAGCATTCTGAGATCTAACCTCAACAACGCCAATAGTTTATACGTCATTTCAAGTATTATTTGATTATTTCTTCATCAACTTCAACTATAAAATTACAATAACGTATCTACTTAATTTTGCGGTGGCTATTAAAATGTCTACTTAAATTTACTATGTCATTTCTATTAATTATTATTTCAGCTACCTGTTGCAGCTGCTTGAAGCAGGCAAGTGACTATAACGTGTCTGCTTAGTGTTACGGTGGCTATTAAAGTGTCTGGTTAATTTTACTGTGTCGTTTTTATTAATTATTACTTAATTATTTCATCATCAACTTCAACTATAAAATTACAATAACGTGTCTACTTAATTTTACGGTGGCTATTAAAAGTGTCTACCTAATTTTACTATGTCATATCTATTATGTATATTATTTAAAGACTACTTAAAATATTAAAAATTCAAATAATTAAAAAAAAAAATTAAAAATATTAAAATTAATAACTTTTCAAATTTTATCTAAATCACAAAAATTAAAAATTAAAAATAATATCTCTTCAATCCATGCAACGCACGGTCTTAAAAACTAGTCACAAGAAAAATATATGAAGCACATGTAGAATAGAAATTTTCTCTCACCAGCAGTGGAAAGAGATAAGAGAGTACAAGTAACTTTGTATTCTTGCAGGGATCATGAGGCGCTCCAATATTGCATTACATTATAACAAGAAATTAAAAAAGAGGTGAAACCTACTCCACAAATTAAACGTCACTCCAAGCAAATGAATCAATTTTGAAAACATGTGGAGTGGAAGAGAAAGGGAAATATCATGTCAAAATTGAATTTTCTGATATTGTTATTATTTGATGTGTGTTTTTTTTTATTTTTTATATTTGATATGATTTTTGACGTAACGTTAAAATATAAAATATCAAGTAAATAATTACTGACACACATATATATAAAATATAGTATCAATACCAAATGAGTTGTTTAAATAAGTAAAATTTTAATTTGAATGTTTTTACAAGTGTAAAATTACTTTCTAATATGATTTTAATTAAAATATTTGAAATGTGAGTTGCTTAACATGTACTAATTGAAAAAACAAATATATATAACCACATGACGTTTATGATCTTAGTTAATTTTCTGATTATTTGTATTTTGAACAATTAATAAAATTGCATGCATATTAAAACAACAACTTGCAAGATATAAATGTAACGAATTCTTTTGTAGAATTTCAAAATAAAACATAATACATGTAGTTTTTAATGCAATGAGTTACACTCTATTGTACCAAATGACCCATTGCGGTATTTGACTAACTGTCAGATGTCGACACTCTATTGTATATAACACTATAAATATATGTGTAGAGCTCATGTTCATGAGTCAAAACCATTTTTTTTTCGAACGTCAATTCAGATGGAGTATTATAGCATTCTTCTCGCCTTCTTGCTTGCCTGGACTTTGGTCCAAGGCTTCAATTTATTAACTGTAAATAGGAGGAGAAATCTTCCTCCAGGACCCTTCCCATTACCCATAATCGGAAATCTCCACTTGCTGGGCCATCTGCCACACAAATCACTTGCCAAGCTCGCCAAATTTCATGGCCCAATTATGCGCCTCAAGTTGGGGCAAACAACAGCTGTGGTGATTTCTTCTTCAGACATGGCCAAACAAGTGCTCCAAAAGCAAGACTTAGCCTTCTGTAGCAGGTCCATTCCTGATATGGTACAAATTGACAACTTTCACATGTTCTCCGTCACTTGGCTTCCCGCTTCCCAGCCTCAATGGAGAAGTATCCGCAAAATATTGAATTCCCACATCTTCTCCGCTAACAAGCTTGATGCCACCCAGCACCTTAGGTACGTCAACTGGAGAAGGGTCAAAGTAGGCCGAGTTAGTAAAACTAGAGTAGTTGGAATGAAACTGTCTAAATTGGTGAATTCGAATTCTTACTAAGTCTAAATTGTTTTATTTATTCTTTAATAATTAATATACTTTTTAGTTATTATGACTATATATAATATATTAAATAAGAAAATTGTCTTTTTAAAAATGTTATGATGAGATTTATTTGGCTACATACAAATTCAATTTTTAAAACTAAAATTTCATAACCCATCAAAACATGAATAGGTTGAATGGATTGAATTTGATTTGCTGCTCCTAATTTAAATGTGAAAAAAAATCAATGACTTTATATTATGTTAAAATTCAAAAGTATTTTTTTAATTTACTGAATCATGTTTTCAATAAGGTACAAGAAGATCCAGGAACTTGTTATTTATTGTGAACCGAGTAGCCAAAGCAGGGAGGCGATAGATATTGGTGGAGCAATTTTCAGGACGTTGTTGAATATACTTTCCAACACCCTCATCTCAAGAGACTTGGCAGATCCGTATGAAAATTCCGGTAAAGAATTTAAGGAGTTGGTGGAGGGCATAATGATAGACTTAGGTAAACCAAACTTGGTGGATTACTTTCCCGTGCTGAAACTAGTAGATCCTCAGGGGCGGAGACGATATAATTCTCACTTCGGGAAGCTATTGAAGTTTTTTAATAGATTGATAGATGAGAGGATCGAGCTAAGGAAGTTGAAGGGACAAAAGACTAGTGATATTTTAGACACATTACTCACAGCCAGTGAACATAATCCACAAGATATTGATCGTAAGCATATAGCTACAATACTTTTGGTGAGCTATCCATCTTTAATATAATACTCCTTAAGAATAATGCCGACAAACAAACCGCACACGTATCTAAAAATAACTTTTAGTATCAATTAATTAACGGCGATAACTTAATTGTTGTTGAATATGACTATTTAGAGGCAATTATTAGTGACACTTAGTGCCGGCGAAATGAACTCATATTTTGGTAATCCCCCGGCCCATCCATATTTTAATGAGTTGGGTGAGTGACTTTTTACATGGGATAAAATTTGGATTCAAATCCATATTCAACCCATAGAAATATAGTATTCATGGTAAACTATGAATTAACCAAATGCGTTAATCTTTCAACTTTTATTCTTTCAAAATTCATTATGTTTTCTAATTTTGAATAATATTTTTTAAAGAGAGAAGTACTAAAACACCCTCGAACTTGGCACGAATTATCAGTTTCGTCCCTAAACTATTGATAGGCTTAAAACACCCCCAACTTTGTGAACTAAGCTTAAATACACCCTCGAACTAAGCTTAGTTCGCCAAGTTGAGGGGTGTTTTTACTCCTATCAATAGTTTAAGAACGTAACTAATAATTCGTGCCAAGTTCGAGGGTGTATTTAAGCTTAGTTCGCCAAGTTGAGAGTGTTTTTAAGCCTATCAATAGTTTAGGGACGAAACTAATAATTTGTGTCAAGTTTGAGAGTGTTTTTAGTACTTCTCTCTTTTTTAAATAAACTTAGTTTCTTCAAATTTAAAAAAAATAATTTAACTCTAAAAAGTACGAAAAATATCTTTCAACTCCAATTTCAAATTACAATTTTTTTTACTCCATCCCATATACCCCGACTCCTCCACCAGCTCCCCCCCCCCTCCCTCCAGTTGAAGAGAAATTAATGTTAAGTGGTTTCGGTGAGTAATTTTGACCTAAAAGTTGTCAATGTATTTCAGGACATATTTGCTGCTGGGACTGATACAAGTACGAAGTCAGTGGAATGGGCTATGGCTGAGATTCTTAAAGCTCCAGATATTATGGAGAAAGCTCAATCAGAGCTCATACGAGTCATCGGAGAAGACAAGGCAATAGAGGAAGCTGATATTTCCCGACTCCCTTACTTGCAGTGCATTATTAAAGAAACTTTCAGGATGCACCCTACAGCTCCTCTTTTGGCTCCTCGAAAAGTAGAGCAAGATGTTGAGTTGTGTGGCTACACTGTCCCTAAAGGTTCAAAAGTGTTGATTAATGCGTGGGCAATTGGTTGGGACTCAACTCTATGGGATGACCCGTCGGTGTTTAACCCTGATAGGTTTAAGGATTCAAAATTGGATGTACGAGGTCAACATTTTGAGTTAATTCCATTTGGTGCTGGTCGAAGAATTTGTCCCGGTCTGCCATTGGCAATAAGAATGGTTCCGGTATTACTTGGCACACTGTTGAATACATTTAAATGGAAACTTGAGGGTGACATGGCACCAGAAGACTTGGACATGCAGGAGAAATTTGGCCTCACCTTGGCAAAACTTCGTCCTCTACGAGCAATCCCACTTCCCCTCTGAAATCCAAAATTAGACCGTGGATGATGAGCAATATAATATTGTAACTAATATTTCATTTCCAAATAATGAATAATTTAGTATATGCACAAATAAAGTAATGTTTTAGTGAAGGGAATTAGTTTGTTCCTAAGAAAGAGGCGGGGAAGACGTATTGGAGTCTACTTGAAGTTCAGAAAAAGGCAATTTGAAGACTTCTGTCAAGTGTTTGGTTCATTTTCTTCCTGTCTATTTTTGTTTTTGGTTTAAAATTTCATAAAAAAAAAATTTTCAATTATATTCTTGAATTATTATGAAATATTTCTATTTCGTATAATTGGGTCAAAATAGGTTATTTTATTGTGGCTTCTAATAACTAGCTAGGAGAACAACAATTTTGTCGTCTTGTTTGTTATTTTCTCACTAGAATTATTTGAGGATGAATAATTGTGATCTTAATAAATTGATCACTCATAAAACACGACAATTTTCAATTTAAATAGAGATAGACTATCTACTTTTAAAATAAAAAAGATGGTAAACAATTGTAAAATGAACAAACCATCTATATTTACACATAGAAATTTACAAGTTGTAATTCTAATATGGAGTTTATATCTTAAAAGGTTAATCAACTTTGAAAATTTATCTAATATAGTCATTGCACTTTGTTTTGTATCGATAAAATCAATTAATTAGGCGGCCTTTGTATCAACAAAATTACTTAACTAAATTAATTATAAAAAAAATTGACATGGCAAAATATTTTTTAAATATAATGTAAATATGAACCTACAAATAAATAAAATTTAAAATTTTGACATGGTAAATTTTTTTATATTATGCAAATATGAACCCGCAAATAAATAAAATTTGTAAGTTAATTTATTTAAATAACTTTACTAGTACAAAAATTACAAATACAAAACATAAAATCAAGAAAATAAAAAAATGTAAAAGAATTTAAGGATTATTTTTGTCTTTCCATATTTAATCTCGTGGTATTAAATAGATGGTATTAGCTAATACCACCACATGGAAGGTAATAGTTAATACGTGTATTAATTAATACTAAGATTAGTTATACATAGGCGTAAAATCCCACCAAATATGGTATTAAATAATATCACACATAATGCATAAATTATTTTTTCTAATATCTCCTACGAAACGGTACTTAAATTCATATACACATGTTATTTAGATTTAATTTTTCTCCTTTCATAATTACCTCCTGTTTAATTTTAGTAGAAAGGATTCCCCTATCTTTTATTATCCTAACATATATATGAGTTAATAAAATATGAGAAAATGATCTATTATGATTCCTTGCAAAATTGAATAGAAAAAAAAAGCACTTTTTTCAGTTTTTTTAGGTGTAAAAATAAAAATCTCTTATAAAAGAAACATAGAACTAAGAGCGTAAAGAGCTACTAAACCAAATTTCTCTCTGTGTGTTGAATCCAATTGACCCCATTAATTTGCATGCATTATATTTGATCCTTAGGTGGTTTGCATGATCAATTTGTGGAGTAATTTTGATCACCTCAAAGTAATTGTCAGTGTATCTCAGGACTTATTTGATCCCGAAACTGACACAAGTTCAAACGTAATGGAATGGGCTATGGTTGGGCTTCTTAAAGCTCCATAGATTATCAAGAGAATCCAGTGTTTAATCCTGATAGGTTTGAGGATTCAAAATTGGATGTACGCGGTCAAAATTTTGAGTTAATTTATCATTTGGTGCTGATTGAAGAATTTGTTCTGCTCTGACATTGGCAATAAGGATGGTCCCAGTAATGCTTGGGTGTGTATCGATCGGTTCGATTCGGTTCGGTTTATTACATTATCGATTTTCGATTTTTAAATATGCTAAACCAATAACAATTCAATAAAATAATTTTTATCGGATTATCGATTTTAAGTCCTTAAAGGTTCGGCTTTCGATTTACCCGATAAGGATGATAACGAGAATTTGCATTAATAAAAACAGATGGAGTATGCAAGAGTAACGATTAAAGACTAAATACTAGAGTGGGTAACTAATCACTTAAGTATGATAAAGATTAAAATAGGTAAAGTACTACTATAGTGTCTTATTACTATTAAATTACTAATATTTATATTTACGAAGGGGTAAAATAGTGAATTATAATAATCTTCCAATAACCAATAGTAAAAATCGATATCGAACCGATAACCAATAATTTTTTTTTTCAAAACCATTAAAAACTTGATAACCTAATAACCCAATAACAATAAACCAATAACGTTTTTATCGGTTCGGGTTACCGATCGTTCGATTTTTGCATACCCCTACTTGACACATTGTTGATTACATTTAAATGGAAACTTGAGGGTACGGGTGTTAAATGGGCGGGTTGGGTTGAAATTGAGAATGTTAAAATGAGTTGAAATAGAGATTGAGTTGGGTTATGACCTGAAGAGAAAAAAGTCAGTCCTTCTCCTGTGAGCGACTCCGAAGTGACCAAATTTATTTTGGGCTCAAATGGGCTAAAATTCAGGTTGGGTTATGACCCGCCCAATTTGACCCGTTCAATCTTAAAAATTTTAACATATTATTATTTACTTTTTATAACCACAATTTAAAATTCAACTCAAGAAAATAAAAATAAAAAGTTGCAAATAAATAGATAAATCATAGATAATATAAAATAGATAGCAAACATACATTATATCAATTATATCAATGCAAAAGTCTTATAACGGATTGAAATTGCAGATTAAATTGGACTCAATTGAAAATTTTTTCAAAATGGGTTAAGGCTTGAACGAGTTGGGATTGGAACCAACTAAAATTATCTTAAGCTCAACCCATAAAATTTTAAACGAGTTACTTATATTTGGGTTCATTTTGACACCCTCCATTGCACCAAAAGACTTGGACATGCGGAAGAAACTTGGCCTCACCTTGGCCAAACTTCATCCTCTCCGAGCTGTCCCACTTCCCCTGGAAAAGGCAATGGATGATGGATATTGTAACTAACATTTGAGATGTAATTCTTATCCTTTCACCATTACCTCATGTTTATTTCAGTTAAACAATAGATCTAATATTTAGGGCGGTTCATGGTTATGGTTCAAAACAAATTAAATTAAATAAATTAAAAAATCAATATTTGGTATGGTTTGATTTTAATTTTTGATAACTAATACTATTTGATTTGCTTTTGATTTTACTAAAAAAATGCAAAAATAATTAAGTCAAACTGAGAAATTATATATATATATTATCCATAAATGAAATATAAATATTTTTTCAAATTTTAATTTACTCATTAATTTTACGATTTCTCAAGTCCAATACTTAAATTTTTGCCCTGCAATTAAAACCCTAAGTCCAAGTCCATAAGAATTTATTATTTTAGTGATCTTTACCTACCCTACCTTCTTTACGTCAAAATTCATTCCAAATGCAACAAATTTTAGATTATTTGTCAAATAATAACAAATTATATTATCGGCCACATATTTTCTCGAGATTATCTATTGCCAATCAATTTGTGGAGCAGGTTTCACCCCTTTTTCTTTGCGCATTATTGGTGCACAAGCGTAAAAGTGAACAAAACGCATACGGCTCCACAACATCACACAATAACCAAACACAAACAATGACCAGGCTGCTGCAAATGGACATGTCCGTTATGCATTTCGTACATGGCATTTATAATAGGAAAATTAAACAATATAAAAAAGAGTTAAGAAAACTAGAAAACGCTAGAAGGGAAGAAGAGAAAGTATTTTGTAATGTTAAGGAAATGTGATTAAAGTTTGATCATGTGTTGGTTTCTATATATAAACCACTGGATGACAACTAACATTTACCATTTTCGTACCTTGGATGACAACCATGAAGTTAAAGAGAATCAGGTTCCTTTAGGGCACTGCAAGTCAGCCGAGCATGCTTGGTTAGCATTCTTTTGAGCAATTTCATCCCAAAAGCAGAATCTGATGAACTAAAAGAACAGTACCATCTTTCAAAAGAAAGGTTTGCATTTATGTATCGGCTTCATGAATTGAACTCAATTTTCCACTAGTTTGTCACCAGCACACAAATTGCATCTAGCATCCAAAAGTACTCCTGACTTCCCATAAGTAGCTTAAACCAGTGCCTTGATATGATGTCTTATTGACATTGTATTTTTAACTAAGATGATCTTCTAGTTTCTATTTTACACCAAATAATAAGGCTTCTTGACTATATAATTGAGGACATTGGCAGGAGATTATACACACCACAGTTTCATGAACTAGATGATTATCTCTGTAATAGTGGCAACACGAAGTTAAGGAAATGGCACCATAGCAAGTATTACAGCTATGAGCTGAAGCTCGCGCTTTATATTGTACAAGGATTTATCTTTACATACATTTAAGCCTTTAGAGAATAGAATTGTTAGCAAGATGTAGCACAGTTGCAGGCCTTAAGATGTATAGGCGGATGAACAAAAATGTAGCACAGTCGCATATTTTAATATTTATAGATGAGAACATATGCAAAACATAACATCCCAATGAAAGAAGGTAAAATTGAACACGCAGAAATGGTCATGCAGTTTACCTTAATGAAAAACTTCCTCGCATAAGAAATGGCATGATATATATTCAAGGCAAAACAAGGAGAAGGGGAAAATGGATTGGAGATTACACAGAATGGAGAGAGAAGTATCAACCAAGCAGATTCCATTTATTTTTCATGATAAGAGAGAACTGATATTGAACATATAAATCTTTTTATTCCTGCGAAAAACTATCTTAATTAAGGGATTGCTAGACTTTCGGATAAAGATCAAGGATTTTCAAAATAAGCTACTAATCTTCCTCAATGCCTAAAAATAAAGTAGAGAGAAGATACAGCAGATATCTTGGCAGCAAAAGGCAAATTATATCTTCTCCTTTCTCAAAGAAATATTCATGCTAGTAACGTCCATGTCTTAGTCATAATTAGTCATAATTCCTAATGATGCTAATTAGAAAAAAAACAGACGTAAGAAATAGAAGCAGCACAGCAGTGAACTGAACAAGTGACAGCTTATGTATAGCTTGCACAGACATCCTTGCAAAACCATTTTCACTGACCTGAATAACTACCAAAAGTTTATAACATGTGGGTAACCTAGCCAAAGGAGGGAAATTACCTTGTGATGGTGATCTCAAAGGGAAGTGAAGCACCCTCAAGATTTTATATCGAGGGAATATGGTCCATTTTCTCATTTCCAAATTTGAATATCTAAAACAGAACCTCACGAAGAGATGCTTCCAGTCCTGAGTGTTGAGCCTCCCTCTCCTCAGGTGCACTCTCTGTGATAATTGATAGACAAAAAGGAAATACCTCTCTTCAAAAATGTAAAAACTGGAGGATTTGTAAAAGTAGAAGCAAAGAATAAAGACACGTTAGTACCTCCTGGGTTGATAACTTTGGAGTGATGAGACTTTTCTAAATCTTCTTTTGGATGATGAGCCACGCTCAAATTTAGGTACCATTGTTCTCAATAGTGACGTTCAACGTTGTTTGTGAACCATGAAGCCTGTTTGTTTTTGGCTTCGTAGAAGGATACACAGATCTGCATCATTTTGAGGTTCCAATAGAAAGTTTCATTAGACACTACTAAATCCAATAGCAATTAGTTGCAAAATAGTCTCTGAGTAAGAATGTATTAACAGAGATCATTCCAAAGTAATATAGAGCCTGTTTTGAAAGTAAAGAGTACGGAATAGAAGACTCCCAAGATATCATAAGAAAAATTTCATGAAAATAGAGATTACCAGTTAAAAGGGTGAAGAGGATCAAAAGTAACTAAGAATTTTAAGCAAGTATTCTACATGGCCAAATAGACAAGCTCGGATCACAAACCTGATGTTTCCGCTTGGGGTGCTTCTTCACCCTCTCAATAAATTGGGTAATCTTTTCATCAATTTTCCTCTCTATTTCAGCATCATTGTACTGCACCTGCTTAATTTAACATCACTTAACTTTAAGTTTGTATCATCTTAACAGCTTGTTTGCATGGTGGTTTGCCGTGGTTTCATAATATATGGTAGTGTATGGTATGGTATCGTGCAGTATCGTACCATACAATGTTTAGATAGATTGTACGAGTTGCTATTGTTTAATAATAATTTGTTGTTTGATTTGACCGTATGGTATGTAACTTATAAATTTACAAAAATATTCTTAATCATTATAAATATTAAATTTATCAATAGTTTTTTTGATAACTTTAAAAAAAAAATACATAGAACCGAGTAAAGACACATACAAGCTAATATATATTCATTCTATACAAACAATACAAGAAAATAAAAAAGTAAGGACTTTTAAATAAACGAATCTCAAAAAATACACTAAAATGTGAAAGAAAAGACGGAAGGTGGAAAAGAAATTTCAAAAGTTGATGCGGAGAATGTAATAAAAAAATAATACATATATTAAGGTGAAGTTTAATAAAGAATAAAGGATAAATTATAATTATTTAAATTTAAATAAGGGTATAATTGAAAAAAAAATAAGAGAACCAAGGGATATCACCAAATTGATGGTTTCAAAAAGTGGGAATTTTCATGAAACAAAATCATATCATACCATATAATTAATGAAACAATCAAAATAAACATGGTTCTCTTAATAAACAATTTTTAACTTTAATTTTATGGACAAGTAACTAACATGTTGATGTCATTTTCTAAATCCACTCTTCTAAAGAAAAACGAGCCCAGAGGTACTATCGCAAGGACTAATATGAATTATGATGCAGTGGTGAGATTATTTTATTTTTAATTAAGGATTTTAATTTTTAATTTAAAATAAAAATATTAGAAGCACCACATATCTATCAAAGCTTCAATATTAACTTTAAACATTAAATATCTAAAAAGAAATATTGCAAAGAAAAAGAGGAGAGACGTACTCTCTCACAAATTAAATATGATTTATTAGACGGCCACTAGTGTTACCCAAGTGATAGGTCAGGCAAAAACTATCTAGCTTTGGCCATATATTTTTAAATATTTCCTGCGTCCGTTTTTAATTTTATATTTCGTTTTTCAAAAGTCAAATTGATCAATTTTTTAAGTTAAACTCAATTAAATTAATTTAATATGTTAAAATAAAAATACATTAATCTCATACTCAAACTCGTCATTGATCCATTTGAAATCATAATCAATTTAAGTAAATTATATTTTCTTCAATCTTGTCATTCATATTATAATTCAAACTCTTTTAGATGAGGTAGATAAATATTAGTTGGAATAAATAAATGATGGGTGTTTTTCTTATAGAATATAAAAGTTTTGGGACAATTTTTAAATATTTAAAATTTTCTAAATACTATCTCAAGTTCCCAAATACTATTTTTTTGGTATTTGAAAACTTGGATATTGTCAAATATATTTGTCAAGTTTTAATTTATGGCCAAACATAACTTTTTAAAGTTTTTTCCAAAAATTCTTGGGGCCAAATAATACCTAAAATAAGTCTAATAAGTATTACTTACATGACTAAGAATTAAAGAAAAATTGAAATTGGGCTATGCGTTGCAATTGTCTAAATCAATGTAAAACTAAAGAATGAATGTTCAACATTATTATCATTCTCAATGTTGGATTATTTTTTATTTAGCATTTTATTGTTTTGATTTTGATTTGAGCCTTATTAGAGTCTATAGTATCTATGGATTACATCCTACCATTTAAAATTTTAAGTTAAATTTAAAATATTATGTTAAAAGATAAAAATTATAAAAGAAATACGAGAAATGTTTATAAATTATACAAAGTACTTTTTTGTGCAAAATAAATTTTAAAAATTATATATTATTATATCGCCTTGATTCGGTGTCGAGTTAACTTTTCTAAGATAAAACCAAATCAACTTAGATATAGTCAATTTTTTTTTTCAATATCAAATTAAATTAAATTAAATCGCCAATTCATTTTTTTTAATTTGATTCAATTTGTAATAAATGCAATTCTCGAATCGATTATGTTCGTTGTACTTGTATTCTCTTATCTCTATCCATTAATCACAGCAAGCGTTTGACAATTTCTCTATTTCACCTCAAAATAAGTAATAATGACTGTTGAAAGCCTTTTAAAACATATATATTTATTGGAGCAAAATTGAATTTTTTTTTCCCTATGTGTATATATATTCGATATTTATTAAAAATATTAAAACACTCAATACTATACTGAAGTAAAAGTCTTATATTATAGTTCATATACTAACAAATATGTAAATATTATTAGGACAAAACTAATATTTTAGACGTTAGAATTTTGTGACGAGGGTTCCCAGGAAACAATCTCTCTATCTCTATGAGGTAGTGGTAAAGTCTGCGTACATCCTACCCTTCCCAGACTCCACTTGTGGAATTTCACTGGGTATGTTGTTGTTGTAGAATTTTGATTGAGATATTATTTTTGTGCAATTAATTGATGAAAGGAATTGCTTGTACACTTCTTAAAATATTTCTACCTATATAAAATGTAATTATAATTTAGATGCCCATTTTTTTTTTCCTCAATCGAAGTAGAACAAATATGATTATCAATTTATCATATTGAGGCTAACTATCAACAGCAAACTTTAAAATGCTGAACAATGGCAAACAAATTTGGTATGATAATAGTAATACAGTAGGATGTCACCCCTAGCAGTTAGGGCCAGACATAAAGGCACTACAACTACCCATTCTATTGTATATAAATATGTTCTTGATCATAAAGGCAGTGATAAATTAGTTCATCGCATGTTCAATTCCTATGGAGTATTATACCATTCCTCTAGCCCTCTTGCTTGCCTGGACTTTGGTCCAAGCCTTTAAATTGTTAACAAGAAATAGGAGGAGAAAGCTTCCTCCAGGACCCTCCCCTTTACCCATAATAGGAAATCTTCACTTGCTGGGCAATCTGCCCCACAAATCAATGGCCAAGCTCGCCAAATTTCATGGCCCAATTATGCGCCTCAAGATGGGGCAAGTAACAACTGTGGTGTTTTCTTCTTCAGACATGGCCAAACAAGTGCTCCAAAAGCAAGACTCGGCCTTCTGTAGCAGGTCAATTCCTGATATGGCCCAAATCGACAACCTTCACATGTTCTCCGTTGCTTGGCTTCCTGCTTCCCAGCCTCAATGGAGAAGTATCCGCAAAATATTGAATTCCCACTTCTTCTCCCCTAACAAGCTTGATGCCAGCCAACACCTTAGGTATGACTATATATCATATTTCTTTTTAAAAGTTGGTTTTCACCAATCCAATTTTTAATTTACTGAATCATGTTTTTAATAAGGTACAAGAAGATCCAAGAACTTGTTGCTTACTGTGAAAGGAGTTGTCAAAGCGGTGAGGCGGTAGATATTAATGGAGTAATTTTAAGAACGTTATTGAATGTATTTTCCAACATTCTCATCTCAAGAGACTTGGCGGATTTGTATGGAAAATCCGATAAAGAATTTACGGAGTTGGTGGAGGGAATAATGATAGACTTGGGTAAACCAAACTTGGTGGATTGCTTTCCCATGCTGAAAATAGCAGATCCATTAGGTCTAAGGCATTATAATTCTCGTTTCGGAAAACTAGTAAAATTTTTTGATGGATTGATAGATGAGAGGCTCCAACTAAGGAAGTTGAAGGAACAAAAGACTGATGATGTTTTAGATGCCTTACTCACCTCCACTGAACAGAATCCCCAAGATATTAATTGCAAGCATATAGTTGCAATATTTGAGGTGAGCTATCTATCTTAAATATATACTTACTTTTTTAATCTTGATTGTTATTGATTATCACCTATTGGTTTTGGAAGGGTGCATTGCACTAAAAATAATTTTAGGATCAATTAATTAACGGTAATAGTTTAATTATCATTAAATATGATTATTTAGAGGCGACAATTATATTTTTAGCATTTTTACATAAATGCCACTAAAGTTTATAGCGACATTGAATCTAATGACAATAACTAATGTCGATAAAAGATTTTAACACTCTTTATTAATGTGTGATCAACTTATTGTCACTTTACTCTTATTAGCTAGCAGTTAAAGTTAAATTAGTTTCAAAAGTTATAATTTTTTTTATGTAATATCAAAGTCAAACCCATTATGATTCGGTATTGACCCCCTCCCCACCCCACCCCACCCCACCCGAATCTTATATTTATTTACGTCCAATGTCTAGTCATAGGTGTGACTATTGCTTTTTGTTTTGGAAGGGAGAGTTTGAAGTATTAATTGAACATGTTTATTGTATTTCTGAAATTATCAATTCAAAACTAAAAAAATTTTTTGTATAAATTTTTAGTTTGATTTCTTTCAAGTAGTTTCAGTGAGTAATATTTATTTAAAAGTTGTCACTGTATCTCAGGCCGTATTTGTTGCTGGTGCTGATTCAAATGTAAATATTGTGGAATGGGCTATGGCTGAGATTCTTAAAGTTCCAGAGATTATGAAGAAAGCTCGAGCCGAGCTCGTAAGCGTCGTCGGAGAAGGCAAGGCAATAGAGGAAGCTGACATTGCCCGACTCCCTTACTTGCAATGCATTATTAAAGAAACTTTCAGGATGCACCCTCCAGGTCCTTTATTAGGTCCTCGACGAGTAGAGCAAGATGTTGAAGTGTGTGGCTACACTATCCCTAAAGGTTCGAAAGTGTTGATTAATGTGTGGGCAATTGGTCGGGACTCAACTCTATGGGAAGACCCTTTTGTGTTTAACCCTGATAGGTTTAAGGATTCAAAATTGGATGTCAGAGGTCAAGATTTTGAGTTGATTCCATTTGGTGCTGGTCGAAGAATTTGTCCTGGTCTGCCATTGGCAATAAGAATGGTTCCGGTATTACTTGGCACACTGTTGAATACATTTAAATGGAAACTTGAGGGTGACATTGCACCAGAAGACTTGGACATGCAGGAGAAATTCGGCCTCACCTTGGCAAAACTTCGTCCTCTTCGAGCTGTCCCACTTCCCCTATAAAAGGCAATGGATGATAATATTTGACAAGTAATTCTTATACTTCCATTATACTGCATGCACCAAAAAGGTAATTTATGGAGGTACAAGTTTAGGAGCAGACCCAGAGCATATCAGCAAGGCTCTTCCATAGAAGTTAATAAAACTCAGTAAAGATCCACAACCACAAACAATGACCTAAAGGTAGACGAGCCCATGGCAGCTGCAAATCGACATGTTCATTTTGCATGTCTTACGTAAACAATAACAAACAATATGTATTATAATGTTTTGTTCTCCATATCAACTTACATGGCAGTTGACACTTAATAGAATTTCTATAATCATTTATATATTCTTTTATATTTTTTAAACTTTAAGCTATTAATTATTATTATAATTTATGATTTAAAAAAAAAGTCATATAAAATGAAATGGGTGACTCTTGGAGTATAAAGCACATACATTTGGCATCCATTAGTGCTTATATATAGTTAAATGACTAAACAATTCTTAACTTTAATTTCATGGAAAATAACTAATATGTTGATGTCATTTTCTAAATTCACTCTTCTAATATAGTTTAAAAAGAAAAAAAAAAGAGCCAAGAGGTTCTACTAATGCATTCAACATTTCAATTGTGTCAAAAGATAGATAGGGTAATGTAGCAAGTCCAATATGAATTGTGGTGCAATAGTGGAACTATCTAATCTTTAATTAAAAATTTCAAATTTAAATATTATTTTTTTTAAAAAAAATCTACTAAAAGCATCACATATTTGATCAAAGTTTCAACGTGAACTCTAAACATTAAAAATCTAAAAAAAAATGTTGCAAGGAAAAAAGAGGTATGGCGTACTCCCTCACAAATTAAATGCCATTTATTAGATGGCCGCTATTGTTATTCAAGTGGTAGGTCGGGCCAAAATTCTAGCTTTGGCCATAAATTTTTAAATAATCCCTCGTTCATATTTAGTTGTTATGTAGTTTTTTTTTAAAGTTAATTTGATTAATTTTTTAAAGTTAAATTAAATTAAATTAATTTAATATTAAATAACAATTTAAATATTTAAAAATTATATAAAATTATTATTGACCGCAAATTTTTCATATCAATGTGATAAAAAAATAATCAAAATTTATATAGCTTGAAACTAAAATGGCACATAAGGTTTATTTTTGACTAGTTATTATATATATATATAATGTAAATTTATTAGTTTCAAAAATTATTTAAAATACTCATAAATTTATATCATCATTTTATAATGAATATGTTTCAGGAAAATCATTACATATGAATGCAACAAGTATGAAATTGAAAAAAGAGGAAGAAAATAAAAAAATTATTCATCTTTATACAAAAAAAATTATTATTTTCATTTTCATCTTTCTTAATGTCTTTTTCATTTAATTTGGATACAAATACAAGTATCATCTTTCTTTAGGTCTTTCTCAGTTAATTGCATTTAAAAGTTAGATTTAACCTTTTTTTTCACTTAACACCTGGCCACTTTAAATATTTAATATAATACATATATTTGATATATATTTTAATTAATTAGATATTTTATTTAGTATATGAGTAAAATGAGAATTCAACTTTATATTGTGGAGCTTCTCATTTTTAATAATATATGATATGATTTGTAATTTTTTAAAATTTAGGCTTATAAATATTTTATTTTATATTCGATAATGCACACCACAATTTAAACGTGGACAGTCGACCCCCAGCAAATGAATCAATTCAGGGAATATTGGGGGTTGCTATGGTATTTTAGATTATTTTTTTTTTGAAAAAAAAATCTTTGTTCCACTTTAATTTTTACTTTAATTACGTACTTTAGTTTTCAATTCATATTCTTTAGTTACAACTTTATTACTTTAAATATTGCTGATATTTATATATTTTGTAGTTACTTTGATCAAAAATCGACAATCAATGAAGAAATATACTTTGATTTACGAACGTTCTCATATATCTCTTCATTTTAGATTTTTGAGAAAAAAGACTGAAATGATAAGAAAGTACTTGCTATCATTTTAGTGATCACGAGACACTCCAATAATGCATTATATTGTAATAAGAAAAAAGAGGTGAAACCTACCCCACAAATTAAATGTCACCCCAAGCAAATCAATCAATTCCGAGAACATGTGGACCGGAGGGGAAGAGGAAATATCATCTCTAAATTGCATCTGATATCGTTATTATTTGATATGTGTTATGATTTTTGATGTAACATTGAAATATAAAATATCAAATAAACGGTTATTAACATGTATAGTTTGTATATATTATTACTAGCAAATATATAATATAGTACTAATATAAAATTAATTAATTAGATAAGTGAAATTTTAGTTAGAATGTTATTTTTGCAAAATTGATCGAAAAAAAATATGATTTCAATTAAAATATTTGAAATGTGAGTTGTTTAATATTTACTAATCGAAAAAATAAATGTATAATCACACGATGTTTGTGATCTTAATTAAATATATATATATATGCGATTGTTTTGATTATTTGTATTTTCAACAATTAGTAAATTAAAATTGCATACATAATAAAATTACAACTTGCAAGACATAAATATTGCGATTTCTTTTGCATAACTTTAAATCAAACACAATAAAAGATATATCTAACTTTTAACATAATAATCCAAATATTTAATAAAAAATAACTCCCTCATTATAGTCCCTACACAACTTGTCTTCGTACCAAATGTCCCCTTACGGTATTTAACTAATTATTAGGTAATAAGCATAAGGCGGTGATAAATTAGTTTTATCAGCAAAATATTGAATTCCCACATCTTCTCCGTTAACAAGCTTGATGCCAGCCAACACCTTTGGTCCGTTTATCTAAAAGTTTAAGTCAGAGGTATCAAATGAATGAATTGCATTGAATTTGAAAAGATCACAATAGGCTAAATGAATAAATAGATCCAACTAATAACTAGTACTTGGGATGATTTCAGCTAAGTTGCGCATCATAACCTCTTGTTCAGTCTTAATTATTTTATTTATTCTTTTATAAATTTTTATTACATATGTTCTATTTCATGTGATATTTTTTATTTGACATTATTTAAGAGATAAAACAAGATTTTTTAAAATTTATAGTCTAAGGTAATTCTTAAATATTTATGTGGACAACATTTACTTATATTAGAAGGATAATAGGAGAATTAAATTACATTGTTTCTAATTATATTTTTTTTGAAAGGATCAAAAAAAGTGTCATATAAAATGGGACAATGGAGTGTGTTTATATATATACAACATACCAAATAAAAAATTATCATACTGAATCATATTTTCAATAAGGTACAAGAAGATTCAAGAACTTGTTGTTTACTGTGAAAAGAGTTCCCAATGCGGGGAGGCAGTAGATATTGGTGCAACAATTTTTAAAACGTTGTTAAATTTACTTTCCAACACCCTCTTATCAAGAAACTTGGTATGGATCCATATGAAAATTCTAGTGAAGAATTTAAGGAGTTGGTGGAGAGAATAATGATAGACTTGGGTAAATCAAACTTGATGGATTACTTTCCCGTGCTAAAAATATTACATCCTGAAGGATTGAGACGATATAATTCTTGCTTTGAAAGCTCTCAAGTTTTTTGAAGGATTGATAAATGATAGGATTGAGCTAAGGAAATTGAAGGGACAAAAAACTAGTGATATTTTAGACACCAAACATAATCCACTAGATATTGATCGCAAGCATATAGCTACAATACTTACGGTGAGCTATCCATCTTTAGTGTTACTGCTTGCCTTTATAATCTTGATTGCTGTTGATTATCACCTATTGATTTGGGAGGGTGCACTAACATCAATAATTAATGGTAATAATTTAATTGCAGTTAAATATGATTATTTAAAGGTAATTATTAGAGAAAATTATATTTTAACATATTTTTTATAAATGTAGCTAAAGTTTATAGAATATTGAATTTAATGACAATTAATTAATGTCGGTAAACACTTTAGCACTCTTTTTTAATGTGTAAATTTATCGTTGCTCTACCCTAATGAGCTACTAACATTTTGAGTTAAGTTAGTTCAAAAATTTATTTCTTTATTATGATATCAGAATCAAACTCGTCATGATTCATTATTTACCCAATATTGACCTCACATCCTATATTATCCACGTTGGAATGTCTAGTCATAGGTATGATCTATTGCCTTACTTAAGGTAAAAAATTGATGAGTTTAACATTAAAGGTTTGAAGCATTAATTGAACAGTATATTGTATTTTTGAACTGTTTTGGGGTTGTTGAAACGAGGGTTTTTAGAAAATAGTCTCTCTACTTTTGTGAAGTAGTGGTAAGATCTACGTACATTCTACCCTCTCCAGACCCCACTTGTGGAATTCCACTGAGTATGTTATTGTTATTGTGTATTGTATTTTTAAAATTATGAATTCAAAACTAAAAATCATTTGTATAAATTTTAATTTGATTTCCTTTGGTGGTCCTTTGTTAAAAAAGGTAAAATCGAAGTCCATTTTTGTAGGCTCTCTATCTTTGAATTATTAAAATCTAAAATTATTTTTTGTAAATAAATATTTATGCTTGTGTTGAAAATATTTAATTCAGTTAAAGAGATATAAAATATAATATGGGTCGACAAATTATTCCCAAATGATTTCGACCAATAATATTTACTTAAAAGTTGTCACTGTATCTCTTATTTGTTGTTGGTGTTGATTCAAATGTAAATATTGTGGAGTAGAACTTTTGTCAAATTCTGAAAATTTAAATTTTTAAATTTTACATTTAAAATTTAAAATAACAATTTCAAATCTACCTTTTGGAGAACAAAAAAAATTGAAATTTGAAAATAGAGTTGAAATTTGGAGCAAATTTTACGAATAAATGATAACTTTTAATCAAAATTTTAAAAAATAAAATTTCAAATTTTACGCCCAAACGCCTACTAATATACATTTTCTTTAAAAAAAAAAAAATTCTTTCACCAACAATTTTTTTAAAAGCCTTCCAACAGTTATTTCTACTTACTTATTTTGGGGGAGGTAAGGATATTTGCAACATTTTGTTGACGTGCCTAATTCTGTAAAAGTATTTTTGAAATTCTTGAGTTATAAAAATTATTTTCTTTGCTCCACTTTACTTTTCACTTTATTTAATTACGCCATTTAGTGTTAAATTCATATTTTTTTTTATTTATAACTTTATTATTTTGAATTTTGCTGATATTTGTATATTTTATAGCTACTTTGATTAAAATCGACAACCAATGAAGAGAAATTACTTTAACTTATGAGCATTCCTATAGATACCTTCATATTAGATTTTGAGAGAAAAGACTTAGATGATAGCATAATATATAAAATTTATTAAATATAAAAAATTTAAATTATTTAATTAATTTTATTCAAAATTTAGCAATATTAATACTTCTTCCGTCTCAAATTAACTTAATGTTTGAGGCTTTTTTCATTGTTTAAAGTAGTTGAATTTTTCAAAGTTCAAGATGAATGTTTGAAACTTTTTCCATATTTGTTCTTTCATTTATTGAAGTTTATATTTTTTTAAGAAAAATAAATTACACTAATTGCAAAGTTATATTTATAGTGAAAAATATTATTTTAATAACATTTTTAAATATTTTTCTTTAACATATGTGAATTATATCACATATTAGATTATTATGAGACGAAAAAAGTAATAGTATTGTTCTTCAATAATGCATTATACCTATACCGTAATAAGAAAAAAGAGGTGAAACCTGCCCTGAATTAATTCTGAGAACATGTGGGGGTGGAGGGAAAGGGGCCTGCTTCCCCACTTCAACAGTTAGCGACGCGTTTGGCCGATTGGTACAAAAATAGTAATTGGTTAGGTACTATTATAAATATATGTCTTATCCTCAATTAGTTAAACACAAATTTTTGAACGTTAATTACTATGGATTATTATTGTACCATTCCTCTAGCTCTCTTGCTTGCCTGGACTTTGGTCCAAGGCTTCAATTTGTTAACAAGAAGTAGGAGGAGAAAGCTTCCTCCAGGACCCTTCCCTTTACCAATAATTGGACATCTTCACTTGCTAGGCAATTTGCCCCACAAATCACTTGCCAAACTTGCCAATTTTCATGGCCCAATTATGCGTCTAAAGTTGGGGCAAATAACAACTGTGGTAATTTCTTCTTCAGAAATGGCCAAACAAGTGCTCCAAAAGCAAGACTCAGCCTTTTCTAGCAGGTCAATTCCTGATATAGTCCAAGAGGAAAACTTTCATATGTTCTCTGTTGGTTGGCTTCCTGCTTCCCATCCTCAATGGAGACGTATCCGCAAAATGCTGAATTCCCACATATTCTCTAATAACAAGCTTGACGCCAGCCAGCACCTTAGGTACGTCTGTTTAGTTATTCTGTGACCACGTCATCTAAAAACTTAAATATTAGTTATGTTTTACTCGTGCAATATACATTATTCACTAGTCAATAATAGTAGTCCCTCTGTCTATTTTGTGTGGCACTTTTTTCTTTTTTATTCGTCCTAAAAAGAATGTCAACTTGCTATAATTAGAAATATTTTAATTTTAAAATTCTTTTTTTATCTTATGATTTACAACCACACATATATCTAATGATTGTTTTAAACTATAAATTTCAAAAATCTTTTCTTAAAATACCGTAAGAAGTCAAACAGTCTAACATAAGGTAGAGAGTACTTATTAGTAACTAGCTATATCATTTAATATAATTCTTTCGTATTGTACATACAATTTCTTCAAGTTGAACATAAGTCTTTTTTTTTTCAACCCTTAAAATGATGGATCTGTTTTCTAAGAAGCGTGACTTTGAAATTCCAAATCACATTTTTTAGTTTTTTGGGAAATTGGATTTTAAATCATACGTTCAAATGCTCATTAACTAATGATTTCATAATGTGTATATATATATATATTCAAAAGCAAGCTTAAACTGTTAGATGAATTTTACTTATATAGTGAATCATGTTTTCAATAAGGTACGAGAAGATCCAAGAACTTATTATTCACTGTCAAAGGAGTAGCGAAATCGGTGAGGCGATAGATATTAGTGGAGCAATTTTCAGAACGATGTTGAATTTACTTTCCAACACACTCTTCTCAAGAGACTTGGCAGACCCATATGAAGATTCTGGTAAAGAATTTAAGGAATTGATGGAGGGCATGATGATGGACATGGGTAAACCAAACTTGGTGGATTACTTTCCCGTGCTGAAAATAGCAGATCCGCAAGGTCTAAGGCGATATAATTCTCGTTTGGGGAAACTACTAAACCTATTTTATGGATTCATAAATGAGAGGCTGGAGCTAAGGAAATCCAAAAATTATCAACACGCTGATGTTTTGGATGCCTTAATCACCGCAAGTGAACATAATCCCCAAGAGATTAATCACAAGCATATAGCAATAATATGCTTGGTGAGATATTTAATCATCCTTCTAATTTTTTTTTTAATTGATTAGGCGCATTGAATCGGAATCTCGTGACCCACAAAGTGAAATTAAAAATTCCCCCATCTTCTAAAAAAATATCTTTTATGACCACTTATAAATTGAACAGAAAAATACTTTCAGATCTTTAAGTGTAAAAATAAAAATTTCTTATAAAAAGGATATAGAACTAAAAATAAGTTTGTAAAGGGCTACAAAACAAAATCTCCCTACCGATAATACTTAATTTAATTGACCCCATTAAATCTGCATGCACTTATCCTTGTGTCATTTGCATGATTAAGTTGTGGAGTACTTTTCAGCTCAAAGTTGTGAGTGTATCTCAGGACCTATTTGATGCCGGAACTGACACAAGTTCGAACGTAGTGGAATGGGGTATGGCTGAGCTTCTTAAAGCTCCAGAGATTATGAAGAGAGTCCAAGACGAGCTCGTACAAGTCATCGGAGAAGGCAATGTAGTGGAGGAAGCTGACGTTGCCCGACTCCCTTACTTGCAATGCGTTATTAAAGAAACTTACCGGATGCACCCTCCAGCTCCTTTTTTGGTTCCTCGAAAAGTAGAGCAGGATGTTGAGGTGTGTGGCTACACTATCCCTAATGGTTCGAAAGTGTTGATTAATGTGTGGGCAATTAGTCGGGACTCAACTTTTTGGGAAGACCCTTCAGTGTTTAATCCTGATAGGTTTAAGGATTCAAAATTGGATGTGCGAGGTCAAGATTTTGAGTTAATTCCATTTGGTGCTGGTCGAAGAATTTGTCCTGGTCTACCATTGGCAATAAGAATGGTCCCAGTAATGCTTGGCACACTGTTGAATACATTTAAATGGAAACTTGAGGGTGACATTGCACCAAATGAATTGGACATGCAGGAGAAATTTGGCCTCACTTTGGCCAAACTTCGTCCTCTCAGAGCTGTCCCACTTCCCCTATGAAATAAATAATTAGATATCTTCCTGGATAAGGCAATGGATGATGAACATTGTAACTAATATTTGAGATGTAATTCTTATCCTTTCATAATTACCTCATGTTTAATTTTAGTTGAACATTATAACTAATATTACCTCATGTCATACTATGTACTAATATTTCCTTCGCAAACATAGTGTGTGTAATAACTCAAAAAGAGCAAGAGTAATAGTTGCTAGACTAGTATAAATAGTTGTAGATTTCACTAAAGAAGACCATGGATGAACTTGCTTTTCTTTTTGTTGCTTAGAATTAGATATGCAACCCCCCTTTTCTTCTTCTTCCCTTCTGTTTTTCCCAGATGAAATGATTTAATGTGAAATTAGAAAGTTACTAGACTATCAAACTTTTGATGGAGCATGATTAAGTGACTATATGAATTTGAGGGGTACTCATGTCCGTTGAACATGAGCAAATGACATGTGATATCTTAAAGTGAACACAATTACAAATTCATTTAATCACATTGTCCTAGCAGGATGAATGAAGTAGAGACACTGGATTTAATAAATGACTTCCACTTTCCAAAGATGCAATGTTTCACTGGTCCAGTAGGTTGCCTGTGTCAAAAACTATGTATACCAAAACATTTGCATTTGAAATGAATCGCAAATCTGGATTTGGATTCGTCCCTGTGCACCTAACCCCTTGTTTGGATGGTTGTTAAACGTTGTACTGTTAATTTAAATATAATGTTTGTATCATATCATTTAAATCCATAGTTAGGTAACGACAAAAAGACTCATTTTACGTAACGATCGAGTTGATGTGGTTGCGTCCTTACTTTAATAATATCTTCTCATTTTTTATTTTTTTATTATTTAATAATTCTAATTTATCCTATCTTTTCATGGTATCTACCACATACTCTACAATTTCTTGTAGGTTTATTATTCAAATTATGGACATATGATATTATGTAACAACGGAGAAAAACAAAATCCATCCAAACATTGTATTCATTGAAACAATACATTACAATATAATACATTATGAAACAACCAAACAAAGTGTAAGTGATGACCTATTATTTATGTAAGATTTATCACTTAACCATGAATTAAGTGATATTATTTGATTTGGTGAGGTGAGAGCAAACAAATGATTGAAGCATTAGGTGTACTAGTCCCCACCTACACACAATAATGACTCATGAGTTCACTTGAACCATTAGAAATAGGACCGACCGACCGCCACATGAACAAGCAAAGCTTATAAGAATTATCAACGACAACAAACATGCTTAGTAAAGTGGTTTCCTGTCTTACTGCTATAGGTCATTTCGTAAACAGAGCATAGATTTAGTAGAAAACATGAATTCGATCTACCTTGAGTCACTCAATATGCTAAATAGTAGGGATATTTGTCAAAATTAGGTGTTAAACCAACAAATAGAAGAGCCAAGAGTTATTCAGTAGCAAGCCCCAAAAATGTAGGTCAATCTCTTATCAACAGAGAATCCCTCTGAAGAGAGTGCTGTATGGTAAACGTATTTTATGACGAAGGGCAGATCAGAATCAGATCAAGTCGTAGGCCTGCCAAATTTGTGTCCAGTCAAGTAAGCCCAAAGGCCAATGCTATCTGATATACTAGCAATAAATGGGTAAAATAACTAAAATAGTTGCATAGTCCACCTATCTTGGATAGTTTGTCAATGAGAGGTCTCCAGAACAGCCCAGAGAGAGAGATCATAACATTTACGGTTGCGAACAGAGATTTATGACAAGCGACCGACTCTAGAAGACCTTAATGGACTTCACTATAATGCACCCAAAAGGTAATTTATGGAGTAGAAGTCAGGAGTAGACCCAAAGCATATCAGCAAGGCTCTTGTAGAAGTCAATAAAACGCATTAAAAATCCACAACAACAGACAATAACCAAACACAAACAATGACATAAAGATGGAGGAGCCCATGGCTACTGCAAATGGACATGTCCATTTTGCATTTCGCACATGGCATTTATAATAGGAAAATCAAACAACATAAAAAATCAGAAAACTAGAAAACACTAGAAGGGCCGAAGACGAAGAGAGAGTATTTGTAATGTTAAGAAAATATGATTAAAGTTTGATCAAGTGTTCGATTTCCTTACACCATAGCTGATCTGGGAGCAACTTCATATAGCGAAATGGCAAGTAACACAAGATAGGAGCATAACTGTAATTTTGACAAGCATGATATGTACATATGATTTTTGGTTCATTCAGCTGAGCTAGTCATCTGCCAGAAGCCTCCCCCTTTACAACTAACATTTACCATTTTCGTACATTGGAGGACAACAATTGTACCTCATCTACCATGAAGTTAAATAGAATCAGGTTCCTTTAGGGCACTGCAAGTCAGCCGAGCATGGTTGGTTGCCCTGCGGGAGCATTCTCTTGAGCAATTCCATCCCAAAAACAGAATCTGATGAACTAAAAGAAAGCAATATATAACTTAGCTAGATCAATACCATCTTTAAATTTCTTTAAAAAGAAAGGTTAGCATTTGTGTATCTGCTTAAATGGAACTCGATTTTCCACTAGTTTGTCACCAGCACACAAACTGCATCTAGCATCCAAAAGTACCCCTGACTTCCCATTAGTAGCTTAGATCAGTGCCTTGATATGATGTCATATTGTCATTGTACTTTTGACTAAGATGATCTTCTAATTTCTATTTTACACCAATAGTATCGAGGAATAAGAATAATAAGACTTCTTGATTATTATAATTGAGGACGTTGGTAGGAGACTATACACACCACAATTTCATGAACTAAATAAATTATCTCTGTAATTGTGGCAACACGAAGTTAAGGAAATGGCACAGTAGCAAGTATTACATCTATGATTTGAAACTCACATGCTTTATATCCTACAAGAGTTGCATGGTTGCAGGCCTTACGGCAGATGAACAAAATGTAGCAGTCACATATCTTAATATGTACAGATGAGAACATATGCAAAACATAACATCCCAATGAAAGAAGGTAAATTGAACACCCAGAAATGGTCATGCAGTTTACCTTAATGAAAAACTTCCTCACATAAGAAATGGCATGATATATATTCAAGCAGATTGGAGATTACACAGAATGGAGAGAGAGATAATATCAACCAAGCAGATTCATTTTATTCTGATATTGAACATATAAATCTTTTTATTCTTGTGAAAAACTATATTAATTAAGGAATTGCTAGGCTTTCAGATAAAAGATAAAACATTTTCAAAATAAGTTAATAACTTTTTTCATATTTGTCCTTTCATTTATTGAAATTTTATATTTTCAAAAAAATAAATTACACTACTTGCAAAGTTACATTTATGATTTCATAAATGGTAATAGTGAAAATACGATTTAAATTATGTTCTTACACATTTTCCATATGAGACAAAAGGAGTAATAATATTTATCATATATACATTTACACTTTGCGCATGAAGTTAGGCTGTGCGACTTTAGACATTCGATAAGAAGAAGTATGCAGCCATACAAGAGAGTCTGTCAGAATGGTGAAATCATATCAATTATGGATGATTTACCATCACATTACATGTAAAATAGATATTTTCTCTCACCAGCAATGGGTAGAGATAAGAGAGTACGAGCAACTTTCTATCATTTAGTGATCACAAGGCGGTCCGACAATGCATTATACTGTAATAAGAAAAATGATGTGAAACCTACTCCACAAATTAAATGTCACCCCAAGCAAATTAATCAATTCTGAGAACATGTGGGGGTTTTAGGGAAGGGGAAATATCATGTCAAAATTGAATTTTCAAACATAAAATATCAAGTAAATAATTACCGATATGTGTATACATAGATTATTGATTTAATTTTATGTTTGTTCATTGTATTTTCGATTATAAAAGTAAACCGTCTATCTTTTTTGAATTGAAAATTATCAATTCATGTTACCCTCAAATAATTCAAGCAAAAATGTCAAAATGAATAAATAATCATTGCAAATCTCCGTAAGGGCATATTTGTAAAGATATTTTTATAGAATTTAAAATCAAACACAATACATGATATATCTAACTTTTAATCAATGAACCATACAATTGATAAAAAATAATCCCCGCATTATAATCCTTGCATAACTTGCAATTGTACCAAATGACCCCTTATAGTGTTTAAATTTGTTATATAAGAAGCATGTTTTGAATTTTCGACACTCCACTGTAGGTACCACTATAAATCTATGTCTAGAACTCATATTCTTGATCATAAAGCCAGTGATGAATTAGTTCATCGCAAGTTCAATTATTATGGAGTATTATACCATTTGTCTAGCCCTCTTGCTTGCCTGGACTTTGGTCCAAGGTTTCAATTTGTTACTAACAATAACAATAAATAGAAGGAGAAAGCTTCCTCCAGGACCCTTCCCTTTACCCATAATAGGAAATCTTCACTTGCTGGGCAATCTGCCGCACAAATCAATGGCCAAACTCGCCAATTTTCATGGCCCAATCATGCGTCTAAAGTTGGGGCAAACAACAGCTGTGGTGATTTCTTCTTCAGACATGGCCAAACAAGTGCTCCAAAAGCAAGACTCAGCCTTCTCTAGCAGGTCCATTCCTGATATGGTACAAATTGACAACTTTCACATGTTCTCCGTTATTTGCCTTCCTGCTTCCCATCCTCAATGGAGAAGTATCCGCAAAATATTGAATTCCCACATCTTCTCCGTTAACAAGCTTGATGCCACACAGCACCTTAGGTACGTTATCTAAAAGTTTAAGCTAGAGATGTCAAATGGATGGATTACACTGAATTTGGAAGAGTCAAAATAGGCTGAGTTAGAAAATAGATAGGTTATTGATCCACCAAAAAATTACTGTACTTGGGATAAAATTAGCTAAATAACGCGTCATAACCCCAGATGTCAATTCTTACCGAGTACAACAACAACAATAACAACATACCCAGTGAAATCCCACAAGTGGGGTCTGGGGAGGGTAAGATGTACGCAGACCTTACCACTACCACATAGGTAGAGAGGCTGTTTCCTGGAAACCCTCGTCACAAAAACCCATCAGCAGAACACGCTAGATACGATACACAGGCAAAAAGAGAAGAGCACATAATAATACCTAGATACAAGATAGTAAACATATAAAGGCAGATAAATAACATATAAAAGACAGACAATTACCACTCCTTCCTATCCTCCCTATTAGCCTGCTACTCTAATTCTCGACCTCCACTCCTTCCTATCTAAGGTCATGTCCTTGGTGAGATCAAGTTTCACCATATCGTTTCTAATCACCTCCCCCCAATACTTTTTTGGTCTACCTCTACCCCTACGTATAGCTCCCAAATCTAATCTCTCACACCTTCTAACAGGGGCATCAGTACTCCTTCTCTGTACATGTCCAAACCATCGCAGTCTCGCTTCCCTCATCTTGTCAGCTACAGGGGCCACCTCTAGCTTCTCCCGAATGACCTCGTTCCTAATCTTGTCGCTCCTGGTGTGACCACACATCCATCGTAACATCCTCATTTCTGCGACCTGCATTTTCTGAACATGTACATTCTTTATTGGCCAACACTCCACCCCATACAACAAAGCAGGTCTAACCACCATTCTGTAGAACTTACCTTTGAGTTTAGATGGTATCTTCTTATCACACAATACTCCAGAGGCCAACCTCCATTTTGTCCAAGCCGCCCCAATACGATGTGTGACATCATCGTCGATATCCCCACTACTTTGGATGATAGACCCCAGATACTTGAAGCTTTCCTTCTTGGGGATAAGGTGAGCTGCAAGTCTCACATCAATGTCTGCTTCCTCCCTCGCTACACTGAATTTGCACTCCAAGTATTCTGTTTTGGTCCTGCTCAGTTTAAATCCTTTAGTCTCCAAAGCGTGTCTCCAAACCTCCAACCTATCATTAACTTTGGTCCGGGTCTCATCAATCAGTACTATGTCATCTGCAAACAACATACACCATGGGACTCCCTCCTGGATAGATCGCGTCAGCTCATCCAACACCAAGGAAAATAAAAAAGGGCTTAGCACAGATCCTTGGTGAAGTCCCATCTGAACAGGAAAATATTCAGAATCTCCTCCCACCGTTCTTACCCGAGTTATGGCCCCGTCATACATGTCCTTTATCACTCTAATATATGCCATTGGGACGCCTTTCATCTCCAAACACCTCCATAGGACATCCCTCGGGACTTTGTCATAGGCCTTCTCAAGATCAATGAACACCATATGAAGGTCCTTCTTACTTTCCCTGTATTTCTCCACTAATCTCCGAACAAGGTGGATCGCTTCAGTAGTCGACCGTCCTGGCATGAATCCAAACTGGTTTTCTGAGATAGAAACTACTTTTCTCACCCTCATCTCCACCACTCTCTCCCATGCCTTCATAGTATGACTCAACAACTTGATACCCCTGTAATTATTACAACTTTGAATATCACCTTTGTTCTTGTACAATGGGACCATTGTACTCCTCCTCCATTCCTCCGGCATCTTAGCCGTCTTCATGATAGTATTGAACAGTCTAGTCAGCCACTCTATGCCATCCTTGACCATGCTCTTCCAAAAATCTATCGGAATCTCATCCGGTCCGAGCGCCCTCCCTCTCTTCATCCTACTAATAGCCCTTCTAACCTCCTCAACTCTGAACCGCCTGCAATAACCAAAGTCTCGATGACTTTCGGAATATGCTAACTCGCCCAGCTCAATATCACTATCTCCTTTTTCATTTAAAAGTTTATAAAAGTAAGCTTGCCACCTTTGTTTAATAGAAGTCACATCCACTAACACTTCCCCCTCCTCATCCTTGATGCACTTCACTTGATCCAAGTCGCGAGCTTTCCTTTCTCTCGCTTTAGCAAGCCTATACATTCGCTTGTCCGCGCCTTTATCACTTAACTCCTCATATAGGCGCTCAAACGCTGCTGTCTTAGCACTCGTCACCGCCATCTTTGCTTCTGACTTAGCCGTCTTATAAATCTCCTTAAGCCTTTGTTTTTCATCCTCCTCCCTACACTCCAACCACTTTGTATAGGCCACCTTCTTAGCTTTTACTTTGTCTTGAACTTCTTCATTCCACCACCAATCACCTCGACGTCCCCCAAAGGTTCCTCTCGAAACCCCTAGTACCTCAGAGGCTACCTTTCGAATGTAACCAGCAGTATTGTCCCACATATTATTCACATCTCCACTACTACTCCAGGCCTCTAAATCTCTCAACTTTCCTTCCATCTCAAGCGAGAGGGCAGGAGTTAGACCCCCCCATCTAATCCTCGGTTGAGCATAGACAATCTTCCTCTTCTTTTCTCTCTTAATCTCTATGTCCATCACTAGAAGCCTATGTTGAGTGGAAATACTCTCACTCGGAATAACTTTGCAATTCTTACAAAGGCTTCTATCACCTTTTCGTAGAAGTAGGTAATCAATTTGAGTTTTAGCTACCGCACTCTGAAAGGTTATCAAGTGACTTTCCCTCTTCTGGAAACATGAGTTAGCAATAACTAACTCAAAGGCTTTGCCAAAATCCAAGAGAGACGTCCCCCCTCCATTCCTTTCCCCAAAACCAAAGCCTCCATGGACATCTTCAAACCCACTACTGGTAGCCCCAATATGTCCGTTAAAGTCTCCCCCAATGAAAAGCTTTTCCGTCATTGGTATGCCCCTCACCACCTCATCCAATTCTTCCCAAAAGAGCCTCTTGACATCCTCCTCTAGACCTGCTTGGGGCGCATAGGCACTAACTACAGTCACTACATGCTTACCCACCACCAGTTTAATAGACATCATCCTATCGTTAAACCTCCTAACCTCCACCACATAATCCCTAAGGTCCTCATCTACTAGTATACCTACACCATTTCTGTCCCTAGAACCCCTCGAGTACCATAACTTGAACCCGTCTACATCCCGAGCTTTGGTCCCTACCCATCTAGTCTCCTGAACACACGCTATATTAATTTGTCTCCTCTTAAGACACTTTACTAGCTCTATGGATTTCCCTGTAAGTGTACCTATATTCCACGATCCTACCCTTAATTTAGAATAGCCCGTGCCCTTCCTACCACCCCCACCTCTTACCCCCGACCCCAACCAACGACATGACCTTACTCTACCATCAGATCCGGACGCCACCAACTACGAACTAATACAACAACAATACAACCCAACAGTACAATATCACACAATACAATAGCAACAGCAATAATGTAGTCACTAATATAAAGAAGTAAATGTAACAGCAATAGTATAAAGCAAAGAATCAAAGTATCACAGAGTCAAAAAGTATTCAAGCAAAAACAGTAGCCAACACAGAATTCAAGAGCAACAATAAACAGCAAAAAAACGGAAACAAGAGTCTAGAATAGTGAGGAATGAAGCAACTACAAATTACTCTCACTAACAACAACAGTAACGTAACCTACTAATATAAAGCAGTGACTATAACAGCAGTAATAAAAAGCAGGAATGTAACCAAATAACCAAAGGTATAAAAAATCAAAGTAAAATCAAAGTAACAAAGTATTCAAAAGCAGTAATCAAGGGATGATGTCGCCGGTAAATGGTATAAAGAGGAGGAACAATAGAACCTGGGTTGTTTTTGAAACAGATGTCGCCGGAAAATAGTTGCCGGATTTTCTGGAAGCTGTTTCTGGCCGGAAAATGGTTGTAGATCTGAGATGTCGTCGGAATCTTGCTTTGACTGAATCTTGCGATCTTGATGTCGTCGGAAATTGCGTCGTAGTTACGTCTGCGTCGCCGCCGTCGTCGCTGCCGTCGTCGTCTCCGTCGGCTTCGTGGTTGTTCGCTGCAACTCGCTGGAACTGTTGACGGTGAAGAATTCTTGGGGAATTGTAGAGTTAAAGAAGAAGATGGAGAATGGAGTGAGACAGGAAGGTGAAGAGAGAGAAATAAACAGAGAGAAAATTATAAAAATCAAAATATTATCTTTCCTTCTTACCGAGTCTGACTTATTTTATTTATCCTTATATAAACTTTTACTCCTTCCATAACTTGTAGTGTAAAAATAATTCTTAGATACTTGTGTGTCACTGAGTAATAGAAGATTTTTAATTATACTAAAATAATATTTTTTTAACAGATTAAAAAGGAAAGAATGTCACATAAAATTGTTTTTTTAAAAGTAGTTTGATAGGGTTTTCACCAATCCAATTTTTTATTTACTGGATCACGTTTTCAATAAGGTACAAGAAGATCCAGGAACTTGTTGCTTACTGCGAAAGGAAATGCCAAAGCAGGGAGGCGGTAGATATTGGGGGAGCAATTTTCAGGACGTTGTTGAATGTACTTTCCAACACCCTCTTCTCAAGAGACTTGGTGGATCCGTATGAAAATTCTGGTGAAGAATTTAAGGAGTTGGTGAAGAAAATAATGATGGATTTGGGTAAACCAAATTTGGTGGATTACTTTCCCGTGCTGAAAGTATTAGATCCACAGGGACTGAGACGATATAATTCTTGCTTCGGAAAACTACTAAAGTTTTATGATGGATTGATAGATGAGAGGATCGAGCTAAGGAAGTCGAAGGGACAAAACACTAATGATGTTTTGGACACCTTACTCACTGCCATTGAACACAATCCCCAAGATATTGGTCGCAAGCATATAGCTGCAATACTTATGGTGAGCTATCAATCTTTAATATAATATTCTTTAAAATAATATTACAACTTAATTACCTTTAATATAATATTCTTTAAAATAATATTACTACTTAATTACCTTTATAATCCTGATTGTTGTCGATTATCACCTATTGGTTCAGGAAGAGTGCACTGCATTAAAAATGATTTTTAGTATCAATTGATTAACAGTAATAATTTAATTGCAGTTAAATATGATTACTTAGAGTTACTTATTAAACATTTTTAGCATATTCTTTGTAAATGTCAGTAAAGCCTATAGCGATATTGGATCTAATGACAATTCACTAATGCCAGTAAAGCCTTTAGCACTCTTTATTAATGTGTAGACTTATCGTCGGCTCTACCCTAATGAGCTAGCATTTGAAGTTGAATTAGTTCCAAAATGTATTTCTTTATTATGGTATTAGAATCAGACCCATTATAATTCGGTAATGACCCCCGCACCCTGCACCGCCCAATCTTATATTTATCCATATCCAGATGTCTAGTCATAGGTGTGAATCCCTATTGCCTTTTGTCTTGGAAGCGAACTAAGGCAGAGAATTGATGAGTTTAACCTTAACGGGTTGTTTGGTTTGAGGAATAAAAATAAATAGTCATAGGACAAAAAAAATAGTGAAGGGATAAAATTTTGGTATCGTGTTTGGTTGCCACGTTTGGCATAACTAATCCCATTGTTATAACATACTGATGGGATAAGTTATTCCATATACATGGTGGAACAACTTATCCCAGGATAATAACTAATCCTGGGATAAATTCTGCGCAACCAAACGATCCCTAAAAGTTTGAAGCATTAATTGAACATGTATATCAGCCTTTCCACCTAAGTGGTAGTGGTAAGGTCTGCGTACATCTTACCCTCCCCAGACCCCACTTGTGGGATTTTACTGGGTATGTTGTTGTTGTATATCATATTTTTTAAAATTAAATTATGAATTCAAAACTAAAAATCATTTGGACAAATTTTTAGTTTGATTTCCTTTACAGCTTGTTTAGATGGTGGTTTTTCGTGGTATGGTATGGTATGGTTATTAAGATAACAATGTTTGTTTTGATTGTTCCATTAATTATATGGTATAGTATGGTTTAGTTTCATAGTTCTGTAACCATGAAAACTCTCACTTTTTGAAACCACCAATTTAGTGGTATCCCATGGTTTCCTTTTTTTTCCCAATTATACCCTTATTTAAATTTAAATAATTCTAAGTTATCCTTTATTTCTTATTAAACTTTACCCTAATATATGTATTATTTTTGTAGTACTTATTTCCCTCCACATCAACTTTTGAAACTTTTTTTCCGCCTCCCGTTTTTTCTTTCATGTTTTAATCTATTGTTTTGAGGTTCTTTTTTTTTACAAGTTCTTACTTTTTTATTTTCTTACGTTGTTTATATGGATTGGAGATATATTAGCTTGTATGTTTCCCTACTTGATTCTGTGTATTTTATTTTTTTAAAAAAATATTAATAAATTTAATATTTATACTAATTAAGGACATTTTTGTAAATTTATAAGTTACGATACAGTACCATACAGTCAAAGACTCAAATCAAACAACAAATTATCATTAAACAGTAGCAACTCATACAGTCTATCCAAACATTGTATGGCATTGTACTGTACGATACCATACAGTACCATACATTATGAAACCATGGCAAACCACCATCCAATTAAGCTGTTAGTGGTCCTTCCTTTAGAAAGGAGAAAATCAAAGTTCATTTGTGTGTGCTCCCGATCTTTGAATTATTAAAATCTGAAATTATTTTTTGAAAATAAAAATTTATGTTTGTGTCTAGAATATGTAATCCAATTAAAAAGCTATAAAATATAACATAGGTCGGCAAATTATTCCCAAGTGGTTTTAGTGAGTAATATTCACCTAAAATATGTCAATGTATCTTAGGACGTATTTGCTGGTGGGACTGATACAAGTTCAAATACAGTGGAATGGGCTATGGCTGAGATTCTTAAAGCTCCAGAGATTATGAAGAAAGTCCAAGCCGAGCTCATACAAGTCATCGGAGAAGGCAAGGCAATAGAGGAAGCCGACGTTGCCCGACTACCTTACTTGCAATGCATTATTAAAGAATCTTTCAGGTTGCACCCTCCAGGTCCTTTATTAGTTCCTCGACTAGTAGAGCAAGACGTTGAAGTGTGTGGCTACACTATCCCTAAAGGTTCAAAAGTGTTGATTAATGTGTGGGCAATTGGCCAGAACTCAACTCTATGGGAAGATCCTTCTGTGTTTAATCCTGATAGGTTTAAGGATTCACAATTGGATGTCAGAGGTCAAGATTTTGAGTTGATTCCATTTGGTGCTGGTCGAAGAATTTGTCCTGGTGTGCCATTGGCAATAAGAATGGTTCCGGTAATGCTTGGCACACTATTGAATACATTTAAATGGAAACTTGAGGGTGACATTGCACCAGAAGACTTGGACATGCAGGAGAAATTTGGCCTCACCTTGGCAAAACTTTGTCCTCTACGAGCTGTCCCACTTCCCCTCTGAAATCCATAATTAAATTTAGATGGCTTCCTAGAAAAGGAGATGGATGATGAACATTGTAACTAATATTTGAGAAGTAATTCTTATCTTTTCATTATACTGCACCAAAAAGGTAATTTATGGAGTAGTAGTTCAGGAGCAGACCCAGAACATATCAGCAAGGCAGTGAACTGAACAAGTGACAGCTTATGTATAGCTTGCACAGACATCCTTGCAAAATCATTTTTACTGACCTGAATAACTACCAAAAGTTTATAACATATGGGTAACTTAGCCAAAGGAGGAAAATTACCTTGTGATGGTCATCTCTAAGGGAAACGAAGCACCCTCAAGATTTTCTATCAAGGGAAAATGGCCCGTTTTCTCATTTTAAAATTTGAATATCTGAAACAAAGCTTCACAAAGAGATGCTTCCTGTCCTGAGTGCCAAGCCTCCCTTTCCTCAGCTGCACTCTCTGTGATAAATCGATAGACAAAAAGGAAATATCTCTCTTGAAAAATGTAAAAACAGGAGCATTTGTAAAAGCAGAAGCATTTATAAAAATGTACCTCCTGGGTTACAACTTTGAAGTGATGAGACTTGCCAGAATCTTCTTTTGGATGATGAGCCACACTCAAATTTACGTACCAGTATTCCCAATAGTGATGTTCAACTTTGTTTGTGAACCCCTGTTTGTATTTGGCTTCATAGTAGGATTACACAGATCTGCATAATTTTGAGGTTCCAATAGAAAGTTTTATTTGCCACTACTAAATCCAATAGCAATTAGTTGCAAAATACTCTCTGAGTAGGAAGATATTAACAGAGATCATTTCCTAAGTAATACGCAGCCTGTTTTGAAAGTAAGGAGTATGAAGTAGAAGACTCCAAGATATCATAAGAAAATTTTCATGAGAAATGTGCACATGTAAAGAAAAATAGAGATTACTAGTTAAAAAGGTGAAGAGAAACAAAAGTAACAAAGAATATTAGGCAAGTATTCTACATGGCCAAATAGACAAGCTCGGATCACGAACCTGATGTTTCCAGTTGGAGTGCTTCTTCACCCTCTCAATGAATTCGGTAATCTTCGCATCAATTTTCCTCTCAATTTCAGCATCATCACACTGCACCTGCTTAATTTAACATGAAAACAGGAAGAAACTAAAAGTTCGCATCAGAAAATATTAGCAACATCTTGAAATAGACTCACCAGAAAAACCAAACCCTCCTTCCACCAAGGAAAAGAAACGGAGATTCAAAAAAAAATGACTTATTACACTGATCTCTCCTCAGAGTAACATAATTTAAGGGCCACTAAGGTTCTGAATATACACCAACTTAACTTGATTTAATGTGCTATAATTGACAGCCAGTAAGTTTCACTTTACTTTAAGTTTGTATCATCTCAAATCTCATCAAGTCTTTGTTAACTTCTGCTTTTCTTAGAAACTTACGCATATGGTTTCATTAATTATGGACTTCACACAGTTCATAAAATCTTATAGTTGCAAATAAAGATTTCAATAAAAAAGTGAATTAACAAAAATGGATTAGCATTTTTAAGTTCTGTTGATTCTTGTCTATATGAAATTTTATGAGAACAGGAAATTCATCATGACATTTTTTCCATAATCAAAACATCAACTTGAAAAACAACAATAGTCCAGTGATATACTTTGGCACTCCATTGAAATGAAAAATTTTACGGGACAAAATTACAGAACATTTTAAACAAGAATTTTCAGAAAATTATAATAAGGAAAGAAGACAGAAAGAAAAAATGCAGGTATTGTAGAGTTTGTTAATAGATAACGTGTCCTTTCATTATGATGATTTAACTATACTGGGTTAGTAAGCCTCACTTAGATCTCACTTCTTGTAATGGAGATGCTTGCAAACAGCCAATTTGATTCTACATAAAATTATAATAACTAAGAAATCTCACGGCGGGGAGAAAAGTAAACATTTATCGAAAACGCAACTGAATTTTTTCTGCACCAACTCAAGAATCAGTATCATAAAGCAACATTATACAAATAACCTAGTGTACAAATCAGTAAAGCCTCCCTGGGAATAAGAGGGGGAAATCAAATACCAACCTAATAATAATAAACAGACAATGATAACACCTTATCAACCTAGTACTTAGACAGTTCAGAAATTACTTATATATGTTAAGTCAAAGAGTTCCAAATCTATGTTCCTTGGATGCAGCAGACCTGATGCTCTATGGAAGAAGATTGTATGAAGAATGCCTGCAGCCATTTTCACCTTTCTATTTTTTAGAATAAACCTACACAATGTATTCTTAGTGCAATAAAAAGCAGTCAGAATCCAATGATGGCAATATGAAAGATATGATAAAATCAACCAGAAACTGAAATCCAAACCCCCCACCCCCATAACCAAACCCCCAAATTTGGTCCACGACGTTATCTTGTAGAATGATGAACTATACAAAAACTGTAGATACTCTCTTCCATCATAACCTAAAGTTGCACATTAAATTAAGTTGGCAAAGCAGGGACAGGAGGGACTGGAAGTGGACAAATGGTCATGGCCTTTCCGTCACCAGTTCATTTACACTCTAACAAGTACTCGGAAGCTCAGGCAGCCTCGCAGGGTACCCTATGGTGTTGTAATCAACATTGCCACAATTTTATTTTGGAACTGGACTCCCTACTCATAGTTAATATGATTCTTGGCCTTTATAATATTCCTTGGAAGCTACAGGAGATTATTGAGAAAATACAAGAGACAGTGAAGCTACATGGTACTACGGTGCAACATTGCTATAGAGAAGGTAACATGGTTGCAAACTCCCTTGCTAAGTACACTGCCAATATTACCAATAATGAAGTGTTTCTCCTGGAAGATGATCTCCCTCAAGAAATCAAAGGAGCACTCCGTATGGACAAACTTCGAATTCCTTCCTTAAAGATCAAACCTAAGAAGCATTCAAACTGGATTTTCAAACCTCCTTAGAATTGTAACGGAGGTGCTACTGGAAGCTTATAACTCCAATTTTAGAGTAGCCCTCCTCCCCTCCCAATGTGCTTGCACATCTTTTGTAAATAAGTTGCTTGTTACCTCAGGGTCTAGGTCAATGCTCCCCTCGAATGTATTCATTGCTTGGTAATATACAGGGTAGGGGTCTATGCCAAAACTCACCACCACCTCGGGAGCTCGCATCCTGGGTGGTAGGAGTTATGAAAAAAAAAATTAAGCATAAATCCTTGTGCATTTTTGTCTGGATTTTGTACTGTTAAAGATCTCACCTAAGGCATCTTGTGGTATATGATTCACATGTATCCATTATAGCCTTAAGAATTCTTTCAAAGTAATCATATTTCCACTAGCCTGGTCAACGAAACAAAATATTCAAATTCATAATGTTTATAATTTCCTTCAGATCTATACCTTTCCTATGGCCATCTCAAGAGCATTAAAAACAACAACAACAACATAACCAGTAAAATCCCACAAGACCATCTCAAGAGCATTGATGCATTTATATGTTAAATGCCCTAGAGTTTTAGTAGCGTAGTAACATTTTCGTAATTTACTAAAAAATATGCATATCTAATCACAGGAATACTTCTCTTCTGTCCCGGCTCTCTTTTACAGCCACAATGAAAACAACCCCGGCGTAATTCAAGATTAATTCATCAGTATTTTACAGTAAAACTAAATAACGCAAAACAAATCTGAGGAGATATCATAGATGACACTTCTTCATCAAACACGCCATGACCTAACCTTACATCAAAATTTAGGCATACGAATTCCCTAAAAACACAGATATTCACTTAAAGACACGATAAATTGCAAAAGTTACGAATCAATTTATGTAAAATTAAAAAAAAAATAGCAAATGAAACAACAAATTTAAATAGCTGATTTACATAGGAGAACTTCTTGTATCTTAACCCTCCCCCGCCCGCCCGCCCCTTTTGTTGGTTTCGGCTTCCATCTTCTCGAGAGTAGTGAACAGTGATCATCCATATTCCCTGCCTTTCCCCAGTTATACGACGATTATAATGCAATATTATTTATCTATCACATAAATAATTTAAGAAATTTTATATTATGATTAATACTATATTATTCTCTCGCTTCAATTTATATGTTGATACAATTTAATTTTTTTTAAAAATGAAAGCTTTTGCAATATTTAAATATTAGAATAATCGTTGTAAATTTTCTATTAAATAAGTTAGACTGGATTTAAAAAAATTACTTAACCCAACACTAACATTATTTTTATTTAACATTTAATAAAAGTGTAACCCTAGTTGTGCGAGTAATAAGTATGTGTTTTTGTGCTGAATTTTATGGTCACCACCAACAATAAGTTGTACTTCCTTTGTTTCAAATTAATTAAATTTTTATTTTAAGGATTTTTTTAGTACTTAAAATATTTGAATTGTTGAAAGTTCAAGGTGAATGTTTGAAACTTTTTTTATACCTGTGCTTTTATTTATTAAACTTTTATATTTTATAGGAGATAAACTACACTATATATTTATGATTTTATCAAGGGTAATAGTGAGAAGTATGGTGTAAATTTTGTCTTTGTATGTTTTTCTTAATATACATGCACTACCCCCGCACAAATTCAATTAAAGTGGAACAGAAGGAGTACTCGTCAATAATGACGAATTATTTAGAGAATATATTTATTGATAGATATTTAAGTTTTTTGGATGAAAAAATAATATGAAATATTTGCTTCATCTCATTTTAGTTGTCAGGTATACTAAAAATATTTGTCCCAAAATAGTCAATTTGAATAATCAAGAGAGGATAATTCTTTTTTCCAATTTTGTTCTTAGCATTAATTATTCCAGAGCTACATTTATATATAGATTTTATTATTTTTTTAGATGAATACCAGATTTCTATTATTGCCAAAAGCGACATGTGAGTATAAATTGTGAGTAAGCATTGGGCAGTCATAGTCTTACCATTCTTCTACCAAACGAAGCATAAAATTCCTATTACATTTCCCATGGATAGTAATCAAGATTGCTCAATGTACTACCCAGATTAGCCTGTCTTCTCTCTCTAATATGAATTTTTTGTATAATACTTTTGATAATTGTATCAGCTGATCTTACAATTTTTTTTCTACCACACAACATAAACACTTGTTGGAGTCATTCTAAAGATTTCAGCTATAATTTTCCTTCCCTTAAAGTTCTATATTACGCATAGTACCTCCTCAAATTTAATTAGTTATCTGTATATGTGTTTGATTTATCTTAGATAAAATTGGATAACCCCTTAATTTTTAATTTTGAGCTTGACTTTTAAATGATTTTAGGGGAATAGCTTAGGGAAGGGAAATCTTTGTACTTTATTATTTTGTTTCAAAATTTTTGTTTTGTGTGGTATAAAAATAAAGTTACACTTCTAAATTTATATATATATATTAACCTAAATTTCTTTTACCGGAATTGAAGAAAAAGAGCAAAAGGGACATTAAATAATGCCTTTCTGTCCAAAACTATTACTCTTATCATCCTTGGTACTAGTTAGGAAAATTTCGTACAATGCATGGCTAATTAATAGTTTTTATTTTTTAATAATATAATTAAATGTTATTAAATTATTTTATTAAGTGTAAAATAAATATTCAATAAATATTATTAATTTTAAGTTTATTGATTAAGAGTTTAAATTTTTAGTCCAAAATAAATTATAAATCATCCCATTTTTTGTGCAAATCTACTGAGAAAAAGTTCATTGAGATGTCCTTAGTTAAAGTATCTTTAGTCATTCACTGCTGATTTTTATTCAAAATAGTTATAAATATTACCGATACTCAAAATAATGAAGCTATAATTAACGTATATGAATTTAAAACTAAAGATTATAGTTAGAGCGAGTTTTATAATTTTGAAAAAATTATACACTAATTATATTAAAATTGAACTAAAAAATAATTATTTAAATTCTTATTAGAGGGAGTTTGAGATGAAGCGGGTATGTCGACGAAAAGGTGGCTGCTTCACACTCAACTCCCTCTCATATAATAAGAGAAAAATATAATTATTGTCACGCCCTTTTATATTTTACTTAGCTAATTATAAAAATCAAAAGAAGTCAAATTGAATTAAATTAGTAATATGGTACACGCGCAGCAGATCCTCATAGCTAGATTAAGGAATACTACAATATCAAATTTGTCATTACAATCCAAGCTATGTATTAGTAAAATCAACATAAAGTTATCTAAAATTATAATGAAATAATTGAATTTTTTGCGCCTAAAAATTAAATATCTCAATTCAATCATAATAATAATTCTAGAAATTAGTATACTTATTTTCAGTTCGAATTACAGGCTAAGTGGAATATAGTTTGGTCCTGTAGTCAAACCAATATTGGAGAGTCAATCTATGGAGGCATCAGGTGATGGGACCCATTTTTTTGTGAAAGGGATCTATGGTAGCTTACCACCACTAAGTTTTGTCCAACCAGTTGATTGATGTTCATCATGCTACAGAACTGTGACCTCTGTTCATCAAGAATCTATTCAGTCTTACACAAGACTAACCTTTTTTTTAAAAAAAAAAATTATCATTATTAGTAGAGTATTATTTTGTTATGAATGATGTGTGTTTTGCTAATTTCCATATGAGTCAAGCCATCGTAGACTCTGTTAGTACCCAAAAGATTCATTTCATTTTCTAAGGGGGTTGTTGGGATTAAAAACAAATGAGCAATTTTTGTATACAGCCATTTAAAATTATATGTTGTATAATTTATAATTTTTATATAGTATTTGTATATTTCGCAATACAGTTGTGCACAATGTTTGTATAGTTCGTTATACAATTCGTAACTTTTGTATATTTCGCTATACAATTTGGTTCGTGACAATTTTTTATATAATAGTGCACAACGTTTGTATAAATCGCGCAAATTATACAAAACTCAAACAATAATTATAGTTAAATGTTACTCGCGAGCCGTAATTAATTCAAATTATATCTATATTAGCTAATTAACTAGTATATATTTACTTATTCGCGTAAACTAATGGTTAAACAGTTAAAAGGCATATCGAAGAAGGCACAATGCATGGAAGCATTATTTATTAATCGCACGAACCGGGATTACAATTTTATGTTCTAATAAATAAGACTCAGAGTGGTTGAGCACTTTATAATTAACTGGTAGGTTTAGAGTTCAAGTTATTTTGGAGGGTATGGATCTATGCAAACACATTTAAAATTTTATTTCTTCAAGGTAACGTGTTTAGAATTTTATTAAAGTAAAAATTGTACAATAGGTTGTTCGAATTACAGCTTCACGGGAACAAGAGTTCAATAACAAATATTTTGCATTGTATCATAGGGATGATTTGGATTATATTTGAATTTTGGACTGAGTTTAAAAATATGTCAAATTGATAAATGCGTTAGAGTTATAATTTCATCTAAAGTTTGATTTCATTTTAAAAAAACGGGCGGATCAATTCGGATTCAATTTAGATCATAAGTTAACTCGTTCAATTCTTAAACAATTTTTGTTTGTTTGTTTGATATTTTAAAATATGTTTAATTACTAAATTAAGCTAATAAAAACTCTTTCTATTATTCCTTTGGATTGTTAAACAAATCGAAATAAAAAACGTAACTTATTTTCCTCTAATTTCACAAGTTTTATGTATGAGTTAACTTATACTATGTTATTAGTTATAAATGTAAAATGGAGTTGCTAGGTATATGGATTAGAATTAATTCCTGTATAACCTATTAATTTATGGGATTAAGATGCTTTAAACACAAATAATTACTACAACTAAAATCAAATGTTATGTAGGGAAGTTGTTGGTTCCTAGGGATATGTCGGCAGGAAATTCCCTTTGGCAAGCCTTGTCATTTTTCCAACATTCTCCATCGACGTGATCGGTTGTATTTTTTCTGATAGGATCTTGTCCTTGCATTGGGATTCCAATCATAGGTTAAGTGGAATTTGCCTGGGACCCCCCAATATACACAACATTATTGTGCTTTATACTTAGCCTGTAGGGTCCAATTAATTAACACTCTCTCCGTCTATCTTTAATTGTCCCCTATTGACTTGACACAAAGATTAATAAGTAGTAAATGATAGGGATAAAATTTTATCAAATTACCCTTTGAATAGAATTAATACAATGTCTTAGAAAAATATAATAGGAAAATGACTATAATTAATTATAAGGGTAAATTAGGAATTAAGTATAATATGATCTCTTGATTTTATAAACTGGACAACTATTGTTAAACATCCCAAAATAATATAATGATCAAGTAAAAGTGAACGGAGGGAGTATAACCAGCTGATAGCTTACTTTTAGAGTAATAAATTGAGTTCATTTGTAATCGTCATGATCACTTTAACTTCCTTAAAGGTGGATTGGAGTGGAGTACAACATAGAACTTTCTGCATGATGATAAAAGAAAATATAATGTTACTGCCATATCATGTGCTTTCTTATGCACTCATAATTTGGCACTTGAACGAACAACCCCATTAGAGCGGAATAATTGCCTTCGACACAAGATCCGCGGCTAGACCCAATGCATCCATTATTTATGGGTCTATGGTATCACTCAATGCGATTGACAAAATAGAATCATATGGCAATATTAATTGGTTCAATAAATTTCTAAAGAAGTGATGAATTATCAGTTGTGATTGGTTAGGTTTAAAGATGAAGACAAAAAGAAAATACTTCAAGTTACTTTGGATGATCAGTCAATTTTTTTTTATTCATATAATTGAAAAAGGAAATTTGAGGTCGATAACTTAACCTTCTTCTTGGTTGTTATAGTTTTGCATTATTTAAGTATCCTTTTTTATGATATCATCATAGAGTGCATTACAAACTTTGTGATGATCACAAAATACTTTGTTCTTTCTCTCTATGTTTTCTCCATGCTTGTAATTAGTTGAGGTTAGTTACCTCATTAAGTTAGTAAGGTAAGGTCTAGCCCCCTTTACATGTACTTATTCCTATAGATATCTTTTTATTTTTAATAAAAGGCTGCTTGACGCTATGTTTAGTGTTAAGTTTGCTTTTAAAAAAAAGTCCCCTCGTCTGAACTCAATAACTTTAATTTATACTCCCTCTGGTCCCTTTTAAATGTCACTTTTTGTGATGACACCTGCATTAAAAAAATGACTTTACTATTTTGCCTTTATTCCATTAATTTTTTTTAGTTTTTCTAGTGGATCAAATATATCTTTTCAAAGTTCATTAACTATCAAGGGTAAAATAGGAAGAACAATGTCATTTACACATTAATTTTGTGAAATAACGTATATTAACGACCATTTATTTATTATAAGTACGATTAGATCCACTAAGTTAGTGTGAAAATATATCCCAAACCCAATAAATCAGAACCCATAAATTTCAACTCCAAGTTTAAACTTGGTTGTTTTTTACTCGTATGATAAAAATTACCCAGTTTTGTAGTAAATATGTGGTCAAAGTTAGAGAGAAAAACAGAACGTAACGTCAGTGAGAATGGTGATGAAATGGAATGGATAATTTAGTGGTCCTTGACGCAATATTGAGAGTGAATTATTGGGGGATTGAATTGTGTGAGGGAGCAGTAGTACATGATGGATTTGAAAGAATAAGGATAGTGGGAAGGAGGCCCAGAGAAAAGTGAAATGTCGGATAATTGGTAAGCATTTTTGGGGACCCAAATACTCATAAAGCAGGATTCCATAGACTACTTTGAACGACACATTTTCCTCTACTACCACGCACCTTGCGTCAATTAATTCTCCTATCTAAATAATATAAATAATGATGCTTAAAAACTTCTTTTGAAAATGTTTGCTTATTTTTTGCAAAAGACAATTTTGTACTTTAAAAAGTTTTTTGTGAAAATAACAAAAGACATTTTGCGGGTAAAAAGTAATATTGAAAAAAAAAATCAATAGAGTTAAGTCTTCTTTTCTTGGCACAAGGTGAAATCTCCATTTTTACGCAATAGATCGTAAATTATACAACAGGAGATTTTAAATTTGAGTTCGGCGAGAGCTAAGTCATTCTTATGGCATTAAAAGTGGTCGTATTGCAAAATCGTTAAGATGGTTTGATATATGTATTAAATTAAGTATAATGTTCCACCAAGAATTGTCATGTTCAAAATTTCCCCAATGGGCTAATACATAGTAAGAATCCTATGTACAATTGTCCCGAATTTCTAGACGAACACTCAATTACTTAAACTTTGTGAGATTGTATAAAATAATCAGTAATAACCATTTAGTTGATATCCTCTGCTCTCAATTAGGATTTAAGCCTATTTGACATGAATCTTGATTAATTAGGTCCAGTGAAATTTCGATGGTTAATTGAAGCAAAAAGGAATGAATTAAAATGAAAAATAAAGTGAAAGAGTAGTCTCCTCGTGTTGGGCATGAAGTATGTTGATTCATAAGACGTCGTTTTCGAATATATATGTGTTGTGACTGCTGTACGTCGTTGCAGCAGCTCAGTAGATTAGGTGGAGGAACCAGCATATTACATATATATATACTGAATTCACTGCCATTCCGGACGGCACGCGCGGTCAGGCCGAGACTACGTCAAGTACACATCGTCCCTTACACCTTTCTGTCATTCTCACCTTCCCTCTTATTTTATACTGCACATCTTTCTTTTTAATCCCTCTCCAAACAATATTATTTTACTAAAATTAGCAATGCTTTAATTTTACTCTTAATGAAATTATTTTCAATCACAAAAATATCAAATAACAAGTTTAAAAAGTTTTTTTTTTAAAATATCGTGTCAAAATAAACGGTGCCACATTAAAAGGATTAATATTTTTTCATCAGCTTCTTCTTCATCGCCAATTCCTTCTCTTTTTAACTGCAACTATCCAAACATGGCGCTGCTTTTAATTTAGGTACCGAAAACATCAAAAAAAGTAATCTTTTTCTAATTTTGTGATTCAAAACTAAATATATGCATGGCGTTAAACTTGATAGTAAAACAAACAAAGTGAAGCATAAATAGTACAGTAACTTTTTTTCTTGGTTTTCAACTTGATGTCTGATACCTACATTAAGCATCGCTTAATCGCATTACATCACTCAAGGCCCATGTGAGGGAGATGGATTATACAAATTATCATACTATTTAGAACTAACTACGTCTTATTCTTATTCTTTTTCAAATTATAAAAATTCCTTAAATTTGGTAGAATCTGAATACTTCATGTATGTTCACGTACTTGCATAAAGTGATGTATGTGATAGAAAATTGTGCAAAATGATATATTAGATATTCTGATACATCACATAAAGTGCTACACCCGACCAATACATTGCATATATAATGATGTATCGAAAACTAGAAGAGAGTGGAAATTCTTATAATTTTTTTCAAATGATAATTTTTTTTAGATAATATAATGTATTCCCTTCGTCCTATTTTAATTGAATTTGTGAGGTAATGCACACGTATTAAGAAAAACAATCAAAGACAAAATTTACACCATACTTTTCACTATTGCCCTTTGTAAAATCATAAATATGTAGTGTATATTTATCTCCTAGAAAATATAAAACTTCAATAAATAAATGAAAGGACAAATATAAAAAAAGTTTCAAATATCCATCTTAAACTTTGAAATAAACCTAAAACATTTAATTAATTTCAGATGAAGAAAGTAATAAATTATGCATTTAAATTTTTTTTTTATTATTTTTATTCAAAATTTGAACTTGAGAAGTCCGATACAAAGAATAGGACCCGCATTGATTGTCTCTCTCTACTTATGGTCTGATTCCTCCAAATTACCAAACCCGATAAATATTGAATTGTGACAACTCCAAAGGCAAGCTGAAACAAACTGTTTCTGCTCTTTTTTCCAAAACCAATGTCGCATATTTGCCTTTGTGACGTTTCTAAAAAGCATGAATGAATGAAAGCCTTCTTTCTGAAACGTTAAATTTATCAACCAAAAACTTTACTAACCTGACGCTCAATCATTATCTAATTTCACCTGCCTTTAAAATTGGCCAAACACATTCTTGTTATTACAGGAATTAAAGCAATTGATAATATAATGGCAGAATCATGATTTAAATTTGACGGAACGAACACTTCATTTTGTTACTCGCCAATACTTACGAAAAAGGCAAATATCTTATTCATAATTTTGATTTGTATATTCATAAGATATCACAAGCGTTGAGTAATTATGTATGGGTCATTCGCATACCAATGACAACTATTGCCATATATCATTGCTTCTTATATTTTATGAAAAATATGAAAGAAAGGGATTTGCGTAGCAATACTTGTCATAAAAGGACCGAGCATATTAAATAAGGAGCTACGCTATTGATCAACTCCAAATGATTCTGACATAGCTAGCCCTTTTAAGTGCTTGAACATTACCTAATTGTTTGGGTCGGTTATGATTGTTACTTCTGTGAATTTATTTTTAATTAAAAAAGACTAGATGTATGGAAGTGTTTGGATAAATTTTTCTTAAGTAACTTATTAAAAGTATCTACCTACTTTTGAATTTTGACTTTTTAATACTTTTTAAATCTAAAGAAAAGTGTTAAAAAGCACTTTGTATCTTTGCCAAACACCTCTAAAAATTAAAAGTACTTAAAAATAAATCTATCCAAACACCCTCGTAGTATTGAGTTTCTAGAGACTGGAAGGCTCATAGAACTCATTGTACACTAAACTGTCATCTAAATATTAAAATGAAGGTGGTAGAATCAGAATTTTTCACGTACAATAAAAATCAACGTATAATTTGTAGTATTACTTTTTAAAAGATGCATTATATTCACGTTTAGCTCAAATAACAAGGGTAGAGACACCCTGAGCGACACGTTTCGATTAAACATAGACTCAGAAGATGGACGAGAGACCGTTGGTCTTTCTTTTTATTTATTTATATCTTTAAAGGTATACTTCGAATCTTTAAAGTAGTTTTCACATCAGATACGAACTCAAATTTTTAATGATCAAAAAATAAAATCCCAGTTAATTAAAAAAAATTAATGATCAAAAGGTTACGTCTTACTATGAATTTGTAGCAAGTTGCATGACTTAATTCCAGTGAAATAATTAACACTGTTATCTTTCTTAGAGATGCAACAGTAAGTAATACTAAAAAAGTAATGCAATATACATCCCTAGAATTTAACATATACTTCTTCTTCTGGCTAATTTTATGTGGCACCCGCTCTTTTTTGTCCGTCTCAAAAAGAATGGCGTATACTTTAATTGAATACAATTTAACTTTAAATTTTCTTTTTACCCTTTGTGAAGTCATAAATATGTAGTGCAATTTATTTCCTAGAAAATATAAAACTTCAATAAATGAAAGGGCAAATATAAAAAAAGTTTCAAACATTCATTTTGAACTTTGAACAATCAACTATTTTGAACCTTGAAAAAAGTCTCAAAAATTAAATTAATTTGGGATAGAGGGAGTATTATGATTCCACCAACCAGTAGGGATGGCAATGGGGTTGGTGCGGTGCGGGTGCGGAGCGGGTTGAGCTCAATCCGCAAATTTTTTAAATCGCCCGCCCCGACCTGCATGATGACTTTTTTCATTTTCAACCCGCCCACCCGCATAGACCCGTCCCGCTTAAAATTAAAAGTTCTTCTATTTTTTAATTGAGTTTAGTTTTTTTTTAGCTAATTAACGTCTCAACAACTAATTAACTATTTTTTGTTGACATTTTAACAATTGTTTCTTTATCGTTACTTAAAAGTTTCTAGTTAACATTGTAACAACTAACAATTTACGAGACATGTCTAGTTTAAATTTTAGGAAAAAAATAAAATTAAAGTCAATGTTTAATATAAAAAGTTTATATCTTTTATTTTTACTAATTTGAAAAATTTAATTTCTTCGAATTCTTATTTGATTTATTAAAACTGCAACCTGCCCCACCCAGCATTAACTTTAAAAATAACTACTTCAACCCGCCCCGCACCCGCATAGTTCAAAACCTACCCCGCACCCGCTCTGCCCGTCCCGATACCATCCCTACCAACCAGTCAGGTACATGTGTGAACATTAGTACTAACAATCATTTAAGATTAATTAACTACTAATCATTTCCATACTAATTAAAATTATATAAAAAAAGATTAATTATATGGAGGATTAGGGCAAAATGAATGCCCAAATCTTCGGGGGACATGCAGTGAGCAATTTTATTGGCTAGCTGGGAATCTACTTTACACGTATTTCAAGGCAATAAGTATTTTGAAGTTGTCATGATGATTGTTTTCTGAATAATTGCATATCCTGGAAGAACGGCACAAAACCCTAAATATGGTTCTGTTCTTTTAGAAAACTTGATTGCTATCATCATCTTAAATTTTTGGCTCTTCCTAAATTCCCACTTTAATTTCACAATAATTACTTCTCCATAATGAAGATGGATTAAGGTGCTAAGCTTAATCCCATATTAGATGGATATTTTCTATTTTATAAAGTATTAAAAAGTTAATAGATTAATCAATTTTATTATTTTGCTTTTTATTCACATTAATTTGCCTCTTGAAAAAAAAATTGCATCTTTAAAAATTGTTTAAACTTTTAAGGCCATATTATTTGTGGGGGTAAAATAAAATAAAAAATTAAATTAATTTTATCCTAATTTAATAAATGATCAAATAATATAGAATAAATATTTTTAATGAGATATTCATTTAATATAGGACGGAGAGAGTACTTGAAGATCTCTCAACTTCCTTAATTGGGAATAACAAAAAATAATCGATGAAAGATATAGATAAACTTCAAGGTATATAACCTTGCCCTTCTACTTGAAGTAAATTTGAATTAATGAAGTAATGAATAATCTTCGTATCTATCTGATGATTAAATCCACCAAAAATAGTAAGGCCACACTTCTCTCAAATTATACCTTGTATGTCAGATTTGGCATCATTCATCCCTAAACCACGTTGTCAAATTTTTACATAAAACAAAATGCCAAGTGTATTATGTACTAGTATATTCCTAATGTAAAATTACTAGTTAATACCAATGAATAATTAGAAAAAGTAACATGCATAAGCAGTGAATATAGAATTACAGGGTGTTATTACCGTAAGTAATAATGATAATTATGTAATATAAATTCTAATTTTTCCAATGAAATAACATCATACAAATTTCATATAATTAATGTAATATTCAATATGAAGTTAAATCAATTTCAAGAACATTCGACTAGATGAAAGGAGAGAGGAGTCAAGTCCTCTGAATTCATAGAGGTTCCTTAAGAAAATTATTCCCCTCAAGTACCCGAGGTTATGGAATATGTCCTCCCAGGATAAAATGACTCACGACAAATAAATAGTGGTACCTCAAATTTGTTGTCCAGCGAACCACTCAATAGCTTGTAATCACATTTGAATTTTTCGAAACAACATTTTTTTCCTTTTGATACTTGTCATAAACCTTTCTACCAAAGTTCCTTTGTATTTCCTTTAGTTCTTCCAACATTTGACATTTAATAGTGAACATAGGGAATAGCAGAGAAGACCGGGTAATTGGGTTCTAAAAAAGAATGCCCATTGCAACTAGACCTTAAACTTGCGGCCAAGAACAATCTTATACTTATTGAAATTTTACACGAATTCAAAATAGGCAACCGCAACGATGAAGAATGACAATATACATCGTGATGATATTAATGAATTTGAGTTGTTGATGGAAATCTAGAAAACCAGGAGGTGCAACATAACTTCTGGGAGTAGAACAAGATAGTTGATGCATTCGCTAAGAAGAAGCTTTTAGACTAGGCCAAATTTTTGTTTAGTCTCTCAATGTATCTCGTAGACGGAGTATGGACAGACATTCTAGAAAATAGTTATGAAAAAAATGTTAATTTGTGTAATATAGTAATAGAAAGTAATCAAGACGGACATGGACTAGAACTACGTGACAAAAGCCATCCTAAAGCTATGTAATTTTTATTATATATATATATATGTATATATGCTATTGTTAACAACCAAAAAAAAAAAAGAATTTAAAATTATAATTTTCTGTTAAGTTTTTCTTTTTTCCAAGGATCAATCATTCAAGAAAGGTCCATTTTTTGCTTCCCTTCAAAACGCACTAGCGCTACATTCCAAAATCTAAAGAAAAACACAAGTTGTTTTCAAGTAGTGCCTTCTCTCTTTATAGAGTTCCTATATATACATATCATTCCATTCTCCATCCTTTCACACCATCAAAAAGATACTACTTATTCTCTCTTTCTCCCCACAATATATTCTTAGCTTTCCCACTTTGAAAAGAGTAAAAAGATTAATCTTATTTGCTTTTCTCTTTTCTATCCTTTGTTCTTTCAAAAAAAAAAAAATGATTCAAGAGCTCTTTGCAGGAAACACTACACTTATAGGCGGAGGAGGAGATAATAATAGTATTTCGAAGCTATCTAATATTACTCCTTCCTCCTCTCCTCTTTCTTGTACTACTACTTCTAATTCCAATATTACCCCTGCAGCGGCAAATACAAATGCAAGTCCCTGTGCAAACTCGGAAAATCTTAGATGTCCGCGTTGTGATTCTCCAAACACAAAGTTTTGTTACTACAACAACTATAATTTAACTCAGCCTCGTCATTTCTGTAAGACCTGTCGACGTTATTGGACTAAAGGGGGCGCGCTACGCAACGTTCCTATAGGTGGTGGCTGCAGGAAAAACAAGACCATCACTACAGCAAAATCAACCGCTGCAAGATTGAAAAATTCACTCCCGTTTGAGTTAATTGGAAAATCAGGTATTTTTGGAGGGTTCGAGCAGGAAATAATACCTTCTACTAATAACCCTTTCCTCTTTTCCTCACCACCTCATCAGAACCACAATCCAATTCTTTCCTTACTTAAAGGAAGCCATCATAACCTTAATTTTGTTAAGGAAGAGCAAAAATCAATTGGAATGAACTCGTATAATCAATTTCCTTCCAACGACGGTCTTTCCGGTTTGTGGAAAAATAATTATCAGGAAAACATTGGTGAAGTGCAAAACAATTCAGGATTTCAAGAGCTATATCAAAGGCTAAAAGCGTCAACAAATCGGTGCTATCCTGATATTCATGGACCGTCATCATCAATGATTTTGGATTCAGCTCCAGTGGCCGGAGGAGAATCGGGTTTCTGGAACCCGACCCTTTCAACATGGTTGGATCTGCCCACAGCAAATGGTGCATATCTTTAATTTCAAATTAATTAGTATTATTACTAGTTTAATTTTCTTTACTTTTATTAGTACTACTACTACACTAGGATGAAGGGTGGGTTTCTATATTAATCAATTAATGTGGTATACTAGTATATAGTGTCGGGATACTTGGACATGGTGTGGGCAATTAAGGTCTTTTTTGTTTTTTGCTGTTTTATGTTTGTGTGTGATGTGGCATGTTTCATCTTTCATGATCAATGTACAAAAATCCAAAAATTACTTTGGTTTTTCATTTTTCTGTTTGCAGATGAATTGACCCACATTTTTCAGCTGGAAACTCGCGTAACTATCTCATATTTAAAGAAATATTTATCACTTATAGCAACATAATTTTTTTAAATCATATATAGCAAATTGATTGAATTAAATTACATCTCATATATAAGCTTCTCACCCCCAATTTTTTTTCTCCAATATTTCTGTTTAAAATTCGTTCAATTATCTCCAATCTCCCATTTTGATATCTTTTGCTATAGATGATCATAAAAAAAATATATTTAATTTTTATAAATATTAATTAAAAAGCCTAATTTTTTCTTTTTCAGCTTTCAATATTTCTTACGATAAGCGATAGATTGAGAAAACTTAGGTAATCCATTGGTTATAATTTGCTTGCAATTAAAAGAAGATGAAATATTTGAAGTAGTTAAAGTTAGAAAATGGCATAAATTTTAGTGAAAATTTGAAATACTCGCTAAACCTGTTTTTAAAATTTTAAAACAAAATTGAAGTTAAAGTAATCAAACAAATTATAAAACAATTTTCAAATATTTGATTTGATCAAAACGTTATTGTAATAATAATGTTTGTGACCCACTCTTTTAATTTGTAGCATATACTTCACTGTCAGAAATAAGATTAGATGGAAATAAAAGTTAAAAACGAAAAAATTTAAGGGCTTATTTGGTACAAAGGATAAGAAATAGCTAATTTTGAATTTATTCTATATTTGGTTGAAATAAAATCGTTAAAAAAATTATTTGAAAATTATAATGTTATTTTTATCTCACATTTAATAAAGTAAATTAAAAATCCTAAAATAATCATCTCGAGAATAACTTGGTCCGCCAAATGAGCCCTTAAATATACTTTCGATGTTCACTTTTACTTGTCACTGTTTTAAAATGTTGATCAAAATTCACGTAGTTTAATTTCGAAAAGTGAAATAGTGATAAGTAAAAATGAACGGAGGGAGTATTTGTGGAGAATGAATTGAGTCAGTGGGCGGAAGAATATATATGTTCTCGATTGAATGAAAAGGCTTTGTGATTGTGGAGTGCATGTGTAGAGACAGATTGATGAGTATCTGTGAAGATTCTCATTCCCTTTGAATGATAAGTGATCCAAGAGTCGAGACTAAAACCGCAATTTTGAATAACAAAGGAGATTCCATATGTAAGACACTGCCATTGCCTACCACTACCCAGACAAACATGTTTATTACTCTATCAATCACATTATTTTTCACCAACTTGGGCATTCAAAAATTTGAATATATATTATAAATAAAACCGTAAATTACACTCTATTGGTTTAAAAAAAAAAAAATCTTCTCTTCTTTTTAGTTGTCTAAAAAAAAATGATTATTTTACTTTTTAACAAGATTTTAATTTTAACTTTTCACATGTCATACTTAGAACTATAAGATTAAAGGGCACTTTGGTACAACCACAACTCATTAGGGACCGAAGCATGTTTGGTCATGCATGCTTTTGAAGCAATGAACAGAGTTGTTATTCGGCCCAACTTTAGACGCGTGATTGGGGCTAAAAATTGGTGAGTTTGGCAAGGAATTTATGGGATTGATTCATTGCCTAGCAACTGAAAGGTTATAAGGGTCCTGTGCATTCTTAAGTTATTTCTTCACTTCATTTCATCTTCTTTGTGACTTTTAGCACCCAAAATCAAGCAATTTGTTCACAAAAACCTCCTCCCCCTTCTTTTTCTTCTTCTTTTCTCCAGGATTCATTTGGATTGCACATTCATTAATTATTGTTCAGGCATATTGCTTTGTTTACCTTTTCAATTTTTATTCTACAACATCCTTTAATTCTTTATGTGAAATCTTCAGTCTAGTTATCGACGAGTGAGTAGAATAAGCAAATTCGAAGCAAGCGTAATTGGATATATAGTAATTTATCCAGTCACATTGGCAAATACTAGCTTGTCGATCTTTATTTTCAGTTATGTTTAATGATTATAGCTAGAGGAAGAGAATATTTTAAAGCGGAATAGGAACAGCTAGCAAAGGATGCGATCTCGCCAGTGTGATCCCAAACTTCTCTTCTACATCCAAGTCTTCTGGTGCGATATCGCCTTCAGCTTTCCAATCAAATGAATTCAACAACGAACCCAACATTACAGGAAGTGTCCTGGTTGCCAAAGGTAACCCCGGGCAAATTCTTCTACCAGAACCAAATGGAATGAATTCAAAATCTTGGCCACGAATGTCCATATTCGAACCCCAAAATCTCTCTGGCTTAAATGTCAGAGGATCCTCCCATAGAGCTGGATCACGGCCTATTGACCATACGTGCACTAACACCTGAGAGTCTTTGGGGACAAGATAGCCACACGCCTCAACATCTTGATCGACCTTTCGGATCAGAAAGGGAACTGGTGGGTGCATCCTCAAGGTTTCTTTCAATATGCACTGCAAATAAGGGAGACGGGCAACGTCAGCTTCTTCTATTGCCTTGCCTTGGCCAATAACTTCAGCAAGTTCAGCTTTAGCTTTTCTCATTATGTATGGCTTTCTCATGACCTCTACCATTGCCCATTCGAATGTATTTGAAGTTGTATCAGTTCCCGCAATGAAAAGGTCCTGCAATATAACTAATCTAAGGGATGCCAAAAATTGACGAATTGGAAATCTAAGGATAAATCAAATGATTTAAATCCAACAACATACATACACTAATAAAGGTCAAACGCATATACTAAAGGAATAAGTTGAAAGTACCAGACATAACCGTTCTATATGATTTCTGTCGATTGCCTGAGGATCTTCTTCGTTGGTATTCAACAGAATGTCTAGAACGTCAGTGCTACCAGTAGTCACCGATTTCCTCCTTACTTCCAATCGTTCATCAATCAATCCCCCAATCTGCTGAAGCAACTTACCAAAAAGTTTGCCTACTTTTCGCCTTATTCCTTGAGGATCAATCGTTTTCAGCATGGGGAAATAATCAGCCAAATTGGGCTTACCAGCTTCTTCCATGATGTTCCACACCACATCCTTGAATTCTTTACCTGAATTTGCATAAGAGTCCACAACATCCTTGGAAAAAATGGTATTGGAAAGTAAATTCATAGAGGTCTCGAAAGCAGCTTGGCCTATATTCACTGCCTCACCAGTTTGGCTACACCCACGGCAATAAGCAATAAGTTCTTGGATCTTTCCGGACCTAAGAACAGAGATGACAAAATTAACTTCTTTTCAGTATCTAACTCATCAAACTAATTGTTCATAATAGTATAACTGTATGGGTCAAAATGCCACTCATATCAGATTTGGAGATTGAGAATCAACTGAGTCAACCAAATACATTTGGCACACTACCTGAGATGTTGATTGGCGTCAAGGCTGCTGCCAGAGAAGATATAGGAATTCAATATTTTCCTTAGGCTTCTCCATGGATTAGCAACTGGCAACCATACCACGGAGAACTGGTAGTGATTTAGGGCATATATTGCATCTGGAATTTTTCTGCTAGAAAAGGCCAAATCTTGTTTCTGTAAGACTTGTTTAGCAACGGCTGATGAAGATATAACAACTGTCGTCATTTGTCCCAATCTGAGGCTGATTATTGGGCCATATTTTTGGGCAAGTTTAGCAAGGGACTGGTGAGGTTGACCACCAAGAATGTTGTGAAGATTTCCAATCAAGGGCAGGGGCTTTGGTCCTGGTGGAAGCTTCTTGTTACTTCTTTTGCTTCTTGCCACCCAACGAATGCACAACACCAAAGTCCAGGCAAGTAGCAATCCACCTACAATTGCTACAGCATCCATTGTTTTACAAGCTATTGCCTTATCTAATCCTCCGCCTTCTCTGTTAATTTCAGAAAATGTATCCCCACCCAAGTAAAGGATGCCAGTCCTAAGATTTGACACAATTTTTAAAAAAAATACTTTTCCAACTTCTAATATTAAAAAAAGATTGAATCATAGTACCAAATATAAAAATAAAAATAGTACTCTGTTTGGTAAAATGTTTGTTTAATAATGAATCCGTATCTTCGGCTGATTATGACAAATTAGAACTTCGGATTTAGAGATACTCCTAACAGGAAGTTCTTAACAACAGCTTGCGCCATGTGAGCCCTCCCTCATTATTCAATTCTTCTCCTTTATGGTGGGGTCAACATAAATATCGGAAAATCACATTCAACTAAATTAATTCAACTTTGGCTCTTTAATTCGGTATTGATGTTATATTTTCACAAGTTTGATTCTTTGATTCGGTGCAGGAGTCTCAAAATTTTGGTGCATTGAAAAATCGAATTTTTCTTTAAAAAAATAAAAAAATATACATATATTAGACCAAAAAATAAAATTATATTTATATACATATAAAATTAATTAGCAATTAAATCATTCATAGTAACAAATTTATAATTTATATAGTTAACTTGAAATATTATTTTTCAAAAAAATTCAAACATATTTTTGCTGATTTATGTCATCTAAAGGATGTCTTCGTGCTTATTTTCCTCGAGCAATAGTTGGAGGCGCAAGTTCTTGGCAAAAATAAATATAATTTTTTAAGCACAATAAATGTTCCATGGAAGCAGACATCATCACTTAATGTGATTTTAAGTTTTTAAATGACTTATCCTTTGCTTTTGTCCTCATTTTAGTTTTCATTAGATTGCACCGAAAAATCATTTTAAAAACACCGAATAAAATCGAACTGAACCGAAATATTTCAATTCGATATATGATGCACACTTTTCAAAATCAAAAATCAAATAATCGAACTGAAATTTGTTAAAATTAAATCGAAGAATCGAAGCCCACTCCTATTTTTGAGGGTTGTGGTGGGTCGGTGCGAGTGAATTACAGAAGGATTACTGTATTCCCGTAGCTTCAATATTGTCTTTGTTACTACCCTAGTTACTTCTTTTTTCTAAAATAACGTCATTTTTTCCTTTCTACTTTTGGATAATTTTTTAATTTTATCTACGTATAATATATATAAAATCACAATATGGCATTTGGTTCATTTTATGTATTTGTGTTAGCTCAAAATTAAATAAATAAATTGGAACACAAGAAGTACTATTTTAGCCTGTCTTAAAAATATTATATACTCATATTACTAGGTTGGTCCCTGTGCCAAAAAAAATAAAATCATTTTACTTGTTCACTTTAAAAAAACAAGAGAGTTTTATTGTATTTTTTCTATTCATACATTACTAGAAAATATGAAATTAGGTACAAAATTTATCAATAATTCCTAGCTAATATGTGGCTAAATAGCTCGTAAAAAATTGAATTTTCATATAATTCATTGGTAATTTGTAGCTAAATGTGATTAGCATGATATTTTTGTTATTAAAATACAATATTTGTTCGTTATTTTCTTATAATGATAGTATTAAATAAATAACTATATAATTAAGTAATAGTAATCAAATTTAGAATTTCGAAGATTTTTATTAATAAAGTTATTTAAGTATACACTCCTAGTAAAAAACTTTCTTAATGGATTTGTTAAATAAACGAGTAAAAGAAATATATATAAATTGAGTGAATTTTTTAGATATTAACTGAAATATGCATTAATTAATACTTGTACGCGGTAGAGAAACAGTCTACGTGGAGGGTGAGTTAGCTCAACAAATGAGCCATACCCAAAGAAAGAGCGTACAAATTCAAAAGACAGTAATACCTAGGGTATCAAATGCCCGGGTTGAATTAAAATTAAAAATGTTAAAATTAATTGAAATAAAAATTGGTTTGAGTTATGATCCGTTCAAACTTACTTTGGGCTTAAATGGGTTGGGTTCAAAAGGGCTAAAATTCGGATTGAGTCATGACCCGTCCAATTTGACCCGCTCAATCTCAATAATTCTAACATATTATTATTTATTTTTTATAATCACGATTTGAATTTCAACTCAAAAAATAAAATAAAAAGTTACAAATTGATTGATAAATGATAGAAAATATAAAGGAAAAAATACACAAAATAAACCTAATTTGAAATTATTTATCCTTAATAGACTCAATCTACACTATTTACCCTTAATGGACCTATGACCCAAACTATTTACCTTTTTACCCACTTACCCCTTTTTATTTCGTGCCTGATGTATGGCAACCGGGAAATTGAACAGATTAGAAAGCCGGAAATACACCATTCAGAAATTATGAAATCCAGAAGAATTTTCCAGAGATGCAGCAAGTTGGACGGGAAAAAGAAGTAAGCAGGAAGTTTAGAACTTCTAATTACCTGAAAATGGTGGAAATTATTCAACCCAATTTTCCCTTGCTGCTCTTTTCAGGAACAATAAAACCAGCGGAAAGAGGAATAGCACTAACAATGGGCGTATTTAGAGGGCGAAAAACCATGCAATTCAACAAAACCAGAATGAAAACCCCAGGAAAAAGCTCAATGTGTATCTTTCAATAATGGATTGATGCAGAGGAATAAGATGATGAGTAACAACATGAAATTACACATGGAACTGTGAGGAGTAAACACGTTAGAAAGCAAACAAAATATAATGCATGTACAGATACATTTATGTTTTTACTAAAACACCTTTGATAGTACCAAAGGTTTCACATTTGTGTTTTTACTAAAACACCCTTGATAGTACATAAAGAATTAAAGGATGTTGTAGAAAAAAATTGAAAAGGTAAACAAAGCAATATGCCTGATTAATAATTAATGTTCGTCATTCCACCTTTTCGCTAGCTAGGCGGCATTAGGTCCATAACAGGCCCCAGCCCGTTGAGTTTTGATTGGGCAATCCAAATGAATCCTGGAGAAAAGGAGGAGGAGGAGGATTTTGTTAACAAATTGCTTGATTTTGGGTGCTAAAAGACACAAAGAAGATGAAATGAAGTGAAGAAATAATTTAAGAATGCACAGGACCCTTAACCTTTCAGTTGCTAGGCAATGAATCAATCCCATAAATTCCTTGCCAAACTCACCAATTTTCATGCCCCAATCATGCGTCTAAAGTTGGGCCGAATAACAACTCTGCTCATTGCTTCGAAAGAATGCATGACCAAAAACATGAGTGTGCTTTGGTCCCTAATAAGTTGTGATTGTACTAAAGCGCCTTTTAATCTTATAGTTTTAAGTATGACATGTGAAAAACTGAAATCAAAATCTTGTTAAAAAGTAAAATAATCATATTTTTTTTAAAACAAACTAAAAAGAAAAGAATTTTTTTTTGTTCGAAACCAATGGAGTATAATTTATGGTTTTAAATATATATTCAAATTTTTGAATGCCCAAGTTGGTGAAAAATAATGTGATTGATAGAGTAATAAACATGTTTGTCTGGGTAGTGGTAGGCAATGGCAGTGTCTTACATATGGAATCTCCTTTGTTATTCAAAATTGCCGTTTTAGTCTCGACTCTTGGATCACTTATCATTCAAAGGGAATTAGAATCTTCACAGATACTCATCAATCTGTCTCTACACACCTAGAACTTGAGAATGAGGTTTTCTACGTGATACTTGTCCATCCAACATTGAGGGAGTTCCACGATGAACTTGAGATCATAATTGCGGCCTAACTCGATTGTGGATTAGTTTGAAGGTATTTATTTCGTATTTCAAGAAATATTTATCGAGTTAAGCTTTAGAAAATTTAAGTGTTCTAAAATAATCATACATGTTTTAAAATAAACATATGTACTATATAATATGCTTCTGTCATGCCTATGTTTTTTCAACATTTCAATTACATAAATATCTGAGAATTATTTTAAATCACAAATTTTAAAAAAAATTCTTTATTTATTAAACGCCAACTCAAATTAAAATTTATCACATAAAATAAAACGATGGAGCAATTACAATAAAAGAATGACAAAAGCATTAATCAATCCATATGGTATTTTTACTCCCTCCACCCACTGTCGGCACATTTATTTTATTTGAATTTAAAAAGTTACCCCGACACGTGGCATATTGTTGGGTCCCACACTTTCCTGTTCCTCTTCAAAATCCAATATACGGCTCATAAATTAACCACCAATCTCTCTCCTCTCTCCTCTATATTGCCGTCGTGTTAGCCGGTGATAATTTTTTCTTACGCCGTCAGGAATTTTGGTTATTCCCCGAAATACCCCTTCCTTTACGCCATTTTTCAGTTACACTTAATTTACCTTCTTTTTTGGTTATGCGTTTATTGCCTTTATTTCAACCTATAAACTTGGAAAAGGTAGAGAGAAATTGAGGAATCAAGATTTTAATCAGCATAAATATTATGAAATATACTCTGGCGGTACATATATACCATATTGATATCATATAAAATGAACTCAATCATTTATGATACTCTGGTATATTGATACCCAATTGTTATCATTTAAGATTATGTCTGTTTTTTAAAAATAAATAAGAAACAAATACAAAATTATTTATTAAAACTCTTAATGAGTAGAAAACATATTCTTGTAATACTCCATCGGTACGTTAATATTCTATCAATATCATATAATTTTGAGCTCTTTTTTTATAAAAAGAATTATTAAAGTTACAAACTTATTTATTAAATTTTAAATTAGTAGAAAATATATTCTTTGAGATACTCTATCGGTATATTGATGTCATATGTATCATATATGACTAAGTTTAATCATCTGTGATACTCTGTTGGTATATGTATATCGGTATATCATACAAGTGGGTGCTAACGTCAGCATGGCGTCAGCGTGCGAATTTTAATATTAGAGAAGCAAATTTTAATTATGGAGATATAAAATGTAAAAGAATATACGGATGTAAATAGTTTGCTTAGTTGGAGGGGTTTACCTACATTTGGCCTTATTTTGACACCGTTAGACTAATACCCTTGCCTAGAGAAAAAAACTACAACAAATGATTATAGTGGAATAGGGATAGCTCGTAAATGACGTGATCTTGCTAGTGTAATTCCAAATTTCTCTTCTACATCCAAATCTTCTGGTGCAATATCGCCTTCAGCTTTCCAGTCAAATGAATTCAACAACGAACCCAACATTGTAGATAATTTCGTGGTCGCCAAAGTCAATCCTGGGCAAATTCTTCGACCAGCACCAAATGGAATGAGTTCAAAATCATGGCCACAAACATCCATTTTTGAATCCCAAAATCTCTCTGGCTTAAAGGCCAAAGGATCCTCCCATATAGCTGGATCACGGCCTATTGACCATACGTGCACCAACACTTGAGAGTCTTTCGGAACAAAATAGCCACAAGCCTCGACGTCTTGATCGACCTTCCGGATCAAAAAGGGTACTGGTGGGTGCATTCGCAAGGTTTCTTTCACTATGCACTGCAAATAAGGGAGATGAGCAATATCAACTTCTTCAATTATCTTGCCTTTGCCAATAACATCTGCAAGCTCGCGTTTAGCTTTATTCATTATGTCTGGTTTCCTCATGACCTCTACCATTGCCCATTCTAATGTACTTGAAGTTGTATCTGTTCCCGCAACGAAAAGGTCCTGCAATATAAATAACTCTCAGGGATGCAATATAAATACATGTTCATAACTAATTAGTAGTTTCACAGGTCAAAAATAATTGATCAAAATAAGGAAGTTAACCAAAGGTAAAGAAGTTCAAAATTACCATGCACAAGTGTTCTATATGATTTCTGTCCATTGCCTGTGGATCTTCTTGTCTAGTATTTAACATAACTTCAAGAAAATTCTTTCTACTGTCATTTGGCGATTTCCTCCTTTGCTCCAACCCTTCATCGATCAAATCTCCAATCTGCTTAAGCAACTTAACAAAATGCTTTCCCATTCGTCGCCTTATTCCTTGAGGATCAATCGTTCTCAACAGGGGGAAATAATCGGCCAAATTAGGCTTACCAGATTCTTCCATGATGTCCCAGACCACATCCTTAAATTCTTTACCTGAATTCGCATAAGGATCCACCACATCCTTGGAAAAAATGGCATGGGAAACTAAATTAATCATGGTCTCGAAAGCAGCTTGGCCTATATTCACTGACTCGCCACTTTGGCTACACTTGCGGCAATAAGCAATAAAATCCTGCATCTTTTCGGACCTGACATGCATTACAAGTGACAAAATCAATTTTTGTTCAGTAATGACATGTTTGTTGACGACTAAGGTTTATATAATTTGAGTGAATTTAAGCTTCAAATTTAAGCATGGCAGTTAATGTCATGGGGGTCGGTTTATATTAGGACCCTCTATATGACTAATTGTTGGTGTAATAACATACTAGTGGCGAAGAGTCGACATCGAGGTGCCAAATTTTCCCGTCGATGAAGATCAGCCTGTTATCCCTAATTCCTTATAGTAACTTTTATTCGTTGAGCTAAGGACCTTCCATTCGGCACCATCGAATCACTAAGACTGACTTTCATCCCTGCTCGATGGGTGGGTCTTGCGGTCAAGCTCTCTTTTGCCTTTGCACTCGAGGGCCAATCTCCATTAGCCTCAAGGAAACCTTTGCACTCCTCCGTTACCTTTTGGGAGGCCTACGCCCCATAGAAACTGTCTACCCGAGACTGTCCCTTGGCTCGTAGGTTCTGGCAAAAGTTTAGAATTCTAGCTCTACAAATTCAATAAATTACAGTTGAAAAGTAAAATAAAATGAAATGTATAAATAATTTACTCAAGTTGAGGCACGGATATCTCGCTCTCTTTAAAGAGACTCAAGTTCAATACGGCATAATCTATACCTATCCAACAGTATACAACTCAAACAACTCTGAATTAATTGAATAGTCTAAACCTCCATTAAAAGAACACTTTCCTTCTAACATATAATTACGCTTTTTTGTGTAATAAATATAGTTAAAGATTTAGAATATTTTCTTTCTCACAACTCTCTCTTTCACTGTACTAACTTTGCTACACACCACAATATTTATCTGCACCCTTCATCTTCCCTTCACAAAGGAAGAAGCATAGTATTTATAGGTGAAGATTGAGGGGAAGTAATGTTCCCAGATAAAAGTGATAGATATTATATAAGTTATAAAATATTAATGATGATATGAGTTACAAGAATTAATAATCATTTCCACCACAATTTATATATACTAACATATCCACTTAATATTATAACCTGTTATAAGTTTGATTTATTTTAATCAAATTAAACGCAGCCATTTCGGCCTTTACCTGAGATGGTGAGTTGCGTCAAGCTTGTTGGTGGAGAGCATATTAGAATTCAAAATCTTCCTTAGGCTTCTCCAGAGAGAGCCAACTGGTAGAAACACCACAGAGTAGTGATGGTGATTATGGGTACGGATTGCATCTGGTATTGTTCTGCTTGAAAAGGCCAAATCTTGTTTTTGTAAGACTTGTTTGGCCACGGCTGATGAAGATATTACTACTGTAGTTATTTGTCCCATTCTGAGGCTCATCATTGGGCCATACTTTTGGGCAAGCTTAGCAAGTGACTTGTGAGGTTGATCCCCAAGAACATGATGCAAATTCCCAATCAATGGCAGGGGAATTGGCCCTGGTGGAAGTTTTTTGTTACGTCTAGTGTTGCTTATTGATAGCCAATGAATGCATTGAAGCAAAGTCCAGGCAAGTAGTAATCCGCCTAACATTGCTGCATATTCCATTGTAAATGAAATAATCAATTCGGAGTATTTATGTGCCTGCCTTGCATTAGTTGCATTGTGCAGCGGTTTATATAGAGTTAATATTTGATCGTGATCACCCAACTAACAATTTATTCAATTTTCTTTTATAACCTCAAAGTCATTCAATTAAAGTTATTCAACTATTATATTTCACTTAGAAAGCCATCTAACCAATTTAAAAAATATTTTTTTAATTAAATTTTATTTAAACACAAATATCGTATTAAAGTATTTTTTTTTAAAAAAATAATAAGATGCTCATTTAATTATTTTATTGAAATATTATTTTCTAAATATATCTGTGCAAAAGTATTATTGTAATAGTAGCATACATATTAAATGGGAAAAAAACATCGATAATAAATAGAAAGGAAGGAAGGAGAAAATACCAAGTAAATCATCTAGGATCAGTAACACTAATCCTCCCGTGCTCATTTTTAAATCCCATTTTTTGTCAATCCACAAAGAATATTTACCAAATAGTATTTTTAATAAACTAAAATAGTTAAAATGGATACCTTATTATTATTTTTTTTTAAAAATAACTTATAACAAAAATTATATTTCAATAAAATAATTAAATAAGCATCTTATTATTTTTAAAAATACTAGTTTAAAATATTCAGCAAAATTTTACGAAAAATTCATTTAAATTGGTTGAGTGATTTTCTAAATGAAATATTAATAATTAAGAGACTTTATTCGTAAAATAGTTGAAAAGTTATATAAAAAAAATTGAGTGAATCTAATAATGCCACACTTAAATATGACTTGACGTGTCTCACACCTAATAATTTGACTTTTCCAAAATACATATATTCAAAAATGGATATCCATATTATCAATATATATTTGTTGCTTCTCATTTTACATGAATTTTTGCCGTCAAACTTTTAAGTTTGTTTTGACTCTACGCTTGTATTATCACTTGTCTATTTTGTGACCTACAATTTCCAAATACAACAACTTTTGCTTTGTCGTTTCATTTATGTTTAACAAATCTTTTACTAGCAACTAATAAGATTTTTGTCTTAACTGAATTGTACGAAAAATCTAATCATTAACTCGTTTTCCCATTTAGGCAAAACTCTTCATTGAAAATTTTTCTAAGAGCATCGAATGGATTCCCCTGTCACAAATTAATTTCACCAAAAACATCATAATTCTTCTTTTTCTTGGTAACGTTTGTCAAAGCTAGTGTCTGCTTGGTTCAAAGCTTAATTTAGACAATATTAATTTTAAGGATTTGAATCTATCCTAGGAATCAAAGGTAGACCTGAATGTTTAGTATTCCCATCGTTTCATTTTATCCGCTGTATTAAAAGTAGATTGTATTTTTGGTTGTTCATTATATTGAATCAAGAGAAATTTATCATGTTCTTCTAATATTAGTATTCTTATTATTAAATAAAAGTACTACTTCCTCTGTACCATATTAGTTGATCACTTTCCTTTTCACACGTGTATTAAGAAATTATAATAAGAGGGTAGTTTTTATTAATTCATCTCGCAAGAACTTCGTTGGAACTTTACAAACAAGTGTGATTATTTTTAAAAAGAATTAATTGCAAGGATAATATGAAAAAGAAAAAAACAATTAATGTTTTTTTGATTTAGTGAGGTGATCAACTAATATGGGACACTCATTTTCAGTATAGTGACCAACTAATATGGGATAAAGGAAGTAGTAATCAAATTTAGATTTTCAAAATATATTTAACAAGATTAATTTATGTAAAATAAGCTCCAAATAAATATTTTGTCAAGTCACTATAGATCAAGCAAAATGAAACTGAAGGAGTACGGAAAAAAAAGGCTTGTTTGTGGCAAGAACCTCAAGACTTAAATCACTTAAACTTCTATATTAAATATTTAATTATCTACATCGTGTTTATTGTGTGGCACGAAATACAACATATTGATCACTTTTGTTTATATCATCAGAATTTATTGAAGAAGTTATAGTGTGTGTGTTTTTTCCCCAGTATTTGGTTGTTGTTTGACTCAGTTGCCTGTGTTGGTAGTTGCAGGCTTTGTGTTTCACGTTTGAAAAGAATTGCAATTGCAGGTCAAAGAATACCTTCTTGTCTCTGTGCAAACACCACGTTAGCTATTTAATGCAAGGTTGGTGGATTTTTCAATCCAAAATATAATATTCTCTCCGTTCATCTTTACTTGTCCCTAATTGACTTGGTACAAGGATTAAATGATAGCAATATCTTGAAAACTAAAGTAGAGAAATAACTATAATTAATGATAAGGATAAATTAAAAATTAAGTGTAAAATTATTTTTTGATTTTATAAACCGGACAAATATTGTTAGACATCCCAAAATAGTATAATGAACGAGTAAAGATGGAGGGAGGGAGTAGGTCATTTCCACACAAAATTTAAACAATTACGCGAATCTATTATTTGGTACAAATCTCTCAGAATCAGTTAACTACTCAGAAATTTAGATTTGTTTTCTGCAGCTACTGGTATTGGAACAGCTACAGTATTTCCAGTTTATCATAAAACTTCTTCCTTGAAGCAACAGGAAATGATCCAAAACAATAATATGCAGAAGCTTTACTTAAGACCACTCTGAAAAAATGCCAAGGTCGTCTTTAACAAGTAGGGTGTCTAGGCTCCAATGGAATGATCATGACTCATTCTTAAATGGAAAAGAATAACACATGTAACAAATTCCACACATTATTATTTTGGAATTCTAACTTCTAATATTCTCCAAACGTCATAATCATACAGCAAGAGATTAACTACTATTGCCATCGATTGCAAAAGATCCACGAGCCCTTTGACTTTGGCTTCCCTGGAGGTACTTGACGAGAAATTCCTGTCGACATCTAAAAGCATATTCATCCTTCTAGTCCAAAAATGTGTTACACATTCTCATACTCAAAACTCAGAAAACTCACCTCAAAAGTCAAGAATGCTAGCACTGGATTCACATTTAAGCCACATAATGCTCCAATGAGTCCAGAGATACGCCACTTCCAAGTTGTAGTCATTCTCAACTAGTCAGCATTGAGCTGGCATGGAGGAGTACAATAGGACATGGATTTCAAGGCGATAGAACAGCGACGAGCTTTTATGGTCCATAATCTCCACTGAGCTCCTGAAATCGCGTCAAACTGCAATGAAGAGCATTAATTAATTTCTGGTAGCAACAGTTGTCTCCCCATCCGTCCTTTCCCCAAAGGACTTAACCCCACATGAAGTAACATCTGGCTAGTGACACTCTGGGGAGGATAGGCTTACTGTACACAGCATTCCCCTTGCACTTATGCATAGAAGCTGTTGCCTCACGTTGAATCTTGACCCTTGGCCTTGGGTCGCCAAAGGAAAGGAGCGACTTTACTGTTGCACCAAGGCTTTGTCCCCAGTCCCCAAACAGGAAAAAAAATATTTTTCTTTAACCAACAACCAATATATGAACAACAAATTCTTAAAATATCAAGATCATTTACATCAGTAGCAAAAATGTGTTCAAACATCAGAAAAGCATGAACAAAGAACAGCTGGTAAACACAAACATGATGAATGAGACATTAATCCTCAAAATATTGGCTTGAATTGAAGGATGGCAACGCACCTTCCTGCCTCAAAGATTAGAGTTTACAGAAAAGTCAAAAGTTCTTTCACAAAAACAACTCAAACAAAAAGAGTGTGCAAAAACTCAAAGTTCTTTCGCAAAAACATATACCTCCTTATTAAGAACTTGTGGACAGATTCTCTGTAAATTTAGAATGAAACACCAACCAGCAAAATAACATAAATAGTATCTTGAAGAATAAAAATGTTGCTGAATTTTGATCTATGAAAGGGAGGAAAAAACACTCCCTCCACTTGCATTCTACAGTACATTCACCTCAGAAATTTCAAAACCAGACATCATTAATATTTTGAATTTTGATCACAAGCCATTATGAGTACAATGCACTTGCACTCCAGTCCTACAACTTGATACAATGTTCTTGAAATGCATGCATGATTCTAGCAAAATAGTTTTGAAAATAATTGCAAATAAAAACTTAAATATCAAAGTAAGAACTGCTCAACTGAGAAGAATATCCAATGAACCCAATCTAAACATTAAACAAACACTTAAGACTTACTTTAAGCAAATTACAACTTATTACAAGAACTGCTATTACTAGGAAACATGACAGAGAAATAATAAATATATTATGGAATTTCATAGTCTGATGATGCAATACAGCAGAAACTAAAGAAAAAGTCCCCAAATGTGCCAAACAAACATACCGACGTAGTAGCACTTGTGGATTATAAGGAAACAGATTCTTTCGGTGAAGGCTTTCAATAGATGCTTTAAGTTGAAAAAGGCAGTTCCTTGCACATTCAAATGATGACATCTGAGTTACATAGTCCTCATTGCGACATCCGTAGTCTTCCTTGCGTTTGCTGTCAGGTGGTAAAATATCTCCACTAACACCACTCAGTACAACTGATATCTCTCCCCCAGAGTTATAATCATCTGTTGACAATTTTTTTCTTTTTCTGCTACGACATTTTCCGCTCCATGAAAATTCAACAAATATGTTCCAGGAATCACATACCTTACGCAGACACCTATGCAGATGTAGGTACAAATTAAATTGCAACATCAGGCATGGATAAAGTCAACATCTTTGTTTAGGAGGGGCTAATGTTGTCCCCTTTCTCAAAAATTGAATATGTGATTTAAATTTGGAGCAATTATCAGAGAAATGAATATGCAATTTTTAATGTAAATGGAGGAACACGTGGTTACATTTTTGTTTTTTAGGAATATACTAAGAAAAAACAAATTAATTCATAAGAGGATGTGTGGATCTTTTGTAGGATCAAAATGATGCTCCCTGTATCCCCATTTATGCAGCACACTTTCCTTTTTAGTCTATCCCAAGAATAACACCTCTCTATGTTTAGAAACATTTAACTTTAAATTCTCATTTCTACCACACAAACGTCTATGACTTGGTTTAGAGCACAAGTTTCAAAAGTTTTTCTTTGTTTCCATGCCTAGTCAAACACAGAGGGAGTAGTGTTCTATGAAGAGCTTACAACTCTAGTAATTCTGAATATGCTACATGGTATATCGGGAACTCCTTAAATGGACTAAGATTAGTCATGATTCTATGTTGAATCATTTTACGTTCATTACATTAAACTTAAATATTGAAAGAAAAAGATGGTTTGCAAATTTGGAACTAGTATGCTTTACTCATACAAACGCTGAGCCTGTAAAACACCATACTTAGTATACATATTTGATACTTATAGATCTTATAGCCATGTCCAAATACTATAGAAGAAAATAAAATACAAAGTCTGGGTACGTACCTCAACAGATATTCAGCAGAACTAGCCCCTGTGTCTTTTGAGATAAGATAATCCAGAAGAACTTGATGATCATAGTGTATCTGTGAGGAAGGTAACATAGCAAAACTACTCACCACGGGTAATTATTCAGTATTGCAATCTTGACATCAGATGGAAAGAAAGCAAAGAAATGCACAAAGGGATGTTTTGTACTTACTCCAGCCAAGAATAAGTGAAAGAAATGTATTGGGTGAAAAAGGTGTGAGATCAGAGAAAATGCTCTCACTTCATCATCTAATAAAGATGCTTCATTAGTAAACCTACATACAACAGGAACACTAAAACAACCGCCATATAGAACTTCACATCATCTCTAAAATTAACAAATATACATTCAACTCACTTTTCAGAGTAAAATGGCAAGCATAACATTTGCAAGAGCATGTCAAATAGAATATCATCCTACAATATAACAGTAGTAAAAGAAAGTCAGAAAAGTGAAGACAGCTGGACCACTAAACATTTAGTAAGACATCCAGTGGTACATCATACAAGGACAGCAAGCGAGCTTTGTGTCACAAAGAGCTTCCAAAATGCAACATCAGATGAATCAAATTAACCAAATATGAAGTTCTAGCGGAGCTCGGACACCCTACCATAATAGGAAGTATACTAAAATCTAGATGCAAGACAGAAACCATTTTGTAAGAAATAGGCAATTCTCCGACCTCTATTTGTTGTTGTTGTTGAAAAATAATACTCCTTCCATCGTATTTTATGTGGCACCCTTTCCGTTTAAATCCGTCCCAAAAAGAATGTCAGCTTAATGGAAATAGAAACAATTTAATTTTAAAATTTCCTTTTTATCCTTAATGACACAAATATCTATGGATGATTTTAGACCACAAGTTTCAAAAGTATTCCCTTTTTTATTAAACACTGTGCCAAGTCAAATGGTACCACATAAAGTAGGACGGGGGGAGTATCATTCAATAGATAAAGCTTGGAAGCCAAGTGTAGGCAATTCTCAATCATTGGAAGTCCAAGGATTAAGTTGAATCTCTAATTCTTAGACAACAAACACTGAGCAAATGATGGATTTGGGTCAGGCTAATCAGTAAGGAATAAACATCAAAACCTCACTAAGTGTAAGAATCAGTTCTCCAGATATAGTCATGGTTCATCCAAAAATGTGGATGAAAGAATTAACAAAAGGGGGAAAACTGAAAGACGTGCAGTGTACTAAAGCAACTGCATGTACAGGGTTTTTTACCCCATTCTTGGTCAATCGAATTACCATAGGGAGAACTTAAACACTCTCTATGATTTCTTAGTAACTAAGACTTAAAATATCCCAGTTTCTCCTCTTATTATTGTCCAGCTCATCTCATACTGACAGTTCTAAGATTTATCAAGCCTTGAAAATGAGATATAATCATGAATTTATAAAAGCCAATTCAAACTTTTTATTTAGAGATCCTGAAACAAATGAACAAGTCAAAACAAAAGAATCATTGTGAGCAAGAGCACAAACCTCTTGCATATATAGCTGCAAGAAGGACGAGACAAATTCCATGCATTTCTCAGAGTACATATCATGGTCAATAAAACAATCACCAGGGAGAACTTCTCTGAGCCACTCATGGAGCTCTAGCAAAGCTTTCCTTCTACTGCAACACTTGGGATTCATGTCAAAGCTTGAGCAAGACTTAAGATTTTTACATGCATTATGTTGATCGGTCATCTCTTTCATGTTCAGCAAACTAGAGGAACATTTGAGGAAAACGAAAATAGACAGCCGTTGTAAATGTTTCGAGGAAATCCATTTTTTCCCCATATCAAATGTCATTGCCCCAAATGGAGAACCTTCGAGATATTTATCTAGAACAAACTTGTGCTCCTCCATAGATTGAGTTAATACATCTTGAAAGTATGTGTGGATAAGATCCAACCACGAAATTGCAATTGAGTGGTCCCAATGGATTTGGTTACTAAGTCGAATCATGAGTATCTGCAAAATGAACAGTTAATGCAACCACAAACTCAACTCAGTTAATGTTCACATTAGTGCATGCTATTTCAAATAGAATTTTAAACTTACCTATCACGGCATTGTAAATAGCAGAAGGAGCATATTTGGAAGAGATGATTATTAGAGCAAAAGCAAAGAACAAGAACCCCTAATCAGATCCACCTAATTGTAACATTTTAGACTGAATGCAACATCTAATAAGGGTAAATCCCTCAAAATATCAAATAAAGCACAAGTAGATGTGAGATTTAGAGAAACTCTAGGTGTAGAGAACCCCCTGATTTGTCTCAAAAGGCAAAGTATTTAGTATTAGAAGGAAATGGATTTGAATTGAACAGAATGTTTACAGATATAGATAGAGCGACTAATTTTCTCAATGTCCTTAAAGGTATTCTGTTAGTCACTTCCATATAGACCGTATGGCATAAAGGGCCATTCTGGAGCAAAGATCAACAGCTATTGCCCAACTGATACTGAATAGAGAGCAAAATAGAGGACCAGATTCCACTAGTTCACAAAAGCAGGTGAGTCATTTCATAACCCTGCCATTAGCATGGGCTGCACAGACTAAGAAAGTTCAGTAAGAGAGGCATACTCAGCAGGAGTGCAGGACAAAAGGTTCCAGGATAATATAACCTTCATTAGCATGGCCTTCAAATAGGTGTTTGTTGATTTACATTTTATCACTTCTAAAAAAAAGAAAGGGTACTAGCATCAACTCCCTACACTACCAACTTAAGTGAAACACTGGCTGAGAGAAAACCATCAACTCATGATATACCTTCCCAGTCCCCAAGAATGTTTACATTCCATCGTAAAGTTTGTACTTATTGATTAAGAGTAAACCATAGTTAGTATAAAGCAGAAAGAACAACAGTGCATGAAAAAGCAAAATCAGTACCTAAACTGAGTCCAACTGGTGCTAGAAAAGTAACGATATGCTCCAACAGAAAGCATATCAAGAAATGGGGGAGCAGAGTTGGAAAAAAACATAATAACAAGCTATCCACACCCCGGAGGGGAAAAATTAATCCACTTAGAATTTTCTTTGAATTAAATGTTCGAGAGCAGTATCAGGCATCCAAATCAGATTTATATCATGGAAAATACCCATGTAATGAAAGTCACCAGGTTTTACCTATTTTTTCTTAGCAGCAGGTCCATTTTATAAAAGATGCTAATGAATGAGAATGAGTTAAGAACACGTTCATACCAAGATCTTATGTTTAAGATATTGACAGATCTCAACATTATGAGCACACTGTCCATTACAAAGGCATGAGGACAGAAGTCTTGGAAGCAGGTTTTTTATTTCAAAAATAAATGGATGCTCTGATGAAGTGATGACAGCAGCATCTGTCCAACTACTTTTAACCAACGAACAGAGTAACCGGAGAAGATATCCCTGAAATATCAGCATTGATTTTGGTTTTTCTTCTTGTATTTGAAGCAAATGGTCTGAATAGGAGTCCCCTTTAATATGGTAAACCTCCGACAACAAATTCCATGGCATATTTGAGATAAAAGAAATGGTAGCCTCCAAGTAAATGTTGAAAAATTGATCGATAAGAACCCGATTCAACTGTTTCAGTACATTGTGTAGAACTCTCATGGCAACAGCTGCCGTTGACCAACTGGCACTTTTAAGGCTAAACTGAAATAAAGAAGAAGGTGATGGATCCCCACTCAAGTCTTTGACCTCCATCGTATGTCCCATGGAAGAAAGACCATTAAAAATTGAAACTTTCACACAAAGATACAGTAAATTGATATATTCACCCCAACAGCTTTCCTGCAAGATAGAACTTGTAAAGAAACACAAAATATCAAAACGAAGAACTGCCTATGTAGTGACTTCGGAACCACTGTCTTATCACGTACAGATTCAACCAAAACATCAGAAACAGCCACCAGGATATTGCCAACTATGTGATTTAGATATGGATTCTCCATCGTAATCACGACCATCTGCAGATAGGAAATCCTAAGACAGTTGTAAGATTGAATTAGAAGTAATTTCAAACAAAACAACAAATGCACCATTATAAGAGGGAGGAACTCAACTTGAAACTGATCAAAATGAGATGAAATCTTAGTTTACTAGAGCCTGAGCAACTGGGCTCCATATCAGATTATTCTTTATCAGAATTGTAGCAAAATTCTAGCACTGGTCAAATTGAGCTTAAATTCTTGATCTTAATTACTGTACAGAAAGTAAACTCCAAACTGGGAAGGAGATTGAATAACATCAGATGCTAATTTGTAAAAATTAGCTTGCTACTTTAGGTTAACTCACACCACAAAAGCCAGCGGAGAGGGATGAGGATCTCATTAATTTGCTACTTTAGCTTCAGAGTAGTACTTGACTCACATAACTGTACTACATAATATGTTGACAAAATGAATGCAAGTAACCAGTTTGTGAATCCACCCAAAAGTCATAAAAAGATAAAAAAAAAAAAACACGTGACATATCTCATAATGGGGTATTTGAATTGGATAAACTTACCAAGACCTCAATAACATTAGTTAAACAATGATGATTATCAGCATGTGACTCGGGGATTATTGGACCTCCACGAAGTGAATTTCCCGCCATGTCCTGCTTATAAATTTACACAAACAAACAGTGTACCCTAATATAATTCCAAGGGAAATCACATTTCCACAAACAAGAGATACACACAGAAAGATTCTTACAGAGCTATCATCGGACTCATATTCCTTCATCCACCGCTTAATTTCTGTATAAACCTAAAAGTTGGGACTTTTCAATCAATCAACTCAGCCTCGATTGAACCATAGGATCGCACAAAAAAATCAAGACAAGAATCCCAAGATTTTCTAAAATAGAGGGATTGGTAAATAAAGGTACAACCTGTGAGAGAGTAATTAAAAGTTCTTTCACCATTTCCTTGGTTAACGAAGCAGACCCAGTTTCCTGCAGTGGAGTAGAGGTCCATTTTCTGTTTTAAAGAGAGAGAGAGAGACAGGACAAGAATCAGGTGGCGGCAAAATGAGCTTACAGTGCAAGAAGGGAGGTAATGTTCAATTAGAGAACAGAGACGTGAGTGTTCCTTCCCCATAACTTGCTTTTTCACCATAAACTGTTTCGCCTTTCAACTTCGGAATGAACCCACCTCCATAGCAATACAAGGCGAGGCTCTCTTTTCTTCTGTTTCGACCGTTTTTAAAAAAATCAATGCAATTTGATTTGGGAGTAAATTTTTTTTAACGGGATAATTATGAGTACAATTCACTTTGAAATAATTATAAAAGAAAAGGCCCTTCGTTTTATAGATATATATATATATATATTATATAGTTAGTGTATATTTATATATCATAATATATTGTTTGAATAGTTTTGCTGGGCTATTTTTTATATAAATAAAATATGAGCTATATTTATTGTAAATTAATCGGTCTTTTGTATATATATGAAATTTCTCCAATTATAAAACATTAATCTTTTGATCCTAAACTAAAATTATATAAATATATAAAAATATTTTTTAATTTAAACATGTCATGTGAAGAATTAAAATTAAAATATTACTTAAAAAAGATAATTTTTTAAATAGACTAAATTAAAAAATTATTCTTTTTAAATGAAGAGTGGGAATAGTATTAAGTTAAATGTAACATTAATTTTTTCAAAAATAAAAATTAGAAAAGTATGAAAACTAGTAAGTGTAAAGTTTTTGTGTTTTTTTAATTTTTTTAATTTTTTATTTTTTTGGATTGTGAAGAAAAGTGTTACAAAAATAAATCGTATAACAGAGAAATGTTTAATTTTGATATTTGCACATATTAGATGAATATTGTGTTTTGCGTGACATTGTATATACAATATGAAGGACATATGTGTTTCATTGTATAACTATACATAAATTGCAGGGCATATATATATCACATAAATTAATATTAAATACACATCTATATATTATGCCAAAATAAAATTATTCCGCACTTATATATTTGATCGATCAAGAAAACTAAATAGAACTATCTAAGGTCTTTATCAATTTGATTAATGTAATGCTCCATTCATTTCAAAATAGGTGAAATATTGGCCATTCTTTTATATTGCAAAATAGGAGTAAGTAAATTATTCAAAGTTAGGAGGAGTATTGAAGATTTATTTTATTTTTGTTTTTCATTATGAGGATGAATTGTTCAGTTATATTATCTCAACAATTCATTTAGAAAGCGTTTCTTAATTAAATGAATCTCAAGTTGAATAAAGGAGATAATTATTCGATATTTAAATAATGATCTACATGTTTTTTATTAGCCATTTAAAAATGAATGATACTAAAAAACAGAAAATTTGGAACACCTTAAATCTAATCCCTGCTCTAAGTGGCTTCTATGGAGTGACAAGAGCTACCAACTTATGCCACCATTGAAGGAGGCCCTTCCCATAGCAGCACTTCTCCTCAATAAATGCGCCTCCATAACTTCAGTTACCAAAGCACGCCAGCTCCATGCCCTCATCCTCACTTCCATACCCGACACCTCCAAATCTCCTTATGTATTCAACAACATTCTCTCAATGTACGCTCGATGTGGGTCTATCCAAGACTCACATATCCTGTTCGACAAAATGCCTCAGAGAAACATCGTCTCTTTCAACGCCCTCATTTCCGCTTATTCTCGATACCACCACCTTGCCCATTGGGCTTTCCATTTGTTTGCTGAATTGCAAAGTGAGTGCCTGAGACCAAATGGGTTGACTTTTACTAGCCTTTTAAATGCGTGTTCAGGCATCAAGAATCAGGTATTGGGCTCGATGCTTCACTCTCAGTGTATAAAGTTCGGATTTTTTTACGATGTGTACGTTCAAACCTCTATTCTTGGGATGTACTCAAATTGTGGAGTCTTGGAATGTGCAGAGAGAGTTTTTTGCTACATGCATGATAAAGATACTGTGGCTTGGAATACTCTATTATTCGGATATTTGGAAAATGGTAAGACCATGGAAGGCCTTCAGCTGTTCGGCACCATGTTGAGGACCGGAGTTGCTACTACGAATTTCACTTATACAACATTGTTGAGTGCTTGTAGCAGGTTAAGAGACTATCTTTCTGGGGAACTGACTCACTCTAAAGTAATTGTTTCAGGGACTGAACCTGACTTGCCCCTGTATAATGCGCTGCTCGACATGTATTCTAGTTGTGGCGATAATGAAACGGCTTTGAAAATCTTCAGAAAAATCAAGAAGCCAGGTGTGGTTTCTTGGAATTCAATGATATCGGGGTATGCAACAAATGGAGATGGAGAGATGGCGATGAGGATCTTCATCCAATTTGGACAATCTTCTTGTTTCACCCCTGATGAATATACATTTGCAGCTGCAATTTCTGCTGTAGGAGCATTTCCAGCAGCTGATTATGGGAAACCACTCCACGGCCTAGTGGAGAAGGTGGGGCTCGGTGTAAATGTATTTGTTGCAAGCACACTTATATCAATGTACTTTTGCAATGGGGAAGTTGAGTCTGCTCAGAAGGTTTTCATTAACGTCCTTGATAAGGATGTTGTCCTTTGGACTGAGATGATTGCTGGACATTGTAGGATTGGTAATGCTGAGAGCTCTATTAGTTTTTTCCACGCGATGTTACAGGAAGGCCACAAGGCTGATGAATTTACCCTTACCAGCGCCTTAAGTGTGTGTGGTGAAGTGGCAGCTATTAGGCAGGGTGAGATGATTCATTCCCTGGCTATCAAAACAGGCTATATTGCTGCGATGACCATTTGCGGGAGTCTGGTTGATATGTATGCTAAAATTGGAAACCTTGCAGCTGCAGAGCTTACGTTTTCCAGTGTCATCATGCCTAATCTAAAATGCTGGAACTCCATGCTTGGCGCCTATGGTTATCATGGGAAGGCAGAGGAGGCAATTAAAATGTTCAATGATATTTTACAACATGGCCTAAAACCAGATCATGTAACATTTATCTCTCTGCTTGCAGCATGTAGCCACTGCGGTTTGGTCAACCATGGTATATATTTCTGGAATTATATGAAAGAAAATGGTTTAGAACCAAGCCTGAAGCATTATTCTTGTATGATCACTTTGTTGAGTCGAGCTGGATTGCTGGAGGAGGCTGAGAATGTCATTATGGAATCACCCTTTGGTGTTGAACGTCTTCAACTATGGAGAATTTTACTGAGCTCCTGTGTAAGTAAAAGGAACCAGATAATAGGAATACGTGTTGCTAAGCAGGTTTTGGGGATGGATACAGAAGACAGTGCAACAAATGTACTGCTTTCCAATTTATTCGCTTCTACCGGTAGATGGGCCAATGTTTCAGAGATTAGGAGAAAAATAAGGGAACTTCTGTTGGAAAAAGATCCTGGTTTAAGCTGGTTAGAGGTTATGAACAATACTCATGTGTTATCTTCTAGTGATCATTCACATCCACAGTATGATGAAATAAGAGATGAGTTGCATAGATTACTAGGAAATTTAACACATTCAGAAGCAGATCAATTTATGCTACAATGCAATGGCTGTTGAAGTAGGACCTAGCCTCCATTAGTTAGAATCAGAAAGACTGCTCATTGAACTCTTTGAGAGGCTGTTTCTTTGAGTTCAAAGAGTACAGATAATTTCACCCTCTTTTTTCTAGCCTTAGGCATCAAGCATTATTTTCTACGCATACATTTACAACAGATGAAAAACTCATTTTTATCATGTGGTATTAATCAGTTAACAAGGTATTACTGCTTCCGAATTTCTTCTCCTTCGTGTGTCAAAAAACAAAAATGTATCTCAAGGCATGTGAAACTATATGAAGAGGGCTTAATTCAAGGGCAAAATTGTCTCTACAACAAATAAAAATCTCAAGTGTTGACAAAAATACAACCTGTTACATTTCAACAAAAGGCAACTGAAATCATCTAGAAGAGACTCGAGTACAAAATCAAGCTTAATACACTAGATCAGGAGAAATAAGTAAATGAAAAATAGCATGGCCGCAACATCCCTATTGATAGTAGATCTCTGCAGAAATAGCGGTCTACAACAATGAAACAAGCCAATGGAACTGGAGGTAGATAAACTGCATTATTTCATGATTTGTCAAAATGCTTGAGCTTGACAGGTAACCAGTGTTGCTGCAGCCAAGAGATTTCCATCCATTCAGAATCTCAGATTGATGGCAGTAGAAGAGACTTGAGTACAAAATCAAGCTTAATACACTAGATCAGGAGAATTAAGTAAATGAAAAATAGCATGGCCTCAACATCCCTATTGATAGTAGATCTCTGCAGACATAGAGGTCTACAACAATGAAACAAGCCAATGGAACTGGAGGTAATTAAACTGCATTATTTCATGATTTGTCAAAATGCTTGAGCTTTGACAGGTAACCACTGTTGCTGCAGCCAAGAGATTACCATCCATTCAGAATCTCAGATTGATGGCGGTAGATGTCTGAACTACCAAACACATTCTCTAGCGTCTGCCTGTACGACTTTTTGCTCTACTCTTCTGCCAAAAAGAATGATACAAAACAAAGGCATCAGAACTAGGAGCATTTTTAGAAGTCATAAGCACCTACCTTGTTAAGGTTTTATTAAATAATATACCAAAATGAAGTATGTGCTAATTGACAAACAAAAACATTCATCTTTCTTTTCATGAAATATTATGAAAGACACAACCTTCTAATTAGGAATATGAATCTATCAATGCAAAATTGGTGCTACAACGCATACCAGACAAATGATGAAATAATTTGAACCAAAGATTTGTAAATCAATTTCAGCAACCATGAGGCAGTACATAAAAGTACATAAAATGTCTATGGCATTAGGATTGCATCATTACTCTGAGTTTTGATGTCCTTGTCAAATTAAAAAATTGTCTATAGAGATTCAAACAATTTGCTGTGTATGTTTTTCTTTCTTTTATAAAAAAACCAACTCGTGAGTCATCGTGATTTTTTTCCAATAACAAAGAGAACCCACAGCCGCTACTCTTTGGGTGCACACAGGATAAATCCCCGCTCATGTGCAACAGCTCGCAAACCACACAGGAGAGGTAACCCGCACTAGGCAAGCCAAGTGCGACGAGCTCAACACAGAAGGCAAACCCCTTACTTTCACTGGCAAGAGGCTTATGACCTCCAACATGGAAGTCTTAAGCCCAAACCATGGTAATTTTGACAAAAATCACATAGAAAGCTCAAAGCAGCAAGATTTTCGAAAAAGCATCCTAACATTCAATAAATAATTTTTCAGTATAAGATTGCCACAGAACTGGTAATAAACAAGCTAAGCTTTACAAAAACATCTAATAGAACTGCAGATTAATTCACCAACATAGCCAAATACAACTAATCCTCTACTCTACTTAGACTTCTATTTTCTTCATTCCATGCTTGGGAATAGGTGATAAATGTTTTCTTTTTTTCAAGGAATAAACAAGAAAGAGCCAATATATGAGGACATGTATACTCACAGATTGAGTCCCAAAGCTTGCCCCTGATGCTAGTGCAGCCCCTTCACGAACATAAGAACAACAATTAGGCAAAAATCAGCTAACAAAATTTACTACTGCCAGATTCAAAAAAATCTGCAAAAACGAAATTAGAAGAATGCAGATTCTCGGGATAGAAGAGCTTTGGATTACAAAACAATCTCTTTTTATAAAATATATTATGTGTTGTAATAAATCACCAAAAGCACAAGCATTTAGAGGGAATTTCCTTAAAGGAAAAACTTAACTACTCAAAGTAAATTCCTCAGGAAAAACAGTTATGCAAGAAATTTCTTGAGACTCCTTTATACAGTAGGTCACCTCAACAAAAGGTGAATCACCAAAGGGAATTCACTTATTAAAAGGCAAAAGAAATCTGAAAAATTGACATGACAGTGTACATTCAGAATCATTAGGTTTTTCATCAAAAGAAAGAGGATCTTCTAAAACTGTATTAACGGCAAACCTAAAATCACCAACAAAAACTGTGGTTATACATCAGTATTTGGTATATTAGTAATTCATCAGGTTTATCTTATATGATGATATTTGACTAGACCAGTCAAGAACTCTCAAGTTCAGAAAATGAAGGTACTGGAAATGAGGATGCTTAGATAAATGTGGAGCATACTAGGAGGGGCAATATTAGAAACAAAGATATACAAGACAAGGTGGGAGTAGCCTCTGTGGTGTACAAGATGTGGAAAGCAAGGTTGAGATGATTCGGCCATGTGAAAGAGGAGCTTAATTCTTAGTGTGGAGGTGTGAGAAGTTGACGGTGATAAGTTTGAGAAGTGGTAGAGCTAGTCCAAGGAAGAATTGGAGAAGTAATTAGACACGACATGACACATCATCCGCTCACCGAGGACATGACTTAGATAGGAAAGCATGGAGATCAAAAATCGGGATAGATGGTTAATAGGTAGACAAGTGATCTCTCTCTATCTCTCTCTATCTCTATCTCTCTCTATCTCTCTCTATCTATCTATCTATCTATCTATCTATCCATTGGTAGAGTAGGGTCCTAGTCTGGAGCAATTATCTATTCCCTTGCCCGTATCATTAGTATTATGCTAGTATTAGCTTATTCCTTTTTTTTTATAAATTTGCACCGGATGTCCGAGTCTCTTAGAGCCCCGACTAATCCCGGGGGTGCACAGGCCCTCGACAAGGAGTTTCCTGCAAGTGCACCACGGTTAACTCCGGTTTTACCCAATCCAATGGCCCTCAGAAATTGTTTGCACCCCGTGGGTATTAGCTTATTCTTCAATTCTATTAACAACGTTATTTCCTTTACTTTGGTTGTCTGTATTATTTTACCAACAGTACTTTTCTTTTCTTTTTAAAATTGACAAGTGTTTCTATTTTTGTAAATCAGTACATAGGTTTTACTGAAAACCATATTTACACAAGGAACTCTAAAATTACTGACCTTTCCCTGTGATGAATCTATGCAATCAATGATAGAGACAACATCAGTAAGGCAAATCTAATTACACCAAAAACAGAGTCAAAATACAATTCAGTTTGGCTTGTTGCGAACTACTCTCCCTATTCTCAGAAACTCTAATGTTCCTCTCTTTCCATATTGTCCACCAAATAGTGGCAGGGACAATTCTCCAGTAACTACTCTCTCTGTCAGTATTTCTCTTTCTTCAGTATTTGCTTCATAACTTCTTTTTGGTGCATTTTTTTCAAACTTGTTCTGAAACATGAGCTTTCTTGAGTCGCGAGTGTCTGTCAAAAACAACCACTCTACGCAACAAAGGTAGGGATAAGTTCTGTATACACCCCACCCACCCTATCCTCTCAAACCCACTTGTGGGATTACACAGGTATGTTGTTGTTAAATTTGGCTAGTGAATTGTATTAGTCCTAGTTGAAGGACATTATGGAGTAATGGTTCAAAAGTTAGTTCAATAAAGCAAACGTTGCTTCAAAGTTAAAATATAGATGGATTTGAATTCTTTAAAATTGTGAAAGTTGTTTAGAATTACCTTAGTAATGGAGTGGTGTCATACATTTGGGAAAATTCCGAAAGAAAAAAGTGTTACATGAATTAAAGCCAAGGTCCAATAAAGTAAAGATCAAGTTATAGATGCATGTTACATCAATTATCTTTATGGAAGCTATAAAACTTTCTATGGAGGGGTAAATCCAGTTTTTCTGATAAAGAGATTATATAGAAATTTAACATTGTAAAAGCTAATCTAACAAAGGGCAAAAACATGTCATTATTGAGGTTGGTGGAAACATACCTGAAGCAAAAGGTGTTGCAAAAGTTGAAACTCCAGAAGCGGGGGTAGAACCAAATAATGGAGTACTAAAGGCTGGAGTTGAAGTAGACAAGGACCCAAAGAGTGAAGTCTGAGGGGAAGCACCAGATGTTCCGAACAAAGAGGAGACTGGAGCTGACGTTGTTGGCGTAGTGAACAGGGAAGAAGATGAAGCAGCAACGGATGGGGTAGCGAAGAGTGAGGATCCACTTCCAGCTGAGGCAGAAGAAACTGCAGATGACGTTTGTGGTGTACCAGATACCCCAGGTGCTGCTGAGCTGGAAATCAATCCTGCTACTTGAGTTGATGGTTGTGCAATTGCAGGCAAATGCAGAGTTGGATGTACCCTTTTTGCAGCTGCCTCCTGTTTAGCTGTTTCCCGCCGATCAGCCTCAAGAAAAGGATCGCTCCCATCCCCTCGACGGCGCTGATCAGCCAGGTATGCTGTTTTCATTGATTCAATGTACTGATGAATGCTCTCTACCTGGTTTACCAAAAGTACAGAAATATTTTCCCTTAAAACCACAGCAACCAAAAATAAAGGTATAAGCTAGACTATGAAAATAAGGTACACAAACATTTCACATGCAACTTTACTAGAATTCTGGAGCAAATGGTAATTGCATGCAGCGTTATAATTTTTTGCTGCCTCCAAAGTATATCAGAAATCAACTAATACTATGATGCTCTCTGATAATAACTATGTGGCACAAAACTAATTAATGAGGAACTTCAACTGTGTTAGAAGCTACAAGGTAACAAAGACTATAACGTATATTTGTTTGGTAAAAATAAAGGTAACAAAAAATTGCAAAGTACTCCTTGTTACTCTCTTCTGACTAAGAATGATACTTTCATCAAATCTTAAGAAGCCCTCACCATTACAAACAGTTCCACTACCCATTACCTTTGCAGCAACATGAAAAGAAAGGCAGTGCCAGAATCTTCAAGTATATATAAATATAAATCATATTTGAATAAACATAACAAAGAGGGCAAAGTACTCCTAGTCAATTTTACTCTTACTCCCTTATGACTAAGCATGATGCCTTCGTCAAATCTTAAGAAGCCCTCACCATTACAAAAAGTCCCACTTCCCATTATGTTTGCAGCAGCATAAAAGAAAAGGCACTGCCAGATTTTTCAAGTATATAATGCATATTTGTGTAGTCATAATAAGCATAACAAAGACAGCAAAGTACTCCTAGTCATTTTTACTCTTTTACTCCATTCTGACTAAGCATGATACTTCTATCAAGTCTTAAGAAGCCCCCATCATTATAAAAAGTTACACTTGACATTACCTTTGCGGCAACATGAACAAAAAAGCTGTGCACATTTGACATGACTTTTGGAAGAGACTGCAACAAAGATGAACTAGAGTTCATAGAATTCCTGTCAGAATCTAAGGCCATCAACTGCTCCAATTCTTCAACCCATTGCCGGCATTCTACAAGATATTTCTCAAATCTCGCTATCGTTTGCTGCAAAAAGGGAGAGGGCTTTTTTGGTATCCCACTGTAAAAGTCAAAAATTGGTGTGTTGGGGGTAGACTGTGCTTGACTGGATGCTGTTGGAGCTACAGTTGCACCTGATGCCTGTGATGGAGCAGTAGCACTTGCAGCAGCAGTTGCACTTTGATGAATGAACCTTGGACGTAACATCATAAAAGAGCGCACTGCAACCTCTGTATTTCGCAGCATTTCTTTAACAACGGTCATTAGCTCTTGCAATATAGCCTTTTGTCTTTCCATTGATGTACTAATTCCACCGAGTTCCTGAAAAGCAACTTAACATTAGCACATGCAACAAAGTAAAATATGAAGTTGAGAAATATTAATTAGAGAGGAAAGCAAGAGAACATGTTTCGAATCTATAATGTTACAATCGGTGGGAAATATTATCCTCAATTAAAATAAAAAATGCAGGAACCTTCACTTTGATCAACAGAGAATATGACAAGCATTGTTAAATGATATGAAAATCCAAATGATGCAAACAACAGCTCTAGCCAATACCTCTCGTCCATTCTATGCACGAATAGACACAAGGAATGTAACTATTCATTGCTAGAAGAATAAGCTTTCCCAAAAATACTGGCATTGATAGAAAGACTCTGGTTTTTGTACACTTTCTAAAGTATTTTCCCAAAGAAACACTTCTGCAACCCAGAATGTGACTATTTTAATGTTTGACAGCAAGTCCAACTCTGTGCATGGACGAAAATTAGAACATTCATTCTAGTGAATTCAAAAGTGCAAAAAAAACTAGTACATAAGAAAATCCATCAGATGATTCAACGATGAAAACAGTCTTTAGCTTTTGGTAATTAATCCGAGAATTTTACCAAAGACAGTACATTCTGGAGGCGTAGTAGTGATTAAAATACAAAGGAATCATAAGATACAACCTGAATGCTGCGGCTTGCATCCAACTCAAAACCATCATTTGACACAGATGAATCATAAAGTCGGCTACATTGGTCAAGCCTTTGGCTTTCATCCCTGTATTCCAGTATCCTCTCCCTACATCCGCAAGCACAGAAATGTCAATTAGGAAAATTCACTAACAAAAAAATAAACAAGAATGGGAAACTAAAAAACTTCAATCATGTTTACTATATGAAATTAACCCACTCAATTTGCAAGAGGAATTTCTGCGAGTCTGGGTGGAGGTCTGCCCATTTGGTACTGTAGGTAGCAGGAGTCTTATCGTTGGTGAAGAGGCACAACTGTTGCTGTGACTGCTGTTGCTGCAGCAGTTGTTGTTGTTGCTGCTGCAATTGCAGTTGCTGCTGTTGATATTGAAGTTGTTGTTGTTGTTGCTGCTGCTGTTGCGAAAAGGGAGTGATCTGAGAGAATGGCGACGGCTGTAGCTGGCCGGGAGTTTGAAACGGCGACGATTGCTGCTGGGCGGGAGCTTGGAACGGAGACGACTGTTGCTGGCCCGGAGTTTGGAATAACGACGGCTGTTGTGCCTGTGGAGTGAAAGAGAACGCCATTGGCTATTACAATGCTTCGCTCATAGGGAATTTCGACAAGAATTGATAAGGGAAAAAGTCGAAGAAAGCTCGAAAAATTGTAGCGATGGCTCCGGGAAGAAAGCTTTCAACTCCTTATACCCTCTACGCAAACCCTAGAATATGAATTAGGGAATAATGAAAAAAAGGCGCCATCTTCTGTTCACACTAAAAAGAAGAAGACCTTTAGTTCCGTTTGTATCCAAATTTTAGCCCGTTACGAGGCCCACCTGACTTTGTTCGACATTTCCCCCCTGATTTTTCACATTAAATTAAATTAAATAGTTGGTGATTTTTTTTCCTACCCAGTGTCCGGAGTCCGTGGAGTCTTGATTAAATTCGGATCGCACACTGCAGGCCTCATTCGAAGGTAGCGCTCCCAACAAAATTTTTTCCATATCCAGGGCTAAATTTCGAGACCTCTGGTTAAGAGTAAAACAGTCTCACCACTACATCACAACTTATGTCGGTAATAGTTGGTCAATTTGCTTTTGAGTGGATGCTGAATAAAAATGTAGTTAATTTTCTTTCTTGGTGTACAGAATAAAATAATCACCTTCTTTCCTTCTTAATTTATTTTAAAAACAATGCTTTATTTTTATAGTAATTTTAATTTTAATTTTTTATGTAACATATTTAAGGAGGAAGTTAAAGAATATTTTATTACATTTGACATAACTTTAGTTTAAAACTAAAAAGAATCTTTTTATTTTCTCAAATTTCATGTCAAATCAAAGTAGATTGTTTTTTTAAAACGAAAAGAGTGCATTCAAAGTTAAATTTATATATATATTAAATAGTAGGAATTCTCACTAGTACCACTAGATCATGAATTTTGATGGGCATGTTGCACGTTAGACTGTTCATGCATCTAAATGTAACTTTTATAATATCTTGTTCTATATATCAATAATTTGATGATTTATAATCTCACAATGTAAACATATGACTATGCTTAGATGATAAAATTATTGTTTTAATTTTGATTTTTTTTAATAATTTTGTACTTTTTCATATTTAATACAATTTAATTTTAAATCTCATTTTATTATTGTCTATACCATTCTCCTCAATATGCCTGCATATTCAAATGACAAGAAGACGCAGAGAGGTAAACAGGGACATTTTTGTAGCAACAAACAAAATACATCCATTTCATAGTCTTTCTCCATCAAATTACAACTGATGATCGAGGAACTGCAGTCCTAAATTCTAAGACCGACTCTCCTGATGCCAAGAAGGTGCAAAGGAAAACCAAAAATATACAAAAAGTTTTGACTTTTCTGGGATTTGGCATTTTCTTTCATATAGCTAGATCATATAAACTCTTAAAAAAAAAAAAAGGACACTTAGTACCCCTAAAAGTTACAAAACCCAATTCGTAATTCCCCTAAGTAATTACTTCATACCATTTCCATGCGTAGAAATAGCAAGATCTGGGAAATTGAAAATTTCTCCTCCAGCTCCAACGAAGCCTCCCTCTCCACCAGTAGTAAGCTGCCACGTGGTTCCAAGCATATTAGCTCCAGCACCATTACTGTTATTACTATCAGCACTGGTATGCGAGACTCCGGGAAATGGCCAAATGGGCCTACCAAGCCCAAAGCCCATGTCTTCAATTCCAGACCCAACTCCAAGCCCAAATCCACCAAGTGCTAAAAGCCCAGCAGGCCCTTGAGCACTGCTCAACAGCGAGGTGAAACTCCCGCACATGTTCACACTCGGCTTCACGTCGAAGGGAAGTGACCCGCCATGATCGGCAGTTAGAGGAACCAAAAAAGGAGAAACGTGTGATGGGTTAGGCGCGTGATGGTATTCGCGAGGAGAGAGCGTGGAGGACAAGCAACTAGTGCTGTTAATGGAGTTAGTGGTGATCGTACGGGACCGTTTTGCATTTTTGCGACTGCCTCCGCCAATGGGGATGTCGCGAAGCGTGCCGCCGTGTGTCCAATAACGGCGGCACGATTTGCAGAAATGACGTGGCTGGGAGAAATTATAATTGTTGTAGTAACAGAATTTGGTGTTGGTGGAATCGCAACGTGGGCAAGGAAGATGCTCCGGCTCCGGAGCCGGTGCACCTCCTTGCTGTTGCTTGGCAGCTCTTCGTTCACTCACATCAGAAGGCATTTTTTATGCTTGCTGTTAACAAGTGAGAAGAAGGACAGAGAATGAATTTATTGCTTGTAATGTTTAATGAAGTGAAAAGAGAGATGTGGGGTTTATGGAAGCATGTGGTGGGGTTTATATGGGAGATCTCAGCTCAAGAGAGAGAAAGAAAGAATCTGTGTTGTGCTCAGTGGAAGAGGGTCCTAAAGAATTCTGAGGGTTTTGTGCTAAAGAACAGAGAGCAGCTTTAGCAGGGGCTATCTATTTATTTATTTTTGTTGTATGCTAGCTATGTATACTAATCAGACGGCTCGAAAACGGCTTTTGTTATGGGGTTGGTTCATAAATGTAGACTTTTGCTGGCCAATTCCAATACATGTACTACATACACATTCAACCAAATGTGCAACAGCAACTGTCTGATTCTGCTGGTTAATTAAGCACGATTTAATTAGATTTAGCATGATTGGTCTGATACATGATGCCCTTTGTGTGCAGTTGTACATTTACTTTGTCCTCTAATTATAATTAAATCACGCTGTCATTACAACTCACGAGGTAGTAGATACGGCTATGACATTATACTACTCCATTATGTGTAAATGTAATCTTCCTTGAAGTACTATAACCAGCTCCTTTCTAGGTTTGTGACTAGCAACATTATTGTTGCGTCTCAATTTGATTTTAGTATGATTAAAATAAGATGAACGTGTCTAATTTAGTTAGCACATTCATTTAAATAAACACTAATCCATCATTGAGGAGGATAAATACTTTATAGCAACATTATTTATTTATCCTCAGTATTTTATTATTTAAAGTTGATGACAGTATATATTATTGACACCAATAGTCCGTGATATGTTTATTTTTTTTAAGTCTAGTTTAAACTCTGTCCACCCTTTAAAAAGTAACGATTGACATCAAAATTGTAACAAAAATATTCATATTAATTGATATTTAGTTGGTTTTATATCTTGTGATATAAGTCATTAATGTATGAAAAAAAAATACATTTTTATCTTGATATGATAAAACTAACAAGTAATGTAAATTTAAAAATATATATTTTAGTATAACGGACCAATAAAAAAGAATGGAAGTACAAGTATAAACCTCCACCAGTTACATGACAAAATGATATAAATATGTTGCAAGTGATGGATTACTATTATGTTGCATGATTGTTGTTTAGATAAAGTAAATGTTCTTTTCACATAATCATGATATTCCTAGTCAAACCAAATTCAAAAATGAATATGTATACATTATTAGTGTGGGATCGAATTGTATTATTTTAGGCAACAAATTTGGTAGTGCAAGAGCTGACAAGTGACAGCATTTATTTATTTTTTTCCTTTCCACTTAATTCAGATAAAGAAGAGTTTCTATATTTGCCTCTTCTTATATAAGTATTATATCTGTATATATTCATCAGTTAAGCTTATAAAATTCGGATGTTCTCAAACAGAAAAGAGACTCCTCTTCATTTCTCTTCTCTATTTTCCTCAAGTTTTTATCGTGATGATTGACATCAATAATAGAAAAAAAAATGAGTAATAATGTAAACGGGGAGAAAAGGGGAAAATTTTGAAAGAGATGAGCGGGGAATGGAGGGTTACGAGCGTGTAGGAACAGGAAAAAGATTTGAGGAGAAAACGTGGACTGATAGATGCATTGATTTAGTACCGACAATATTATGAATGTCGGATTAGCGTGGGTACTCAATTATTGGACTGTTCCAAAACCCACCCACCCCCACCCCTCCTCAACGTCTCAACCCAACTTTCATATCAACTAATTTATGTGAATTATTTTATTTAATATAAAATAAATTAATAATATTTTATATAATTATAAATTATTTTAATGAAATTATTAATACTAAATGGAACTTAAAAAATTGTGTCGTATAAATTTTGGAAGGGAGTACTATCTCATCACAATTTTTTCGCTGAAACTTATTTGACAGAGGATTAATTTCAAAAAATAAAAATAACAATTTTTAAATTTTTTTTTAATAAGTATCAAATATGTTATAATATTTGTATGTGCGTAAATAATTGATTGTTTTCTTTTTGAAAAATATTAAAAGGTAATTATTAATAGGATCACGTAGTTAGAGGGAATGAAGTAATCCTTTTGCCCCAAATTAATTGAAGGCTGTTTTTCTAGAGATGAAATTTTATAAAAAGAATTGTGATTTAAAATATGATTATAAATGATTTTATTATATGCATAAATTGAAAATTTTATAACTAAATTAAATTTTTAAACTATAAGATGATGGTATTTTCCTTATAAATATTATTCTCTTTTATGTGAAGGTATTTAATATGATATAAAGGTTGAGAAAAGTACATCCGACACTTATGGTTGTCATATTTTTTTTTAATTCATTTACAAAATTATATTTTTATGATAAAAAACAGCTCAACTTTATTTTATTCTTTTAAAATCCTTGGATCTTAATGAAATGATTATAAACAAATGATTAAAGCGTATTTTATATCACAAATGTCAAAAAAGATATCTAAATTTTATGTTAAGTCAAACAATATCATAAAAATTGTGGTGAAAGGAGTACTCATTGAGGTAACATGGGTATTTAAAATTAAAAAATTACTTAATACCTCCTCCATCTCATTTTAATTATCAAATATATCAAAATAATTATCAATTTAGATAATCAAGAGAGACTTAATTATTTTTTTACATCATTGTCCTTAAAATTAATTATTCCAGAATTAAGAGACACATATATAAATACAAATTTAATTATTTATAAGAAATATATTAGTCAACCAATATTTCTAATTATTTTTTTCTTGAGAATTATGTCAAACGTTAACTAAAATAAGACGGAAAGAATATTTTTTTTTATCTGAATCTATGTGACGAAAGAAAATATCTTTTTTTTTCCTATTTGATAAATTATTTAATGCCATTGTCCTCATTTAATTCTTTTTGAGTCTGCCTTAATCATTTATTGCGAAGAAAACGTCAACTAGTTATTATTTTTTAATAAGAATAATTTAAGAAAGATTTGATGATAGATGGAATTGTATCTCAATATAAATAGAGTTGTTAAGAGGTGGGTATGTTAGAGTTGTCGTTTTCTTCAGATTCCCACATCCTGCTGCTGCTCATACTATTGATTTGTTTGTCTTCCGTACCCCGATATTCTCTGCCGGATTTCTCGCTCTACTGTGGACTCTCAGTCTATTGAGTATTGACCATCTCTCAAATCACCTTTTAATCCCACGGTAACTTCTATTTACCCCCCTGCAACACTTATAAAACAATAACACAAACTTTGTTTAGGTTAAAATGGTTTAATGTTGACATGACTAAACGCCTAGTATTAGCACAGTTTTTTTTTTACAGATTCTAGACCACTGCATTTTACTTTTTTATGTGTTTTTCCAACCATCCTCCCTCCACCTCAACCTACAAAAATTATTGGCTATTTATCCCTTATTCTCTTATTTAAATTAGGAATGTCAGAGTAATAACTACTAATGTATCGATTATTTCATATTAATTATGTTCATAAATACATATTCTTCCTCCAATTAATGATATAAGAGACTTTTCCCTCTTTTTTTTATTAAAAAAAAATTGATATCCATCAGAGGTGTTTACATGAACTCGGATTTTACTAAGCTACCATTGTTAAATGATAAATGAAGGTGAGAATATGTATTATTTAAAGAAAAATGGGCCAAAAATTCCTTTTGCCCTATTCGAAATGGTTCAAATTTTTTTGCATAAAAATGAAGGCTAAAATTTTTATTCTTATTATTAAAAAAAACACAATAAAATTCTTAAAACAAGAGATAAAATTCTTATTCTTCATTTTCACAGAATGAATTCTTTAGTTAACTTTACATTTTATGCACTATTATTTTATGTTTAATTTTTTTATTTAAATTGGATTAAATTTTTTAATTATATTCAATTCATCATGTTAAAAATTTATTATATCAATACTATTTCCTTTGATTTACTTTTTAATAATAAATAATATATAATAATGAAAACTTATTTGATGTATCAATAATTACTGAATCATATAATAATAAAAAAATATCTGTTAAATTGATGAGTAATGAATAGAATTGCTCCTTCCTTGATCGTCGGGCATATGAGAAGATATATCAAAGGGCAAAGATGGAAAACAGACAAGTGTGAGGAGGATAAGAGACAATAAGGTCAGTAAGGTAGTCAAACCGGTCGGAGATTTGTTGGGGATTCTGAGAGGCATGCGCGCGGCGTCATCCCTCACCTGTAGCTATCACCAAATGCATGCACACCAATAAATAGATAAATGGTATTTTTATCTTTTGTACTAAAACTAAATAATTATGATCCTTTGAATTTGATTAATATCTGCAGTTTTTTGTTAAGACTATTATTTAAGTTGATTTGTAAGATTACTTAGCTTTGATTTTCGTTTTTAGTAATTTTGTCATGGAAGATAAAAGGACACTTATTTTGAAACGAAGAAAGTATATATATATATATAAATTAAGAGTGATATGTGTGTATGTAGTCTTTGACTGTGTTGCACTGGTTTCATCTCTAGTCGTTTTCGTGGGCAGATTAGTACACACACGCGATGTGTCTGTGCTTGTCTTCCGACTGCCATGTGTTGATTAGAGTTTGCCAATAATGGGTCGACAATCTCCACATCACGTAGATCTCCCTTCTTGCCTTCTCTTTTTACCCACCACCTTCTTTTTGGCATTTTCTTCTCTGAATATGATTCCTTCTTTCTTTTTAGTATTTTGTTCGAGGACTTGGACTGGTTCAATTTTATTTTCCATCTGTCCCACTTACATGCACTAATCTTTTATAAGGAAAAGACAAAATTAAACTGTCTGGTTAAAGCATTCGATTCGTCTTCCGGTGATAAATACTTCTTCCATCCCAACATATATATATATAAATGTAGTTTTAGAAATTTAAAACAATAGGAAATATTTTATATTAAGGAACTATTTTGTAATACTGTGTGATTCTTGAAAAATATTTAATAAATAGAGATAATATAGTAAATTATATGTTAATTATATTATTTTTCTTAATAAACGTGAAATAATTTAAAATAATACTTATTTAGAAAATAGAAAGGATCTAACACGACACATACATAAGCCCTAGTAAATAATAATGAATATCTTATCTAATTAAACCTCTGAAAGGCGAACGCGCAAAGTTGGAAAACTAAAGGATAATAATACTCCCTCTTATGGTGTGGATTCATTGGATAAACCAAAACCAAGGATAAAATTGTTTCTGATATGGGTCAAGGAAAAAGAACCATGAACTTACTTTAACTAAACAAAAAAACTACTAACTGTTCATTAAGTGAAAATGGTTCAAGATCATATAAAAAAGACAACAATTTATGCTTTTCGTCAATATGAAAGATTCTAATTTCTAACTGTCCATAAACTGATCTCAGTCACGGAATTGAATTTTTACGAGAAGAATAGTGAAGACGTGTGTGGGAAATTTAAAAACTTTGTCTGTGGTGTGTGAATGGCTGTATTGGAATGGTTTAGCGACAATGGGCCAAATATGTTGACTTGTTCATTCAATATTTCAATGTCATAACAGATTCTGTGTATCAACAACACGCAGCCTATATTTTCGTGGAGCACCGCTCAACTAGCATATCTAAATATTTGTCATACTTTAATTGTCCAAAAGCACAATGCAGGAATAATACTGTTAGGAGTCGATTGGTTTCCATACAAGTTATGATGAGATTATTTATTATTGAGTGTTTCGTTTGTTGTATTCAAAATAATATGCATTATACAAAATTTTAAGAATAAATTATTTGTTTACAAAAATACCCTTCATGAATGTGAAAAGTGATGTATTAAAAGAGTTCAAAAGGATATATTTGTCATTTATCTACTTTATCCTGGGATAAGTTATCTCGCCCAAGGGGAGGGATAACTTATCCCTATACCAATTATTAGGATAAATTATATAATTAGGCAAAACATACGATATGTATTTACATTATACGGCTATAGTTTAAAAAATTACAATTGATAACTATATTTAAATTGCTATTTTTTTCTCTCTTGTCTCTCTCCCCTCTCTCTGCAATCTCT